>OZ025297.1:16877919-18355419 GCA_964019185.1 Maratus speculifer | reverse complement strand
ACTAAATATTTTCTAGGAAACTGGGATTCCAAGAACTTTTCGTGTAACGATAACGGGAAAAATTCATGTAATCGATTCTGAAACTTGAATTTTTGCTGTTACCGTTACAGGAAAAGTTCTTGGAATCCCAGTTTCCTAGAAAAGGTTTAGTACCTTTGCAGATTTTTTTTTTTTTTTACAGTGTACGCACCGGGGTACTTATCTGGCGACAAAGTGTCGTTATTTGACTTGACATGGTAACCCGGATGTTGATTATTTATTAATAAATTGTCTATTTACTTTTATTTTCTTTTTTCAAATTATATAAATTGTTTTGTTCTATTAGATATAAATTAAACTTCTTAAAAATTATTGTTAGTCACTTTTAAAAATATGTATGGTGATTGATTTATGAAAACGAGGTTTTTGCCGAATTGGCGTCGGAAAAAATTGCACCAATGTGATGTGTATACGACACCTGTGTCGTCGCTGATATCTAGCCTCTTGCCTTGAAGATATATTCGCGTTCTTCTCAACCAGTGAGTGTACGTTTTCTTGGCATTTTTTTTATAACAGAGCTAATATGTTCCATAAATTGTTTAAAACGGCAAATTATTTAAAGTAACACGGTAAACTATTTAAAAATAATACTATATATACCAAAATAATAGCATATATTTCATTTGGTTTAAATTTCAACCTTCGAAATTGAAATAACTCTTTGTTATATAACAAATTTAACAATAAATTTTATTTGTTTATAATTCATTTGTTACCACTTTAAAAAAATTATAACATAATTCTTTTAATATGCGAAAGGGCGCAAATGTCATGTATGACATTTTGCGCTTACAAGCGAAAAAGATGTTAGCGGAATAAACAAAATACATTTTATTTATTTAATTTAATCATGATTCTACATGTAATTGATAACTCCATGATTTTTTTTCTTCTGAAAATATACGTTTCATTTTTTATGTCCAAAAATTCGTCCGTAATAGAAAAACATGTAAAATAAATTCATTTAAATAATAATTTTTTAAAGGTTATTCTGTAAAAAAAAATAATATTCTGCAAATCTACAGATCATAATTTATATTTGTGTTTAATTTCAAGTCAAAATACTGAATAGTTTTTTTGTAATGTGTACGACAAATTGTAATTTGAGTGGCCTAGTAGATGATTCGCTTTGCTCATCCTAATAATGAAGAAACATCAAAAGTAACCATCACGTGGCTCTGTGGCTTAAAACTGTAAAGTTTCTTAATAAATTCAAAATAATTTTTAACAATGATACAATTGCTGCCCTAAAGTGAAGAAAATGTCCGTGTGTCTGTCCATACTCTATCTTGCAGAAAGCTAATCTGATTGCCATGAAATAGATATATACATGAAATTAAGCGTGCATATTGCTTTAATATAGTATCAACTTTCATGCATTAAAATACACATTCGAAAATCTATTAATAAATTTAGGTAAAACTCCATTTTTCAAGTTTGTTGTAAGTTCTTTAATTAGAAGCAAAATTTATACGATTCTATTTGCAGAAGTACAGAATGAAGTACAACAAGAATAACAACTATAATAATACAATTAACAGTAATATAAATAATAGTCAGAATAAAACATTTTGGTAACTTTTCTAGAAAAAAAAATATTCTAGAATATTGTAGCATAAAAGTTATATACAAGAATGTAATTTTTAAATCAGAATCCTTTTCAAATGTGGGTTAAACGGAATAATAATAATGATAACAATAATAACTCCATTGTCCCGCGCAGTAGTTAAACTGTTCAGAAAAATGAAAAAAAAAATGAAAAAATATTCACTTTGTTCGTGATTAGTATTTCTTATATTAATTTTAATACACCATACTTTTAGAATGAATATATTAAAAAATGTCTTTGAAAATTTCTGCAATAGGGTCATTTACCAGTGCAACCCTTTAAAATTGTAAAAATGTGTTATATTAAAATAAATATTTAAGTGATACATAACTAAGAATTCAGAAGATATTTTTAAGCAAATCCGACATTTTCAAATGAGATTAGCATTGAGTTATCAATTTCAAAAAATAAATTTAATAATGTATAATATAGTGTCCTTACAGTTTTCTTGTCTTTGAAAGTTATTATTTTGCTTACTATATTCAAATACTTAATCTAATTATGTAATTTTTTATAAAACATTTATAGTCTAAATACGACGAAAGAATTATTTCCATTATCACGTTGTTCATACACTTAATAATGAAATAATGTGTTAATTTACTTACATCAAAACATATTGCTTAAATCAGAACATATGAGACTGTAATACTTTGAGGGATTAGTTTGATGAATTATCCATTAATTTCGAACATTTTCCGCAATACCTACTAAAATTACATTCGATAAATACACAAGATTGGATGCAGTTGAATAATGATGTGGTTTAGTGTGCAAAGAGAAGTAATTTACGACTTTAATAAAAGGCAGCTTAGTGTAGCTATTCAACAGCAGAAATGTCAATCTTTCCTTACTTTTTATTTCGCAGTAGCATCTCAAATAAATTCATTTACATTTCTTATAATTATTAATTCGTATAATATACACTATTATATAAAATTTCTTACTATATTCTTTATTCTTATTTAAGAAATCTAAAGAAATAAATTTCTAATTTTTAATTAACTAATTAAAAAAAGAAAAAAAATCTGTATGAGTTTATATATTTAGTACTTATTACATTCTGAATAACATACAATCTTCATACTGTTGATGTTTCTTAATTTAAGTATTAAGTAGAAAAAATAAAACTGTTTTATACTAATTTAATTAATTTTAAAAACTTCCAATAAAATATAATAAAAAATTATAATGTAGGGGGAACTGGGGGACATTGATACAGCTTTTTTCAAAAAAAATTTTTGGTGTCTAGAAAGCAGAAATTTCAAGTTATTTTTCTATGTGACGTCAGCAAAACCTGTGTAGTGTGTTATAAAAATATACAATCATTGTTTTATACATTATTTTTGTATGTAATTTTAAAAAAAATCAAAAAAAGTAATTTGTATCAATGTGCCTCATCCCCGGGGCAGATTGATACACTTTGACACGTCTAGGAAAAATGGAGACAAAATAACACCAATGCATATTTTTCATAGAAAAATAGTTAGCAAACCATTTTATATATATTTATAGACATTAAAATCGCACACAGTTTACTTGTAAGCGATATTAAAGCAATCAAAATGAAATGTATAATGACATGATGTTCTAGCTCTTCCTTGTCTGCTTGTTGGCTGTGGTAACTTTGTCATATCTATCAATTTAACCCCAGAATTATCTTCTTTCTTAGGAAAGGTGAAAGAATTACCAGGTTTTCTGTTTATAAATCGGTTTACAAACAGAAAATTTTACCACAGGCAAAAAATAACGGTAAAAAATAGTTGTTCGTTACTCCAAAGTCTAAAGCGCCCTCTGCCGGCATTTTTTGAAATTTATATTTAAATTTATTTTCAATAAAATACCGATATAAAGAATAGTTTTAGTGAAAACCGCAAATCAATCGACAAATTTTTTCATTTTTTAAAATCATTTGAAATTTGAAGCCTGTGAACACAGTTCAGTTTGTGCTACTTAACCACTCCCAACTATTCAGACTTTGAGCTCAAAATTTGAGTTTAAGTCTAAGCTTACGAGAACATTTAAGAAAATGCAAAAAATAACGGCAAACAATAGTTGTTCGTTACTCCAAATTCTAAAGTGCCCTCTATCGGCATTTTTCGAAATTTATCTTTATAATTTATTTTTAAGAAAATACCACCATAAAGAATAGCTTTAGTGAAAACCGCAAATCAATCGACCAATTTTTCCATTTTTTATGTTTATTTGAAATTTTGGACCCTGAACTTTAATGGCGGCTATCTCCTTTGGAAAACGTTTGGGACCCTTGGTTTCCTATTTACTATTACTCGTCTTGATGTGTTTTATCACCCCCTAGCGTATGTACCATGAGTTTAAGGACACCCTGTATATATA
The DNA here is from genome assembly GCA_964019185.1 of Maratus speculifer. Taxonomy (NCBI): domain Eukaryota; kingdom Metazoa; phylum Arthropoda; class Arachnida; order Araneae; family Salticidae; genus Maratus; species Maratus speculifer. Next base: position 18,351,416 of record OZ025297.1, on the reverse strand, counting down.
TATATATACATCAATTTGACGAAAACTAATTTAAGTAATGAATTATCGATAAAATAAAATTTTATATTATGTAGTTAAAAGCGCTGTTTCATGTAATTTTAATCATTGAAACTTCAGATAATAGCGCAAAAATTTCAAAAGATATCTGTGTAAATTCTAAGTAGAATTTCTAAATTCTTGTTATAGGCATTGTTTGTGAGGAGCAAAGGAGTGAATAGGCAGTGAAGAGCAAAGAATTTTTTTAGGACTTCAATTTTCGACTTCCTTTGTTTATGTTTTTTTTCACTGTACCTGTATAGGAAGAGAGTTTTTATAATTGCCAAAGTAGTTAAATTGAAATTCTTTTAAGGATTTTCCCTGTTGATTCTACCTTTTTAGAAATTTGATAAAGGTATTTCTTTTATGAAACAAAGATTTTATTTATGAATATTGGTATTAATATTTCTTTGATGAATACTTTCAAGAAACTTTTCATCATAAGAACTCAATGTGTCATATACGCTTATAAAAAGTTTGCGATTGATTTTAAATTCGATCTCTGTAACTAAAATCGTAGTCCAATCAATATTGATGTTTTGTTTTAATGACAATTAATTTTAAAAAGTCCGTCTCACATTGGTAGGTCGATTCAAACTAAATAATATTTAATTGTATTTTTTCCCAAATCGGCATATTTCCAATCAGTACATTATTTTTTGAACTACTTTTGGCATGTCCGAGGCTTAGAATAAATGTGCAGCGTGTAATTGTGCTTTAATTTAAAGGGGTATTTAATTAAAAAATTATTTTTAATAACTTCCGGTATACAACGAAATTCATTACCTGAACCTATTTCTAAATTCTTCACAAAGATTTCTCCATATTTTATCATATGACGTTGGATAATATTTTTAATTAACTAGGAATATCTAATATTTTCTTTAAAACTCTTTTTGAAAGTATGGAAGCGTATCTGTTTTGTTTTTGCGCCTTTTTCCTTACCAAAATACCGACTTATTCTTAAAAGCACTGATTTATTCTCTGCTTTAAAATTAATTTCAGATAGTAATTTTTTTTTTTCGAAAATGTCATCAATATACCTGCGATTTGAGAGTTACATTAGTGAATTAACATCACAATAAAAGTTCGTTTTCTTAAAAAAAACTTGTAAACTTTATATTTTAAATCCAAAAGAAATCGTAGCAACTTCCTGCGACGGAGCCATGTGACTTCAGTATATAGTTATAAATCCTCCTAATTAAAGCTTATATAATTACAGAGTATTTATGATCGACAACTATTTAAGCTGTTGTTTTTAATGCAATTAATTACAAGGACATCTTCTAATATCTTGTGCTATTCTTCACCTAAGTCATTTTATAAAAAAATAACTTTTCTTGCCACAAACAATGATTGAAAACTTTTCGGAAAAACCGAAATCTTATTTACCTTATTAGAAGCCTATGCAATACTTGTTAGCGCTGAAATACCATCAGTTTAAAACACAACAAACGTAACACAGAATGTCCAATAGAAGATTATTTAATTTAAAACTCTATTAATAATTGTCCCATTTGTTTTCAATTGAAAAATGTACAACATAATTAATTAATAGCGACATATTGTGTCAGTATCTTCGTTAAGTTGCAAAGCAATGCAGGAGAATTTTTTAGTCGATTTAAAAGAACTTATTCTATGCTACATACATGACATTTCAAACAGTCTGTACGATCTCTCTTAATAATAATAACGGTATCTTTTAATAATAATAATAATAATAATAATAATAATAATAATAATAATAATAATAATAATAATAATAATAATAATAATAATAATAATATATGTGACGATTTAAGGAGAAACTCGAATTATTTTCACTGGTTCACTGGTTTAAAAAAAACACACAGTCATGGCAAGCGAGGGAGAAAAACAAAATAAATAAATAAATTTAGAAGATCAAATAAATTACTCGTAGGCTGCTGCAAGTTAATTTATTAAACTGTAGTCATAAGAGAGGGAAAGGCTCCCTTTGCAAGCCGTCTTTAACCGAAACATCAAAAAGAAAATACATCTTTATTTCAGCAAGCCGTACCCATCGAAGAAAAAAAAAAGAATCTCCCTTCTTACCTCCAGGCTTCCTTTCTTAAATCTAAAAACAAAGTTCTACAAAATTCTCTACTCTTTAACCATCATTTTTTCACGTAAAAATAACTCATGCCCAGAGTCGAGATTTTTATTCCACAGATGATAATTTTATTTTTAAAAAAAATATTATTTAACTCATTTAATGTCGACTCAGGATTTCAAATATCCTGCAAACGAAGAATTTCTGCAGACGATTAATTTTGAAATAAAAAGAAAAGAAATGAATTTATTGATATGCACACATATCGAATGTTGAAGGAGGGAAATTAAATAAATAGATAAATAAAAATAATGTTTTTTTTTTTAAAGGTATGGTTTTGGAATAAATTTAATAAGACTTTCTTAAAAAGGGTTAATAAAAACATTGAAAAAGTGAGTTTTATTTGGAATATTAAGAAATAAAGTTTAATTAAGAGTATTTTTAATTTAGAACCATCTTTTAAACTTACGAGTATTGGAATAAATGTTTTTTTAAGCGAGTTAAGAATTCATATCGTTTCTGTAAAGATTAATAGATTAGATCTAGAAACAAGATTTTATTTTTAATAAGTTGAACTAAGTACGGAATATTGTTGTAAGGAAATTAATATAGTATAAAGGTTAATTTTGGCGAAAAAAAATTAATTTGCAATACTATCCCCCCTCCCAAAACTTTGTATGAAATTGATAGTTAAATAAAACTACAAGTTCAGACAACAGAAATCTAATAATTTAGAAAAGTTAAATTTTGGAATAAAACTGTCAAACACAGGAAGCTAAGAGATGGAAGAAAAAGAAAATTAACGCAATATAAAGAATAAGAGCGATTAAAAAATAGTTAAGAGCATATTAAATAGAATTAAAATTAGGTAGGGGCATTTCCCGGAAAGAAATACAATAATGTTACACTATCACTTACCATTTGTAAGTGCATAGGAATACATACAATAACAGTAAATAAGTTATAAATATTATTAAGCAAGAAATATTAAAAATATAATAAAAACAATAAAAAATCTCTTTCATGGGAGTTTATAGAATTTCAATGACTTAATCAGTAGTTATTTCAGCTCAAAAATTAAATTTATTACATATAGTCCTTGTAGTAAATGAAGACTTTAAAGGCTACCATAAACGTTCTTCTCAAACTTAGTTGACCACTTACAGTCCTTCAAATCAAAAGTCTCTAATAGTTTACAAAATGTAATTCTTCAATATAGTTCACAAGTAAATTTTATATTTTTTGTAAATCTAGTTTTAATCTTTGGTTTTAATCTTATGTTAGATCCAACATCTTTTAATAAACAATCAATTTTTTAAATAATAAATAATATCACTCTCAATATCAATAATAAATAATATAGAAAAATTTAAACAATAATAATAACATCAATAATAATAAGTAGTATAATAAGCCTCAAAATTTATAGCAACAATAGTAATAATTATCCATATCGTAACGTTCTCAATAAGAGAGTAATTTATACCATATTTCATTACAGAAATCATAATGATAATAATAATAAAACAAGAGTATATTCAAAAGAAAATATCACAGTTTGTTTATTATTGTTAGAGAAAATATTGATTGAGGATAAAAATAATTACATAGCAGCTGAATAATTTTCTTATCTTCTAATAGCATAAGAAAGTATTTTTTGCTAACCGAAAGTATATATATAAAAAAATAATAATACCAAAATCCAAATAAAATTAAATCTAACTATTTAGAAAATGGACTCTCAACCGGTATTTCCTTACAATAATTCCTCTATGATACTCTTTTACAAAATTGTCAAATTTGGTTATAGGTTTCCAAATGCCAAATGTAGAGTAATGTTTTATCTACACATGGTTTATAAACTTTAATAATAAAACAAATACGAATAAAAGGTGTCATTCTTAATTGAGAAATGGAAATAAAGATAATTTGCTTTTTGAAAAAACTTTTAATATCTGTAGTTTTCACAATCACTGAAAATCACATATTAAGTTATAGGTTTGAATAAAATCATCAAATTTTATAACTGTTATCACATAAATATCCGTTGTATAAATAGCATAATACTAATGTAAAACAAATAAGTAAATATAGTTAGAATTAAATACACTTAAAATTAATTTATCAAAATATATTTGAAAGCTTTTATAATCAAAATATATACCTGCATAAGAAGTCCAATTTAACCCCCAAAATTCCCCAAAACAAGTAATATTCTTGAAGCACTCCAAGAACATACATGCTAATGTTGAAAATTATGGTGATAAAATATTTAAAGAATAAGAATTAAAATTTAATCTACTGTCTAGACTTTAGTTTGATCTAGTGATTATGATTGTATCTGAGGTTTTGTTTGTTTTTGGGTTGCTCATGGAAAAAAATAAAAATCTTCGGGAGAAAAATAGGGTCTTAATTTAGAAACATGTACAATAACTGAATTCTGTCCTGTCTTATAATTAAATTTATCTATTTCATAAGTTACATCAGAAAGTTTATTTATAATTTTGTATGGTCCAGAGAAAGTAGGTTCTAATTTTCGAGTGTTAGGGTATTTAAATTCTTCATAAATTACAGTTTTGTATATTTAACGAGTATTCGGGAAAATTTCGATCATAGAGTCTTTTACTTTTAAGGTGAAATTCACGAGTTCGCGCTTTAGCAATTTTGAGGGCTTTGTCTACTGGTAATGTTTACATTCTAGTGGTCTCACACATAATTTTTATCCACTCTTTTAAAAAATCTGAATCAGAATTATTTTGAAAATTGTAACTATATTTTGCTATTAACTTTAACCAGAAACTGCATCTAATAAAAATAAAAATTGTAAATATCATAGTTATACCTTAAATTGGAATCAACTTTTTAATTCTATTATTTCATAAATCATAAACAGATGTAAAAGTTTTAATGATAGGTAATTTCTTACTTAAAATTACAAAATTTACTGAAAAAATTAACTATATTTATCAGTTAAAACTCTAGCAGCAGCTTTGTACAGTTCCATCTTTCTTACTGAACTTAAATAAATTATAAGAATCCGGGAACTCAAGCTCACTGCCACCAGAAATTCTAACAAATAAAGAAAAAAACATAAATGTTAACTAAATTTTCTGGCTCAAGTGTCTAGTAGTAGGAACATTAACAGAAAATACTGCATTCTGAGAATAGTTCTTGATAACTAACAAATATCAATAAATTAGAAAACGTACTTTTTTAAAAATAAGCTTGAGCTTCAAAGTTCTTTTATACTTCATTATTATCACAAACTTAACTGTAAACGTGCATAAAAATATCATAATATTCTTTAATATGCAACAGTAATTGTCTTAAGAAAATCATACTCCTCAATTAAATCCTTAAGAACAAAAATGTTTCAATCTCCAACAAATAAAAATGATTATAATAATACTCATAAATAGATAAGTAAATAAGACTCACATACAAATAATCAATAAATAAACCTGACAAACAGAGAATAATTAATCGAAATAAATACATAAAAATGTATACAAAAAATAATAATCAAATCACTACGAAAAAACTCTCACCGCAAGCCTAGTAGGCACAAATGTTTCGAAAAAAATCTGCGTACATACAAATTTACAAGTAACTGTCTCGTAATTATTTTTTTTCTTCTTATATTTCATCATCACGAGGAATGTTTGTTATGTCCTATTTATTAACAGAAAATGAAAAAAAAACTGAATAAATGAACGCCGAAACTTGGTGAACAAAAACATAAATTCTAACGCTAAATCTGAATGACTGTCACGAAGATTGTCGTCACTGGAGGAATCAAGAGATAATGGCAATTCTTGCTTAATAATACTCTGAACCATGGCGGGAAAAATTATCGGCGATCCATAAGTTTTATCATCACTTTGTTCCATAGTAAATTCCTTTCAAAATCCAAAAAAGGCACTAGCACAGGCATTAGCTATCCTGCGCAACTTTTCAATTGGTTGTGACGATTTAAGAAGAAACTCGAATTATTCTCACTGAGTCGCTGGTTTAAAAATAACACACAGTCATGGCAAGCGAGGGAAAAAAACAAAATAATTAAATAAATGTAGAAGATCCAATAAATTACTCATTGGATGCTGCAAGTTAATTTATTAAACTGTTGTCATAAGAGAGGGAAAGGCTACGTTTGCAATCGTCTTTAACCAAAACATCAAAAAGAATATTCCATCTTTATTTCAGCAAGCCGTACTCATCGAGGAAAAAACCAAGAATCTCCCTTCTCACCTCCAGACTTCCTTTCTGGAGGTGAGAGTCTGGGAGTCTTTGGAGTCTGTCCTAAAGTTCTAGAACATTCTCTACTCTCTAACCATCATTTCCCCATGTAAACATAACTCATGCCCAGAGTCGAGTCTACTTTTTTTTTATATATTATTTAACTAATTTATTGTCGACTCAGAATTTCAAATATCCTGCAAACGAAGTATTTCTGCAGACGATTAATTTTGAGAGAAAAAGAAAAGAAATGAATTTATTGATATGTACACATATTGAATGTTGAAAAAGGGAAAATAAATAAATAGATAAATAAAAATAATGCTATTTTTTGAAAGGTAAAGTTTTAGAATAAATTTAATAAGACTTTCTTAAAAAGAGTTGATAAAAACATAGAAAAAATGAGTTTTATTTGGAATATTAAGAAATAAATTTTAATTAAGAATATTTTTACTTTAGAGCCATCTTTTAAATTTACGCGTATTGGAATAAAGGTTTATTAAGGCGAATTAGGAGTTTATATCGTTTCCATAAAGATTAATATATTAGATCTAGAAACAAGATTTTATTTTTAATAAGTTGAACTAAGTACGGAATATTGATATAAGGAAATTAATATGGTATAAAGGTTAATTTTGGCAAAAAATTAAATTTGTAATATATATATACATATATTCTTTACATCATTTCTTTTATGCACGATACTTGTCATTTTTATTTAGGAGGGCAAAATCAGTGATTCTTCACTAATATGTATTTTTAAATGTCTAAGTCTGAAATATTTATAAAAAAAAAATATAGACACAGGCTGATCAAAAGATAATTTTCAAATGACAAATGGCTGGTGTATGTGTTAGGTCATGAGAAGCAAGAATTGTTCAGGAAATGCGCTCAGAAACACGATGTTGGTGGCGCAATTTTAAACGTGACCACCAACCAAAGAGAAGATGATAAACGATGTGAATGCAATTTTTTTTTTACATAAAACTTAATAAAAGTACAAAATACAAAATAAAAATTTTTTATCTCACGATAAGTGCTCAAAATATGCCCAATTAGCTGCGATGTGTGCAATAGCAAACATATTCCAATTGGCCCTGTACCATGACCATCGCGATCATCAGACATATAACCTAACCCCAGGATTTCTAAGTGTGTAAATATCTAAAACATGCGGTGTACAAAACACCCTTTAGATTCGCGATGGACCTCATGGCACTGATCTATGGAGTGGAGGCATGTGTCCGGGAATATTAGACCAATTGCAACTTTTTTCAAATTCATTCGGCGCGGATGTGAAATATTCATCATGAGGAATGGAGCACATTTTGAGAATTTGTTCATAGTTATAGCATTTCTAATCTGCGTTTTGTACTTAGATTAAGTTTTTTTTTTTTGTAAAATAAAAGTCTTTTTATAATATTTTACGTTTCCTTATTTATAATCTGAAAAAGGAACCATTATAAGATCACACCCTTGTTTGTCTGTCCGTCTGTCACAGGCATTTTCCTCATAAACTATGAAACATTGAAAACTTAAATAGGGGGAAGTAATAAAGACTATTGACCCACATATTTACACATTATTAAACATTTAAAATATATTTCGGAGGGGGAAAGCGGTAGTATTTAAGTTACTTCAAGGGGGAAAAGGTGTGTTCTTGGTACATCGCGTGAGTTATCCTGTGAAAACTTTCGTTACACTGAACTCAAAAATATATATCTTTTAATATTTGGGCATTAAATTTTCAGAGATATCATCGAAAATATAATTCAAAAATATGTCCCCCCACCCCATCTAAATCAGAGCTTATTGAAACTAGTGCTTTCGAGTATACGTTTATACGAGTATACGTATAAGATGTGTTACACGGAATACGGATTTGCTATACGTATAACACGGCGCCGGTGATTATACGTATAAAACTAAAGATCACGTACGGTACATTGTATATATGGATCTTACTCAAGCGGTTAAACGAAATAACGTCTAAACGTTTCTCGTTCAAGTTATGATAATTGGTGCTTTAATATTTTTATGGGAATTAGAGATATTCGAGACATCCTATAGAATTCTGCATTCTCGCGGCTTATCGGCTCTATCGCAATTCTTTCTTTAAAGAATCCAGAAAAACCTAAATACGTTTCTCAGAATAGATTTTGGTTGTTTTCTCTAAAAACTAAACCATTAATTATGAGATGTTTTAGCATTAATAGTAGATAGCTACAAAGCTATCTTTCGCAGATCTGTTGCACACCCCCTAGCTTCTTTCGATTTATGATATAGGCACTTCACGCGGAACATTATTAGTAGTATATGGCCCCTACTATGGGACACTTTTTATATTCCACTAAACGCAAATATTTAAGGATTTTTGTAAGATTTTCATCAAAAAGTTTGTCTGTTAAAATATCGAGGATGTAACGATTTTAGTACGATTTATCGAGTAAATAATGATAAAAAATGCATGATTTGCATTGGTTGGATATTTTATTTTTTCTACTAAATTATGTAAAGACGAAGTTTTAAGAAAGGGTTATGGAATAAAGAATCATGATTATAAATAATAACGTAATCAATTGAGATGAAATATTTATCAATTTTAAATGCTAATATTTAATTATTGTAGTGATGAAAAAATTTTGCCTGACGCCCTTAGTCTACGAAATGCTAATAAACAATCTTCCTCTAGGTTAGTCTTGATAGGAAAAGCAAAGAGCTGCATTGTATAATATTATTATCAATTGCATTACATTGAAGTCTGAAATAAAAGTTAAATGCTTTTTATCATATGTTTTTTAATGTTTTTTATGAATATTATTTTGATACTTTCATAGTTCAATAAATGGTATTGAGTAGAATCCATTTGATTATTGTGTTATCAGAAAGTTCGTCAAATAAAAAATTGAAATTTTATTTAAAAACCATTTATATATGATATCCATTCCCAATCAATTTTATCTTCAAATTCTTTTAGAAAATTATGGGATAATATTTGACGAAAGGATATTCCTTCCCAATCAACTTTATTTTGAAATTCTCTAATAAAATCTTCTGATAGTGTCTGACGAAACGATATATAATACCAATTAACTTTATCTTGAAATTCTCTAATAAAATCTTCTGATATTTTTTCATTCTGTGATATACAATCCCAGTCAAGTTTATCTTTAAATTTTCTTATAAATTCAATGGGTAATTTCATAACTTTTTCACTTAAATGAAAATTAATTTTATTGATATATAATGAAATAAATGTGTAAAATTCTTTACATTGCGATGATTCGACAAATAAATCTTTATATTTATGAATTATAATATCGTCTAATCTTTGAGCCAACACCATTTTATATCGAAGTAATTTTATAAACACTTTTATTTTTCGTCTTTATTCAAAACTTGTCTCAATTCATTAATAAATCGTATTAAAATGTTTTTTAATTCGAAAATTTCATCCATTAATTTTTCTCTGTTCGGTAGTTCTTCTTCGTAATAATGGCCAAATTTTTTATTTAATTCACCAAGTTGAACGGAAAGAATTTTTTTCCATTTATCGTTATAAAAATTATCTGGTAATTGATCAAACTTATATTCAATGAGATTACAAAAATCTAGTTTATGCATATACTTTTCTAAAAATCTTTCACCAAATGTTTGAAAACGGGTTATTAATAGCCAATTAAGTCCTTCTTCCAATGTGCACATAGTATTTTCTGCAAGCTGTTGAAATTGAGATACTTTATGTAAATCTAATTTTTCATGATAGGTTTGAATAAATTCGTCACTTAAGGTTTGATATTGAGATATAACAACCCAATTTATATAATTCGAATGTTTTAATATAAATTCCTCAGACAGCTTCTGATTTTTACAAACTAAATTCCAGTCTAATTCTTCTTTATATTTTTCTATAAATTTTTCCGAAAGTTTTTGAAAAATGCATATAACATTCCATTCGATATAATCTATGAGTTCTTCCATAAAACATTCGGATAATACGGAATATCTACAAACTATCTTCCAATTGAGTTTATCCTTCAAATTTCGAAGGACATCTTCGGATAAATTTTTCGTCTTAGAAAATTCGTCCCAGTTGATATCCATTTAATAATGAAATATTTTTAAAAAGGAATTTTTTCAATATGCATCCAAGGTTTTAAGGTAACTGGAAAATTACTTTTGGATTTTATCAAAAATGTAATCATGTCACCACTTTTTCCATAATCAAAACGAGTTACGGAATAATCATCAAACATTTCTCCGCTTAAAATTATTTTATCTTTGATTTTTAGTTCTATCTCTGTAGTATTATTTTTGCCGATTAAACTATTATATATTAAATATATAGTAATTTTCATATGCATATCTGTAGATAATCGCATTTCTTGATCCAGTAATTTAGAACTCATCATATCGAAATTTACTTTGGTAAATTCTTTTCCTGTAAAAGTCTGAAAATCCTTCACTGTAACCCAGATATCTTTATTGTCTACATATATTTTATTGACTACATCTGTTTCGTTTTCGGGTACCGAAATATTCATAATTATTTTATTTTTTGCATCAAATTTATCATTCTTTAATATTAATGCATTTTTTTCTAAATATCGTTTATTCACAACATTTTTATCATCTTTCGGATCTGCGACATTTCCTATTCTTTTTCCTTTGGCGTCGTAAGCTTTTCCTTCGATTAGATGTAAAGTGTTTTCATCCAATTCTTTAATTCTCTTACCCGTTTCTTCGGTGAAGGTTAAAAAAATACTATCGTAATTAATATTATTTTTCTCTATAAAATCTCTTAATTCAAAATGATTATTTTCTATTTTATTCAAAACGAAACGTTTAGGGGTTAAATCTAAATCATCGATGGGATCTGAAGCATTTTTTAATATCTTATTTCCCATATCGTAATGACCATCTTCTGTTAATTTAAAACCTATACCGGGGGGTCCGATAGGGCCTTTTCGCACTGGATTATCATACGGCGGATAATAAACAGCCATTTATAAAGACTAAAAAATGTTATTCTCCTAACGTTTTAATCATAGTAATTTCTTTTTTATTCATATTTAATATACATTTCTTTCTTACTTCTAAAATATAGTAAAATACATATTCTTTGGTTGTTTCTTTTTCTAATTTCCAATTGAATTCTATTCTCAAATTTTCAAGAGTGGTATAGTTCACATGATTTGACAAATAAAAATGAATTATGGGATATAATTTGCCAAAATCTGAATAATTGACCATACAACCGGTTTCTGTATTTAGATTATTGAGACCTGATTCCAGAAAAGATTCATATAATCTATTATATTCCTTTTTACCAAAATCCATAGTATATCGCTCTGCAGGTAATGGCGATCTGTTAATCATCAACCAACATTCGATCATATCCAAATTATCAAATATCATATTATTTTTTTTAGGATTTTCATTTCTTTCGAAATATTGCGGTATGACGAATAATCTTAAAACTTCATCAGATGTAGCTGATATAGAATCGGAACCGCTTTTATATTTATTAATAGGACTAGATCTGTTAATTTCATACTGATTCCAGTTTATTTCTATATCCGTATTAGATAATTTTAATTCATTATAGAGAATCTCCGCTCCATTTTTAAAATCGACGTATCTCACCCAGAGCGCTATGTCTTCAATTTCTACTTTATAATCTGGATTTGCAACGTCTGTGTAAATCATATTTCTACTATCGTCTCTTTGGAATTCCATTCTTATTATGAAACCAGAAATGGCTTTTTTATATTCTGCGACGAAATCAAAAATTTCCTTTAAAGGTGTCCATGTTGTAACTGAATTACTATTTTTCGACAATTCCCATCTTTTTTTAAATCCTTTATTGTAGTTTTCATTTTTTACAATTTTTAATTTATTGACAATATCTGTTACAGGGGTTGTAGCCGTTATCGTACCATCGCTTTCAAGTAAACTTTTATTTCTATCAGCACTATTACTGGTATCTGGATAAAAACCTATATTGGTGGCTTCTGATGTTGAATAATCTCTGGTATAATCCTTCAGTCTCTTAACCTGCAGAATGTAGGAGTGATAGTCTCCAACTGATTCGATTATTTGTTTACCTATCTGAAGTTTTACGCCTTTCATAGAACATACAGCTGCGACATTATCGTCGTTTATAGAATCGCCATTGGATTTTATAATTTTCCACTTTGTCTCTAGATAACTCTCCGATAATGAAATAGGATCATTGGTATCTGTAATTTCGAAATGAAACGTAGTATTTTCTTTTTTGTCATTATGGCTTGTACTAGGCAATCTTATTTTTTTAATTCGCTACTTTTTATATCGTTATTATAATAATAATGAGTATCTCTCAGATTATAAATTTTTTCCATTTATTTAGGAAGAATTTTCAGACCTGTTCCTTTCATCTTTTTTGAAAATATTTCTTTCAATATGTCAGCATCAGTCAATTTGTCAACAACTGTCAAATCTACTTTTTTAGATTTAAAAAATCCTTTTCCTTGAATTCTTTTACTTTTCCTTTATAATCTGTGTTGATTCATTTATTTATTGAGAAAATTTAGTTAATATCAATTGATATATTTTTTCAACATAGTCTTCTTTTTCCTCTACGACTCTAAAATTATACTCAATTAAACCTTTATTTAAATCAATTAATTCGCCATTTTGATTCGTAATTGTCATCCTTATTCTACGAATTGAATCCCTATTTTTCACAGGATAATATATTAAATTAATGAATTCTTTTGAAATGATAACACCCGGTACATCTCTCGGTGTAAAAGAATAAATAACTTCTGAATTATTCTGGTTGATTAAAGATCCATTAACTACATCACAATGAATATATATAATGTCGTTTCCGTTTGTTATATCGGCTATATTTTCACCTTCTATTACAGTCTCTTCATCATGACTTTCGTAAACTTTTTTTTCAAAGCCTATTAACTTATGAAAATCGCTTTTTGTTAAGTCGATATTCCAACCTTTAGTTAATTTAATAAGCATTCTTAGTCTAGATTGTATTCTACCAAATTTTAGCGGAGGATCGTCTGAACCAAACGCTTTCATCACATCTATATTTAAATCTTCAACATTTTTATTACCATAAGGAATAGTGATAGATTTAACATTATTCTCATCTGTGTATACGTCAAACGTATTAGTTTTATCTGTTATGTTAAACCATGAAACTGTCATAGTAAAAGATTGCAATGCTAATTTTTTTAATTTAAGAGGTTTTGGAAATTCAACAGTGAAATCCTCTGATTTTTCATGACTTTTTGGTTTCAATTTGATCATTTATTAGACAGAAAAAATCTTTAAAGATGAAAAACAAGCTTTTCGTTATAATCGCTAGGCTGTTGAGTAAATGAATTAAGTACACATTCTGGACATTTGCCTTTATTTCTTTCCTTTATATATTTCATACAAAATAATCCACAGTTTACAGAAGTAGGTTTTTGTAAAAAACTATCATTGTGAGCTATATTGACTTTTTTATTGGAAAGTTTAAGAAATTTCATAATATTTTCAGGAATATATTTTTCTTTGAGTTTAATATTTTTATATATATATTCACCGAAAGGATCGAAATATTCTACATAGTTATATTTCGGGTCATTATAGTAACAAACCCAATGAGTTCCAGGACCCGTCGAAATATCTAAATTAATAATCCCACTTTCAAAATTTCCATTATTTTTAGGAAGTACATCGGAAGTGAAAACATCCCTAAATTCTTTTTCATCTTTCATATTTTCTTTAATCGTTTTATCCGATATACCCAATTTTGTTAGCGGAATTTTTTTTTTAGACAGGGGCGCTTTTTTAGACAGGGAAGCTGACGCTTTTAGACCAGATCCTTTGTTTTCCCAAGGCTGATAAACTCCAGATTCCGAAATTTTATCCAGGATTTTTTTAGTTCCCCAACCTGCTGCCCCACTCGCGGCACCGAGTCCTAGTGATGTTAAAATAGGAATTAAAAAGGGTAAAAATCCACCGTTTTTATCTAATTGAGTTTTGCTTACATTTATTCTTTTACCTTTACTAATCTGATTAATCTGTGTTTTAGTTAAATACATTTCATAATTGGGAGGTTTAGAATTGTCTATCTGCAGTGTCAGTTCTTCTTTTTTTCTAAGAGCAGATTTCAATTTACTAATCTGCCCGTCACTCAAATGAATCTTCTTTTTTACATAACTCATTTATTAGGCAGCAAAAAGCTGACGCTTTCAAAGAAGAAATTGGTTGTATAATCGTTCTTTATCTCCATTAGTTATTTTTTTAGTATTAATGAGTTTGTCTATTAGCAGTTTGATTTCATTTTTTAATTTTTTCGACTTGCTACCTTGACATATTTTATCCAGCAATTCAGATAATAAACCTAATCCTTTACCGACTTTCATTACTTCGCTACCTCGAATTGTAGTTAATCTAGCCATATATTTTTGTACCTCCCCTTCGTTATATTCAACTGCTTTACATTCAACCTTTTTCTGACTTAATTCCTCCTCCGAAAGATTTTTAGCCCTCGTAATTGTACTTTGTAAGTTGCCTTTTTTCCTCGATAATTCTTCTTTTAAATGCTTTGCCTTTGTATACATTTCATCTAATTTTTCTTGATTGTCTAGGAGTTTCGAAGGTCTGTATAATTGTACAGATTTTAAATAATCTGTATCTAAATATTGATCAACATTATAAATAAGTGGCGGTTCTTTATATAATCCTTGGACATCTTCGATCGCTTCAGGAATAATTCTAGATGGTTCTGCAATAGGCTGTAAAGATATATTTAATTCGTCCAATTTATCATTGATGGCTTTAATATTTTCTTTTCTACTTTTATCCTGTTCTTCTAATTTTTTAGTGACAGGTTTATGAAATTCAGTTAAACTTTTGTCTATACCTAGCTTTCTATCACGCTGTGCTTCATTATTTTTTCGAATAGCTGCTTGTAATTTGACCAGTTTTATTGCATTTTTTAATTCTTCTTTTTGTTTCTTATTTCGATCTTTTTCTAAATCGTTTATTTTATCCATTTATAGAGAGCGAAAAGCTGTCGCTTTCTATTTTCAAATTTTTAGTGACAGCTAATTAGAAGCGATAGCTTAGACGCCTATTTTTACTGACAGCTAATATGTTTTTACTGGTAGCAATTTTATTTTTTACTAGCTGTAAATTTTCTCAGTAAATAAATGATTAAAATTAAAAATTATACAGAACCGGAAGAATTGCCGGATCCCAAACAAAACTGTTTTTTACCCAGACATCCTTTCAGATTATTAATAATTGGCCCATCAGGTTGTGGAAAGACAAATTTACTAATAAATTTATTAAACGGTTTTGAGAATCCTAGTAATTTAAGATTAGATTTCGACGCGCTATATTTATGTGCAAAAGACATTTCTGAGCCAAAGTATTCTAAATTGCAAGAAAATTACACACTGTTTGAAGATGTTGAAAGAGACGATATTTTAAAATGTAAAAAAATAAATAAAAATAAAAAAACGGAAATATTAAAATTGTATGATAAATATAAAAAGAAAGTATTATTTTCTTCAGATTTGAGTGAATTTATTACTGTCGATGATTTAGATTCCTCAGAAAAAAAACCTCGTTGTGTTCGACGATTGTGTTGCAGAAAAAGATCAGAAAGTTATAGAGGATTTGTTTATAAGAGGTCGAAAGAAAAATGCATCCATTATTTATTTAACGCAGTCTTATTACTCAACTCTTAAAAAAATTAGAAATAATTGCAATTATTTCATATTTTTTAAGCTACAGCCTAGAGAAATCAGTCAGATAATCAGAGAAATAGACGGAAATCTAACGAAAAAGGAATTTCTAGAAAAATATAATTCTTGTAAGGGTAACTTCTTTATGCTAGACTTAGTAAATTCTGAAATGAGATACAGAAAAAATTTTGAACCTATATAAATATGGAAGAATATTTCGAAAAGAGATTATATGTTTATCGGAAAAGTTACAATTTGTATCAAAAGATAAGTGTTTCCTTATCTGTTAGCAAATTTATGCTGAGTGCCTCGAGTCTAACAGCATTTGCTTTCATACCACTGGCTGCATTGAGTTTGTCCGTCGGAATTGTAGAAGTTATTGAGAAATCTTTAAATATTTTAGAACGAAAAGAAGAATACAAGCAATGTTATAATTTTTATAAACAACAATTGAATTTGTTGAAAGCTAAAAAAATTTCAGAAGAAGAAGTGTATGTTAGAGAACAAGATTTTATAAATAATTGCCGAAACGTCAGTGAAGGCTTACTGTGGAGACACGAAATTTTTTGGTTTCTGTCTGTCTGTCTGTCTGTCAGTTTGTCAGTCTGTCTGTTCCGCGATAACTACCGCAAAAAACATCCGAAAGACTTGAAATTAAGTTTGTATATTGGTAAGGCACTCAGATTTAGCTGTATAGTTTTTTGTTATATTTTATTAATTCGTTCGTAAAATATAGAATATTTTATTTTGCGCAATAATGTTTTTCTATGGCAAATCCAACGATTTTCAAATTTTTATTTGTTGAGAGAAAATGACTCATTTGATTAATGGAATTCAACGATAAATGGATACTGAAATTTGCCAGTACGGGGCTTAAATTATTCATATTGTTTTGAAATTTTATCTATGCATATGTCAGATTTTTTAAATTATTGCTGTAAATCTTGGCCATTTTTTATAAATGTGTTCCAATAATATAAGCTAATTTGTTTTAGAGATTTACTTATTTCAAATGTATTTATTTCGTTTTCTTCATTTCTTTTAATAGTCGCTAAGCAACCATTTATCCTAATTCTTATTCTTATAATATTATAAATTTTAAAATATGTACGGAAGTTTGAATAACATAACTTCAATGCTTCAATAGCATAACTTCAACTTTGTATCTTTGCGTATAGATAATTATAGCCAGAAAAGAACAAAGGCTATGTATTATTTATTTTATTCGAATATTTTCGTTAATAATTCTGAATTTCATTATTTTTCATGCATAACCAATCGGCATTTTTTAGATAAAATTTAATCAATTTTCTTTCCGTTGCCAAGAAAATCAAAATTTCGAATATTAATTTTTCAGCGACGATAAATTTTCAATTGAGCAATTTCCATGCGAAAACTGAAACTAAGGAAAATTTAAAAGAAAAAAATAAATATGACGTCGTATTTGCAATAAAAATAAATATACTATTTTTTGTTAAATATTAAACACTGATATTTGTTTCGTTAACATGAATTTTTTTGTCAATATGGCGACATAATTAAAAATAAAAGGAATAAAAATATTTTAAATAAAATATTTATTTGGTAAACTATGACGTCATAATTGAAATAAAAGAGGTATTTTATAGTAGTCGTTAAAAATAAACGGGACATGGATAGCAGTAATTCATGGAGTTAGAAAAATAATGACGTCATATTTAAAATGGATAAGAAATATTTTTTACGAATACTAAATTATAAGTTACATACAGATAAAAAACTTCATTAAAAACTAAAAATTAGCAGTGGAAGGCTTTTTTTTGTCGGAAAAAAGGGGAAAATAAAACTGATTAATGTATTTTTGAAGCTATTTTTTTCTTTAAAGTTAAAAAGAATTAAGTTTCAATTTGTGCAGATGGTATAAAAATTAAAATAAATTTTCTAAAACTAAAAATATATTTTCAAACATTGACGTTTCATTAATGAACTTTTTCAACAGAAGCGAAAATCATCTGTCAGCAAATTAAAATTTACAACCAAGAATCTACACTATTAAAATCCGACCGTATGTATGTATGTAACGCTATCTCCTCCGATCCCGGATACTTAGAAAAGTCGCTTTTGTTTTGAATTGAAGGGAAAAGAATCCCGGGTTCCCGAGTTGCGCATTCGTCTCTCTGTCCGTCCGTCCCTCTGTTCGCATGTAGGGGTTTTTTTTCACTACAGGGCTGAAAAAAAGTTTTCAAGTATGTTTTCCATTTATTAGTGCAAATTGCTCAAAAAGAATTTTAAGCTTTTTTCTAGCTAAACTAAATTTTCCCATTATATAATATGTATATCAACTGACAGTTCAAATACAGGGTTGTTCAAAAACATTGGAATACATATTTGGCTATATACCCCTTATTTCCCTAATTAAAGAAGTATTGTTAAAGATTTCATGAAGTGTTGGAAAGTGCTTCATAATCTATGATTAACGCATGATTTTTTTTACTTGTTTAATATAAAGGGAAATTTCTTTCGAAATAGAAAGTACGTAATTTTTATATTTTTGATAGCTCAATTCTTTTTTTAAACAATTTGTATTGCACTAGCAGATGCATTTAATGTATTATGATTACAATTCTCTGCTAAAAAATTTAAACAAGTAAGTCACAAAGTCTCTAAACGAGCACACATTTTGTCAAAGCGGGCAAAAAACATAATACATAAGTGGGCAGAATTCACAACAAGTAAGAAAAATCATGCGTTAAGCATAGATTACGAAGCACTTTAAACACTTCATGAAATCTTTTACCAAAGTTTGTTATTTTGGGAAATAATAGTGTATAGCCAAATATACCCAAATATGTATTCTAGTACACATTACTTATATAAACAAAATAGTTGTGTTTGCTTAATTATTTTATCTTAACAGATGACTTATTGCCGAAACGTCAGTGAAGGCTTATTTTGGAGACACGAAATTTTTTGGTTTCTGTCTGTCAGTCTGTCTGTTCCGCGATAACTAATGCAAAAAACATCCGGTTGGCTTGAAATTAAGTGGGTATGTTAGTGAGGCACTGGAATTAAGCTGTAGAGTTTTTTGTTAGATTTGATTCATTCGATCGGAAAATATAGAATATTTTATTTTGCGCAATAATGCTTTTCTATGGCAAATCCAATGATTTTTAAATTTTTTTCCTTGAGAGAAAATGACACATTTCATTAATGGAATTCAATGTGATAAATGGATACTGAAATTTACCAGTTAAATTATTCGTATTGTTTTGAAATTTTGTCTGCGTATTTGTCAGATTTTTAAAGTTATTACTGTAAATTTTGGAGATTTTTTTATGAATGTTTTCCAATAATATAAACTGATTTGTTTCAGAGATTTACTTATTTCAAATGTATTTATTTCATTTTCTTTATTTTCTCTTAATGATTGCTAAGCAACCATTCATCCTAATCCTTATTTTTATAATGTTATAAATTTGAATGCGTGTACGAAAATTTAAATGAAGTCAGCGTCAAAACTAATGAATTAATTAATGTCTTTGTATCT
The DNA here is from genome assembly GCA_964019185.1 of Maratus speculifer. NCBI lineage: Eukaryota > Metazoa > Arthropoda > Arachnida > Araneae > Salticidae > Maratus > Maratus speculifer. Next base: position 18,331,798 of record OZ025297.1, on the reverse strand, counting down.
TTGCGTATAAATATAACATAACCCAGAACAGAACATAGGCTATGTTTTATAAATTTTATTCAAATATTTTCTTTAATAATTCAAAATTTCTTTCTTTTTCATACAGAATCAATCGCAATTTTTTAGATAAAATTTAACCAATTTCTTTTATCGTTGCCAAAAAAATTCGAAATCTGGAATAATTTTTCAACGACAATAAGTTTCAATTGAGCAATTTCCATTCGAAAAATTAAACAAAAAAACAAAAAAATAAAAAATAAATAAATAAATAAATAAAATAAACATGATGTCAGAATTAAAATAAAAATAAATATAGTACTTTGTTAAATATTAAACACGGAAATTTGTTTCGTTAATAAGAATTTTTCTGACAAAAATGGGGACATAATTAGAAGTAAAAGAAATAAAAAATAATTATATTTTAAACCAATATTTCATTTGGTAAAATTTGACGTCATAGTTGAAATAAAACAAGTATTTTATAATAGTCGTTAAAAATACAAGAAACATGGATAGCAATAACTCATGAATAATGACGTCATTGCCGAAACTTTAGTGAATGCTTTTTTTATCGACACAAAATTTATTGTTTTCCGCCTGTCAGTCTGTTCTTCTGTCTGTCTGTCCGCGATAACTGCCACAAAAATGCAATCAAAACTTCTTTTTTTCGGAAACAAAATTGTAAAACCCTAGATTACTGAGTTTACACTTTCAAAAGTTCCTGATACATCAGATATAATGTTTGTGGTGGGCAGGTGTGTAAAAGTATGAGGATAATGAAAATTGCTTATTAAAACTGTTACTTATCCTTATAATTCAAAATGTATAAAGAAATACAAGATATACGATAACCATTAGCAAATTGATAGAAAGCTACAAATTTAAATTTAATGAGACTACGGGGGGTTCAGGGGGGCGGAGCCCCCACTGAAGAAATCTACTATGTTATAATAAAAAAAAACAAAAATAATAGATCATGAAAATTTCAGAATATCCTAGCATAACTAACTCTTTAATTTACGCTTTTGATGGTTGAAAACTTCTTATTCTTATTTTATTCTTATAAATAATTACGTAATTTGAAAATTTTAAATTACAGTTTGCAGGAAGTTGAATATTACCCAAAGTGTGCTTAAAAAAAGATGCGCAAAGCTGGCGTTGAGGCTCCTGATCTGTAGATTTACTAGTTTAGTATATTTCCCAATCGAAAAGTATGTAAAAAAAGTACAGTTGAATGGATATAAATATTCTTCTTAGAAAGCATCAGCTTTTTGCTGCCTAATAAATGAGTTGTAAAAGTAAAAAATTTGTTGTGACGTCTTTAACTAAAAAGGGTAATTTTAAAGGTGGATGTTTAAAATGCGGACAGGTTAGATCGGGTTTTCTGAATAAAGTCATTAGTAATTTACCTTTCGAAATGCATTTACCAGCCCATTCTTTTACCGGCCCGGGGACACAGTTATTATGGGGAAAAACACGATTAAATCCAGATTTAACGTATAAAAATTCGTCTAAACCTGTTATCAGAATGGATGAAATTGCATATAAACATGACAAATGTTATTTAGAAAATAAAGATACAAAAAGTAGAAATGAAGTATGCGATAAGAATATGATTGATGAACTAGATAATATTGAAAATCCTACGATTAGAGAAAGAATTGAAAGAGGAATTGTAAAACCGATTATTAAAGCTAAAAAATCTTTTGGTATGGGAAATACAAATATCTATTGTTTAAAATGTAAAAACCATACAGAAACAAAAGATATTAAAAATACAATGTCTAAAAATAACAGGCCAATGATGAAAGGTATTTGTTTAGATTGTGGTTCTAAAAAGAGTGTTTTTTTAGGAAAACCTTAGGGATGAAAGATCCTAAAAATATCTTAGAAAAAATATATTATCATCCTGAAAGTGGTTATTGTGGGATCAATGAATTAAAACGGAAAACAGGTTTTAGTCAAAAGCAAATTACAGATTTTTTACATAGCCAAGATGTTTATACCAGACATAAGCCTTTAATTCGTAAATTTAAACGAAGACGCATTTATGTAAGTCATATCGATGATCAATGGCAAGCAGATTTATTGTTTATCAAATCTTTTAGTAAATATAATAACGGAACTAATTACTTATTGACAGTGATAGATGTATTTAGTAAATATGCTTGGGCTATTCCGATAAAAAGAAAAACTGGACAAGAAGTAACGGAAGCATTTAAAAAGATATTTAAAAAAAGAATTCCTGAAAAACTGCAGACGGACAAAGGCACAGAATTTTTAAATAAGTTAACTTTAAAGTTGTTTAAAGATCATAATATTCAGTGATTTACAACTGAAAATGTTGAAATAAAATGTTCTGTAATCGAACGTTTTAACAGGACAATTAATAAAAAAATTAGAACCTATCTAGCGGCCAACAATACTAAAAGATATATAGATGTTTTGGACAAATTAGTTAAAAATTATAATAATACCAAGCATAGGTCTACCAAATGACGCCTATCGAAGCGAGTAGGGAAGAAAATGAATCTGAAGTTTATAAAAATTTGTACCAAGAAAAAATAATAAGAAAACCAAAATTCAAGGTTGGCGATAGAATAAGAATTTCGAAATACCAGACTGCTTTCACCCGCGGATACCAACCCACTTTTACGGAAGAAATTTTCATCGTTTCGGAAATATTAAACACTGACCCCATTACTTACAGAATAAAGGATTTGAATGGAAACGAAATAAAAGGAACATATTATGAACAGGAATTATGTGAATATAATAAAAAAAATAATTTGTTTAAAATTGAAAAAATATTAAAAAAGAAAGGAAATAAATGTCTTGTAAAGTGGTTAAATTATTCCGACGAATTCAATTCTTGGGTTGACGAAAAAGATATCAAGTCTATTTAGAAATCCGCATTAGAATATAACCAAATATTAAATTATAAACATGCCAAAGTATCAAATAATGAAGTATTAAAATATAAACATTCTAAAATATCAAAATTATCTACTTTTAAATAATCGTATCTATTACTAGTATTAATACATTTTAGATATGAAATAAATTGGTATTTATGTCAATCAAGAAATTTTTCAGCGTCTTTATTGGAAAAGTGCTAACACTGTGCAGAGTGGAAATTTAGTTTTCCAAAATTACCTCACAGTTTAAAAATTAAGTATCGTACATTTTATATAAACACTGTTAAAAATATATAAATTTAAATATGTAGTTTTTTTACTCGTTTCGAAAATAGAACACGATTTAGTATTTTTACTCGTTTCGAAAATAGAACACAATTTAGTATTTTTACTCGTTTCGAAAATAGAACACGATTTAGTATTTTTACACGTTTCGAAAATAGAACACGATTTAGTATTTTTACTCGTTTCGAAAATAGAACACGATTTAGTATTTTTACTCGTTTCGAAAATAGAACACGATTTAGTATTTTTACTCGTTTCGAAAATAGAACACGATTTAGTATTTTTACTCGTTTCGAAAATAGAACACGATTTAGTATTTTTACTCGTTTCGAAAATAGAACACGATTTAGCATTTTTACTCGTTTCGAAAATAGAACACAATTTAGTATTTTTACTCGTTTTAAAAAATTAAATATAATAGTATCCTACTAATTTTGGTGTTACTTCGATATTATCCAAATCAACTACTGGTACAGTGTTTCCATAAGTTCTAGGAAATCTACTAAAAACTTTTATTCTATGAGGCCAGTGATTGCATGTTCTTCTATCTTCGAAATATTTTATTCTTTTTTTAATTTGATATCTGTTTCTAATTTTGCAAATGATTCACATTCTACAGAAACAAAATGGCTGTGGTTTGGCATTTATAGAATCTTGCATTAAGCACTTATAAGTGAGGCGAGATTGAAAAAATTGATACCGATTCAAACTTTGATATCACAGAAGTGCGTTGAAAAACAAACACATACTTCCTCTTTTCCTTAAGTAAAGCGTCCGAAACTGAGCTTTATCAGCTGAATGACCTCTAAATTAAGTTGAAATTGGAGCGGGTGTCAAAAATCGAACTCGGCCGTCGAAAAATGTACTTAGAAGGAAATGACGTCTGCAGTGTTGCTCTATCTACTTTGAGTGAAATGCATTGCAAGAAAATAAGATTAAATAAATGAATTGCGATTTTTTAAAGACGTTTTAATAGATGATTCTAGCTTAATGGATTCTTTTGACAAAGAAAATAAATGTCAAATACCTGAAAATTATCTCAAAATTTATGACCAGATGAAAAAATGTGAAATTATATACGATTCGGATAATGATTGTTATTTTACATATAAAAATATAGATGTTTTTTTAAGCGAAAGACGTAAATCCCGAATAAGTCGTTTTAACGCATTGAAATGGAAATTTAAGCTAAATATTACAAATGAAGTTGAAGAAATATTTTATAAATTTTTAGATTTCGCGTACTATAAAAAATCGATAAATTATTTGTATTTCATTAAAAAAATATTAGATTATTGTCAAATAGAAAATAATTTGAAAATAAAATTTGGTAAGAAAAACGAAGACATTTGGAATACCTTTCTAAAATTTCTTTCTTATTAAATGGAGCTGTCTAAAGTTTGCAAGCATTGTGAGATGACAAAAAATTTAGACCAATTTTATACTTGATTTCGTTACGGTAAAACAGAACATTACGCCAATTGCAAAAGTTGTCATTTAGCTATGAAAAATAAAAAAATTGATTGCGAATGTGGCAAAACATACACTCTATCTCATAAAAAACGACATTTAAAAAGCAATTATCATATCAAACGAACATATAAATAAATTTATGATATTTTATGTTGTGTTTTAAATTGAATGTATTTTTTAGTTGAAAATATTATATTGAATGTTGCATTTTAGTTGAAAATAATATAGTAAATGTTCTGTTTTAAATTGAACGTATTTTTTAGTTGAAAATATCATATTGAATGTTTTTTACTCGTTTCAAAAATAGAACACGATGTAGTTTTTTTACTCGTTTCAAAAATAGAATTATGGGGGGAAAAAGTGTTCATAAAATTGCTATCAGAACCATTTATAGAAAAGTTCCAAGACAGAGTAGATTGGCATTTTATATTCAAATGTTAAAATCTATCAGAAAAATTTTATTTAGAATTTAAAGATAAAATAGAAGTGCCTGATTATGACACTGATTTTTAGGCTAAATAAATGGGTAATTCAAAAAGTGCAAAGATTTTGACAGGTAATTGTACAACTGAAAGATTAAATGTAGATTGGAATCATACCTTTAATGTTCATCCCAATGTTCATATAACGCCTGTATGTAAATACAGTGAACCGTTTTTCGTTAGAATAACAGAAATAGGTAAAAACGGATTTCGATTTGAATGTTTAAAATTGAATGGCGAACCTGTAGAAAAAAATTTAGATTTCTTTCAGTGGACAGCAATTAGTCCTTTTGAGTAAACGATCTTATTTTTGGAATATATCATTTTCAAAAAGTATTCAATCATTTTTTTAAAAATAAATCATATTATTAAAATATCAATATTTAATATAATATTTTCAACTAAAAAATACGTTCAATTTAAAACACAACATAAATAAATTTTATTTAAATTGTCCATCGCTTTAAAAAAAATCATATTTAAATAAAAAAACTAATTTAATCTAAAATTACCTGCCGTCAGCGCTTCATAGGACTTCGGACCTTCATCGGTGGCCTTACAGGTAATTTTAGATTAAACAATTTAAGTTTATTCATAATTTTAAAGAAAAATTACATTTATTTTAAACCACTTAATCTAAAATTACCAACAACCGAAGTTGGTTGTTTTATTTAGGTAATATCCATTTTATCATTAAAATTTTCTTTATTAAAAGTATCAATTTTATTTTTATAGAATTTAATTTCATTTAAAAGATTTGACATGGTATTTTTATCCGTTTGTACTTCATTTTCTAATTTTTTAATATTGTATTTTTTAGATCTTATACGTTTTTCTAATTTTTCGATATCTTTTTGACGCTTTAAGATTTCAAAATTTAAATCCGAAATAGATAAATTATTACCTTTAGTTTCTTTTAACATTTCATTTTCATTTTTTAAATTTCGAATTTCATCTCTTAAACGATCTAATTCTGAATATTGTTGCATTTTAATAAAACGATCAACTCCAGTTGAGAAGCAAAAACACTTCTCAACAAATTTTGTTCAAAACATTCTTAACGTTTCGATAAATCTTACGTCACTTCCTTGTTACTGACATCAAAATGCTTCAAATAAACGAACTTTGTTCTTTCAGAAGGATATCCACTTTGATAAAGTCAATTGACCTTCCGGGGTCATTTTTGTGAAAGTCTTTTAATGAGTTTGATACGAAGAAACACCGAGATTAAAAAAGTGAGTAGGACACTTTGCATTTATAAGTAGTGGTAGCTATTAAAAATGTGTCACAAAAAGTATTTATAAAATTATATCTATAATAAATGGAGTCTACTCTAAATTTGATATCTAATTCAAAAATACATATTTCAAAATTAAGGCAGGTCGTGAAATTTTTAAATATAAAACAACCCAAAAATTGTAAAAAAGATGAATTAATTAGATTGATAATGAGATACATAAAAAGAACAGGCAATTATAAATTTCTTTTATTAGATTTATTAAATTTAGACGTCACAGATTATTTAAATGCAATGAATAAAAAATTTATCGAAAACCCTAAAAAAAGAAATAAATTGAAAAAAATATTAGATTCTTTCGATTTAAAATATAACAATAACTCAGAAGAATTTAATCCAAAAAATAACGAAGAAAAAAAGATAAAAACAGCGGTAAACATTAAAAAATTATTTCCTGATTTCAATGAAAAATTGAAACAATTTATAAATGAACCGAAAAACCGTCCAAAACTTAAGAAAATATTTCATTATTACGGATTGAAATATAAAGATGAAAAATTGATTAAAAAGACAGAAAAGAAAGTAAAATTACAGGCAAATTTGGAAAATCTGTTTAGACCCGATTATGAAATTGTTGAGATAGAAAAAAAATTTATAAAAAAATTTAATACTTATAAATATGTTTATAAAATAAGACAAATAAACGAACTCACACCGGGCCAGTATTACAGTATCTTAAAAGATTTATTCAGGAGAGCAATTGGAAAAATTGAAGGAATGGTAGATATAATTGTATACAATGACTATTTAACACAGCCCTTCCATCCTAAAATGATGTCAACGAAAGAAGCCTATGAGACCTATTTAGATGTTTTAACGCATAAAATTGAATACAAAGAGTTGGATATTAAAGACTGTAAATGTAGTTTTACAGTGGTTGATTTGCCTAAAGGCGGTAAACATTTGAAATTACTGAACGATAACGATGTTGTCGATAAAAGAAGTATAATTCAAATTAAAAATGACGATAATATCTGTTTGGCTAGATCCATCGTTACAGCCATAGCTATTCAAAATCGTAAAATTTTATGCTAAAAATTGAATCTAGAAAAACTTACAGATAATGAAGTTACATATATAAAAAAAGGTAGAAAATTACAAAAAAGTTTAGCGATAAAATTGCTTGAAATGTGTGATATTCCATTAGAAATGTGTAATTTAGAGCATATTAAACAATTCGAAAATTTTTTAGATATTCAAATAACTATATTTTGCAGAGAAAATTTTAACGAAAGAATATACAGCGGCGCCTATAAATCTAATTGTGTTTACATTTTAAAAAATAGAAATCATTTTGATGTCATTACAACGGTTACAGGATTTTTAGCGGCAAAAAATTATTGTAATTATTGTAAAGTCAGTTATTGTAGAAGTGATCAACATAAATGTTCTTTAAAATGCGATAGATGTTTTAAAGAAGAGAGTAATTGCGAAGGCGATGATATTCAGTGTAATGATTGTTTTAGATCGTTTAAAGGAAAAAACTGCTTCGAAAATCATAAAGATAAAGCAGTCTGTGAAACACTGTGGAAATGTTTAAAATGTAAGAGAAATATCCGTAGAAGTGAAAGAGAACCGGAAGATCATAAATGTGGAGAAAAAAAATGTCTAAACTGTAGACAGTGGGTTTTTGAAGATCATAAATGTTATATACGTAGGAAAAAATCTAAGGGAGGGACTTGTGAAAATATCTGTCCTAAAAATATAAAAGACAGAGAGAAATGGTGTAAGAAATGTCAAAAGTCAGAATTTACAGAAAAATATATGTTTTTTGACGTTGAAACGAACCAAGAGACAGGAAATCACCGAGTCAATCTAGTTATAAATCATGATTTTAACGGAAAATAAAAAATATTTAAGAATGAAAATGAATATTGTGAATGGTTATTCCAAAGAAAACATTGCGGTTATACAGTATTAGCGCATTATGGAAAAGGATTCGATTTTCATTTTCTAGCTAAATACTGCTTTAAAAATAAAATTAAAGTGTTTACAATATATCAAGGAAATAAACTCATATATATGCAAGCAACCGCATTTAATATAAGATTTATCGATTCTATTAATTTTACACTGATTCCGTTAAGAAAATTTCCTAAAACGTTTGGACTAAAGGAATTGGCTAAAGGTTATTTTCCTCATTTGTTTAACACTGTGGAAAATCAAAATTATATAGGAAAATATCCTGAAAAATACTATTATGGTTATGATACAATGCCTTTTGATCAAAGAAAAACTTTTGATAAATGGTTTAAATCGGTAAAAAACGAAACATTTGATTTTCAAAAAGAAATTATAAAATATTGTAGGTCTGATGTTGATATTTTAAGAAAAGGATGTTTAGAATTGCGAAGATTATTTCTAAACATTGCTAATATTGATCCTTTTAAATATGTCACTTTAGCTGGCGTTTGTATGGCTATATACAGAGATAAATTCATACCAGTGAATACAATAGCAATTGATGAGGAGTGTATTTCAAAGGATCAATACAGTAAGAAATCGATTATTTGGTTAGACTATCTGTCTGAAAAACACAATATCAAAATACAGCATGCTTTAAACGGTGGTGAGAAAAAACTGAAATTAGGAGATAAAACTTATAAAGTAGATGGTTTTTATAAGAATACCGTTTATCAGTTTCAAGGCTGTCATTGGCACGGTTGTCCTCGCTGTTTTACAGAATCCACTGTCAATCTTCAAAATCAGATATGTATGAAAGATTTGTATGAAAGAACTCAAAAAATAAATAATAAAATAAAAGATAAAGGATTTGAATTGATTGAAATATGGGAATGTGATTTTGATAATCACAAAGAAATTAAAAAATATATGAAAAATGAATGGAAAAGAGATTTTGTAGAACCTTTAAATCCTAGAAACGCATTCAGTGGAGGGAGATGTGACCCTACCAAATAAATATACGAAATGAAAGAAAACGAAAAGGGTAGATATATCGATGTTTGTTCACTTTACCCAACAGTGAATTACTTTGATTACTATCCTGTTGGTCATCCGGTAAAGATTTATAATCCAGAAAAATATGATAAGAATTGGTATGGTTTGATACAATGCAAAGTACTGCCACCTAGAAAGCTCCATCATCCTGTTTTACCTTATAAAGGAGAAAAATTAATATTTAGTTTGTGTAAATTATGTTCAAAACCTATAAAATGCGAAAAGAAACAATGTCGAAATTGTTATGAAATGCGGAATAAAGAATGTAATCATACGGATGACGAAAGAAGTTTTACTGGTACATGGACAACTACCGAAGTTGAACTGGCTATTGAAAAAGATTATAAGATTTGTTTGGCATTTTGAAAAAAAATCTAATACATTATTTAAGGATTATGTTAAAATGTTTTTGAAAATCAAATTAGAAACAGATGATAAATGGTCTGAAAATTTCAAAACTGAAAAAGAATATAAAAGTTGCGTAGAAAAGAAATTGGGTATAAGGTTAGGAGAAATCAAACAAAATCCAGGAATGAGATTTATATCCAAAATTTGTTTAAACTCTTTATGGGGAAAGTTCGGACAGAGAAAAAACCTGAAACAGACAGAAAAAGTTATGGAATTAACCGATTTTTATAGAATTATACTGAACGACCGCATTAAAGACTTGAATATGATATTTTTAAATGATGAGTGTGTGCAAATGGATTATAAGATGAAAGATGAATATGTCAAGAATAACTTTAATACTAATATTTATATAGCGGCTTTTACTACCAGTTCGGCTAGAATAAGATTATATAAAATGCTTGATAGATTAGGAGATAAAGTAATGTATTACGATACAGATAGTATTGTTTATATCGACGACGGCTCTAATAAAGTAAAAACGGGTTGTATGTTAGGGGAATGGACAGATGAATTAGGAGAAGATAAATATATGAAATCGTGGATATCTGGAGCAAGTAAAGATTATGGTTATATTCTGAACGACGGTTCTGTAAAAGGAAAAGTAAAAGGTTTTAAAATGAGTTATGAGAGCGAAACTAAGCTGAATTTTGACGAGAGAATGAAAATAATAACTGGGGGAATTGACCATATAGATGTAGAAATAAATCAATTTCAGATACAAAAAGATAGAAATATTAAAGTGAATAAAATGAATAAAAGATATATGTTTGGATATGATAAAAGAAGAATTTTAGATAATTTTGATACTGTACCTTTTGGATTTTAAGCCGATTTTTTTAGTTTATAAAAATTGTTTTCTAATAAAATGGACGATGTCACCCTTATCATAAATGTTCAAGGTTTTATACTTCCTTTTAAGTCTGTAGCGAGAGAAATAAGCTGGGTTCATTTAAAACAGGGAATAGGTGAAACTATTTCTGTGTTTACACCTAACTATGAATTAAGTGATCAAGACCATGGAATAGTTCGTCGATGTACAAACGATGTCCATGGTTTAAGATTTAAAAGATATTCAGATAATACAGGCTTATGGATTAGTAGTGACAATGTAAAAGATTATTTCATACAATTGCATCAGATATACGGCGGCACATTTGCTTTTAAAGGAGGCGTTTTTCCGAAAAGTACCTTTGAAGAATGGGGAATTCCTATAAAAATATTAGAAGTACCGAGATGCGTAAGAATCCTAGGACCGGGTTGTTCTATGTACAGATTTCTGTACTATAAAAATTGTCTTTCAAAAAATATACCTTAATAAATCGAAGAATTTAACAGTCTCAGATCGTTCCCTGTAATTCAAAAGTTAAAAGATTTAGAGACAGGGAAATACAAACTGATTTCATTGAAGAAAATTCAAACTAAATTTGGAAATACGACTATTGCAAGATTGGAAGTTAATGATGTAGAAAAGGATTATTTTCTTAAAAAGAGTCATGGAAAAATTTCTGAAACAGCAATAACAAAACAGAATAAAGGGGTTATATCTTTCATTTTAAAGGAAAAAATAATGACGGCTATTATGATTATGAAGTAGAAAAAGCTTAATCCTGCAATTTGTTTTAAATCTTACAATAATCGGTAGGATCATTTATCGAACAATGAAAATATCAAACTCACTAAATAATATTTACTAAAATTCAAAATATATCTGTTTTAAGTACAAATTTCTTTTCTGGCAAAGATGTGTTCATTTCGACACAAACTATTTTTTTTTATTTTATCGAACTAATTTATGGAAAATTCATTTCCAAATAAATGCTACAATATTTTGTCATAAGTACTTTACTCTTTAATTGTCTTTCGCCTACCTTTCATTATTTCAAATTTGACCCCGTTGTTACAAATCATAGCATAGATAACTCTAATAATTATACTATATTTCATAGTCTCAATCATACAATAAAATTAACTTTGACCGCAAAGATATACAAAATGGATCAAGCGTCTAAATTTTCTCAACCAGGTGTTTATTTTTGAATAGAAAGTAAATGTGATGACAATTGGATTATAATACCCGAAACAAAAGAATGGTTTGATATTTATATTCCTGGAGCTAATAACGTACATTATTTTATAGCTTTTAATGCAACTAAAGATTTTAGGATTGGTTATAATGCTGATAATTTATTATACAATGCAGCTCTTTGCTTTTCCTATCAAGACTATCCTAGAGGAAGATTGTTTATTATCATTTCGTAGACTAAGGGCGTCAGGCAAAATTTTTTCATCACTACAATAATTAAATATTAGCATTTAAAATTGATAAATATTTCATCTCAATTGATTACGTTATTATTTATAATCATGATTCTTTATTCCATAACCCTTTCTTAAAACTTCGTCTTTACATAATTTAGTAGAAAAAATAAAATATCCAACCAATGCAAATCATGCATTTTTTATCATTATTTACTCGATAAATCGTACTAAAATCGTTACATCCTCGATATTTTAACAGACAAACTTTTTGATGAAAATCTTACAAAAACCTTAAATATTTGCGTTTAGTGGAATATAAAAAGTGTCCCATAGTAGGGGCCATATACTACTATTATTTTTGCATGCGGCATCAGAACAGGTTTAAATTTACTTTATATTTTATAAAGACATTGATGAATCCGACGCCTGGAAAGTTTTGTAATCATACTTTTATTGTATTTAAGAATAATGTTTTCTAAATTTAAGATATTGTGAAAATCAGAACCGTCTTTAGCGAATTCGAGGCTCTTGCCTTTCAAATTACTTTAATCATCTCCCATTCGTTCCAATGCTGTATCTAAGTATATAGTTTATACCGATCTTTACGTTTCGAAATATGTATTGATGATTTTGAGAAGAACTTCCGCCGTTATCAAACTACACTCTTAAAACGAAAGAGCTGATTTGGCTTCTTATGAAAGAACTGTAATTTTTTCGATCATAAAAGAGTTGTTTTCAAACGATTAAATCTTCTTGATCTAAGTTGGTTATTTAAATAGCTCAACTTCATTTAAATTGGTTAAAACTCGAGTTATTTCAACTCTTTTTTGAGAAGCTGCCTTTCAACATTGAGATGAGTGGATTTCAACTCAACTTGAGCTATTTTGTGGCTGACTTTTTAAGTGAATATCTAACGAAAAAAAAATCAGGTTTTAAGCAGAGAAAAGGAGGAAAATGTCTTTGATATAAAATAAATTTATTTTTATAGTAAAAAAAATGTCTACTTAATGTTTTCTACGCGTATTTGTAATTTCTACTTCACATACTACATTTCTTGGGTCTTTGATCCTTTGCTTAAAAATAATAGGTTTAGACGACAAATCCATTTTATTTGCATGCTGATTGGATTGGACCTGTTGTTCCACCAGTTGCGCAAAATGAGTTTTCTGCAATATCGTCTTTACATAGCAGACAACAGGCTCTGACACCTACTTTTTTTTTCTTATTAGTCCAACCCCATACCAAGCTGTTATTTTTTGCTCATAAATCTGCACAAAAACAAAACTGCGCCAGGAATATGAAAATAATACAAATGAGATTTCATATTGCAGCTTTACTATCAGATAGTTATAGACCTGGAGGCATTTTCAGAAAGAATCATGTTTTGAGCACCTTATCGCCAGAACAACGACTGGCGCGGAGATGGAGTCAATGCTATGCACCCTTTCTTCTTTGTGATGTCAAACGCCTAGCGAATAGCAACCCTTCCTTCTGCAAAGAGATCGCGCTTATTGTTCATTTGTTTTTCCGTAAATGTTATCAAGCGAAGACTATAATATGAGGAAATGTTACTCACCGATTTTTATGATTAAAACACAGTTTAAAGCAAATATCTTTTTCAGATTAAAATGCTTTAAATTTCACAAAACATCTAAACATAATTTTTTTTCTCTCAGTTTAAAAATATTATTTTCTTAACTCGCTATGTTTGAAGAAATTGAGAAGTTAATTTAAAATATTAGTAAAGATTCTCTTGTAATAAATATAATTCTATTAATCATATGTTTTATGACACATTTGAACTTAGTTTATTTTGTATTTGGCGATGCAGCTAGCTGAACGTTCTCGCCTTCGTCAACTGGCCAAGGCTGGTGCTCAAAACGTGATTCTTTCTGAAAATGCAACCGGGAGGCGACAGCGCAAACAATCACCTCGTCGATTTCACGGATGAAAATCTAGGATTAGTTAATTTTTGATCCGCATATTAAAACTCAATCGGTTTTCTTGTTGGAAAACACCTAAAAACATGATTTTATAGATTGATTCGTAGTTTAATCATTATGCTTCCCTGCACCTAAAAGTTTGAAAGCATGGAGGATTGAGAACATTAAAATATAATGGTAAAACTATGAGTCAGCTACTAAAATTGGGTTTCAGGCAATTTCCACCAAGATATGACTTTGCAGACCGATTGAATTTTAATATGTGAAACGATATTTCACTAATCCTAGATTTTCATTCGTGAACTGAATGATTTGACTGTTTGTGCTGCCGTTTTCGGTCTATTATACTATGCCAGTCTATCCACAAGTGCGGGTTAATGTAGCTATTGAATATAAGAATTGGAAATTCACAATGTTACGTGACGCAATACTCTCATTCACGCTATTTAAATCGGGCTGCCAGCGTGAAAGGATATTTTTTCGTGCAGCAGGTCTTATAAAACAAAGGAATTTTAAAATAGCTTAATTATTTTGTATTTTTTTTTAATAATTTAATTTTTTTGACTCTTTAAATATAACTTATGTATTTCGTACGTTTATCGTTCAGAAAAGGCAGAAGCAACGGATTATCCTTCTAAAACATGACATTTACTTAACTATCATACGTTATATAGGATAAGTCTTGCAATCGTTTAGAAATTTTTAACGGATTTACACGTTTTAGAAAGTGGAGATTCCGAAAAACATATTTTTAGAAAAAAAATGTCGTCCTGTCTTTGCGTGTCTGTCTGTCTGTGTGTGTGTCTGTGAACCCTCTACCTCCGGAAGAAATTGAGATAGAGGCTTGAAATCTGGTGTACTTAGTACGTAATAATGTGAAGAAACCTATTGAATATATGTAACTTCGATTATCAGGAATTTTATTTTCGGACTTTCGTAATATTCATTCTGATGAAAGGTATATAGGCATTTTCGAATTTTTTTAATTTAAAGTAATAATGTATAATATAATAAAAAAATAAATTCTCCATAAAGAATGAAGTTAATCGGATAATTGACTGCCGAGATATTTGGCATCCTATTTTCAGTTCTTTTCTGTTTTTCACGACCCTGTATTTCATTCAAATTCCATTTCAAATACATACTTTTGTTGGAAATGAGACGCCTAATCCGACGCAGTAAAATGCTAGTTAATATGTTTATTATTTTTGTAGTTATAAGGATCTTTTACGCATTTCGGTACTACATGTTTATCTCGTCGCCTATAAGAATGCCGCCAAATTTCTCGTCGGCTTCGTGATATATTGCCCAATCACGCGACAAAAATTACTCGCTAAAAGTGGCCTGAACTTCTAGCTATTTCAAGTATTTCACCAAATTCCCATAGGCTTCCATTGTAATAAAATAGAGTCCCGTTTTGTTAAAAATATTTAAATATACGTTTTAATTTCGTTTTAAAGTTGCAATGCATTTTATAAATAGTTAACACATGCTTTATTTTCATATTTTATGTTATACATATTCATGATGGGTAAGTATTATGATGACCTCCAAACGATTAGTCTTAATAGGTGAACAGGACCACGTTCATTCAAAACAAGTTTCAAGTTGCACGTCAAACGGAGGAAATGAGGAGCGTTCGTATCATAACGAAGTTTTACAAATATTAAGAAAGTGTAAATCTGTTGCACTCTTATGCAAGATAGGATGAATATAAATATTATTACGAATTTAAATATTAAATTCAGTAATATGGTAACAATACTATTTTATCTTAAATGGGGCCTAATCACCATGGCAATCTAGAGTCGTTATCTATGATGGAATATTACTAAAACACCAATATATGAAAAGATTTTATAGCATGGATAAATTTTTTATTGTATTTTGATTCGATTTTCATAAAATGTTAAATGACTCGAAAACATTCTGCAATAATTCAACGCATTTAATTTCTAACAATTTTTCTTCTATTTTTAACGCTGTTATATGCGGAGAGATAGACAAAGAGATGGGTAAGCTGCAGGACGATAATAGATAGTACACATTTGTAGAATTACGACATTCTTCCACAGACCATGATGTAAAGGAATGCTTTTCTATGTTTCTGCAAAAGAATTATAAACTATAGAACTATACTGTAATACTTTTGTCCTGTATTTTACCTACTAATCTTTAATTATCTGACTCTAATTATTAAAATTTAATTAAAACTTAAACACTCTTTAAACTACTGAAATATACTTTCAGAAATTACCTCTCATATTCGGATATGTATTCAACTCTTTTCGTGACTTTGTATATCATTTGATGAATATCATGGAAAAAAATATTAGTATACAAAATGTAGTTCAGCATAATAATACATAATTTATTTTAAAACCACTTCTAAGTAATTCCGATTCATACTTAATACCCCTTATAAATTCTTTTGTATAACCCTGTATATGGTTTATAGCATTTATACACATAATGTAATATGAGAAAATTTTGTTAAAAACTCATATCACAACCAAAAATGAAGTTCTAGTAATCATCTCTGATATAGAATACTTCGGATACAGTATTGTATCTGAAATATTTTGTGCATCCCTGTAAATACTATGTGCTTTATATTACACAGAACGTAACTTGTCGTAAACTGCAGCAAAATTATCAATTTCAGAAAATGTGAAATAGTTTATTGTAATTCAAATACGCCCCAAACAAAGTTTCCGCTATGCCATTATATAATGGAATAATTTTGTATGGCCCTGTAAATTAATAACAAGTATTCTTTGCATTGCTTATTATACAGAATGTTCATTTAATTGTACTTCTGAGATGCATATTAGGTTCAAAATATTCGAAAGAATGTAATATCATTAAAAATGTACTTGAAATTATTTTTTTCCCATCAGTCGTATTGAAACGGAATTATTTTGACTGTCCCTGTAATTGAATTATGCATCCGATATTCATAAAACTTGAAATGACACGGCGAAATTATGCAACAGTTATATATTTTTGATTTCAAAACATCCAGTTATGTTGTCTTTATGTTGTTACATGCGACAGACGGACGGATTTCAGAAGGCCGTAAAGACGGTCGGACAAAACAACGGCTATAAGTGCTGCGTATTTATGTAGTAAAGAACACACCTAAAAACAATTCGTGAATAGTAACAATACTACACTTAAAAAAACATTATGAGAACAAAATTAAAACGACTACAATGGATACTTTCAGCAATTATTTATTTATAAAATAATTTAAACTGTTCCAGTAAACATATTTAATATTTTATCACTTATTTTAATCAAAAATAAACGAAACATACATTAATTAAAGTGTTTATAGAGATCTTAAGCAAGATCTTAAGTATGAAATTCAACATTCACATTGCTATAGTAACAACACGGATTTACAGCTTATTCTCCATTCACTGACGTAGAACTGGTGTGATTCATTGTTATTTAAATTAGATACGACACTTGAAATATACGTATAATTCAAATATACGTATCTTCAAGAATACGTTTAACCGACATACCTCTATACGTATCCAGATACGTTTAAACGTATATTTTAAGGTATCCGTATAGCAGAGAAACGTATTAAACGTACATACGTATATCGTTTAAACGTTTAGATGCTACACGTATCCCATCGCGAGCACTAATTTGAAACTAAAATTCTCAAAAACTTAGAAGTTATAACCCTGTTTGAACAACTACAATGGATACTTTCAGCAATTATTTATTTATTAAATAATTTAAACTGTTCCAGTAAACATATTTAATATTTTATCACTTATTTTAATCAAAAATAAACGAAACATACATTAATTAAAGTGTTTATAGAGATCTTAAGCAAGATCTTAAGTATGAAATTCAACATTCACATTGCTATAGTAACAACACGGATTTACAGCTTATTCTCCATTCACTGACGTAGAACTGGTGTGATTCATTGTTATTTAAATTAGATACGACACTTGAAATATACGTATAATTCAAATATACGTATCTTCAAGAATACGTTTAACCGACATACCTCTATACGTATCCAGATACGTTTAAACGTATATTTTAAGGTATCCGTATAGCAGAGAAACGTATTAAACGTACATACGTATATCGTTTAAACGTTTAGATGCTACACGTATCCCATCGCGAGCACTAATTTGAAACTAAAATTCTCAAAAACTTAGAAGTTATAACCCTGTTTGAACCCTGCAGGAAAACTTTAGATTGCATAGCTTTTGAGAAAAGCCCATTTTTCCCAAATAGTTAGATTAAGGAGTTAATGTTTAAAAATAATATTTCTAAAATGTGATGAAAAAATGAACGAGAAAAGGATGAAAGTTGTTTGTAGCTATCATGGGACACATCGATACGTATCAATGTGCCTCATGCAACCATTTTGAATAACATGAATCTCAAATCCAATACTTCATAATTTACCTAACAATAAAGAATCAGGAGCTGATGAACAGTAGCTTTACTTACCTGAGTACTCTTTTCAGTTGAAAGTACTGGAACAGTTGCATAATGCAATTGCAATTGTACAACTTAAATTTACATTTGACCTACAAAAACAATAAATTATCCCATTTCATCAAACTACTGAATCATGTCAAGACTTTCTGTATGCAGTTGTGTAAACTAACATAATCTTATGTAGCTGTTTTGAAACTTCCTGTAGTGACCTCATGAGCAGGAGAGGAAGTGTACCAATGTGCCCCATGTATCAATGTGCTCCAGTTCTCCTTCTGTAGCTTACGTATACATTATTTCATCACTTACAAGGATGCTCAGCATAATGTATGCGCGCTACTGGAAATGAACAGTAAAGTTAAAATCTAACAAATCTAACAATATCTTATAAACTGAGTTTCACATGTTATTTTTTGTTCTTGTTCAATCTAACATTAAAAAAAGTCCTTCCGGCAATGCCGGGAGGAAGAGGTAGCTTTCATATACTTATATATTTATTTTTTATTTTAAGGTAAGTTACATTGTTCAAAAATACTAAGCTCAAATTAGTGGAAATAATCTTATAAAATTAGTGATTTTATAAGATTGAATACTAGTTTTTGTCAAGACTAATTATCAATAGGAATTTTTAGAAATTAGTCATCTTCTATTCAGCCTGGTTTTGTTTTAAGCGATTTAGAGAGTCACCAAATTCCACGATATCATAAAGTGTATACCATTTTAAAGCAACATTGTGGATCGTTCAGATCAGACCGTTTCAAAATGTCAGCCATAAGCAAAATTCAAAGTGCTATAACTCAATCATTTTTTAAGATATAGACAAAATAAAAAGTGTTCTGGAATCGTTGTTTTAAGTTCTAACACGTAAAAGAAAAATATTTTTCAACTTTTAATTTTTTCGCATTTAATTTTAAATTTTAATTTTTTTTAAAAATTTAAAATGGCCACCATTTTGAAACAAAATGGTGGATGATGCTTGCCAACGAACTCGGTCGAGACATTTGTATGTACTATGTACATACCAAGTTTCATTCAAATCGGTTCATAAATACGAGTGTTATCACGTGACAAAAATCAGATCATTTCAAAATGTCAGTTATAAGAAAAATTCAAAGTGCTATAACTCAATCATTTTTTAAGATATAGACAAAATAAAAAATGTTCTGGAATCTTTGTTTTAAGTTCTAACATGTAAAAGAAAAATATTTTTCAACTTTTAATTTTTTCGCATTTAATTTTAAATTTTAAATTTTAAAAAAAAATTAAAATGGCCGCCATTTTGAAACAAAATGGCGGATGATGCTGACCAACGAACTCGGTCGAAACATTTGTATGTACTATGTACATACCAAGTTTCATTTAAATCGGTTCATAAATACGTTAGTTATCGCATGACAAAAATCAGATTATATATATATGTCAACATTTGAACGGAGGGTGGTTTTGGGGTCTGGGGGTCATGATCGGTGAAAATATAACAAAATTTTCCGGAAGTGCTTTCCTCCGGACGGCTGCAATAGGTAGCTTTTTACTTTTTGTAATGAAAGCTACCTAACAATTGTCAGTTTTGGAATTTAAATAAATATATTTTGAAACATACGTTCCCTAATATAATATATACCTAATAAAAACGGAAAGTATTGTTATCTCTGCACATTGAATAATGTATAAACAAAAATAATATAAGACAAATTTATTATTAATATAATAAAAAATATTATAGCTTTATTGTTATATATTATTAACCTACCAAGAAAGTCTATAAAATATGCTTCAAATATATTCTTATTTATGCGAGTTTGAAAATAGAAAAGAAATGAATACTTTGAACAAGAATATTTTTACATATATACCTGTTTGTTATTTAAAGCACTTTGAAAATAAAATAAATAAACTATAAAAAAAAGTACAAAAAAGTTTCTCGTCGGTAGCTTTTCTTTATGAATTATTCTATACCCATACAAAGAGACTTTTTCATGTAATAACAAAAAATTCTTTCTCTGCAGAGTTTCTTTTATCATCCCACTTCTGATGAAATATATACAATGCACTTAATTTTTCATGCATTCTAAAGAATAATATTGCGATGGACTTTGAAGATAATCTTTCAATTGTGTAATAAACCTGTTTTGGAATGTACTTGAAAAAGTTATATCATAGAATACAGTAATAATTTAACATGTTTTTTGTTAAAAGAAAACATCGTGTTTGAAATAGTGTTGAATATAAAATAGAGTTTCATATAAATATGGTATAGATTTAAAAAATGAATAAATATTTCGTGTTTTGTACTTTTCACAAAATAATTCTAGCATGAATTAATGTATAAATTACTGATTTTGTTTCAAAACTTCAATCATGGAAAATCAAATTTTTAATTCAGACCTATACGTTTGAAAAAATAGATTATAATTTCCTTCGCTAATGAAAATTGTTTCACAAATGCATGTTAGAACTATGTGTGGGAAAACTGTGCAATTCTAAAAAAATAGAACATACACGAAAGAAAGATTTCCACTGTATAGGAATAAATTTATAAAAGTAATTAATATAACATCTTGAGATTTTATATACGTTATATACTTATGCATCTCTGTGTGTTTTCGTTTTTTATTTTACAGCATTTACCGGATGTCCCAAAAATGACTGATGGATTATAAAATTTAATAACTTGCAAACGGTGACAGCTATTTAAAATTTTTTTGCAGGTGGGTTATGTATAATGTCAGGAGTTTTTTTACCGCAATTCTTTATTTTAGTTCGCATCTCAAACAATAGGTGGCGCTGACGGCGATTAAAGGCCAGATCGACGCTTCACTCAGCACTGATCACCTGGCTTTCAATCGCCGTCAGCGCCACCTATTGTCTGAGATGCGAACTAAAATAAAAAATTACGGTAAAAAAACTCCCGCCATTATACATAACCCTCCTGCAAAAAATTTTTAAATACCTGTCACCTTTTCCAAGTTATTGAATTTTAAAATCCATCAGTTATTTTTGGGACACCCGGTATTTGACATAAACCGCGTGCTACACTCATTTTACATTCGACGATAGATTTCACTAGCACTCACATTTTCAGCTGTTAAAAATTGCGTGACTCCGCGCTGACACATTTTAGAGGCAACAATTGTGCAAGCGATGATTTAGAATGTTAAAACACGCTAACATGAAAGCAACTAGTGGGATCTGATGATATCGCATGCTTTTCTATCACTCTGCACCTACTATAGAAACATGCGCTGGCATCCTTCTCCTCAAATGACGGAGGTATTACAGAAATACCACTTTCATTTGGGCGACTCTTACACAAACAAGAAAAATGACAACAAATTTATTAAAAAAAATAAACAAAAAAAAATTGTAATTTAAGAAATTACAAAAGCTATTTGAGAATATTATTTTCAAAATTAACCCTTGGACTACAATTTAGACTTAAAAGTGATTTCTATATTTAAAAAAAAAATTAATAACATTATTTTTTATGACCACAACGTAGCTTAAGTAATAATAGAGTCCTGTTAATATGCCTGAACATTTAGAGTCACATAATGTTTCTGGGCCAGTTATAAACAAATATTAAATGAAATTTCAGTTTAACAATTTTGGGAACTGCAAATTTTAAAACTTCTAAACATTGATCATTTTTAATTTTTACACCGTCATATACAAAAAATAAATTTACTTCTAAATACAGCTTGTTTGAAAGCTGTATCTAAATTTGTTTTTAAATAGAACAGAAGTATTCCATTTATACACTTTAAGCATGGAAACGACTAAAATCAGAAAACGAATAAAATAAAATAAGTTGCGGAATTCAACCAAGAAAAAGATTCAGATATACTTCAGATTTCCCAGTTCTCTACACATGAATAAAAACTATTTTCAAAATGGTTAATAAAATAATATAAATATTATAGCTTCATTGTTACATATTATTAACCTACGCAGAGATTGCTATAAAATAAGTCTAGAAATATATTCCCATGTATGCAACTTTGTAAATAAAACAAAGATTTAAAAAAAAATACGAAAAAGTTTCTCGCCGTTAGCTCTCATTTATAAATTATTATTACATATATACATTCATAGGAACAGACTTTTTGGTGAATAACAATAAAGAAAATATATTTATCGACCGAGCTTCATTTATTTTTTAGTTCTGTTGAAATTTATACAATGAACATAAATTTTAGATATCTAAAAGAATGTTTACACCGATGTATTTTGAACAAAAGTTTTCATCAATGTAATAAATATGATTTGGAATGACTTGCTAAATCATATTTTCCAGACTAGGTGAAAGTGGGTAAATGTGATCGCAGACCGCACAGAGGGTTTCGTTTAAAATTTGTTTCAGAGCAACTTATCCATTAATTATAAATCCAAATTTTTAATTTATAATTATTAAATTCTTACATAGATGAAAGCACCGATAAATTTGATTAAAAAATAAATATGAAAGGAAGTTATTTATTTTAATCAAATTAAAAAATATTAAACTCAAATTAACGAAATAAAATAATTTTTTTATTAAAAAAAGAGGGAATATAAATAAAACTTTTAATTTCGAAAAGCGAAAAAAATGTTTAAAATTAGATTTATAATGCTGAATTATTAATAAATTACAAAAGTTGTTAAAGTTGAAAAAAATGAGTTCCAAAAAATATTATGACTTTCAGGTGAACGAAACACTAATATATTAAATCCTTAAATTGTCTAAAAATATGATTTTTTTTTCTTATTTAATCCATCTTAAGATGAAAATTTCAAGTTTCAGCATACCAGTTCGAACTAAGAAACTCCTGTTTATTTGCGTGATGACAACTAAACTATGGTGTCAACAAGAAAAATGATAAAAATAAGGTTTTGTCTTAAAATTTAAATCTCAAATGTTGGAAATTGCTCGAAAAGCGGGGCAAATGAGATACATTCGTACTTCAACGAAATTTTAAAGTATTCAGATCTTGCTGTTATAGTTATACAGTATTTCGGATACAGTATAGTGATCGAAATCTTCTGTAAATACTATCTGCTTTTTATTTTATAGGAAGTAACTTGTATTAAAGAGCAGCAATATATATCAATTTCACAAAATCAAAATAGTTTAATATAATTAAAAGATGCCCCAAACGATATTTCCCGTATGTTATAATGCAGTGTTATACTTTTGAGTAGCCCTGTAAAATAATAAAATATTTTTTGTATCATAAATTGTACATAATGTATATTTTAGTATCTACTTTATAGATTCATGTCAATTCTATTATTATTCGAAAGAATCTAACATCATTAAAATCTACTTGAAACTATTTTTCCTATTGACAGTAATGTGATGGGAATACATTTGATTGCCCCTGTTACTTAACTATACATCCGATTTTCAAAAATAGTACAGTTTTCATAAATTGTACAGAATGTATATTTTAGTATCTACTTACTAGATTCATGTCAATTCTATTAAATTCGAAAGAATCTAACATCATTAAAATCTACTTGAAACTATTTTTTCCTATTGACCGTAATGTGATGGGAATACATTTGATTGCCCCTGCATTTTAACTATGCATCCGATTTTCAAAAAAAAAAAAAAAAAAAAAAAGTAGACTCGACAAAATTATGCAACAATTATATATTTTAAATCTCAAACGATTTGGCTGAGTAGTTTTTGCATCTATTGTATATGGACAGATGGACGGACGGGCGGACAGACTGAATGAAGACTATAACTTGGTGTAATCCTGTGCAATGTACATCAATTTCATAAAAAATTTAATAGGTTTATACAATTCAAATTTGTACCAAACAATGTCTCATTTTATACCTATGCAATGGAATACTTTTGTGTGGCCCTGTAAATCAATAAGAAATGTTCTTTGCACCACAGATTGTACAGAATGTATATTATAGTACATACTTCATAGATGCATATCAACCTTATTATACTCGAAAGAGTGTAAGACCACTAAAATGCGTTTGAAACTTTTTTCCCCATTGACAGTAATGTATCGGAATCCTTTTTCCTCTGTAATAGAGCTATGCATCTGATTTTCATGATTTTTGAAATGACTCTACGAACTTATCTAATGTATACATATTTTAAATTTGAAACGATTCGGTTGAGCAGTTTTTGAATAGTTATATTAGGACGGACAACCAGACAGACGGGCGGACTGAACGACAACTATAGGTGCTACGTATTTACATAATTACGAACGCACCTAAAAATGAACGGACTACATTGAAAAAGTAATTTCATTAAAAAAACAGACTTTGAAAATAATTCATAATTTATCGTTTAACACAAGCTTTAAGTACACGAAGTTTGAAGTCTCTTATTTAAATTGTGCGGGATCTGTGTCGGGCAGATACACAAAGAACTGAGACGAATAGGGTTTCGTCAGATAAATTAAAGCGTTATAAATAAAAGCGGATGTGTCAACCGAAAAGGTGCAATTGCAAAATTGTTCAATATAAGAACAATAGTCTTATATAAATATTGTATGATTTTGAAAAATATTTTTAAAGCTCTATAGTTTCCATCTTTCATAAAATAAAGTGACCCTGAAATAAATCTACCAAATGTATATAAATCTTTATGAAACGATATTAGGAAATGATCGATTAAGTTTCAAGGCTTTTTCTCCTAGAATGTAGAAGTTTCGCATGGGAAATTAACAGCAAGTAGTATTCATATTGATCCATAGATGTAAAAACTGGAAATAGAATTTTATATGATATAATTTTTGAACTAGTAAATCTGCAGACCAGGAGCCTCAACGTCAGCTTTGTTCATATATTTTTAAAACACACTTTGGGTAATATTCAACTTCCTGGAAACTACAATTTAAAATTTTCAAATTGCGTAATTATTTATAAGAATAAAATAAGAATTAGAAGTTTTCAGCCATCAAAAGAGGTAAATTAAAAATTTAGTTATGTTAGGATATTCTGAAATTTTCATGATCTATTATTTTTGTATTCTTTATTATAACATAGCAGATTTCTTCAGGAACCCCCTGAAGAAACCCCCCGAGCCTCCTGAACCCCCCGAGCCTCACTTAATTTAAATTTGTCACTTTCTAATAATTGTGCTAATGGTTATTGTATATCTTGCATTTCTTTATACATTTTGATTTATAAGAATAAGTAACAGTTTGGGCAAATATTTTTCATTATCCTTATACTTCTACATGCCTGCCAACCACAAACACCTAAACCTAATGCATCAGGAACTTTTGTAAGTGTAAACTCAGTAATCTAGAGTTTTACATTTTTGTTTCGGGAAAAAAAAAGTTTTGATTGCATTTTGCTGTAG
Source organism: Maratus speculifer (assembly GCA_964019185.1). Taxonomy (NCBI): domain Eukaryota; kingdom Metazoa; phylum Arthropoda; class Arachnida; order Araneae; family Salticidae; genus Maratus; species Maratus speculifer. The sequence goes on along the minus strand of OZ025297.1, from coordinate 18,305,975 downwards.
TTATAGCGGGACAGACAGACATACAGAAGAAGAGACTGACATATGAAAAACAATAAATTTCGTGTCTCCAAAGTAAGCCTTCACTGAAGTTTCGACAATGACGTCATTTTTCATAAGTTATTGATATTCATGTTTCTTGTATTTTTAACGACTACTATAAAATACCTGTTTTGTTCAACTATGATGTCATATTTTACTAAGTGAAATATTTATTAAAAATATAATTCTTTTTTATTTCTTTTACTTCAAATTATGTCCCCCATTTTTCCCAGAAAAATTCTTATTAACGAAACGAATATCCGTATTTAATATTTAACAAAAATACTATATCTATATCTGTTTTAATTCTGACGTCATATTTTTTTTTTCATAATTTAATTTTTCGAATGGAAATTGCTCAATTGAAACTTATTGCTGTTGAAAAATTATTATTCCAAATTTTGATTTTTTTTTTTTTTTGGCAACGATAAAGGAAATTGGTTAAATTTTATCTAAAAAATCCCTATTGATTCTGTATGAAAAAAGAAGGAAATTTTGAACTATTAAGGAAAATATTTGAATAAAATTAATAAAACATAGCCTATGTTTTTTTTTCTGGGCTATGCTATATTTATACGCAAAGATACAAAGACATTAATTAATTCATAAATTTTGATGTTGACTTCATTTAAATTTTCTACACGCTTTCAAATTTATAACATTATAAGGATAAGGATTAAGATGAATGGTTGCTTAGCAACCATTAAAAGAAAATAAAGAAAATGAAATAAATACATTTCAAATAAGTAAATCGCTAAAACAAATTAGTTTATATTATTGAAACACATTTATAAAAAATCTCCAAAATTTACAGTAATAATTTTAAAAATCTGACAAATGCCTTGACAAAATTTCAAAATAATACGAATAATTTAACTGGTAAATTTTAGTATTCATTTATCATTGAATTCCATTAATCAAATGTTTCATTTTCTCTCAGGGGAAAAAAATGAAAATCATTGGATTTGCCATAGAAAAGCATTATTGCGCGAAATAAAATATTCTATATCTTCGGAACGAATAAATCAAATCTAACAAAAAACTATACAGCTTAATCCCAGTGTCTCACTAACGTACCCACTTAATTTCAAGCCAATCCGATGCTTTTTGCGTCAGTTATCGCGGATCAGACAGACAGACTGACAGACTGACAGACTGACAGAGAGACAGACAGACAGAAAACAGAATCCAAAAAATTTTGTGTCTCCAAAGTAAGCCTTCACTGACGTTTCGGCAAATATTATTTTGTTTTTCGAACTAAAATTACATTTTTTGTAGTGGCAATTTGTGATAATAACAAGATTACGCTTAAAAAAAGGAAAATTTAATTTGTAGGTACAGGAGGACTATTCATAAATAATCATATTTGAACGCAACCATAGAATCAATAGTAATTACATATGTTTCTAAGTTTTTAGTATATTATGATCAAAACAATTTTAAGTTTATGACGTATTTAAAATTGATTATTGTTTACTTAATTTTGACAATGCACTTTTAAAAAAAATATACGATTAAGTTAAAAACCAAATCATACAAATTCAGGAATATCAGGTACGTTTCTACAATTCAATTTTCTGAGACGGTATGCCATGGTATGTTTTCCAAATAACTTTTAATTGAAAATTTAGGAAAATTTTGATATTTCAGGGAACATGATTTATTTGATTAACTTACTAAGAATAGAATACAATGCTTTACTTTAATCCTGCTTATTAATAATTTTTATTTATTTAGGGACTGTGGTGCCTGAATAGTAGATTGTAAGCATAGATCTTAAGGAACACAGCTTTTAGTCTCTATGGAAATATGTAATAAAAAATTATTGGCTTGATTAAAATTTTTGATAGTCAATTGTGAACGAATCGACATTTGTCGAATATACAACGTTAACAACAATAAATGTCAAAATACTGCATCATCTGCCATATACTGAAAACAAAAACAGTCAAGTTCGAGAATTACTCACCCTGAAAAGTTTTCTTATAAAAAATGTATGAATTATTAACTGTATTAATTAAAATAATCCTTATTTAAGAATAATAAAAAATTATAAAATCTATGTAGTGTAGCGATGTTCATAGCTGAATAAAATAAGCCCATACATATAGGAAGCTTAAGTAACAGCAATTATTGCTATTCCCTAAAATTCTTTTTTTTTTTTTTTTTTTTTTTTTTTTTTTTGTTTATCGTAATCTCTTTTTTTACTTTCTTCTATCTTCAATAGAAGAAAGTATTGTAATCGAAAATTTTTTCGACTTCCGGTTTTCGACGGATTTACTCGTTTTAGGGGTCAGAGATTCCAAAAAACATGTTTTTACAAAATGTCTGTCTGTCCGTGCGTCTGTGTGTCTGTCTGTATGTCGCCATTCTACCATCAAAAAGTGTATGAAGTTATGCATAGAATTGAACCAAATTTTTTGTGAGTGTTTTTGGCTGTGGCAAGCAGGTCCTCCTTCAGTTTTGAAATAATCCGCCTGAAGGGGGCGCTGCAATCACGATTTTTGTGCCATTTTCAATATTGTACCGACCAAAAGTATATGAAGTTATGCATCGAATTGACCCAAATTTTTTGTGTATGTGTATGACTATGGCTAGTTGGTCCTCCGTGAATCTGAAAATAATCCGCTGGAAGGGGGCTTTGCAATCGTGATTTATTTGCCATTTTCAATATTGTACCGATCAAAAGTATATGAAGTTATGTATCGAATTGAACCAAATTTTTTGTGTATCTGTATGACTATGGCTAGTTGGTCCTCCCTGAATTTGAAATATATCCGTCGGAAGGGGGCGCTGCAATCGCGATTTTTGTGCCATTTTCAATATTGCACCGACCAAAAGTACATGAAGTTATGCATCGAATTAAAAGAAATTTTTTGTGTAAGTGTATGGCTATGGCTAGTTGGATCGCCCTAAATCTGAAAAAAAAATCCGCCGGAAGGGGGCGCTGCAATACCGAATTTTATGCCATTTTCAATATTGCACCACATAAAAGTGTATGAAGTTAGTTCTAGAACTGAACTAAACATTTTGTATATGATTATTTTTTGGTACGGCAAGTAGGTCCTCCCTGAATTTGAAAAAAAAAATCTTCTTATCATTCTATTGTCCATCGGCTCGTGCAGAGACGGAAATTCGTTTTTTCTCCGATTAATTGATTGAAGCAGAAATTTAAGATGAAAATGAAAGTTGGTAGGATATTGAATTAAAATTATTAAAGCATTAAAATGAGTAATTTTTTTTAAATATTTAAATGCATGTATGAGATAGAAGAATGTTTTGGGATTGGCACATCCAACTAGTTTCTTTTTTAGTGTGAACTTACCCAACAAACACATAACTGGTGGGCCACTAGAGGCGTCGTTAGCGGTGGCCCAAAGTGTTTGATAACGGCCCGCCATCTTTGGCCGTAACGGCTCCGTCAAAAACTGTCACGCCGGCCAGAATGCTCTCACAAGATAATTGGCCATGAATACAAGAAGTTGCCCACAAATGTACCATTAGAGTTTTTATCAAAAATATCAGACAGCCACAAACTGGCCACAATTATTCTTTTAAAGGCCATTAAAAATAAAGGCTGGCCAGGAGATCACCCTCACCCAGCCATTTGTGTTTGTAAGAATTAATATTTAAACATGAATTCAAAATTTGTTCTATAAAAAATATTTGCTGGAAGATTATTTAAAAGATAAACTGTCTTTGCATGTAAAACAAATATACTAATAATCTTTATGTACACTTTTCAAAAAAGTTATAAATTTACTTATCTTCAAAATTTTCAAAAATTTCCAAAACATGTAAGTTGAAAATGAATTTATTTGTTTATTACTTAATTATATGCTTTAAAAATTTACATGTAATGCAATTAAAAATAATTTTTAAATTATATAAAAAAATAATAAACAAATAAATTCGTTTTCAACTTATAGGTTTTGGAAATTTTTGAAAAATTTGAAGATAAGTAAATTTATAACTTTTTTGAAAAGTGTACCTAATGATTAATAATATGTTGTTTTTTATGCAAAAACACTTTATAATTTAAACAATCTTCCAACAAACATTTTTTATGGAACAAATTTTGAATTTATGCTAGTGATGCATGTATTAAATTAAATGCTTTATGTTTTTTTCTTTTATTTTCATTGGTTTTTAGACTTAAGAGGTTACTTCAGCCAAAGCGGAAAGACCCAATAAATAATGTCGATCCTACAGAAGGAATTTATAAAGATATCTCGGTTGCATTCCAATTCTTTTAAATTATTTATTTATTTTATTTTATTTTATTTATTATCTTTTGCATTAGATTGCTGAGATCGATTCGTAGGCAATTTTTGTATTTTTTCGATTTTTATTGTAGTTTTTTTTTATGAGGATGCTTTCACTTTCGTAACCGGTTCCGAAAGTAAAAATATCATCATTAAAAATATCTGCAAACAAAATAGAAAAGTAAAAAACGGCCTTTGTACAAATTAATTTCAGCTATCTAGTAGGAAAAATATTGTTTCAAAATATTAAAATGTAACAGAGATATCTTTATTGATTTCTTCTATAGGATTAATATTACCGAACGAATCGTTTTGCTTGACTGAAGTAGCCTGTTAATGGCTGCCACCAATTTATTATGTTTATTTATTAAAGAATTGTTATGAAACCTGTCGAATATTTCTTGCATCATTTTAATATACAAAAGAATTTTCATTTAGATTTTATTCGAATAATTTAATAATCAAACATTACAAATATATGTATATATATATATATATATTATATGTATATATATATATAAATATTACTTCTGTAAACACTTTTGACTTTGAGAATTTGTTTGGCAGCATTCCTCACAATTTGATTGTGGGGGTATTTGAAAATATTTATGTTGAATTTGAATATGTTTTAAAAGTAGATATAAGAAGTTTTGGATTGATTTAATTAAGTTTTGCCTATTTGAAAATGTTTTATTTAATGGAATTAATTATTTTAAACAAAATAAGGGGGTGCCAATGGGAACAAGTTTTTCAAGTGCGTTCTCTAATCTATTTTTATACTTTTACGAAAAAAATTTCAATAATATTTCCTTCTTTAGATATGTAGACGATCTTATAGTATTTAACTGCAATAATTTTGAGGAAATAAGCCTTAACATTTACCCTAAAGAGCTCGTCCTGAACCGAACCGATGATGGTGAACAAATTACTTTCTTAGATCTTAAAATTAAGAAAAACAAGGAAAAATGGTTGATTGGACTTTATGATAAAAGGAAAGATTTTAATTTTGAAGTTAATAGCCTCACTTACTGGTTTTCATGTATTAGCAATAAAGTTTTAAAAAATATTATGTATTCACAAGTTAATAGGATCCGCAGGATTTGCAATAACAAAACAGATCTAGAATTGGCTATGAGTGGTTTAAAAAAGATTTTAATGGTTAACTGTTATCCATCTTATATGTTAACTGAAAGTTTCTGAGTCTCAGTGTTTCTTTACTTACGGATGCTTGATTTCAATTTAGGGCGAGATTGAAGTGCTAGTGAATGGCCCCACTAGCTGAAGAGGGTTTTGTATTCCTGGGGGTTTGTATTTCACAATTTTACTTTTTATATTTAGTTTGTAGGTAATTTTCCTTTTTTGTTTGTGTAATTTTTGGTCTTGTCCTTTGGTATTTAAAAAAAAAAAAAAAAAAAAAAAAAAAAAAAAAAAAAATTGTATATATTTATAATATTTTTGAAGGTTTGAGTTTGATTTCTGAAATCTGAGAAGTTGGGGGCTAAGGATGTAATTTAGCTTATGAGCTTACATCCTTTCAGAAACTTCTCTTTATTTACCCCTACATGGAGGGGCCTCCCTGATGAAGACTTCCATGTATTTTGGGGATATGGAATTTCTTTTGGTTTTGTTATATACATTTTTTACATTTCTTTTTGTAGCATTTTGCGCATTGGTCTGTAAAAAACTGTTTATTTGTTTCTTCATTTTTTAAAAATTAATTGAATGGTTTTAATAAAATTGTGTATATATATATATATATATATATATATATATATATATATATATATATATATATATATATATATAACAATAATATTTGCTATTTAAAAAATATATTATTTTAATCTTTTTATATTAGCTGAGAATTATTTACAGTAATTGAAAATGTATCAAATCTTTGAATGATCTGACAATTTTATTTAATTGTTTAATGAATGAAATATTTTCGATGAAAAATTGTTAATTTTCTTCGCTCAAAGTAAAAAAAAAGAAAAAACCATCATTCACAGTCATGTTATTTTCAACGTTAAAGAAGCTATTTTAAGAATCTAAAATGAAACCGATAGCTATTTTATCTAAAATAATTCTACCAACCTCTACAAAAAAGAATTTTTTTTTAAGTTAAAGAAGCATCTATTAAATGATATTTTGCACAATTTTATACAAGACACATGAAATCGCGCTTTCTCACTTCTAATATATGAAAAGAAAAATAAATTTTACCTTTAAGAATCAGTGTAAACTTTATATAAATTAAACTATTTTATTTTTTGCAATATTTTTAATGACATGCACGGTACAAAACAACAATTGTTATATGAAAATATGATTAACTTTCAAACTTTTAAAACATTCTTAAAAGTATATAATTTTAAATTAGCTGCATTTCCTAATTTATACAAAACTTTAAAATAACGAATAAGCGATGAACAGTGGAGTATAAAGTAAATATTATTTTATATTTGTTAAAATACAAGTGCATTTTTAAAATCGTATGATGTCTTAAAAATGAATGTTTTCGATATCTTTCTATTAGGTTTCCAGAATCAAACAAGCGTAATGTCGATGCAAAAAAACTCAAGAGGTTATAATGAATTATAAATGATTAATTCTTTAATAAATAAGCATAATAAAACATACCTATATTGTGGTAATATATCCAAATTCTGGTAGAATTCGTTAACACGCTTTCTCTCCGTTATGTGACTTCTATAACTGAAATGATCCGCTTATCAGCACAGAGAGAAAAATTCTTGGAAAATCCCCCCCCCCCCACCGTACTTGTTGACTTTGAAGGAGTGCATGTATTGTACTAAGGCCCAAACAGATCTGACCACTTTTTGCGGTTACTCGTCGGATCGTTTATTGTGGCAACACATTCATTATTTCCAGTATGACCATTAAAATATATCCATGCAATGCTATCCGCGCTTGCAGATGAAAATAAATCAAAATACATTCTTTCTTTTTTCTCTGATAACATCATTTTTTAAATTTTAGAAAGATCTTTCCTAGGAAAAAAATGTGAAACTAATTGTATTTTTAAAGCCAATTTTGGATATACAGAAATCGACATTTTTGGAAATATATTATGCATGCACGACTAAAAATGATTTTATGCATGTACGCGTAAGTTTTGCATGACTGAGTAATGGGGTGGAGGGGTGGGGGAATGGACTGCTTTAGGCTTGATCTAAAAGCTTTTTTCTGTTTTAAAATTTATTATAAATTATTTTACTATATTTTAAATATTTATTCATTTTTTTCAAACTCTTTTTTATGAATAATGAATGTAAAAATGTGCAGGTGAAGAAAAAACTTGGAATTCTGTATACATTTTGGGGACAATTTTTATTTCTTATAAAAATATTTTCAAATTAAATAAAATATGTCATCTATTTTATTGTTTTAAATATAAATCTCGTAAATTATGCATATGCTTATTAAACCCAGATTTAAAATAATTTTTGAAAGAAATAAAGACCAAAAATACATACATTTTCTCTCTTAAAATAAAAATGCTGGTCAGTTTATATTAGCCCTCTGCTTCGTAGATGTTGGAGAACCATTACTTTTTTGCCCGAAACCGACCATTAACAGTTTACCGGCAAAGTAAATGCAACAGTTCTGTCATTGCTGAGCCGTTAACGGCTCGGCGATAGCTGCCACAGCTAGCGGCGGCTCACTTGTGCTACAGCATTCTTTTTGTACAAATGGCCTTAACTCTTTTTGGCCGCGACGAAACCAGCTTACGGCCTTAAGTCAAGTGTTTGTGGGGTAGTTTGTTATTGACAACAAAATATTGCATATTTAAACCTTGTTTAGCTTTTGATAAAACTAAATTCAGCATTGTAATAATTTCTGTTACATTTTAGCTGTAACTAATCCGTTACTGAATGTTTAGACTTGATGTTGTTTAAAGCGAACTTCGGCAAAATGTTGCAGTATTACACCATCATCGTGGTCCGTTCTATGTTTTTCTAGATTGTTTTTAAATTAATTTTAAAGACACGGAAGGAGTATTGAATGATCCAGAGTACAAACTGGTCCAAAAACTTATAGTATTAATGTGATTAATTCTAATGAAATTAGTCTGTATTTAACCATTTGACAATTATTGCTTTTGCATTGCTACTGCGCATTGCATTACACTGGACAAATATATAAATATAATAATAAATATATTACTAATTAACCATTGTTATGTAACCTTTAAACATCGATGATACATAGCGTACGCCTTCCCCGCAATTATTTATGTCCAAACCGTCCATGACCTTAGTTAATAATAACTCGGTTAATTACCGACGGTTTTCTTTTCGAAAATCTTTATAAATATTCTTTTTATACTTCAGCTACAATGTGTGCTTCCGAGCTTCTCAACACTTTTAATGAATGACCGTAAATCGAAATTTGTATTAAATGGAATAAAGCGCTTTTCTCAAAAACTATGTAACCTAGGGTAATCGCTACATTTTTCATGCAAGGAATAACTTAGCTTTTATTACCTCTGTTTTTTTTTTTTTTTTTACTCTTGGTAGATTTGGAAATAGATTGAGGTGTGGCGTATTTTTGAATTACATTTATGATTATAACTCTAAAAACATAATGACTAAAATTAAAAGAAATGAATTTTTGAGATCGCGTTACGAAAGCTTCACAAGATACCCCGCATGATACACAACCATTTTTTTCAAGTAACGTATTTAGACCCACAGGATATTCTTTAAATATACTTTTGAATGTTTAATAATCTGTAATTATATGGTTGAAAATATTTATTATTAGTAATATTTATTACTCGTTCCATAGTTTGCGATTAAAGTAGTTGTGACAGACAGACACACGAGGGATCTTAAAATGGTTCCGTTTTTTATTTTTATGTACGGAACCCTAAAATGTAAAATTAAATTAATTTAAATCCCACGCAGAAATTATAAATAAAAGGTACAGCCCGTCAAATTATCACGAAAGAAAATGTTTAAGAAGGAACTGTTTCATTGACTTATAATAAACCTACAAAATTAGCTATGGTAAAAAATGCATTTTATATTGGTACGTCTAACTCTTAAACAAACGATATTTATCGTCAAATTAACAAAATACTATTTATATAAAACGCAGTTGTAGAAATTGTAAAAATTAAACTTTAATCATATTTTTAAACAGTAAAAAATAATAAAGATATGTTATTATGATAAAGTTATCAATTAAGGTTCTTATGCTAGTGTTCCAAAATGATAAAAAGCAAAATTTATTCAACTTTGACTCAACCATAGAATTTTTTTTTTCTTGTGAAATCTAAACCCGGCATTATATTCACCATATCAAAATTTACAAATGTACATTTCACATCTGTATCCACGTTTTAAAAAATTGGAATTTTAATTTGATAATTTTGATTCAAAACTTGAAGTCTCAATGCTGTTAGCTGAAATAGATATTAAACTATTGATATTATTTTACGTGTAAATCAAATTTTGTAAATGAAGTCAGAATTCACCGGGGTTTTATAACAGAAGATATTTAAATTTCTATTCTTTCCCTTTTAATGAGAAAATGGCAACATAATGATAACAGCACTCAATTTTTTCTTTTTTTTCTTTTGCTTTAAATAAAAATGGAGTACTATTGTTGCCAAGATTAGAAAAGAGGTATTAAAAACTACAAAAGAAATTAATGTTTCAAAACCAAATTAAGACACAGCTTTCAAACAAATTTCATTTAAAAGTGCATTTTTTTCCCTACACGATGGTGTAAAAATTGAAAATGTGCGACATTAAGAAGTTTAAAAACTTTTAGTAGCAAAATGTGTATAATACCGAAATTCATTTAAAATTTGGAAGTGTTGCCATGCGCAAATGACACCACTTTACCATGCATGTAAACAAAGAATTTTTGATTTGTTTTCAAAGCAAATGAGGGATCGTCCACAAATTCTCCATATAAAATGTCATTTCAAGACCATGCCTCTTATTTTGACATAATAAAGCAGCGTATTGATTTAAATCAAAACTTGTTTTCAAAATATGTTGATCGTTAGCACTGAAGGTCCGCATGGATCGACATATCTAGGTCCGGTCCCAAACCGACCCATATTGAAAAAATCCGGACCAGTCTGGAAGAAAGTTTAATCATAGCCCGGCTCAGCCATGAATTTCTACATAATTTTTTACTTCAGTATAGTTAAAAATTGTTTTGCGGGAAGGAATTCTGACCAAAAATACTTATTATAGCTTTTCATTTTTTATATTTATACTTTTTATTATTAAAGAAGCGCCAAAAGCAGTGATATATTTATTTTATCAATGAATCTCTTTTTATATCCCGTGCGTTGGAGACTTTGAAAAATGTTATACAGTAAAACCTTTTAAGACGGAATCACATAGGAAAGAAAAAATACGTAATAGAGAAATGCCCTTCCTAGGAGGGTTAAATGGCTTTTACTTTTGTCTCAGGTATTATTGTATTCATTTTGCATGGATCAACACATTTTTTTTATGACAGAATTCCGTCATAGGCAGATTTTTTCTGGTTTTATTGTGTTTAATTTTTAAGCATTTAAATATACTATTCTTAAAAATAAAATAAAATAAAATAAAATAAAATAAAATAAAATATTTCTTTGGGCAAAATAAAAGCGATTTTAAAGTCTATGTAGTTTTCGTAAAAATTTTGATAAAAACAAATTTTACTTATTTCATGCACTTATTAGGTGAGTCAGAGACAGTGATTTTAATACGGATTGTTCGAGACCGGTATTGAAAATTTCGTCTAGTACAGACCTTATTAAAAGTTAAGAATTGTTAAAGAAAAAAAAGTAAAAAACTCTAAAACTAAAGCATGTCATTTTTAATTATTTTATATTAGGTTTGTTTCGGACAAAATTGAAAAATTATTTACTTTTGAAAATAGTTTTTTTTTAAAAGTTATATTATTTTTTCAATAAATATTTTTAATAGTTAAAAAAATAACATTGAAAAACAAAAACCCCAAAACAAAACTAAAATCAGATTTTCATCTTTAATTAAATGGAAATAATTTGAAATCTGATAAATAATGTTTGGAGTTAAAACGATTTTTAACTATCCCATTTAAACCAATACTAATCATATGAATTTTCTATAAATTTTAGGATGTGATTTAATTGTATGTAAATTATATGACTAGCCATCACAAAAAAAAAAAAGAAAAAAAAAAGAAAAAAAATCAAAATTCTAATTCAAAAGATAGATTTTTTACACGTTTCCTTGAACTGTTAAAGTAACATTGTCATTTGAATCGCGCCTATTTCAATTTGTGTCTAATCTCTTAAAACCTGATGAATTATTCAAACGACTATATCTCTGCGAGTTTTGAAGATATGAAGATGTAACTTTTTGTGTATTACTCAGGACTAAATAAGGAAAGTTTTCCTAACTAGAATATTTATCTTTCGGGGGCCATATAAAAAGTTAATTTTTGTACTTTTTCAAATAGACTTCCCATGGAGTTGCAACTTATCTTATCAAAAAGTTTCCTTTTTTTAATGATTTTTTGTAATTGGAAGTATAGGTCAAGGGGTAAAATTTAAGGAGATAGCCTATTGTTTCGATATTTATGACTCACCATGTATACACTGTGCCGTATATAATGTTCCATATAATAGGTATCTATTTAGTTAGTTAAACTAGTCAGTTAGTTAGTTAGTCTAAATTAGGTATCTATTTAGATAGTTATTACACTGTCCAGTGCAATAACTATCTTTGCCTTATTATACGAATCAAAAATATGTATCTCATATACATATCAGACGTATACCAGATAAACCGTTTAATATTAGGCAGCGATTTATATTGAATACATATTTTTGCTTTTATCATAAGCAGTTTTATTTTTTTAACTTTTATTTAAATGAAATATAAATAGCCAAAAGGATATTTTTGTTTTCAAATTATTTTAGAAAATATATTTTTAAAGTTGAAATACAATTGCTTTATAAACAAAATATTGAAAATCGTGAATTTAAAAAATAGAATTAGAAACTTTCTCTTTATTTTAAACAAAGAAAAAAAATAGATTCAATGAATTATTCATATCAAAGAAACTGCGAGTAAAATCTATAATTTGAATGCAAGAACTTCTGCGTCATACTTCACATTGATGTACACTAGATAATGATAAAAGTCTTGCATTCATGAATATATTATAATAATTTTCACATATGTTATACGTTAAACGGCAGTATCGATTTTGGTCAGTAAACAGCATCATGGATAATATGTTCGAATAGTAAAATATTTATTCTAAATGTCGGAATATTTATCGAGGAATCACATCTCCTGAAGCTTTAATGATGGATTTATTATAAAGTTTTTCTTTATTGACTATGAATCATACATTGGGGTTTATAGATGAATGAACACAATGTATTTTATTATATGCATAAAATTAGTAGATCAGATTAGTAATATGTTCATCATCAAGCAAAATCTAAAATTATGGTAATTTTTCTTCAGTTTTCTTATAAATTTATTTACTAATTCTTATTCAATTCATAGTTTCTGAAATCATTTCGGTACATTTAAAATTAAATGTAAAACATATGTTAAGAATAAAAGGAACGACCGGCATGTATTAATATTATAATTGAAGAATATTATATTGATATGATTGATACAATATTATAAATTTATTACAAATGTATTACAAGTGTTATAATTTTTCTTTAACTTATAAAATTCTAATTACAGGATTGACACAGGCAGCAATTTTTATACACTATATTGCCATTGATTATGGGATATTTGCGATTTTAGACATTTTACTAAATATCTAGAAAAATACATGAGGAATCATCTCGAAACTCTTAGTGTATAAATATAATAGTATACGTCATACATCTCCGTGAAGATTTTTTACCGAAACGCCATAGGGGACCGTCAACAAATTAAAAAAGAATGAATATCTTTTGAATAACCCTGTCAAAACTAATGTAGCAAAAGCGCTCAAACTCTAGATTATGATTTAACTCCTTATTGTAATACACTGTGTTCATTTTTATGCAAATAGCATGCACACTCGCAGAGTAATTAAGGTTTTTATAAAAATGGTCCCAAATTTTTCCAAGTTTTTCCATTATAATTTTCAGAGTTCTTAATATAAAATAATATTTTTTTCAGAAAATATGACAAACAACATTGCACACAGCACTCTGTAATCAAAATTAAAAAATAATAAAAATTGTATGAAAAATGAGTAGGTTTACTATATAATTTTTTACTGCGCATGCGTCAAAGATATCAAAATTTCATTTGCATATTATGTTAGCTAAATGTATAGAGCAACTTTTGTAAAAGTCTCAAAATCATAGCTTGAAAATTCTGAAAGTAATCGTCTATAGAAAAAGGACAAAATCCGTTTTTTCCAAAATGAAGCAAAAAAATGAGGGATTTTATCCAAACGCAGTAGTACATCCCATATTGTGTATTCTATATTGACACTAATCAATGAATATATGGATACAACCCCTCTTGTTTTTGCTTCATTTTGAGAATAACGGATTTTCGACTTATTCAATTGACGATTATTGTCAGAATTTTCAAATTATGATTTTGTGACTTTCACAAAAGTTGCTCTATACATTTAGATAACATAATATGCAAATGAAATTTTGATATCGTTGACGCATGCGCAGTAAAAAATTATTTAGTAAACCAACTCATTTTTTATACAATTTTCATTATTTTTAAATTCTGATTACAGGGTACTGTGTGCAATGTTGTTTGTCATATTTTCTGAAAAAAATAATATTTTATATTAAGAACTCTGAAAATTATAAGGAAAAAACTTGGAAAAATTTGGGATCATTTTTATAAAAACCTTAATTACTCTGCGAGTATGCATGCTATTTGCATAAAAATGAACAAGGCTTATTACAATAAGGCATTCAATTACAATCTAGAGTTTGAGCTCTTTTGTTACATTAGTTTTGACAGGGTTATTCAAAAGATATTCATTCTTTTTTAATTTGTTGACGGCCCCCTTTGGAGTTTCGGGAAAAAATCTTCACTGAGATGTATGACTTATACTATTATATTTATACACTAAGAGTTTCGAAATGATTCCTCATGTATTTTTCTAGATATTTAGTAAAATGTCTAAAATCGCAAGTGTCCCATAATCAATGGCAATATAGTGTATTCACTGCACCACTATTTATTATTATTATTATTATTATTATTATTATTATTATTATTATTATTATTATTATTATTATTATTATTATTATTATTATTATTATTATTATTATTATTGCTATTTGCAAATGTTATCAAACAGTATATAATTATTTTTGTTTTGAAGAAAAGTGAAGGAGTGAATGAAAGAAATAGAATAAAAGAATTATCGGCTTTTAGCAGTCCTGTAATTAATGCGGGGTATATGGATTTTTTCCTGAAATATCAGTTACTGGTTAATGTTCGTATTCACCATCTACCTGAACTTAGAAAACTCGGTCGAACGCTCAAATAAACTTCTTGATAACATTTGATTGGACACTATTGAGAGATTTCCAACCACGATTCAAAGGGGGTTACTGTTGGAACTTTCGGATGATTATTTCGGCATAACTTGGAGTCGAAGTAGTTGATGAATACTAGTGTAAGTATCTATAACAGTTTTTACTCAACCTTTGATCTCGAAGTACACCGAATTCAGCTTTAATTTTAAATTCGCCACTGAAATTATTTTCTTTTTTTCTGTGTGGAAAAATTAGATTCGTTATTGAATATTCCCAACAACTCCCTTTTTTGTATAAGTTGTATTTTAACTTAAAAAAATATGTATATATTTCCAACTAATGTTATGTACATATAAATATACTTGTTCGTACCAATATCTCAGTATTTTCTAAATATCGTTCGACATTTTTTTTCAATTGTGTTGTTAGCTTTCGTAAACGTGTATGTAAAAGAAATACAAAAAAAAAAAAAAAAAAAAAAAAAAAAAAAAATCAAAACTGTGGATATATTAATATCCTTATATTAATATTAATCTTAATATCCTTAATATAATAATTAATATATAATATATATAATCCTATATAACCCTATATAATCCTATATAATCCTTAATATATAATATAATAATTATCCTTATATTAATATTAATATATATTATAACTCCTTATATTAATATCTGTACCACTTTGATTTTTTAAACTCAAAAATCCCGATATTCTGAAGAAAAATAATATATTTAGTTGTATTTCTTAGCTTTATTAATTTTAAAACTAGAATAAAATAACTCAAAGTAAAATTTTTCTTATCTGTTGTTTGTTGATTGAATACAAATTTTGAAGTATATAGACTCAAAATTGAGGCATAGATTATATTGAAATTTAATTTTTTTAAATTAAAATAAAAAAAAAAGATTTATAAAATTATTTATTTTTATATGTTTTAATTGTAAATACTTTTCTGTTACAGCTTTAAATTATTTTTGGAACTGGATATTTGCAGGTGAGAAACGGCATTAAAAACAAATAAAAAGATCGCGTATGTACCGGGTGTCCCAAAAATGACTGATGGATTTTAAAATTCAACAACTTGCAAACGGTGACAGCTATTTAAAATTTTTTTGCAGGAGGGCTATGTATAATGTCAGGAGTTTTTTACCGTAATTTTTTTTAATTTTAGTTCGAATTTCAAACAATAGGTGGCGCTGACGGCGATTGAAGGCCAGGTAATCAGTGCTGAGTGAAGCGTCGATCAGGCCTTCAATCGCCGTCAGCACCATCTATTGTTTAAAATTCGCACTAAAATAAAAATTGCGGTAAAAAACTCCTGACATTATACATAATCCTCTTGCAAAAAATTTTTAAATAGCTGTCACCGTTTGCAAGTTATTGAATTTTAAAATCCATCAGTCATTTTTGGGACACCCGTAAATGCTAAATATAATTGTTTCATTTTAGTAAATGTTAAGTGATTCTTTTGTAATTAAAAAAGAAATTTTCCATCGATGCTTATTGCTTCTATAAAAATTTATGCTTAGTGTTGAACATTGTTGAAAATTAAACAAAACAGGTAATAACACGATATTTTTATGAAAAAGGCTTATATATTAGTTAAAGTGTTTTATCACAAATTCTCTGAAATGTAAATGGCCCCACCAGTGGCCGAGAGGTACGGACCTCTCAACTGGTAGACGGCAGGTGCTGGGTTCGAACCCAATCGCGGCTGTCGGCCTAACCGTTCGGAGTTTTCGTGGTTTTCTTCGAACCTTGCGTAAATACGGGTTAGGTTCCCTTAGAAAGACCCCCACGAAGGGCACACGCCCCTGGTCCTATATCCCTAGCGCAGATAATCGGACGACCAAAAATACATACACCTGAAATGTAAACTCTATTCACTGCAGTCAAAAAATAAACAAATACACTTAAAATGATTTTCACATTTCAAAGCGCATCTTATTAATTTTGAAAAGACTTTTAATAGCCCTTCTCATATTCTGGTTATTTTTATGTTATTTAATTAACGCATTCATATCTTTAAAATCCATTTGAAACTTTTAATTTTTAAAAGTAATCAACGTTTTATATATTTATCTGTGTTTAATTTCTGTTATTATAATTATTTCTGTTTTAACAAGCAAATTCGATGAGTTTCGCATAATAGTGCACATTTCAAATAAAAGATGGAACCTGTTTTGCATTAAATCTGCAAATCCATTTATTTAATTACCTTTGCAATTAAACTATACAAATTGGATTAGGTTCTTATCAGATTCTAATTATTTTAATTGCATTGCATTTATTCAATATTTTAGTTAAAAAAACGAAAAATTTCCGGTAGTTATAAAGACGAATATGGATAATCGATTCAGAGTAAAATTAAATTTATGTTGTAGTGCAGAATTACGTAAAAACTAAGTAAAGATTTTATTTTTTTTTTAGATTTTATTTAGTTTCTATCACATTTTTGAATACACTACCGCTTTTCCAGTTTCACATATAATTTTATGTAGATACTGTTACATTTTCCTGGAATATTGCGAAAAATTTAATAAAATTAAAAATATCTAACAGAAGACTTTATAACTTATTTTAACAATGTGTTTAAGCAAAAAATATCCATTGAAGATTTAGAATCCTTGATTCTTTTTTAATGTCATTTTTAATCTGTATTTAGCTTAAATGCATAACATCTTTCAAGTGTACTGGATTTTTTTTATAATTGATGTATAAATATACGGCCTACCAATAGTGAATTATGATGGGTGATATATATAGGTCTTATGTTTGAATAAAGGATCCGATTTGTTATTGACTTTGTTCTAGATGAAATTTTGCATGTCCGAATATTGAAAATTTCTTAAAATATAAACTTTCGTGTACGGAGATTCATATTTTTAACAAATGAATCCAATAGGACAGAATATTATCACATGTTTTAATCTATAAATAATGCATTAATTACATAATCATTTTTCGATGTACTAATTACAATGCTTAGAAAATTAATTCTATAGCATCGAGCATTCTCGTCATTGTATAATCTAAAATTATTTTTAGTCATGAATGTTATTATACTTTTATTCAAATGCTATTATATTTTTATCAATTTGCACTATTTCAATTGTAATTCGTGATAACTGTTTTAGTGTAAACATTTTATATTGATTGTGTTTTTACAATACAGTCCGCAATGTAAATTTTGAGTTAAAAAATATGTTGTTTCAATTTTAGTAGATTTTGGCAAGAAAAAAAAAAACTTGGGTTGTTAAATGATTAAAATTACTGAAAAGTTCGCTGTATTATGCTTTTCAGGTCCGACTTTTTTTTTCAATTTTTAGAAAATGATTACTTTTTATTAATATTTAATAGTAGTTGCTCTCAAAATATATTTAGCGAAATTTAACGAATATGTTATTGTCTGAAATCCAAAGAATAGAATTATTTTGCGTGCGATTTAATTCATATCTACACTATCTACCAATTCGGAAACTATTTGGAAGCTTTCAATTTTTGACATTTTGTCAAATATTTAAAAATATACTTGTCGGATTCCTCCGAAACTTCAAGATTATGAAGATTATGTCTGATCTCATATTTATCAACATCCATTTGATAAGCAGGGCAATTAGGGGGCCGACAAAAAAATTAAAAAATAACAGAAATATTTGGGATCACGCTGCACATGAAAATGCACGAAACGATTTATCGCTGCAGAATACAAATATGCGGATACTGCACAACATGTACACTGACTTTTGTAAGACTAGGATGTATATTCATGGAGAAAGAGGGATTTTTTTAATTAAAAAATTCTGGTCCATTTCTTGTTTATATCATGCAGGATTTTTGACCAAATTTAACGCAAATTTCAGAAATATTGGCAAAATCTATTAGAAAAAATATAGCGCAATTGGAATATAAATATATTAAATATTTTAGGAAATATGAGTAATTTTATGAAATAATTTTTATCTGCGCATGCGCGAACGATCAAAACGATTCTTTTACATCATTTAATAGTCAATTTGGAATAACTTATAAAAAAAATCCAATCAAATATTGTAAAAATTCAAAAAGATATCATTATTATAAGTAAGCTGTTTTTACATTGCTCTCTAAAAACGGCTGAATGATAAGGGATTCTCCACAAATTGACATTTTTTATTAACTGACTTTTAGGAAAAAATTGGTAGTATTTAATGAATACAATATCTAATACAATATTGCTGCTAATAAGTATCTTGTCACCTGTGATAGAAAAGGAAAAGAGCTTTTGTTCTTTTCTATCACAGATGTCAAGATACTTATTAACAGAAATATTGTATTAGATGTATGTAATTTTTTCCTAAAAGTCAGTTAATAAAAAATGTTAATTTGTGGAGAATCCCTTATCATTCAGCCATTTTTAGAGAGCAATGTAAAAACAGCTTATAATAATGATATATATATTTTTTTAATTTTCACGATATTTGATTGGATTTTTTTAATAAGTTATTCCATAGAATTGACTATTAAATGATGTAAAATAACCGTTTTCATCTTTCGCGCATGCGCAGATAAAAATTATTTCATAAAACTACTCATATTTCCTAAAATATTTAATATATTTATATTCCAATTGCGCTATATTTTTTCTAATAGATTTTGCAAATATTTTTGAAATTTGCGTTAAATTTGGTCAAACACCCTGCATGATGTAAACAAAAAACATACCAGAATTTTTTATTTTTTTTTAAATCACTCTTTCTCCATGATATACATGTTATTCTTACAAAAATCAGTGTACATGTTGTGCAGTATCCACATATTTGTATTCTGCAGCGATAAATCATTTCGTGCATTTTCATGTACAGGGTGATCCAACATATTTCTATTATTCTTTAATTTTTTGTCGGCCCCCTAATTGCCCTGATTATCAAATGGATGTTGATAAATATGAGGTCAGACATGATCTTCATAATCCTGAACTTTCAGAAGAATCCGACAAGTATATTTTAAATATTTTTATTGCTAGAAATAAACGTAGTTTAATAAGTAATATCAAACACTGTGGGGAAAATATGGTATTTTGCATCTAGAATGTAAATTGTGATTCTAAAAAATTTTCAGGTGATCTGTTGAAATTCTAGTTCCATTGGTTCTAAAATTCTAGAGTCTCCACAATTCAAGAGTGTTTTTTAAAGAGATATGTTTTTTAAGAGAACAAAAAGGTTAACAATTTTTTTATATTTTATATATTTATTTTTTAATAATATTTATATATATTTATATTTATTATTATATATTATATTATATTATATTATTATTATTATATATTTATATTTATTTTTGTTACTGTTGATAAGGCAGCGAATAATTATGCTGTTATGTGTAAAAAAAATTATTTTGATAAAGTAAATAATGAATTAAAAAATTATAGTTTTTACATTAAAGTTAATGAAAATTTAAACCCTATTTATAAAAAATGTATTGCTTTTAAAAGAAATGTAAATCTTTATACTCATATAATTTCAATCTGTCTAGTCATCATACATTACCTTTCTTGTTTGTAACTCCAAAATTTCATAAAACCCTTAAGAAATTCAGATATATTTGTAGCACAACTAAAAATATCAATAGAGAATTCAATATTATACTTCAAGAGTTATGAAAAAGGATATACGGTTTTCTTAAATATAAGTTTTAAATAATAGCCATTTTTGGTCTATTGGCAATAGTTATGAAATTTTGTACAATAAACACTTCACTCCTCTTTTTAAAAGAGGTATTTAATTTTGAAAATTTAATAATATACCAATAGATTCATTGTACGATGTTCTGAAAAATATATGGACACTTTTTGTATCAAACAAGAGCTAAATATTAATCGTGAATTTTTCTTTAATTTATGTCACTTTTGTTTTTATAACAATTATGTAGTTTTTAGGAATCGTATATTTAATCAATCATGTGGAACCGGAATGGGAACTAATTATTCCAGCACTGCTGTTAATTTATTTTTATTTTATTATGAATATAAATATACTGTTAAATATAATAAACATCTACATGTGTATAGATATATTGACGACATTTTAATTTATAATTTCGATTTTTATAATGAATCTTATAAAAATTTCCCTAGTTTCTTAAAATCAAATAAGGCTAACGATATCGATAATAAAGTAGATTTTCTTGAAATTTCTTTTAGTATTTCAGATAATAGTATCAATATTGATCTTTATGATAAAAGAAACAGTTTTGATTTTTATACTATAAATTTACCACATTGGTTTTCTAATTTGAATTAAAAAATTTTTTATAATAGAGTTATAAATCAATTTATTGGATTCAGAAAAATAAGTAGTAATGATTTCAACGTAAATAAACAGATTTATAAGTTTTTGGGTAATATGCTTTATAAAAACAATTATCCGTGTAAGTTTTTGAAACATTATGTAAAATTACTTTTTAAAAATTGGCAACTCTTTGGACTGGAGACGTAGCCGAAAGAATTGCTGACTTCTGGAGTTTATTACTTGAAACGGTCATCTGAAAGTCTACACAGTAGGAAGGATGATTGTACAATACAAAACATGCAGAAAGAAGTCACGATTGGAAAGAATTGGCTATGTTTTTGGAAATTTAGACTGGTTTTTGTTGGAGTTAAAAGTTTTATTGTCACCTGTTGGAAATATAGGGCCGTGCTTATGCAGTAAGTTCATTTTTTATGCTAATTGGTAGGTACAAGCGGAAGTGGGACAATTTCTTGCATTTTATATTGTTATTATTTGGGATTTCATAAATATAAATGTTTTTCTTTGTCTTTATATAGGGTTAATTATGACTTAATTTAATATAGTGTTTGAATATTTGATTGTGTTACATAGTTTTATAAGAAAAGTCTATTTCTTTAAAATAACTTTTAAATGTGTCGTTTCATATTTAATGCAAGATTTTGTCCCATTATACGAAACCTGCTGATGAAGCTTTATATTTTAATAGTAGGGGGAATGTTAAAGCCATTCCGCCTGTTGAAGAGTGATGGTTTCATTATTCTGTTGGTGACTTTTTCATGTTGTTTCATATTAATATTTTAATGATTACTGTTTTTTTAAAATTTATATACATTATGAACCTAGTGCTCAAAAAAATATTTTCATGAAATTTAGATTATATATGTATGTTGGAATTATTAAGTGCTGCATTAGCGCCTATGGTAGCAATATTCTACTTGCTTAAAGCATATATATATATATATATATATATATATATATATATATATATATATATATATATATATGTATGTATGTATGTATGTATGTATGTATGTATGTATGCGTGTCTATGTATGCGTGTCTATGGATATGTATACTAAATATTCACAGTGATTATTTATATTTATAATGAAGTATATTGGATCAATAAAAGTAAATAAAAAATATTAATCACAAAACTCGTTGTCCAAATGCAAAATGTAATAAATTGTATAAATTTTAGTTACATATATGAGTATATGTATATACTAAAAGCTTGAAAATTTAAATAATTATTTAAAACTGCGAAAAAAAGGCCAAAACTGAAAAATGAAAAAAAAAGGAAATCTGGAAAAAATATATAGAAAAAATATCCTGGAAAAAATATATATTCTTTGCTGTTCTATTCATGCTGTATCATAATATGTTATTGAGATAAAAAATGGGTTCATTTCTAAATTTTCCTTTTTTATATCTTCTAAGATAATATGTTCCTTGTAAAATTTTACACCGGTATATCCTATCGAATTTTCACCTGGAAATCATTTGAGGTATTCGAAGAATAATATGGTTTGAGACTAAATTTTTGAAAAGGGAAAAATAATATGTGGAAAAGAAAAATTGGAAAGGGGAGGGGGGATTTCTTAGATTGTTCCAATTTACTGTAGTTTTCGTTTCTAAAAATGGGATAGTATGAAAATGAAATGGAGATCTTTGGGGATCAAACAATCTCTTTTATTCGAACATTATTTTTCAATAATACGAAAAGTAATTTATTGCGTTTTCGTGTTACTAACTTTTTTTTTAGAAAAAAAATAAATTTTATAGTATTTTTTAAAAGTTTGAGTATCGTATCATTTATATCGTTATACACTATATTGCCATTGATTATTGGACACTTGCGATTTTAGACATTTTACTAAATATCTAGAAAAATACATGAGGAATCATCTCGAAACTCTTAGTGTATAAATATAATAGTATACGTCATACATCTCCGTGAAGCTTTTTTACCGAAACTCTATAGGGGACTGTCAACAAATTAAAAAAGAATGAATATCTTTTGAATAACTCTGTCAAAACTAATGTAGCAAAAGCGCTCAAACTCTAGATTATGATTGAATGCCTTATTGTAACACACTGTGTTCATTTTTATGCAAATAGCATGCATACTCGCAGAGTAATTAAGGTTTTTATAAAAATGGTCCCAAATTTTTTCAAGTTTTTCCCCTTATAATTTTCAGAGTTCTTACTATAAAATAATACTTTTTTCAGAAAATATGGCAAACAACATTGCACACAATACCCTATAATCAGAATTAAAAAATAATAAAAATTGAATGAAAAATGAGTAGGTTTACTAAATAATTTTTTACTGCGCATGCGTCAAAGATATCAAAATTTCACTTGCATATTATGTTAGCTAAATGTATAAAGCAACTTTTGTAAAAGTCTCAAAATCATAGCTTGAAAATTCTGAAAGTAATCGTCTATAGAAAAAGGACAAAATCCGTTGTTTCCAAAATGAAGCAAAAAAAATGAGGGATTTTATCCAAATGTAGTAGTACATCCCGTATTGTGTATTCTATATTGATACTAATCAATGAATATATGGATACAACCCCTCTTGTTTTTGCTTCAGTTTGAGAATAACGGATTTTCAGCTTATTCAATTGACGATTATTTTCAGAATTTTCAAGTTATGAGTTTGTGACTTTCACAAAAGTTGCTCTATACATTTAGCTAACATAATATGCAAATGAAATTTTGATATCGTTGACGCATGCGCAGTAAAAAATTATTTAGTAAACCAACTCATTTTGTATACAATTTTCATTATTTTTTAATTCTGATTACAGGGTACTGTGTGCAATGTTGTTTGACATATTTTCTGAAAAAAATATTATTTTATATTAAGAACTCTGAAAATTATAAGGAAAAAACTTGGAAAAATCTGGGACCATTTTTATAAAAACCTTAATTACTCTGTGAGTATGCATGCTATTTGCATAAAAATGAACACAGTGTATTACATCTAGAGTTTGAACGCTTTTGCTATATTAGTTTTGACAGGGTTATTCAAAAGATATTCATTCTTTTTTAATTTGTTGACGTCCCCTATAGAGTTTCGGTAAAAAATCTTCACGGAGATGTATGACGTATACTATTATATTTATACACTAAGAGTTTCGAGATCATTCCTCATGTATTTTTCTAGATATTTAGTAAAATGTCTAAAATCGCAAGTGTCCAATAATCAATGGCAATATAGTGTATAAACACATTCAACACACTCGATTTACTATCTTGAACTGAATTACATTAATTGATCGATTATATGATCTATATATCATATTAGAAATCTCAATAGAAATATCTGCTACAATAGCAACACACTAAACTAAAATTTGGGTTTTTTTTTTAAAAGGGAAAATAAGTAAAATGTTTTCAAGATGCATTATAATTTGCTCTTATATTATGATTAAATTGTGTTTAAGATATAATAAGATAAATTAATATAAAACAATTTGT
This sequence comes from Maratus speculifer, assembly GCA_964019185.1. Taxonomy (NCBI): domain Eukaryota; kingdom Metazoa; phylum Arthropoda; class Arachnida; order Araneae; family Salticidae; genus Maratus; species Maratus speculifer. Next base: position 18,281,406 of record OZ025297.1, on the reverse strand, counting down.
ACATTTTGAATTTCTCTGTACAATTTAATCATATACTTTGACACGTTTCACATTCCATTCTCTATTATATTTTATAAAAAGAATTGTAGTGAAGAATGGATGATCAATAAATCTTACACATAAAACTATCTACAGCAGTTTATTTTAGAATGAAATAGCGTATGTTATATTGCATAATACAAATAATGAATGTCTGAATGTCAATTTATAACTGATTCTAAAGTTTGATGAAAATCCGTGCATTTGTTTTTCAGATAAAAATACATATTCTATTGTAAAATCTTAGAAAATCTCTATAATAGCCCCACATATTGGATGACGTGTATAAAAGACAATCAGGTCAATTTTTTATGAGGTACTAACTGAATTTGAAGTTGAACGTTATTGAAAACACCAAAGGTTTTTTTTTTTTTTTTTTAATCACTGAACTTCTTAACGGTAGATATTACGACTGCAGAAAGAAGTTTATATGCATCTGCTTAACTTATTTTACTTTAAAATAATCTTCAAATTTCCTAAAAAATTTCTCTGTTATTATTATTATTGTTATTGTTATTGTTATTGTTATTGTTATTTTTTCCTTGCTGAAAAGGAGTTTAAATCATGTTTTGAACTTATGTGAAGCAAGAAATATTATTATTATTATTATTATTATTTAGGTTTCTTTCAAAATCTAGTTTTCAAGCAATGGCTGTCGTAATGATGATGTCTTGTGAAAATGTGTTTTACTTCATACTTGGATATTTCACACTTCTTCTATTTAAGAGCCGTCAAAGATAATTGGTTTAATCTTGTAACATACCATTTTCAATTGCTTTAGTTTAATTTTGATTCAGCAAATTAAAAAAAATACTTTTAAAATTATGTTTTTTTTATTAAACAACAATTTTTTATAATTTATATTTTTTAATTTTTAATTTTTATTTAAATTAACATTTTTAAACGGTGAATCAAAATTAAAACTTGAATATTTCTGTTTATTTGAATGAAATTAAAATAAAAGATTTCGTGTTATAAAGATTTTAAATTACTTATTTAAAAAGAAAAGTTTAAATTTAAATATTTTAAAATACATAAAATATATTACAATTTTATAATGTAACTTTGTTTAAAAGTAATATCGTAAATCATCATAAAAAATGTCAAAATTTTAATTCAATAAATGAAATTTTTTTTAAATGTGCGCCTGACCCCCTGAAGAATTTGTTATTGCTTGTTTTATAGCTTAAATAATTTAATGTTTTATATTTTTAATAACACAAACTTAAACAAAGTAATGGTAAGACAGCCTTAGAAAAGCAACAAAATGTAAATTTAAGGATTAGTTTATTTAAAAAATCATTATTTAAAATACGTTTCAGGAATATTTTTGTACATAATTTTTTTTTATTCGAAGAAATCAGGTCTATAAAAATACAGAATAAACGATTCCTTCCAATATCAAAATCGATTTAAATATATGGAAGTATTGTAAGCGTAAAGAAAAAAGAAAATAGCGCGATAAAATTATCCGAGTTTGGGGCTACTTTGTCATCTAACTATAAATATAATTTAAATGCTCGCATTTGGCGATTTATGACAAAGATATCAATGTAAAATAAAACACATCCCTTAAATAACAAAGCTATTTTAACGATTAAATTTTACGATTTATTGCGAAAAAATATATTTTTCATATTTTTGTTTCTCTGCGTGAAAGCACTGATTCAGCCACCGCATGGAATGCTGTTGGTCGACATAATGATATTGACTCTCTTCGGGGTAAGGTATTATTAATTAACATCGTGGCATTGTGTTCGTTAAAAAAAACCTGGTCAGCTACGACTCTCGGTGTCTTGGGAACAAACTGCTCTTATGTAAGTAAGTATTACCCGACGACCAGCAGCCTTGGTGCACATAGAAAGACACTTATTTACAAGAATACTATGTAGTATTTGAAATGTTGGGACAACTAGATTTTTACTCATGCCATTATTTACAGCTGCCACTGCGTTTGCCGAATTCTCTTCGGTGTCATTTCAATAATGACGGACTCCTGGTGTTTATTCGTAGGACCGCGCGCATTTCAATTTGTTTCTAATCCCTTAAAACCTGATGATTTATTTAAACATCTGTAACTTTGCAAGTTTTGCAGATATAAAGATACTTTTTTGTGTTTAATTCAGGACTGGATAAGAAACGTTTTCCTAATTGGAAATTTTATCCTAGGGGGGCCATATAGAAATTTAATTTTCGCGTTTTATTAGATAAACCCATCATAGAGTTGCAACTAAGGTCAACATATTTTGCGCCTTATTTTATGAAACTTTGTAATTGGATGTATGTTCCTAAAATAATAATAAGGAGATAGCCTATTGATTCGATAATTATGACTCATCCTGTATATGTATATGTATGTATATGTCTATATATACGTGACGTTTTAAGGAGAAACTCGAAATATGTGGTTCACCTTTTTAAACACACAGTCGTGGCAAGCGAGGGAAAAAACAAAATAAATAAATAAATGTAGAAGATTCATTAAATTACACATTGGCTGCTGCAACTTAGTTTATTAAACTGTAGTCATATAGAGAGGGAAATGCTCCCTTTTCAAGCCGTCTTGAACCGAATCATCGAAAAGATTTATTCCATCATTACTTTCGCAAGCCGTCTTTAACGGAATTATCGAAAAAAAAAAGAAAGAATATCTATCATCATCTGCTGGCTTCCTTCTTAAATCTAAAAACAAATTCTAGAAAATTCTCTAATCTCTAACCATCATTTTCCCATGTAAACCTAATACATGTCCAGCATCGAGATTTTTATTTCATTCAGATGATAAATTTTATTTTTAAAATGTTGTTGTTTAACTAATTTATAATCGAGCTCACAATTTCGAATATCCTGCAGACGATATTTTAAGAGAAAAAGAAAAGAAATGAATTTATTGATATGCAGAAATATCGAACGTTGGAGGAGAGATATCAAATAAATTAATAAATAAAAATAATGATATTTTTTTAAATGTATGGTTTTGGAATAAATTTAATAGAACCCTTTCTTAAAAAGAGTTTATAAAAACAAGAAAAAAATTAGTTTTATTTGGAATATTAAGAAATAAATTTTAATTAAGAATATTTTTAATTTAGAGCCATCTTTTTAAAATTACGCATATTCGAATAAATGTTTTTAAGGTTAATTAAGAATTTGTATCGTTTCCATAAAGATTAATAGATTAGATCAAGAAATAAGATTTTAATTTAATAAGTTGAACTAAGTACGGAATATTGTTAAAATGAAATTACTATAGTATAAAGGTTAATTTTGGCGAAAAAAATAAAATTTCTAATATGTATAAAGTAAGATTGGTAAATTTAAAATACTGGCGTTATTTAAAAAATAATTTGAAGCTTGAAGCAAATGGATTCTGATAATAAGTCTTGCAACATTCGTCAAAAGATATTTCGTTAAAAAAGAACACAAATTGAAGATCCTAAATTGTCTTTTAAAACTACTTTCTCGATACTAAATATAAGGAAACATTTTTACTATATCCAGGAGAAATAACACTAAAGGTTATTGAAGTGTACTAAATTTTAATGTGGATAGTATGTCTTCGTTTTAAAATCTTTTTATCGTTTCCAATCATGCTCCTGAAAGTTAATTTCTTAATGGCTTTTTAATCGCCTTTCGTTTAATTTTTAAGGAAAATTTTATTAATATGTAAGGGAATTAGAAATTTTTCTCTTAGAGGAAGCGATAAAGTTCAATTGCGCAGTAGATTACGGAAAAGTTTAACGTTCTTTCTTAAATTTATGTTGTAAGTTTATTTTTTTTCTGCATTTAAGAATACATTTTAGAATGATATCAATACAATTCCTTTTTCGATGGTAAAATTATAATTACAAATATCTTTACAATATTCTCCGAGACTTTTTAAGTGTTTAAAGCATGCATAATATATGGATTTAAAAAGTATATATCGAGACAATATTTTATATTATTCATTTTAGTATATTTATTTTGCTTTGATATGCGCTTTTAATGCAAAGATTTAGAAGAAACTGCTATTTTTAATACTCAATTTACAAGTTTACTTTTGATTCCATGTGCCCCTGCTGAAGCAATTTGTTCCATTTCAATTAAGAACTGATTGCATGAATCTTGTCTAACAGTAACTGTTACAATTAAAGAGTTGAATACTAATAATAGATATAAATTAACTAACGTACTGACTGTGCTAAGTATGTAAGATTAGATTGTACAAAATAAGAACTTAGTCATATTATTTATTGTATAAATCATTGTTATAAACACAGTATGACTTATTCGAAGTTAAATACAATGCATTATGTTTAATCTTATATGCTTTAATATGCATATTAAAAATTTGATAGTGTATAGTTTGACACGTATATCTATTGTGTGCTGATCATAAATGAAGTCATAAGGCATACCATGGATTGAAGTTATTGAAACAGGCAAAGATCATGGGTTATTTCTATATGAAATGCTGTTCTGTAGCCTGCACTATCAGCAAACAAATACATCAAATTTTAACAATGTACAAAATACTGTAAATCTCCACTAATTACTTTTAAGAATATAACTATGTTCTCTGATTTAAGAGACAAATACTTTCCGAGTAAGAGAATTAAAAATAATTATAATATTCTTAAAATATTTTCTTAACAAAATTAGAATAATTGCGGCATTTGCAGATATGGGTGAAGTTTGGTATAGCAAAAGGCAAAGGGAACTGAATAAGAATTAAAAAATGAATATCAATGATGAACAGATTAATGATTATTCCAGTAAAAATAAAAAAATAATCATTTATCGTAACGAATCCAAAATAAACACCCTCAAAATAGAAATGCCCTCACCCTCATACTTTTTGTCAGCTGTATAAATTCTCGGTAGATTATAAATTCGAAATATGTTAACTCATCCTCCTGATTTAACGTATCTATTTCACAGAAGTTGTTAACTATATTACGCTAACTATAAGTATCACTTAAAATTATTAGAACTTCTTGGATATAAAATGAGGGCGTACTTTTGTACTTGGCGGTAATGGAAAAAGGTAAAATAATAGAACATATGCCAATAGGACATATTTTGTTTGCTTTGAGTTATCACATATTCTAGAGTTAACTCATATAACACCTTTTTTTACATAAGACACATCTGCTAATATATTCTCATATTTCACGTTTTTACGCATTGGATTAAGGGGGATTGTCTGGTTGGTTGGTTGGTTGATTTTTGACGTCCGATTATCTGCGCTACGGACATAGGACCAGGGGGGGTGCCCTTCGTGGGGGTCTTTCTAAGGGAACCTAACCCGTATTTACGCAAAGTTCGAAGAAAACCACGAAAACTCCGAACGGTTAGGCCGACAGCCGTGATTGGGTTCGAACCCAGCACCTGCCGTCTACCAGTTGAGAGGTCCGAACCTCTCGGCCACTGGTGGGGCGGGGATTGTCTGAAACACGTATGAATTAGATTAGAAAATATCTTGTTCAAATAGGTTGAAGAAGGAGATTTGCAATCCAATACCGTAAATAACCAAACTGTGATGAGAATTAAATTTATTAAATTTTCATTTTGTTTAGTTTTCACTTATCAATAGTAATGCGAATATATTATGGATATTTTCTTGAAATTGCATGTACATTTAACAAATTTATACAATTGACATAGGGGACAGAGATGCTAAATCCATATAATAAGAACAGATACTAGTTTAAAAATAGAAATAATAAGGTTGAAACAAAAATACAGAGAAATTTAAATTATATTTTAATAACAAAAATATTTATTCATAGCATATAGTATTTATTCCTTTTCGCCAGTCCATACTATGATACTGAAAAATGCTAAATATTGAAAATTGCGTCATCTCATGAACGGAATTATAATATACTTTCTACAGATTATTTGCAAAAAGATTAAAAAACATAAAGTGTTCTAATTTATTGCTGGTAAATTCGAACATTGATTATTTTTTTGAATTGTATAATTGTTTTTTCTAATGTTCCTTTAAAATATAACATTACATAATTTAAATGGTGAACGAGAATGTGCATATTTTAAATGCTCAAATATAGAACACACCTTAAAAAATATAATATATATTGTAACATATTTTTAGCACCTATATTTAGCAGTGCTTTATTTTCATTTGAAATAGATATTTTACGTAGAATCGATGCAGCTTCTATGACTTATCATTTTCGATGAAATTTCTATTACATTAGTATACGGTATTTAAGTATTTTATAAAAATGTATATATAGTGTAATTTAAAATTTCACTTTTTAATTTTAATAGTTATGGACTGAAAAAAAATGTTTAGCCTTTTATCCGTGTCAGAAACATGCCACATGCTACAAATAACAGTATTATTTTATTGAAAACTATTTAAAAATTTTACATGATATATATGAAGAAAATAAATTTAATCTATACTTTAGATTAATTATTTAAAAAAATACATTTTTCTGCTATTGTCTGAAAATGTTATTTCCATATTCGTATATAATTCACAGTGTTTCTATGTCAAACACACGTTTTTTAATATTGCATTTTTTGCGGTCACAAGTGCAACAGAATTTTAATTTATTATCCAGACAAGTTAAATGTTTTTTTGTTAAAAATTCGAAATGGCTTTTGTGAGTAAATCATGTGTATTTTTTATTGTGTGCACCACATTTATCCTAAATATATTTTATAATAAAAGAAATGGAAGTACACGGGTCGCCCAAATGAAACTAGCAATTCTGTAATAACTCCGCCATTTGAAAAGACAATGATTGCGCATGCATAGAAAACGAAGGGTGGTGGGAAGGCATGACATATCATCAGACTTCTCCACATACATCTGTAACTGCGTGGAAGCACGATAAAAGGCATTGTTCACATAATGGATTCCTACAAATGATGTTAATGTGCGGTCGTGCATTTCTCAACATTGGTAAATATGAGCGATAATGAAATCTGTCGTCAAAAATGAAATTTGTATGGTAAGGCGAGTATTCCGGCAGGTTAGTGTTCCAATGATACAGGGATTTTCATCGTGGAAGAAGAGAACGTGCACTTGACCTGGTCGTGTTCTGTTGTTAGTACAGTTTTTTCTACTACAAAAATCCCTTCAAATTGGACTTTCCTTTTTTATGTCTTGGATTATTATAGTTGTGAGTACCCAATTTCTTTTTTTTCTGAACTATCAATATTCCTAGAAAAACTAGAAGTATGAGGGCATGACAGCCCTGTAACAATCCCTGAGTAGAATAACCGTGCCATAAACCGACTACAAATTTATATAGGATAGCGACTACAGTGAGGCATATGTTTACTGCATTTTAACGATCTTCCTTTTCGGCACATTTTCCGGTGTAATGATGGTAAAATTGCGGGGTCTAAATCTTTTAGTGTGCCTATCGGACAGCAGCTCACTTGTTCTGAAAAACTTCCGATGGTCGATTATGAAAGAGATTGAGACATGATAAGAGATTGTTAAATTTCTAAGATCGACAGGAATTTTTGGATGAAAATCAACAGTATTTTTTGGGTGGTTCAAATGAAATCATTACGGAGTTTATTCAAAAGACCAGGAAAATAGTGACCACGGTCTTTCGTTCAATTTCAGATAGCTAATTGTGGTCAAGCGAGACCTTGGGTTGTATATAAGCTCATAAGATCTATCGGAAAATTTCATAAAAATAGCTTTATTTTAAAAACCTGTTATCACTATAAAATCTTAAAATCTTAGATGCCTGTGTGCTTTTCCACAAAATAAGCAAATATTTTACTGGTGGACCAAAAACATGTCTTTCATACAATACAAAAATGACGCTATTTTCGCGACAGATTACTAAAAGTTGTCGATTCAGAAACAGAAAGAAATATATTCTTTGCTCTTCATCCAGTGAATGATTTATTGAAAATTATTACCGATGGTAGGGGACATGTTCTTCATCTGAAGTATAGAATGATCTAAAGAACAAGACAAACTGTCCCAAACAAGACGACGCATAGAAATCTCGTATCACCAAAGATAAACTTCCATTCCCCCAATTACATTGAAAGTATTAATTAGAATTCTTATGCAGTGTATCCAAATCCATTTCTGCTGAGCTTAAGTGGAGATCCCATTAAATAACTGATCAATTCTACGATTACGGTTATCAGATAAATGCAAAAATTTCCCTGTCACACAAAGGTTGCTAAGATGTGCGTAAAAATAGTGACAGAAAGGTCTCAAATAAAGTATACGGATATGAAGTTAGAGATAGATATATTCGAGTAAGACTGATCAATTGTGTCTCATTTCTCGAAAAGATGAGACATTAAATGTTATATTAGATATAAAAAAGAAAATGTAAAAAACACGCTAAGAAAAAGCATGCTAATCAATAAAAAATCTTTGCAAATACATGTAAATATCATATCAATATCCCATACAATAGTTGTATGGTTAGTTGGGTAACGTATGTGTGGTGCGGAAGGTGCAAATACCTCCGCCTGGTGAGTTTTGGATCGGTTTGTTCCATCAAAACAAGTGACAAAATTCACAATAAAAATTGCATTTTTTTTTTTTTTTTACAAGATGCCGTGCGATGGAAAAAAGAGATTTTTTCGTCACAATTCAATGAATATATTTTATTAAAGTGTTAGCAAGAAGCATAGAAAACTAGAGCGTAATTATTTTTGAAGTATTAATTAACTAAAAACACTTACGAAGTAGAACGATTTTTGCAGTCTTTCATTAACTTAAAGTATGTGTGTAAACCGAAGACGCCAACTAATTTCTAAAATTTGTATGTCATTTTTTCTTATTACAATAGGTAACTATTTCACAATAAATCGTTCCGAAAATAATTTTTTTCAAGCATCCTAGCAATTAACATAAAAGAGTTATAGGAACCAAGAACCTTATAAAGCGATTTCTATGCTACTGAAGGGAATAGAAACGTTACATTTGTTATGGTAGTTACTTATAAAATATAAATAATCTCTAAGAACATTCCCTAAAAGAATGAAAAAAAAAAAGAAATAGTGCGAAATTTCTAAACAAGGCTTTCTAAGCAAGCTTTAATATTACATAATCATTTTCAAAATTAATGGTATCAAAACGATGATGAAAGCCTCTAGAAACAACATCGGCCTAGAAACAACCTCTGTTTTATGCCAGTGCCACTTTCTCAATAGCGGTCCAAAAGCAAAAAACATTATATTTGTTTATTACTGAACAGACCACAAACATTAATTTTGCATGGTACATACATTTTCGATATAAATGATCTCTGAGTATAAAAACAATCGAAATATAAAAGTCCATTTAAAAGTGCAAAAAACGTTTAAAAAAACAACCTAATGCCTATTTCTACTTGAAATCAGGAAGTATTAAAATTTTTTTCAAAAGTAATAGTTGAAAATTTATGACGACAGCCCTTGCTGCAACATAGGCTTTATTTTATGATGTGCCACTCCCAGACGAGAATTCCAGAAGCACAAAAAAATCTAATTTCTAATTCGTGATTTAAACACTGTTAAAAATATCGTGAAAAATTACCTGTGATTTCAAAGATTATCAATTTTTTGACAAAAGAGAATGCTGCATACGCCTATGAGAGCTCTCATTCGTCAGAAAATATAAAGTCGTTAAAATCATAGGTGATTTTTACTTTCTTCTATCTTCAATAAATGAAGTATTGTAATAGAAATTTTTTTCGACTTCCGGTTTTTGACGGATTTACACGTTTCAGGGGTCAGAGATTCCAAAAAACATGTTTTTACAAAATGTCTGTCTGTGTGTGTGTGTGTGTGTGTGTCTGTGTGTATGTCGTCATTATACCATCAAAAAGTGTATGAAGTTATGCATAGAATTGAATCAAATTTTTGTGAATGTTTTTGGCTGTAGCAAGTAGCCCCTACATCAGTTTTTAAATATTCCGCCGGAAGGAGGCGCTGGAATCGCGATATTTATGCCCTTTTCAATATTGTACCGACCAAAAGTATATGAAGTTATGCATAGAATTGAAACAAATTTTTTGTGTAACTGTATGATTATAGCAAATTGGTCCTCCCTGAACTTGATAAAAACCGTCGGAAGGGGGCGCTGCAATCGCTATTTTTGTGCCATTTTCAATATTGTACCGACCAAAAGTATATGAAGTTATGCATCGAATTGAACAAAATTTTTTGTGCAAGTGTATGACTATGGCTAGTTGGTTCTCCCTGAATTTGAAAAAAAAATCCGCCAGAAGGGGGCGCTACAATCGCGATTTTTGTGCCATTTTCAATATTGTACCGACCAAAAGTATATGAAGTTATGCATCGAATTGAACTAATTTTTTGTGTAAGTGTCTGACTATGGCTAGTTGGTCCTCCCTGAATTAAAAAAAACCGATCGAAGGGGGCGCTGCAATCGCGATTTTTGTGCCATTTTCAATATTGTACCGGCCAAAATTATATGATGTTAAGCATCGAATTGAACCAAATTGTTTGTGTAAGTGGATGGTTATGGCTAGTTGGTACTCCCTGAATTTGAAAAAATTCGCCGGAAGGGGGCGCTGCAATAGCGAATTTTATGCCAATTTCAAAATTGCAACACCTAAAAGTGTATGAAGTTAGTTCTAGAACTGAACTAAATTTTTTGTATATGATTATTTTTTGGTAAGACAAGTAGGATCTCCCTGAATTTGAAAAAAAAAATCTGCACATCATTCTATTGTCTATCGGCTCGTGCAGAGACGGAAATTCGTTTTTACTCATATTAATTGACTGAAGCAGAAATTTAATATGAAAATCAAAGTTGGTATGATATTGAATTATTAAACTGAAAATTATTAAAGCATTAAAATGAGTAACTATTTTTTTAAATATTAAAAAGTACTTATGAGATAGAAGAAAGTTCTGGGATTGGCAAATCCAACTAGCTTTATGATAGTTTTAATAATGGAGGATCTAGCAACTTTACTATAAAAGAGATTAAAAAAATCAAAAAGCTTTTTTAAAATGTTCTAAATGGTGATTTCTATACAACTTCAGCAGAAATAAAAGAAACTTGAAAAATAGTGGTTGGAAAATGATAGTGACAGCCCTAGCTGTAACTTAGGCTTCGGTTTTACGTCGGTTTTACTACCATTAGGTTGCCGCAGAAAAAAATCTAAATTGAGATTTTAGTGATACTGAGGCGTTGAACATTTTGAAGTTTAGCATGATAATTTCTTAATCGTTATTGCTTTCGAGTTACTGTCGAAAGAAAACTCCAACGTTGAATGTATGAAGTGCGCAAAAATGTTTTCTAAAAACGTTATAAATTATGATTTTTATGCAGTCTTATAAAGTACCAAACCAATTTTAGAAATAATGGTTCCAAATTGTTGGTTATAAATTTCTTTAAACATAAGGTATATTTTGTGTCAATGCCACTATCACCAACAAGTTTCAAGGGCAAAACAAAATTCTAAATTGTGATTTCTGTGATTCTGAAGTGTCTAAAAGTGTTAAATATGGCATGATAGCTTTTTTAAAATCAAATATAAATGGAAAGAAAATAACAAGAAATTCGAAATTTAAAATAGGTGATGCGAAAGGAATTAGCAAAAGATGTTTAAAAAAACACTTAAATTACGATTTGAATGCAATCTCATTATAGAAGAAATTAATTACACAAGTAATGGTTGCGAATCAATGGTTACACTCTGATCTTAAATTGTCTATATTTAGCGTAGTGTTACAATACCGCCAATGGTTCGCAGATAAAACAAGCATTCTACAAACCCCTTTAAATTATTTCTAAACTTCATTTTCATGGAACATTAAGAAATACTAAAACGATCTCAAAAGTTTGTTGCCAAATTAATGGTGACAATCTTTGTTACAACATAAGAACTTTATGTTACTGTCGTTTTCTCTAGAGGAGTTGTAGGCAAGTAGGGTAAGTTATTGGAAATTGACATGATAGTAAATTTTAACATGTAAATGCGTAACAAGAAAGATGTACAAAAAATCCAATATTTAAAATGAATATTGAAATAAATATATGAATCGAATTTAACAGTTTAAAAGAATTTTCTAAATTATCATTTATTTAGAATAAGTTTTAATTCTTCTTAGTAATTTACGTCTCATTTCTACATAATGCAGTGTAGTCAAACTGTGGTATAATTAGTTTTATAAAATTTTCCCGAAAATTAAATTTCTTCTAATAAAAATTAGGCATGCAAAAATCACTTGGTTCAATTTAACTAAGCAGTTTTTCTAATAAAAAAAAATAAAAATTCTTGAAAATCTCCCGTTATGACAAAGAAAAAAGTTTGTTTTTTAATTGTCAAACTGTTAATGATCTATAAATTTATTTAATGTCTTCTCGTTTCTTCTACCTAATTAGTGATTTGGGATAAAAATTAATTATATAGGAATGAGTTATTTTTCAATAGATTTATTTCTTTGTTGTTATAAAGTTTTATTTACTACATTTCAAACATTCTCTTATCGATAGCATATATTTTCAATGCACAATTGACATATTTTTTGCCAAGCAGTACATTTTAATATATTTTCTAATGTCATTTTTAATTACCTTTTAGATTTTAAGAAGCTATTAAATGCATGGGAAAAAATTACAAACAACTGGCAATTACTTTTAAAGTATTATATGTTATTATAGCCGTTAATTTTCCAAAATTATTATGTAAATAAAAATACACATAAATGAAATCTTTTGCTTATAAATGTCATGTATTTTCATCATATTACATACACAGTAAAAAATGAAGACCCAAATTGGGTTGAAAGATTTCTGGGTACAGAATTGTTCCAATTTGGAAAGTTCAGATTTTAGCACAAAATCGTTTTAAATAAGTCTGATTTTTAATGACATTAAAACAATTAAAATATCCCGAAAAGCTATTTCAGGAAAATTATCAAGCCATTTCAGGAAAATTACTATACCCAGAAATCTTTCAACCCAATTTGGGTCTTCATTTTTTACTGTGTAAATAGAAAAAAATAAAATTTCTGAAATAAAAAAATTTCAAATAAATAAAAAAATAATGTTTTAATGATCTGATTAACAATCCAAAGTTAGATATTTTTCCAGTCTAGATGCCTTGGCGAATACACTTCTTGGCAAGAGAAACCTATACATGTTTTCTTGCAAACTGTTCACTGTTACATATATGTATACAGAAGCAGATATTTCCAATATATATACAGTTTATTTTGAAGCTTTTTTCTATTCCGCCCCTTATCGCGTGGGGTTCAATTATGATTAAACAATGCATTTTAAATTTCTTATTAAAGGGAACCGCAAGGAACATTATGCTCTATGGGCTAGATTTTCTCACTTCAGCAGTTCCTTTTATAAAATCAAAGGATTTTTTTAGACATCAGTCATTTATTTCCACATACGAATAAAAATAAATAGTATATATAAAAACAATGACAGTATATACAAGCAGAAAACTTTTTTGAAGTATTACTACGAAAAAACTAGCAAAAGTCTTAAATTATGAAAGAAATATACTACAGACACCCTTTAATAGTCAAATTCGTCTTCCTCTCTACTTTTTAAAATTTGCAGTATCTAAACAGATTTGCTGTTAAATTCCTTCATATATTTTTTAATTTTCCATCGCAGATTTGCCACGAAGTTATGAGATTATGGTTCGTGAAGAGAACACATCTAGTTCAACCTATGCATTTGGACATAAATATACGAGTTAAGCGTGACAGCATGATATCATCCGTGCATTTCAGTTGGTCAAGCGTTAAATTCTAAAACAAATGCCCAGGTTTAAATTCCGGCCTTCACATTTTCATTTGTTTTGTTCTACACCTTATATGCAAGTAGAATAAACATTCACGAAATAAATTTTCAATTACTATTTTTACAAAATATTTATGTATAATGTGTTATGTTAAAAAATTTCTGAGAATGTTAAAGTTATGTTAATACGATTGATATAATATTGAGAAAAAGTTGCGTGTGTTCTTTTTAAAATTATTTAATGAAGCCTAGTATTATCTAATCTTCTCCTATATAGATTTACATACATTTAAATTTACGCTTAAGATGAGAACAGAGGAGAGATCATAAAACGTTACTCCCCCCCCCCTAACATACACTCACTTCTCAAAAAATGTTGATCTTATGTAAAATATATATGTTGAATCTTATTTAGGCAAATATTTATTTAAAATGACATTCAGTACAAACTGATATTGAACGTAGCTTCCGATATCTACTTTTAGTACACAGGGTAGATATAATAAGTAGTATGGTACAAAAGTCTGGGGACAAAAACTTTGCCCTGAATAGTTTACATCACTGAAGCACATCCACCTTCAAAGTAGTCACCTTGGACGACGATACACATCTGCCACGTTCGTATAAATTCTGGAAGCACCGTTGGGAGCCATTTTTCGCACTTTCCCATACGACCGCCTTCGATGCTATTTTCACCTCATCCCTGTAAATGTTTTTAGCTCACAGGCTATCATAGCCTGAGAGCTTAAGTGCCCGTCCGTTCTGTATGTACGTTCGTACGTTCGTGCGTAACGCGATAACTCATGATAAAAATATCGGATCCACTTGAAATTTTGTATATAAGTATATCCTCATAAGGTGCTTTCCTGATTAGTTTTTGGAGTTCATTCGATATGTATAAGAGGGGGAACGGGGGGCTCATACCCCTCCCCTTAATGATATAAACGGGATTTTCATGCAGAATGAACAGTTTTCGTTCGAAATTTAGATATAGGATCATTCTGATTAGGTGATTCCGTGACTGTTATTAGGTGTTCATTGAAAAAGTATAAACAGGGGGAAGGGGGGCTCATGCCCCTCCCCTTAATTGATATAAACGGGATTTTCATGCAGAATTAACAGTTTTCGTTCAAAATTTAGATATAGGATCATTCTGATGAGGTGATACCGTGACTGTTATTAGGTGTTCATTGAATAAGTATAAACAGTTGGAACGGGGGCTCTAATGCCATTCCCCTTAATTTTTATAAATTTGTTTTTCAAGCAGAATTGTCAGATTTTGTTCAAATCTCTGAATGGTTTTGGAAGTTTAATAGTTAAGTATAAAAGAGGGGGATAACTCCTCTTAAATTATATAACTGCTAAATGGGTTTTATTAAGAATTATCCGATTTGCTCTGAATTTTGGATGTAGATTTTTTATATGATAAAGCATGTCCTTGATAGTTTAGGAGGTTCAATGATTAAGTATAAAAAAGGGGAAAGAGGAGAGCTGTTTCCCCTTCTTAATTTTTTTTTGAACGGAAATAACCCTTGAAAAGACAAGGCTGTAATGTACAATTAATATGCGTAGCCTGTGAGCTCAATGTCATCAGTATAACTGGGCAATATTCTGTTTTATTTCGTTGATGGGAACACATAGATTCATACGAGCTAAGTCCGACGAGTACGGGCGATGTGAAAGAACATTAGTGCGAGTTTTCTCGCGAGCTGTTTTACGAGTTGCGATCGATGTGCTGGCCCATTGTCATAAAGAAGGTACTAATGTGTATCCTCAGTTATTTGTGAAATTATTGGCGACGATCTTTTCAAACACATTCTAATAACAATGGCAACATTTCCTGCGTCCCGTGAAACCGAAGGTCATCCAACACGTTCTTCTTTGATAGATACTCGGCCGTCTTTATAACGGCGATGCCATTCGTAAACCTTAGATTTTTCAATGATAGGTGTACCGTACAACTTTCTTAGTATTTCGAAAGACTTCATTGGTATTTTAACTTAGCATTAACAGAAAAAAAATGTTGCAGCTCTGTTGAAGAGACGTCATCTGTTTTACGTCGCAGAGCAAAATTAACTGACTTCGAAAGAAAATAGCAGCGTATGCGGTTTGGTCACATAACACGGGCTAAACCAACTTCCGCAGATAGAGGAGAGTTGGAAGAATCTATTTTAAATGGTTTGCTTTAGCCGCTTGCTTTCGTCATCAGGCATGGCCGTAGTCGCCGAATTTTTTGGATCATACCATATATTTTTTTTTGCAGCTATCTCTACTTTGAAGAAATAGGTCGAACGAAACCAAAATTGGTGCACATATTATAAGAGATGGGGAAAATTTAGTTACGGTGGTCGACTTCTTATGGTAATAGAGATTCTGTCGGTTTAAACACCTTTCTAGTCATGAGCTAAATGAAAAAGTGATCATTTTTGCGGTTAATTTATCTCATTACACAGAATACTTTTAAAATTAATAAGGGATTTGGGAAAATTTGATACATCTCGTACAATGTTAATGGCAGATATGACCACTGCTTAGTTTTTTTTTTATAATTACAACGGGTTTTCACCGACAGGACACATAGCGGACGCTGTTTGTGATATGTATATTGTAATGTTATATTGATATGTATATTTTCATATTTTAAAAATTTTTATATTAAATTGAGAAATAAATAAATATATCATTATACTTTTGTATTTGTACTACATTCTACAAAAAAGTTATTTTTTTAAGTTTTAGATTTAATCTTTGTTCTAAGTAATTATACTTAACGAAAAGATAGTATATATATTTTTAAATAATCGAAAAAGTTCCCTTTTTAATCATCATTAATTTTAAAAGTTAAAGATAACTTTAAAAAAATCTTTTATTTTATCTTCAGTGTGATACTAATCGAAAAAAATAGTTAGTATATATTTTTCTTTAGAACCCTTTTTTCTATTATTTCACTCTTTAAAATTACCGAAAATTAAATGTACCATTAAATAAAAAAATAATTACATTACATTTGCGTTAGGAACGTGCAAGAAAATGAGTTCTAAATAAATGATTTTTTTTTTCATTTGTTATTTCATTAATTAAATGTTTTGAGATGAAAAAAAAATCTTCTTCTATAGTATTTTTTTAATAGTTTAAGTAATTGCTTCATTTCTGAATTATTTTATAGCTAAGTTGTTATTCAATGAGAATTGCAGCGGAATATGTTTGTAATGATCTTGGCTTATAATGAATCCTCGCTTAAAGCGAACAAGATATTAAGTCACAGTTTGCTTAATATTCTGCAAAATACTATTATTTTTAGTATATCTAACGGACTGCTGAATTATGAATAAAGTGCATTTTTCCTCATAGTCTCAAACTTTGTCTACTATTGTAATGATAAAAAGTTTTTTTTTTTCAAGTTACTTTGAAAAATCAGCAATTTTCAAATTCCTACCATATCAAAGTATTCGTAAGGAATCTTACAAACGAAACTCTAGTCTTTATGTCCTCAAAAATGATAACTATTTTGTAACCAATGGACCAAGAATTCATGGGTTATCTTAAATTTCATTATAGGGAATTATTATCCGCATGACAGATTTTGTAAAAAAGGAAAGAAATTTATAATAAAGAGATTCGATCCAATAAACCTAATACATTAAACGTGGTTAATATCACCATCCTAACTAAGGTATGTCCCACCGAAAGAAAGACTCCGCAATTTTGTACCATAATTGGAAACGGAACAAACTATTGAGGACTAAAGGAATATATTAAGAAAGTATATATACAAAGGCATATTTACAAGGAGAAACTCACTCTCTGACCCTCCCTGGAAGTATAAACATAAACATATAATCAAATGAAGGAGAAGAAATCCAGTATAAATAAAGCCACAACTGTTAACAGCTAATATTTCGCCATGCTTTTCTTTCTTTCTAACCGATGGCCAGTCCTCTACCTGCCGAGTTATCTCAGCTTAACGGGTTAGATACCTGGTATCGGGGCGGTCGACCGCCTAATTGCCGCGTAGCGGCAATAAACCTGATTTCTTTGCTACCCATGCCATCATTTCTGCAGTACTTGCTTGTCGTTGAGCATACTTTGTTTCGCCTGTTAATTAATGGTACATCCTGCTGTTTGAACTGTAAATGGCTTCGCAAGATGGTCTCGTAATTTAGAGCCTTGATCAGATGACGAGACCTTCACCTGGAAAGGCACCTCCAGATGTATAATTCACAGGTAACTTGGAGGACTTTGCACCCACGACGGATTTTACATGCACCAGGCGCCATTAGCGTACATGATGTAATTTTTGCTGGCAAAGTGGCGAACCACTAAGACAAGTACCCGGTCGGCTGTTTAGGTTAAGTGCTTTGTTGGTAATCTTTGTGGTTTATTGCACATTGGGTTAACTTTGTGATTTGTTGCCGCACACCTTGTACTCATCTTACCAGACGAAATGGGACTGGATGTTTTTGAGCCTAAACAATGGTACTGAACTTAGCTGAATGTTGGGAAAATTTTGAGGGAATAAAAAAAACCAAAAAAAAAACAGAAAATGGCCGAAAAGCTAAGTCGTACCGCTGATGGAGGAAAATTTTTGCGCCAAATAGCAAGGCAAACGAGAGCGTTGCAGAGAGAGAGAGACAAGAACCCACCTTTCTACCGTACCCCACTGAGAAAAACTGGCTCCCTGGGTTGCCCCATTAGAGCGGGTCCGTTATTTTGTGCGGACAGAGTCCTACTGCACCAAATAAAGAGGCGAGCTGTCAAAAATAAATAATTAAATAAATAAAAATTAGTAATAATGAAATAAAAAAATAGTTAAATAAAGAATAAAAAAAATAAATAAATAAAATAATAAATGAAAAAACTTAAAATAAAAGCAGTTTTTTTTTTTTTTTTTCGGCATTAGGGGATTCCTAGACCTTTTATATATTTTTTTTTATATAACACAACACAATGGACGGACAAGCAGTGTCGGGGGAGTTTGAAGCTTCTTACTATGTCATATTGCACAACTTGCTGAACCGTTGGTGATATTCATTGTGCATGCAATTCATATGTTGCGGGGCTCCTATTGCGGGCCATGGTTACAGCTGATCTTGTGCGACTACAGCACACTGCTAAAGGACATAAAACATATACTTTTTTTATGGCGAAAGAAAAAAAATCCTAGGCCTTTTTTTTATTAACATACAACATATAACACATAACATACAGTATTATGTTTCTGCTGGGTTATCAAAATGAGAGGGCTTTCTGTTTTATATGTTTGTTTGCTTTAATGTTGTGATACTGTCGCAGTTTTCTTGGAGCCACCTGATTACTGTTTTTGCTTTATTTTGTACGTGTTTGTTTTTACCTAATTGTTCGTGCCACAGTTTATCATTATTTGCTGTTATGTTTACCAGGTGGTACTGTTGGGTGAGTGTGCAGTGGAGGAGATAATATTTAGACGTACCCTCCGTGCCGCATGCACAGTCCGGAGTGTCCGCTTTATTAAATCTGTGGAGATACGCTGGAAATGCTCCATGTGCTGTGTAGAGTTGTGAGAGTAAAAAGTCACTTATGAGTCTGCTTTCACTTACTGTTGGAAAATACTGATGTGTTTTCCTGCCTGCATCCCCGTAATCCCACTCAAACTGCCATTGTTTCATTGTTAGCTCTTTGAGTGTCCGTTTCAGTTTTGAGATTGGCTTTTTCATATAGTATTTGTTTTTGTTATTTGTGTTTTCCGCTGCGGTTTTGGCTAACTCGTCTACATCCTCGTTTCCTTGGATGCCCACGTGCGCCTTGACTCAGCTGATTTTAAACTTATTGTTGGATTCTTTAATTAAGTTTTGTATTTTATCTACTGTTTCATTGACATTAAATGGCTTTTTTAGTGATTCTATGGCTGATCTGCAATCCGAGCGTATGCAGTATGGCTGACCTGTTGTGTTGCCCCATTCCGCTGCTTTTTGTATTGCCAGTAGTTCGGCCTGGAAAACGCTGTTGCATTCTCTTAGGGGCACTGACCATGTCGTTATTTTTTGGTTATTTTTGAATGCTACAAAGGCCGAACCTGTAGCGCCTGATTCCAATTTGGATCCGTCCGTGTAGGTGACTACTTCGTGCATGTTATATCCAATCCTTGGTTCAATTATTTCGGCTGGGTGATTTGCCCATATATTGATTTTCTTTTCATATTCAAGTTGGTGCAGGACCTTGTTGTGTATTTTTGTGTTTTTTCTAAGTCTTACGATTGTTCCATAGGCTGCCTCGTAATTGACTTTGAGGTGGATTGGAATCAGGCCCGAGAGTATCAGAAGTGCCGAGGTGGGGGCCGTTCTATAAGCCCTGACGATGGCCAGTGCAAAATGCCTTTGACAACTAGAGAGTATCTCTTTGCTCCTTTTATTGAGCTCGTGCCCCCATATTGGGGCCGCATAAGTTAGCGTTTTTTCCACTACTGTTGTGTACCATATCTTGATAATGTTAGGTTTTAGTCCCCAGCCCTTTTCCGCCATATAGGCCAGGTTTTTGAAGTTTGATCTAACTTTGCCTGTTTGTGTTGCGCAGTGAGGTAGTTTAGATTTTTATGCAATATCACTCCCAGATATTTGATATGGCCTTTCACATTTAGAGATTGACCGTTTAATTCTATGCCCTCTTTTACTTTGGTGTTTTCTGTAGGTAGGTTCCTCATATGTCCCCTGTTTAGATATAGAAGTGCTGTTTTTTCTTTATTCAGCGTTAGGCCATTAGCCTCTATCCATTCGTTAAAAGCTTTGAGTATTCTGTTTGCGAGTCTTCTAAGTTTATCTTTTGTTCTTCCCTTGAGTATCAGAATAAAGTCATCCGCGAATGCCTGTATCCTGACATGTTTTCCCCAGTGTTTTTTTAATGCTGTCTTTGCGATTAATAGCCATAGAAGCGGGCCCAGGCAACTTCCCTGGGGGCAGCCGCCGAATGTCTGTTTTGTGATTTTGATCCCATTTTCCTCTAGTGAAACGTATCTTTGTTGTAAGAAACTCACTACCCAGTTTATTAAATAACCCGGGCAGGGAGATTGTTTTATATTATCTATTAGTATTGGCCAGCGTATGTTGTCGAAAGCCCCTTTGATGTCCATGGCTATTAAAAGTGTTTGGTAGTTGTTAGCTTTGTCTTCTTTCATTGTTTTAATTAGATTGTCCAGTGCGTGTTCCGTGGAGAATCCCTGCTTGAAGTCATATTGTTTATCGCTCCAGTATTTATTTTTATTAAGATGGTAGTTTATTCTACCATGTATTATGCGTTCTAAAATCTTACTTATTGCCGGTAGTAGGCATATCGGTCTGTAGTTTTTAGGGTTTGCAGGGTCTTTACCCGGCTTGTGAAAGAGGACCACTATTCCGATTTTAAATGACTTGGGGAAGTATTCAAATTTTAAGCATGTATTGAGAAGTGTGAGCAGTAGTTGCGGGGCGGCATCGTTTATGCGTTTAATTAAGTTATAGTCAATGAAGTCATAACCTGGAGCTTTGTTTTATTTGATGTTTCTGATTATTCTACAGTCACCGCCAAAAAAATCTTGACTCTTTCGATTTTTGATGTTTTGTTAAATATCTAGAAATATACACAAGGAATTATTCTGAAACTCCTGGTGTGTAAACAAAATAGTACACGTCATATATTTTGACAAAGATTTTTCCCCGAAATCTAACAGGGGACCGTCAATAAATTGAAAAAGAACGGAGATCTTTTGGATCACCCTGTCAAAACTAATGAAGCAAAACAGTTTAAACTGCAGATAATGATTAAGTGACTTATTGTGAGAAGTTGTGTCGATTTTTATGAATATAGCTTGAAAACTCGTAGAAAAATTAAAGTTTTTATAAAAACGGTCCAAAAATTTCCAAGTTTTTTGCTTATAATTTTCAGAGCTCTTCATAAAACACAATAATCTTTTCAGAAAATATGACAAACAACATTGCACATAACACCCTGTAATCAGAATTAAAAAATAATAAAAAATGTATGCAAAATGAACGGGTTTACTAAATAATTTTTTACTGCGCATGCGTCAAAGCTATTAAAATTTCATTTGCATATTATGTTAATTAAATGTATAGAGCAACTTTTGTGAAAGTCTCAAAAACATAGCTTAAAAACTCTAAAAATTATCGTCAATAGAATATGGTCAAAATCCGTTATTTCCAAAATAAAGCAAAAAGATAAGGAATTGTATCCAAATATAGTGTAGGTATTAATCAATGGAATATGGATACAGCCCCTCGTCTTTTTGCTTCATTTTGGGAATAATGGATTTTGACAATATTCTATTAACGATAATTTTTAGAGTTTTCAAGCTATGTTTTTGAGACTTTCACAAAAGTTGCTCTATACATTTAACTAACATAATATGCAAATGAAATTTTAATAGCGTTGACGCATGCGCAGTAAAAAATTATTTAGTAAACCCGTTCATTTTTCATACATTTTTTATTATTTTTTAATTCTGATTACAGGGTGTTATGTGCAATGTTGTTTGTCATATTTTCTGAAATGATTATTGTGTTTTATGAAGAGCTCTGAAAATTATAAGCAAAAAACTTGGAAAATTTTTTGGACCGTTTTTATAAAAACTTTAATTTTTCTACGAGTTTTCAAGCTATATTCATAAAAATCGACAAAACTTATCACAATAAGCCACTTAATCATTATCTGCAGTTTAAACTGTTTTGCTTCATTAATTTTGACAGGGTGATCCAAAAGATCTTCGTTCTTTTTCAATTTATTGACGGCCCCCTGTTAGATTTCGGGGAAAAATCTTTGTCAAAATATATGACGTGTACTATTTTGTTTACACACCAGGAGTTTCAGAATAATTCCTTGTGTATATTTCTAGATATTTAACAAAACATCAAAAATCGAAAGTGTCAAGATTTTTTTGGCGGTGACTGTATTTAATTCCGCCTTCGTAACTACTAGTGGTTTTGCATCATCTTTTTTTTATTTACTGTTGTTATGTTGTGGGGGGTGTTCTGGTCTGTTATGTATAGATTGTCTAAAAAGTGTGTCAGTGTATCTTTAATGTTTACTGATTGCTGTGGTGGGAGTATATTGACAAGTTTAGCAGGGCGAGTGTTTTTATTGCTTGCGTTTTTGTATTGCGAGCCGTATGTGTCCGTTACTTTGCTGCAGTAGTCTTTCCATGTCTTTAATTTTGTTTTGTTGATGAGCTTCTTAAGTTTGGCTCTCTCTCTTTTAAATACTATTTGTTGTTTTATTTTTAGTTCTTCATCTGGTTGTTTTTGGTATCTCCTCCTGAGCGCCCTAACCTTGTTCCTGGCTGTTTTGATTTCGTCCGTCCACCAAGGGGGGGGGGGGCAGTGACCGCAGGTGTGCGTTTCTTTTCATAACACGCAAAAGCAATTGATGTGATTTCATTTTGTAGTCTCAGAGTTACATTGTCCAGTTGTTCTTCTGTTGTGGTTCTTTGAAGTTCTTTTATGTATT
This sequence comes from Maratus speculifer, assembly GCA_964019185.1. Lineage (NCBI taxonomy): Eukaryota > Metazoa > Arthropoda > Arachnida > Araneae > Salticidae > Maratus > Maratus speculifer. The sequence goes on along the minus strand of OZ025297.1, from coordinate 18,258,170 downwards.
TGTTTCTGATTTTTCTGATGTTTTTGTCAAATTTTGCATGTTTACCTATTTTTGTTTGTAAGCCATGTCTTTGATAGCCGATGTTTTCATAGTTGTTTAGTGTGAATTTAATATATCTGTGGTCACTTTGTGAGTCGTCAACACTAACGTGCCAATCACATATGTCGTTGCCCAGGGCGACCGTCGCTATCGTCAGATCTGGCCAGCCTTTTATTTCCCTTCCCCCACGTATTATGAGGAAGGACGGTGGGGCATCCGGGGGATTGTGGACGAACAGTGAGTTCAGCAGGAGGAAATCTGTGAGATCTCGACCCCTTTGGTCTATGTCATCATAGCCCCAAGCGGTCGAGTGAGAGTTAAAGTCCCCTGCCAGCAGAATTTTTCCGTCCGCCAACTTCAAGGCCTCCTCTATCTCCTACAATACGACGGAGAAGTCCACTAGCGAGGAGGGTGCGTATGTATTTATTATAGTGAATAATTTGTTTTTGTTCTCTAACTTGACCGCCGTCGTAAATTCTTTTGATAAGATTGTGATTGGCTTAGTGCCTGTATTTGTTATTATGGCCGATCTATTCAATTTTGTTTTTGTTATGTTCCATGTGTTGCTGCTAAAGCCTGTTATGGTTTCCTTTGTTTTGTGTTGATGATAGTCTTGTATTAGTACTATGTGGATATTATTGGTAGCAGCGTATCCCGCTAGCATGCTAGTGGCCACTCTGCTGCCGTGTAAGTTTATTTGGATAAAGCTTAAAGAGTCTTGTGATTGTATGCCTAATGATGCAGGAGGTGTGATCGTGTTTGTGTGTTGTGTAGTGTGGGGGGTAACCCTTGAATTTTGTGTTGCGCTCCTGGGGCGCGTGATAATTATGTTACTTCCTACGACCATGATATCTGCTATACTTTTCGTCATGTTTTCGTCTCATTTCATGGTCGTGGCTGGTCATGTGTTCGATCCTATTCTTGCCGCCAAATGTGGCAATGGTTACCCTCCCGTGTATAACATGGTGACCGTTTGTGATTGCCATGACCTTTTCTACTTGAATCTGCCTGACACGTAGCAGCGTTCGATGTACCCAACACTTCCCGGAGTTGGCCTGGGATCTGTTGGCTTGGGAGCACGGATCCAGTGGCCGTTGATTTCATTGTACTTGGTGCACACATAACAGCGTTTGCTTTTATTGTTGCAATCTGTGTACACATGTGGGCCCGCGCAGACAGAGCACCGCTGGGTCCACTTGCAATCAGCTGCCACGTGGTCATATTCGAGACACTGATGGCACCTCGTGATGCTGATGAAGTTTTTAATGGGGCATTCCTTGAACCCCAGGCAGACTGTTCTCACCATTAGCAAGTGGTCTGTTAGCGGTTCGTGGAGGAGGACTGGTTGGTGCTTCTTCCCCTCGCGGGCCCCCACGGGCCTGAGCAGAGTGACTGCATCCTTGCTGTATTGTGGACCAAGTCCCAGGGTCTTCCGCAGCTTCATCTGTATCTGTTCTTCAGTAACGTAATCCGGAATGTTGAATATTATTATCCTTTTCTTCCTTATGCTTGCAGTCTTTACCTGTATTGCTTCTCTGGATTCTGAGTTGCTGTTGATTGTCTCCTTTATCTTATTAGCCTCCACTTCGTTTTCACAGATAAGCTTGACTCCGCTCTTTATCCTTTTCACTTTCTTCACGCTGTCATGGTGTTCCGAGGTTGTCTCTATTATTTGCTTCTCTACGTCTTCTGTTTCTCTTTCTGTGGTGGCTTGGATAATCAGGGTGGATGTGGCCGCCTTGACCGCTTCCGCGTATCCCCTGGGGGGCTTGGTTTGGGTCCTGGTTACCATCTCCTCCCTGCTTTCTTCTGTTGTTGGACCAGCCGGTGGTACCGCGTCGGGCTGACGCAATTCTTCAACCCTTACGTTGGCCGTCTGCATTCTGATTTCCATTTCCATAATAGTATTGAAAATCACATTTATGCAGCTGTCCATTACCTTGCTTGTACTCGCTGGGATCCTTGAGCATCTGTGCTGGACCGCTTGGAGAAAGTTGATAGCTTTTATGGCTTTTTCCACCTCTGGACTCCTTTGTCTTCCTAAATCCGGATCCTGATCACAGAACTCGAGTATCTGTTGCCTGAGTCTCTTTCCTTCTTCATCTTGTAGCGAGCACTGTCTTGTGATTCTTGCTTGTTCATCTTCTTCTACTTTGTTACTCGCCTTCGTGCTTTTTTCATCTTCTGAGTATTCCGTATCGCTGTCACTGCTACTGATTTGTACTGCAAAATGCTCGTTGATTTTCTGTGTTATATTCATCATTACTTTCTTTGCTTCCGGCTTTTTCTTGATCCTCTTGATGTCTGTTTTCTTTTCTGATTGATTTTCCGGCGTAACCGGGACCATCGAACTCGCTCTGGTAATGCGGCTGCTACTTGTTATCAGACCTGTGGATTTTTTTTGTAATCCTGACTGTTGCGAAAGTGACTTTGTGCTGGCAGTTAACCTTCCACTCTTTGCCAAGGGCATGGTGGGGAATGCTACTTTAGTCTTAGACATATTTAAGAGCATTCCACGTGTCATGGGGATATAATGTTAGTGTTAAATGTATGAGATGTCCGGCGGTATATTTGAATGAAGAGAGTATTATACGTGTCGTTCAAAATATGCTTGTTGATTTATGTTTCATAATTGTTAGATACTGATGCTATGAGTATCGTAATTTAATGCGTATAATGCTTATTGTGAGTTAAGGTTGTGCATGTGTGTGTGGGGGGATACTATTGGAAAATCTGGCTTAGTAGTGAGCCCTTATCTCTTTCTTTCTGAAGTGAAAATGGCTCTAAATTGAGACTTTTTTTCCGCTTAGTGAGGCACCTGTTACTATATCCTTTGTTATCTAAAGAATGTCCTTGGAGAAAAAAGGTTGAATGACAGGGTGTGGGTTATGACTAAGGCTGGTATGCTATTGTACTAGTGTAGTAAGAAGGAATGAATAGGTGGGGGAACTCTGGAATTTAATCTATTGTGCTGAGCTAGAGGAGCTTTTCTTAGGAAATTGCACCGGCGTATTGTGGAGTCAGTGAAATTTACTTTAGCCTCTGTAGAATCACTGAATTTTGGAATAAATTGAGGAAATTATTAATTAAGAATATTTAGGGTGATGTTAAATTAGGATGACTGGGCAATAATTAACTACTAATGGGGATGTATATTCTACTGTTGTTAAGCGTAAGATAGTTTGATGTGTATTGAATGTATTGTTTTTACGGATATGCTGAATTCTTTGTTATGAACGATGAAACTAGTTGGATTTAACTGATGCTGTACTATTTAATACTATAGAATAGGCGTCCCAGTGACGATAAATTCGAATGGGTTTCTGGCAAGCGGAGGGGGGGGCAGGAAACTTAACGATATAATATTGATTACCTAATGTAATTTACCTAATGTCTTTACCTAATGTAAAGAAATAAAAATAAAATAAAAAAGGAATGGAGATTATTGAATAATAATAGTTAAAAGTAAAATCTAGCAAACTCGCGCGCTGATAGAGGGTAATTATAATTAAAATAAGTTAATAAAAAAAACTAACACCCTACGTTCTGGTACATTTGGAATTACTATAATTTTGTGCACCAGAACAAATGCCGAAATACTGACCAGAAATTAATTACTACACCCCAATAAATTGGGGGGGGGGGGTTCAATGGGCCTACCACGCGATGGGGCACGAGTGTAAATTATTTCTCGTATCCCGACTGATCGTCACCAGACCCGTGACGGGGGGCGCATGCGATACTACATGTGACATATATCGTCTGCACCTCCCTGGCTGGGCGACCGCCACCAACCCGGCTAACCTATGGGATACTTACGTCATGTGCTCCTTTCCGCCAGGCCTCCTGGTCTTCTTACATCCTCTCGATTATGATGTACCTAGAAAAACTGTAAGAAGACTAAGCATAATTAGTAGCATTCATAAATATAACACAACAATACTTCTTTTTTTTCAATTAATTCACCACGTGGTGATGCGTCCTTCCTTGGGGGAGCCTCGGTCTCGATCAAGGCCGGAGAATTCTTCAAGCCCTGCCCCTTTTCTACCGAACGTTGGACGTTTCTTCCTCCGCTGGATTACGGTGGGACTTTACGGTCTAATTACACCGTGCTTTTCTTAATTAGTTAAATAAATCACTAATTAGTTGAGGAAAACTCTTTAAACTGGCATCTTCTTCTTCTTCTTGATTGAGGCTATCCGAATTTCTGACTTGTTGTGTCTTACGACCAAAATTTCGGGCTCAGCTTTTAAAAATGCAGGAGCGCAAAAAGCATGTTTTCTCTCCTTGAATGCCGGGAGGAAACTGATTTCGCCATGCTTATATATGATTTGGAATGTCCATTATACAGTGTGACGTTACATTTACCAATCCCTGGAAGTCAGTAACATGAATATCATCTCAGGCCTCAATGATGATGGCCTTCAGTTCTACCACATCCTTAAACTGTCAAGCATTGAATATACAACTTTACTGAGAATATCTCATGTATTTTCTTGGATATTGAGATGAGAGTATAGAGTAGTCCGTTCTAAGACATGCATCAAATTATCGAAAAAATATTCCAATCAGGATTTTGCAAAGATTACGGGAGCGTTATCCTGTTGGAAAACCTATCTTAACATAGCATTTCTCTCTGAAAATGACTAATAAAATAAATATAATAATAATATAATAATAATAAAATAAAATAAATAGTAGTATAAATGGATTTCTAGCATTTCTTGGTAGCCTGCATGATGTCAGGGGAAAACTCCTAGTTAAATTTATCTCCATAGCCAAAGTTTTTTAACATTATTAAAAAAGACCCTGCCTTGCTGTTTTGGGGAAAATTTCCTCTTCTTTATTTTTGTCATGCCATTAGAAAAAAAGACTCTCTGAGCCATCCAAACTATTTCTTTCTCATCTGAGAATATAACAGGATGCCTCTAGTCTTACTGATATTTTCCCTATCCTTTTGCTCGTGGATAGCTTTCAGAAAGGCGTGCTATGTTTAAAACTTATTAATAATGTTTGTGGATTTTGGCTGTGGTGGGAAATGTAACCTTACTTTTTACTCAGACCTTATGTAAGCACCAATTAAACAAGAATTTTTATGTACCCATTTACTGCTATTTTCAGAGGTAACTGGTGGCATAAAATAGATTTTCCAGCAGAACAACGCCCGTTACCTGTAAAATTCCTTCTAGGAATAGTTTTCGGATAATTAGGTGCGTGCTATAGAATTCCCTGTCCTGTGCCTTTATCTCATTCAACAAGAAAATGTGTTGGGTATTTTCAGTAGACCTGTATATGCCAATAAAAGATATGCGAGGCAGAACTGAAATCCTCCATCATAGAAGCCGGTGATAATATTTATGCCACTGTCTTCCAGGGATTGGTAAATGGTATGTTCACATCATATATTCCAATTCAAAATTAAACATGGTGGATATATTGACTATTAACAGTAGTGACTTTACTTCGGGGGATCATTCCTCCCCTCTTTTTTATACATCCATTTTTTCTTGACCAGGTGAGGCAGAAAGTGAGATATTCCTTGCAAGTATGTATTTCTATATGGAATTTCATAATATATTAGTTTCGTTTTCATTGGTTTGTTTCGTGTCTGCTTGCAGTGCAAAATGACCGTGGCATTATTTTGGTGAGATCCATGTTATCAGTATACTTATCCATTAATGAAGGCGACGTGTATATTCCAATGTAATTGTTACGGGAAAACTATCTAATGTGTCAGTTATTTAACATTACAAATAAAACTAATGAATATGAAGAATCATTCTCCGAGTATCCAGCCGATGAACATATCGGAACATGCAATGACAATAAAGATGTGCCTAATGTTAAAGAACATGTTTGTAATTACCGGCAAAAACTATTAAATTTCAACAGGAGGTGGCATGATGGAAATAGCAAGTTTACTCGTTTTCTATAGAACAATGATGTCGATTCAAGTGATATAAATTCGTCTGTGACAATAGAAAGTGCAACACAAACGAAAGTTGTTTTTGACGTAAAAGTGTGCTTCGTAATCTACGATTGCAATATCATTCTAGTACAATAATAACTTATTTGGCAAATTTATGATACAAACATTTATTATGAATTTCATTGTTTTTATTTAGAAAAAGATAAATAAAAAGATGTATTGTTTAATGTCGTTAAAACATTTAATTAATCTATACTATATAGTTAAAAACAATTAGAAAATCTTAGTATAATAGATTATCAAACATTTTTATCAAAACTTGTATGTTCCGATCTATGTTGGACGGATTAATTTTAATCACAATCCTTTCGAAAAATGATTTAAAATCTAATATAGATAAAACAAAAATTAAATGTCATGAAAAAATCAAATTTTTAAATATGTGGTATGAAGTTAGTAAAATTTGCATTAAACTTAATTGAGAAATTCCAGGATTATAATAATTTTTCAGAAATATAGTCTGTCCATGATATTTTGAGACATTCATCATCTGCTATGTAACATGTTTTCTTATTTTTTACTTTGAAAACAACAAAAATATTGAATTCAAAATCAGTTTGTGAGTAAAGGAGATTTAGAAATTACACCATCTGGCTAACAAACAGAATCTCTGTTTTCAATATCGTTCAGGAACACACATTTAAAAATATCAGCTTTAAAAATGATTTAAGCTCTTAATAGGAATTAATTTCATTTCAATATTATTTTTAGATTTAATTTTCATCAAAATTTTATATAATAGTGCTATCAAATTTACAGGTCCTTATTCCAACATGAATCAACTGTAAATAGTCGACAATAATGGTGAATTCTGAATGGAAATGGAAGTGGGGTAAATAGAAATAGTGGTGAGACTAACCAAACAGTTCTGCGTTGAGTACTGCTTGCTTTCATCTGAAAAAAAAAATCAAAAATCAAAATAAATAATATTTCCCTATAATTTTACACTGAATGAAGCTATATCTCATGTGGCAAGAAAAACAACATTGCGAAATTTCTGATTAAATATAAAATTTGTAATTTTTAATATTATCAAATTTCATATCACAGTTTATCTCATTGGAATAATATATATATATATATATTTATATATAGAGAGAGAGATGACGGTATCTGTCTCTTTTATTTTTATTAAATCGTTCTCCTTCTTAATTTTCATAGATATTCTTTTTAAACTTATTATTATTATTATTATATAATTACATTATTTGCAATTATTTCATAACATTGTTGTTTAATATTATTTTAATGAATTAATATTTTTAATAATAGTTATTTTCAATTATATTAATAATTAAATATATATATTTAGTTTCTGATATTAATTTCCTTACAATATTTTGTTAACTGTCATTTCTTAACTGTGGCTTGGTGAGATTGTAAATTTAAATTTTTTTTTCTCCCACAGGTTGGCGATTGTATCATGTAATTTTTTTTACTTTCCTAATTATATTATTATTGGTTTAATAAGTGTCTAGTATTTTTAATTGAATTGAATTTTACGTTGGCGATTTATACGGTAATTTAGAAACCATTGTTTGATTTATCCCGATTTCTTATCAGAAATCAATCGCAATTAATGTGTCTATTTGGTAGCTGGACAACGAGCCAAATTCTACATTTCCAATACTTCGTTTTTGCTCCAATATTTGCCAACTCCTCTGTCTTGTTATAGTTTGCTATTTTATGTGTTATTCTATATTTATTATTGATGTTAAATCGTAGTATCCTGTGATGGTTCTGTATATATATATTTCTATGAATTTATTTTTTGTGATTAGGAAACATGCAATAAAAATGTGCTATTTAATCTTGTAATTCACATTACTAAATACTATTTACACAATATTACGTAAAATTCAACTTGAAAATAATAGAACAATAACTATTTTTTTTAAACAAATTAGTAACAGCATTAATATATGTAAAAATATTATTGTGCTATATCAATTAAGATTTTTAAAAAATGCTTTTTAAAAAGAAAAATCTCATCGTTAAAAAAAATAAGTATGAACTTCTAGTCGGAATTTCTAGTGTCTCTCTCAAAACATTCAAAAGGAAAAATTGGAAGATACCGAAAACTCTTTTAAAACTACTTTTTCAATACTAAATCTAAAGAAAACTTTAACAAAATCCAGGAGTGATAACACTAAACTTAACTGAAGCGTACTAACTTTTAATGAGGATAGTATGTCTTCGTCCTAAAATCTTTTATCTTTCCAAATTATCCATCTCTGAAAGCTAATTTTTTAATGGCTTTTTAATCGTGTTCTTTTAATTTTAAACGAAATTTTCACCATAATCTAAAAGAAATGAGAATATTTCTCTTATAGAAAAAAGTTTAATTGCGCAGTAAGATATTTCGAAGTTCAGCGTTCTTTTTTTTTTTATTGCTCTATTATAATTTTATTTTTTATTACATTTAAAAATAAAATTTAAAATCATTTTCATATTTTTTTTTCTGCTAAGTAAATATATATATAGTTAAAAAATCTATCGACATTTTTCGAGTGTTTAATTCATGTTTAATTAATGAAATTTTTATAAAAAATTCTAGACTGTTTTTATTTTTATACTCATTTTACCATGTTATTTATAAGCTTTTAAAAAGAACCTGAATGGAGCGGTATTTTTAATTATACTGTAACTATTTTTTTTATACTGGAATCAGCATTATTTATTTATTTATTTATTATTGCTCAAAATCACGCGATCAGCAATAAACAACGTGGGAAAAAACATTGATTTAAATTGCTATTTTAATGTTTTGTTTTTATTTGCGCGTTCGCATTTGATTGTCTCATGTTAAAAGAAATTGAGAAAAATAAGTTTTGAGATACTTTGTGGCATCGGTTTTTTTTCTTTGTACATTTCGAAGAATTGAAATAAAAATGCTAATAGTTTGTTTTATATGTGTTTTTATTGTTTTAGCGTTTTCTCACCGTAGGATTTGTGAAATTACCACAGCTATGCATGTACCACGGCCAAACTCCATGAGCGCTTCCGTTCCTTATACGGCCTTGACAATCACCCCTTAGTTTCAGAATCATCATTCACCGCTAGGTGGCTTGATACTGACTGTAAATAATGCTTACTGAACTTTACTTTTACACATAAAAATACGAAAAACCTCGCTGTATATGGGTTATAAAAGATATATATTATATGTATATTTTGTATGGCCCTTCTTTTTCTATAGACAGATAAAACTGAAAGATTTAGGGATAAATAAATACTATGCTTTATGCCATTAAAAATATTTTTAATAACACTCTACCATAACATCGAAAACAAAAATTATAATTAAGTTTTTACTTTTATTTACATTTAAATTCTTGATTACTTGAAACACTGAGAATTCTGACCGTAAAATAAACAATAAAACATTTTTTTAAATAATATTTATAGTTTCAAAATATCAAGAAAATTAACCAAAACTTTATCAAAATAAAAAAAAAAAAAATCTTTGAAATAAGGATAACTTTTTAGAACATTTAATGCCGTACTTCGGATGAAAAATATCGATATATAAAGTTGATTGCAGGTAATTCACACTATAATTTTAAATATATGAGGTACAGAAGATGAAGTGCACTGGGAAATATTAATATATATGTATATTTATATATAATTATAGATTTATATTATGTTTTTAAAAAAAATATTTTATTTTAAGGGAAATTATAAAATCAAATATTTGAATTCTGGATAGTCATATTATAAAAAATAGAATACATTTAAGAAAAAAAAAATCTATGTGTTGATCTGAAATATACAAGCATATAGAAAAATTCACAAACTTGCATATAAAATTAAAAATTTTAACTTTGTACAGTCATGGGATTAAAGTATGTGATAAAAATAAAAATGTAACCACATGGTTTCATAATATAAGCAAATCTTTTTGCCACTATCCGGCAAGAAAAAAATAAAGATTTTTTTCAATACATGGAAATTTACACTATTCTTAATTATTTTTTAAAATATGGATTTATACATATATATATATATTGCAAACAATTTTCAATAAATTTGAGCCATTATATGTGCTGCTCTGAAGTTACAACCGTATAGAAAAACAACACACTTATATATTAAATGAAATATTTTAACTCCGGACAGACATGGAAATAAAGTATACGATGAAAATAAAAATATATTTACATGTTTCAAAACATAAACAAATGAAGCAAACTTTTCCGACAATATTGGGCAATGGCATCAAATCGATTTTTTTTTCTAAAACATGGGTATTTATGTGTATCTTAATTATTTAGAAAATATTAATTATCGGTACATTGCAAACAATTTTTCAAATAATTTAACCATTATAAGTGCTAATCTTTAAAAAAAAAAATGTAAAATTAACTATTTTAATTCTGGAAAGTCATCGTATAAAAATGTATTATGGAAATAAAAGTGTATTTTATAATCATTATATAAAATATAAGTTTTTTCGCCCTTGTCCGGCAATCAAAATCATATATATATATATATATATTTTAAACTTAGATATTTACACGATTTTTAATTATTTGAAATATATATATTTACATTGCGAATGATTTTCAGATTTTTTAATGGTACTTTAAACACTGAGAGAATTTTTACAATAAAATATACAATAAGAATTATAAAATTAAATTTAAGTAAACTTTAAAAATTTTCTTGATAAAGAATTTTAATACGATGAGTTGGCCTCATTTGTAAAGTTCTTTGCCATATTTTTTTTTAAACAATAGGCAAAAACTTTGCACATATTAAAGAATATATGTTTTTGGTTATTTAAATCGCATGCCCACAAAGTGCTTTTTATTAGTCTTGGAAAAATTAAATCATAACTTGTTTTAACAAGTCCGTTTCCGTTTAAAATTGGTATAATCTGTTCCATAAAATCCATTATTATGGAAATCAAATTGACAAACTGTGGTTTTGGGTAACAAAGTCCACCTCTATACTGATTGGTTTTTTTTTTTTTTTTTTTTTTTTTTTTTTTTTTTTTTTTTTTTTTTTTTTGCTTTATCGGAAGTGCAGTATGGAACACAGCAATGAACCATTTTGTATTAAAAAAGAAATCCGAAATCGCACATTCATTCAAGTTTTGCTTAACGAAATACTATAATCCAGCCCAAAGCGATAAGGAAATTCCCCCTTTTGACTCAGTCGTTAAAAAGCGCCCTCTACGATTCTCCGGGGTGAAGAAGGATTCCGCGAAAACAAAGGCTTTCCAAGTGTTTGTTACGGCCGTATAAGGAGAGGGAGCGGAGGACATTCAGTTCGGCCGTGCATGTACAAAGAACTGTGAGCATTATTTTATGTTAAAATTTAAAGTTTAGTAAAATATATTTAGTCGTAGAATTAAAGTCGGCAACAATTTACTGTCGTGGCACGCATGTTAAGAACAGTCTTAGGTAAGTTTGCCTGAATAGCTTAACTCTTACAAAAGAAAATTTAATTTTCGGTAAATTACATTAATTATCCTATACGTTTAAAATATTTAATGGATAAATTTTCACTATTAGTAAAAGAACGGCTGAAAGTGAACACTTGATTAAATTATTTCGCTAGTAACACACACGCATTTATGTAATGCATTATGTTTAATCTTAGACTACCCAAACACGCATATTATAAAATTTTTTAGTATGCATGTATTCACCTATTTCCTGCCACTAGAGAAATCAGCAGAAGGCATGACAGAAACTGAAATGGTTGAATTAGACAACGATCATTGGCCATCTCAACAGGATTTTTTTTCTATCCTACGCTGTTATCATACAAATATTTCTAATTTTTATCTTTAAAAAAAAAGAAAAAAAGATATGAAAATCCACTAAATTCTTGTAACAACATAATCTGTCAATCTAATAAATTAGGGCTAATAGTGAAAGAATTTCTGAAAATGAAAACCTGATTAAATTATTTCACTCGTAAAACAATATTATGAACGAGTACACGAATGAAGTACTAAAAGTTAAGTAAGAATGTATATTAAAATACATTATGTCTAATTTTAGACTACTAAAATAGGCAGACTACAGAATTTATTAGTGCACATATACACATTTACATATTTCATGCTCCTCGGGAATTCAGGCATATTAAATGACACAGACTGGAATAGTTGAATTCGAAGACGATCATTGGATGTTTTAACATGAATAAGACTTTTATGCAAATTTATCACCGTAAAAATAGCTCAAATATTTACTTTATATATATATATATATATACAGTGGCGGTCAAAAGTTTCCGGCCAGCAAAAATTTTTTCAGTTTATTAGTAAGTTTACCTATATGAAGAGGAATCTCAAGGTGATACTTATATATTTTATTGACATAATTGTTAGAAACTTACTTAAAGAAGGAACGTGTATATATCAATAAATTTAATTGACAAAATTAAGTATAAAGGGAAACGCATGTTCTCAAAAGTTTCCGGCCACCTTCACAAGATTGTAAAATGTGGTATTGTATTAGTAAATTACAGTGATCAATAACATTTGCAATTAGTATTTTATACTATTACTATTTTATTAGCTTGAATAATAAGTATTGCGGCGCAGCAACGTGACATTCATACAATCAACGCTTAAAGATCGTGTATGGTACATTTTTCACATTTCTTGCAATTTTGGCGAAATTTCGGCTGAGTTGGAATATTTATAGTTCCGCAGACTTTTGCCAACTTTTCCCAAAGATTTTCTAATGGATTCATGTTGGGCGTTTGGGCTGACCATTTCAAAAAAGAATTTTTTTGTGCGAAAATATTGCTTATCGAGCCTTGCATACATTATTTCTGTCATTATCATGTAAAGAAAAACAGTTGCGACCAAATGTTTTTCCCTAATAAGGCAGAAAATGGTCTTGCAAGATATCCTTATACACTGTATCATTCATCTGGCTGTGGATTTTAAATAACGGACCGACACTTTTTGAAGAAAATACTCCCCACGGCATATCCTCCGCCGTGCTTCATTGTAGGAAAACATAGGTCGAACCATATCTTTTGTTGTATCTTACGTTACTTTGAAGATTTCACAGGTATTCTATAGAACATGCATTTTCGTTCATTCAATTGCTATATCTCAATGCATAAAATGAGAAAATACAGCTTACACTCGCGATATATTTCAAAAATTTCGTAAAATATACTTTATAGCTGAAATTCAAAAGATAGTTTTCTAGTGTTCTTTTTAATGTTATATGGAAATGTTGAGGGAAACATTTCAATGTAAATATCCAAAAAATATGCAATTTTATTGAGCTTGCTATTTCAATACATTTCTTTTTCCGTATTTCAATAACAGCTTCTATTTTGAAAATTTATTATAATGCTTATATTATAATACTCAGTTAACTTAGTGCTATCATATTTTATGGATAAACATATTGTTGTGAAAAAAGATAACAAACTGAATAAAAATTTTCTTTACAAATCTCTTTATCATATCAATTTCTTTCATTTATTCATTAAATACCATATTTCGGCTGATTTCTTGTATTTTACTTATGATTTTTTTATGTAAATATTTCGTATTCTAAATACTCTTTTAAAACTTGAAGTATTTTATGCGAAAGATAGAAACACATGTAATGAAATTTCCGGATATAATAAGATTACATATAAATATTAGTTCTATTTAGTACCAAACATTTACAATTATTTATCTCTGTACATATTTTTTTATTAATTTATTTTTATCGTTTTGGGATTCATTTTTTCGAATATTCAAAATTTATGATATACTTTTGGGAAGAAAAACATATGATGACACTTTTCAGACAATTTTTAGTAAAAATAATATGTTAGTAAAAATAATATGTGTATTTTCAAAAGGCACGTATGTGATTTTAAAGATTTCACAGATACTCTATTGAAAATACATTTCAGTTTATTCAATAGCTATCTTCAATGCATACTAATGAGAATAATACTTGCGATATATTTCACATATTTCTTATGAAATACTTTATAGTTGATATTCAAAAGATAGTTTTCCAGTGTACTTTTTAAATGAGATATGGAAATGTTGATGGAATGATTTCAATATAAATATCCGTAAAACGTGCGATTTATACTAACCTTGTAAATTTCCATACATTTCTTTTTCGGTATCTCAAAAACCTATTCTTGTTTGAAAATTTATTATAATGTATATGTACTCTGAGTAAACTTAGTGCTATCGTATTTTCTGGCTGGAATTTTGGAAATGTTGTTAAAAGATAAAAAACTGAATAACGAATTTCTTTTAACATCTCTTCATCATATAAATTTCTTTCATTTATCCATGAAATTCCATATTTTAGCTGATTTCTTATATATTACTTATGATTTTTATGCACATTTTTCGTATTCTAAATTACCTTTTAAATCTTCAATTAATTTAAGCTAAAGGTTGAAACACAAAGAAATTTCTGGAAATAATAGGAATACATATAAATATTAGTTCTATTTAGTAACAAGCGTTTACATTTCCTTCTTCATATATTTTTATATTTAGTTTAGTTTTAATGTTTTGTGATTCATTGTTTTGAATTATCAATAAATTTAACTTTTTCAAAAAAGTGTATAACCGACTCCAAAGAAAAGCGCTAAAAAGAATTAAATAATTCTATAAAATTCTCTAATGACAAATCGTTATCCAATAACCACACATTGACTATCATGTACCGGTATAAAACGGTTAAATTTAATATATAGAATTTAATATCCACCAAACATAGATTTTCCAGAGAATATTTTTTACAAGAGATTAATTTACATATTTTTGATTTAATTTTTGAATATATACATATAAAAAGTAATGAATTACTTTTTGAAGTTGGTGTCAAACAATCATAATCGATAATGATTTCCTCATTTTATTTAAGGTACTAGACATAATATATCCACAATTCTTACGATACTTAAGATAGTTTGGCACCAACTTCAAAAAGTAATTCATTACTTTTTATATGTATATATTCAAAAACTAAATCAAAAATATGTAAATTAATCTCTTGTAAAAAATATTCTCTGGAAAATCTATGTTTGGTGGATATTAAATTCTATATATTAAATTTAACCGTTTTATACCGGTACATGATAGTCAATGTGTGGTTATTGGATAACGATTTGTCATTAGAGAATTTTATAGAATTATTTAATTCTTTTTAGCGCTTTTCTTTGGAGTCGGTTATACACTTTTTTGAAAAAGTTAAATTTATTTCCTACTTTTTAGTTATTTATACCGTAATACATAATTATGTGTACTGACATATGATGGTTCTTTGCAACGCATTTCTAATGAACGCACTTTGCTGAGTTCTGATGTATTCGTTTACTTGTCACTGTTTGATTGTCAGCTTTTCAAAAGACACTTACAATATCGGTTAGTATCGTTGTGAATCTTTAGGTTTTCTGGATGTGATAACTTCTTGAGATCTGGCACGACGAAAAGCTACCGCATTCATGAAATCTTAAAGTCAACATCTAATCGTACGGACATCGGAAGTGGTTATCGAAAGGTGACAATGCCTCAAGTAAAGAGTCCTTACACATAAGCGCGCAGCAAAGCGCTTCCATATATGAGTAAACAGCAAAATGACTCCATGTATCAATGAATAGTAAAATGCTTTTCTAGTGTTGTCAAAAGTACTCCCCCTTCAGTCAGAAAAAGCAAAAAGAAAGATTTTAACAAAAATTGCTCTATGATTCAATAGATAAACAACAACAATCTAATTCCTATAAATGCAGTAAAGGCATCGGAAATGAGCGGTGATGATTCGACGAGGAATCCGAAAATCATAAACTTTACTTGGCTGCATCTATAAGAGAGTGACGGCATTCGATGCCCAAATACTTTTTTCACGGACGCTTTTGTCCCAACTAAACTGTTAAAATTTTCACCCTTTTGCTGCATCGTCACTCCACCGCTTTTATGGAAAACGAATATTTCAGCCTATCATGGAGCATTCTCATGGATCAAAAGACAAATATTTTATAAAAGCGGGGGCGTGACGATGCAGCAAAAGGGTTTTTTTTTACAGTGTATGTATGAGATATTCCATAAAAGGGATGGAGTGACGATGCAGCAAAAGTTAAATTTTTAACAATGTATCGCAATGCTAGGCATTTTCTATTATAAAATTTGATGATTTCCTGGTAGAATTCGATTGCACGCCGATTGATCCTTTATTTGTACACAGACATAAATGCATAATCCATATTATTTTACAAATTCGTGGACATACAAGGACAAGATAGCACAAGGAAATATTACTACAAGAAAAGTACAACCGGGAGCTACACATAAAGAGTGTGTGCAACGGAGCCAGTGGGATTCGAACCCACAGTCTCCTACGCTCTCACGAGATTAGCAGCGTGGTGTCTTAACCACTTGGCCACAAGGACCCCTTGATGACTCATTTTTGTCCAGAATCTTTTCAATAAATCGTATATTGTGCTCCATGTGTCGTCATATTCATACCGAGGAATCGTACATGAACAAAATCTGAAATCATTCTGGTGTCTAATCCGGTAACCAAATCTGAATCTAAAGATGATTTTGTTACTCATATCTATGCACTTTATTTTGCATTGATGTGTAGAGATAATTTTTTCCTACGGAGCAAAATATATACTAAAGGATTTTCATCTTTTCAAGATTTTAAGGATGTCGATTGGTATCGATGTCTATTTCCGCTTTAGTGAATGCGAGAACTTGTCCATTTAAGCTTTAACATTTCGGAAATTTATCGCATCCAGCAAACTTTAAGGCCGCATACTAGGCACAGAAAAAGACCCGGATGATAATATGAAGTCTATGGGGGCGTTCAAATATCTCGCTCAAATTTTAAAATTTTTACGTGATTTTTTTTTTTTTTTTTTTTGCATAGGATAGCTGAGGATATTCCACAACTGGCCTAGTTTTTACTTTTTCAATTTTGGTTTCAGATTTAAAAAAAAAGTAAATTTCAAAACCGGTTTAAACGATTCTGAAATTAAAACTATCATTATATAAAACATACCAAATACATAAGCAAAATCGAAGAAGTAAAAACTAGGCCGGTTGTAGATCAACCTCGGCTATCCTATGCAAAAATAAATCATGTAAATATATTAAAATTTGAGCGAGGTATTTGAAAAGAATGCCTCCATAGTCTTTACACTAACATCAGGGTCTTTTTCTGAGACAAGTGTAGTGCCTTAAGGTCCACATTGAAATCTACAGACTTCGTAATTGTGCATTGAAAAGCTGACAATCCATCAGTACATGTTAAAATTATTGTGAAAAATTACCTTTGTTTTTAAAACTATCTATTTTCTGACTAATGAGAGCGATCTAAAAACGTCTATGGAGCATTTTTCATTGGTCAGAAAATAGATAGTCTTTAAAAACAGAGGTAATTTTTCAAGATATTTTAAACAGGGTACACTGTTAAAAATTTGACCCTTTTGCTGCATCGTCCCTCCACCGCTAATATAGAAAACGATTACTTCAGCCCATTATGGAGCATTCTCATGGATCAAAAGTGAGATATTCTATAAAAGCGGGGTAGTGACAATTCAGCAAAAGGGTCAGATTTTTTACAGTTTAAAGTACTCGTACACAATCAGAGCGCGTCAAGTTGCTTCTATGATTCAATGCATAGCAAAGTAATTTTAAATGTTCGTATGCATTAAAATACTCTTTTCAGTCATAAAAACTAAAAAGGAAGATATTATCAAAATTACACCATGATTCAACATGCGTCTATATGAAAGTAGCAATATTTGAAATTAAGAATGTTTTTTTGATAAACACGGTTTTCCAAAGTACAGAAAATTTTAGAATTTTTATTCCAGAACTTGGCGGTAGTCGCCTGAACGAGTTTGTTTTATGGGTGAAAGAAGTTAACTAGCTTAACTTTAATGGTAAGCTTATAAAAAAATTTTCGTCATTTATATTTGTCTAAATGTAAATCTAGCACATAGCAATGTACTTTAATAACTTTGTGAATCCGGCATGAGAAGCACTCTGATACACAGACACTCTTACTTTAACGTGTAAGGCTCTTTAGAGATGAATTTTCAGCTTTTCGATATCGAATTCTCATGTCTAGATCGATGTGGATCTTTCACTTTGGTGGATACGAAAATTGTTCCAGCTAAGATTTCATACTTTGGAAAAAAACTAGCATCTCTGCAACAGTGGTTAGGATCCAGAAGGATTATTCGCTGTTAAGCAAAACAAGATTGACCAATCATATGCCTTCATTTTTGAGAACTTTTCGTTGTTCGAAGGAGAGAGTCTGGAATACATGGAGTGAAAATTTGCTATCTACACTGTAAAAAATTTGACCCTTTTGCTGCATCGTTATTCCATCGCTTTTATAGAACTTCTTTGTTATGACCAATGAGAATGATCCATAATAGAGCGAAGTAATCGTTTCTTATAAAAGCGATGGAGTGACGATGCAGCAAAAGGGTTCAATTTTTTACAATGCAAACAGTGCTAAAAATTTGTATCCTTTAAATGTGCAACGATGCTACTGAATTCCAAAGTGTCGATCACTGCGACATCTGCGGCATTTTCGTGATACATTATCTAGACTAGCAATAATTCTTGCATTTTTAGGAAATGTCCTGCAGATGTCGCTTCTATCTTTAAATTTGATTAGCATTGTTGCACATTTAAAGAATAGAATATTTTAGCGCTTTTTTTAAGTGTTACAGAGGGCGTGTTCAACACAACTTACCGGTACTTACCGACCACTTACCGATTGTAGACAAGTACGAAATGAAAATCAAAGCGAAGTGTGACGTCAGCTACAATTCAACAGAATAGTTTTCATTGATGCCACAATTTGCTTTTGTACTGCCCTACAATCAGTTGGTAACTTTTGTAAGTTGCTCTGAACACGCCCTGAGATAGCCGATTTCCACACTATATCCCCTAGATGCTATATTTCCGGTTTCTTGCATACGAGAACTTGTCCGGAATCCAGGTAGAATTTGCGCTGTTAGCGAAACCAGATTAACGAATCAGAAGCCTGAATTTTAGCAAATTTTTCAATGTTTAAAATAAATTTTCTTGTTAATAAATCTCGTTTCGCAAACAGCTCACAATTTATGTGAATCCTGACTGTCGTCCAGTTAAGATTTTGCACTTTGAACACTGTTAAAAATTTGACTTTAAAACTTGACTTAAAACTTTACGTTAAAAATTTACTTTATCGTCAATCCATCGCTTTTATAGAAAATGATTACTTCATTGTATTATGGTGAATTCTCATTGGTCAAAATAGAGATATTCCATAAAAGCGGTGGAGTGACGATGCAGCAAAAACTTCAAACTTTTAACAGTGAAAAGATCGTGTGTCTATGTAAGTGTAACATGAAAGCATGCAAAATGAACACTTCTAATTGGTCGATTACTTCAAAATGAATTTGAAATTTAAAGTTTTTATTTTTAAAAAAGTTCTATTTATCAGATTTTTATGAAATTCGAATGGGACCACATGGGCCTCATACGCTTTCAAGCAAAAAAAGAATTATCAAAATCGGTTCATATTTGCAAAAGTTATGCGTGAACAACAAATACATACAGGTCGAAATCATAACCTCCTCTTTGAAGTCGGTTAAAAATTATATATAATTTTTGGAAAGGAAAATATAAAATGACAATTTCAGTTATTTTTTATTAAAACATAATACGTGTATTATGTTTTAATATTAGTATTTAACGTGTATTTTCAGAAGGAATTTGAATGACTTTGAAGATTTCACAGGTAATCTATAGAAAATGTATTTTAGTTCAATCGATAGCTATATTCAAAGCATAAAATGAGAAAATGCAGCTTACACTTGCGGTCTATTTCGAAAACTTCTTATCATGTACTTTAGTGCTGATATTCAAAAGATAGTTTTCTACTGTACCTTTTAAATGGGATATGGAAATGTTGATGGAATGATTTCAATATAAATATCCGAAAAAATATGCGATTTAAATTAAGTTTACAAATTTCAATCCATTTCTTTTTCGGTATTTTAAAATCAGATTCTATTCTGAAAATTTATTACAATCGAACCTCGTTAACATGAACACGCTTAACACGAACTAGTTTTAACATGAACTGGTTTCACAGTCCCCTATGAAAACGAATACAAAGATTTGATAGTGATAAGATGAATTACTGTTAACATGAACAAAATTTTGAATTCCTTTGAGGTTCATGTTAACGAAGTTCGACTATATAATATTTATGTAGTCTGGGTAAACTTAGTGCTATCGTATTTTATGGCTGAAATTTCAGAAATGTTGTTTTTAAAATAATAAAAACTGAATAATGAATTTCTTTAAAATCTCTTCATCATGTCATTTTCTTTCAATTTTTCATGAAATTCCATATTACAGCTGATTTCTTGTATAGTACTTATGATTTTCTATGTAAAAATTTGTATTCTAAATTACCTTTTAAATCTTCAAATATTTTATGTAAAAGATAAAAACACTAAATGAAATTTACAGAAATAATAGGAATGCATATAAATATTAGTTCTGCTTAGTTACAAGCGTTTACAATTATTTCTCTATATAATTTTTTCTTTTATTTCATTTTGATGTATTGTGATTCATTCTTTTAAGTTCTCAAAATTATATGTTATTTTTAGAACGGAAAATATAAAATACTACATTCAAACATTTATTAATAAAACATAATATGTTAACGTGTATTTTCAAAAGGAATTTATGTGACTTTGAAGATTTCACAGGTCATCTATAGAAAATGTATTTCATTTTATTCACTAGAGGTTATTCAATGCATAAAATGAAAAAAAATGCAGCTCACACTTGCGATATATTGCAAAAATTTCTTATGATATACTTTACAGCCGATACTCAAAATATAGTTTTCTAGTGTACTTTTTAAATGAGATATGGAAAGATCTCAATATAAATATCCGAAAAACATGCGATTTACAATAAGCTTGCGAATTTCAATACATTTATTTTTCGGTATTTCAAAAACAGATTTTACTTTGAAAATTTATTATAATGCTTATGTCCTCTGAGAAAACTTAGTGCTATTGTATTTTATGTCGGGAATTTTGGAAATGTTGTTGTTAAAAGATACAAACTGAATAACGAATTTCTTTTGAAAACTCTTCATCATACAATTCCTTTCATTTATTCATGAAAGTCCATATTTCACATCATTTTTTGTGATATTTATTATACTTATGATATTTTATGTAAATTTTCATATTCTAAATTATCTTTTAAATATTCAATGATTTTATGCGATAGATAAAAACACATAAAATAAAATATCTGAACATAGTAGGGAATACATATAAATATTAATTATACTTATGAATCCATTTCCTATTAGTTGAATAAAAATAAATAATATTTTTTAATGACAATAACATATTTAAAATTTATTCAACTAATAGCTATAAAATTAAGGTTCCATATATACATATATATATATATCCATATTTTGATGTTGAATTGTAGTATTGTATAATAGTTCTTATATATCTACGTCTTTTTAAGTGGTGTGGATTATATATGACGGAAGGTTATCTGCGCGATACATATAGACTCTAGTTGTAGTGCCCTTTATGATGATCTCTCTGATGGAACGCAACTCGTATTTACGCAAGGCTTCCCAATGTTTGAAGGAAATCAAGAAAATCTCCAAATTGTTAAGCCGAAGGCCACGATTGTGTTCGAACTCAGCCCCTTCATCTACTAGCTTCGACAGTAGGACCTCTCTCAGCTAGTAGTGAGTAGCACACCTACTCACTACTAGCGTATAGTAGTATATAGTAGTGAGGTATGTCAGTAACTACCGGGTGTCCCAAAAATGGCTGATGGATTTTAAAATTCAATAACTTGCAAACGGTGACAGCTATTTAAAAAATTTTTGCAGGAGGGTTATGTATAATCTCAGGAGTTTTTTTACCGTAATTTTTTATTTTAGTTCGCATATCAAACAATAGGTGGCGCTGACGAGGATTGAAGGCCAGGTGATCAGTGCTGAGTGAAGCGTCGACCTGGCCTTCAATCGCCGTCAGCGCCACCTATTGTTTGATATGCGAACTAAAATAAAAAATTACGTTAAAAAAACTCCTGACATTATACATAACCCTCCTGCAAAAATTTTTTAAAAAGCTGTCACCGTTTGCAAGTTATTGAATATTAAATTCCATCAGTCATTTTTGGGACACCCGGTAGATATGTCACTATACTTCAGGCCAGTGTCTGATATATAACCTCTGGCTAATATATCAGCCAGTCTGATATATGAGTCATATCAGGCGCATGACTCATATATGGTCATGAGTCTGACCATAAATGGTATTCATATACAATAATGGTCAGCCATATATCCACCCCGTTGGGTCGATCCATGGCCACCCATACCTGTATACGTTTCAGGTCGGTATACGACAGCAGTATCGCAATCCGAGCATTTTTTCCATTGATAAACCAGAACAGGTTATGCCACAACTTTTTTTGCTGGTGTTGTTCAGGGACAGGGGTGTTTGGTAAATCAGGAAGTGATAGGGATTAAAGATTTTTGTAAAACAGATTTGTGAGCTTTATTCTATTTTTAGCTCCGAAAAAAATTACATTTTTATTTCATTTCGTATATTTTGTACAGTGTCATTTAATAAAACGTTAAACAAAGTTGTATATCTCGCTAAATTTTTCTTCATTTTATATAATTTAATCGTTTGCCGTCTAATCTTTAATTTGTTTTTATACATTAACCATCATTATATTGTGAGGTTCTTTTGTTTTGTATTACTTCCAGAAAAAAAATTGAAAATGTTTAATTTTAATCATAAGATTCGACATATTGTATTTAAGAGGATTTCTTACATTTGAATAGAAAGATACAAGTACGAATTATGATATTGTCACTATAAGTAAAAGTGTGGTGCATTTATAAGAAACTGCAAAACTTTATAAGATTTTTTGCAGCAAAAGAAGGAGGGATAGTGGGATAAATCGATGAGATATCAATATCATTCTTTTCAGTTTAACTTGTTTTCAGCATAATTTTCACAATCGAAATCATTTTTTGTTTAATTTCTTGCGTTTCAAGGCTTAACACACTACTTTCACAATTTAAACCTTCTTAACAGTTTAACTTTGTAACATTATTCAACATAAATTTCCCAGTTGGTGTTAAACATTTAGATTGTCGCAATACGTAATTATGTAGAAAAAAGATGTTTTAAGTTACTTATAAAACACAATAGATAGTGTCTGAAAAACCTCGATCTGTTACAAAGCATAGGTTTATTTTAAATGATGGGCCGATTTTCAAAAAATGTTATTTATTAAAGTGGAAATTCAAAATGAACAATTTTTATACCAATGAAAGAGGAAGTTTCAAAGTTTTTAAGACATTATAATTATTCAGAATCCACTATTTGCTGATGCGACAGCCAAACTCGTCCCACACACGAGAAAGCGTATCTGCTGTTTCTGAGTGCACAACTTTCAAAGCTTTAATGGTCCCAGTAGCGGCCGGTAGAGGTCGCGCGGCAACAGGCAGCGATTTCGCTTCACTGTCAGTTGTGAGTGAGATGGTTACTGTGGAGCACAAACTGTGTGGGTCGAGTTTGGCTATCGCGTAGATGTTTGCCGTGAAGCAATTGGTGTACACATTGAACATTTATAATGTCTTTAAAAAACTATGAAACTTCCTCTTTTCTTTGGTATAAAGATTGTTTTTGGATTTTTACTTTAATAAATACAGTTTTTTGAAAATGCGTCCATCATTTAGAATAACCCTGTATTTTACTCTTATATACACAATGGATAGAATGGATGCAAAAAATCTGCTTTTCACTATATATGTCACACAATATGTCACTATGTTATAATATAAAACCAGAAATCCCTCTTATTTTTGTTTGAAATAATATCTTTCTATAAACTAAATATTCTAAGATTGACATAAGTATGATTGATGATTATTTGCCATTTCTGAAAAAGCAAAAAACTTTCTTCGAAAAAGTAAATAATGCAAGACTTTTAAAAGATCATTTTAGAATTCTTTTCATCTGTAAGCTTTTGATAAATTCTAAGCGTTATTTTTATTATTCCTTCACTTTTTTAAAATTTTTTATTTATAATTTCAAGTATAATGTCGGTGAAAAATAAAGTGTTTTTACATTTTTTTTTATACTTTTGTATCACATTTTTCACTATTCGTATTCTGAAATAACTAAATAAATTATCTGAATCTTTTTAATAAAATAAGAGAGTAATGAAATTTAAACTTGTATAATTCAAATAGATTAAAATTTGTGTAATTCAAATAGAATAACGTAGAATGCATGAAAGTCGTAAATATGTTCTAAGAAGAAGAGTTTTTAAAAATCTAAAAATTAGAAGAATTACATTTCTCTTCTTTTGCATTTTTAAATAAAAAAAATAATCTCAACTTTCCTTGATGTATTTAATTCCATATAAGTTTCTGCACATATACATTTCCATGTGTAATTCGAAAATATCTTTTCTAAATACGTGCAACTCCATACATTTATCTACGTATATTTCATAATCTTATGATTAAAAAATTACCTTAATGTAGTAAAAATAATAAAAGTGCAAGAAATGGAACGTATTTTTGAAATCCAGCCATCCCTATATTTAAACTAGATTGTGATCAACTATAACAATACTTATCTCATATAACAAACTATTTTTTTTACTATACAATTAATGATAGAATTTTAAGGACAAATGTCTAACAATTTTTGATATTAGATACAGTGAAACTTCCCTTTAACAAAGTCCCCAGTTAACGAAGTTTTTTACTTAGCGAATTTTTCTGCTTAACCTTCTGTTTAAACATCATTAACACAAAAATTTATCTCTGTATTACGAAAAAAATTATGTATAATGAAGTTTGTGCCACATTCGTGTGTGTACAGAATTCTTCCAGAGAATATTACACTACAAAATTTATTTATTTAATAATTTTTACATCATTTACATTGAAAGGAAGAAATGTTGAAAGTTTTCGATATAAGAAAGGGATTCCAGTTTCATAAAAATGTTATAGGTGAACTTTTCGGATACTTACAAAAATTCGAAAAATTGCATGAGTAATGTGTATATATATATATATAAGAAAGGGTAAAAAGTAATATTACAGAGTTTTAGTGTACAATATACATAAATTTGAGTTGATTTCTATTTAACGAAATGTTTAAGTATAACGAACTTCGTTAAATGGAAGTTTCACTATGTATTCTATGTATTTAGTTTTGAGATTTGATATGAAACTATTTATTCCAATATAAGGACAAATTAATTTTTTATGCGACGTTTTCTTCTGAGCAATGTAAGCAGGGTGCTGTTTAGAGATGGGGAATAGATTTACTTTTGGTTAACAGGTTACAATGTTCCACGCTTTCAAACAGATTCCAACAGCTTGTTGCTTTTTTTAACATATAATTAATGTAAGTGTATACTGTTAAAACGGATGTTTTCATTAAAAAAACATAAAACAAATGTTTGCAATAATTTGGGGGGGGGGGACGTACGTATAGACGCTTTTGTTGTTGTTGTTAGTATTAAGATGAATCCACACCATAAAAATCAGTTTTGGTAAAACAAGACAAAACTTAAGATACGTTTAATTCCATGTGTTTTCAACTTTTTTGGCACTAAAAGCACGTCTTCAATCTTATGGTGACTAATACGTCAAAAACTCAAAAAAATTCTAAGTATGAAAACTCAGTAATTTTTAGCTTTAGAAGGAAGAAGTTTTTGCTGTTTCAGTGGTTAGAACATGTAGAATCTTTTTTTGAATGAAGCTTATTGCAAAACATTTTTAATTTACAAGTGTTAGTTACAAATTTCTTAAAATTAAGTGCTCGCACAAAAATAGGATGACATTGTCTTTCTTTTATTTACTATCTGCTCTTTTATTAACTATATACTTATCTAAAATATACTTTATAAAAAAAAATAATGTCATTTATAAATGTTCCGCTCTAAAAATTTACGCTTTTTATAGAAATATCAACCATGTAGATAATATATTCTTTACAATAAAAATAAAAAACATTATCAAGACATTTTAAAGTAGAAACAAAAAATTATAATCGTCGCCTAAGGCACGATAACTTTGTTCAATGAGTATTTCTGCTTTTCCGAAAAAAGGGTCTTAGAAATAATTGTTTTAATTAACAAATTACGATATAAAATAATTTGAGACGTTATTGCAAAAGCAAGAAAAATAGCCCAAAGAAGATTTTGAATTACTTTTTTAATTTATTATATTTTAATTCCAATTATTATCTAATTTACATTTTAATTAGTTTGTCTCTGTAATTAGATAAGTGAATAAATACATTTTCATTTTAAAAATTTCAAAAAACTATTAATTGAAATAAATTTTAATGTTTATAATTTTAAAAATATGAATTTCTTATTGTTGTTGATGTTGTTATTATTATCTAATATCATTATATTTGTAGAGCGTTAAGGAAGCGTTCGTCTTGATATCTTTTATAATATAACAAAGTTACATATATACCTTTCATCAGAAAGTGGATGATGCATATTGCATGCTACTTACTTTTTATTTATTTTTATTTTAATGCATTAATTTACTTGGAAGTAAAAAAAGTAATTGAATGTAATAATTTACGGCAAAAAATTGATTTATATATCTATTTATAGGGCAAATTCTTAAGAACTCTATTAAAAATATCTTGTTCTCGTACGTTTTTTTTATAGATAAATCATTGTCCTTCTAAAAGAACTATAAAATAATATTTTAAAAATGTTATTCCCTATAAACTAAAACGAAAACAATTTTTTATCTAAATGCATTTAGAAAATATACCAAGACTATTTATGTTTCTTTCTAAATAGAATTATTTCATATTATTTGTGCCTATTATTCGTTATAAATATTATTAAATAGGAGTAAATGAAAGGAAAAACATATTTTTGCCTTATAGAATAATAGGGCATCTAGTAATAATAAAAAAGATATGTCTGATTTACTGTTATGAGAAATTGTGTTTGTATCTAGTGGTACAACTTCTGAAATACAAAGTTCCGTTTAATATCATACCTCAGATACATTTTACGTAAATTCCCTACTATTCTACAAGACGCAAACACAGTTTTTCATAGCAGTAAGTCAGACATCTCATTTTCAATTATTACTAGATGTTCTATTGTTGCTCTGAGACGACGCTATAATAATACTTTCTTATAAATAAAAATGAATATAGGGATTACAAATAGCTATAGTTGTTTAATCGAAATGTATTTATCTATAAGAAATACACAGAATTTAAAAGAAAGTTCAAAATTTTATTTACATACGTTATAAAAATTCTGTATGATTCCCCTTGGTCACATGGATGACATCAAAATATCCTTTTTTTCCAAACATTCACTACCATATGTGTATGTTGTTAGCATTTGACTGTAATGCTGACGAAATCTTCTCTACACACTGATGGTATAACTGACAATTTTATAGTTCTAACACACAAAATGCACTAAAATGCTAACAACATATGCAGATACACTATTTGGCCAAAGATGACCGGCCACTTGCGATTTTTGACATTTTTTTAAATATCTACAAAAATACATAAACTCTAAATGTGTAAACATAATAGTAGTACATGTCAGACATTTCCGTGAAGATTGTTTCTCTACACCCCATAGGGAACCATCAACGAATTGAAAAAGAACGAATATATTTTGGATAACAGTGTCAAAACTATTGTAGAAAAAGCGTTCAAACTGTAAATAATGATTAAGTGATTTATTTTAATGAACTGTGTTCAATTTTATGTGGATAGTATGTAATCTCATAGAGAAATTAAGGTTTTTATAAAAACAGTCCCAAAATTTTCCAAGTTTTTTCTTATAATTTGCGGAGTTCTTAATATAAAATAATGTTTTCTTTTCCAAAAATATGACAATATTGTTTGTCATATTGTACACATATCATATATATTGTTTGTGTACAATATTGTACAAACAATATTGTACACAATACTTTGTAATCAGAATTAAAAAATAATAATAAATGTTGTATGAAAAAGGAGCAGATTTACTATGTAATTTTTCATTGCGCATGCGTGAAGTCTATCATAATTTCATTTGCATATTGTGTTAGCTAAATGTATAGAGCAACTTTTATGAAAGTCTGCTGTATGTTGTATGTATGTCGACCAATTATCTACACTATGGGATATAGGCCTTAAGGGGTGGGATGCCCTCCGTGGGGGTCTTTCTAAGGGAACCTAACCCGTATTTACGCAAGGTTCGAAGAAAACTACGGAAAACTCCGAACGGTTAGGCCGACGGTCGCGATTGGTTTCGAACCCAGTACCTACCGTCTACCAGTTTGAGGTCAGAACCTCTCGGCCACTGGTGGGGCTTTATGAAAGTCTGAAAAATATGGTTTGAAAATTCTGAAAGTATTTGTCGGTAAAATAAGCTCAAAATCCGTTATTTCATTAATGAAACAAAAATATGAGGGTTTGTGTCCAAATATAGTAGAACGTGCCATATTATGCATTATTTATTGACACTAATCATGGTAAAATGGATGCAGCCCCTCATCTTTTTGCTTCATTTTCGGAATGTCGGATTTTAACTTTATTCTATAGACGATCACTTTCAGAATTTTCAAGCTATATGTTTGAGACTTCACAAAATTTGCCATATATATTTAGCTAACAAAATATGCAAATTAAATTTTGATAGACTTCACGCATGCGCAATAAAAATTTATTCAGTATACTTGCTAATTTTCATACAATTTTTATTATTTTTTGTTCCTGATTACAAAATATTGTGTACAATGTTCTTTGTCATATTTTTGAACAAGAACATTATTTTATATTAAGAATTCCACAAATTATAAGCAAAAAAATTTGGATTTTTTTTATAAAAGCCTTAATTTCATTACGAATATACAGTGGCTTTCAAAAATTTCCGGCCAGCAAAAATTTTTCAGTTAATTTGTAAATATACCCATATGAAGAGGAATCTCAAAGTGATATTTATACATTTTATTAACATAATAGTTAGGAATTTACTTATAGAAGAACATGTAACTATCAATAAATTTAACTGAAAAAATTAAGTATAAAGGAAAACAGATGTTCTCAAAAGTTTCCGACCACCTTCACAAGATTGTAAAAAAGTGGTATTGTATTAGTAAATTACAGTGATCAATAACATTTGCAATTAGTATTTTATACTATTACTATTTTATTAGCTTGAATAATAAGTATTGCGGCGCAGCAACGTGACATTCATACAATCAACGCTTAAAGATCGTCTATGGTATTTTTTTCACATTTCTTGCAATTTTGGCGAAATTTCGGCTGAGTTGGAATATTTATAGTTCCGCAGACTTTTGCCAACTTTTCCCAAAGATTTTCTAATGGATTCATATTGGGCGTTTGGGCTGACCATTTCAAAAAAGAATTTTTTTGTGCGAAAATATTGCTTATCGAGCCTTGCATACATTATTTTTGTCATTATCATGTAAAGAAAAACAGTTGCGACCAAATGTTTTTCCCTAATAAGGCAGAAAATGGTCTTGCAAGATATCCTTATACACTATATCATTCATCTGGCTGTGGATTTTAAATAACGGACCGACACTTTTTGAAGAAAATACTCCCCACGGCATATCCTCCTCCGTGCTTCATTGTAGGAAAACATAGGTCGAACCATATCTTTTGTCGTTCGGTCATCGGACGTTGTGTCACCACTTCCAAAACTGTTTCTAATTCGGAAAATAATGGAAAAATATTACTGTTGTCCAGTTTTCACTATACTAGACTTAGTGTTTTTTGAAAACGCCAGTCGGTACGCTTATATTTTTTTTTACCTACGAAACATTTTTGAACACCGACGTTTCCATAAAGTTTTATATCACGTTAGCTTCTTGACGCGGTAGACCGACTTATTTCAGCAATATTTTCATTCCGTAAATCGCAGTATATTACAAAGTAATTTTCATGAGGATTATCAATTGTTTTTCTCCTGATAATTCTGTCCACAGGAATAGTAATTTTCCGGGGTCTCCCGGAATTCTGAAAGTCCTGAAGACCATGGTCATCTTTATATAGTTTTTAAATATCGTTTACAGTCGATTTTACCGATCGATAACTTTGCCGCAATATCTCGAGAAGATTGGCCTTTTAATGACAAACTAATCACTTATTATGAACAATAATTATTGAACTTTTCAATTTTGAATTCAAACTGTGCTATACACGTTGATTAATTCATAAAAACAACCAAAAAACACTTTACCGATAGAAAAAAACTAAAGAATGATAGTGGCCGGAAACTTTTGCACACGCGAAATTCGAATTTTATCCCTTTGCATAAAGCATCTTCAGTATCCAATCAAAATAATCACGTGGTCAGGTGTCATTCACATATTCCTAACTTTTGAAGCAATTATGCTTCTTCTTTGCTGAAATCTTTTAGTAAATAAATCAAAGAAACTAACTGGTCGGAAACTTTTGACCGCCACTATATATATATATATATATATATATATATATATATACAGGGTGTCCAGTAAATGACTGACCCATTTTGAATGTAAATAACAAAAAATACCCAGCTTGAGATAAAAATGTGCGATTTGCTGCATTATTATAAGAAAATCAATAATTTTTTAGGTATGCACTTTCTTAAAATATTTTGAATTTCGCCTAACAGTTGGCACTGGCGGCGGCAACAGGCTCTCGAAATTTAGACATTGCTCTACTTTTTATACTCATCGCCCACATACGAAAGAAACATTTCAATTTTGTATCAATAGCATGGACCGGTGAATAGAATAAGTGATTGCCGTCATAGAGGCTTTACAAAATATTGATGTATATTTTCATTCTAATTTTCGTTTCAAGTTTTATGTTTCGAAATCTCAGCAATTTTAAATTTAAGTTTAAAAAATAAATAATTTTAAAATGATTGACATCTTTTTAAAAAATATATAGAGCTATAGATAATGCATAGAGCAATTGTAAATATTAACACAGTAACATCATCTTTATGAATATAATAATATGATACTACACATCAAAAAATGTATGCGTCTAAAAATTTGGCCAGAGACTGTATATGTTCCTTAAATGAACGTATGGTATTCATCAGAAATTATAGAATTTGCTATTGAAGTATGAATTTTCTACTTGAAGTATGAATATTTTCTAATTTAAATTTGATTAGGCTTAGGATATGTCTAAAAAATTTCTTTGACAAAATTAGAAAAAAAAATGTCACACTTGCTGATAAATTTACGATTAAGACAAATGAGATTAGAATCAGAATTAGACAACGGAAATTCAGTGTCCGATAAACTTATGTATATTTATTTATTTATTATCTTACATTTAAAAAATAAAGACTGGCACGAAATCAACAACTAACTTTCTGCTAAGTAAATATATTTATAAGAATTGTTAAAAAAATCCATCGAGATTTTTCAAATGTTGAATGCATGCATAAATAATGCAGGTTTCTTTTCAGAAACAAATGTTGAAAAATGCATATTTTCTTAATAAATTTATAACTGCTTTTAAATTTTATTATTAATTAATAATTATTTTTAAAATACAATACCATGTGACATATATTATTTTACCGAAGGATTTTTTTTTCGTATTTTTTTATTAGAAAAATAAATTGCACTTATAGGCGAGCTATTTATATTGAGAGCTCATTTTAATAAATACGATTAAAATAATATTACATAAAATTAAACTTGAAAGTAACATTGCATTCATAGAAAAATAAAAGCATGAATGTATATAAAAATATTGCTCTATTTAAATTTGATTAGGCTAATAACTTTTTAAAATACTAACGTCATTTAAAAAAATAAATTGAGCTATGAAGATTTAGAATTTTTAAGTCTCGCACCTCTAAATATTCGCATCAAAGTTATTTCATAAAAAATGGAAGATTCCAAATACTCTTTTGAAATTACTTTTTCAATTCTAAATTAAAAAAACTTCTAAATCTAGGAGAGATTACACTAAATTTTATTGAAGTGTACTAACTTTGAATGTGGATAATGTGTCTTCGTTCTGAAATCTTTTATCGTTTCAAATTATGCTTCTGAATTTTATTTTTCATAATGGTTATTTAATCGCATTTCTTTTAATTTTAAACACAAATTTCATTAAAATGTACGAGATTCACAAAAAGGAGAGGAAACGATAGAGGAGATGATCTCTTAGAGGAAACGATAAAGTTTAATTATGCAGTAAATTACTTCAAAGATTGCCGTTCTCTTTATTGCCCGTAACTTCGTGTTTTATGTAATAAAATTTTGCATCACATTCATACTTTTTTTTGTTGTTAAGTAAATATAGTATAAGCATCGTTAAAAAAATACATTGAGATTATTCAAGTGCTTAATTCCTTTTTATATAATCGAGTTATTAAATAGCAGATATTGAAGCAATTTTTATTTTTAACACTATTTTTTATGTTAATTTTGCTTTTATGTAGTCTTTTTAGAGTAAAATCATGAGAACATTGTTTTTTTATTACATATTTTAATATTTTATAGTTGTTTTCATATGCGTGTCTTGAAGCGATTTATTAATATTTAGTTAAGAACAGTTTGTGGAAAATATGTCTTATTGGCATAATTCTTACGAATGTTAGATTTGGTATTTTATAGTTTGCATAAATTATCTAATGCATTTACTGAGTTAAATGGCTATATTTAGACTATTAGAAATAGAATTGATTAAAATGAGAACTTGGCCATATTCTTTATACTGCAAATCATTATTGTAAACGAGTGAATGACGCACTGAATGGTTAAAGAGCTATACAGGGTGAGATATGTACTGTTTCTCAATACATTATATTTAATCTTACAATACTCCAATAGGTATTTTA
The DNA here is from genome assembly GCA_964019185.1 of Maratus speculifer. NCBI lineage: Eukaryota > Metazoa > Arthropoda > Arachnida > Araneae > Salticidae > Maratus > Maratus speculifer. Next base: position 18,225,213 of record OZ025297.1, on the reverse strand, counting down.
CATATTTAAAAGTATATATGTACTGTTTATATATTTCCGGTTCATGAGTCCACCAACGATGTATGTATACTACACGCTGAAGTGCTATAATTCTATGTTTATCATGTGCTATTTCAGTATCAAACAAAAGATATTTCCTAGTCCTAGACCATAATCACAGATATGTCTCAAGCTTTTAATTTATAAAAATTGCTGTAGACTTCTGTTAATCTTTTTTAAATACATAGCCACGTTCATTGATTTAAAGGACAAACATTTCTACCCGAAGTATTTTTTTCTTAAATTAATGTAAATATTATTTATTAGTAAATCTAGAATTCTATCACTGAAGAAATTTAATATATGCGTAATGAATTTTCCTAAAACAAAGTAGAAGATTTGAAACACTTTCTGGTAGGTGTGCGAATGGGCATTGCTAAAGGCATCTGAGAACTAAATAAGGATTACAAAATGAACATCCAATGGCTGTCAAACTTATCTTTATTTCCCAAAACATAATGCAATAAATTAAAAAAAAAGAAAAGTTAAATAAATAAATAAAACAATATGTGAAAAATTCCCAGTATTTTATGCAACTTCTTTTTCCAACATTTTATTTTCCCCTTTATATTGGAATAATGTCATTTTATGCATTTACGCTAATATAATATCATATTTCTCGTATTTACATCCAGAAGGTTTAAAGGACGTTGTCTGAAACACGTAAGTATAAGATTCCAAGATATTATGTTCAAATTGTTTGCAGAAGCAAATTTTGCAATTCGATAATCTAATTAACAAAACTATGATGGGAATGAACTTTAATAAAGTTTTGTGCTGCTTAGTTACAGATAAGCAGTAATTGAAAAATTTCAATGATATTATCTGCAAAACTACAATTACATTTTGAACATTTATATTGACAAATTGCATAAAGATCAAGAAGTCTGCTTACTCAAAAAATGATAGCTTACATAGAATCAATACAACTTAAAAAACATTAGAATAAAATTTCTATAAACAATAATATATATATGTTAATTAATTTTAAAATGCATAGAACGTTTAATATAAGATTTAATTTGACAGCTTGAAGAGTGATGGAGTGACCAAAATCTGTTTATTTAGTGCATTATACTTGTTAAAAATGTACTAAGTACTGCAAAAAGATACTAATTTTAAAATATCATTTGTAAAATATGTATGACTTATAAATAGATGTAAAAATCATTCAATAATTTATTTGGTAACATTTCGACGAAATATTGTTTTCATATCAATGTAGTTTTTTTAATTAAATTTCTTCTAATTTTTTATCTCAATATATGGAAGGGAATAAGTTTCATGCAAAAATTATGTTCCCATTAGACACTTTGAAGAATGGAAAACAAATCTAATCAGGCCCGTTTTACATTAAAAAGAAATTTTATTTAACTATTTTTAAAAACGGTTAAAAATACCCTTTAGAAAATACGTAAAGTTAAGTCACTCAGAAATAATCATCGATTAATCTTATTTACAAAAATATCTTGTTCGAATACGTTGAAAAATAAAGTTTGCAACTCAAGAACATTGAATCATCTAAATTGTGTTGAGAATGAAATTTAATAATTTTCTCGACTGAGTAGTTATTATCCTTCAATCATAGTCTAAAGATAGCATTGCTATCTACGAAAATTTGCAGTGACATAGGGCACATTTATATTCATGCAGAGTTTACAGTTATCCAAAATTCACTGAACATAAACGTAAAATAATTTACAAATAGAGATTATGCTAATAAAACTCAATAACATACAAATTAAAATTATCTTTTAATAATATAAATAATTTTGCTAGCATGTATTTAATCCTCGCCGTCAGTTCACATCGTCTTATACTGAAAAAGACTACTTATTGCAATTTCAGTCATCACAAAATAAGACTTATGACATACTTAAGTTCTGCAAACAGGTAAAAAATAAAAATAACTGTATAAGTGTAATCGCAGATTGCACAGATGGTTCCGAGTATTATATCTTTCAAAACAACTTATCCTTTAATAAATAAATCCAAACTACCATTTAAAAGTTATTAATTTCGCATATAGATGCAGCACAAACAAATTTAATTTTAAATAAATTATAAAAGAAAATTATGTATTTTAATGAAATTAAAAATGTTCATATCAAATTATTTAAATATATTCCAAAAGGCCAATATTTTAAAAAAATCTAAAATTATATCAAAGTAATTTAGCGAAGATATAAATAAAATTTTCAATTTCTAAAAGCAAACAAAATTGATTAAAATATATTTAATATATTTAAACATTAATTAATTACAATAGTTTTTAAAATGAAAAAAAAGAACACCGAAAAATATTTTGGAAGTCCGATAAATGAAACCTTAATAATACAAACCCTTAAATTGACGAAAATACGGAAATTCTTTAAATTAAATGTATCTTAATGTGAAAATTTCAACTTGAAGCACTGGCGATCGAACAAACTATCTCTTGTTTATTTGCGAGACGCTTTATCCCCAAGCTATGATATCTATACAAAAAATATTCAAATTAAAGTTCTTTTAATAGATATATTGTTTAATATGAAATTTATTTAGTAGATTGTTAGAGTCATGTGTCGAAACAAAAAAAATATATTTGTTGTAATATGTTCTTTAAAACCATGAAAAAATTTAATCAATATTTGTTTTGATAATATTTTTAGGAAATGTCATTTAAGCATGGAAATATATTTTATTAGTATATTTTATGCTGCCAATAGTTCAATTTCAGTAAACGGAAGTCAACAAGTTTTTTGTAAAAAATATTTACTCTTTCGGTACATCAAAGGCTAAGAACTACAAAGAAAAATATCGTTATTTATTCATGTTTTGTTCTGCATAAATATATGTAAAAAAAGAATTACTATTTTTTTAACTGCTTTCAATATTTTTTATAAATACTCTCAAGAGAATATGGAAAGATAAACCATTTAGAAATAAATATTCTTTTGTCGTATAATCTAATTAATGTTTTCAAGTTTCTTTTTTTTAATCTGAAATAATAGAGTTATGAAAAAGTTTAAATGCAAAATAAAGCAATAAAAAGTGTGATACTGGATGGCATTTAAAAAATAAAGAACAGATTTAAAAATAAATAAAAAAAAAGCTCATAAGAAATTTTCTTAGTAAAAATAATAAAAAAAAAGATTTGACTACTAAAACAAATGACTCTTTTTCTAGAATTAAAAAACAGCTTCATTTTATAATGTAATGAGTTATACAAAAAATCTTTCTCTAAATAAGGTACTTTATTTTATTTTTTATTTTTTTTTTTAAGAAAATGTCCTTTGAAAAGTATATCAGATTTCAAACATTTTGAGGAAAGACATTTTTTAAAATCAATATACAGAAAAAAATATAAATATTCTATATAACTCAAAACATTTGATTTTTAAGTATAATATTTAGTATGGAAAATAGATTTTTTTTAATTATTTCAATTAAATGTGATGAAATTTCGTTAAATTTGTATTTAAAAACAAAAGTTTTTTCTTTATTTAACAATTTATGATTTTCTAGAAAGAATTTATCGAACTAATTCTGAAATATATTTAAATTTATAGTAAATACCAGTTCTATGGTTCATATTATTACAATATGTATTATTATTAAATTTAATAATATAATACAAATTTTAATTAAATTTAAAAATTCTTAAAAATCGATTTCAATATTTTGCTGCAGCACAAACTTAGAATGAATAAATGTGCCTAATTGTCGACAACTTAGAGCTTAAATGAATTTAAGAAATTTATTTATGTATGAAATTTATGCAATGTTCTCGATAGATTCTGCGTATTACAATAGCATAGGAAGTAACAAGAATTTGATCAGCTTTAGATAATGTAAGGTTGCTGACATATAAATAAAACTATGTTTTTTTTTTTTTTAAATATCCTTAAAATACTCTCCCTTAAAATGCTTTCGAAATAAGAGTGAAAAATGCATCGGCATTGCAGTTTCTTTTGCAACTATTACATTTGAATTTAACATTAGGCATACAAAAGTTTACGTCTCCAGAATCCTAAACTTTATTGACAAATGACATTAATCAAGAACCTGAATATAATTTCAAAATTAGGTGTTATAACTGTAAATTTTAAAGGTTGACTGTGTATTAACATGAGAAACGCATTCCATACTGAATTTATTTTCACGAATTATGTCCGATGTATTGATTACTAAAATCATCTTGCGACAATTTAGTGAAACTTTCTGTTGGTTATGAAAACTTATTTTGATCTGTTGAACAAATGATATGAAAATTTATTTTCTAGCTTATTAATTAAGAAAAGATGTAAGATATGATTTTAAAAGCTTCTGGAAATTTAACGTATCTGTAAAAAAGAAAACTGTTTTGCAACGAGCGAAATTTAACCAAATTTAACTTAATTTAATCAAAAAATACTTTAACGTATTTCAAATTCACATCGTTTACAAAGTTCTTCAGAAATGGAAGGAAATAATATATTTCTAAAATTATATATATATATATCGAGGATTTTTTTTCCTTGCATCTGACTTTTAGAAACTTATTTGAATAGCTTGTAATTGATAATCTTTCTGAAACCATAATATCAGTTTTTAGGATGCCACGGATTATGGATAAAACATTTTGAGCACAATAATTGACTTAATGCATACAAGTTGCATGCAATAAGATAAAATAAATTTAACATTAATTAAAGTGTTGTTTATCAATCATATCTAATTTTAAAATATCTTTGTACACCAAGAAAATGCTTATGTAAGAGTTGGTATCATCCAAATCTGTTACATTTTGCATTGAAAAAATTAGTTATATCACTAAGAAACAAAAATAAAAAACTTCGAGACGCTTTAAAATATCTGTGATAGCAAAAAGTGTTTATTTTAATAAAAACTTCCTTGAATATTATTTTTTTAACAGAGAAACTCGTTTGCAATCGTTGTAAACTTCGCATAGGTTTTTCTATCTTTCCGAAAGTCATTTTAGAAAACTATGAAACATTTGCTTGTTTCTTTTAAAATAATAATAGGATTCAAAAATTTAATGTCTCTCAGTTTTATAATGAATATAGAGCTCTTGCATTTTAGAAAACGCAATTCTTAGTCGAGTGAAATTTTTTGCGAAAGTTTAGGAAAAGAATAATACAATGGGTGCGTGTGTGAAGGTATTCGTGTGATCATTTAAGCAAAACAAATCTTTAAAAAATGGCTTTTATTAATTCCATGGCTTCCATTAATTTTCTTTAGAATTATAATTTGTTTTTGTAAGGCTGTGGCATTTTTAGAAAAGTTTTTAACCGTCCAAGCAAAGTATTTAAAGAATACAATAAAAGAAAAATTACATATCAAAAATGATTTATGGAACCCTTTCTAGCTTTAGCAGAACATTGCAGCAGAACTTCGGACTTTAAAAAGCAAATGCATAATTGAGGAATAACGGTTTTTAGTATGGTGTTGTTCATCTTATATAAACACTCACTTTTGAATTTATTTGCTATTTTTATACATATAATAATAAGCGCTGATTCTGACTCGGTTTATCATGAAACTACAAAATATTTTACCCTTTTAAATTTCTGGGCAGTTGCAATTCCGAACGAATAAATATTTCTCTTTCGCAGACAGTTGTCATAGTGATTGCCACAACAGCAACAAAAATAAAAGCATTCATTTGTCCATCATCTATAAATTTTTATATTTTACAGATTTGTATGTGCATTCAGCATTTATTGTTTACTGGCGATCAGCAGAACAATTACTCCGAAAAATAGAGACCTGAGGTACCTTTTCACTTCCCATCCATTTTTCAATCATTTGCATTCTTTATTCATACATGTGATGTATCATGTCGCAATATAGAGGCATATTTTCAATTAGACTCTATTTCTAATAATAATACTCCCATTTAACTTGTGTATTTAGAAGAAGTTTATTTAATAGTGTTTAATCCAAAAATATTTGTAGAGTTAAACATTTACAAATACATTATGTTCAGTCACTGGGTGAAATCACTGATACATCTTGCATATCAATTGATGGTTGTCAGTCACGGACACTTATTCTGTCGGAAATTTTAATAAACCTATTGAGACCCGAGGGTATGCCTTTTTTAAAAATTTCAGTTATGGGTTTATATTAACAAACTGAAAACTAAGTTAAATTAAATAGCGAAAAAAAATTGAAATTTGTTCTAGTAGTAATCGAAATCTGATGCAACATCATGACTGAAAAAGTACATTTTGTAAATTTCTTACGATTTGATTATTTTTATTTCCATTTTTTGAATTGCAAAAACATTTAAAAGAATAAAATAAATATATATTTAATATTTATTTTATTACTAATGGATTTTATAAATGTATCTTAACATACTGAAAAATTATTAAATTTTCATTTTTGTGCATTTCATACATTTCTGCCGCAACCCATTTTTATGTAACATGTTGCTCTCTAAAAAAATGATATACAAACAAATTGGTATTTTGTATAGTTCTGCTGTATATTAGGCTCCATTCACACCAATGTATCTTTTTTAACATTATTTACATGCTTGAAAAAAAAATTCATAGATGTCTATTAATTAGGATTCATCAGGTCTGAAGAGGTTAAGCAATCCATTATGTAAAAATTTGCAGTATTCTCAATGAAAGTCAATTAACCATCCCAGAATATGACTTTCAGAGAAAAAATTCAACGACGAGTTGTTTTATTTGTGCATAAAATTTTAATATCTATTTAACGAATTCGCTGATTAGCACTTTCTAACGTCAACTTCGTTACAACATCATAAATAAATATACATTTAAGTTCATCCAATATGCTAATAAAAGTGAAAATGTTATTTTTCATTAAGTTGTGAACTATTACAGGAAGAACATCATTTAGCATAACGAACTTACATCTTAAAAAATTAAATGTACAGATTTAAATTTAAAAATTCTCTTTTTGCCATGCATGTCAAATTATTTTAAAATGTATTCTCATAAAAGTCTAAGTTTATTTGTATTCGAGCCAATGTCGGGGTTTTTCAAAGACCAGTTACCATAATTATCATGAAATTAAAACAAATAAATCATAGCAAACGCGGTAGCGTTTCATATAATATTGTTACGAATTTTGTAAATAGTTAGTGCTTGTACTGTAAAGTAATGTAAATAATCTTATTAAGCTCCATTTCTTTACTAATATTAGTTTTAGTTACATTGTCTCTCTTATCAAGCAAACTTGTCTATTATTTTCAGTGAATGTCTATGGCAGCTTTTCGAAATATTAGAGATATCGCCAAGTTGGCGTCACTTTTGGCGACTAATTTTGGTCGCCAAATTTGGCAATATATCGCCAAGTTGGCGACAAACTTGGCGATGGTAACCCTTCCCTCTCTATGGTAACCCCCCTTAGGTCTACTGATACATTGAATGTTTTTCCTTGGTTTCTGGATTTTTCTAGAAGGTTGTAAAAATTTCCGGCGCATGCTACGAGCCTATATAAGGAGAGCAATGCGAGCTGTTGTGATTATTATTTACCAGTCAGTCATTGAGTGAACAAGGCGTTTGTTTAGCAAGTTTGCTTGAGTTTCATTTATGTTGTTTTGAATGTTATTAAGTGTTGAGACGTTGTATAAAGAGTCTCTGGGATCTAAAGCTGTACTTGCACGATAGATTTGAGCAGTTATTTTTGAATATCTAGTAATATTTGTGAGTTTCGAAGACTCTGTTGTTCTGAAGATCTGTAAATAAATTATTTTCTACTTTTCTAAGAGAAGAGTTTGAAGTTTTCTAACCATAAGATCAAAAGAACCCTATATACGCAACAATTTTTGGTGTCAGAAGTGGGATCTTATGGCGAAAACAAGAGCAATGGACGGACAACTGAAAGAACTATTAGATGCTATCAATGGCATAAAAACAGAATTGACGAATAAAATTGACAAAGGACAGGAAGAGTAGTTGGAAGAGTTGACAAACAAAATTGATAAAGGCCAAGAAGAGTTGGCGGAGAAAATGAATAAAGGCCAAGAAGAGTTGGCGGAGAAAATGAATAAAGGCCAAGAAGAGTTGGCGGACAAAATGAATAAAAACGAAGAAAGAATGGAACAGTTGACAAATAAAATTGATAAAGGCCAAGAAGAGGTGACTGAAGAAATGAGAAGAAGCCAAGAGAGAATGGAAGAATTAAAGGCGGAAGTTAATAAAAGGCAAGAAGAAATGAAGAAAACTTTGGAAGAAAAGTTCTCGTCGGTAGAGAGAAGAATAGATTCGGTAGAAAAGAAAATTCAGAATGAAGTTAGTAATGTTGAAGAGAAAATAGAAGAGAAAATAGAGGAAGTAGAAGAGAAAATTGAGAATGAAGTTAATAATGTTGAAGAGAAAATGGAAAGAAAAATAGAGGAAGTAGAAGAGAAAATTCAGAATGAAGTTAGCAATGTTGAAAAGAAGATGGAGAGTAAAATAGAGGAAAGAATACAAGATATGGAGAAGAAGCTTTCAGCGTGCAGTGGTAATTATGAAGAATTTAGGAATCCGCCTGCTTCTCTTGTACACGTTAAGCCGTCGAGATATGACGGAAAGAGTTCCTGGCAAGTTTACAAGACCCAATTCACCATTGTAGCCGAAGCGAACAAATGGAGTGACGAGGTGAAAGCTTGTCAACTGGCAGCGTCTTTAAGAGGAGAAGCCGCCGACGTGCTGCAAACATTGCCCGATATGACGCAACTCAATTTTGAGACTCTAAATTGTGCACTTGAAATGAGATTCGGAGAAAAATTCTTGAAGGATTATACGAGAGTACAAATGAAGAGCCGCTATCAAAAATCGAGTGAAACCTTTCAAGAGTTTGCTTCAGAAATAGAACGGCTGGCAAATTTAGCTTTCATCGACTGCCCAACAAATGTACGGGAGATGCTCTCATTGCAGTACTTTGTAGACGGAATAAAAGATCCCGAAGTGCAGTGAGCGGTACGAATGGCAGATGTACAGGATTTAAAGGCTGCATAACTATATGCCTTAAAGTTGGAAGCAGCTACACAAGCCAGCCGAAGAGATCGTCATTCAATACGAGGGGCAAAGGTGAACAAAAGCTCAGACACTGAGATCGACGTCTTGTAGGAAATTAGGAAAATAAATCAAGAGCTTGAAGTATTAAAATATGGAAGAACAAGCTCAAGAAGACAGAATCTCACGTGCTGGGGATGCGGTGATACAGGACATCTCCGAAGAAATTGCCCCAAAATTCACGAACGTGAGATAAATTCAAACAGTCAGCAGGGAAACTAAATTTTGGCCATCTCGCGGGGCGGAGGTTGCCAGAGAATGAAAAGCCCCACTTGAAGATCCTCCAGATATCAAAAATGAGTGGCGGTGATAATGAATTATATGTGATAGGCTTTATTAACGGAATTCAGTGCCGTATGATTGTCGATACAGGAGCCAATGTGACAATAATAAGAGTAGATTTGGCTCGGAAATCTAAACTCATCTGGACTTCACCATGCGTTACCCTGCAAACTGTGACGGGCGACAAGATAGGCATATATGGAAAGGCAAATTTAACCTTTAACTTTGGAGGAACGAAATATTACCATACGGCATATGTGGCTGACATCACAGATCCTTGCTTAAAATGACTAGATTTTCTGAAGAAGTTTGGCTTCAAACTTGATTTCAAAAATCACAAAATGCTCTCAAAATTTGAAGAAATAAGTCTTTTTGGATTAAATAACGAAATTGATTGTAAACAAGCAGTAATAGCCAAAGAAGACATCAATCTAGATCCAAGAACAGAATTTTTAGTTCCAGCTGTAATTAAAAATGAAACTTATTACCGATTTGGCCGTATAGATTATCCAGAAGACAATAGTACACAAGCAGGAGTATTGGTGGCTTCTTCTGTAGTAGACTTCTCGAAAAAGACCATTCCAGTCAGAATTGCTAACATCAGTGATAAGACGAGGACTATCAAGAAAGGAGAGGTGATAGCATCATGTGCTCCTGTGACTTGCATAAGTCAAAATTCCAGTCACTCTGAGAAATCTTCAGATAATTTAGTCAAGGATTTGTTACAAAATACTGACTTAGATCGAAAACAGTTGGACGGTGCGGAAAGTTTAATTAGGGAATTCCAAAGTTTATTCTCCCAAACATCTGAAGACTTTGGACGAACCAAAATGGCACAACACCGCATTGATACTGGAGTTCAACCACCTATTAAACAACACCCTAGACGATTACCTTTTGCCAAGCAAAAAGAGGTGCAAAATTTAACTAAGGATATGGAAGAAAATGACGTCAGTGAACCATCGACAAATCCATGGGCGTCTCCCATTGCATTAGTAAGAAAGAAGGATGGTTCTACAAGATTTTGTGTAGACTACCGCCGACTGAACGACGTCACCAAAAAGGATAGTTTCCCTCTACCAAGGATTGACGACACTCTCGACACACTTGCGGGCAACACTTGGTTCTCGACTCTGCATCTGAAGAGTGGTTACTGGCAGGTAGAGATTCATCCCAACGACCACGAGAAGACTGCCTTCACAACGGGACAAGGATTATGGCAATTCAAGGTAATGCCTTTTGGCTTATGTAATGCACCTGCAACTTTTGAACGACTTATGGAAACGGTTCTCCGGGGGCTGTCATTTGAGGCATGTTTTGTTTATTTAGACGATATCGTAATCATAGGAAAATCTTTTGATGAACATCTGAACAACCTCAGGCGGGTGCTACAAAAGTTAAAGGAAGCCAATTTTAAGTTAAGCCCTTCGAAGTGCAGTTTGTTTCGTAATGAAGTCGCCTACCTTGGACACATCATTTCGGCGGAAGGAGTTAGGGCTGATCCGGAGAAGATATCGGCTGTAAAAAATTGGAATCGTCCAGCAGATATTCACCAGCTTCGGAGTTTTCTAGGATTATGCACCTATTACAGAAAATTTGTCAAAGGCTTCTCGATGATTGCAAGACCACTTCATAAATTAACAGAAGCCAAACAAAAATTCACGTGGATACAGGAATGTGACGCTGCTTTCGAAAAGCTTAAGGAGGCTTTAACATCCACTCCAATTCTGTCGTATCCTCAAATCGATAAACAGTTTATACTTGATACGGACGCAAGTAACGAAAGCATTGACGCTTTACTGTCCCAGGAAATCGACGGCCAGGAGCGTGTTATCGCCTATTTCAGCAAGTGCTTATCAAAGGCAGAGCGAAACTACTGCGTAACAAGAAAAGAGCTTCTTGCTGTAGTGAAAGCCATAGACCATTTTCATCATTATCTTTACGGTCGAAAATTCCTGATCCGAACTGATCATGCTTCTCTAACTTGGCTATTGAATTTTAAGAACCCTGAAGGCCAGATAGCCAGGTGGATACAAACGCTTTAAGAGTACGATATGGAGATACGCCATCGAAAAGGCTCATCACATAGAAATGCAGATGCTCTCTCAAGAAGACCCTGCTCAGAGAATTGTAGATACTGCGGCCGGATTGAGAAGAATTTAATGTCAAAGGTCCTATAGTAAGACAAGTTACAACTGGGTCTACATCATCGCAAGATCCGTGGAATGATGAGAGCCTGCGTAAAGATCAACTTGCTGATCCTGAAATTAAGCCAATTCTAGGGCTGAAAGAGGAGTCCAACAGGAAGCCCAGCTGGCAAGACATGGCCCATTACCATCCTAAGACTAAAAGTTATTGGGCTCTCTGGGATTCCCTACATTTGAAGAACGGTATCTTGTACCGAAAATGGGAATCTGACGATGGAAAGACATGTAGATGGCAACTACTACTCCCTAAGTCGATAATTTCTATGGTCCTTCAAGAACTGCATGGAAGTCCCACAGGAGGTCATTTTGGTGTAATGAAGACCCTGCAAAAGGTTCGAGAGCGTTTCTACTGGAATAATGTTCGCAGTGATGTGGAGAAGTGGTGTCGAACTTGTGACACCTGTGTAGCACGTAAAGGTCCAAAGAGGTGCACCCATGGACGATTGCAGTGTTATAATGTAGGAGCTCCTTTCGAACAAATTGCTTTAGATATCCTGGGTCCTCTTCCTAAAACATCTGATGGCAACAAGTACATCCTCGTTGTCATGGATTACTTCGCCAAGTGCACGCAAGACCACAACAAGATAAGAGTACAAGCAAGTTCACAAAGTAAAAGGCGACACACCGGCCGTGGGTTATATTACCCGAACCATTTCGAGCCACTTTTGACCCCTCAATAACTTAAATTCTATTTGACCTACACAGTTGCAATTTTTTGTGTCGTGTAAGACCATCTTCTAATTTCCGAATCCTAATTTTTTTTTTTAATCATTACCGTTCACGAGAAATTGACGTCTGAAAACCACTGTTTTTACCACTGACTCACTGATTCACTGACTCACTGACTCACTCATAGAAATGTTTGACTACTTCCAGGTGACTTAGAAAGTTGAAATTTGGTGTGGAGGTAGGTTATTGGATCTATAAATAAGAAAAAATCAGAAATCACCATTAATTAAACATTAATGGTTGATTAGAGGATAAATTATTGGATTACAATGGAAGTTTATGAGAATTTCATGAAATACCAGAAATAGTGCCAAGTTGGCGTCACTTTTGGCGAGTATCAGGATCAATCTCTGAAACTACCGAACCGATTTCAAAAGTAATGGTAACAAAGTGATGGTATTCGCCCCGGTTCAAATATTGACTATATCTTATGTCTGTGCCACTAACCAAAAGAGGGTTCAGAAGCGAAAAACATTGTAAAAATGTGATTTTTGTTTTACTGAAGGACCTAGAAGCACAAAATTTGGCATGTTAATTACTTATAAGATATAAATGATCACTAATGATATTTGCTAAAAAATATCAAATTTAAATTGCTAAAAATTTGCGAAGAGCGTTCTAAAAAAGTTCGAAATACCAATTTTCAAACAATCTCAGCAAACAACAAACCGATCTTAAAAGTAATGATATCAAAATGATGATGACAGTCTTTGCTCCAACATAGGATATATCTTATGTCGATTACACTAACCCAAAGGAGGTAAAAGAGCAAAAAACATTCTAAAAATGCGATGTCTGTATATTAAGGGACTGGACTGAAAACATAAAGTTTGGCATTTTAGAGTTTATGGGAATTTCGCAAAATATCAAAAATAGTGCCAAGCTGGCGACACTTTTGGCGAGTATCGGGGCTAATCTCTGAAACCACCGAACCGATTTCAAAATTAATGATGCGAAAATGATGGTATTCGCCCCGGCTCAAACATAGGCTATATTTTATGCGTATACCATTAACCAAAGAGGGTGAAGAAGCAAAAGACATTCTAAAAATGCAAATTTTGTGTTACTGAAGGACCTAGAACTATAAGATTTGGCATGTTAATTATTTATAAGATATAAATGATCTCTAAGGCCATTTGATAAAAAATACGGAATTCAAAAGGGGTGAAAATGTGCGAAAAGCGCTCTAAAAATGTTCTAAATTGGGATTTTTAAGCAATTTCAGCAAACAACAAACCGATCTTAAAAGTAATGATATCAAAATGATGGTGATAGTCCTTTTTCCAATATAGGCTATATCTTATGTCAATTCCACTAAACCATAGGGGGTAAAAGAGCAAAAAGCGTTCTAAAAATGCGATGTCTGTATGTTAAGGGCCTAAAAACATAAAATTTGGCATGTTCCTTAATTATAAGATATAAATGATCACTAAGAACATTTGTTAACAAATACAAAATTTAAAAGGGGTAAAAATGCGTGAAAAGCGTTCTAAAAATTTTCTAAATAGCAATATTTAAGCAATCTTGGGTAGTTAGCGAACCGATTTAAAGAAAAAAAAAGATGCCAAAGTGATGGCGAGAGTCCTTGCTCTAACAAAATTATTGGATAAATTACTAGATTACAATGGGAATGTATGAGAATTTAGCAAAATACCAGAAATGGCGCCATGTTAGCATGACTTTTGGTGCATAATTTTCGTCAATATAGCGATATTTCGCCAAGTTGGCTTCAAACATTTTTGGTCGACGAAATAATCAAGTAGTACCCAATCACGTAAAAGAAACATCCTTATCAATGGAATTTAAAGGAATATAAGCAGTCTTAATGTTAAATTTTTAAATTTGACTGAAAAAAACAGTGAATAAATGCAGTAAAAAGCTGAACTATTAATTAATATTAAATAAAACTAATTTAACTAATTTAACCTGTTTATTTCAAAAAGGAAACAAATACCTACTTATTTGACAAAAAATAATGATATCCTATCAAATGAATGTGAAAAAATGCCAAGTTCGTTAAAGGTTTCGCTCATAAAAGAAGTGATTTGACAAAAAATAATGATATCCTGTCAAAAACATGAATGTGAAAGAATGCAAAGTTCGTTATAGGTTTCGCTAATAAAAGAAGTGAGATCTAACTGCAAACAAAGTTCTTTCGGAGCTCCTTAAATCATAACTCCTGTCATGCATAATATCATATTCAATTACTTAAAATGATTTGTTATGTTACTTGTTATTCAATAGAGCGACTTGGCAAGTTTTCAGCTACCAACTTTAATCTTTGAGTCGGAGTACAATTTAATCTAGAATCTGATTGGCAAAGATCTAGTTAATCGAGTGTTCGAATAAGTATATTGAAGTTAAGGTACTGATAAGTTAAGGAAGGGATCAACTTTAATTTCTGATCAACTAAATAGAAAAAATTGAATAAGAGAAAACTTGCTAAATCGCTCTATTGAATAACAAGTAACATAACAAATCATTTTAAGTAATTGAATATAATATTATGCATGACAGGAGTTATGATTTAAAGAGCTCCGAAAGAACTTGGTTTGCAGTTAGATATCACTTCTTTTATTAGCGAAACCTATAACGAACTTGGCATTCTTTCACATTCATGTTTTTGACAGGATTATTTTTAGTTACATTGTCTCTGTTATCAAGCAAACTTGTCTATTATTTTCAGTGAATGTCTATGGCAGCTTTTCGAAATATTAGAGATATCGCCAAGTTGGCGTCACTTTTGGCGACTAATTTTGGTCGCCAAATTTGGCGATATATCGCCAAGTTGGCGACAAAGTTGGTGATGGTAACCCTTCCCTCTCTATGGTAACCCCCCCCTTAGGTCTACTGATACATTAAATGTTTTTCCTTGGTTTCTGGATTTTTCTAGAAGGCTGTAGAAACTTCCGGCGCATGCTACGAGCCTATATAAGGAGAGCAATGCGAGCTGTTGTGATTATTATTTACCAGTCAGTCATTTAGTGAACAAGGCGTTTGTTAAGCAAGTTTGCTTGAGTTTCATTTATGTTGTTTTGAATGTTATTAAGTGTTGAGACGTTGTATAAAGAGTCTCTGGGATCTAAAGCTGTACTTGCACGATAGATTTGAGCAGTTATTTTGAATATCTAGTAATATTTGTGAGTTTCGAAGACTCTGTTGTTCTGAAGGTCTGTAAATAAATTATTTTCTACTTTTCTAAGAGAAGAGTTTGAAATTGTCTAACCATAAGATCAAAAGAACCCTATATACGAAACAATATGTTTAAGAAATAGAAAATGCGAACGGCTTTTTGAAATTTCTGGTGAACCAGTTGACGTACGACAGTGATTTTGTTTTCAAAAGATAGAACTCGTCAAGACGAATAAAATGATAGCATTCAAAAAATTATCGCAGTTTACTGTAGTTTTTTATTTAAATTTTAACGGAAAAATGAAGACGAAAAATTCAACAAGCAATAGCTAACGTTATTATGGATGGATTAACTTCGTTTTTGGTTTATTTTTATCATCTTGATAAAACTGAAAACAGTTTTTTGCATCTTTGTATGTTTGACGGTTTCCGAGAAAATCGAATTTATGTCTTAAACATCCAGTTGAATATTGTCTTTTGCTGTTGCGATTGCAGTTTTTTTTATTCATTGCCACCAAATTTAATATAAAAATTGTCATGTATGTATCATAATTCATTCAAATTAAACAAATCACGTGAAAAAATGGTTATTTGTTTTTATTGCGAAGCTTTTAGTTCCAGTTCTTTAAATAATAAAGGGTACTTACGTATTAACGCCACCGCAGCAGAACTTGTGCTAATGCGCTAATAAAGAGCAATCTTGTTGTTCGCGCATGCGAAAAATAATGGCATCAAAAAATGAGCAAAAAATGCACTAAAAGGCACTAAAAATACACTAAAAGGCACTAAAAATACACTAAAAGGCACTAAAAAACATTTAAAAGCCCTAAAACACTAAAAAATGGCGTCACAAATCAGCAAAAACAAGGCAACAAGGAATCCAAAAGATAATTGCGGTGGCGTTAATACGTAAATACCTAATAAAGTTGTGTTATTTTTTTTTGTTCGAATCCATGGTTAATTTTTCAAATAGCATGCATTTTATATGATCATAAGATGATTTTCTCGAGTGTCCTAACATTTTGAATTTTAGTAGTAGAAAAAAATGGGAAAAAACAAGTACATCGGAAAAAAGTATCTGGGAAAAACAAAATTTTTCTTCAGGAACTAAATGTAAGATTTTTTTAATTATGATCATATAACGTCCTAATTTAAATAAGGAAAAGATATAGAGTAAAACAAAAACCTCACATTCTGTCCATATCTTCAATAGCATTCAATTGATTTTATATAGGGATGTGATGTCAATTACGCATAAAGAGTACCTAATTGGCACGAAAATTTTGTTATTTTGTCTGATATGATAACCGGGCTAATGTTTATTAAAAAATATATATATTTACCTTTATTTAATTTTGTTAAATTTTATAAAACATTTCATTCTGTAGTTATTAATTAAATTTTTCAATACTACTTGATTATCCTGTCGACCAATTTCGCGAAATTGTATAAATCAATTTGTTCACTATGTAATTCATATTGGCATAATTTTTATTTTAAATAACGAAAGAAGAAATAAATTAGTAAAACATCAATAAAAATACAAATAAAAAGTTGAATTCAAAATCACATTATGGTATAACAAACATGGGTAACCTATTTAATGTAAACTGAATGTAACATTTATGATAATCCGTTATTGGCATTTCATTTTATAATTTGGCGATAATTTTTTGGTCGAGGGGATAATCAATTATCACCGGTTTTTATTCATTATTATTTTATTTTGAAAATAATAGAAAATAGTTAATAGAGGTACTACTTGGTTATCCCGTCTACCAAAAACCATCACCAAACTATAATATTATATGCCAATAATGAATGTCGCATCCAATAACATTAAATACGATGCACGTGTTTAAAACGCCATTAAGGGATTTTTATTTCGACTTTTTATTTGTATTTTTTAATAAGATTCTACAAATTATTTTTTTGTGTTATTTAAAATGAAAATTATGTCTATATGTATAATTTCGCTATGAGTTTGGCAATTTGTATAGTTTGGCAAATTTCGTCGACGGGATAACTAAGTAGTATCTTAATATATATGTATGTAATTGAAGTTTGAAAACTAAGCTTTTGCGAAATTGGCGTTAGAAGAATATCGCACAATGTCGTGCATATATGGCATCTATGCCAAGAAAGCATCAAATGAAAAAACACATGGTGATGCAAAAAACGTTTGTGATGATGTGAAGTGAATGTAACATTTATGATCAGCAATTATTGGTATTTAAAAGTATTTTTGCTTGAGATATTGTCGAAAAAGCATTGCAAAGATATACTTCCCCTCTCCCTTCCATTTCCAAATGTACTAAATTTAAAATTATGGGAAAAATCAGAGTTTACTTAAAACCGTGCATACAAATTATAGTAATTATTTTAATTTTTCTAAGAGAAATTCTCAATTTTCCGTTATTAAGAAACGCTATTTTAAAATCGCAAATTTAATCGGCTATATCGCCAAGCTGCATAATGATCAACGCCACTGAATTTATAAATAATGCCATATTGCAAACTTATCAGTCAAAAAACAGTGGAACCTTGGTTTACGGCCCCCTCTGTTTTTGACAAGTTCGGTTTATGACCAACTTCAGTGATCAAAATTTTACTCTTTAGGATTAGATAACTCGATTCGCGACCAAAGCTGTCGAATAGTTCAGTTGGCAACCCTCACATAATTCTCGTTATAAGTCAAGTTTGGTGTAAAGTGCGCGTATCAGAGTGCTTTGTGACCTTCAGTACAGTAAAAAATTTAACTTATTGTTTTAATTTTAATCTGTTTTGCGAAAATTTTAACCTTTATTATGACTTCTAAGAATGAAAAAGCGTTTAGTGATAGCAGTAGTAAGAAGCTTAAGCGAATTACTGATCAATTATGAAAAGAAATAGTGACAAAACTTAAGAACGATGATAGTGTAATCAAAATATCTAAACAATACGGCGTAGATGAACCGTCGATTACTCCGATTATAAAGAACTAGACGTATGTGGCAACCCCAAAAGTATTTTCTATCTCATGCATTTAATGCGTCAAAATTCATTATTACAGTGCCAAAATCAAATGACAATCATATGCTCACTTTGAGGATTATAAGGAAATGAAATTCCGAACATTAGTTTTTGAAATAGGGCTGTTGCAGATATCGGGGAAAATACAACATACATGCGACATTTGTTGGGAGATTTACCCAAAACACGCAATGAGCAATAATATAAATCAAGGTGTGCCTAAATCTCAAGTTTGATGAAAATTTGTGCATTAATTCCTGCGATAGAGATAGTGTGGTAATCGGAACAATTCAGCATAGCAGCGCCATGTGTTTGGTTATTGAAACCAAAACGTAAACAAAGCCAATTCATATAAAGATTAACTGAATTTGAAGTTTGATGAAAATCCGTGCTTTAATTCTAGAGATAGAACAATTGCGAAAATAATGAAAAATGCAACACGCTTAAGTCATCTGTTGAACAATTTAAATCAAAATGTAAACAGCATCAATTTATATCAGGGATTACCTGAATATAATTTTTTTTAATCCCATGCATTAGTTCTTGAGATAGAGCGCCCAAAAAATTTATATCACATACAGAAAGTCAGATACAAGAATGGATTATGATCGTGAATGGAGGTTCCACTGTATATTATATAAAAAAATTTATTACAATTGGTGATTTCAATGTCAATTTTACAAATAATACTAGAAATGAATTTTCAGTATATTTTCATCCTTGGTTTGACGTAGATCTATTAAGGCTGTATTTCGAGCGACTTTCTCCAAGGAAGATAATTTAATCTATAATTTCCCTAAAAATGCCCTAGAATATTATTCAATAATTGGAATAAGCTACACTGTTAAAAATCTTGCAGAACTTTGTACAGTCATTTCACCGTTTTCTGAAAAACCAGTAACATAACCGTAATTTAATTCTATTCTGACCATAAAAATTGTAATAATATGTGCAGAATAACGTAAAAAGACGGCTGTTTTATTTTTTTGTAGAAAACGTTCAAATGACTGGATAAAATGCGGCAGATTTTTAACAGTGTATTCCAATAGATATCAAGAAGGAGAAATAAAAATATTTTACATAATTTTTTTTAAAATTTAAATGGGAAAATTCGTTTTTATATGCATTGACTATAAAATTATGTTTAGCGACCTTTGGGTGCCATGATCACAAAAATCTCGCTAATGGCGGAAATATTTCATACTTATAACATCTTATTTTTAAAACAAGTAGATAAGAATGGCACGAATCCTATGTGAAAAGAATAAAAATTTCTATTCGTATTATTTTTCTACAAAATATGTATTATCTAAAATTAATTGAATCTGTCAATTTCTGTATGAAGAAATCAAAATTAATTTCGTTTTTTCACGTTTTTTGTCCATTGATTAAGTAGTTCAATATTGAGCGAAATAAGAAAAAGTACTGGGAATATTTAAAAGCAACTGAGGTTTTCTTATATTCAATATATAATTATCAAAAAATTTAAATGACTAGTATTAAAAGATGCTCTGATGAGCACTAAAAAGGTTAATATGTTTTAAAGTATGAAAAAGTGTTTTACAAGAGCTTCTAATTGAGAATGAGAAAGGACAAGGGGTCCCTTCTTGGCTGCAATCAGTGTCAATGCCAAATTTGAAAAAATCATATTTGCGCTTTTTCCATATAAAAGAAATCAGTCACTGTTACGATAAAATTGTGCATTGTAAAGGCATAATTAGAAAAGACACAGCGCGATTAAACATGAATGTAAAGCAAAATAGGACCAGAAACCATAGTTCCCGCAGCCAGTGTTGAATTCAGACACTTTTCTCCGGGAGGGTCTTCTGTGGCTTCGGGGGGGGGGACACAATAGAGTTCTAAGGGAATTATACTTTTTTACCATTAAAAACACAAAATCTCAAATTTTATTGGGGGGGGGGCATTTGATACCTTCGGTAGGGATGTTTATGGTGGGACCCCCGGCCCACCTCCTGCATTTAACACTGCCTGCAGCGTATCACATTCACGCAGTCCCACCATAAACTGTCGCAGTGTAAATCAGCACAGAAAAATGATTTGTAGTGCAGTTGCAGTGCAGAGTCAAAAATGCAGTTAAAATGTATAGCACGATTGAAAGTTTTACTAGAAAGTAAAGATAGAAAGTTTTAAGCAAATTTATTTTATATGGAAAAAGTGCGAATATGATTTTTTCAAATTTGGCATTGACAGTGAATTGCAGCCAAGAAGGGACCACTTGCCCTTTCTCATTCTCAATTAGAAGCTCTTGTCAAACACTTTTTCATACTTTAAAACATATTGACCTTTTTTACTGCTCGTCAGAGCATTTTTTAATACTAGTATATAAATAATAACATCTAAATTAAATATCTTCTGAGATTTATTAAAGCTATCTTCAGAATTATGATATAGAAAGCATTCGTAATCATAATGAGTAGTATACAAATAATGTGACGTATCATGTTGAAACATAAGAAATAATCTTGAGCTTTAGAAATGATATATAAGAGGAAAATTCTCATTTACTTCCATTTTTTGAAGGAATTATTCGGTATAAGAAATGCTGCTAGTGATTATCATCAGGATAATACAGAATAATTTATATGAAATGTTTTCTACATTGGTAAATATGCTGATTCCCTTCCTCACTAAACATTCAACATATGCTTCTATCAAAAGCCAAAATATTGTGCCGTCATGTTTACGCGACATTTGTTGCCATGTCCAGGAAGAAAAAGATAATTAAACATCCAAGATAATATAACGTCTTGCAATATGCGGTATTTCTGTGATGCCTACGAAGAAATAGATAGTTAAACACTAATTATTACAGCAAAATGTATTTATATTTCAACAATCATTGTAAATATCGTTGCTTGCGTGTAGAGAACAACATTAACAGCATTAGTGATCGAGAATCAGGATATTTAGTCATTTGAATGAAATTTATGCCTTGTCATATGATGAAGAGTCTCAGTTCCACAAGTTCACCTATTCTTACAAAATTAAACCTCTCTAAAAATAGTCTTTTCATAGATAAATTTAAAATAATCTTTGGAGGTAATAACAGATATTTGACTTTATATTTTTATCATAAAGAACATATCTTCCAAGAGAAAGCTACTCTCATCTTAACTAAAACACTAATTAAAACATGAAAAGCTTCATATTGTCCTTTAACCATTATGATATAGTCTAAACAGAATCACACAAATAATTTTATCATATCATTGCAGATGACCTGTAAGTTTCTAAAAAAAGGACCAAAAGGTTATCTGCGTTAATTGTAAATGCTAGATTTTTGCAGGACAGTTAAGTAGGAAGACCATTCGCAACTTAAGCAAAAATTACTTGGTTCAAACTTTGCTTACAGACTTCTTTTCTCAGTTGGAAAATTTAATTTAATGTAATTTACTTAGCAACTTGAAATAGTGTATTAAATTTTATGAAATATAAATACGTCCCTCATAGCATGCATGTTCACAGTGACGTCACAATGACGTCACTGTGAGTTACTTTGGTCACATCACATCTGTGACGAAAATGCCACCACTCAGTGACGTCACATTGTGACTAAGATGTGACTTTCTAAAAAAATTTTCACAGTTCGTCACAATGTTAATGTTAAAGTAGTCACAAATGACACACTTTTCACAAATTGGTCACATTGTGACGTCACAAAGTGGTCACAATGTGACGTCACAAAAAAGCCCTAAAACGGCCATAACGACTTCACATTTTAGTCACTGTGACTTCACATCGACGTCACGTGACGTCACATCGACAATCGCTGGTCACAAAGTCACAATGTGACTTCACAACGACGTTACAGTGACGTCACCATGTCTTACGGGGTATGTTGAATTTATTTGTATTTCCGTTACCTGCAGTTTATCCATTTGGTATAAAATAACAGGTGCTCTTATAAAATTTTATTTGAATAAATTCTGGCAACCGTATTTCTTCAGAAGTTAGAGCATTGACAGCTTAAGATAAAGGTCACAGATTCAAATTAGGCTCTGGACACTTTTTCATTCAGTTGCAAATTATAAATAATATTATTTACCTACTTATTAGAATATTTGTAAGAAATTTAATCAAATGATTATAGACATGTAAATGCAAATAAATAAAATAAAAATGAAATTCCAGAAAAAACAGTATAATGATCAGATGGTAGAGCATTGACAACTTAAGATAAAGGTCTCAGATTCAAATCAGGATGTAAATGCAAATAAATACAATAAAAAAAAATATAGACATGTAAATGCAAATAAATACAATAAAAATGAAATTAAAAAAAATCGTTAACAATTTTATAGAAAAAATAAAAGAAAGAGACATAAAATAGTAAATTTAAGCTAACTTTCAACTTACCGTTTATGCTCTGCATATGATAAATTGTTCAGCTAAACTACGGTTTTATTTATGTCATATAAGAAGAAATATGATCATTGAAATCCTTTAGGGGAATTTTACTTTAAAAGCTTCAATGCAAATTCTTATTTTTTTTTATGAAAAGAAAGAATGGTGTTGCTATGAGCCTTTGGAACAATTTAGAAAACAAAGGTAGTGAAAAATAGGAAGAAATAAATAGATGTTTTTCAATTGTAAAGACTGGTTGATCCCTTATGGACTTAGAAAAACAGATACCTAGAATAAAAGACTTAAATAAATTTTTAACCACTCTTAAGAATCTTTTGAACTCTTTTTTTATATGATACTGAATTTATATGAACTGCATAATAAATCGAAAATAATATTAAAATCTCAATAAATTTATCTATATATTGTTTAAAATATTATGAGTAAACTACATTATTAATTTGAATAGATAAATAATAATAATAATAAGTTTTTCAGCATTAATAGCAGGAAGTAATTTTTCTGACAATTTGAAAACTTTTGCTAGATGCAATGGCAAAGTGAAAATGTACAAGTGGCATACTTTATAATTGCGACTAATTTTAAGGAATAGCTTTGGAAGGACAACTAAAATAAATACCAATATTTTATGTATGTAAATCCTGTATAGAAAGTATATTAAAAATCATGCAAAAATATACATTTATGATATACTATATGTATTTACCTACGAAATTAAACTAATATTTCTCATTTTATTTTCAATATTCAAATGTGTGTTTTAGAACTAATACAGAATAGAAAAATCAGAAATTAAAACCCATTTCAATGTTATATGATGTAAATTTATCTGTATTTCAAAAAAAAAAAAATAAATAAAATAAAATAAAATAAAATAAAATAAAATAAATAAACAATTTAAAACATGCTGATATTTTAGTCATACAAATACTTATAAAAAACAGGTTTTAAATTTTGAAACTTAGATATGATGCAGAAAAGTGGATAAATACATCCATATTTTGTATGTTATTCACACATACATTATAAAAGATAATTTACTGTGTTTTTTGTGTCCTGAATGAAACAACTAAAATTTTGGATTAAAAAAAATATTTTACTTATTTTACTTTATTCACTTATTTTACTATTTTTTTTTAAATTTATTTAAAAACTATAAGTAAGTATTAGTAAAAAGATAACTAAATAGAGGAATAAGAACTTATACGTGATTTGCAAAGAGAGAACTTACTAAACAAGATCTATCAGTCATTTTCATTTATTCAAAATAAATCAAGAATCTCGGCGCTTTGAAACAAGAGAAATAATAGCAAGCAATGAATACCAGGTTTTTGAACAACTAAGATTGTGTCTAATTATTTTGTTCTGGATGTAGCTGTAAATATACATAAAAATTAAAGGTTCTAGATTCATAAAAAAGTTGTTGACATATTTGATTGTTCAGAAGTATGGATTTATTAAAAAAGACATCGCGATCGTTTAACGTATTAAACACACCAGCCATTAGAACCACTGATGATGCGTTGACGTTGCTGAATTCAGCCGTCAAACTTTTAATATAGTACCTTCCGTAATCGAATACTGTTACAAACACGTTAAATGAACCCTTGTTTCTTCTAATACCGGCTGTACTGATCTTGAAGCGTTGTTTAAGATCATCTTATCATCCGACCTCTTAATTCGCTAAAAATCTCCAGGACATCTTGAAGATAAAGAAATTATCTTAATTGTTTTGCATTCAGGATGCTAAGATTCAGCAATCTAGAAAAATTCACAATTTCATTTGGTAAAACAGCCGGCACCCACTTGATTATTTTCTTATAACAATGACTAAAACTATATTACACGATTACGGAAGAATTAGAAAGTATAATTCAACAAGTTTAGTATGTCATAAAGCGGTTGACGGAGAATTCAATCTTTAGACGGCAATGGCGTTTTTACATATTTTCAACTCTCTACCAATGCGAGGCAAATGTTTTTGGGGTTTACCGCAATGTCTAGCAGAATTGGTACAGTGTTTTGATTCATCTCCTCTCAAAACTAATAGAAACAGGTGCAGCTCCTATGAAAAGGATTTCATAGCAGATACCATCAAAATAATTTTTAAAAAATTCACACATTTAAAAACTTATATGTGCTGCTTAGGTAGATTCCTTTACCATTGGTGGCAGTAACTGCGATATCAGTATTGCTCTATGCGGTGATCAGAGGCATTAGGAAATTGTGTATGACATAGTGGCTTGATATGAAAAAATGATATAATTTCATATGACATACGTCTTAATTTGACGTCAGAGTACATTATCATAATTCCACCTTCTTTCCTTGTTATAATTTATCCATAGAAAATTAATTTTATTAGCATATTAAGTTTATTATTTAAATTTTAAGCACAATTTTACCTTATTTATGTTTATAATAAAATGACATAGAAACTATTTTTCATAATTACCTAAATGCTACATAATTATATTACTAAGTTTTATTTTATTTATGTCTTTATAAAAATTGGCATGCTGATTATTTGAATGTAAATACAAATACTAGTTCATCAGTTTTACTTTAAACGTTTATATATTTTATTAAATAAATTTAATATTCATCTTAAATTAGATTATATATTATTTTCATGTACATTAATTTCAATCATTTCAGCATTTTATTGAAATTTAATGCATTTTTGTTCAGTTTAAATTAATTTACTTTCACATAATCCCAGCCTGACAAATGTCAACCAAACCTGAAAAGAGCATGATTTAAAAGGAATGTTTCATTTCGCTTAAACTGCATAGCTTTATAAAATTAAATTCCATCGTGGGCATTATTTTTTAAATTAAGAAATATTTTCAGGTAGAAATAATTTTCTGCAATAAATCTGTTTGCGCTGTAGTTTAAGTTATATATCTCATTTAAAACTTCCATTACGTGCACATATTTCTAAAGAAAAGGGTGCGTGTTTTCGTTTAGATCATTATGATAGGAATGAAATAATAAATTCTTTTTAAGATTAAAAATACAAAAAACTACTGTATAGTCTTTAAAAGAATGTTTTCATATTATTTATATTTAGATAAGAAGAGAAGACTATGCTTTATTCCGTTAAACTTGTCTAGAAATTCTATCTATATTATTACTTTTAGTTTTTGATAAAATATTATTATTGATATTAAAAGAAAAACAATTATTATTATTATTATTATTATTATTATTCCAACAAAATTGCATCTGACATGTTGAAATAACGCGGTAATATCTTTTTATTGTATTTATTTTCTCATATATTGAGGAATTGTACTAAAAAAAAACTTATTTATTATTTTCCTAATACTATATTACATTTTGCTACTCTTTTGAAATAAAATCGATGTAATATATAACCGTTCAATTTAACCAAATTTTATTAACTAATCTTTATTGATTAAACTGTAAGATGTACTAAAAAATAAAATAAAACACCGAATTTATAAAAAGAATAGTTTAGTTCAAATTAAAATTCAATTATATTACGTTTGTTTGATTTATTTTTTATACTGATTTTAATAACCCAATTAAAATCGAATTAGATTTATATTAAATATAACTTTGGTACAAAACAATAAAGGGTCGTTTTTTATTTCCTTATAAATAGCACTAAAATATATTTATTGTTTAATGTTATGTTTATTAGTTTAAACATAATATTAAACAATAAATATATTTGGCCCCATATGTAATATGCATTAAGTAAAAACAATAAATATATGTGGCCCCATGTGTAATATGCATTAAGTAAACTTTCAGAACAACATAAATGTTAAAAAATATACTGATTAATAGTGCAGCATACCATGATTTAAAACGGAAATATTGAGATTCTATTATGGTATTTTTTAATAGATTACAATGGGAAATAAAAGTGAAAAATTCAGTAACAAAACATATTACCTTTAGTTGTAATAATAAAAAAAAAAAATACGAAACAAAGCTTTGGTATTTATCAGATATTGTTTTCCTTGCTAAACAATTTTACAAAAAGTTTTAAAAAGTGTCATAATTAAAGCATGCCCACACAATTACGTGGATGCTCCATTGACGTAATCTGACATCGTAACTTGTTTAAGTTTTGTTTTCAATTAAACCTGATCCTATTAATTAATGTTAAAGACCAATACTTTTTATTTCTAAAAAACTGTTCATGTCTTACAGTGATAATTTTATCATTAAATATAAATAATATGCTTGAGAGTTTTTGGAACATTACCTCTCAGTTTTGAATATAATTTTATGTTAGGGGAAAATATAATGTCGTTTTCTGCCTATTTATTTATTTATTTTATGCTAAAAAGAAAAAAAAAGAGGTTTTTACGATCAAGGTATATATTTTTTATTATGCATAGGAATATTAACCTTAATTATTTTAAAAAAATAACTTATTTTTTTAAACTGAATTATATCTGTAAAATTACACAATGTATTAAATAATGTAAGTAAAAAATAATTTAAATAATGTAAATATGCAGATTACTGAACGAATTAGTTTACGCCGGTGAGAAGTGTAACAATATTTTATTACTTATTGATTTAATTATAAATTCTTTAAAAATTCTTTATTCTTATTCAATTCTTATTCAAATTCTTTAATAATTTGAAAAGTTTAAAATGGAAAAATAAAGAATTATACAAAAAAATATTAAGAATAAAATATGCATAAATACAGAAATAGTATTATTAAATTTTCAGTATACTTTTTATTATAAAAAACAAAATAACAAAAAAATTTCTGCTTTAGATGAATAAATATATATTACTAACATTAGCATTTTATTTACCTAATTTCCTTTAACAAGTATTCTAACAATCAGCACAGAATTTCGGAATTGCAATTGTAGAGTTTGAACTAATGAATCGTAAAAGATTAAAATTTCTCATCAACACATTCCGTTCATGCAAACGTCGTTTTCAGTTCAAAATTGGACTTTTAATGTTTCTCCAATCGTCATTAGTTAATACTAGAGAAATAAAAAAGTTTAGATTAATGGTATCTGTGTAAATAACGATCAGGTAAATTACGCTTTGAATTGAAATCATCGACGATACTTTATTTGCGAATATGTATGTTAAAATCAAAATAAGAAATAACTTTGTTTTGATTATTAATTAAAGTAGAAAAATATTAACTAATAAGCATGAAACTAACAGTATGCATAAAATAACAGCTGATAAAAAGTAACAGATATTTTAAACATTTAAAACACATAATTCAAAAGTATTTACAAAGACAGTATTTCTTGATTTATAGATAAGATTAGTTAGTTAAGATTAATATTTACAAAAATACAAAACCTAGCAACCTTATATTACAAAAACCTAGCATACATGACAGCTAAAGCATGGGGTCTTACACCTAACATAATGAAAATTTGGTACAACACAGTAGTTGAGAAGACGCTAATCTACGCGGCCCCGATTTGGGGGCACAGCCTCACGAAGAGGTGTAAAGAAATCATTTTGAGCTGCCAAAGACACTTCGCACTGGCCATAGTCAGGGCCTATAGAACGGCCCCAACCTCGGCCCTATTGGTACTTGCTGGCCTGATTCCAATTCACCTTAAAGTAAACTATGAAGCGGCATACGGCACAGTCTCAAGATTAAGGAAGAATGCAACAATACACAACACAATCATCTTTCACAGAGAATATACTCAGAAAGTAAACATATGGCAAAACCACCGGCAGAAACAATTGAACCACGTATAGGCCACAACCCAAAAGACACATTCATTTATACAGACGTCTCAGAATTGGAATCAGGTGCTACAGGTTCGGCTTTTGTAGCTTTCAAAAATAATAAAAAAATAAAGACTTGGTCAGTGCCTCTAAGAAGTTGTAACAGCGTCTTCCAAGCCGAACTACTGGCTATACATAAAGCAGCGGAACGGGGCAATTCATTTTGTGAGTCATACAGCATTAGGTCGGACTGCCAATCAGCAACAGATTCATTAAGCAAACCATTCAACACCAGTGACACAGTCAACAAAATACACAACCTAATCAAAGATTCAAGAAACAATTTTAAAATCAGCTGGGTCAAGGCGCATGTCCGCATCCAAGGAAACGAAGAAGCCGATGTGTTAGCCAAACACGCAGCACTAAACCAGAATAATGAACGTGCATACTACCTGGAAAAATCTAATTCAAAACTAAAAGGAACACTAAAAGACTTAACAACTGAACAGTGGCAGTTCAAATGGGACTATGGGGACACAGGCAGGGAAACTTACCAGTACTTTGCAAAAGTAGACGAAAATAGATTAGTGAGCGACTACCTACTCTCACAACTTTACACAGCTCATGGAGCATTCCCAGAATACCTCCACAGATTCAAGAAGGCGCACACACCGGACTGTGATTGTGGTTCGGAGGGTACGCCTAAACATTACCTGCTACAATGCCCACTCACACAAGCAGATCATCTAGCAAACATAACAACAGAAAACGAAAAATTATGGCATAAACAATTAGCAAAAAACAAACTCGTACAGAGAAAGGCAAAAATCATAATCAGGTTGCTCCAAGACAACTGCGACAACATCACGTCACTCATACAACAGAATACATAGACAAATGACCACACATACACACAAAAAAAAACTCGCAATCCTTTACTACAGCCACTAATCCTTCATGTACCCGCGCGAATTCGTGTGTTATATGTTATTATATGTTTAAAAAAAAGGCCTAGGATTCCTATCTTAAAAAAAATATATATATATATATAAAATAGTGTATTTTGTCTTATGTCCCAGCAGTGTGCGGTAGTCGTGCGATATCAGTAGTATCCAAGGCCCGAAACAGGTGCCCCGCAGGATCTTCCTGCATGCACGTCGCAAGATATCACGGATCTGCAAGTCGCACACCATGACATAGTAAAAAGCTTCACCCGCCTCCGGCACTGCTTGTCCGTCCTATATGTTATTAAAGGTAAAATGGCCTAGGTCTAAAACCCTACGGTCAACAATAAAAAATCATAAAATGTAAAAATAATGATATGTCTTATGATCACAGCAGTAAGCGGTAGTCGTGCAGTAACAGCAGTATCCACGGCCCGAAACAGGTGCCCCGCAATAATACTATTGCAAGCACGTCGAAAGACATCTCGGATCTGCAAGCTGCACATTACGACAAATCAAAAAGCTTCATTCGCCCCCGCCTAACTGCTTGTCCGTCCAGATCTAATAACATAAGATATAAATTACAAAAAAAAAAAAAAAAAAAATCAAAGGGGAATTTACGGAGAGTGCTTGGGTTAAGTGAACTATCTGGTTAATTTTAAACAATAACAATGTTACTAACCCATTTACCTTCCAGGATTCCCTCCCCTAGGACTTGGCTCCCGAAAATTTCAAGTTGACCTAATCGACGCAGGGACTCAAGGAACCCTGTGCGGTCCGAAGAGGTTCGGGAGCACCAATCAAGTCCACTGCACCAGAACCGTACTGGTTGACCTCTAGACGCAGACTCAAGGGACTCTGGCCGGTCCGACATCGTTCTGGAACCCTACCCTAGTTGGCTAACGCCTCTCAGGCTTTCAAGTTGACCTCATTCACACAGGGACTCACGGGACCCTGAGCGGTCCGAAGAGCAATGGAAAGCAACCTACTAGTCCACTTACCCCGAACCGCACACGTTGACCTCATCGACGCAGAGACTCAAGGGACTATGTGCGGTCCGAAACGTGTTCTGGGTTTTCCTTTTTCGTTTTTCCCCTTGTTTTTTTTCTAGTGACATTACGCCTCTTTATTAGGTGCATTTGGACTCTGTCCGCACGAGCTACCGGACCCGCTCCAATGGGACAGCCAATGAAGCACTTTTTTTTTTCTCTGTTTCTTTTTTTTTGGGTACGGTAGAAAGGAGGGTTCTCGTCACCATCAACAGCGATTCGACTGCCTTGCTTTTCGGTCCTAAAATTCTCCCTTCTCTGGCATTACTTAGCATTTCGGCCTTTTTAGTTTTGGTTATTTGCTTTTCTAAATTTCCCTCAAAATTGTCCCCCCTGTTGTCTGCTAAGAACATGCCACCGTTTCGGCTCAAAAAATAATTTTAGCTCCAGCCCCATTATGCCTGGCACGGCGAGTGGGAGTGATGTGCGGCGCCAAACTCAGTGCATTCACAAAGGCAATAAACTACGTACTCAGTCCAGCAACCGTTAGCCACAATCAGCCGACCTCGGCACTTGTCTGCGTAGATCGTTCCCACTTTGCCGGCTAAAATTCCATCATGTACGCTAATGGCGCCTGGTGCATGTAAAATCCGTCGTGGGTGCAAAGTCCTCCAAGTTACCTGTAAATTATACCTCTGGAGGTGCCTTGCCAGGTGAAGGTCTCGTCATCTGATCAAGGCTATAAATTACGAGACCATCTTGCGAAGCCATTTGCAGTTCAAACATCAGGATGTATCAATAATTAACAAGCGAAACAAAGTATGCTCATCGACAAGCAAATACTGCAGAAATGAAGGCATGCGAAGCAAAGTTTATTGCCACTACGTGGCAATTAGGCGGTCGTCCGTCCCGATACCAGGTATCTAACTCGTTAAGCTGAGAAAACTCGGCAGATAGTGGCCTGGTCATCGGTTAGAAAGAAAGAAAGATTAATATTTTATAATTATTGACACAAACACACATGAGATTGCTTGTAGAAAATGAAAAAAAAAAACAGAAGACGAAACTTTACTATTTTTAGCATCTCTGTTCAACTCTTTCTGTTTAAAATATAAAATTTTGGAGTTTCGAGAAAAGTGATTTACGTTTAGAAAATGAAAACATTGAGATTTAAAGAAATTCCAACAATAGAATAATAAAATTTCACAGATAATTCTTTTCGGCATTTAGATATTTACACAAACAAGATTAATTATTACTAGAAATCGATCAAAAATTCGGTTTAGTTTATCGTTTTTGACCGAAATTCTGAGTTTCACCAAAAATTCGTTTTCTACAAAAATGCTACAAAGAATTCGACAGAACCGAGCATTCTTCACTAAAAATTTCGTTTCTTTCTTCGAAAAATTTTAGCAATACTTCGGCAGCCTCAGCTGTTTCGACTCAAAAAAGACTATTTCGAAGCACTTTGTTTATAATTATCAATCATGAATCTGTCAATGTGTCAGTGCAAACTATGAAGCAAGCTATGAATATATACAGGATGTAACAAAAGGTTGTTTACAAACTTAACATGCTGGTCTGTCATATCATGATGAACAATATTAAATAGGAAACTAAGGGTCCCAAACGTCTTCCAAAGGAGATATGCGCCATTAAAGTTTAGGGTGGAAAAATTCAAATGATTATAAAAAACAGAAAAATTGGTCGATTCATTTGCGATTTTCCCTAAAACTATTCTTTATGTCAGTATTATCTTGAAAATAATTTATAAAGATAAAATTCAAAAAATGCCGATAGAAGGCGCTTTAGACTTTGAAGTAACGTAGAACTATTTTTTCAGTTATTTTTTGCATCTCATAAATTTTTTTTAGAAGCTTAGACGTAAATTAAATTTTGAGATGAAAATCTGAATCGTTGGGAGTGGTTAAGTAGCGCAAACTGAACTGTGTTCAATGGGGGTGGGGAGGTTCAAATTTCAATAAAATTTGCGGTTTTGTTCAAATTGATAATAAAAAACGGAAAAATTGGTCGGTTTTCGCTAAAATTATTCTTTATGTCAATACTTCCTTGAAAATAAATTTTAAAGATAAATTTTAAAAAATCCGTTAGAGGGCGCCTTAAACTTTAGAATAACCAACAATTATTTTTAACCATTTTTTTTTCTTTTTAATCTAATTAAATGCTTGCAAAAGTTTAGACTTAAATTTTGTGCTCAAAATCTAAATCGATAAGGGGGGTTAAATAGCGCAAACTGAACTGTCTTCAGGAGTGAAATGTTACCTTCCCCATCTCTCGAACGCAGTTCAATTTTTGGCCGCTGAATTACTCACAACGATGCAGATTTTGAGCACAAAATTTAAGTTTGAACTTTTACAAGCATTTTATTAGATACAAAAAATAACGGTTAAAAATAGTTGTTGGTTACTATAAAGTTTAAGGCGCCCTCTGACGGAATTTTTTGAAAGATATCTGTAAAATTTATTTTCAAGAAAATATTGATATAAAGAATACGTTTTAGCAAAAACCGGCCAATTTTTCCGTTTTTTATAGTCATTTGAAATTTGAAACTCCCCACCCCCATTGATCACAGTTCAGTTTGCACTACTTAACCACTCCCAACGATTCAGATTTTTATCTCAAAATTTAAGTTTATGTTAAAGCTTCTAAAAAAATTTTATGAGATGCAAGAAATAACAGAAAAAAATAGTTGTACGTTACTCCAAAGTATAAAGCGCCCACTATCGGCATTTTTTGAATTTTATCTTTATAAATTATTTTCAAGATAATACTGACATAAAGAAAATTTTTTGTTAAAATCGCAAATCAATTGACCAATTTTTCCGTTTTTTATAATCATTTGAAATTTGAATCTCCCCCGCAATTCAGTTTGCGCTACTTAACCACTTCCAACGATTTAGATTTTGAGCTCAAAATTTAAGTTTATGTCTAAGCTTCTAAAAAAATTGAATGAGATGCAAAAAATAATGGTAAAAACTAGTTTATCGTTACTCCAAAGTCTAAAGTGCCCTCTATCGACATTTTTTGAAATTTATCTTTATAATTTATTTTCAAGAAAATACTGACTTTAAGAATAGTTTTAGTGAAAACCGTAAACGAATCGAATAATTTTTCTGTTTTTTATAATCATTTGAATTTTTGGACCCTAAACTTTAATGGCGCATACCTCCTTTGGAAGACGTTTGGGACCCTTAGTTTCCTATTTAATATTGTTCATCATGATAAGACAGGCCAGCATGTTAAGTTTGTAAACGACCTTTTGGGACACCCTGTATATGACTAAACTCTTTCATATACTCATAAAAATCTGCAAACTTAACTGCAATGAGAATTTTTTTGTTTGAAATACCAAAAGTATTTCGAATACTCTTTGAAAAAGTTCAAGTAAAAAAATGATTATTAAAAAAATATATATATAAAAATAAATTAAATCGTGTGTACTCTGAAATAAATTATATTTTTATAACTGGAAAATCATTCGATGTCGTTTATGAATTAATTACGTTTTAACTACTAGGAATGTATTTATTAAAAATACAACACATTGCTCAATGGTGCACAAAACAAGAATTTTAACATACACTTGTACAATTAAAATAAAATAAAAATATCAACGTTTTTCGCTGTCTTCTGCGGCCGTCTTCAGGAAAATATGATAATGGAAGGACTAAGTTTGCTTCTTGATCGAGAGATAATATTTCTAATAAATTAAAGTCGAAATGAATTAAAAGTTTAAAAATGTTGCCACTTACACGTGAGTAAAAATTAAAATATTGCAACGAGATAAAATTTTTAAGATTTTATGATGTTATGCCGTGTTTTTAGTATATTGTAGGACAAATTATCGTTACAAGGTTTATTTTCTCGTGCAATGATTTCGACAGATTCTCTTATTTTACCTTCAACTGGGTAACAATTTAATAAATACATTCTTAGTAGTTAAATTTTATGGTGCAATTGTCCAATTGTATATTTATTAATTACGTTTTATTTTATGTAAAAAAAGGATTTGGGTCTAAGGCAAAGTGAGCCAATTTCGGCCAAAAACGTAATTAATAATTATGTATACTTAATAAATACGTAAAAATAATTAATAAACATACATTTTAATAAAAAGTATGTATAATTATTTATATATAATTAATAATTATGTATATATACATATGTATAATTTAATATTCTTGGCATTTTAGATTTCGTTTTCGGCCGAAAATCGAAAGATCCGAATTTGATTTCCCTTTATGCCTTAAACCTGTTTCGGTCGATCTTCACATATTATATATTTTTTATCAGAAATTATTTCACGATCGTTTCATGAAGTTATGTCCACGTCGTTAGTATTTTTTCGACTGTTGCTCAGATAAATAATTTATAGAATGAATACTAATATGGAAACAAAATAAAGTAATTTTACAGAATTATTTGAAATACAGAATATATTATTTTATAGTGAAAAATATATTATTCTAAAGGAAATTAGCATTTTTATGGTAACAGTTGAATCATGTGTTAAAAATTACTTACTAGTTATGTAATTGGTCTTGTACAGTTCCACATGTACAATAACAAATTACTTGAAGTCACATTAAAAATGCTACAAAATATAATAAAAACCTAAGTTATTCAATCGCATTTCTTTTTTTTTTAATTCTCAGAAAATACAACATATTTTATACATTATTATATACATTTTATGTGATACTGTTACAATGCACAAAAAGACAAACAGTTTCATATAAAAGTAAGATTCTAAAGTAAAAATAATAATGACTGATTGATTTAACGCAAAACATAATCTTAAAGCTTGTTTAATACTTATATGCATTTGAGCAGCTGTGATTTTTTTACATATTACAATGTATTTATGAAAAAAATCACCGAATTTTAATAAAAAATTGTGTTGATACATTTTCACTCCATTTTTGAAGAATTATTTTGAAGTTCTCATGAGTTATGACGGTTTGTGTGTCAGTTAACTACCCGGAGAAATGTCTTTGGTTATTCGGCAAATGAAACACACCATTTAACAAAATATTTCCTCTATTTTAGATAAAATTATATAATAATAAACGAGAGGTATCACTATTTAAAGCTTCTACAAAATTCTATTTATGAAAGTTATCCCAGGGATATTAATCTTAATTTTTCTCAGAAAATGTTACAGTATGCGACATGGACATTTACAATAAAAAATAGATTAATAAAACATAAATATAAACTTGGATACTTTATAAACATACACACATGCATATATGTATATATTGTAGCAAAACAATACACACAAATATAATTATACATTGTAGGTACTGTAAGCTTCGACCGAAAATAGATTAAATATACATGTTTTATATACATGTTTTATATACATTTTTTTAAATTCCAAATGGAATGCCATATTATATCTAATTGAGGTCACTTGGTCACTTTTATAAAGCGACAGTGCAACAAAGGCAAAGGAAAGGGATAAGCCGAATCACGATCCCTTAGTACAATTAATCTTTATGGAATAAGTATTTTGGATACAAAAGAACAAGTAAAAAGGTAACTTTACATCAACTATCACTTTATATCAACTACAAATCACTTTACATCACTTTATATCAACTATCTACACTCCCAAAAAATTGTAAATTTTTTTCTAGGAAACTGGGATTACTAGAACTTCTTATGTAATGGTTACAGAACATTCATGTTACAATTACAAGCATCTTACAGTTTTTTCAGTGTTTAAATTTGTGGAAATTGAAAAAGATAAAAAAAAAAGAAAATTATGGTAAAATTAACTGTAAAGCCACAGTAAGTTTAGGAATGCTAGCAAAGTGGAATATATGTAAATTTATGTATTGTCTTGATATACGAAAAAAGTTCAATTAGTACGTATATGATCAGAAAACTATTAGTAAAAATGTGGATATTGACATTACATTTTCGAACATATGTTGGTAAATTTATTTCCCAAGAAGTATCCTACAGATATTTTGAACTTGTCCCACTCCCTTTGAATTTTTTTACAAATGGTATTGTGCTTCTTGGACTGTTTTGCAGATATAAAGGAATTAGGGCTATCAATACTTAGAATGATGAAATGTATGTTTTTTTTTCTATTTTTTCAGAAAGAAGAATTTACAAAAATTTGTGTTGAAGACTTGTCTAGACTAATGGAAAGGCAACAGCGAACTAAAACAGACATAATATTACTTTTTTTTTTAAATACCACTAATTTGAAATTTTATGACTAATTTAATTTGTAAAAAAATGCCATTTTCGGCACAAAATTTGTTGATAAAAATAGAAAATTATAACTAAATTTTTGCGCAGAAGATGTTTGCGCTAAGGAATGACATTGTAGATTCTCAAATTCACCGCTGTAGCTGACCACAATTATACGAAAATTTTTCTTTAAACATATTTAAAGCTATATTGGGATTTTTCATTTTCATAGACAGTTAATTAAAATCTTACAGAGAGAAAATTTTTAATTTGGGATGTTTTTATTGGTATTTCACTCAATGAAGTGGAAAAAAAGTTGATCTTGTCTAACCCCTTTGGACATAATTCATAACAGATAACATCGGCTAATAGGGTTTTTTTTTTTTTTTTACATTTTGAAAAATATGTGTTGTTTTTGTTTGCGAATTGTTACCGCATTTTATTTCATTTTATTTATTTATTTATTAACGATTTGGAAAATAGTTGTTGGCCTCGTTAGAAAACTGGGAAATCTGAAGTATATCTGAATGTTTTTATTGCTGGAATTCCAGAACTTTTTAATTTTATTCGTTTT
The DNA here is from genome assembly GCA_964019185.1 of Maratus speculifer. NCBI lineage: Eukaryota > Metazoa > Arthropoda > Arachnida > Araneae > Salticidae > Maratus > Maratus speculifer. The sequence goes on along the minus strand of OZ025297.1, from coordinate 18,187,953 downwards.
CTGATTGGTCCATGTTTAATGTTAAAAAATTAAATTCTTCTGTTTTTTTTATCTTATTCTTTTTCCGATTAGTACACGTGAATGTCCAAAAATAGAATACTTCTGTTTCCACCATGACACAAAATGTAATAAAAACATTAAAAAAAAATAATTTGAAAACTAATTGTGATAAAGATTTCAAACAAATTTCATTTTTGTCTCTACGCAACGGTGTAAAAATTAAAAAATTGCGATGTTTAGAAGTTTAAAAATTTGCAGTTCTGAAAATTGTAAAACGGAAATTTCATTTAAAAATTCATTTATGATGTGTCCTGAAATATTAATGTTTAATCTTTGTCGTAAGAAATAAGAGGCGTTCAGAAGTAAGTCTGATTAACTCCATCAAATAAAATTGCCCATTTTAAACAGTTAAAGTTGTATATCTATAAATTGTTTTTTTTTTACCATTGGTCTAGGAATATTATTGCTTAATGCATGGCGTACGTAATATATGACCGTAATATTGTCATGATCATCCTAAAAATTATGTTTATTATTATTATTAATTTAAATAAAGAATTTATCTTCAAATCATAAAATTTTATTCTTTGAAAATATCATTTTCCAAATAATCGGTGTAATTTGTTAAATTACAATTTTGTTACTTTATGAAATTTATTCTTCTATTTTTTTGGTTACTTTTCCTTCAAGAAATTTATTTATTTATTTATTTATTTATTTTATTTTTATGTTTATTATTGTTCTTTATCATTTTTAACATCCGTGATTTTCTAGCTATTCTTATCTTATTGCGACTACCAGGTGAAGAAAGGCTAATGATAACTGAAACCGGATAAATTTAAAAGAAAATTTAATTTAATTCAAGACACAAGCGGGGAGTGTGCGCTCAAGGCTCTTAATCCATCAAACGATTGCAGGTGCTTCGAGCTGATTATTAGCGAACTATTATCTGATTATTTGCATTGGATAAACTCGAATCTGAATCCGGAATATTTAAATCAATTAAACTTTCGCCATCTGAATCTGAAACTAACATGTCAAATTGATTAGAATTTCACTTTCCAAATGGTTGTTGTAAATTGTTGTAAATTGTTGAAATATTCTGTTTTCCTTTTTATTTGATCTCATCAATTAAAATATTTGCAGAAGAAATCAGCAAATAAAAAAATACGGTAAATGTGTGTTACAAGTTTATTTTTTTCTTATTTATTTTTTTTTTCGAATTAGCTTAAGATAACATATTATGCTGTTGAAAAATTAATTACGTTACTGCTTTGTCACTTTTAATGTGGATTACGTGAAAAAAATATTTACAAGAAACATTTACCAATTTATTTTGTGATACAATTTTTGTATTTGTAACTTTAACTATGATACTTGTGCAGATATTTAAAAAAATAATTATTTAAATAAAGTGTTACATAGTTTTAATGTTTACTAATGATGCATTATGAACTTAGGAAATAATTTTCTATGTGATTTATTTTAATAAATAATCTCTCATAGATTTTACAGGACAAGAGTCTTTGATAATCAAGAAAAAATATTCTTTTAATTAGTGTTGTTATTATTGTTGTTGTTGTTGTTTTGCTGTTACGTAAAACACATTTAAACACACTAACGGATGCTGCACTAATAACTTGAAGAAATTTTAACTGAATTAATTGAATTCTTAAATAGGGGATCGAAAACATGCTTTTAAAAGTGTATGTGCTGCATAATAATTAACTTATTTTAGGTAGATTTCGTAAGAAATACTACCTATTGCAATCGCACCAGTTTATATATATATATATCTATCTATATATATATATCTCACTTTTTTATGGACACGATAACTTCTATAATTCTTCACCAATCTCCACCAAACTTGTACATAAAATCAAAGAGTATAAAATCTTGGCTAAGTTCGTTAATGGGCAAAATCGGACCAAGGGGGGCGGAAGAGGGGGCGTTTTTGTGAAAACCGAAAAAACGCCATAACTTCTTAATTAAAGTAGATATCGAATAGGTTTAAAGTTTATATTACTTCTTAAAAATGGGCCAAAGGTATATGCATGACAGAGTTTTGATAAATTTAGAAGTGGGCTCAAGGGGCGAAAAAAACAGGGATTTTGAGAGAAAAAAATTCATAACTTCGTCAATTTTCAAGATATCAAGTCCAACTAAATTTTTTGTAAATGTTCTTAACATTATCTAAAACTTTTGTATTTACAAGTTTTTGATAGGACCAACTTTTACCGATGAAAAAAATTAAAAACGAAAAGAAAAAGGGCGCTGAAAAAAGAGAAAAATCCACAACTCCGTCAATTTTTAAGATATCAAATCTGATTAAATTTATTTTACTTCTTCTCAAAAATATCTACAACTTTTATACTGACAAGTTTTTCATAGGACCAATTCGTATAGCAAAAATAAATTAAACAAAAATAGGAGTTGGAAAAAAACCCTCAAATCCAAACTGCTTATATTCTGACTCATTTTTAAATTTATTTTTGATTTTAAACGCATCCAAATGGTAGATCCTCTTATTTAGAAACAGTATAAAGTGATGCATTGGTCAATTTTCTGATAAAGACAGAATGTATTTCAAAAAAGGCTACCAAAAAGGGTATTTTGAACAGAATTTCCGAAAGTCATCGGTACTGAAAATTGAAGGAAGTATTCAAATAAGAAATTGCGTTTTTTTCTGACTCGTTTTTAAATCCATTTTTGTTCTCAAACGCATCCAATTTACAGATCCTCTTATTTAGGAACTATATAATGTGATGCATTGGTCAGTTTTTTGATAAAGACGGAATATATTTCAAAAAAGGCTACCAAAAACGGTATTTTGAACAGAATTTTCTGAAATCATCGTGACAGAAAATTTAAGGAAGTGTTCAAATAAGAAATTGCGTTTTTTTCTGACTCGTTTTTAAATCCATTTTTGCTGTCAAATTCATCCAATTTACATATCCTCTTATTTAGAAACTATATAATGTGATGCATTGATCGGTTTTTTGATAAAGACAGAATATGTTTTGAAAAAGGCTACCAAAAAGGTTATTTTGAACAGAATTTCCCGAAGTCTTTGTGATTTGAAAATTTAAGGAAGTTTTCACATAGCAAATTGCGTTTTTTATGACTGCTTTTAAAATCCATTTTCGCTCTTAAACGCATCCAATTTACAGATCCTCTTATTTAGTAACTATATACTGTGGCGTATTGGCCAGTTTTTTGATAAAGATAGAATATATTTTTTAAAATGCTGTCAAAGTGAGTATTTTGCACAAAATTTTCCGAAGCAATAATGATTATAGAATTAAGGATGTATTCAAACAACAAATCGGTTATTTTATGACTCATTTTTAAATTCAATTTTTTTCTCAAATGCATTCAACTGACAGTTTTTTGTTATTTAGGAGTTGTATAATGTACTGTTTTGGTCGATTTTTTTTAATAAATTCAGAATCTATTTCAAAATAGGTTGTCAAAATGGGCATTTGAGCTGAATTTTTCTTAAGATGATTCTGATAAAACCAGTTTTTTCAGAAAAATGAAATTAAAAATTTTTCATAAACGGCCAAATGAAGTTATTAAACTAGGTTTATCTCTAATCATATATATATATATATATAATATATATATTGGTTGAAATGAGCAATCTTCGAAATCTACCTCCGCCTATAGGCCCAGCCGACAGGGATTTTTTAAAGTTTAGTTATCACTAAAAAAAGTTGAATGAGAAAACGTGTATTTTGCAAAATCTCATAAAATTGCTGAACTAAAATATATCTTCTTTCGTGAGGTTTCTGCAGTTCATTCTGAGATGTTTCATTTAGCTATAACGTGCATTATGAGTCACTTTAGCTATTTCAGTGGATGTTTTTGAGGACATGTTCATCATTTCTTATTGCAACAATAAACGAATGTACGGCATAATTTATTCCTGTGCATTGCATTTTGGGTCTGTTGTTCTCTACAGCTGATTATTTTACCTTCTACATTGCTGATAAAAAAAAAAAAAAAAAAAAAAAGAATGCTGACTACTTTGTGAACCCTTTTTTTGTAAACCGCACTTCTTTATTATAATTTCTTCTTTTTATGACTTTTTAAAGTTTTTCCAATCTTCTGGCTCATTTGATAAATATATACACTATATTACCATTGATTATGGGACACTTGCGATTTTAGACATTTTACTAAATATCTAGAAAAATACATGAGGAATCATCTCAAAACTCTTAGTGTATAAATATAATAGTATACGTCATACATCTCCGTGAAGATTTTTTACCGAAACTCCATAGGGGACCGTCAACAAATTAAAAAATAATGAATATCTTTTGAATAACCCTGTCAAAACTAATGTAGCAAAAGCGCTCAAACTCTAGATTATGATTGAATGCCTTATTGTAATACACTGTGTTCCTTTTTATGCAAATAGCATGCATATTCGCAGAGTAATTAAGGTTTTTATAAAAATGGCCCCAAATTTTTCTAAGTTTTTCCCTTATAATTTTCAGAGTTCTTAATATAAAATAATATTTTTTTCAGAAAATATGATAAACAACATTGCACACAGTACCCTGTAATCAGAATTAAAAAATAATAAAAATTGTATGAAAAATGAGTAGGTTACTAAATACTTTTTTACTGCGCATGTCTCAAAGATATCAAAATTTCATTTGCATATTATGTTAGCTAAATGTATAGAGCAACTTTTGTAAAAGTCTCAAAATTATAGCTTGAAAATTCTGAAAGTAATCGTCTATAGAAAAAGGACAAAATCCGTTGTTTCCAAAATGAAGCAAAAAAATGAGGGATTTTATCAAAAAGTAGTCGTAACATCCCGTATTGTGTATTCTATATTGACACTAATCAATGAATATATGGATACAACCCCTCTTGTTTTTGCTTCATTTTGAGAATAACGGATTTTCAACTTATTCAATTGACGATTATTTTCAGAATTTTCAAGTTATGATTTTTGTGACATTCACAAAAGTTGCTCTATACATTTAGCTAACATAATATGCAAATGAAATTTTGATATCGTTGACGCATGCGCAGTAAAAAATTATTTAGTAAATCTACTCATTTTTCATACAATTTTTATTATTTTTTTATTCTGATTACAGGGTACTGTGTGCAATGTTGTTTGTCATATTTTCTGAAAAAAATATTATTTTATATTAAGAACTCTGAAAATTATAAGGAAAAAAACTTGGAAAAATTTGGGACTATTTTTATAAAAACCTTAATTACTCTGCGAGTATGCATGCTATTTGCATAAAAATGAACACAGTGTATTACAATAAGGCATTCAGTAATAATGTAGAGTTTGAGCGCTTTTGCTACATTAGTTTTGACAGGGTTATTCAAAAGATATTCATTCTTTTTTAATTTGTTGACGGTCCCCTAAGGAGTTTCAGTAAAAACTCTTCACGGAGATGTATGACGTATACTATTATATTTATACACTAAGAGTTTCGAGATGATTCCTCATGTATTTTTTTAGATATTTAGTAAAATGTCTAAAATCGCAAGTGTCCCATAATCAATGGCAATATAGTGTATATACAGGGTTGTCATAATTAAAGTTCGCCTATTCAGAAGGCTCTAGAGCCAGTTCTACGGCTCTAAACAAATCAGAATTTCACTAATACTTAGTTAAAGAGATGCGCTCTGCGAAAATTGAAAAAAAAAATAGTTAAAATTTTTGTCAGTAGGTGGCGCTGGGCCAATATTTAAGCCGACATTTGCAGATTCCTTTATTTTCTGGGGATTTTGAAAGATTCTGTATCTAAAGACAGATGTCAGACAATTTCTGATCTGAAAGACAGTATTAGACTTCACATTCGCTCAATCTAACAGGACAATTTACGCAATGTTGTAGAAAGCACAATTCTTAGAATGGAATGCATTATTAAAAATGGCGGAGGATTCATTGAGCATGCGTAATGTTATTCTTCGTTATTTCCTCATTGCCGAGCAACATGTTTTACTTTTGTTGATGCAGATTACATCACATGAAATGCTATTCATGTTTCTGTATTGTTTGGAGTCATAGGTCAGGCTCTAGATCTGTCTGATTAGGTGAACCTAATTAAAACAATTCGCAGTTCGTCGAAGCTTGTTGAAACTTTTAAATTTCTGTGTTTCGTCTGGATTGACTGATATTGATATAATGAATCTGCATACATCACCTTAAATATTGGCGCAGCGCCACCTAGTGACAAAATTTTTGACTAATTTTTTTCGATTTTCGCAGAGCGCATCTCTTCAACTACGTACTAGTGAAATTTCGTTTCGTTTGGAGCCATAGAACCGGCTCTAGAGCCTTCTGAATAGGCGAACTTTAATTATAACAACCCTGTATATCATACTATATCATTAATGACTTTAAATAATTACAATACTTCTTATGATTTTATACATATATAGTTTAGGTATAATAGTTTATGTTTCTAAATGGGTGTATCTAATAAATTAGATCAACATATATTTAACATAACAAACACCTATTTTAAACTTCATAATTGCATCATGGATTTGATGTTTTCTCAAATGATGAAATACTATGTAAAATAACTTTCTTTCTATATTTTTTTTATTTTATTTAAGTTATTTAATAAGTACTTTCTGAAGCTTTTTCACGTCAAACCCTATATTTTAAATACCGAAACAGACAAAAAAAATAGTTTGAGTTCAAAAAAAAAAAAAAAAAAAAAAAAAAAATAGACCTTTATTAAAGCAATTTATTAAAGATCCTTTTTACATAGTCACTTATTAAGTAATTTAGATGCTCCCATAAGTAATTTTGTTATATTTTTTTATATTTTTCAGAACTTTTGCTTTTGTAACATGAACAATTTGTTTATTAGAAACAACGTTTCAATTTTAAGTAATCGAAGTTCTTAAGTTCGATTTTTAGGGAGAAACTTTTCATTAATTAATTTTCGTGAAATTAAAAATTTGTTTATAATAAATATTCCATTTAGTAAAAAGACATTTTAATGTATAATAGAAATAACGAATTAAAAAAAAATCTGTTTGGAGCTGCATTTCTATGACGGCAAATATTAATCTGTGAGTGTTTGTGAAATTCTAAAAAATATATTCTAATATTTTAAAATTGCTTCTTATTATGTCGCATTGGGACAAAGAAAAATTTAATTTGCTTTTTAATACTCACAAAAAAATTATAAAATATTCAATAATTTATGTTTGTAATTGAATAAAAGTACTACAAATAGAAAAAACATGCCTTTGAAAAATAAAATAACATAAAAAATTACGTAGTTTAATGATTTAATTAAAAAGTGTCAATGAAGAATTTCATTTGAAACACATTGTAATTATTTCCGTAATGCAATAAGTGAATGTATTTTTCATTTCAAATAAACAATTAAATTTTAAAACTCAGTAAAACGGCTTTTTTCATCTAAACGAAACAATTGTAAATCTATTTCTACAGAATATTAACATTTGTTTTTTAGAAATATTCCAGTTAATTTAAAGACAATTTAATGTATAATAGTAACAAAGAATTGAAAAAAACTTCTGTTTTACGTAAGGTTTTCATAACTGCAAGAAGTAGTATCTCTAAGCGATATTCTAATATTTTAAAATTGCTCCTTAACATACCGCACAAGGACAAGGAAAAATTTAATTTACTTTTTTATGCTCACAAAAACTACAAAATATTTAATAAGTGCATTAGTAATTTAATAAAAATATTATGAATGAAAAGAACTTGCGTTTGAAAAAAATAAAATAGTAAATAACGAGGTTCAAAGATTTAATTATAAAGTTTTATTGAAGAATTTTATTTGAAACACAATGTAATTGCTTCCGTACTACAGTAAGTAGTTATATGCTTTTTATTTCAGTATATGATTGATTTTAAAATGCTTTTACAGCTAAGTGATAGAATTGTTAATAAATTAGTAGGTAATTTGAAACTTTGTCATTTTTGTCTGTTGGACTGGAAATGAAATTAAATAAAATTTTAATCATAAAAATGATAATAATTACTTCCTGACAATGTTCTTATTAACTATTTTTTTATTTGTATGGATTTTAACGTTCCGTAATTAAAAAGTACAAACAGGAACAGTCTAAGTTCAGTCCTATGTCTTTTTCTCCGACCGTTTCATCCGATTTACTCGAGAATTACAGAGCGAGTCCATTTGAAATTGTCAGAATTAATAAAGGCACAATAATTACTAATATACTAATACATTCACAAACATATACTATTCACAAAAATATATTGAAACAAAATTAACAGAGCCGAACGACAAAGCCAAACAAATAACATTAATGTTACTCAAAAATAAATAAATATATAAATAAATTAGGCAATGTTTTCGTAATTGTGAAATCAGAAATATACATCTTTTTATTTTAGGCGTTTTATTTTCAGATATACCGTTATAAAAGTTGCACACTATAGCGATTATCCTAGGGAACATAGTTTTTGAGAAAATTGTGCTGCATACAAATTTCGATCTGCAGGCATTCAGCGAAAGAGTTGATTAGCGCAAAAATATCTGTCGTGTGAGAAATATACAAGGATATGCACTCGAATATGTTCATACATATTTTAGATATATATGTCGATAATCTTCAATTACTCAATGCGCCATCAGCTTTTAAAATATCGATGAAAACTTTTAATATTATATTTAGGTAAAGCTAATCTCAGCACTACCATAAAAGTAATTAACGCGAAACTGTTAAAAACAGATTAATTTAATTAGGATGAGTTGCATAATTACTGTGGAAGTTGCTATTAGTTTGCATTGGAAGGCTCTTTGAATACTTTATCGGTGTCATTAAATGGGAATATATGGAAAAAAAACGTGGCACGGACTAAGGCTGTAAAGAGACTTTTCGACTTCCTTTCAAAACGCGCTTAGCCCAATGTCAAGTTTGCACCTTAAACAAGTATTTTGTTTTAGGTATGCTGCAAAAAGAAATGATTGTCAGTACGATGAATTTAGGTTCATCATTGATTTAAGTTCATCATAAACAAATTAGGATTAGATTAAAAAAACAGTTATACAGAAATGTAATATTTCATATACATTAGGCTTTATATCCCCAGTAAACACATACCTTTCGGCACACGATCGGACCGCAGCGGGCACTGTCGGTTATGTGTCGGCATGGACACAATGGTTTCAATAAAGTGTAGGCAGCATTTCGTCAACTGAAACATAAGAATCTGCTTTTACAGCTTCCGGTTATTGTAAACGGTCCTTTTATGATTTTATATCTGTAACCGACATATACCGGCCAGTGACGCAGGACCAATATCTGATCTCTGATAGTGGCCCGATTAGATTCGGCAACATTGGAACAAATTAAAAATTTTTACTCTTAACTGATATTTATTTTTTTTTCTAAATTTTGTTTGAGTTATTTTGACCAAATATCTAAATTTCATGTATTTCATATAAAATGCTAACGAGCATTAACAGAAAAAAATTCAAAAATAACCAATATTTGTTTATATGTGTGTTTCAATTCATTTAAATAGGACCCTCAATTACTTGAATAAGAAAAAAAAAACATATTTCAATCGCCCCTTAACATTGTTGTTCATTATGATCTTTATCGTAAGAAAAAAAAAATTAAAAATATTTCATAAGTTAATTCAGCTTATTTTATAATTATTTATTCATTTTAAAAGAAATATATTTTATTTTGTTTAAAAAACAAATGATTAAAATATGTTTAAAATTATTTTACAAGCTATAAAAATATAAGAGTTCTACTCAGCTTTTTAGCCTTAAAATTTAAATGAAAGATTCTGACCCCCCTCTCCCTTAAAAAATACCAAACGAAAATATATAATATTGATAGTGCTATATTCATAAAAATGAAAATAGTTTATTACAATAAGCCATTTAATCATAATCTACAGTTTGAACGCTTTTGCTACATTAGCCAGGGTTATTCAAAAGACATTCGTTATTTTTTAATTTGTTGAAGGTCCCCTATTGGATTTTGGAAAAAAATCTTGGCGAAATATATGACCTGTACTATTTTGTGTATACATCTAAAGTTTCAGGGTCATTTCTCATGTATATATTTCTAGAAATTTAACAAAACATCTGTAATTGCAAGTGCAAAGATTCTTTTTGCTGACATTGTTTATACATAGTATTTATCATATATATTATAAGCAGTGAGCCTCTAAACTTTCGCTTGAAGGATTTCAAAAACTCCATTTTTTTTTTAAACTGTATCATTCGATAGAGAATATACCACGGTGGTTTATGAGTCAAATACACAGCGGTAATTGTGATTTTTGGTAATAAATGTTTTATTTACTGATATTTTCGACGAAAGGGTTGCAACAACTAATTTTTTGGTGATAATTGTCGTTTCTAAAAGAATCAAAATGGCTATTTCTGATAAAAAATGATCGAAAAAAGAACCTGATAACTTATTTGATTTAAAAAAGAGAAATAAATAAGGAACAAAAATTAGTTTAATGAGAAATATTATTATGAAAGGAAAATATTTAATTTAAATATAAAAATAATATTCGTAATGGTTAAAAATTAATTCAGTGTGAAAGAAAGTTTTGAATTGACGCGATATTTGGCTGTTTATCACTTTCGCACCAGGTTTTTAAAAAAAAGCATCTCAAAAATTTCATTAGATAAAATGTAAATAACTTTTTTCTTTTCTTTCTTTTTCTTCTTTTTTATGTAATTCTTCCATTAAATGTCTTACAGAAGAATCTCGCAGAATTAATTAAAAAAAATGGCTGTAACTGTTAATTGTGTGGTATTTTCTTATTTGGCTGTTAGAATTTACTTTTGCCGCCAAATAATGCCGTTTTAGGCCAAAAAGGCATAAGTTGGAGCAAGGCTCGCAAAAACTATATTCTCTCTCTCTTTTTAGGCAGATTTCGTACAGTGGATTTTTTTAAAAACTGCACCATTTGGTTGAGAATATTCCCACGGTGGTTTATGAGTAAAAAATACAGCGATAACTGTGATTTTTGGTAACAAATTTCTTCTTTTACTAATATTTTTGACGAAAGGATTGCAACAACTAATTTTTTGGCGATAACTATCGTTAATAAAAAAATCGAAATGACTATCTCTGATAAAAGATAACATAAACATCTCAAAAAAAACCCCTGATAACTTATTTAATTTAAAATAAATAAATAGATAAAGAAAAAAATAAGTTTAAGTAGAAATAATACTATAAAATTAAAATATTTAATTTAAGCATAAAAATAATATTAGTAATAAATAAAAACTAATTCGGTTTAAAACTAAAGAAAGTTTTTAATTGATTCAATATTTCGCTGTTTATCTCTTTCGCGTCAGGTTTAAAGAAAAAAGTATCTCAAAAACTTCATAAGTTAAAACGTAAATAACTTTTTTCTTTTTCTCCTTTCTTTTCTTTTTTGCGTTCTTTTTTATGTGATTCTTCCATTATATGTCTTACAGAAGAAATTTGAACACAGCTGTCATTTATGCACTAAATTGACGCAATTTTTTTCTGACGCCAATTCAGCGAAAACATCGTATTTAAATACCAGTTGCATATATATTAATTATTTTTATTATTTTAAAAAGGAAATAATAATAGATAAATAAGTTTAGTTAATAATCATAGAACAAAACTATTTAAAGCAATTAAAAAAATAAAAATAAAAGTAAATCAAAAGTTTTATAATAAATAAATAACGATCGCCAGGTTACATGTTAGGCATAAAATCATCATTTTATTACAGTCGCGCTTATGTGATGCGTATATGACATCTGTGCCGAAACTCGTAATATTAATGTTAAAAATGGCTCTAATAACTGTTAATAATATGTTGTTTGTTTAATTGGGTATTAGATTTTACCAAACAATGCGGTTTTAAGCAATAAAAGTCATAAGCCGGAGCAATGTTCACAATTATGTTCTCCCTCTCTCTCTTTTAGGTAGATTTCGTAAGAAATATTACCTATTGCAGACGTTACCATGGTACGACTTTTAAAAAATTTCTTCATAACTTTTCACTATAGGGTAACATCCCCAGTAATTGGCACTTTAAGAATTTGTCTTTAAACTTACTTCAATTTTCAATACAAAGAAATAAGCTATTTACTTGGAAATATTTTTAAATCAAAGAATGCATATATATGGAGATTCTTCTTATAAAAGTTCTTTCGAACACATAAGTAAATAAACTCGGAGGTAAATCAAATTCTGACACCGTTTTTAAACTTCTAAATGACTTATATTAAACGTTAATATTTACAAAAAAGATATTTACATATTAATATTTACAATTCGAACATTCAAAAGGAAACTTTAATTAAAACATCTTAATCGCGTCATCTTAATCAACATTCTTCTAAAATCAACACCAACTCTCCCCACATTCCATCCAACGATCTCTTCCGTTCATTTCTTTTTTTCTTCGGCTTTTCGTCTGAATGGAGTTTTTTCAGAAAATCGTCTGCTTTCAAAAGACCTTTTCTATCAGAGTTGCGATATGAAGAACCTTACAAGACATGATACTTGGCTGTTGGAGAAAGAATCGCTCCCACAACGGCCGTCCTGACTAGGCTTTCGTCCTCGAATGCTCGTCCCTTTGGAGGCAGCAGCAGTTGGATCATCTGGAAAGATAAAGAAAAAAAAAACACAGCAGCATCCAAAGACTTAATTGAAAAAAAAAGTCATTATTCAAATTGTTTATCAAAGCTTAGATTATTTCTTGAAAAAATTCATATTTTTTTTTGCGTCTTTTCGTCTTCTCTTTTCTTACGTCCTTTCATCTTCTTTTATCTTACGTCTTTTCGTCTTCTTCTTTCATACGTCTTTTCATCTTCTATTACCTTACGTCTTTTCGTCTTTTCTTTCTTACGTCTTCCGTCTTCTTTTATCTTACGTCTTTTCGTCTTCTTTCATACGTCTTTTCATCTTCTTTTACCTTACGTCTTTTCGTCTTTTCGAGAATAAAGTTAAAATTCTATTAGTTGTCAGTCCAGAGGTTTGACATAGTTGGTATAGTGTCACAATCGGTGAAATTCTTTTTTTTTTTTTTTTCAAGCTTCGTCCGTCCACGGCTTCATGTACTCTGCACATGTACTGGTGACCATGGGTCCTTCGTTGAATCCAAGTTTCTTTACATCGTAGGTGTCATTATTTTTTACTTTTATGACTTTGTACGGACCTAAATATTTTGGTTTTAACTTCAAACCTGGACCTTGTTGTGTGCGTTTTATAGCAACCACATCATTAATCTTAAATTTGTTAGCTTTCTTCCGTCTGAGGTTGTAAGTTTTACGGTTCTCTTCTTGGACTTTTAAAATCTGTTTTTTAGCATTTTTTCTCATATCTTCGCGATTATTTGTAAAATCAGATTGTATTTTAGCATTCAGAAGACTAGTAATTTCAATGTTATTTTTTAGTTTCATTTTAGTACCAAACATCAATTCAAAAGGAGTTGTGCTTATACTTCTCTGAAAAGTCGAATTTATCACCTGTTGGACGTTGCTTACATGTGTATACCATTTTTTAGGATTATCGACAGACAATTTAGACAGAACAGATATTATGACAGAATTTAGACGCTCAACTTGGCCGTTAGACCTGGGTAATCCAGTGGTAATCGGGATATGTTTAATATTTTCATTGATGCAATAATCTTCAAAAGCTTTAGAGGTAAATGCAGGACCTTTATCTGATATAATTCGAACTGGATTTCCAAAGATAGATTTTTGGATTTCTAATTTAGAAATTACTTCGGCAGCATCGGTAGATTTTGTGGGATACAACCAAACAAATTTTGTGAATGCGTCAATGACCGAAAGGATATGTTTGTAATTTTTATTAGTGCTTTCTAATGGACCTAAGTGATCAACATGGTACGTATGTAATGGAGTTTCTTCTTTTTCTATTGGGTGAAGTAAGCCTTCTTGTTTACCACATTTTCTATTAACTAAAATACAGGGAACACAATTTGCTATAAATTTCTCAATTTTTTGTTTAACTTTAGGGATGTATAAATCATTTTCTAAACTTTTCTCTGTTCTTGCAACTGCGTAATGACCTTTTTCGTGAGCGGCCTTGATTATATTCATTTGCATGTCTTCCGGTACAACTAATAAATCATTACCATTAACACATTTATAAAGAACATCATTTTTAACTAGATAATCATCATAAGATTTCACCTTTAGGATTTCTTTTATTGTTTTAATATGGTCATCGGTTTCTTGAGCTTGGATAATTTTTAAAGTTAAGCTATCTTGGATTACCATACAAATAGGATACCTACTTAATGCATCGACATGTCTCATACTGCTACCCTGTCTATGTTCAATAACATAATCAAAATCGGATAACATTATTGCCCATCTTTTGTTTTAACATTTGTGCCCATCTTAATTTTTGTACTCATTTCTTTTTTATCCATAGTCATTTTAAATGCATTACAATCGGTTACAATTTTAAATGGGATACCTAGCACATATACTCTAAACTTTTTCAGGGCTTCACTTACAGCTAAAACTTCTAATTCGTAACTAGTGTACTTCCGTTCAGCTTCGGTGGTTTTTTTACTTGCGAAATAAACTGGATGAAATTGATTATCTACTGGAGACTGTTGCATTAAAACAGCTCCATAGCCATCAATACTGGCATCACAATGGATTTCGGTCGCACTTTTGGGATTGTAAATTAAAAGTACTGGTTCTGACGACAAAATACGTTTGAGTTCATTAAAAGCTCTTTGTTCTTCTATATCGAATTTAAATTTTGAATCTTTTCTTAGCAGGTCACTTAACGGTTTAGCTATAACCGAATAATTTCTTATAAATTTTCGAAAGTATCCTGTCAATCCTAAATAACTTTGAACATCTTTGGAACACTTTGGTTCGGGAAAATTTATTACTGCTTTAGTCTTCAGTGGAGAGGGATACAATTTACCATTTATGATTCTATACCCCAAGAAATCAATTTCACGCTTCAAAAAATTGCATTTTTTAAGATTTAATTCTAATCCATATTCAGATGCAGTTTCGAGTACAAGTTTTAATTTTTCTAGACCTTCAGCTTCGTTTTTAGCAGGTATTATTAAATCATCCATATAAATGACAACAATGTGATCTTTTAATAGGTTTCGAAATACATTATAAATATACTTTTGAAAAACACTAGGGCTATTGGTCAACCCGAATGGACATTTCAAAAATTCGTATTGTCCTTCATGAGTAACAAACGAGGTGTATTTCCGCGAGTCTTCTTCAACATCTACATGAAAGAAACCGTTTTTCAAATCTATGGTGGTAAATACTTCGGCAGAATGTAATTGGTCTATTACATCATCAATAACTGGCAAGGGGAAATGCTCACGTACTTTCTTTTTGTTAAGACATCTGTAATCAACACAAAGTCTCATTGTGTTATCTTTTTTCTTGACTAACACAACCGGCGAAGAAAAATTAGAAGAACTTTCTCGAATTATTCCCTGAGCTAGCCACTCCTCAATTTGGTTTTCGACTATTTTTTTCTCGCATGGCGGTAATCTTCGAGGAGAAGAACAAACTGGGATTTCGTCAGTTAAATTAATTTTCATTTTAACATCTAACATGTTTTAGTTTTAATTGGTACATAATTTTCAATTAAAGAGTATAACTCTGAACGTAATTTTTTGTCAGCAATGTGAGTTAAATCAATTTTAGGCTCATCCAAAACATTTACAATATTAATTAAAAAGTCATTAGACTGAACTTCAGCTTTAAACAGTTTCACTTTATTCTCAGAAATAGTTAATGTACCTTGATGAATAACATCAGTGCCAATAATTAAATCGAAATTAATGCAACTGTCCTTAACGACAAAAATAGTAACTTTAAATTTTGAACCATCTACTTCGATTTCTGAATTGAAACAACCTTCTGGTTTAATTGAGGCTTTTCCTAGACCGGTCAAAGAGATACTCGTAAGTTTTAATTCTACAAAGTTCTTCAAATTATCATAAATACTTTTCTTTAACAAAGTCTTTTGGCTACCAGTATCTATTACAGAGATTAAACGCAAAGAATAAAGCTTTATCTCTTTCAGAATTAAATCTTGGGATGTAATAATGTTTACTTGTGACTGAGCATTTTTAACACTTGTATCTTTAGATTTATTACATTGAAATGATTTATGACCATAAGCGTTACAAGCAAAACAAAGCGGCCCTTTATCTTTATTTACACAGTTAATACTCTTATGATTATTCCCGCCACAATTAAAACAACGCATATTTGGCTTTACAGGCTTAAATTTGTTCTTAACTTCAACTTCGGATTTAATTTTAGGCTTAGCTCCTTCATATTTATGAAATTTTGCATTTTCATACTCCGATCTTATTTTTTCATAAATCTTTAATTTTTGTTTAAATTCAGCAATATTGGGACAACCATACAAAAAAGATTTTTTAGAAATGGGGTCATTAATTCCATTTATTACATACTGAATAAGGGCAGAATCTTCAATATTGCCTTTTGAGCATAATTGTTTCATATTTAAAAAATATTCATCTAACGATTCATGTGGTCTAATTTTTCTTTTGGACAGCAATTCGTGTAATTCAGCTGAATTGCACGTTTGACCAAATTCAGATATGAGTAGAGCTTTTAATTTAGACCGCGAATTAATATTTGTTTCACTTTCAAGAAATAATTTTGCTTTGCCTGTCATACGGCGTTTAGCCAAAATCAATTTGTGCAAATCACTAACGTTAAATAATGAAACAATATCTTCAAAATCGGCAATCCATTTATTAATATTTTGTACTTGAGTACCTTCAAACATTGTAATCATACTTTCAATATCATTAATAGAAATGCTTGGTTTAATAACATAATCAGGAATTAGAATTTTCTGATTTTCATTACTTTCACAATTAGAACTACCAGAATCATTTCTCATATTATTCTCAAAAACAGTTGAAACATTTTTAGTTTTATCTTGTAAATCATCATTAAATTCATCAACACTTTCGTCATCACTAAGAGTACCTACATCGGCTATCATATTAATTTTTAAAATATTAAAATCACATAAACTAGAAATTATTCTGGCAGCAATTTCATCAAAAGTTCCCGAATTATTTATACACAAAACATTGCAAATGGTAATTAAGTCGTTAACAGAAAAATTATCTTTAATTTCTTTGAACTTAGTTTGATATTCATCGGAATCTACTTCAAACGTAAACCCAGTAAAATTCCGAATTCTACGTCGATTATTTCTGTCACCGATTTCTCCAAAAATTAATTTGTGCAATATCTTAATACTAGCTGATTTTTCAGTTTTCAAAGAAAACTCTAATTCCTTTAAATCAACTAATTTTTCCATTATTGAAAAGAAAAATGAAATAATAAACTCACTTCATAATCAGATGCTCAGCTTCACACATTTAAACAGCATTGTTGTCGCAGTATCCAACAGCTTCATATCATTAAACATATCAACCATACAAAAAAGATTTTCTCATAATAATTTCCAGCAAGGATTCCATCACAATTCTAAATAATAACGGCTTCCAGATTATTTAAAGTATATATATATATTTCTTCTCTGTGGGCGTTCGTTTGTCTCGGTTCTGACACCAAAATTTATGGAGATTCTTCTTATAAAAGTTCTTTCGAACACATAAGTAAATAAACTCGGAGGTAAATCAAATTCTGACACCGTTTTTAAACTTTTAAATGACTTATATTAAACGTTAATATTTACAAAAAAGATATTTACATATTAATATTTACAATTCGAACATTCAAAAGGAAACTTTAATTAAAACATCTTAATCGCGTCATCTTAATCAACATTCTTCTAAAATCAACACCAACTCTCCCCACATTCCATCCAACGATCTCTTCCGTTCATTTCTTTTTTTCTTCGGCTTTTCGTCTGAATGGAGTTTTTTCAGAAAATCGTCTGCTTTCTAAAGACCTTTTCTATCAGAGTTGCGATATGAAGAACCTTACAAGACATGATACTTGGCTGTTGGAGAAAGAATCGCTCCCACATATATGTGCATCTATTTTGTCCACTAAAAGCAAAAAAAATTGAAAAAGTATTTTTATAAAAATATATTTATAAAAAGTTGCTGAAATCACCAGTAACTGGCACCTAGAGCACCAATGTATGGCACCTTGTGATCCGGTAATTGGCACAAGTTTATATTAAAAAAACTTTACATTTTGAATTGGGTTTAATCGCTTTAAATGAATTTACTGTAGATAAAAATGCCATATTTCAAGATTTTGAGAGTAAGAAATCAGTATATTATTCTGAAATGTGAACACTTTAAAACAATACAATATAGTTATATTAATACCGAGTAATTGTCATGCTGTCCCCAGTAATTGTCATATGAAACTTTAATGGTTTCCAATTATTGATAATATTTCATCTTTTCAAATAAAAACAAATGATAAACAAAATTAGTCTATAACTTTAAAAGTACTTCCAAAATAAGTGGTTTAATCTCAAATTTCTTGCGAATTCCTTGTAATTGGAATAGGTGCCAATTACTTGGAACTAGCAAAATTGAAGCACCATTAATTGGCATCTATCATTAATTCAGAAATCCAAATATTTGTGTCGAAAATACTTTTACACAATTAAAATAACCCTTTTTAACTAAACAAAACTGTTGTCAATTAAAATTTAAAATATATTATAAATCATATAATAATGAATTGAAAAGCATGCCATCCTTAAACCAAAGAGGAAGCATTTGCAACAAAAATGGCTATTTCATACAAGTCATAATTGTTTCTCTTTCCTAGGCACTATTGTTATCTAGTAGCATCAATCAAAGTTATAATCTTTAACATAAATGAGCATATAACTGGTCTATGGTCTTGCATTTTTAAAAGACTGGATATAAATCTTATTTTAGAACATGTTTGCAGGATGTGCCAATCACTGGTGCATGCCAATTAATGGGGATGTTACCCTACACTGTAAAAAAAAATCTGTAAAGGTACTAAACATTTTCTAGGAAACTGGGATTCCAAGAACTTTTCATGTATCGATAACAGGAAAAAATCCTGTAACCGATTCTGAAACTTGAATTTTCGATGTTACCGTTACAGGAAAAGTTCTAGGAATCCCAGTTTCCTAGAAAAAGTTTAGTACGTTTACAGATTTTTTTTACAGTGTATGAGCCCAGAAATCCCAAACCACTCCCATCCAAAAGTTTGCATATGTATATACGTATGTACTAAATTTTGACCACTCAATAAAAGTCACTATTAAACACGAATCGTGTTCGAACTCGCCATATACATTTAAATGGTTATTATCTCAAAGAAGATTGCAAATGGGAAAAATCGGACCAATTGGATGAAAATGGAAAAGTTTAAAAAATTATAATACCTCCTTAACATGGCTTTGACAAGCTCAGGTCTTACAGAACAATGGTCGGAAAAATGAACATTTTTCATTATAATAGTTGCCAACAACAAAAAAAAGCAATAAAATTCTTACTGAACCAATTACTTTACTGCTGCAAGATTTGCACGTGAACAAAAATTGTTTTACGAATTAAAAAAAATTAGTATTACGTCATAAGTCTTCTATAGCAAGATTTCAATATAAAAACTAAAACTAAAATAAATAGCTTGACGGATTTTTTAAAGCAAATATTACGTCATATTGGAAAATAATGGATGAAAAGTAGGTGAATATATATAACATGAGTTTGTTAAAACGTATTGACACCATGATAAAAACCAGACTATAAAAATGTGCCATATAAGTGAGAGGCAAAGTGTTGAAGAATTGACAAAGGAAAATAAACCACCTTAATGATATTCACACTGTAAAAAAAATCTGTAAAGGTACTAAATATTTTGTAGGAAACTGGGATTCCAAGAACTTTTCATCTAATGATAACAGGAAAAATCCATGTAACCGAGAGTTTTGTTGAATGAGTTTTTGTTGTTACCGTTACAGGAAAAGTTCTTGGAATCCCAGTTTCCTAGATAAAGTGTAGTACCTTTACAGATATTTTTTTACAGTGCACGTTCGATAGTCAATCTGTGCAATCATTGTAACATTCCCTAGTTTAGTAGTGTAAGATCAGAGAACATTTTAATTCCTGTTGTCATAATGTCTCATTTCCCTGCCAAAATTGCACTAATAATTTTCAACTAAAAGAGTTTCATTATATAAGCTAAGCTTTGTCCGACTCTTAGGATAATTTAATATCGCAAGGGCGTTAACTTCGTTTTCAACAATAAGCAAAGTTCCGGCTGAAGGTTCATAATGTTTAAAATACGGGTGAAAATTCACCATTTTCTTTCACCCAAAGTTTATTCGGAAAAATTGACCAGCGCAGCGAGCATAGCCTGCTAGTATATTTAAATATATAAAAAAAATAGTTATACTTTTATTAAAATTTAACCTGTTATAATTTAATACAATATTTCTTTTTTTGTAATATCCATTGAATAAAATCTGAGAATAAAGTGTATGTTAGAGTATGATTGTCTAAGAATAAGACATAAGTAAATTATTATGAAAGTGCTAGTGAACACCAAAGATACATATTTTTTTCGAATTAGTCTTAACGTTTATGCATCAGACTCTAACAAATATACTCTAGAAACTTCTTTTCTCTTGTATGTTTTCCATTGATTTTAGTATTAAAATCTATTTCTCAAATATTGTGAGATACAAAATGCATGTATTTTCAAGAAATACTACCTTATTTAAAGATGTACTAATAAAACTGCACGATGTTTTCGTTAACAATAAATTTTCAATTTGAAAATATAAACAAAAGTAATTTTTTTAAATTCTAGGACAGAGATTAAAGTATATAAGTTTAGTTCTAATTCCATTTATTGATGTCATTTAATAATATCACTATTTCATGTTGTTTAATTGCTTTTTCGTCATAGCAGATAGTGTAAAATACAGGGCATTCTTTACATAATAGTATATCATCTTATAAATGCTTTTAAAATATCAAAGTTAAGCTCCGCTTTAAAAGACTCAAAATTCTAATAATATTAATGGATGCTTATAGTTTGAATTGCTGTAAAAACTCACAGGTAAAATTAGTATGATGAGGGGGCTATAACGGAATAATCGTTATTAACGATTATTTCGTGTCTTATTTTCGTGTCTTATACCTGCTATTCCAATTCAAAATTTTAAGTATTGTTTTGGTCTCCTCGTCCCCCCCCCCCCCCGCTATTTCACTCCAATGTTCATTCGAATACCTTATGTATTTGTTTGTCATACCCTCTCCCTGTGAAATTCTAAATTACAGTCTAAAATTTAAAATTAAAACTAATATTTAAAACTAAATCGGTTGTGCTAATTTCTCCTCTTATTTAAAGTAAACATTTATGTTCTCATCTTCCTTAATAATTGATCTCTGTATTTTAGTATTCCCAGTATACTGTCAGATATTTTCTCACTGATATTCAGCCTTTGGAAATAATGTGCACCTGTCAATTTAGATTCTCTCCTTTCCTTATTTAATAGTGTATCTGAGACACGTTTAAAAATAGCACCTAAATTGTATTCTTCTCATAATAATTTATGTCTCATTGCACTTTGTAATTCTGACCGTAAGGTGCATGTAAATGTAATCCCTACACATTTTCCCAAATGCTGTATTATTTTGAAGATGAAACGAAGTCAAATTTTGTTGTATCAGCAGATAATGATTCGTTAATTTGCATTGCCTTTTTCTGTTCGAGAACTTTATCTCGCACGTTCCTTCTTAAAAACGCATTTTTTCAATTTAATTTTATTGCTTTAAGTTATCTATTAAAAATAACACAAGTACCTTATAGCTTTACAAGTTTCATTGGTCTTACGGCAACTTTTTCAAAAGCAAATAAATGATAAAAAATTTTCGCTAAAATATCTTCAAATTTAAAAATAAACAGGAAAACGTAAATCAGGTGAACATGAGCATAGTAAAGTAAAACTGGAAACAAAAATGGATAAAAATATTGTGAACGTGAAATATTACAAATTATTATCTTAAAAACCTTTGAAGCATTTCTTTCCAAATTTTAGGGAGTTCTATGGAGGCAAATTCATTGCAAACATTGTCTCTACGTATGACGATTTCTATTGATTATCTTATGATTGATGGAAAATATGATCTAGAAGGGTATATTATTCTGCTATTTTAAAAATCTATTTATAATGGTTCTTTGCTATATAATCTTGAGAGGGCTGTAGTTTTCCTATGGTATTTCATGTCTGTTATATGTTCTTTAATCCTAGTTCCGAGTTTTCTGCTTGTTTCACCAATGTAATATTGTTTTGTTCCATCTTGTCTCTTTATATGTAACGCATTCTTTATCAAACTACAAATTTTGGTACCCTCGAGTTTTTTCCCTGCACATTTCAAATTGATGTGATCATCCCTTCTATCTGGCTAAGATTTTAGCAGCCAAAGCTTAGTCGAATCTCTTGTCCATGGCGCAAAATATTTGTATTTTGGCAACAATGTATTCATGCAAAGCCTGTGTCTTTCGGGATATTTTTTTCCAAGCACCTTCGTCGTTCCAAGCCCAAGCTCGCACTCTGATTGGTTGTTGCTCTCGGCACTGTTTTCACGTAACTTGGCGATAACCATACTTGGCCAAATATACTTCGCTCGTAAGTGAATGAGTAAACCTAAAACCTAACCTACTCATTCTTATTCTTCCTTCATTCTTATCCTCGTAATCTTGTGCTCTTGTGTCTAAAAATTTTTAAAGAGTACAGCTTTCAGTAAGACACGTTCCATCCAATCCAATGCTGCAAGAGAAAAGTTACTTTGTACTCGGTTCGGAAGGAAATCAAACTCCTCGACGGAAGAATCTATCGCTACGGCAAGTATGATTATCACCAAGTTACATGAAAACAGTGCCGAGAGCAACAACCAATCAGAGTGCGTGCTTGGGCTTGGAACGACGAAGGCTCTTGGAAAAGAAATTACGCGTGTGTTTCATCTCTGAAGTATGTCACTTCGCTGTGGTGACCGCTAATATGAACTACGATACTTTTTCGGAAACTTTGATCTCCAGCACATGTCTGTATATCTCTCCCCCGATAATGAACTATCAATAAAGGACTAATGTTCTCGTCACCGGCGTGTGTTTTTTTTTAACACACGTTATGAACTCTATGTTTGTTACTAATTGAGTCTCACAATCATACGCCTCCTTTAACACATTCCAGCACACTGTTCCCAATTCGGGATACTTAATTTTAATTCCAAACTTGCAATAGGCACCAATAATATTTTAATAAAATTTTGCTTTTAGAATTAAAGCTTAAATTAGGGGATTCTTAATTTCTAAAAAAAATTCGTTTGTGAATTCCGGTGGCAGTCGATAATTTCTCATTTTACTAACAGAATTTGCCCGTGCCGGAAAGGGTTAACGAAAAAAGCGGTTCTATTTCTAACAACTCTATTACGGGGCTATGTTTGAAATTTATGTACAAAATTTTAAAAACTACACGTAACGCACAAATTTCATAAAAACTCAAACCTCCCCAAAACGACGTTTCAAGGATGCCTTGATCCCCTTCCTCAGTGAGAAAAAAAATGAAATGAGTTCAAAAAACTCGGCTCGGTTATAGCCCTGAGTACTGGCTGTAGAATGACTGAAAATGTGTCAGTAAAATGTATAAATACAATAAAAATGAATGACGTAACTGTCCGGAAATAGCTAGATATCAGAGCCACTACGCAGAATCTCTCCATAATATAGTATGACAGATGATGACTGCGTATTTGTCTTGTGTTCAATTTTTTAATGAATTTCTGAACTAAATATATTTGAAATGTCGTTTTAGAATCTTAGTAATATTCCAATATATCGCAAGGAGTTCAAATGTTGAATTTTATAGCTAAAACTTGATCCGGGCTTTTTTCAACAAAGGGGACTTTCGAATAGTACAGACGGTTATCAATAACTATTTGCTAATTTTATGCAGCATTGTCTTATTAGATTTTTTTTTTTCAAAATATTCCTGGATGATTCGAAAGGGTTTTAATCAAGTCTAGATTGTTAAAAGAAAAAATGGAATTTTGAAGAGTACGTTTTATGTAATTATGGGGGTTATCAATAGCGGGAGGGGTTTATTTCTTATCTCGGAGTCTCTATATCCTGCAATAAAGTACAATTTTGATAGCAATTAATGATTTTCTACTATTTCCCTTATTACAGAATGTGTTCCACAATGCTAGAATTTAAAAACATGTCTAAAAGAAATTTATATTGAATTAAAGGCGATTTATTTTAATACAACATATTTATAGTAAACACAATATTTTCTTCAACATGATATTGTAAAAAATAAATACTAATAAACACTCTAACTTCTTATAACGCTTATTACAATTCAGAGGAAAGATTCAAAAGAAGAGGACATCAGATTCTCTATTAAGATAACAAATAATAATATCATTCAAGTTTTACCGTTTCATATTTATCTGTAACCAATATCTTTTTCACATTACGTAATTTTCTCATAAGAGAGATAAGAAAAGCGGTTTAGGAAAACCAATATTTCAACAATAGAAAGAGAAAGAAGCATTATAGTTTTCCTTTAGTTATCAACGGAAAGATCACCTAAATATATTTTAGTTTTCAAAATTATTCCTTACATAACATATTAATCATTCATCGAGCTTCTTTGTTTGATGTAATTAGTTTTTTTTAAAATAAAAGAAACTTTTAAATTAAGGTCTGACAATAGTTAATGCCGCAATGTAGAAGTGGGTTTTTCCCAGAAACCGATTTGTATTTTATAACAAAGAATCAGTAAAATATTTTTTCCGCGCCACCGCGTGACTGGCTATTGGACATCACCTTACATCACGCGCTTGCGCGTGAGTGGCAGCGAATGTGTTAAATTCTCAATGTCTCTATTGAGACATGCCTGTATCATAAAATTTTATAGTATGAAAAATAATCCTGTACATTTTAACGTAGATATATTTTTTTGTAATATTAATCTAATTTAAATGTCAATTATTTAAAGTCAATTTAATGTCAATTTAACGTCCATTATTCAGACTAAAATCTGAATGAAATTTTTGTATATAAAATATTGAAATTTTACCTTAATCTATGGAGTAGACTCACATTCTCATTTTCTTTTTATACATTATGAATATTCTGAGTAAAGGTACTTTTGCATTATTCTCCTTAGTCGTGGTGTCACCTGTAGGAGACAATGAATAACACTATTTAAATGAATTTAAATGGTCTTAGAATTGCTAAAAAATTTTCTAGACATTTTTTTTTATTTACGTGCATATCATAGGAAACGATATATAGACTAATACATCTTTGAAAATTTTGTATACTGTAGTACACTGTAATAAAAAAAGTGTCGGCCTACTAAAAAAACTTTAGTGATCTTTGTAATTACTAAAAAATTTTTAGTAATCTTAGTCGGTTACAAGAAAATCTGTAAGTATTACTAGAAAAAAGTTAGCAACGAATAGAGTTAATAATTTTATATTTTAATAGCTCTTACTAAAACTCACTTGGTGTGGCCTTGATAGCATAGTGGTTATAGTAACGGACTCCAGGCTAAAAGGTCCCGGGTTCGATACTGGCCAGTGTATGCAGTGTAAGTACTCGTTATTAAAGGGATCATGAATATCCTGACAGAGCATTAGCAATGTTTGGTGCTGCCATCTATTGCGGTTTTGCCGAAAATCTTCCGCTCCAGAAGTCTGGAGCGGAAGGCTCGAAGGAAGCTCCTGCCCTTCGAACCCACGTAATGGTTTTTAAAAATAATTTTGGAGCTATTACTAAAATTTGCTTGGTGGCTCATACTAAAAATTTTTAAGTTAGTTATACAAAAAATTCTTTTGTTCAGTTTACAAAAGAAATGCTTGTTTCGCTTGCAAAAAAAAGTTTGTAATGGTTACTAAAAAATTCTGTGGAATACAAATTTACTAAAAAATTTTTAGTAACCTCTTGAATTTTTTTTTACAGTGTAATTTTAAACGGGTTTTTGTGATCCCTAGTAAAATTTGTCACATGACTGAGGAGGTTATAAAAACGAACAATTATTGCTTTATTATTATATTTTTTTGGCATAATGAAACTTTTAAGATTACAGCTATCAAATTAAAGAAATACTGATCACTTCTTAGAAACTTTGCAAATGCCAGAGTTGACATTTTTTAAAAAATGAATTGGTTTTATGATAATTTATATAATGTATACTTATTTATATCAACAATAAGTATCATCAATAAGAAATCCCGTAGATATGTGTTGTAAAGAATATACTTTTTCAAGTATCAATAATATTTTCAAATACTGTCTATATCATAGGTCTTTTAAAATATTTTGAAACTTTTCAATATTCATTGAATGTTATTTACACTTTGAGCTGTTAAAATATTAACAGCACACTTTATAATAAAATATTCATAATATTCGTTCGTAAAAAATATAATCGCAAAGCAGCCGTTTTTTACCACTAAAAGTATAATTTACAGAGCAATATATTTTACTTCAAAATAAATTTATTCATTTACTAAATTTGGATAATCAGCCTATTTTGAAATTAAGATTTTTATTATTACTTAAGTATGTATGGAAAATTAACACTTTATTTGATTATTTATCATAAATTCATTACATCGTGTTATTAAATATATTTTCTATAATTAATTTTTGAAATAATCATATTATTCTATAAAAAGAATGGAATGAAAATAATAAATAACATTAATCGATATTTCATAGCTTTTATTGCTAAGTAGAGCAAACAAAACTTATATAGAAAATCGAGTGACCTATTTCTTTTTCGTAATTTGATATATATAGACATTCGCTTCTGAAAACTTTTAAGAGCTTTTAGAAGGATATCAGAGTGATTTTATTTCAGTATAATTAAGTATTTTTTATGAAGTTTCTATAGATAAAATAAGACTAAAGAATTTTTAAGTAATTTTACAAAAGTATTTACATTTTATTATAACTTTTAAATAACAAGGTAGAACCCGTCAAACTTTGACGAAAGAAAATGTTTAAGAAGGAACTGTTTCATTAACTTATAATAAGCCTACAAAATTAGTTATAGTAAAAAATGCATTTTATGTTACGTCTAACTCTTAAACAAACGATATTTCTCGTCAATTTAAAAAATGCTATTTCTATGAAACGCAGTAGTAGAAATAGTTAAAATTAAACTTTAATCGTATATATAAGCAGCAAAAAATAATAAAGATTTGTTATTATGATAAAGTTATCAATTAAGGTTCTTATGCTAGTATTCCAAAATGATAAAAAAGCAAAATTTATTCAACTTTGACTCAACCATAGAATTTTTTTTCTCGTGAAATCTAAACCCGGCATTATATTCATCATATCAAAATTTACAAATGTGCATTTCACATCTGTATCCACGTTTCAAAAAAATTGGCATTTTAATTTGAAAATTATGATTAAAAACTTGAAGTCTCAATGTTATTAGCTGAAATGGATATTAAACTGTTGACATTCTTTTACGTGTAAATCAAATTTTGTAAATGAAGTCAAAATTCACCGGGTTTTATAACAAAAGATATTTAATTTTCTATTTTTTCCCTTTTAATGAGAAAATGGCAACAAAAAGATACAGCACTCATTTTTTCCCCTTTTTTCTTTTGCTTTAAATAGAAATGGAGTACTCCTGTTGCCACGATTAGAAAAGAGGTTAAAAGCTACAAAAAAATTAATGTTTCAAAAACAAATTAAAATACAGCTTTCGAACAAATTTCATTTAAAAGTACATTTTTTCCCTACACGATGGTATAAAAATTGAAAATGTGCGACATTAAGAAGTTTAAAAACTTTTAGTAGCAAAAATTGTAACCCCGAAATTCATTTAAAATTTAAAAGTGTTGCCATGCGCAAAATGACGTATGTGTTACGCACAGATACGTTCGCCTTTTATAATATAGATACGCTTTAATCAATAATTCATTTATGGCAAACCATTAAATATAGCATATTTCTATTTGAATTAGAAGGTTCTTAAACTAGGAATTTATCTTGTTTCATTTTTTCATAATAAAGTTTTAAATACTCGAAAAGTTTTAAATTTACAACATAATTATAAATGTAGTTCATCTTAAATTTCTGTATGTAATCTACTTTTTTTCGAATCACTTAAATAAAAATTGAATACAGAAAATTGAAGCAGCACATTTTTATAAGTCTAATTATAAGTCTAATTAGTCTAATTCTACATACATTTTTCATTTCTAGCATATCTGTGCAATTACATATATTTTTCATTAAAAAAAATCCCTTGACGTTCCCTTTAATTAATTCACTTCGTTTTTAAGAACTTTTTGGAGCAATTTATTACCAGCAATCTTAGACGAAGGAATTATCCCCGTATATTGTAAATTCTAAATTATACAGCCATAAAAATATTGGTACTACTCTGTTATCCCGTCGACCAATTTCGCCAAATTATACAGATCGCCAAACTAATAGCCAAATTATACATATTGACATAATTTTTATTTTAAATAACGAAAAAACAAATAATTAGTAAAATATTAATAAAAATACAAATAAAAAACCTAAATAAAATCACTTAATGACATGTTAAACACGTGAATCGTATTTAATGTCATTGAATGTGACATTCATGGCCATCCATTATTGGCATTTAATCTAAAAATTTGGCGATAATTTTTTGGTCGACGAGATAACCTAGTAGTACCAAAATATTAAATAAGACATTAGTATTGATAATTTTTATTCTTCTCGATATCATCATCACTTTTTCAGTTATCACATACATAAAATTCAGTACCTCCATTTATGCTGATTTTATGTACTTAACCTTACAGTACGTTCACTTTTCTCCGAGTTTTCTGATTTAGAAGACAAACGTATACCAGACAATACAATTCATCGTCATCTGATCTATATCGAGATCAGATATACCAGTCTCTCAGAAGTACAGAAGTATATTCTTTATAATACATATCTACGATGTTTCGTGATAAGTATTGTTAATAAATAAGTATATATTACATCTATTATCACAAAAGCGATTCATTTAAAAATATGTCAACTCTGGCATTTGAAAAGCTTGTTAGAAATTATCGATATCTTATAAAAATTCTTTGGTTTTATTATCCGTACTTTTCACAATAGTATGTTTCTTTTTTCTCAGCAGATGATTTATTTTCTCCTTTTTGAACTCCATCATTTTTTTCCTCTCTTCAGTTTCCTTTTCCTTGTCCATTGCCACTAGCTTTGGAGAATCTCTAGATATTCTTGTAGTTCCCATTTTTCTATGACTATTTTTCCCATTTTTTTTATGGTGTAACCTACGAATTTAGAAGAGATCCAGTGATGATTAGAAAAAAAAATCACGAAAAAAATTATACTGAATATTAGAAGAACATCAAACGTCCCGTTATCATAGATAAGTTATGAAAACCGAGAATTAATAACTTCATTCTTTATAATTTGGGAATATCATGTTTACACCTCTCCAAGGAATATTAAAAGCTCTGGCAGTTTCCCTTACAGATCATCCGTTAATTAAGTGGGCATCCTCAGCACATCTTTAATATTCTTCGGTGTTTTAACCTGTTGTGTTTTCCTTCGGAAATTATACTTATTTTCTGTAAAAAAGTAACTAATTAATCAAATAAGATACAATAGTAGGAAATATTACGAAAAAATGCTTGGGTTAGGTTGGCGCACCGATTCAACCTGCCTCGTGTTTAATATGCCTACTACTCCCAAACAAATTTCTACAGAAAATTTCTGAATTAACCTTCCAAACATAGACAAACCAAGTAAGTTCTATATGGAGTAGGTGAAGTTAACCATACATTCTAAAAGTCTACACTTGTTAAATTGCAATTATTACGACGGATATTTAAAAAAAAAAAGAATGAAGAAACAAAAAATATACTTATCAGTATATGAGAAAAAAAAAGTGCAAAAGAGGAAAATCACAGTAAATATTTACTGTACGTGATTAACGCTACAGAATTACTATGAAAATTTTAGAAAAGCAGATGATAAGACAGTCTGTGACTGATTGCACCATCTATCTACAAACAAGTGAAATACACTATATATTCAAAGGTGACCGACCATTGCAATTTTTTACGTTTTGTTAAATGTCTAGAAAAATACATGAGGAATTATCCTGAGACACCTGGTGTGTAAACGTAATAGCGCAAATCATGCGAAGTCCGCGAACCCATAGGGTACCATCAACAAAATGAGGAAAAACGATTATCTTGTGACCCTGTAAACACTAATGTAACAAAAGCGTTCAAATTATAAATTATTATTAAATAGCCTATTATAATAAAAGGTGTTGATTTTTATCAGGATATTATGTATACTAATAGAGAAATCCAAATTTAGAGAATTTTTTGCTTTTAATTTGCAGAGTGCTTAAAATAAAGAAAATGTTCTTTTCAGAAATTATGACTAACAACATTGTGCACAGAACCCTGTAATCGGAATTAAAAAATAGTAAAAACTTTATGAATAATGAGCACATTAACTAAGTACTTTTTCACTGCGCATGGTGAAAGGAATCAAAATATAATTTGCATAATGTGATAGCTAAATATATAGAACAACTTTTGTGAAAGTCTCAAAAACATAGTTTGAAATTTCTGAAAAAGTATCGTTCATAGAATAAGCTCAAAATCCGTTGTTTCCAAAAGGATACAAAAAAGATCGAGGTTGTATCTAAATATAATAGTACGTGCAATGCTATATATGCTGTTTTGACACTAATCAATGGATATACGGATACACCCCCTCATCTTTTTTCTTTTTCTTTTCGTGGGGGAGAACAACGAATTTTCAGCTTATTTTTTCTATGATAATTTTTAGAATCTCCAAGCTATATTTTGGAGATCTCAACAATAGTCTCTTTGCACATTTAGCTAACATATCATGGAAATTATATTTTGATTGATTTCACGCAAGCGCAGAAAACAATTATTTAGTAAACCTGCTTAACAATTTTGATAATTTTCTAATTCTAATTACAGGATATTGTGTACAATGATGTTTGCTATGTTTTCTCATAAAAACATTTTTTTTATAAAAAGAATTCTTGAAATGATAAACAAAAAATATGGGACTTTACTTAAAAAAAACTCTAATTTCTCCATGAGTATACTTGCTATCCTCTTAGAAGGTACCACATTTTATGATAATAAACCACATAATCATAATATAGAGTATGAAGGCTTTTGCTACATTAGTTTTGGAAGGGTATCCAATAGATATTCATTCTTTTTCAATTTGTTGACAGATTCTTATAGTGTTTTGAGAAAAAAATTAAATAATGACTTGTACTATTTAGTTTACACACCTGTAGTTTCAGGCTAATTCCTTATGTATTTTTCTAGTTATTAAACAAAATGTCTAAAATTGCATTTCGCCGGTCACCTTTGTCCCCATAGTGTAGTAGGTCTGCTCTTACTTAAACCTGTGGCCAACGGGCTCTGGTCTCCATACTCTTACAAGCATTTTTAAGCAAGATAGTAAATTAATGCTAATTATAAGGTAGAATTCATTTTTTTTAAATTAATAATTTTCAGACATGCAAAACGTGAAATATATTTTACATTAAATCACGCATAATTATTTATGAAGATTCATTTAGACCTATAATACATGCTGTATCTGAAATTCCAGCCATACGGTCTAAATGCGTTAATGGTAATGCATGTTTGCAATAAATTTTAGAATTATAATAATTTCCAAGCATATTCCTTGTGCACTTCAATGTTTAATGCAAATTTAAAACTGTACTTTGTGCATTTCACTGTTTACCGCCTGTCTGAAATCTATTCGAATAATTTTCACAACAGCCTCAGTAACTCAGCATTGTATTAATATGATTTAAGAATGAGATGCATTATTGAAATTGAAAGCGTATTTGCCATTAAGTCTTATTAATCTTCATTGATATTGACCTCTGTATTCAGCCTGAAGTGTTCCAAGTACATTTATTTGTAAAATATTATAAACATTAATGCATTGTATTTTCATCGGGAATTTGGGAATTCTTAAAACAATGCAAATACCTGCATTCATTCAACTTAAGGAGATTAAAATTTTTAAATGCTATTAAAATTTGCATAATACTGCATAACTTTGCATGATACTATGTATTACAATGCAGTTTTAAATGTATTCATATAATACATGGGCAAAAGAAAGACATCGTAAAATTCAAGATATGTTATCTTCTAAATAGTTTTTAATAAACCCTTTTTGAAAAACAAAAAAAAAACGAAATAATTTTTACTTTCTCAGTTCTGAGTTACTTTCTCAGATTCTCAGTTCATTAGGAGACACTAAATAACACCCTTAAAATTAATTTAAATGCTTCTAGAATTGTTAAAATTAATTCTAGGCCTTTTAAAAAAAATCGTACCGATCATAAGCATCTATATACAGAATGATGCATCTTTGGGGATGTTTTATAATTTTTTTAAGCCTGTTTTTATGATACTTTGTAATATTTGCCTCAGAACTGAGGCGGTTATTAGTATTTTAATATTACCGATGTATTAAATAATTTACACAATTCATATGTTAAATATTGTAAATTAATTTGTAATAATGCTAGCATTTTAACAAAATAAATGTAAATGAAAAAAAAAATACTCAAAATACATATTAAAATGTGATTTTTTTTTCATACAGACTATGAGTTTGCACAATTTTAACGCAGAATGCAGAACGTTTAGTTTACATATAAAACCAAATATTTTAAAGGAATACGTTTAAAAAAATTATTTTAAGAGAAATAATTCAAAAATTCAATTTGTTCAAAATTTACCATATATTTTTATTTTTGACTATGAAACGCTGTGAAATTACTTTAAAAGCCATTTTTCACATTTTGTTATTTTTATTATCATTTAATATTTATTACAAAAATTCATACCTCCTGTAACATAACAAAAACATTCCAATGATTATTTTAATATCAAATTGAAATTTAAAATATTATTATTTATAGTACTTCTATCTATTAGTATCAAATGATTATTACGATTCAATTATCATGCGTTTATAAAAATATATTCGATTGAAAAGCCTTCTTATGTGTCGCTGAAATAATATGTTGCACGTATTAACACGTTAACTGTAAGTAAGCATGGTAAGTAACATGTGTAAGTTTGATACTCATGTATTTCAAAGTTTAAACACATAATTAAGAATTAAACTTATGCAAGTTAAATATCTATTTACTGCATTATAAATTATAAGAAGTACGTTTAACTTTAGGAATGTATTTCTTCAAAATATGTGTATTTGTTCTTCCTAGATATTATATAACCAGCCAAATAGTGTGTCGGATTTTTAGACACTATTAAATTTTTTTGTTTAATGTATATTCTATAGATTAAATATCTATTTACTGCATTATAAATTATAAGAAGTACGTTTAACTTTAAGAATGAATTTATTCAAAATAAGTATATTTGTCCTTGCTAGATATTATATAACCAGCAAATAGTGTATCGGATTATAAGATGTGTGCGTTAAACAAGCTATGTGGCCGCTGTTCCTCAATAACGAATGCAAGTTATTAAATGAAACTTTTTTATTCAGTTAATTTTTGACATAAATACACCCTGGTTACACTAACTGATATTTCGGTGCATACAGCCAAATGTAGTACTTCTGTATTGTATTTTTCATGCTTTCTCCCATTGCTATATCTGAAGGATTAAAGAACGAAATTTCATTAAAAATTACATGGTGCTACGCCTTAACATAATAGTCTTCTAATTTAATTTCGACATTGACTATTCAGAAAGGGCTACTCATATTAAAATTCAGATAGATTTTGAATCAGGTACAAAATCAATTGACATAAATTTAAAATCACAATTTGGTTTGTTATTACTCCATACTTGTAACTCTCATACGAAGCGTTTAGAAATCAATCCAACTAACTCCATTTTTTTAGAAATAACATAAGGTAAGGACAAATTGAAAATTTTCTATATACCTGTACAATGCTCATGAATTATCCTTGAATATGAGACAAATAATCATAATATAATTATAAAAATATTATTTTTTTAGATAAAAAAGTATAAATGCTTAAAATGTGCATTTGTATCTGATGGATTTGTATTTAATGGATATTTTTCTGTACGCCTCACATGATCTACTTGTTTACCATAAACGCGTTTAAATAATAAAAAAATTCATGTTCAGCAGTTATAAGCGTTATTTGTTTAATATGAATATTATAATATGAGTAGTATAGTTAAAAGTTTAGTAATTGGTCAAGCGTATTTACATTTTTTTACTTATATATACGTATAGCACTTTAAATGATTCTTTGAATTTTTATTGTTTATTTTTTAAATATTTATAATATTTTTAAAATGTGTAAAAAAGAAATCTGTATTTTACAACAAAAAGTGCCCGAATAAAGTCACGCTGGTATTGGTTACGTGATGCTCATAAGAGCTATGCGACTCACTTAAAAAGACCAGGATGACAATGTAAGTGTATAGAGGCGTTATTTTCAAACAATCAATTCTCAATTTTTAATATTAAGTTTAAGCTAAGTTTAAGGCTAGTTTATAAATTTTAGATTGTGGTGTAATATTAGGATATTTTTAATTTGGAAACCGTGCCAAACCGGCTCCGAAAGTCAAAGTAATTAAAAAAAATCTGACCAAAATCGAAAAAATAAAAACTAGCCGCTCTTAGTTATCCTACGCAAAAAATCGCTCAAAATTATTAAAACTTGAGCGAGATACTTGAAAATAACGCCTCCACATACTTAACATTACCATCCGGATCGTTTTCAGTGACTCGTGTAGGCACTTCAGGGACTTTTTGAACCAAAGACTGATTGACTAAATCTAATCTTGTGGAAGAAATTTAAAATATCTAATTGATAATACAATAAAATATGTTATAATATCCTGGACGCTTAATTTAATATTATATTTTACTATGAATACATACTAGATTTTGTTTACTAATAATAAATTATGGAATATTTATATTTTAGTACAAATTCTTTTTTATATTAATTATAATATTTAAGGAAATATGTAGTAAAATATTAAATTTTGTAAGTTTCAATTACACAAGAGAAAAAAACTCATATCAATAAATTAGGACATATATAGCATATAAATAGATTTATATGGTTTCCTAATATATATATATATATTTATTTAGTTTTTATTTAATGTATGTCTGTAAACTCCGGAAATAAAACTAGTATTTTTTTTTCAGTTCATTTAAACATTTCTTCTAGAAAAATGTGCTACACATAAAATTTTATTCGAATCCACCCTATCAAATTTGAAACTAGAAACGTCTCCAGATATTCTCAAAATGGAATAAATTTATTATATTTTAATAAAAAAGAACCAAATACATTAATAACAAAGATAAAACTAGAATGTCGCACAAAGTAATTCGTTTATTGCAATTCAGAATCGTTCGGTTTCAGAAAATGAGAATTTTGAAAAAATGATATAGGTTTCGCCGATGGTTATTTTTATGAAATATTGCAGCATTTGCAGATAAGACAGGGTATAATAGAAAATATATATATATATATATGCAAGAGGAGCTTTGGAATGCTTAATATAAAGAATGCATTTAAAAAATATATAAAAACATATTTTTAAAAGGATTTTTTAAAACTGAATCTTTACTAAAAAAAAAAAAAAAAAAAAAAAAAAAAAAAAAAAAAAAAAAAAAAAAAATCAGCGAAAAAGATAACTATGATAACGAATCGGTTTTTATACCAACTTAAAATGATGCGCTAAATTATTGTATGTCCAAAAAAAGAAAAATAAGTTTAGATGTGTAACGTTATTAGTCATGTTAGAAGAACTATTTGTCTACATTAGACATCGGTGATTGATGGATTGTGTCTATGACGGCCAATTGTCAGTACGACTGATTTGGGAGCTAAGAGGAGAAGGCCTCCCGTAAGGGGTCTTTCTAACGAAACCTAAAATATATTTACGTAACGAAATCCAAAGTTTAAAAAAAACACTGAAAACTCCAATTGATTAGGCCGACGAACATGATTGTGTTTTAAAACATGGTCCTACGTCTACCAGCTTCGAGAGGAGAACCTCTCGAATATTAATACACCATGATAGATTGGATCATTTTCCATTCTACAATAAATCGCCGGTACTACTAGGTTATACCGTCGACCAAAAAAATATCGCCAAATTTTAAGATTAAATGCCAATAATGGATGATCGTGAATGTCATATTCAGTGACATTAAATACGCTTCACGTGTTTAAGACGTCTTTAAGTGATTTTTATTTCGACTTTTTACTTGTATTTGTATTAATATTATACTTAT
Source organism: Maratus speculifer (assembly GCA_964019185.1). NCBI lineage: Eukaryota > Metazoa > Arthropoda > Arachnida > Araneae > Salticidae > Maratus > Maratus speculifer. Next base: position 18,151,567 of record OZ025297.1, on the reverse strand, counting down.
TATTTGTTTTTTCGTTAATTAAAATAAAAATTATGTCAATATGTATAATTTGGCTATTAGTTTGGCGATTTGTATAATTTGGCGAAATGAGTCGACGGGATAACAGAGAAGTACCAAATCGCCTTTAATGAAACTATTTTAATCTTTTGTATGTGTCGTCTATATATTCGTATTCTAAGTTATAGAAAAGTCTGCTTTGGATTGTTTTTGTCGCTAAACAATACTTTTTTTAAAAATCTAATTCTCCAATTTCATTTACTTCGTTTTGCCAAAAAATTTAAGAATATTTATTTTACATAAGTATTTTACAAATGGCGATATCTAATGTTTTCATGTTTGATCGAATACATAAGAGAAAAATTTTTGTAGAAAGGATGTGTAAAAATAATATTGGGATTTTGCAACCGAAATTACAATATTACTTTTCTCAAAAAATTTGCAAAAATTTAAGAAATCTGACTAGCTGTTTTATCTTTCTCTTCGTCCTTTAATTTCCCTAAATAAACTTAGTTCTAAAACAACATTACGGATGTTTGCTGTGAGATGACTTCTGTTGTAATTTGAATGATAATTTATGAGCGAAATCTATTTGAAAGAAACTTATTCGTGTTACACAACATCTAATATAATGGAACGTTTATCTATATGCACAACCTAGACTTTAATTACAGTGCTCTTTATAAGTAATAATTCTTCGAAAAGCTCTTTCATTGGTAACATATATTTTTAATGTTATTATGTTACATGGTGAATATTTATACCATAGACAATAAAGAGGTATCCACAAAATTTCGTAAACAATATACAAGGGGTGATCAAATGAAAGAGTACAAAACGACATACAATCATAACAGTTAAATATGTTTATATTTCGCCATGGGAGAACATAGCGAGACATCTCGGGATGCCATTGGAGTCTCTGACTGTGGTCGGAGCATGCGCGGGGGCCCGCATGCGCAGTAGAGAGAAGAGGCTCTGATCAAAAGCGACGTCCAAATGATACGGATGTCCGCATGAGGACATGATGGCGTTTGAGTCAACCTTTTCGATGAGATCGCTCATGATGACAGTGTTTGCCTGACCTGGTCTCGGATCATCACCCTGACTCTCACGGAAACGGGACGGACTTGTCTGAGATACATTTCTCTAAACTGTCACCATCCGATGATGAATAGATGTTGGTTTCTCACCTTCCGCTTCCAGAAATTGGATAACACCTCGCTGCTTCTCAATCTTCGGATTTTGGAACGCAAACGCCATACTGTCCTCCTACGGACTGCCGCATCATTTACACGCCGCTTTTGATAAGAGCCTCTGCTCTCTACTGCGCATGTGGGTGCCCGCGCATGCTCCGACCACAGTTAGAGACTCCAATGGCATCCCGAGATGTCTTGCTACGTTCTGCCATAGCGGAATATGGAAATATTTAACTGTTACGTTTTGACGTCGTTTCGTACCTTTTCATTTGATCACCCCTTGTAATATATTATCACAAATTTCAAAAAGCATGATTATATTTTAAACTTAAGTATATTTATGTATAATATGATATTTTTTCAGAATATAATCAAATAAATTTTAGTATATGTCTACGTAAATATGCCATATATAATATAGAGGGCTCCACAAAAAATGTGTAACGCTGATCGTCTATGTGCACAAATTCCTTAACTTATTTAAAACTTAAATATAAATTTGCATAAGCAGAGATTTTTATAAATATAATTCATTAAAATCCTGTAGAATTCTTCAAATGAATTTAGAGACATAACCTTCCGCAGACGATAGCTGCATGATGCTCGTTTTTGCATGAATTATTGCAGAATTAGCTGAATAATTGTGTAAAACTAGGGTTCCTGCCCCCTACGACCTATGCTCGTCAACCACCAGTGAGAAATCTAAAACTCTAAAATCACGTTAATTTGGTCTTTTTTAAAAATATTGAGAAATATTTAACTACATATACACAATAAGCTGCAATCTACCTGTAAACGGGTTTTCATTCATTTCCCTTTTCTTGGGGAAACTTCAAGGTCTAATCAGCAGCTGTTAAACATCTGCTAGCTATTTAAATGTTTGATTTAACAAGATGAGTTAAACAGTGAAATGCTCGGAGCCGTCGCTTCCTGATATTTTTTTAATCGTGGTATAAGGAAAATGTTTAAATAAGGCATTTTAAATTTATCTTTTAAATCTGATGTAATTTTCACTCATTTTTGCTATCTCTTTGTAATACTCACGTAAAAATACTTATGTTGTTTGAAAGGAAATATTATTTATGCGTTTTTTGATTTCACAATAAACTTTAATAAGATCATATCAAAGTGTGAAGTAAATGTCTCATCCTTTTTTTTTAATTTAAACTGTTTTGCAATATTAATAGATCATTTTAAATATGACGTAAATTTATTTACTTGATACTTTTAATTAAGGAATTTATTTATTATTTAAAAGTTTTCTTTTTCTTTTTGATTTTCATGTGAAGATATTTTTTATTGCTAAAAAGGAAATATTTTTTTTTCCTTCATCCACTTTTTTCATCTACGGTAGTTCACGCTTTTTAATGAATTTATTATTTTTTTAAAAATATTTTCTTTCTCTTTAAATATTCACATGCAAATATAGTATTATGACGCACTTTCAATATACCACAATTTTAACTCATAAATTTTTAATTATCATTTGAAACGGGGTTTTTTTTCTGTGTGTGATTGATGCGTGTAAATATTTTTATTCTGTTTAAGGGAAATATTATTCTTTAATCATTTGGAAGCAGTTTCAAACAATTATCTTCTCTAAAATATGTAAAGAATGACATTCAACTGCTGAAAATATGATATTAAAATAAAAATAAATCCTCGGAAAATGTGTCAATAATAACTGTAAAAAATAAAAAATGCGGTCTGCTCCTCGAGAATTTCCAATTCATAAAATGGTCTAAAAATTTTTTAATTCCCGAGTAAAGTTTTTGCTCATATAAAAAATTTTAGTGGAACAAATGTTTCCAAATTTAGCGTTAAATATCTCTTAAAATAATTCTTAAAGCTGAATACGACTTGTGTTTATCGAAAATTCTCTATAATACTACCAATTTTAATGCTTTTGTGTGCAGTAGTGTTCTTAATATTAGCGAATAAATACCCGGGATCACAAAAAATCCATTGTCGTCTGCTATGATAACGTTAGTTACTCTTTTAGAATGAAAATAAACATGGTCTGTCCATTAAGTAGTGAGACTTAATTGCAACACAGAAGGCAGAAGGTACGGATTTTCCCGGCAGAAACGTATCGTGTGGTCTTTCAGCTATAGGTTCTATCAGAAATCAATTGGTTTTGAGCCATTGCAGCGCGCGGATTACTCATGGACATCAATGACATGTTTGGACGTAGCATTAGATTTTTTAGAATGATGCAAACTGATAAGCAACGGTACGCCATAAATCTTTGCTGTAAAGCTAAACAAACTGACTATTGAGGGATTTCCCATTATTACAAGAAGCTTATGGGAAGGGTTTGTTGTCCAAGTTCAAATATTCAGGAAGCACGAAGCGTTCAAAGAGGGCAGAGAGAACATCGATGACGAACAAAGCGCTGGACGTAAATCAAGTTCTTGAATTTCAGACGTTGTAGCTAAAAATGCAAAGGCTTTTGGTCTCTGATCACCAGATGAGTGTTCAAATGATTGCCAATGCGTTAGGACTTAAAAAATCGATTGTGTATCAATTGTTGTATCAAAGAACTTTGAAATCGGGGAATTTGTAAAAACTGGTCCTTCAGATTGACACAGTTCACGTGGAAAATCAGCGCCGCAACAATCCGCGAATGGCCAACAGTCTCAATTTGTTATCGCCTGTTTTTTTTTTTTCGTTCTATCGGTTAAAACCCAGTTTAAAATGTCTATGATTTGCTATTTGAAGAGCATGTAGGAAAACGTAACGGTCTTCATTAACATCATTACAGTTTAACACTTTTTTCCTGGTCAAAAATAATCGGCTGATTGTTCACTACGGTGTATCAACAGTGTACAGAAGGAAGCTATTTTAAAGAATAATAAGTGTTTTTAATATTATATTCAAATAAATGAATTTTATGGAATCAGTCTCATTACTTAATTAACAGACCATGTAATATATGATGAAAAAGTTGTAAATTACATATATGAAAAATTATAATTCTAATGAAAATAACTTATAAACTGTGAAAATCGGCTTAGTAATTGATTAATGGTATATACAACTACATCGTTATTTGTTATGGAGGTTTTAATTATGTTCAAAAGAATTTAAATCGATTCATAATATTTACGTTATGAATGACTGAGATGTTTTGTAGATATTGGAAGTATAAAAATTGTATCAACCAATCTGCTATAAATAGAGCTTAAATTTCATACGTTTTTGCACGATCAGCTAAGGAAAAAAAACTAATCAGCATTTAGTGAATTGGAATTTGTGTTACGAAAATTTGTCGATACAATTTGGCAAATTTTTTTAATCTGTATAAAAAATAAAAAATTATGTTTGGAATGTTCTCATATGACCTATTTAATAAAGATATACGTATATATCAATTATTTTCGTATTTTATCGAAGTTTATCAGTTACAAAGCTTATTTAAATCATTCATTTATATACTTTAATATCCAAGGAAAACTTCAAACGTTCTAAGTTTTCATTGATTCCCATAAATGCTCGAACTTCAATGTTACTTTTATAGGAAATTGAACAAACATAACACTGCCTCAATCTTTCATAACAAATATGTGTGATAAACAATGCACATTTCCATATCATATTATATTCTTTTATCTCATATTATATCATTATCATATAACATAAACGTTTCCATTACTGAAATGAGTCAGTGAAATGTTGCATAGCAAAAGTGTCTTATGAAATTTAAGAAATTGGCAGAATATATACAAAAAAGAACAATTTTTCTCCTATAGAATGTAGATTATTGTTTTCCTTTCGCACTAGAGAGCATTTAAAAAGTATTTGGACAACATAAAGAGTCGAATATCCAATAAGAATTGCACTGAACCGAAAAATCTTCAGATATCGGAAAATAACAAGACAACAACTATATCGATCGATAACAACTTTATCACCCGTAAAAACTGTTCGGAAAGTTATAAAAAGACTAACGCGTAAGAAAACTAAATATATTTTGATAAAGATAAAATATTGAAACCCATGGCATTTCTACTAAAAGAAATCAAAAGTTTTCAGCGAGATATAAAAGAAATCAATCTAGTTTCTTTTTTTAATTCCATACATTGTGTGCTGTATATTCTTTTATTGGTATTTGCATGTATTTAAATTTAAGTGTGCAAATATTATAATAATAATATTATTATTATAGCAATATATGTGATTATTAAATACAGACATTAATATTGACACTCCAATTTTAAAATTAGATGATCATATAATTTTTAGTTTAGGGTCATATAATCATATAATTTTTAGTTTTTCACCCAGGGGTTACAGGTGATGTGGAAAAAATAAACTGCTATGATGCACTGAACGTTGGTGCAACTATAATGGAAAAAAAATCGGTGGTAATTTTCACGAGATGAAAAATTTACGTTCCGAACGAGTTCTTTCTCTTCAAACAGTGAACAGTCACATAACAGTGCATGATGTTATCGTACCTGCGGATCCATTGCTGCTGTTTCAAAGAATTTGTATCATGAAGAGATTCTACGACAAGCTCCGTGAATGTTTGAAGTTTGAACTGGCTTCTTACCCAGTAGCCTTTTTCGATGAAATTGGAATGAGAAAAACAAAAATGTCATCCATACTCAACAGCATAAGTCCCATGGATGTCCTTCCTGACTTTGAAAGAGCGAGCTCTATTGTTGATGGAGGATATCTACTTCATTGAGTAGACTGGAATCAAAGTGATTCTTTCGGGGTTATTTGTGATAAATATGTGAAGTATGTTGAAAAACACTACGGTCGAAACACTATCCTCGTATTTGATGGTTATAGTAATCTTCAGGAAAGTGTCACAGCCATGGAGCAATTTTGTCGTTGCTCGAAAATGGCATCAACAGAGATTCTTTTTAAAGAAAACATGACAGCGACAATTGGCCGAGAAAAATTCCTCTTCCACGCAAAAAACAAAAGAAGGTTGATTTATTTGCTCTCTGAAAAACTTAAATTCATCAGTGTATGTGTCAAGCATGCAAAAGAAGATGCAGATGTCCTCATTGTTGAAACAGCACTCAAGACCGCAAAAATACCATTGTTATTATTGGAGAAGATATTGATTTACTGGTAATCATGGGTGCTCGAACTTCACCAAACTTGGAATTTTTTTTCCCTCAAGCCAGGTAAAGGCCAGGTGGATGAAAAAATTTACTCTTCAAGAAGTTTGGAAGGAAGATACGGGGAATACATGTTATTCCTCCATGCTTTTTCTGGCTGAGGTGCAACATCTGCTATTTTTCAGAAAGGAAAATCAGCAGTGGTGAAAGTAATACAAAAGCGTCCAGATTTACAAGATGCAATAAAAATTTTCAATCAAAATAACGTTTCTCGTGCACTAATTGCTGAGAATGGCATCAAAAATTTTCTGGGCATTTATGGTGCCTCTTCTAAGGAAAAATCTCTAGATGATTACCGGTATGTACACTTCACCAAATCAGTCACAGAGATTAAAGCGGTCAATTTAAATACCCTACCTCCTACTTCAAGTGCAGAAAAACAACATTTATTTCGAGTATATTAACCCCGTACAGACATGTCTTGGTAATGAACTGGATCCTCAGAAATGGAGTTGGTTTATAAAGGATAATTTTCTAGTTCCCATTCGAACAACCTAACAACCCGCCCCAGATTCGCTTTTGAATATGATTTTCTGTTCATGTTCCAAAGGTTGCAGCAGCGCGTGCGGGTGCCGAAGTTTAGGTCTATGCTGTTCTATAGCATGCGGAAATTATCATGGAAAGTCTTGTTTAAATATTGCATCAGTACAGGGGATCTCTGAGAGGGATATCATAAATGGCAGCGAAGAATTAGACGTGACAGATATTCATGATCAAGAACATTATGAAGAAGAGTATATTTTACAGTGGAAAAAGGCAAATATAATAAACATTTTCTTTATAAGGTAATGTTTTATATGTTGTATAATGTAATGTCTAATGTAACGTTAATAATGAATATTTAGATTTAAAATGAAAAGTAAAAAAACTCATTAAAAATATGTACGTGGAAAATTTGAATTTTTTTGAATACATAAAAAACTCAGAAACTATTGGTCGTATCAACTTGATTGTAGTTTCATTCGATTCAGTGTTAAAAAATACATGGAAAATGATATCAATTGCCTATATAGCTTAATTAATATTTTGCCCCTTTTCCCCCTAAATCCCCCCCCCAAAAGAGGAAAGCGTACAGCAGGATATCGGGGACTTTTGAGATATCATTTATAATGACATAATAAATCGCTCTGTGAAAAAAATCTTTATTAAATTTTTTTCCGAAGGAAAATACCAAAGTGACTGGACTACATAGTTAGAGGCAATTTTCCTTCAAAGTAGAACGATCTAAATCTATCACTTTTTACAACCAAATTTTAATTATTTTATTTGTTTGTTTTTTTTTCACCCAGAAAATTAAATTAAATTACATTAAGCTATTATGGATACTTTTAAATATATCAAATGTGTAGAATAATTCATGAACAATAAAAGTATGTAATAATTCACAGTTCTAATGTTTATTTCAAAATAATAAATATTAGGTTTTAAAAAAACATCATACATATTTCATTAAAATGACTTTTTTTTTTTGTTGTAACTTATTTACGAGAGTATAATTTCTGTTATGTTTTAGTTTTGTAAATTACGTATCTTAAGGGAGACCCGAACCCCATTTTCGGCCAAAAATGATCAAAAGTTCAAAAAAATTTATCTCAGAAAACGATAAAATACATATTTGCGAATATCCATGCAAAGTTTCAGAAATCGGGGACACTTGGAACAGGTAGCAAAAGAGCTTTTTTTAATTGTAGTCACTAGAGTTTAAAGGACTATCGGCCATTTAAAATATGTTTTCCTGAAAATGACTTTTTCCATATTTTGCCTAAGTTCAAAGTACTAAGGCTCAGCGGTAAAATGGTTTAGAAAGAAAGTGTTTATGTTTTTAGAATCTTAAAAAAATTTGCAACAAAAGTAAGGAGAGATATTTTTTCAACTATTTCTGAAAATTTTACATAAATTGGTAAACATGAAAATTATAACGAATTTAAGGAAATTTACCAAGAGTAATTTCTTTCTTTTTTTTTAGCTGATTAAAATAGAAAATTAAAAATATCTCTCCCTAGGTCGTTTCCATATACAATAACACTATTTAAGAAATTTTAGTAATACCAAAATATTGAAAATTGTATGAGGAGTAGTAATTTTAAAAAGTGTATTTTTCCACAAAAAAAAAGAAAAAAAAATCATAAAAATCGACATAAAAACATACTTTTTAATAAAAAGTGGATTTTTTTTCTAATTATTCCTTACAAAAAGATTCTTAAATAGTACACCAAAATTCACTACTTTAAAATCAATAATAAAAATTTTGGGTTTTTCTTACGGGTCTCCCTTAAGTTAATATGTATGCATATACCGGGTGATCCAGAAGTTTCGGGAGTTTTGAAAAGTTAATAATTAGCAAACTATGTATAATACAAAGGTTCTGTTTTCAGATATATGCTCAGAAACATGTGGGATTTTTGTTTGGAATAATTTTTTTTAAATATATATAGTTACCATTTTTAGCAACAGGTGGCGCTGTTGTATAAGACTGAATTTACCTATACCATGCGTTATATAGACACATGAGTTCATTGCGAAACTCCTTTTCTATGATATCGTTTTAAGGGTGGTTTATGTTCAAACATTTTTGTAAGGTAAATGAAATTGCATTGTAAGGGAAATTTGATACAAAATTTCATGAGCAACTGCAGTGTTTAGACATTGTCTAGACTATGTTTAGACACATCTTTGCATGTCGCGTTGTTTTCATATCGTACAATACGTCAAGTTAAAACTACAAAAGAATCGATGACCATTGCAAATGTGAAATGCTATGGTAAGCAAGGTTTGAGAAAAAAGCCCATTGGAAGATCGTAATAGAAACAAGAGATCTCAAATGTCTGTTACAATCGTAACTTAGGTAGGATTCTATGCCAATACTCTGTAGAAATCACCAGTTCATGGTGAGTGCAGTAAACTTGTGATATCACGATGAACTCAAATTTCTTCTGGAATTTCTTTCTGTGCACGGATACTGTGCACGCTCTTTTGCATCGGCTCACGGCGGTACTTATAAGCCATGAGCGTCATGATTAAACTTTGTAACCCTTGGACACTAATTCGTTCTTTTAAATGAGCTGTATCATACTATAAAAACAATACTATCAATTTTAGCGCCACCTGCTGTCAAAAAGTGCAACTAACATAATATGTTTTTTTCATCGAAAAAACAAATCCCACAAGTTTCTCAGCATTTCTGTGAAAACCGCATACTTCTATTGTTTATGGTTTTCTAATTATTAGCATTTCAAAAGTCCCGGGACTTCTGGATCACCCGGTATATATGCATACCTAAACATATTTTAAAAATTAGAAAACTTTATTTTTATTTAATTATCATTACAGATTAGGCAATTTGTATAAAAGCATTTCTCTGTTATTGATAATAAACATTAATGACGTCTCGTTTTTCATATATATCACATAAACGCATCATCATTAAGATAAAGCCTTGAACAAAGCAAGATAAATAATTATGTATAGCCATTTAGGGGAAATTAGAATTTTCTTACTAATTACAGTTTCAGCTTTAAATATCTTTATAAAATAAAGATGATTATTTTTTAATTATACGTTAAAAATGACTGAATGCCAGTATGTGTATAATGAGCAGTGTAAATTGCGCTTTAAATTCCAAAATAGTGTACACGGTATTTAAAAACACTGATAAAACTACTATTTAATTTCTCATTATTTAACATTTTGGCAACCAATCATTACTTCTTAAAGGTTTCCTAAAGTATCAACCCAAAATATTAAGTAAAAAAAAAAGTAAAAATAAAATAATAAAAATAAAAATAAAATAAAATCCTGAAGTCTTGGAATACAAATTAGAGTACACTGTAAAAAAAGGGTCGATCTACTAAAAAAATTTTTGTTTCGCTCAGTGATCCTTGCAATTACTAAATTTTTTTTGTAATCTTACTCAGTTACAAGAAAATCTGTAAGAATTACTAGAAAAAAGCTAGCAAATAATAGAGTTAATAGTTTTATATTTTTAAAAGCTATTACTAAAACTCACTTGGTGTGTCCATGATAGCCTAGTGGTCATAGCACCGAACTCCAGGCTCAAAGGTCCCGGGTTCGATACTCGACACCACCAAAGACGCACCCAGTGTAAGCACTTGTTAAATAAAAGGGCTCCTGTCGCAGCAGTTACCATGGATCTCTGAACCTTCCGTCCGCTTCAGAAGAATATCAAAATTGAGCAGATGGCAACGTTTGATGCTGCTGAGGCTTTGCCGAAAATCTTCTGCTGCAGAAGTCTGTCTTTTTGCCCATTTGATGCAGTTCAAAGGAAGCTCCTACCCTTCAGGCGCACGTAAACAATAAAACTCATTTGGTGGTTCTCGCTAAAAAGTTTTAAGTTAGTTTTACGAAAAATTCATTTATACAGTTTTCAAAATAAATGTTTGTTTCACTTGCTAAAATTGCTTTTGGAATAGTCACTAAGAATCTGCGAGTAATGGTTACTAAAAATAATTTTGGAGCTGTTACTAAAATATGCTTGGTGGCTCATACTAAAAAGTTTTAAGTTGGTTATACAAAAAATTCTTTTGTTCAGTATACAAAAGAAATGTTTGTTTTCGTTGCAAAAGGAAAATTTGGAATGGTTGCTATTTGTACTGTGAGTAATGCTTACTAAAAAATTCTGTGGAATAAAATTTACTAAAAACTTTTTAGTAACCTCATTTTTTTTTTTTTTTTTTTTTTTTTTTCAATGTAGATTATTCCGATGTTAGGTATTAATTTTATAAAATAAAAACTGAATAGACTGGCGATAAAACCCACTTTAAAAATTTTATCTGACCACTTTTGACGTATTTATAGTTTAATTTTTCTGCATATTTGGGGTTTTACCTGAATCATGTAAAGCGATTTTCCAAAAAAAAAAAAAAAAAAAAAAATATTTTTTCACACTTAATAACACGAAATTATCTGATACAGACTCATTTAAATGACAAAAATATAAAGCATCACCTAGTGTATATTTAAAGATTTTTATAAGCATTTTTTTTTTGTTTCGAGTATAATTGGTTCCAGAAATTCTGGTCAAAATACGCACATTGCAGCATGCTAGAAAAGCTAGAAAATTTCCTTGGGTCTCACAACATGATCTTTGAAATACAGGTAATTGATATTTTGCCATTTAAATTAAAATAATTTTACACAATGTTTTACCATTAAAAAATGAATGTTCTACAAAAGGTTTGATAGGATTTATGACCATTTTTATATTCTATTACTATAAGGGCTAGGGTCTCTAAACAAAACGATGTAACCTTATTTTTTAGTATTTTACAAAACTAAATTCTGGTAATTTATGACAATTAGAACGCAATATAAATTAATTAGTTTTATCTTATTTCATGATATTTAGAGCAACTCAACAATTCCCACCAACACTAATATGTTTTAAAGCAATCATCACAATATCATTTTATAAATTAGTCCAGGCATTAAGTGCTCTAAAAGGACCAATAAGTGCACGTTTTGGTGTAGTTTTGGTTTTTGGTTCCCTTTATGTTTTTGGGATCGCTGAACACGAATCTGCTGAACATTATCCAACAAAATTTATCCCCGGAAACACGTTTTTTTGACAAAAACGTGCAAAAAACGTGGCTTTTTTTCGTTTTTTTCTAAATAACTTCAAAATTATACATTTTACATAAAAGTCATCAATACATAAATTAAAGAGCACAAAATTTCCTACATTTTATGTACTAAAAGTTTTATTCTCTGATCAATGGTTTACCCGTGAAAGATCCGCAAAAATGGGTGTGAAAGGCAAATAAATTCTGAAAAACGTGAATTACAGCACCGTACGTCAATGAAACGTGAAAAACAACCATTTCAAGCAAATTTTCGCACTTAATAATATTAAGTATGTTATTATAGACTATATTTTATTAATCTGATGTTCATTGTTTCTTTCATAATAAAAAATAAATAAAAATAAGCATATTTGTGATCGAAATCTTCATTTGCTATTACAAAATGATAATATTTATAATTTCTTAATTTGACTTTTAAATAATGTAAATAAAATAACTAAAACAGGCTTTAACATATAAAAGCTGTCATGGATTCCAGTTCTCGAAGTTCTCGAAGTTCAATATGTAGGTGTAAAAATAAAAATAAAAAAATCCTGAAAATAGGAATTATAGCACTGTACATAGATTTAACATGAAAACTGACCATTTTTCGCAAAGATTGATTCAAATGATACTGAAGATATAATGATCGACTATATTTTACAATGAAGCTGCTAACAATAAAAACGACGACTCATTATGAATTATTATTTAATTATAAATAATTATGTACATTAGTAAGTACATTTACTTAAAAAGCAAAGTACTATTTCCGCTTTCTTTTATTTGAGGTCCCTGATTTTCACTGACATCTACAAAATAGAAAATAGACGAATGGAATTATCGGGTGTTTTTATAATTATCAAGTTTATAAATAAAAGTTTTTTAATAGTAAATATTTGATACCTTGTGGAATGACTATTTCCCCTTCCATTGGGTCTTCTAATTCATTGCGTGGGCAATCCATTTCCAGATCGGCTTCAAAGTCTAGCTCGTCCTTTTCGTCTTGACACACAACTGCGATGTTGTTGCAGTTTCCCGAAGCAAATATTCTATCTGATATCTTCGCAAATAATTTTTGCTGCTGCTTCAACCACTCGCAGCCTCTCATCTCGATCAGATTTACGTGTTTGCTGATACCATGCATTAGTCAGTATCTTCTCTCCTACATTTTTGAAACACTCAATGGACATTTTTTCTGATTTTTGTGATCAGTATGTCGTCTCTATATCCCTCAATGAGGTTAAACTTTACAATCCTCATATCAGGTTGATAACTCCCTGTAACCTGTTTCATTAGCTCTTCCATGGAGAATTGACACTCGCCATCATGATTTTCGAGGTAATCGTATATACTTTGCATTGCTCTGTCGATTGCCTCTGCAAATGGATCACGTTTCTTCTGTTCTTGGACCTTCGGTCTCCCATAAATATATTTAAAACATTTCATGTGGTATTGAGCATCTGCTGCGATCAAATCATTCACTGGTTCTATGCGCTGGATTATAGCCTGCCCATATTCATCATTGCGAGCTCTTGCTGTTTTCAGAATTATACTTTTGAATCCCATGTGTCGCACCCTGTATACAGTATTGCATTCGCTTGGTGGATTTTCCGCTTGTGTTTCAATGAACTCTTCCGAAATGCACAGTCCACATATAAAACAATTAATTCGAAAAGTAAACTGAGGAGTTGATGATCTTAAAATTTGAGAAGTGCTAGCACTTTGATCCTGATTCTTTTTCACATAAGCAGTAACCATCCGTTCATTTACGTGTGCTTTTCTATACTTAACATGGACATCTACTGAGGTTTCCCCCTTTAAGAAAACTGCCTTTCCATCCTTTCTTTCTGTACTTGCCTTGATTAACGCTGCAATACCTCGACTAACTTTCACTGACGGCCCCCCTTTTAAAGGAGAGTCACAGATAAAACACAGCTACATCGCGCAAAATCACTTTAGATGTTCACTATATTCACGAAGACACAAACAAAGAATTACTTGAATTACTAAATTACAAGCAGTTGCATATGGAAACTAAGAGGACCTCCTGATAAACCAGTGATCTGTGCGACGCATATTTCTAATAGAGGCGAGACTGAAGGGGGGGGGGGGTAGTATTCCACTGAACGTGGCCATGGGATGCGGGGGTGGGCGATTAACCAATGTTATTTCACAGTTGCACCCCTTCAATCAAGGGGGAAAGTGCAGATGGGATCAGTTAAAGCCTGTTTTAGTTGTTTCATTTACCTTATTTAAAAGTCAAGTGAAATTATTACTATTTTTAGCTCACAGGTTATCAAAGCCTGGGAGCTTATGTTCCCGTCCGTTCTGTATGTATGTACAGGCGTAACGCGATAACTCATGATAAAAATATCCGATCCACTTGAAATTTTGTATATAGGTACATTCTGGTAAGGCGCTTTCCTGATTAGTTTTTGGAGTTCATTCGATATGTATAAAAGGGAGGAACGGGGGGCTCATGCCCCTCCCCTTAATTGATATAAATGGGTTTTTCATGCAAAATTAACAGTTTTCGTTCAAAATTTAGATATAGGATCATTCTGATGAGGGGATTCCGTGAGTGTTATTAGGTTTTCATTCAATAAGTATAAACAGAGGGAACGGGGGGATTTGTTTTTCGAACGGCTCTTGAAAATATAAGGCTGTAATGTACAATTAGTATGCGTAGCCTGTGAGCTCAATGCCATCAGTTTAGCTAGGCAATATTCTTTATTTTATTTGTAATAGCAAATGAAGATTTTGATCACAAATATGCTCATTTTTCTTTATTTTTTGTTATATGAACATCAGATTAATAAAATATATTAAAATAGCAAATAAAGCCTTTATGCACAAATGTTTAAAGATAGAAAACCAACGAATATAAATGCACAAATAAAGTGTGAGAAGGTAGCAAATAGCTATTTCGAATCTACTAACGAGATTCTTCATCAGTGCAAAACTCAGCGAGCTAAAAGTAGCAAAACTGAGCAAAGAGACAGAGAGACGCAGGCTTATATACCCGCTATGGGAACAATCCCGCCTAAAGAAAAGCAACCAATGAGAAGAAAGCAGCCAAAACCAACTGAGTGGACAAGTAGCGACAACTATCGGAGAACAAGCAAAACAAAAACTAAAAAGCGAGTGAAAAAGCGGGTATATAAGCCTGCGTCTCTCTGTCTCTTTGCTCAGTTTTGCTACTTTTAGCTCGCTGAGTTCTGCACTGATGAAGAATCCCGTTAGTAGATTCGAAATAGCTATTTGCTACCTTCTCATACTTTATTTGTGCATTTATATTCGTTGGTTTTCTATCTTTAATAAAATATAGTCAATAATAATATATTTAATATTATTAAGTAGGGAAAAATGCGTAAAATGGTTGTTTTTCATATTTCATCGACGTACGGTTCTGTAATTCACGTTTTTCAGAATTTTTTGCTTTTCACACCCATTTTTGCGGTTCTCTCACGGCTAAACAATTGATCAGAGAAAAAACTTTTAATACATAAAATGTAGGAAATTTTGTGCTCTTTAATTTATGTATTGATGACTTTTATGTAAAATGCATAATTTTGAAGTTATTTAGAAAAAACGAAAAAAAAACACATTTTTTGCACGTTTTTTGTCAAAAAAAACATGCCGGGGATATATTTTTTATAGTTCCGGGGATATATTTTGTTGGATAATGCCAGATTCGTGTTCAGTGACCCAAAAAACATAAAGGGAACCAAAAATCAAAACTACACCAAAACTTGCATTTATTTTTACCAAATGCCTGGACTAAATGCATTGATAATTTAATTAAGAATTAAAATGAAATGGAAGTTTTCGGGCTTGTATATTATATAAGTTGAGAGTGATTGATTAAAATAATTATCTACTTATAATTTACAATGTTCCATATAATTTTTAATTATACAAATTTTTATGACCTACAACATAATTATTATAATAGTTATACCCGTTTTAATTCTGTGGGCTATTATGCTAATATTGTTAACAATTTATGGAGTATTAGATTAGAAACAGATGGAAAGAACTAAATCGATTGCGTTTACCATATAATGTTTAAATGGATGACTAAACATATCACGATAAAACGACAAAACATTTAAATTCTGAGATACGTTCAACTTCATAGGACATACAAATTCGTCTAATAGAAATATTTCGTGTGCGACCTTCTATTAGCATAACATATACTTATAATGATTACATTCAGCATACAAAAGTTTAATAGTATAGAACATTTAGAGTACTTTTTTTTCTAGGCAACAAGGATTTGTAGAATCTCGTGTGTATACTGGGATGTCTATATTTTATTACGTAACTGCAATTTTAATCATGTATCACATTTTTGTAATATTACTGGAATTTCAGTAGATTATTTTTAAAAGCAGCAGATTTAGATAAACTAATTTTGTAGATCTAAATCTTTTTCGGTATAGTGTACAGTGAAATTTCTAAAAGCATGCACATTTCTGCAACTTTCTGTCTGTAAAGAATTTATATAATGTCTCTTAGAAGCTTTTGAGCAAGATATGTTAACGTTTTTTTCCGAGATTCAAAATATTTTTAACAAAATATGTAATATTACTCTTAAAATATATCTGATTATAATAATTTAGGATTATTATACTGATATAGATGTTTCTTATATTTTGTGCCGAAATTATCATTTTCAATATCGATAATGTTAACCTCCTGACTGCCGCGACCGGATTTTTTCGCACACTAAGCTGCAGGTTTCACTGCAATATAAGCAATAATTAAATTAATATAATTCTACAAATAAAACCCAGTTTTGAAAAATTAAGTTAAGATTAATACTCTCAAAGATTATACACCTATACGTAACAACATATTTTGTATCAGGTAGGAAAAAACATATTTTTTTAATAGTTTTAATAAATTAGAGAGAAAACAACATTACAATTTTATTCTTTTGCTGGGCAGTCAGGGGGTTAATAACAGAATGCTGATATTTAGTTAAATATCACTAGTTTTCTATGAAATGGGATCAAAATGAAAATAGTTTTTATAAAAGCATAATAATGTACAAACTCTAAAATAAAAAAGTTACGTTACGCAATAGTTTAAAAATATCAATGCTTTCGCTTTCTGAAAAATATTTTGACGCTTCTAACTGCATTCAGAGAAGAATTCCAGTGAGATCTTAAAATAAATATAATATTTTAAAATATTCTCAAGAATACTTAAGCAGAACAAATTCTGCACACAAAATACGTATACACTAATTTTCTAGAGCTCTTATTTAGTTAATTAGCATAAACAATGAAATAAAATATGCCTTAAAAAAATGTATTGTTACATAATGCAAATTATCTATCTGTAAATTAGTTCGTAGTTCAGAGTCACATTATTCCAATGTTAGCTTCATCGCTTTCAAAGAACTATTTTGTTACATTTTTAGCTCATAAGATTGCTGAGTTTGTTTAGTGTTAATATAAATTTATCACTGAAATTTTATGTTTTGATAATTTCGTTAGATGCATATCATTTTAAATATATGTTCCATATACTTACAACTAAAACATTAGATTTTAAATAGCATTTAAGAGCTAATTTTTTGTATGAAATGCCTAATTTCTTTGAAGATTTTTGTTAATTATTTGACTTAATCTTTTTTGATTTGATCTTTTGACTTAATTATTCATTTACAAAATTTTAAAAAGTTTTTAAAAAGTATTACAAAATATAAAACAGCTTGTAAAAAAAAATTACTTGTTAATTTTCATATACAGAACAATTTATTTTAGCTCTTTAAAAATAGTACATTTGTGGTAAGCTTTATTGGGGTTTTAAAATGTAAATGTACAACAGAAATATATGTAATATATTTATAGTAAGTAGAATAGTAATATAGAATATTAATATAGAATATTTCTTAACTTAGATCAATGTTGTTAAATAAAACGAAATTTGGCTGATATCTTTATACTGAATTACAAACTGAATAAAAACTTTAATTCACAAATTCATATAGTCTCAGTTTCATTTCTTAATATGTACATGTACTGTCAAGAATACCACGTAAGTATTAAAATGTCAATGCCTTATCAAATACTATAGTTTACAAATTTCAAAGAAAAATATATTTTAAATATAGAGAAATCTTAAATTTTTAAACTTAACTTCTCTACACGTATACTTGTTATTCTAATAAAAATGAACACAGTATATTACAATAAGTTTCTTAATCATCTACTACAGTTAAAACACTTTTACTACGCTAATTTTTACCGGGGTATCCAAAATATATTTGTTCATTTTCACTTTATTGACAATTCCATATGGGGTTTTGGGGGGAAATCTTCACAGGAATATGTGACATATTGTATTCTGTTTGCGCACATGAAGTTTCGTGTTAATTTATCGTGTATGTTCTCTAAAATTTTAAATAATCTATCTAAAATCGCAAATTACCTCTGAGGGAGTGTCCTTTGCATAAAGGCACTTTAGTATTTCTGAGATCGTGACGTCAATAATTTAACATGTGTAAGCGTAAAAGCGAGATCTATCCTCTCTTTTACTTTAACTTTCTAGAGTGTGGGTGTCTCTTTCGGATTCTGCAGTTAGGCTCGCGGTTAGTAGCATTATGTAAATTTGAGGTGTCTCAGTTTGCAGCATATAAAAGCTTGGAGTTTGAGTGTATGAGGGGTGTCTCTGGCGATAGCCAGCAGAGCATTAGTCAGCTAGCAGTGGTGTCTCTGGCATTAGCCAGCCAGGAGTGAGCGTGTCTAGCGATATTACTCAGCGAAGTGTGTTTCCCGCTGGTATCTAGCAGATTGAAAGTAGCATCGAGCCTCCAGTGAGTTGTGAAGGAGTTTTGGTATTCGACTAGAGAAGTGGGCCGGTGGTAAGACATTTAATAGTAATTGAATTTTGATTATCTGAAAGTGAATAAAGAGTTACATACAACCACGGGCTGTCTAATTAAATTTTATCTAGCAGTTTAGCCGAAGATAGTTGAGAACTAATCAGAGTTGCCCCGATTGAGCTAGTTTCCGGAGCTGTGAGTATGCGTTTAGTCTTTTAGAAGTATTCTCAGTTGTGAAAATTAAGACTTGCTCCACTTCCCTTGAGACCTTAGAGTTTTTAATAAACTGTGTTTTATCTTAATTCATGAGTATGTCTGCATTTAACTCCCAGCACGAGCACCCAACCGTTACATACCTATCATCATTAGTAATATAGTGTATAATTAAATACGTTTCAAATGAATAATTATACACATACCTCCTGACCTCCCAGCAAAAATGCAAAATTGTAATGGTGTTTTCTCTGTATTTTTTAATGCAGAAAAAAGTTGTTTATACCAATACACCAATACAATACACACATGCACATATATATTTATATACATTCATTTATTCATTCAGGCATATAAGTCTCAAAAGTAGGAACTCTAGTTTTTTCTTAAATCTGGATTGTATCAGTAGAATTATATGAATGTAGATCATACGTCTATTTACTAAAATACGGAGCTTAGTAAACGGATATTTCAGTTTGCGGCAGTGACAAGGTTAAAAATAATTAAATATTTTAAGTTAAAGAGCAGGGAAATATTAAAATATAATCTTGTATCTTACTGACTAAACCCGATAATACGCCAAACTAGATTGGCCTGTATCAAACAAGTTTATCCTAACGCGGACCGGATAAACAAGCTTTTTCTTGCCCAAATTTTATCCCAACGCCCTATAGGGTAAACTAAATTTTCCTATGCTAAACTAGTTGATTCTGATGCCCATAGTTCTGATGCCCATAGTTTTTTTCTTCGCCAAACTAGTTTGGCCTTACGCCCATATTGGGAAAACTAATTTAGCTTGCTTTTTATTTGTTTAATCTAGGCCTATCTAGTTTATGCTAAATCAATTTAATATGGCGTGCTTTTATTGATCCCAAAGACCGTTTTGACCACAGGGTTGTAGTGCGAGGAAGGGGGTGCAAAAAATTATACACCGTGTAACCTCTGTATCCTTTTTAAGAAGTTACAAATAACCCTCTGCTTTTCCAATAAAGCTATAACAAATATTCTAGCCATAAACACGTGTAACTACTGTATTTTTTTCTAAACAGCTTACAACATTTTTCGCCTCCATTCTTCTAATTTGTCCTTGGCGAATTCCATTTTGATGTGTTTTTTATTGATGTCAACAAACATTAAGCATACTCAGAAATAATAATTTAAAAAAAAATATTTTGTGTGTAAATAATACGCATGGTAAATACTACGATCTTAAATTAATTTCTTATTACTATTATTTTAAAAAAAAAATTCCCTTTGCTGTAATCCCCACTAAAAAATATCTGAAGAAAACCTATAGCTTTTTGGCCCAAAATCTGTGAGAAATCCGAAGGTATTTGGCCCATTATGCAGATATTTTTAAGAATATCTTAAAAAATTCTGCAGATATTTTAAAGATAAAGCTAAGTCTGCAAAGTTTCTTCACATTTCTGTAGAATTTCTGTAGAAAGTGATGATTTCTTCAGATAATCTTAAGATTATTTTTAGTGGGGATGTTTGAAGTCGGTTAAATTTTTGGTAGAAAATTTTATTTTTGTTTTTTTTATCAAAAAGTTAAGGATTTTTTAAAGTCGGATAAAAAAATCATAATACGGGAAGAAATATTGTAAATTATACACGTATGGCAGGAGGATATTCGAACCCATGCTCTTTTACGAGAACCAGAGATTAAATTTTGCGTATTAGACCGCACGGCCATCTGACTACGTGCATGTCTTTTTGACTGCACTCAACTCGGCGAGCTTATTCAACGTGTATGTTACTTTTACTTTGAGAGAAATCCTCAATTTTGTTAGTTTTTGCCTTATTACTAAAAAAGTACTGAATGAATTCCGATGAAATGGAAATGGTACCAATTCGAGAGTAACCTCATTCATTTAACAGAAAAACTAAAAAAATCGGTTGGATAGTTTCGGAGTAATCGGTGAACATACATAAAAAAATAGATACGCATCGATTTGATAACCTCCTCCTCCTTTTTTGAAGTCTGTTAAAAATATGTTTATAATTGAAAACATCATAAAATATATGTGTTTTGTCATAATATTTTGATGACATGATTACCCAGTTTTATATATAATTGTGAAAGCTCATTTTTTAATGAAGTATTTCCTATTTGAGGACCTAATAAAAAATATTGATGACGGCTTTTTTGACTATTTTATTTAAATTTTAACCTTCATATTAGCATTTAAATAATATTTTTGTATACTTACTGTATAGCTACTAAAAGTACACACACACACACACACACACACACACACACACACACATATATATATATATATATATATATATATTATATATATATATATATATATTTATATATATATATTTATATATATATATATATATATATATATATATATATATATATATATATATATATATATATATATATATATATATATATATATATATATATATACCTTTTGAGAAAGGATTTGTTTTTTATGGCTCAAAAATTTTCTGAATTCAGCAGCTTTGAAAACTTAAGAAAAGAAAATAGAACTTAAACTGCCCCAAGTTTTTAGAACAATCTCACTCAAAACGAATGGAAAGAATAGAAGAACATAGCGTAATAGTTTTCAAATATTTATTTTTTCCCATATTCCCTACAGGGAAAAATTAAGAAAAAACTTTTACAATACCTTGATTGAAGTAGATAAAATAGAATGTTCGAAATATTTCTTCCTTGTATTATGATGAGAATTCCCTTTATATATATCCAACAGATTTCGTTTTTTGAAAATAATGCAAGTTTTTTAACAATTGAAGTTTATTTATTTTTTCTTTATTTATTGTAAGGTACCCTGGGGTAATAACGCCAGGCGGGGTAATAACGCCAAGTGCTTATATTTTGCATAATTATGAAATAATCAGGTAAATGACACCCATGTGCTCTGCGCAGAAGGGTTTTGAGTCATTTAAATCGCAAAAAACAGCTTCAAGTTAATTTGTTTCATTTTTAGGTCTTATTGTTTTTACAAACAACTAAAATTAACGCTTGATCTAAAATTTGCGAGACACGTTTTGTGATGTGAAGACTATGTTTTTATCCGGAAATACTTTGTTAATTACATAAATTTGTAGTGCATTTCATGTACTTTTAAAATGTTGTTGAAGATTTTGGATATCTTCTCGAGATAATTTGTAATTTAAAATGTACTGCGCAATAACTATACCGGGGTAATAACGCCAATCCTCGACATTAATACCCTGGTTGATGCCCTGCAGTGGCCGAGCTACATCCTAAATACTGATTCAAATAAACACAGTTAAAACTGTGCAATGTTTCTCATATTTCTATTTAAGAGGTCCTTTTTAAGCAAAAAGAAGCTCACGGTCTGATATTCTTTTGCCTCATCCCCCCCTCCCACACCACACCTTTATTTTTCTTACACTTTCACAAAAAATTGAACATTTTCAATAGCTTAGAATGCAATTTTTCAATTTCTAAGTTTGTAGAGTTTGTACTTTTAGAATTGGGCTATCTACATGCAATTATTCCATCTTATTTCATAGTTTTGTTTGCATGGCGTTATTACCCATATAGGTGGGTAATAACGCCAAATAGCATGGGTCAAGAAAAAAGTCATTACATTTTATGAATACATATCTGTTAAATTATTTTATTTTATATAGATAGTCAATTAGTTGCTGTATCAGATCCTATATTTGTTTGAAAAATACAATCTAAAACTAAGCCGTGAAAATTGGTAGAACCTTAACGTGGCGTTATTACCCCAGGGTACCTTACTTAAAATCTGAAACTAGAAAATTTTTAGTTGAGTTTACTTCTGGGATATATATATCTATTCCTAAAACATTTGTAGAAATGTTATAATTTAAATATATTATCAACTCATTATGTATTTTTTGAATGTTGGTATTGAATTTATTAAATGAGACTATATTTTATAGTAATATATGTTTCAAAATTATGCTTAAAAAAGAGCGTATACATTTTTAAAGCTGTTTATTTTTCGAGACCATTATTTTTCATAATTTATTATGAAGGCCAAATGAGTGTCGTTTTGTGTGCAATTGGTAGGGATTCTTTTTCAGAGATATCTAAATAAAATAAAATTAAAATTTTAGTAAACATAACCGGTCTCTCTGACAAAATATAAGATAATTTTACTTTAAAATATACCAGTATGTGAAAGATACAGATCTGTAGTAGGAGATATATGGAAGGTTTGATACATAGGGAGGACATTGACATTTTTTTTTCAACAAATGATATTAACAGACATGCTGAAATATATAAGGCTTTTTTTGTTTGCAGAATTGAAAACTTTGTTTTTCTTTTAATTTTGAAAAATTTGGAAATATCATTTTTTTGTATATTTTAACAATCTAATTTGTGCTAATTCAAATCATTTTTTTTCTGTTTTTGTATTTTTTAATAATCTAATTTGTGCTAATTCATAGATTACCATGATCCTTTCTATTAAAAAGACTCTTTGACATTATGTAGTTTATTTAGAAAAGTAATTCAAAGATACATGTTTAGTTCACTTTGCGCTTCATGTGAAAGAAAAAAGTTTAAATGGCTTGAAATAGAAGATGCTTCTAAAGGGGAAAATTGAAAAATATTAAATTCCCCCAGCATTGATAAATTTACGCTAAACTGTATGCAAATCATGAATGTTCCCTTTATTTTTATCATTGTAGGAATATATTTCAGTATTTATTAATTACTTGTTAATAAATCTGTGTTAATAGGATTGTTTATTTTTTTTTCTAATAAACTTCTTTGAAACAAAAGTATATCAATGTCAATTCTTTTTAAATTGTACAAAAGTGTTTCAAAAATTTTCATAAAATTGTGTGACGCATAAATCTATGCTTCTACATGCAAAAGAAAAATTACACAACAATGTACCAAATCTTCCTTGCAAGTGTATGAATCCTCCCCAGCAATGAGGAGATTTTATACAATACTGACTAATCAAAATAAATGAAGTATACTTTTTGAAATACTAATTTTTTAACTCACTATATTTTTATAAGTATGAAAAGGCCATTTTATAAGAAAACACGACAAATTTGTTTTTAAAAAAGCTTTCTAAGAGTTGAGAAAATATTTTTAAAAAGTGTCATATTCCCTTA
The DNA here is from genome assembly GCA_964019185.1 of Maratus speculifer. Classification (NCBI taxonomy): domain Eukaryota; kingdom Metazoa; phylum Arthropoda; class Arachnida; order Araneae; family Salticidae; genus Maratus; species Maratus speculifer. The sequence continues at coordinate 18,127,482 of OZ025297.1, read as the reverse complement.
CCATCCTTACATAATTATGAATCCAAATAGAGCCGATCACATATGAGTTAAATAATAATATTAATAACAATAATTTTAAGCAAATGAATAAACTTCATCTATAAGAGTTGTTACTGGATTTTTAGTTCTGGATTCTTCACTTTTTGTACTATCCTCTCATTGAAAATGGTTAAATAATATAACTAAATCATAAGTTATGTAAAAAAAATATTTGTGTATCAAAACAGTTTGTTTATACAATCAAAAGATTACCACTTTAATAAATTAATGACACACTTAAATGTATACTAATTTATGTTCATAACCAAATACTTAACATGTGACTTATCACATTGCTAACTAAATGTAAACCTAACAGAGTGAAAAATTTCCAAGCCAGGACTCCAACTCGAAACCATTGGAATAGCACTCCATATGCTCTGCCATTTAAGCTAAGAGGACGACGACCACCTTAGCATTTTTAACTCACAAATTTTGGTAGTGCTGCAACTGCAGAACAAGCATAATTACACTGCTGAAAATTAATTTTATTCAAAACAATGCGTAGTACTAATATTAAATTAAACAAGTTGGAAATTGCACATGAAGCGTAGCAAATGAGGTGCGTTCGTACGATAACGAAATTTAAAAAATATTACTCTCATATATCAATCTCATAAAATTTTAAATAGTGATATACAATTAAAACGCTCATCAAACAATGTTCTCTCTATACCATTATGTAATGGAATACTTTTGTGTGGCCTTGTAAATCAATAACAAATTTTCTTTGCACCAAAAATTATTTAAAATGTATATTATAATGTGTTATTTATTGTTGCATATAAATTTTATTAAGTTCGAATGAGTGTAACACCATTAAAATGCATTTGAAACATTTTTCCCCATTGATCGTAATGTAACGGAATACTTTTGATTGTCCCTGTAATTGATCCATGTATCCGATTTTCATAAAATTTGAAATAACTCGACAAAATTATGTAAGAATTATGTATTTTAAATTTCAAACGTATAAAATGCATTTGAAACTTTTTCCCCATTGACCGTAATGTAACGGAATAGTTTTGATTGTCCCTGTAATTGATCTATACATCCGATTTTCGTAAAATTTGAAATAAATCTACAAAATTATCTAATAATTATGTATTTTAAATTTCAAAAGTATAAAATACATTTGAAACTTTTTTCCCCATTGACCATAATGTAATTGAATACTTTTGATTACCCCTGTAATTGATCTATGCTCCCGATTATCAAAAAATTTGAAATAACTCGACAGAATTATGTAATAATTATGTATTTTAAATTTCAAACGATTAAAATGCATTTGAAACTTTTTCCCCATTGAACGTAATGTAATGTAATAATTTTGATTGCCCCTGTAATTGATCTATTCATCCGATTTTTATAAAATTTGAAATGACTCGACAAAAATATGTAATAATTATGCATTTTAAACTTCAACCGATTCGGTTGGGTAGTTTTTGCGTTGTTATATGCGGACAGACGGACGGACTGAACGACCACTATAGGTGCTACGTATTTACATAATTACGAACGCACCTAAAAATGCGGATAAAAAGGATAACCCAAATCTTCTTGGATCTACTCACTAATGGTAACATGCTAGGCCGATAACTTAATTAGGCTATATGCTGAATTGCACCTCAAAACCAATGGTTAAAAAATGCTTTGGACATTGCAGGCCAATGTTGCATTGTAATTATTGTTTATTGAATTTTAACTGATGAATGCATTTAAAAGTATCAAGTGTCTCTCTTTTCCGCATGCGTGTACGAATGGGATATTCCTGACAAATATAGGTCCAATTCACATTCATGAAACTATTATATTTTAATCTGATATACATTTCATATACTGAAGATACTAAGTGTTTTACCTTCAGAGGAACAATGTACACTGTAGATGCTTAGAGAATTTTTATACGTAAAAATATAATCATTACTATATCAACTTTTATAACACATAGCCTAATACATTTTATGAAACAAAAAATTGAAAAAAAAAAAAAAGATTTTTTTTCAAGGCTATGGAAAAATGGAATTGCTTACCGTAGCAAGCCATTTGCAAACAATATCTTACTATACTAACTAACAACTAAAACTTGTATAAACTAATTTAAAGTTGCTAAACTTACAACTAATATTTGAATTGACAAGTTACAGACTTACAGACTATTTATTTTAGAAAAAAAAATAAGTTTTATCAATGGAAATATAAATAACAATTAATGATATACTGTTAGAAAATGCAGTAAATTAATATCAAGTTATATTTCTGAATTTTTAAGTATTATTATTATTATTTTGAATGCATAGACCCAGTAGTATTTAACATAATGTCAATGTTATTGACTTAAAAGACAATATTTTTAATATTTTCTTGTAAAATTACAGTAGTAATATGCAAATGAAGGTTAATCATTTTAAAGTAAGTCGGAATTGAATATTCATGACATATTTCGAATGCCAGCTATTCATTATATGAAAATATTGAGATTTCAGATTAATACATACGCACTTATGTATTACGTAAGGATTGAGTCTGCATATAGATTGAAATTACTTATTCTGACACGAATTGAATTATTTTAGCATCGCAAAATACACAGCAGGCTGTCCTGCATTTTGAAGGAATTTGTTTATCACTCACTTCGAATTTATGCGAGAGAAATACTGTTCGAATGAGAACTGAAATAGTACTTCATGTTCTGTATTCATAAATTAAAGCACAAAAATATTGTACAGCGTATTTACGGAATATGATATATTAAAATTATTTTTAAAAAATAAATTTGTGAAATTAAAAATTATTTAAGTTGTTTTGTTGTACAATTATTCATAAATTATACAATTTAATTTGTAATAAATACGAGTAATAAATTATAAGTATAATTCATAATGAAGATATATTTGTTTATGTAACTTATGGTGGCTCTAATATAATAGTTTTTTATGCATAGCATGAACTAAATATTACATTGTGCAAATTCAAATACATGGGACATACAGTGGAGTTTAGCGGTCTGATTCTCACACCTATATAAATATTTTCTTTAAATAAGTTTTTATAATAATCATGAGATAACATTCATTTTATGAATATAAAAAGCTGTTGCTCTATATTAATGCTATAATGTGTTAAGCTAAAAGAATAACACATATGTATTCAGTCATGAAATATTATCTATTTTGGACATATCTATTAAATTAAATTAATAAAAGATACAATGTAATATTATTATAGCATTACATGTCGCTTTTACTGTATCACTGTTACTGTTTTTAAATGTGTTCATGGGATTTGGTAATAATGAACTTTAATGCAAGATTAATAGTTTTTTCATGTCCAGAAATATCTTGTTTTGATTAACTTCATATATGGAATTTATACTTGTAATTCGCATAGGTATATTATTAAAATCTGAATCAAAACTTTTATTATCTTTAGGCGAACTAGTGATATTCGAGTGATATTCGATAAACGAGCACAATATGTCACCTAGAAATGTAAGCGTAAAAATTTCTTTTTTTTTACAAATAATGAACTATTAATACCTATTAACGAATTTAATGCCTATTTTAATTCGAAATCTCAAGACTAACCATCTAATATTTTATAACGTATAAGGCTTTCTTTGAATAATATTTTACTGTTTTTATTAGCCAACCATAACAATTCCAAATAATATTAAGCTATTTCTTTGCAACACCAAAGTTTTTATAATCACTAGATACTTAAAGAGTAGGGAAGAGGGGGACACAATTGAACATTTTTTTAAAAATTAACTACATTTCTTATTTGAATTACATTTTTTGCGTTTTAAATATTACATAATGCAAAAAAAAAAAAAAAAAAATCTTTATCATATGAACCAGAATTTTTTTTTTCATGTAAATTAAAAAAGTTGTGAGGATTTAAAAAGCGAAAAGATTTTTGTTCAAACCTGCCCCATGTAGGGGTACCTTTGAACAAGTAAGGGACACCTTTAAATAAATGAATAAAATATGAAAATACCGCAAGTTTCTTAAAATGCACCATATGTTTCATAAATATAAAGTAATATGAATAAAATTAAATAACTATATTTTATTGAAACTAATAATTTTCCTACTTAACCTCCTGACTGCCGCCGGCTGATTTTTTCACACACTAAGCTGCAGGTTTCACTGCAACATAAGCAATATTTAAATTAGTATAATTCCACAAATAAAACCCAGTTCTGAAAAATTAAGTTAGGATTGATGCTATCAAAGATTATACACCGATACTAATAACATGTTTTGTATCAGGTTGGAAAAAACATCTTTTTTTTTCATATTTTTAATAAATTACAGAGAAAACAACATTACAATATTACCCTTTGGCTGGGCAGTCAGGGGGTTAAATTACGTTTTATCTAGTACGAAAACCAAAAATAATGTTTGGGAAAGAGTAAATGAAAGAATATTGGCTTTGTTAGACAAACCTGCTAAATTATGAATCATTATTGTGTATACAGGATTTGCAATTATTAAACATATGAATGGCATCATCAATTTAAATTTGAAACTTCCATTCGCTGATGCATCTGGAGATAGTAATACGTGTGTGCAGTAAGGAGGGCTTGTTAACAGTATAAGTCATATTCTTTGATATTCTTAATTAACCTCTTCTCACATAGAAAAAATTCCAAAAATAATAATATTTACGTACATCAACATCACTTTACTTCATAGTTTTAGATGTTCAATGGTGCCCCATCACATGGAGTTCAACATTACAACTGTTTACTCATATCGGCTGAAAATTTTTAATAAAACAAAGCTTATAAACTAAAGATTATATCTTTATTTAAGTGTTAAACAATTAAAATTTTAAAGATACAAAATTTTCAACAAAGATCTTACAACTTTATTTTCTTAAGATTAGATTCAAAAAAGAGAATAATACATATCTTGCTTAGACAGTTTTGTGCATGCAAAATGATGCAGCTTCATATACTTACTGAACTGAAGCAGTAGTAAAATATTGCCATAGACATTTAAAAAAAATAATTTATTTGGAGGAAAATATTTAGCGTGTTCAAAGGTGCCTCTCTCACCTACTTATGATCTACGGTGTACCGCTTGATGAGAAATACTTTAATCACATTTTTTTCTAAAATAATTTGTATTTATAAAATTAAGATTTAAAAAAAATACCTGCTGTAGTTAACAAGCATTTTAATTCAAATTTCTGTTTGTACAATGTCATAATATTGCTTATATATTCAAAAATTAATGAAAGGTCACTCAAGAAATATCGAGTTCTTAACATATAATACATATTATTTAATATGCATTCAGTATACAGCATCAGTCTGTAACAATCCAATTTTCCATTCATTCGATTGACGATTGTTCACAAATCTGTTAAATAATTTCTCCTAGACACTCCTATTTACAAATCTATTGCCTGTTGTCAAAGAAATTACCAACTACAAATGAAAATCAACAAATCTTATGTGAGAAATCACGCAAGAATGATATTTATATTGTTTAAAGGAGTGTATATTTAGTTATATTTTAAATGAATGTTTAGTGTGAATTTTAAAGTACACACTATTAATTATAATATAATCAAATTTGTGTATTTCAAAGCTTTTTTTTATAACACTAGAACGCCCGTAGGTGTCGAATCGACACCGATGATTAATTACCGATTTTAGCAAGAAACGTCTTAAATAAAATAAGTTAAATACCAATTACAGAGAACTACAAAAAGTTGCAGAGATCTATAGAGGATAAATAAGTTAAATAGTTTTAAATAATCTTTATGGTGTAAATAATTTTTATTAAGGTCAAATAAATTTTTCGGCGTTTCAATGTTTCATAACTAATAATTAAACTTATTTTTATATGATTGTTAAATGTCTGTATATAACAGTTAAATAATAAGCTACATTAAGTAATTTAATAAGGAAATATTTAATTTCATACAATTTAATGTATTTCAAATTTTTATTAATTCAAAATTTAATGGCATTTAAAATATTTTTTATAGATGAACTGACGTATATAAAATAGAGCATTGTATTCAGGTAAAGGCGGCAAAAATGATCAAAATACGGCAATTTTATAGTGTTGGCTTATGTTACAGATAATGATGGAATTTCTACAAAGCAAATTATTTTTTCAACTAAAGACACACTAATCAATAAGTTTCTTCTCGAATTAACATATTTATTCACTAAAATGTAAAAAAGTACCTTAAAAACGATACAACTTTGTGGAATCACAGTGCATAAAGGCACAATGTCTGTAAATAACAACAAATATTTTCCAAAATAAATCCAAATAACTTCGAAACGCGTTATTTTTACATAAAAATGGGATTTTTTTTACATAAAATTGTTTAGGATTTTAAAAGTGTATGCATTAGGAATTCTAAAGAAATCTATTTAAACAAAAAAACTTTGAGAACATAGTTGTCAAATTTAAATACATAAAAAAGTGTTTCAAGAAAACAAAAATGATAAAATATGATAAAATATGACAGTGTCAAGTAATGAAAATTTGTTTTCTTTCAAATTGTAAGAAAAATTATGGGACTGACACTCTTTATATGTGGTTAATTAGTTTACACATGACACCTTCATCAAATAATTTCAAGATTTATAGCTTAGTTATTTAATTTAATTTTTCCCTGCTGCTAATTGCATAATTATGCACAAAATGCATTTCAGCGATTTTTCAAACTTAAAAGAATTATGAAAAGTATTTTTTAAATAAACCATTTAAGATTTTTATCTAACTTTGTTTTTAAAATAATTAAAAATACTAATTGACTTACAAATTAAGAAGCAGTAAAGTATTTTTTAATGCATAAACAGAAAACAACGCTAAATATTTATAATTACAATCGAAAAAAAATAAAGTCATATAATTTTCTATTTTTCCGTGATTCAGAAATATATGTTAACTAAATGAATTATTCATGATAGTGGAAATAATTAAGATGCATATTACGAATGCAAATATTTTTCTATATGTTTTTTTTTTCAATTTAAGGCATCCTGAAACAATGAATGAACAATTCCATTTATGAAAAAATTACAATAATACTCTACTAATGTTTTAAGTATTTAAAAATAAGATTTTCTAATAATTAGACTGTCGTAGATCAAATGATCTAGGCAAAAGTTTTGTTTGTATTTTTAAACGCTAAAAAAGTCACTCTAAAATAAAACTTTTTTTAGAATAATTTATTGTAAAGTTTTTTTAAATTTTAAATTCTTTCTTTTTTTTTTTCTTTAAGGAGAATAACAATCTTCATAATAAATGTAAGAAATGTTTCAGACTTTTTACCATTAAAATTCTTCTAATAGGTATTTTTCATTTAACAATGGGAAACAGCTGAATCATACATTAATTTTATAAGAGTTTTAGTATTAATTGCATCAACTGGCAGAAATTGACCATTTACAAAGGTATTTTTAATTCGCGACATAAATGAAATGTAATGTCATTAATTGGTCATATGTGTGTAGCTTTATATTCAATTTCTTTGTTTGATTAACTAAATTAATTGTGGAAATGTTAAATATGTACTTTCATGTTATTAAAAAAATAACTTTAAAATATATTGTGATGGCCATTTAATAAGATACTTAAAATATAACAAATAAAATGTTTTGAATTTTGCATTTCTAATTCACATTGTTTGTGAAAAAGTTTTATGTAAAATTATAAAATTATAGAACGATAACTTCTTTATGTCATATTTAACATTCACTGGTAAAGAAGTAAAGAACTTTTTGCATATTACAGAAGTATGTTTACACACTCTAAAAAATAAAAGTGTAAATTAGACAAATTTACATATATATGTGTGTAAATTCCTAAAATTACACACCTGACGTGAAAATTACCCACTTTTTGCAAAGTTTTACCTGTTGTTATGTGTATTTTAGCTTATAATACTAAGTATGTATTTTGTTATCACTTGAAAGACACAAACAAATGTGTAAATGCTGAAAAATGCCTGAATTTAATCATATTGGTATGTTATTGTAATTTACACATAATGCTATATACATAGGTAAGTGTGGGGAGGAATGGGACACTCTTTACAAAAATAATAAAATCAACTTTATTTGACATAAATACAAAAATTTTGATTTATAGAATACAAAATGAAACACTTTCTAATGTCCTTGAACAATATAGAATCATAATTTGAAGAATTAATTTTATAATTAAAGAAATTGTAAAATTCAAAATGTGTCCGATACTTTCCCATTAACAGAGAAGTAATATTTGTACTACGATGGCTGATGAGGAATATCGAAAACTAATGTCTAAAATGGCAGTATGCTGAATTTTAGAACCTTAGCTGCTGTAATAACATAGTTTTAGAGGGAGGGGTGAAGTTCTAAAAACCTATTTAGAGGTAGTTTTCAAGAAGTGGGGGGGGGGGGGCATGAGTGTGATAGGCAGATTCGGAGCTTATGCGGCTACACTTGCGACAGTGGATGAGAATTAGGTACATCACTATGATCCCGAGTCCAAACAACAGTAATTTTATCTCATCCACTGTCACAAATCTAGCCCCATAAGCTAAAAATCAGGCTTTCAACTACACTCCCCCCATTTCACTCCTCCATCCAAAACTATATAAATAATGCAGCTACGGTTCTGAAACTAAGCATAAAATCAACTAAAATTAACTAACTAATCAACTAAGACTTCGATATTATGCATTACCCATTGCAGTACAGATATTCTATATACACTAGACATAGCAGTTATTGAACCCCTATTGAATATGCGTATTTTACATATTACGCAAAGAACTGTGTAAATTACAATAACAAAATAACGCGTGTTTTTTCAATAATACGCATTTATCCGTGTGATCACTGAAGACTACACAGATAAATTAGTAAGAATATTATGCAAATACGTGTGTATTCTTGCGCAATTTACACATTAATGTGGCTATTTCATGAGTGATCACTATAATTTTTAGATACTTAGTGTTATCATCAATTTACACACTGAAATGTGTATTTTGAAATTTACACATTAGGCGTGTATTTTGGCAATTTACACACAAATTTACACATATAAACAAATCGGTTTTTGTATCATCGATTTACACATTTTTGTGTGTAAATTTACACTTTTATTTTTTAGAGTGCAACGTTAAACACTGAATATATTTTGGATCTAGGAAGAGTATTTCGACAGTGTAGTGTGATAGTTTTTCTAACTGCATCATTATAACTGTTAAATTTTATTATACATTATCAGAAGTTAGAGTTTTTTTTATAAAAGAATGAAATGGTTTACGGAAATAAATTGATATTGAATGGTACAGCTTAAAGCAATTTTAATGCTATTCATAATTCTTTTACATTTCTTAGTGCTTTTTGCTAATGTGTATATGATAATCCGATTTTGCTTTAAAAAGACGCTTTAGTTTTTTTCGAATTATAAATTTTTTCGGCAAAAACAAGTGAATACATGACATACACAATATAATATTATTTTCAATTTTCAGATTCTGTAAAATAAAAATACAGCTAAAATTTTATCAAAAGTAAATCGTAATACTGCTTGAAAAGGAAACTGACTTTGTCTTTTAAAACTTGCATCAAAAATTTGCTTCGTTAGAAATATTTCTTGAAAATATCTGTCTAATATATAGCTTGCACTCGTATTTTTTCGAAATAGATTTCAAGCGCATTTATTTTCAAACATGCCCACAATTTTGAATCTATTTTTATTTATTATTCATAAAACAAGAAAAAAGCATGGCTGGATAATTTTACTGAATAAAAAAATAAGCAGCGTATTTTTTAAGAATAGGGGAGCTGGGAAATGATTGGTAAAAGGAGTGGGATATTCTTGAATGGAAAGGGATATTCTTAAAAGTGAAATATAGTACTGTAATAAATGTTAAATGTTTATCAAAAAATTACTAGTGAAACTTTATCAAAATAGATAAAATTGTTAAAAAATAGTATATGTTTATTGATCATATGAAGGAAATTATATTGAATTTTTAATTTGTGCTCAAATAAATCCCTACTCACACTTCCACTAACATAATTGCATTTGTTCATGATATCTAAAATACGCATAAATTTTTTATTAATATTAATAAAAAATATATAAATAGAGAATATTACCGTATTTCAAAAAGATTATTCCACAATTATTTCATATATAAAATGTCTCTTAAGTGGGAAAAGGAAACAGATAGATAAGTCAAGTTTGCATTACAAGGTAAAACTACAGTAAAAGAAATGATTAGAAACTGTAAGATATAATAATCCTACATCAAGATCATGTGCAAGTACAATTATATATAAGTTTATAAATATAAATTTTAATTAGATATTATTGAATACATGATGGAAATCCACCTCATTCACCCAAACAATTTTGATGAAATGAGTATAATTTTTTTTCTGTATAATAAATTAGGCTAAATATTGTGCATGAATGTAGTGAAAAACCTAATGTATAAAATGTGATATATAATAATGATAATAACTTTTGTAAAGTATTAAAAATAAATATATATATTTTTAATGTCTCACGCATCTATCCATATTCCCTGCTTAGTTAAAACTGCAGTGCTTACGAAACATTCTTAAGCGAAGGAAGAAAAGCAGTCTTATATTGTTTTCAGTGAAAAACACAATAATAAGTATATGATGCAATATAATTTTGATAGAATGTGAAAAAACCAACTTCTATCCAAAAAATGTTTTGGCGTTGCATTGTGTTATAATTGTTGAGTAAAATAATTTACTTTAAAATCAACAAATAAAGGAGAAAATGTGTTATGTTATCTCAGGTAAAATGCTTAAAAGACAGTGCAAAAAGTGTCAGATTATTATTATTATTATTTTAGAACTTTGATCTAGGATCGCAAATATTTTATTGGACGAGTCATTTTAGGATCAAGGAAAGTAATCATAAAATGTTTAAATTGTTTTGTCTATAATAATGCATATTTGACGAAATACTTTATATTATGACAAATTACAGACAACATAATGACAGCGTATCACAATTATGCATTTCTACCAAGCAGCCTCGCTCTGTAGAATTACACAGTTAATTGATTTATAGTGCAGTGCAGCGAACGTGTAAAACAGAATGGAAAGTTCTACTATAATACCGATAATTTACTTAACCATCATACGTAGTATAGGGTAACTCTTGCAATCGTTTTGAAAATCGAAAAAAATTTTTGACGGATTTACACGTTTCGGACACTGGAGATTCCGAAAAACATATTTTTAGAAAAAAAAAATTCGCCTTACGTCCGTCTGTGTGCCTGTCTGTCTGTCTATAACCGCTCTATATCCCTAACAAATTGAGGTAGAGACTTGAAATTTTGTATGCCCTTAGTATGTAAGAATGGGACGACGCCTATTGAATATCAGTAACCTCGTTTATCCGGAACTATTTTTTTCGGACTCTCGAAAAATTCGTTCTGATGAAAGGTATATAAAAATTTCCGAATATTTTTATTTTCTGGAGTGGACGTAAAAGGCAATAACATAGCACAAATTTTGCATATAAAACGAAGTCGATCGGATTATTAGTTATTCAGGTATTTCTAATCCTGTTTTCCACATTTTTTTATTTTTCATGACCCTGTATTTTGCTGAAATTTCAATTCAAAGATAAATTTTAATTGGAAATGAGACACTTAATTTGATGCAATAAACCGTTAGTTAATATGATTATTATTTTTGGAGTTATAAGGATGTTTCTTTATGCAATTCAGTGCTACTTGAATAGTTTGGCGTTTTATACCATTTGTCGAAATTGTTTCATCAGCAATTCATTAATAGAGCATGATTATGAGTTAAAAATACTTATATATACGTTTATATTTTGTTTTGGAATTGCAATGCATTTTATAAATAGTTTGCACACGTTTTGTTTCAATGATGGGTAAGTATTACGGTGGCCCCCAACGACTAGTTTATGGAAAAAGCACAAATATGATTTTCCAAGCTTACCTTATATAAGCTTACCAATTTTCATCCGTAGCCATCGATTATTCATGAAGATCCAGAACCCCTGTTTTATCCGTTTTTTCTTTCTTGACAAAACAAGATAAAAGGCTATAATGACTCCACAAAATTTTATCTTAACATTCTGTGTAGGATTTCTGTTATTTTATTGTAGTTTTGCTTAATTATCTTTATTCATGTGTCGTCGTTTGCAGAGAAATCAGAAATCACAATATTTGCTGTTTTTCTGTTGCCAGATTGTTGTAAAAAATATATAAAAACACTTGCTCCTAAATTCAATTTGCACGTTTTCAATTTACATGTATTATATCTTATTGGCTTTTCTCTAAACATTTCTTAAATTTTATTGGGCAATACACTTTGTGATTAAATTCGCATGCATGTCCAGTTTCTTTAAAATTTCTCTCAAAATTATATAGGCTAATAAACGCCTAATCTGCTTCTCTTACATTGGATGTTTCTTCGCATTTCCTGTAATTTTCTTGATTAATGAACTTTGTAATTAATACGCTTCTCCAACAAGTATTTTGACAATTTTCATTTGTAAGCAGTCTTAATTTTCATTGATAACGGTACTCTATGGGTACATATACTGCTTTGCAGTAAAAAATAAAGTCTTTTGGTTCTTTAAATGATGTTGTTTATTTATTTATGAATCAATAGATCAATTTAGAAAAGATTTGAATTCGGGATACGAGAATTTTACGCAAGAAAAGATGCCGCGTTTTGTGTAGGATAAGCTATTTAATGAATATATATTTTGTTAATTATTTTATTTTTTTATCAAAGCTTACTATTACATAGAAGACCTTTTTTGGTGGGAAACATACCAGAATATAACGAAAAAAGGTTTAATATGATACGAGATTTATCATAAACAGTAATATTAATAATAAAATATATATAGACATATTTATCGCTCCTAATAGTTGAATTAAGGTATAATATTAGTTTAAAAAATTACTCAGTGTTAGTTAAATGTAATGTCAGTTTTCTAAGCATGTTATTCGCTTTTAAGAGTGACTTTATCGTATGTTACAGAAATAATATAGTCCATCAATAAATACATGTTTTTTTTCGAGCAACTTTGTTTTAAAGCAATAAATTCTTACCATCTCATTTAGAAGAAGTTTCAAATTTGACGCATTGTGTAATGAAATAATTAGTCTCATAATTATGCTGCAGTTCTGAAACATACAGAGGAGCACAAATCTAAAAATAGTTGTGTTTTCACAGTTTTGTCTTAGTGTTTTTCATAATTATTTACGGGGATTCAGCACGATTGAGAAAAGTCAATATATAAGTAATTTAAATGTTATGGAACCATTTATTTTTCTTTGTTTAAGTAAACTAATGATTACTTAAACGTAAATAAAATTCATTAATAACAATTTTAATTATAATATATCTCGTATATTAATTTTACTATACATCATTTTCATTAATTTTAACAAAAACACAATTTAAAATTCAGGAGAAATCTTAAGGTCTATAATTAATTGACTTACACATGAATCTCAATTCCTACATAACAGATTCTTACTTAAAATAAAAGTTTTCATTTGAGTTAAGTTGCAAAGCTTTAGAAAATTTAATCTTATATTTTCTACTTCTCTAAAAATTAAAAAAAGTGTTTAGAAAAATAGGATTTTACGTAATAAAATCTTTAACTTATGCCATAATTGATATGTTGAATTATGTTTTGTGTCATGAACTTTTGTTAAATGACATAAATATGTATCTTTGTATGTCATTATCACAACTAGTAAAAAAAAATATACAAATTAAACGACAAGTATATGGTAAATGATTTGTTAAACAGTCTTAAGAGAATTATGCATAGTCTTATACATATAATTATTTAAAAAGATTAAATAACTTTTAATTGACTCATAATAGGGGTAATTTTAAGTAAAATGAATTTTATGTAACCTATTAGATGTAACATTAGTCTTAAAATTCTTACTCGCTAGCATTCTAAAAGTTCCATGCTATGCATGAATAAATGTATAATTCTTAAACTATCGGTTTATATATTATTCATTTTTGTGAATGTGCTACAATGTGAATGTGTTTGAAATACTAATAGATGTAATTTAAATAATTTATTTCATTAGAGACTAAAAGCGGTCACATTAGGAAACTCCATCTACACTGACGTCGGTTTCAGTTTGGCATTTCCACTATAAATGTTTTCAAAAACATCATTACGTAACTTTGAAGAACTCAAATAATTTAGATTATTGGTTTCTATGTCAGTTAAGTATCTGAGGAATTGCGATTTGGATGGCAATAATTGAAAACTATATTACTAAACTTGAATAAAGAAAAAAATTAATGACTCATTATCTTAAACATTATAAGTGTTTCTGATATTCAACGCGGACGCTTTAACAGTTTTAAGTGACTTATAAAAAATAACGAGTGATGTCTAATAAGATTTTCTAATCTTATGACAAATTTATTAATCTTAATCTAATCTAATGTATTAGTCTTATCTAACTTATTAATCTTAATTTCCGTATCTAATATGAAAGACCTCCACGAAGGGCACTCCCCCTGATCCTATATCCCTAACGTAGATAATCGGACGACAAAAATAAACCAAACCAAACCAAACCGTATCTAATGTGTGATTAGATTTTTGCTGTATGTTTACAGTTGTATACGTAAGTTTTTAAAAACCCCTTGGGGACGAGCGGCACGTAGATGTGCCACAAATAGGCTTTAGATTCCTTGTTTATTAAATTATTGTAAAATTATACTGTAGAAATTGTTTTATTAAAGCTGAGAATTCTCTCGATTTAATAAGGTAGAAATTTCCGTTTTTAAAAACCGGTGACAAAACATTAAAAGTTTCGTTAAAGGCTGCCGTCTCAAATGATTTTTTATAGTACATTTAACGAAAAACTATACAAAATGCAAAATAAAAATATAAATAGGGTAAGTGTACCAGTAGTGGGCCACGTACCAATAGTGCGCCATCAGTTTTCAAAATTGAAAAACAAGTTTTCTAGTCACCCCTGTCAAATAAAAAACTAATTGTTAATTGGCTGGGACCCTTATCTGCTATCAAGCAAAGGGTCAACTTCAGTATTCTCATAGTTTTTGAGCTGGAATGGTGTTTTTACAGACTATACGAAAAAACTAAAGATAAGCTAAAATGATTTTACATAATCATCAAAACTTCTAAATATGATTTCATTATTGTGTATATTTAAGTGTAGAAATGTAAAAAAATTTTTTAACTTCTGTACAGTATGTATTAAACTCAAAAATGGACTAGCCCACTTCTAGGGGGCCCTACTGGAGCATCAGAAAGTTACTATGGCCCACTACTGGAGCGTATACACTGTTAAAACTAATGGTTACACATTGCACCTTTTAAGGGTGAAAGGCTTGTCTCTCTGGTGACACCCCTAAAGGAGCCAAAATGGCACCTTTAATTGGGGTGAAAAGATGGCACCCTTAATCCAGAGTGCCCAATACTAAAAAAAAATATAAAATATATACAAACCGACTTTTTTCCCTCGTTGGATTCGAACCCACAACGTCTGATTACAAGCTCAGCACTCTAACCACTCTGCCATCAATCTCACCTTCAAAGTCTCCCTGAAATGTTCAAATGTCCTGAAATTCAAAGGTTGCTTTATATAATAAAACTCGCCAAAAGTTAGCCGAGCGAAGTTCTAAACAAAATTGGGATAGCGTATAGCAATGATAGTCATCATAGGAAAAAATTGCTGTGTTGATCCACCAGTGATAGCGAGTTGAAGGCCAAGGATACATGTAACAGATCATGCGCAAATGACTAAGGGGTGAAAATTGTCCAACGTTATGCATTGCGCGGCACCCTAATTAGCGTGAAACACTCAATGGCACCCCAAACACATTTTCAAGCCCGCGGGTGTCAAATAGCAACACTTTTTCACCCCTGGGTGCCAAATGCAACCGGTTTGTCACCTTTATTTTTAACAGTGTAGTTAAACAATTTGGATAGGAATCTTTTAGATTAGACTTTTTTAATCTTTTGAATTTTCGCTTAAGTGGTACGTAGTTTTAAATGACACATAATACTGTTTATCTTAGCGAAACTACATTTCATGTATTTCATTAAATGATTCATTAGTCTTGCAGTGTATTTCAAATTCTTGCTCGATAGTATTCTAAAAGTTTCATGCTACGAATGAATAAATGTATAATTATTAAATTATCAGCTTATTCATTATTTATGTATGTGAATGTGCGTGGAATATCGGAAATACTAATAGATGTGTTTAAAATAATGTGTCATTAGAGACTAAAGGCACTCTCATTAGAAAACTCCATCTACACTGACGTCGGTTTCAGTTTGACATATTAACTTTAAATGTTTTCGAAAACGTCATTACGTAAGTCTGAAGTTCTCAAATAGTTTGGATTATTGGTTTCTGTTAAGGGTTAGTTAAGTATCTAGGGAATTGCGATTTGGAAAGCAGTAATTGAAAATTGCTAAATTATTAAACTTGACTCTATTTACAGAAGCCATTCTAAGTTTTTAAGCACTAATAAATTGTTAAACTTAAAGTAAAAAATATAGAAATAATAATAATAAGGGAAAAAATAATTTTAGGAAAAAAATTAGGATGGAAATAGATAAGATTTTTATAAAGTTTAATTCTGTGTTTAATACAATTTCAAAACACCTATTCCCTTTGTTTCATTAGAGTAGGTTTATCTGATTTTCTCAATGCACTCACTACACAAACGCAATTATTTCTAGCAAACTGAATGCATCGATTTTCTTTCAGTAATATCTCAATTAAATTGTTTTTTATATTTTATGAAACATGAACTATAATATCTAGGCATACTAAATAATTTTCATAATAATTTATAAAAACTGACTATATTTGAAAACACAAAAGGTTTTGATTTGCCTGTCACGGTCTAAAATAACCTCCCTATTAACAATATTTTTAAAATGGGAATGAAATTTTTAGATCCCTGTTTCGTTTTTTTGCATGACACTTGTTGTCATTTGAACAACATACAAAAGAAAGAAATCAAAATAAATGTATATATATTAGAAATATATCATGCGGCTGGCGTCGTTTGGGGTGC
Organism: Maratus speculifer; assembly: GCA_964019185.1. Lineage (NCBI taxonomy): Eukaryota > Metazoa > Arthropoda > Arachnida > Araneae > Salticidae > Maratus > Maratus speculifer. The sequence goes on along the minus strand of OZ025297.1, from coordinate 18,110,333 downwards.
GCGCAGTGCACTTTTAATCGAAAGGGATTCAATACATGTGAAGAGTCATTTGCTATCAATTTCCATTAGGTATTATAAAAACTTAATTATCTGGAGCTTCACCCACATTAACACCAAAAATTAAAAATCATGAAAATGACAGCTATTGGAATTATGGTTTTATTTCTCAAGTATTTTTTCCCATTTTTGTGTGCTTTTAGAAACATGTATGTTTTTACAAAAATCTGAATTTTGTTCAAACTCCAATAAATTGTATCACCTTAAGTTTATAATAATAATAATAATAATAATTAGCAAAATCTAAATTAGTAGTTTTTGTGTTCCGATTCCGTTCACTTAATATGTCACTTGTATAATATTTCTATGACTAGTAGATGTAAATTGTTTGATCCAGCTGAGTTGGAACCGAGCAAAATAGCAAGACAGAATTTGTTTAGTTTTTCCCCTAGAGGTTTTCCCCCTTTTATTGCTATTGTTTAGCAGGATGTCAGTTCGTAAAAACCTCTAATTTTTTTCAAGTCCTAAATATCACAACTTGGGTAGTTCTTTATAAGCATCTTAAACATATTTGATTTCCAGCAGTTAGTGTCTTCACTGTGACAGCAGTGAATTCACTGCACATTTGCTTTAATTTTATTCTTTAATGAGATTTTAGTCGAGGGCCAATTCTTTCTGATCAAATAGGGGGGGGGGCGATATTTTTTATTATTTAATACGCGCTCATTAATAATAAAATTCTCTGTTCGGTCTTCCAGGCCTATTCGGCTATAATTAGAGTAATGAAAGTCAGGAAATAATTCTCCATAAGTGTATTCTTTAAAAAAAAGGCAATTTTATGATATAAGTTTTAATTTATTTCTGTTCAGAAATGCGTGAATTTAGTAGGTTGTTGTTTAGAAACTACTCATTTGCACCCGCTTTCCCGCTTTTCGCAAACACAATAGATCCTTTAGAAAATAGTAGCAAATTGGGCGTTTTCAACTTGCGCAATTTCTACGCAGAAGAAGAATAAACACTTAAACTGGGTGAAAAACTTGTTTGTCGCGTGTTCAAAATTTCTCATAACTTAATAGTAATTTATTATTTTTTAATAAACTGAAAATACAGTTAGATTCATAATCGCGTCCATCGCCAGGTCTTCTAATTTTAAGTCAAAACGTTTTGCGTTTCTTCAGTTGAGCAGTTGAGAATAACCTTAACGTGAAAAAAATTGAAATTGATATTTTCAATAAAGTCATTCTTGGTTATTTTAAAGTGTATTCATGAAATCGTGGTAATATCGAAGTGTTTTGATCAGAAGAATAATAAAGTATAACACGATCAAATATCTCGTAATGGTATCTGTAAATTACTTCACTAGTTCCAAATCTTTCGACATCTTGCCAACATAGCAAGTGATCAAAATGAAATGTGGTGTTGCAGAGGAAAACATGGCATGTCGTTAGCCAAAAAAAGCAGATTCAGGCAGATACAAATATTTTTTGTTTAAAGAATCGTCCTATGCAAAGCTTGAGGCATTATTTCCTCTAAAATCTTTCCTATTTCGACCAAAGCTGCATTCAAGTACTAAACAAGTTTTTTTTTCGGGGGGGGGGGGATCACAGGACTGATAAAACATCGTGTCTTAAACGAGCTCGAGTATTAAACCTTAGCGTATTAAGTTGATTTTTTATATGGAAATGATAAGCGTTTTTCAAGAGACAGAAAAGTCGCGTGCTAAACGGTTTCGCGTTTAAGCTGGGCGCATATTAACGGCCTTCGATATCATTTATTTCACATATTCTTTATGATTTTATGTAAAAAAAAGAAAAAAATCATACCAAAGCACCTACACTTAGAAATTATCTGTACAGTTTAAAATGAAACTTTATAGTGTAAAGCATTAAATATAAAACGTATAAAGAAAAGGAATATTAAAAATGAAGGATTAAGGATTTAATTTAAAATTGTTTTTTCATGCTGAATATTTATTGCATATATTCCTGAAAACTACAGAACTATTCGATTTATTGCAGATGTAGCAGTTTTTATACATATATCATCTTATCTAATTGCACAAATATCCAAGACTCATGTTTCTTCGTAGTTAATGGCCTATTCTACTCGAGTAAGATCTTGTTTGATTTTTCGAATGTTTATTTTTATATTCAATATACCACTAGTTTTCCAGAAAATATTTTTTTCATGAAAACTAAATCTAAATCTTAACCAAACCAAAATCTACAGATTTTCGAATTCTTATATTGCAGCATTTCTTTTCAACTTTACAAATGTAAACAAATAAGCACCGAGACATCTGCAATTAGGGAATTGAAATCAATTATTTCTGGATAAAAAATAACCTTTTTCGTTGTTTATAATCATATAGTTTTTGAGGAGCACTGAAAGGAAAATGTGGTTTACGGTAAATAAATAGCTACTATTTTTTAGAGTAAAATAGTTCGGAAAATGCCATATCATTTGTAGAATATAAAATAAATCTAATGTGCTATTATGCATTATTTTTCATTTGAATTGTTTTACACATTCACATTAGTTAGTGGTAATATGCCTTAATTTATTAAATTTTTATATACACACATACACACACACATATGTACAGGGTGTATCTAAACTTTTGGGCTAAACTTTAAGGGGTAATAGTACACATTAAGGAAAAAATATTAAATGGGAAACTAAAGATTCCAAACGATTTTAGAAAAAGATAGCCGCCATTAAAGTTTAGGGTCAAAAATTTCAAGTAATCATAAAAAATAGAAAAATTGGTCGATTGATTTGCGGTTTTCACTTAAATTTTTGCTCTCAAAATTTAATTTTATGTCTAATCCTCTAAATAAATTTTATGATATGCAAAAAATTAACGGTAAAAAATAGTTGATTATCACACCAATGTTTAAAGCGCCCTCTATCAGCATTTTTAAAAATTTATCTTCATAATTTATTTTTAGGACAATACTTACATAAAGAGTAGTGTTAGCGAAAACTGCAAACGAATCGATCAAATTTTCCGTTTTTTATAATCATTTAAAATTTGAACCCCCCCCCCCCCCTGAACACAGCTCAATTTGCGCTATTTAACCACTCCCAATGATTCAGATTTTTAGCTCAGAATTTAAGTTTACGTCTAAGCTTCTAAAAAATATATAATGAGATGCAAAAAAAAATAATGGTAAAATTAGTTGTTCCAAGCCTAAAGCGCCCTCTATTGGCATTTTTTAAAAATTTATCTTTATAATTTATTTTCAAGAAAATACTGATTTAAAGAATAGTTTTAATGAAAACCGTAAACGAATCGACCAATTTTTCCGGGTTTTTTTTTAATCATTTGAAATTTTGAATCCTAAACTTTAATGGAGCCTATCTCCTTCGGAAGACGCTTAGGACCCTTAGTATCCTATTTAATATTGTTTGTCTTGACGTGTACTATCTCTCCTTAACGTTTTGCCGAAAAGTTTAGATATACCATGTATATACATAAACATAAAAATAATGATAAAATGATGCAAGTTTTCTATGAAAATATCCATTTAAAAATAACGAATAAAACTGTGGAAGAGAGAACAAAAATCTTTAGAATTTAACAAAATAGCATAAAATAACTTTTAGTTAACCAACTAATTGTTATTTTATCATATAATAATAAAATAATAATAATAAAAACTTTAATTTAGTCTTTTGAATTATGAACGATATTATTAGATTTCAAATTTCTTTGTTTATGAAAAGATCCAAAGGTCGAAAAAAAAATGTAAAGCTTGTGATACTTTATTGCAAATTATACGACCGAGATTTAGCAATGCTCAGTATTTATTGCGTACAAGAAATTTTTTTTAAACAAATAGTCCATTTTTCGGATTAAATTGATCATGCGGTGCAAATAATATTGTATTTAACTGGTTACACATTTAAACACATTTAAACTAAAAAATTCTACTATATTTTTTATATTTGCAAAGAAGCATGATAAATTAAGTTTTATGTATTATACGTACCTTGTAACGTCTTTAAATACGTTTTTATTTTATTTTTAATAAGTTTGAGATGTTATTTAGAAAATATTAAATCTGCTGCATTCTTCAATTTAAATTTAACCTATCAGAAACAGCTTATGCATTAGTTTATTAAAACAAAAATGTCCTTTATGTTACATGTACATTCCGAAAAGATTTTTACCAAAATAGAGGAAAAAAATTGAAAAGAAAAAGAAATGTTAACATAATAAAAAAATTAAAGAAATTAAAGCAAAGATTAAATATACTTAAACAATAAACAAATTAAAATAAACTACTAAAATAATACCTGCGGTAATAAAATAAATCCTGCGGTGTATTAGGTAACTTCACATACTGTATATGTGAAGATGCGATTGAACTTGTCGATTGAATATAGGCTTCGCATAACAAAAGTATTAACAAAATCGTAACATAAAATGTTGTTTTTTATCCTATCAATTTTTTACTCATTTTTCATGTAAGGACGTGAGTAACAAATCTTACCTTATTGATATATTTTTTTTTTTAATTTTTTTCTATCAACCTGTTCTATTGGTGAATCTTATTCAAAATGGAACAAAAATCTGCACAAAAAAGTAAATAAATAAAATAAAGTAGTTTAATTTCACAAATAACAACAACCAACTGGAAATGATTTTTTCAAAGGCTAAATTTTAAATTTTACATATAAATTCTATGTTTAAAAAATATTTATTTCTTACATTTTATAAACAATATTTGTTAATTTTCCAGTTAAATTTAAATAAAGATGAAACACTTCGAAGAAATTATCATTTATAAAGTCATTTTCCTACAAATGATTTTTATTATTTAAAAAAAATAACGATGTGATACTGTTTCTTCTTTTTTAATTCATTGAATTTCTTATATCGTGATTTATACTCTATCTATATTATAAAGTAAACACGTATCGTAAAGCATACGTCCTTCTGTGAATGGCAAAATTTGTAAATTTTAAATGAAACTTCAATTTTATAATTTTTGGTACTGCGTTTTTATTATTATTATTATTATTATTATTATTATTATTATTATTATAATTATTATTATTATTATTATTATTATTATTATTATTATTATTATTATTATTATTATTACTTTTAAACATTGCATATTTTACACCTTCATATAGGAAATAAATGCATTTTAAAATGCAAATTTCGTGAATGCTGAATCACATTTTGGTTTTCCTGTTATTATTATTATCATAATAATTTATTTTTTGCAGTATTTAATACTTTTTTTGTCATTGTAATAACAGAAGTAATATTAATAATAATAATAATAAAGAAAGAAAGAAATAAAGCAAGGCTATCATAAGGATTTAGATCTGTCTCAAATATATCTATTATCAACCAAGAACAAGAATTATTTTCTAAATAATAATAAAAAACGTTTTATAGTGTATTTCTTTATATTTTCCATTTTACAAAGTCTTGGTTTACAATGAAAACCTATGAACACAGTGAATGGTTTCACACGATTCCACAAAATTTTATTTTCTGTTTTACTTTCTGCGAGTTTTTTAAACACATTCTTATGTGTAAAATTACATTATTATAATTTAATATTTTTTCATTGTGAATTTAAAGGTGTAAGGATGTATTCTTGTTATTTAGCATTTCCAAAAGTTTAAGCTTTACCCGAAACTTCTCTGTTACGAGGGTAATTTAGGCATAATTTATTGAAGGTACTTTAAAACTTTAATTAATTACATCTTACGAATTCACTTTATCATGGGAGAGTATTTTATATGTATGTATTTAATTTTTTATTGGCTAAAAAACAATTACTTAAAAAATTGCAATAAATCATAGTGCAGTAATTAAAAGGTTAAAATGTCAAATATGCAACAGTTTACTTCGGTTTTGTTGTATAACTCTCAGCAGAAAATTTATGAAATTCAAAACGAGCCTGCTATCGTTTTGGTTTTTTCAAAGTTATAACAATAATAACAATAGAACTTTTTAGAACTATTCCATGGTTACTATGTTTTAAAGAATATGTGTATTTGATGTATTTTAAACGACTTTGGATGTTAAAATTATTACATGTATTAGACCATTAAAAATTTTTAATATAAAAAATAGGTATTTTTCTGAAGCCTGTATTTGTCTGTCTTATTTTAAAATGCGAAATATAAAATTAAAATGCTATTTCATTAACAGCATTTTTAATAACCATATTGGTGTTAAATAAGACAGCATGCGCATTTACTTTGCTAAAGTATTTTTTTCAATAGAATTAAACTTTTATAAATCATTATTTTACAATAACTTTTTTTTAAAATATAAAAATTAAGTTACATTTCTTCAATAGAACTTTCCATGAAACAGTATAAAATAATAGTACAAATATTACTCAATACTAATAAATCCACTTTTTCCAATATATTTTTGTGTATTTCTACACTCTTTCAAAATTAATCGTTCATAAATATCAATATATTTTACGTCAAGTATACGTTTGATTCAAAACTACTTTTTATATTATCTTTTGTACGTTTTCAGCTCAAAAGCTTGTATTGTCAGAAATCATCCATCTATAAATATTTTAAGTTAAATGAACTAGAACGAATAAAAGCCTTTTATCTATAAAAGGTATTCTTCGAAACCTTTGGAGATTTTTTTTTATTTACTAAAAGGATACATCCATTATGTTTTAATTCTTAGAATGAATATTTCTATTGATTCCAGACTGAAAATCCATTTAAATAATTATGATTTCATGTTTTTGTTTTAAACTGCATAAACAAAATATCATAAAAAGAATACTTTAATCATGTACTAAATGTAGCTGAATATAAAAAATAGTTAAAATCTGATACAAATTAAATAGAAAAACGGAAAATAATTCAATTTTAATTAAGGGCAAAAATAAGTCAATTCTCAGTAAGCAAAAAATGCCAGAAGATATGTTTATCAGAATCTGTGATTCCGTTTTGTGTAAAACACATCAACCTCCTTTATTTCGTTTTTTCACACTCATCTAAGTGAATATTTAGTAATAATGGAACTTGAGCTGCCATTAATTGTAATAAAACGCAAAAATTAGTTATCACAGTGTATATATTTATATAACCGTATCAGGGGTAAATATGCTTAAAATGAATAAATATCCGTTTATAAAGTTAATGGTTGACGAAAATGGAAAAGAAAACTTTCGTGAGATCGAGCGTACATAAAAAAACATATTTAGAAAAAAAAAAGACAAGATTTACGTTGTTATATTTTGCTTTAAAAAAAATGCTTAATAGTGCATTGCCTTATATAAAAACATTATTAAAAATGGTTTGAAAAGAACAACAAAACACTATCTAAATAATTCACTTATAGATTTTTGTATACATAATTATATAAATTGCTTTAATTTGTTCTATCTCCTTCACTCAGGCATAACGTAATATTCTTAACGTTTGTTTTTAACATTTTGACATCATATTAAGTCATAATAGCTGTGTATAATTCGACGTACGAAATTCACTTGTGTACGAAATTCATATTTGAATTTCGTAATTAGAAATTCTAACTGTATTACATATTCCATTTATAGGTTGAAACACCACAATCTTTTCTTCATTTTTAAGGTTAAGTACAAAAATGAATCAAAAACGAAACCGTTATAAGATTGCTAGTATATCTACTACAGTGGAAGCCAAATACGCTGAAGTGATAAAACCTATTTACCATTATTAACTAGTCAGAAATATTTTAGTTAAAATGTTCAGGGAGTTAATTAATTTTCTTGGAGGTATATTTTCTTTTTAAATGAGTTGGGGCTCCGTATATCGCGTTAATCATGCAGCTTAAGTCAAAAATACATTTTTTATTTTTATTTTAGGTATGATGTGTTACAAAAGTAATACAAAAATATGCCCTCCTGCTTAACCTCCGAATCTACTAAAACTTAAATTATGAGAATAATTATGCATAGCAGAAATTATTTTGAATGTTATAGAAAAATTATGTGTTTTAGATAATCCTGTGTTTTAGAAAACCCCTTTATTGTGTTTCCAGACAAATTTCGACACGTAGATTTTCAGTAAGAGCGTTGACGAGCACTGGAGGTCACCGAAGTCACCGAATTATAAAAAAAGGATTTTTAATAATGATTTTAGAAAAAACTGTAAGGTTTATTAATACTAGTAGTATCCGAAATAGCTCATGTGTCCCTGTAAGTACTATCTGTAATCTATTATACAGGGGATAATAAATCAGGGAAATTGTAAATCTCAGTAATATATATCAATTTCATGAGAAGTAGTTTAATACAATTAAAACGCGATTCAAATAATCATCCCCTCAATACTATTGCGGAATTGAATATTTTTCTGCGGCCCTGCAAATTAGTAAATATTATTCTTTGCACCACAGTTTGTATAGAACGTATTTCTAGTATAGAAATCATAGATGCATAACAGTTTTTTATGTTTGAAAGAGTGTAACATATTTAAAATGCACTTGAAACTCTTTTTTTCCTATTGGCCGTAATGTTACAAAAGGTTTTTGATTGCGTTTCTTATTGAACTATACATTCAATTTTCATAAAATTTTAAATGAATCGACAAAGTTATAACAAATTATATATTTTTTAAATTTCAAGGGATTTGGTTGGGTAATATTTTCGTTGTTATATGTAGACGGACGACATACAGACCAACGAACAGACTCAATGACGACTACAGATGCAATGTATTTACGTAATCAAGAACTCACATAACAAGTGGGGGGGGGGGGGTGCCAACACTGTGTATTTCATGTACAAGTTGCTGGATGAGACGAGTTAACTTCCCGTTTTGCACGTGCTATACGATCCCCATGGATTCATTATTAATGTTATGTAGGAGATGACGTAAGGTCGATAAGGATAAACCAATTAATAAAAGAGTGAGTTTTAATGGGTGAATGTATGAAAGTAAATGCAATAATAAAAGTGAATGAATGTATGAAAAAATGAAAGCTTGATTCAGAAAACCAAATAAATAACAATAATTTGATTCAACGATTCAAAGAGTAATAATGAATGAAATAGCTAAAATGAACCACTGAGAGTACCCATAAAGGATTGTTTAAATAAATGATTTTATTTAAAATAATGAAAATAAATAAAATAATAAATTGTAAAAAGTAATTAATGAATTAAATTAAAGTATTTTATACTGATGCGATTGAAGGTTGGATTAATGAATAAAATGGAATTAAAAAAATTTATCTATGAAAGAATGAGTATGAATGAAACAAAATAGATAATCGAATAAATAAATTTATTAATGAATATTTTTATGGGAATAAATCAAAGACTACAGATTAAAAAATAGAGAGACATACATAAAAATTTTTAGGCATGGGAGATTGTTAGTTATATAGAGATATATAAATAGTTATATGGATATATGGATATGTAGATAGGAATGTAGATGACCGGAATAACAGTCCGGGGTTGGGTGCATGAAAAGCGCATATGGTCAAACCCAGTGCAGACATAAAAAATGCAGACATAAAAATTAATGCAGACATAAAAAATTACTTTGGTTTTTACTTAATTTCCATTAAATTGGGTTCCTTTTTAATTCCATAATAATTTTATTTAAAATGTGTTATAAGTGTTTAAAATAAATTAAATTAAATTAAATTTAGGAATAATTTATTTTAATTTTAATTAAGTAAGCATAAAATTATAAAATGTACAAATATTCAAACAGTTTATAAAAATTATTCAAAGATGTGGTAAAAGAATATTGCGTTATTTATTCATTATTTTGGGCAGAAAAGTACAAAGAAAAAAAAAAAAAAATTTTAAATAAAATTTCTATTTAGAAAAGAAAACAATCTTTTTTTTTATCCCAGACTTATTTTTAGTGCTAATTAAGGAAACGCTGCTGTTCTAATGCGTTTTTTTTTATCTTATTTTTTCACTAGAATAACTATATTTTTTAATGCACCATAATCGTATGAGCTAAAAAAATAAAAGGTGCGAAATGTTCACGTTTTATTATTACTATTATTTAATTTTTCTCCTTATTGATTTATTTTGGAAAATCTAAATGATATACAGAAAAACATTCAAGTAATTATTTTTATTTATGTGTTCATGGTTATTCGTTTAATGTTTTCCGCACGGAATTTATTGGCTAATATTTTGATATTTGAGTTACTTGCCATTGTACTCAAATATTTAAATTTCCTTCCCTTTACTACAACGAAAAAAGTATAAAATATATGCATAATTATATTACCAGAAAATGATTTACCAATTTTTTAAAACTTTTTAATTTTTTATTCTAATTTTTTAGTACTTAATGTAATGAATTACAAAATTCATATCTGAATTAACTTAAAAGCATACATATTTATTTTAAATACAAAACTCACAAATAAAAAAAAATGTTGAAAAATGTAAATCAATGCTTTTTAAAATACTTCATAAATATTAGCGTGATAAGTATATTCTATAATTATAAAGAATCATATAAAAATAAAAATAATTTATACCAAAATCCTTCCTTTTTATTAAGTAACAAACGGCTTTTTTTAAAATCATATTATTGAAGAGTAGAATCTATTTTATCTAATCATGCTTTTTAAAATAATTATTTGAAAAATACATATTTATTCAATTTTATTTAAACTTTGATTTAAATATAAAATATATTTAAATAAATAAATAAATAAATAAATAAATTATTTATTTATTTATTTATTTATTTATTTTGGAAAAAGAAGTAAATAAATATTTATTTTATATTTAGTTCTTTCCTTCTCGTGCTGAAATTCGATAGTTTTGCAGAATAAATAAGATAAAATTACCATAAGAATATTCTATTTACTACTTAAGGATTAACATCTTTACTATGGTAAATAATAACTTTCCTTGAAATTACATTAAGTAAATTATGTCATATCCATATTTTAGCCTCAACAGCCATTATTACATTTTTGTGCAAGGCAAGGATAGTAAATTATGGGACACTTACTATTACAATAAGTAATTAGCAAAGAATAACATAAGATTACCATCTAAGCCCTTTTTTTAGCTTCGTCTGTAACAAATATTATTTTTTTTGCTTTGTGTAATTACGCATATAAAAGAAAAACATTTATGGAAAACTGATATTTTGTCTGTCTTGATAACAAAGAAACTATAATGCTTATTGTGTAGATATAGTTGTAAAGATCATGAGAGTGTAATTTAGAGACCGGAACAGTTCTTACATTACATATTAATTGGTGATGTGGCATTTTTTAACATATTATGATTTGATTATTTTTATAAATGAAAAACATTTGAATAAAGTTCTGTATATATGTTTTGACAATAGTATTTATTAAAAGTGAATGCATTCTGAAATAATACCTTTTCATTCACAAAATACGCATATTACTTTTCTTAATATTTATTTAGCTTAAATACCAACAATATCTTCTTTTTTCTTTTTTTAATAGATTTTATTTAATTTAATACATATATTTTTGAAAAAAATCGGTGTTTAATTATATCATTCATATTCTGTTATTTTATTGAATTGCATTTAATTTTATTTATGAATAAAATAAAATTAAATCTAAAGAAATATAAAAAATATCTAAAGAAATTTAAAAGTTTCAAGTGTTATGTAATATTAAAACATTGGTGAAAATTTCTGATATTTAGTAAAATATTAATTTTTATAACCATTCATAAATTTCTGCCGAAAAATTATCATATAAGAGACATAACTACTTTGATAGAATTGTATTTCAACTAAATGAACTAGAAATTTGTATAATGATAAATTTTTAACATGAATTAAATACCATAACAGTTTCGAAAGCTTAAACTTTCTGGGTGTTGTCTTTATATACATTAAGGTTGATGGGCGTAGTTAGCATTTTAATATAAAATAAGAAGAGATTTCCAGTTGGAGGATTGTTTTCGCCAGTATTTTTATTGCTTTTTTTTAAATAGTAATATAAGATTTATTTATTTTTTCTTTAATTAGAAAAGTACTTGCAAATATATGCAACAATGAGTTGAACCCGAAAACATCCATTTAATGTCGTCTACGAATCATTGATTTCATTAACACGAGGGAGAACGATTGATTAATGCAAATGCTGTGTACCATAAATAACCGATGGTTTCGTTTCGAACTTGAATCACTTTGGCGCATGCATTTTTGCCGATCCCACCGAAGCTAGTATAAATATGGGCTTCTGATTGGTTGGATAATTTTGCTTTTCTTCATTTTTGAGTTTACGTTTATTTAATCATCAATTTCTGTTTGAAAAGCTTTTGAAAGCTGGATTTTCCTTCTGTTTTAAATATTTATTAATAGATAAAGAAATAGATAATTCGGAATTTATAATTAAAGAAGTTAATCAGGATGTTCAACAATTGTTCTGCATTACTTTTAGGAAATAATAAAAATAAAATTTCCATTTATTCTTTCTGTTTTTTTCAACATGGTATGCACATATATACACAATCAGAACAATTTATTTAGAAACAACAGTATTTTTATTTTACAGTGTCAAACTCAATTGTTCTATATTACTTTTTAAAAAATTGCAATTTCTTTTTATTATTATTATTTTAATCATATACCCATATACGCTCCTAATACGTACATTAGCATAGACTTTTGCTGTAATAGCTGCACTTGATTACTTCATGAATTTCCATTGGGTACAATTGATCGGTAGTTAAGTCTTTCTTGTTAGTCACTTCACATATGGTATATTCTAATGATATGAATGAATCGATAGATAGCTTCTCACAACCAGCCCACAATTTTCCTATTTCAGTAGTGAAGCTTCCGGCCCAATCATGGTTCCATCCAGGTGAGCAAAAAGATGACGTAGTGGAAACTCATTGACATGTAACAGGCACACAAACCACTGTAGTCGACGCTTCAGATCAGTTCTACGTTTAGAATAAAATTATCTTTGTAGCCAGTGTTAATAGATGTTCTATCGCAACTAACTTTATTACATCTATATTATTGTCAACGCGTGACAAAAAAAATTACGATATGTTTTCCAACGATTTGCGCTCTTCTGGAATTTATGTATACGTAGTGAATGTACTCGGAACTACATTCTTTTATCAAGCTTATTGTCCTTCTATTTTGACATTTTTGTGTTATTTTCTAATTATATAGTCCTGTCTTTACGCCCATCAAAGTATAAACCAAACTGGTGATTGTTATAATCTTATATAACTGCTTGAGACATATAGAGTAGCTCTTGTCTTTGTTTTCTCATGCGGAATTTTACTTCTATGAACAACATCTGATACATCGCATTCTGAGATAATGCCCGCATCTCGAAATGTAGCTGACACAATGGCAGCGCCTGCTCGGTCAGAAGTGCAAAAAACTATCTATTTGACTACAAAAGGAAATTTTGTCAATACAAGTGTGATTATGGTGTCACAAGTGCTTTGATTCGATTTCAATGATGTTTTCCAGTTTAAACCAGTTCCACGTGGACATGACTTATAACATGGGAAGATTCGATGACGTAACACTTCCAAATTATGCATAGCTGAAAGTATAAAGCGGGAAACGAAAAAGGTGGAATATGCATTTTCTTTCGAAAATTCAACTCCCCTTGCATTATTTTAAAATTTTAGAAATGGCTTTTAATATTATTTTTTGTTTGATCTCCAATAACATTTTTTCAGAATAGATGTACTTTGATTATTATTAAAACAATTATTTTGAATCAAAATTAAGTCTCCTCCCCCCTCCCCCCCCCCAAAAAAAAAAAAAAATATCAGCCTTTTTGAGGCAGTTTTAAAATTTGAACTTATTTTGATTATCATTTTTCTCTTAAGTGCCATAGGATGTAATAACTTTTCCGCGTATGTATTAAAAATTTATTTTAACTAAAAAAATCATCTAACTTGAATAAAGTCTTTTTTCAAATTCTTTCAAAATTTCAACCTGCTTCCGCATTAAAATTTAAGATTCATTCTTATAATTATATATTTCTCTCATTTTAAATGCAATAGAACATCTTTTCTGCACAGGTGGGTTTTTATTATAATAGCTTTATTATTATACTTTTTTATTTTTAACATAGAGCAGCGATCCACTCTTTTGATTATGTTTGAGTATTAAAATAACTGAATGTCTGTTTGTTTTTTGCACTATATCAACCTGTATATGTGTACATCCCTAATTTCCTGAAAATACGTCCAGTAATTTGGAAAATTATCTTAATTTTTAATGTGAGTGTGTATATGAATTTGTTAATGAGAATTGAAAGTTAATTTCAATTTAACATATAGATGACACATAATGAGAAAATAAATCACATAAAATAAGTATCTTCAAATAAATATGTTAGTTTTTTTCTTCTTTAATTAGGACTTATTCTGCACATGATAAAGTTCGAATCCATCATTCGAACTTTAGTATCCCAGCCTTTTTTCAACAGCATGTAATTAATTTTTAAATATGTGGCAAGTAAAATTCCAATATAAATTAAACAATCATTTAACACTAAAACTCAGAATATTTCTACAATGCATATGATTTCTTCAAAAGAACACTTGCAAATAATTATTTTCGTCAACCTACGTTCAGTTTAAAATATATTGAGATGTTTTTCCAAGAATGAGAAAAAAATAGTTTTAGGGTAAGTTCGAATTAGATTTTTAAATTTAATAAGCTTTAATTTCCGCTGACATTTAATTAATTTAACACCTTGTTTTTCAGTGTAATTAAGATATCCGATGCATACATTTTCATTTAATTAAATTTTAATAATGATTTACTAATTAACTTCCATTAATTAAAAAATGTCTTTCTTAAAAAATCAATTATTAAAACTGTCGATTATTAATGTTGTTATGTTAGTGGTTTTTGATTGTTTTTAATTTGAATATTTCTATAAGTTTAATTTTTTTATTTAAATGTATACTTATAAGTGACTGAATCCTGTTCTTGTAGTTTGTTATGCTACGCATAATTTTTTTTTTCAGAAGACAGAAAGAATAAAGGAGGATAATGCACAACATACAATAGTTTTTCTTAAGACATTTTATAATTTTCTTAAATGCCTATAGTAATGGAATTAAATTTTACAGTCTCAATGTGTTTTCGGATAACAGAGCTGAAAAATACCACTAATACTTGAAATAATAACTAATACTTGAATAATGAAAAGATGAGGCAATTTTGAATGTAATTAATTTTTTTTTTGGTGTGGAGAATTTTTTTTTTAATTTTTATGGTGTTATAGGAAATTTTTATGTATGGCAGATTGTTTGTCATTAATGTTACTGCAATGGATGAATAGATGACCTATGAAATCATAATTTAAAAGAATATCTAAAAACTTTTTGTACATTTTTCAAATTTATGAATGTTATATAAATCATATGAACGTAATGATTAATATGAAATATATTAAGAAAGCTTGATAGTAAAGATATATAAAAGTATGTTAAAAATAAGTTGTATTTATTTACATAGATATTTCCATAGAATGATTCAATAATTTTTTGATTTATTTAATATTATTTTTTATATGCTGATATTTCAGGTGGTAAGAGGTGTCGAAAAAACCGCTTCTTCTAATATGGGATATGAAAAACACCATCATTACCACTAGTATGAGCTAGTATATGGATATTTCCACGTAATTTTAAACGTATTCTGCAGCTCATGTGATGGGATATTTATCATTATCGCGAAACAAATAGAAAATTTCCTATAAAACTGCTTTCAGTATCAACCGTTTGTTTTACTGATAAGTTTCGCTTTAAAAAGTTGTGAACAGTGCTCTTGGTCATGCTTTCAGTTTTAGGATGATTTCTTTAGCTATCGATTTATTAATAACTTCGTTTAGATATTTCACTATCTATTTACATGTAAAGCAAATGTATTTATCATGATACATTACAAAACGTTGAACAAATTCAAATCTCATTTGGAAAGTGTATTAATCCTATCACTGTTTTATATGACACTATTAATCAACTTGTCGCTCCTCCATTTCTTTTAAAAGAGCGAAAATACAATAAGGTACCTGTGCCTAATATGGACACTCTAAGGAAAATTAATTTTTTTCACCCTCATGTACACGTGATAGGACTCCAAAAATATGTGACCATGATCCCTGCACTGTTGACTATCATTATTAAAATTAGCGACCTTGTAACTATTATGGTTTTTATTTAAATGTTAAAAACAAAAAATGTTTACAAATGTCCATATGAAGAACCACTAGTCCATATTATGGACAGGTGGCTCCTTATTGACATACTACACAGGGGGTATGAATGAGCCATCTTCTGTGGAATTTTAGGTGACAGAGGATAAAAAAATATATCTTAAAGTATTGCTGGGAGGGTAGGGCACAGTAAATCTTCAGAACATGCGATTAATAACAGGGGGTCATTTTCGGTTGTGGCTCTTCGAATATCAATGCTGAGCACCTCAGTTACTATAAAATATTATGAAACAATGTAGTTGGTTTTGCTTATATTTTATTTTTGTGAACCTGAAGATTCACCTGCTGTACTTCCAATGTGGACATAATGTGTCCATATTGGGAATCGGGCGTAGCTTTATTAAATCTTGTAATAAATAAAGAAAGAAAATGTTTTGAAGCAATATATGCGATAGCAATTGAAAATATATTTTAAAAGCTTTCTAAAACACTCCGCTTTTCAGTATTCAAAGTAATTTTACAATATCTAATTAGAATTTAAACTTGCCTGTAATTAAGAATAGCACATCACGATACAATAAGTTTCCTTTTAAATGTCGAACAGTGCGCTTTTTTGTACTTTCCAGGCTTAATTATCTCTTCATCTGCTTTATTCATGGATATGTAGCACGATCTCTCTATCAAAATTGTTACTTTTAAAAATATTAGGGATGTCCATATTGAGAGCACTGTCCATATAGGGTACAAATACCTTAATCCTTAAGAAAACATTATACTGATATCGCTGTAAAAATTGGACCAAGTTGAACATAATTCGGAGATTTTTTTATCTTTCTAGTGTGTAGTTTAAAATAGTTAATCAAGTATTAACCTGGTATTCCATTAACTGGAACACAAATAAGCAAAACAGGCCAAATACACTGCTCAAAACAATTAAAGGATATTTGAAGTTTTATAGGAAATAAAGATATAAACGAAATTTTTTTGCCGAAAATAGAAGAAGAGAATCACAAATGCAAATTTTTCTGGTTTTCACACTGTGGAGTATGCAAATTTTGAGTTCGACGTCAAAAACGTCGCTTCAGCGGCAGCGAATGAAATTTGACTTTCAACTGGATAAAAGAGAATAAAGACAAGGATGATCGGCATTCAGTGATTGCTTTGTTTCGATGAGTACGATGTCTCAGCGAAGTCATTTGACAGATCCAGAAGCTTGGAGAATTGTTGGTAGGTTAGAAGGGGGCCAAACTCAAGCCGAAGTAGCGCAAGCCATTGGAGTGGCACAAAGTGTCATTTTCAGGATCTGGAACCGTTTTTTGGAGAGTGGATGTGCAGGCCGAAGACCAGGGCAAGGTCGTAGACGGGCAACAACGCCCAATGAAGATCAGTATTTAGCGTTAACAGCTCGGAGACACCGAAATATGAACGCTACTCTTCTCCAACAACACTTTCGCTCGGCTACAGGCACCACGATTTCAACTCAGACTGTCCGAAACCGGCTCCACGTTGTAGGTCTGTATGCTTGCCGACCGATGATGTGTGTTAGATTAACATCAAGGCATCGTCGCGACCGCAGTGAGTGGGCGACCGAGCATGTCAACTGGAGGAAAAATGAATGGAGCAATATTCTGTTTTCTGACGAATCCCGTTTTTCTGTGCATCCGGATAATAGGCGTATTTTCATCTGGAGGGACCGTGGCAGTAGGAATAATCCTGCGTTCGTGCACGAAAGTGTCCTATTTGGCGGCGGAGGAGTGTTGGTGTATAGTGGCATATCCATTGACGGGCGCACTGACCTCTACATCATTCGAGATGGAGCTCTGACTGGTCGCCGATATAGGGATGAGATCCTCAGACCTATTGTAGTCCCTTACGCTGCAGCAATCGGAGATAACTTCATTTAAATGGACGATAACTGCAGGCCACATCGTGCAAACCTAGTGGAGGATTTCCTTTTCGAAGAAAGAATCGTTTGAATGGAATGGCCAGCGTGTTCTCCAGGCATGAATCCAATCGAGCACGTTTGGGACGCTCTAGGAAGACAAGTTTCTGGCCGCCAACGACCCCCTCAAACTCTCCAAGAACTGGAAAGATCTCTTCTGGAAGAGTGGGGCAGAATACCCCAACTCGTCATGAATAGCCTCATTGAGTCCATGCCTCAAAGGTGTTCAACGTTGCTGGCCGCCCGTGGAAACCATACCCCCTACTGAAAATGATTTTCTTTGAAGAAAACACCTTTTCTTATTCTTTTTTTCTCATATGCACAAATTGTGTTTTTTTCCTTTTGTACACAAATGCGCAATAAAATGCATTTTTTTCTGCCAAACATGTGTAATTTATTCTCATATAGCCTACTATGTCTATCGTCCATGTATCAATCAGCTAAAAAGTTTCCAAGATACAAAATCCACCTAAAACTGCAATATCTTTTAATTGTTTTGAGCAGTGTATATCATAACTAGAACATCTGGAATGCTGAACTGATTCAATCATATTTAGGTAAATATATAATCTCACAAGAAAAAAAAACAAATATGTAATTCTGGTTATTTGTTTACAGATGACTTACAAAATAGTTCATACAAAATGTATTATTATTAAAACGTCCAATATTTTGAACTAATTTGAAAGAAATTAGGCAGGGTTTTATGTTCCACGTATCTTTGGGCCTGTGGGTGTTAAGAGATTACGTTCACGATGACGATTAATTGGCGAATTTATTTATTTATTTTTTTTTTCGACAGACGGTAAACACAGTTGAAATTTAATAAATTATGGTTGGATTTTGTTTCTTGAAGTATTTAATATATATATATGTATGTATGTATGTTAAATATAGTCACGTCTCATGGCAGCGTCGTAACTTCCAGTGTAAATACAAAATATTTAATGTAAAGTTTTTCTTATAAAAATAATTTATAGCTAACAGTCATAGGCACATTTTTTTAATAAAAAATAAATAAAAAATCCTGCGTTATTTTGAAGAATAAACAAATCATTTTTTGTTTAAAATTTGGAAATTTACAGTTAATGTAAGTATATAAAAATTAAAATATTCAAAAAAAGGTTCCGTGATATTTGCACAATTTAATTATAAGTAGATAAAGGAGAATTTCATTCAAAAATGTTAAGAACTGTTCCGAATATTATTCAGCACATAGTGAAAAATGTAGTGTCCCGAAAATTAGTTTTAAAGTTATAGAATTCAATATCTTTTGCTCGTTTGTTCACTCGCATTTTTGTGCACACCACTCTTCTTAATTGAGATAGTCATTTAAATATCCCCTTAATTATACACTCTTTAAAGATTTAATTAAATGTAATCCCTATATCGATTATGTAACTCTTATAATTTCTTTAAAAGGATTCACAAAAGCGTGTGATGGCACCCGTTGTAAGATTTTCGTTTAAGCATCGACATGAAATCCATACTAAATTAACGAGTACGTGTGGTTTTTATTCTATGATTTCAAGAACATTTAAAAATATTTCATGGTATTACTTCCTATCACCTAAGTTTCATAAACTTTTCGCCGGGCGCGTAATTTTTCAACACATGAATGGGCGCGCTTTGTTAATTGTACAACAGGCGAAATAAAATCAATTATTACTACTTTATTTTAATTTTACAAATAATAAGTTATCTCTGACCACAATTTTTGAAAGTATACATTTTGAAATATTATTGTATTTTGAAAGTAGTTATAACAAAATATTTATTTTGTTATAACATACTAAAGCAAAAATTTAGATATATAAAAAGCTACTTACAACTACAATCACAAAGAATAAAATTTAATAATGAATTACTAAACAATAATTTAGTAATTTAGGATTTTTCAGAAATAGTATTATATTTCATCTATATTACTCGCTTCCCATAAAAAACATAAAATTTGGTTTTTTGAAAGTTGTTTATAGATAAATCTTGCGCATTTCATGCACTGTTAACAGATTAAAATAACAGGTGCAGCTAATTGCGCAATCTGAAATACAAATAACTTTCAGGATCTGGATAAAGAAATCCAATAAACGAATGCCAACGTTTTTTAACACCCACTACTGCTTGAAATTTGTTTTAAAGAAAAAAGAATGTGAATGTTGTGCTTTTTACAACGGCGCGTTCAACGGAAGGAAGAAGCATAAAAAAAACTGTAAATTATTCTCCAAATTAACGTTAAAACAGAGTTTCTCGTTCATCTGGTGAACATAGAACTATTGAACTTATTTTATTTTCTTTACAATAAATAAAACGCATCTCATATAAAATAAAATAAAATAAAAACAACCTAATTTCTAGACTATGAAGGGGTTATTGTTTCGAACTTAGTAAGTTTTCAAGAATTGCTTTTAAAAATATGATACATATTTTATCTGTGACTTGCTCATAATACATTAGAGTTTTATAATTTAGAGAAACATACAGAAAACAGCAGTAGAAATTTCCCTTTCAATATCTGCAGTATCTACATTAATAGGGAACATAAATACAATATAAACATATTTTATTGATGAAAACATGCCTAATTATGATTAACAAAATAGACGCTAAAAATTTTATAAATATTTTTTACAAAAAATTGAATATTAAAATTATTCTATGTAAATGCATATTTTTGAATAGCTAACCCTCTGACAGTCTTGCAAAAGGGTAAAATTGTAATGTTGTTTTCTCAGCATTTTGTTTTAATTGCTAAAAAAATATGATTCTTTTAAAATTATAGTAAAATCTTATTAACGAATATGAATGTTATCCTTAATCATTGCACAATGTATTAAAAATCCATTGAATCAACTGAGTTATATCATTGTAATCATTGCTTGCATTGCAGTGAAACCTGGAGCTTAGGGAACGTCTATAGACGGGCTTGTCAGTGAGAGGGTTTTAATACTGATATTTATCATAATTACGAAACAATTCTAATGAAAAAAGTTATATTCACATATGTTGGATTAAATAAAGTCCTATTATATTACATTAAACGAGACAAAAGAAGACTGTCACTTACATGCCTGAAAAAAAGTGAAAAAAAAATCAAAGCAAAGAAATTTCATCAAGTGAATTTGCCGAAGTTCATGTCGAAGTAAGATGCAATCCGCATTAAAATTACAATCATGTGATTGACGAAAACCGTAAAGTTAAATTACCCGTTTTTAACATGCGAAAATGAATTATAATATTTCTTAAATATAAATATCAATGCATTTATCAGCAAAGAATTTAACACAAAATATTTAAACGGGTTGTAGTTGTACGTAATGTGATACCAAATAAAAAAGGGGGTTGTTGTGGGAAGTTCTAATACAATAGTGCATTTTTTGTCCGTGTGTGTGTTTGTTATTAATGTTACTATTATTTTTTTTTTTCCGAGATCAAAAATACAGATCACGTCTTATGCATAATAAAAAAATTTCTACACACTTTATATAATAGTATTTTATTTTCAAATTTATGTTACGTAAGGGTAAAAAAAAGGCCAAAAATAATAAATTAAGAAACTAAAGGAATAGTTTTACCACTAAAGGCTTATACTAGAACAAAGATATTCGCAAAATAATGTTAAAGACATGAAAAGTATCCTTTCATAATACATTGGTTGACGTTTAAGAATTTTTAAATGAATTTATCGTGTCACATATAAATCGTTTTATACCATAGCAGTTTAGTATTATTTTAATATGGTTGCATTTTATTTCTAAAGGCACTTCCATGGAAATTTTGGAAGGAAAATTGTTGGTTGATATCTAAATTATGTAGGAATTTGTACGGATATACTTTGAAACAAGTTATAACCAAAATCGGAAAATTACAAAAATATACGTTTATGTATTTAATAATCATTATCTTCAAATATAACGATAATTACTCTAAACGCAGTTTGCAAATAATATTTTGCAACTTATCTAAACAAAAGTAATAACTTTTTATTTTATTGTAAATATTATTGATTTTTACATATCACCTATGGTGAATGGTTTTTTTTTTCATTTTACGTATTTTATAATCATGTATACATTATAAGTAAATTTTTTTGGTTTAGAAAAGTATCTTTTATTTGTAATTTGGGAACTGTGTAAAATTCCTTAAATTCAGTAATTTATGTTTTAAGCATTTGTAATTCACCAATTGCAACGAAATCGATATCCAAATGTTTTAGCAATCAACAAAGTAGTGAAACCACCCTCATAGCATGCATGTTCACAGTGACGTCACAATGACGTCACTGTGAGTCACTTTGGCCACATCACATCTGTGACGAAAATGCCACCACTCAGTGACGTCACATTGTGACTAAGATGTGACTTTCTAAAAAAATTTTCACAGTTCGTCACAATGTTAATGTCAAAGTAGTCACAAATGACACACTTTTCACAAATTGGTCACATTGTGACGTCACAAAGTGGTCACAATGTGACGTCACAAAAAAGCCCTAAAACGGCCATAACGACTTCACATTTTAGTCACTGTGACTTCACATCGACGTCACGTGACGTCACATCGACAATCGCTGGTCACAAAGTCACAATGTGACTTCACAACGACGTTGCAGTGACGTCACCATGTCTTACGGGCACAGATCCATAACAATGCTAATGATTAGAAGTACATGTTTCGTTGCGTTATGCATTTTGTTCAGGAATTATTGTTTATTTTAATATGTGGTGTTTATAAACATATGTAAGTAATATAAATGTCATAAAGCATATCTGAATTGTCTCTCTGGTAAAAACTACCGTCTCAAATCCTGTATCGGACATTATAAAACGGATCATTCCATGGGGTTAGTTGTGCAAGTCTTGACCACCGTTATTTTCCTCTACCGCATTTAAAACATGAAAAATGTCTGAAAAAATAAGCCACATTTTATCGTTCTAGAATACTGGTAGTCGAAATTCGCAGCATTTGACTTACACTACAAGTGTTCATGGAAGCATCCATTAAAAAATTTAGCACGAAACTTATTATGTTTAATTAATTAGACTATACTTAACTTCTATAGAGTTTTACACTTAAAATATTGCATTTATTGTTTACAAAATTCCTTCACTGAAAATATCCTGGAAACATTAATTAAATAAAAATAATTTATAAGACTATTGCTATAAAATTGAATATTTAAAAAAATGTCAATTGAAACATTGAAAACTAGAACTTGAAACTTAGGTTATATCTTGAATAATGCTTCTTGTTGCGTTTTTAAGGATTTAGTAAGACTTAAAACAGAAGCTTTATCTGAAAATAAATTTTTATTTCATTTGAATTCGTAAATCAAACTAGCAAATCAGTACGTTTTTACTTTCAAAAGAAATATTGACTAACTTAACTGGATGAGTTATCATATTGGGATAGTGTTCTGACCAAAAACACCAGCATTTGTCTTGAGATATTAAACTGGGTAACCTTTCAACTTTTTTTTATAACTAAGTCTGTCAAGGTTTATTTTTGATATAATAATAATGGATCCAATAAAGGAAAATGACTCAAAAAATTGTTTGAATCCCCTGGCAAGATAGAAAAAAATATTTTTATTGCTATTGAATCTATCCCTGTTTATAAAATTCTTCAATATTATTTAATACTGATGTTTAAATTATCAGTATTCATTTTCAAAATTAAAATATTTTAACTACAGCATGAAATGTATTAATCTTACCTATTATCATGTATAAGGTAGATCAAGCGAATTCTATATCTTAAGTAAATAAATTTTCATGTCTTCGGAGTAAATTCAAGCACATAATGTATAAAAAAACATGTATATTAACTTTCACATTACAAACAATAACATTATTGTTCACATATCATATCTTTTCATCAATACAATATCTTAAGACAATACATACTGCATTTTTCAGTTCAAAGAAATGTTCCATTCAAAAAAAGTTCTTACAAATTCATAATGTAAACAACAACAAAAAATCGTTTGCACGGAGCGCAAAGTAAAAACGATTAAATTAAACCATGGAAGCAGCAATAATACGCAACAATTACCTAATTTCAGCAAATTTTAAAATGCATTGCCTTTTACAGTTTTAAACATTTTGAGCTATTTTTATGTTACTTGTTAAAAACGTGCTGTATAATTTTACCCACTGAATTTACCAGAAGTTAATTAATTTGGAAAAAAAAGCTCTAATGCAAGTAAAACTACAGTAAAAATAAAATTTATTTTACATTTTTAACAGTGAAAAAAAGTAACTTTTTACCTTATTGTAAATCCAATACATAGTTTACTGAAATAGAACATAAGGGACAACCAAAAGAAAATTCAAGTAAATTGAAAAATGTAAAAAAAAATGTTTTATCACTGTGAAAATAATTTGTCGAAAAAACACAATAAGCGAATTGCATTTTTAAATGAAGTGGTGTTTGGAATTTAAAAAAATAGTCCTGTTATACAATCACTTTTAACTGAATTTATAATATTAGGATATTTAAGAAACTACATCAGAATAAACTACGGATAACGATGAATATTTTAAGAAAAATAAATCAATGTTCACACCATTCTTCGCCACCATTTCCGAGAGCATCTAGTCCCCTTAATCAAAGATCTGTATACACTGCTCAAAACAATTAAAGGATATTGCAGTTTTAGGTGGATTTTGTATCTGGGAAACTTTTTAGCTGATTGATACATGGTCGACAGACATAGTAGGTTATATGAGAATAAATTACACATGTTTGGCAGAAAAAAAATGCATTTTATTGCGCATTTGTGTACAAAAGAAAAAAACACGATTTGTGCATATGAGAAAAAAAGAATAAGAAAAGGTGTTTTCTTCAAAGAAAATCATTTTCAGTAGGGGGTATGGTTTCCACGGGCGGCCAGCAACGTTGAAAACCTTTGAGGCATGGACTCAATGAGGCTATTCATGACGAGTTGGGGTATTCTGCCCCACTCTTCCAGAAGAGAACTTTCCAGTTCTTGGAGAGTTTGTGGGGGTTGTTGGCGGCGAGAAACTCGTCTTCCTAGAGCGTCCCAAACGTGCTCGATTGGATTCATGTCTGGAGAACACGCTGGCCATTCCATTCGAACGATTCCTTCCTCGAAAAAGAAATCCTCCACCAGGTTTGCACGATGTGGCCTGTAGTTATCGTCCATTAAAATGAAGTTATCTCTGATTGCTGCAGCGTAAGGGACTACAATAGGTCTGAGGATCTCATCCCTATATCGGCGACCAATCAGAGCTCCATCTCGAATGATGTAGAGGTCAGTGCGCCCGTCAATGGAGATGCCACCATACACCAACACTCCTCCACCGCCAAATCTGACACTTTCGTGCACGAACGCAGGATTATTCCTACTGCCACGGTCCCTCCAGATGAAAATACGCCTATTATCCGGATGCACAGAAAAA
This sequence comes from Maratus speculifer, assembly GCA_964019185.1. NCBI lineage: Eukaryota > Metazoa > Arthropoda > Arachnida > Araneae > Salticidae > Maratus > Maratus speculifer. The sequence continues at coordinate 18,084,796 of OZ025297.1, read as the reverse complement.
CCGGACTCGTCAGAAAACAGAATATTGCTCCGTTCATTTCTCCTCCAGTTGACATGCTCGGTTGCCCACTCCCTGCGGTCGCGACGATGCCTTGATGTTAATCTAACACATATCATCGGTCGGCGAGCATACAGACCTACAGCATGGAGCCGGTTTCGGACAGTCTGAGTTGAAATAGTGGTGCCTGTAGCCGAGCGAAGGTGTTGTTGGAGAAGAGTAGCGTTCATGTTTCCGTGTCTCCGAGCTGTTAACGCTAAATACCGATCTTCATTGGGCGTTGTTGCCCGTCTACGACCTTGCCCTGGTCTTCGGCCTGCACATCCACTCTCCAAAAAACGGTTCCAGATCCTGGAAAGGACACTTTGTGACACTCCAATGGCTTGCGCTACTTCGGCTTGAGTTTGGCCCCCTTCTAACCTACCAACAATTCTCCAAGCTTCAGAATCTGTCAAATGACTTCACTGAGACATCGTACTCATCGAAACAAAGCAATAACTGAATGCCGATCATCCATGTCTTCATTCTCTTTTATCCAGTTGAAAGTCAAATTTCATTCGCTGCCGCTGAAGCGACGTTTTTGACGTCGAACTCAAAATTTGCATACTACACAGTTTGAAAACCAGAAAAATTTGCATTTGTGATTCTCTTCTTCTATTTTCGGCAAAAAAATTTCGTTTATATCTTTATTTTATATAAAACTTCAAATATCCTTTAATTGTTTTGAGCAGTGTATGATATTTGACAAAAGTTATGACATCTCCCAGTGATTACTAGCCGGTAAGAAATGCTTTTTGGAGGGAATCATGCAATTATTTTGAGCATAAAAATTATTTAAAAACTGTATTAGTCAACAAGGTTACATTCATACTATCTGGTACATAGTATAATAAGAAAGGACACATATAAGTGCAGTACGTTTGTGAATTTCTTACTTTTGGTAAACTTTTACCCCGACATAGAAGATATTTTTTATCTTGTGTAAAAAATCTCAATCCTGTTATCATCAATGTATCTTGTGCCCAAAGTAATTCAAATGTAACAATCCAGAGTGAAATAATTAAATAATGAATAAAAAAACTAAATGAAAAAATAAAAATATAGCTTTTTTTTTCCTTAAAATTATAATTTTTAAGGCTACAATATTTATACAGATATAAAACAAATATTAAACTGCATAACTATTTATAACTTATTTTAATTGTACTTCGAATTGAATACGCGATTTAAACTAAAACTTACAATTCTGAATCAATAATCAGGAAGTATATTCCATACCATCTACTCTGAAAACGTTGTGTTCAGATTTTGTTTTGAAAATCACGATAGATATAGAAATATTATGTAAATATATATTTATGTATTCAAAACGAAACCAGATGTTTTTGTATTGTATTTCATTTAAAGGCTCTCAGTGATACTTTCATTTACATTCGTCATTTTATCTTTTTGAATAATTCAGACATACTAAATGTACTTATAAATTTAGTAAAGGGAATTCTATACTCTGTTTAAAGTGCTTTATCGCTAATGGAACTCTTATTTTAAAAGCAAAAACATTTTAAGGAATGCTAATAATCTGTAACAAAGTTGTCAAAAAGAAAATATTTTAAAATTGCATATTTCATGAATTTTTTAGTATAAATAATTGTGACAATATGAATACAATAGTTTTATATTGCATAACATTATATATGAAAAATATTAAGATATATATTTTTTTAAAAATCAGGTTTTCCATGCATCAAAGAAATTAAAGGACTTTTTAACACAATTTTTATAATAAAGTATTCACCTTATTTAACGAAACAAATTCTAGCTTCAGATATATGGAAAAGATTTTTGAAATTTCTGGTATTGAATCCTTAATATTCCCTGAATGTCTTGTGCGTACAAACCATGGAAAATTAAACATAATCACACTTAAAGAAGGACAATGTTTCGCAATGATAATATAATTCTGTCATATCATCTTAGATACCTTCTTTCTTTTCTTCCATTAGTTAAAATTAGAGAAAAATAATTTTTGTTAAAGACATTTTTTGAAACCTATAGTTATTTGTATCAATTTGAATAAAATCTTAATGCTCATTATATTGTGCATTATTATCAAGTGTTATCAGTCTGATGTTGAAGATTATGTACCTTAACAGTATATCGTTCAGAGACTAAAAATAAGATTCTCAAACTTGAGATAGGTTATTTTTAATGGTACATAATTTGAAAAAAAATGATTCACAGTCAACTAAAATCAAGACTTTGAAATCTATACAAAAAAATATCCAGTAAATTTAAATTTTACTTTCAACGTAATTAAATTATCGGCAGTTTTTCTACATATTCCCTGTTGTATGGCCCGAGGTTTTCTTATTATAAATTTAGTACTTCGCAGCTAAAAAAGACTAATAAATACTTAGAAGTTTTATAAAAACAAATGATATCTTAACTAGTTATAGATTTCAATATGTAACAGTTAACATATCTTTATTTGAAATACTATTATAAATATACGATTTAAAAAAATATATTTTTTAAATTTATTTTCATTCCTCATCAAACTTCAACTTTGCAAACTGTTTTTGTCTTTAGATATATGCACTTGTAAATATGTTGTTTGATAAAAATGTAGAATTGAAATGATGAAATAAATTAAATCAATTCCTAATGTTTGTAGTATACAAATCTCGATAAACTCATAAAAATTCCTTATTCTTGAATTATTTTTGAGAAAAAATGAATGAAAAGTACTATCTTCTGTTTATTTCTGTTCTTTTTCTTTCTTCAACTATTCTAATAAATAGGGCTGAAAAATTCACAAAAGTTCGTAATTCTTGAATTTTTTTTTTCTTAAAAATGTATTCAAAGTACTATTTCTGTTGTTTAATTTATTATTATTTAAAATATTTCTTTACTGCCTTTTTACATTTCAGTGGGGAACATATTAAACTTCATTGTTTTTGTAAAAAGGAAACATTTATAAGCATAAAATGTATTTGTCTATTTATCACTTGAAATAAAATGGAAAAATGTTGTAAAAATAATGCATTAATTTATAATAATTAAGGTCTATGTTTAATAAAATACGTAGCTGTTATCAGATATATACGTGTACATAATTCTACGATATTTGAACATGAATGAAGTATAAAAACAAGTTGGAAATTGCACGTAAAGCGTAGCAAATGAGGTGCGTTCGTACGATAACGAAATGTTAAAAACATCACTCTCATGTATCAATCGCATAAAACTGTAAATGGTTAATTACAATTAAAATGTGCACCAAACAATGTTCTTTCTGTACCATTATGTAACAGGATACTTTTGTGTGGCCTTGTAAATCAATAAGAAAATGTTCTTTGTACCACAAATTATACAAAATGCATATTATAGTATGTACTTTATAGATGCATATCAATTTTATTATGTTCGAATGAGTGTAACACCATTAAAATGCATTTGAAACATTTTTCCCCATTGACCATAATGTAACAGAATACTTTTGATTGTCCCTGTAATTGAACTATGCATCCGATTTTGATAAAATTTGAAATAACTCGACAAAATTATGTAATAACTATGTATTTTAAATTTCAAACTCTTCGGTTGGGTAGTTTTAATGTTGTTATATGCGGACGGACGGACTGAAGGACAACTATAGGTGCTACACATTTACATAATTACGAACGCACGTAAAAAGGAAAGTCAAGATAGGGGAAGTCAAGGGAGGTAAGGGAAAATCAAAGAAATAAAATTTTAAAGTTATATATTCATAAGTTTAAACATCGTATCAACAATATCTATATACAGTCATATTATTGTAAACACCTGGGGATTTTAGTCATTTTGTTAAATATTTATATAAATGTATGAGGAATTATTCTGAAAATCCAGGTATGTTAAAAGACTGATACAAGTTATAACTTACTGCGAAAAAATTTTCCTTACACTCCATAGGGGACCGTCAACAAATTGAAAAATAATGACCATCTTTTGAATAACCCTGTCAAAACAACTGTAGAAAAAGCGTTCAAACTTTAGATTATGATTAAATATCTTATTTTAATAAACTGTGTTTATTTTTGTACGGATAGTATGTATACTCGTAAAGAAATTAAGGTTTCAATAACAACAGTCAGGAATTTTGCCAAGTTTTTTGCTTATAATTTGCAGAATTCTTAATATAAAAAATGTTCTTTTCAGAAAACATGACAATCAACATTGCACATAATACTTTATAATCATAATTATATAATAATAAAATTTATGTGAATTATGAGCAGGTTTACTAAATAATTGTTCATTGCGCATGCGTGTAAGCAATCAAAATATAATTTGTATAATGTGTTAGCTAAATGTAAAAAGCAACTTTTGTGAAAGTTTCAAAAACACAGCTTTAAAATTCTAAAAATTGTCATCGATAGAATAAACTCAAAATCCATTCTTCCCAAAAGGAAGAAAAAAAGATGAAGAGATATATCCAAAGATATGTATCAAAAGATATAGCAGCACATGCAATAGTGTCTAAAATTTATTGTCTCTAATTAATGGATGTTTGGATACAGCCCAGTCATAATAATAGAGGCAATACATTTAAATTATTTTGCACGCCAGTTACATTTAATTAGATATGGAAGTTACAAAGCTCATAAGAAAATCATTTTTCAGCAGAGTCAGATGCTGTTAGAGAATTTTGAAAAGTGAAATAAAAGGAAAGCTTTACTTTGGGAATAAGCCGATAAAAATGAATCTCTAATATGACAAAAAGTGCATACGCATATTTTTTATATTACAGCTTTATTATTTACAGTTACGCATATTATTTAATAGGGATATTACATCTGGGGGATGAAAAATCGTTTTTGTTCAGTTTTATTCAATTATCCCTTGTTTTCACAGCTTGTAGATCTTATGGTAGAATTTTCTTATTCTAGACGATGGTGTGAATGATTCTGCATGACATTATATAAAAAAAAGATCTTGTCCAATCCATGCAAGGTTATCGTTTTAAAAAAATAGATAAATTTTATAGTTTTTGGTAACATGATAGGATAATTAGCTCTTGGAAAATTAAAAGAAATAAATTTATATAAAGGTAAACTATGATATGTTATTTAACTAAGAGATAAGTGGTTATCTGTGGAATTTTTGTTCTAATTCTGTTTAAAATCGCACGTTTATGTAAAATTAAATTATGGCAGATATTAAAAAACAAGTTGGAAATTGCACGTGAAGCGTAGCAAATTAGGTGCGTTCGTACGATAACGAAGTTTTAAAAATATTACTTTCATATATCAATCTCATAAAACTGTGAATTACAATGAAAACGCTCATCAAACAATGTTCTCCCTATACCATTATGTAATGGAATACTTTTTGTGTGGCCTTGTAAATCAATAACAAATGTTTTTTGCACCACAAATCACGTAAGATGAATACTATAATATGTACTTTACAGTTGCATATAAATTTTATTTAGTTCTCATGAGTGTAACACGATTAAAATGCATTTGAAACATTTTTTTTCTATGACCGTAATGTAACGGAATACTTTTGATTGTCCCTGTAATTGATCTATGCATCCGATTTCCATAAAATTTGAAATAACTCGACAAAATTATGTAATAATTATGTATTTTAAATTTCAAACGTATAGAATATATTTGAAACTTTTTCCCCATTGACCATAATGTAATTGAATACTTTTGATTGCCCCTGTAATTGATCTATGCACACGATTATCAAAAAATTTGAAATAACTCGATAGAATTATGTAATAATTGCGTATTTTAAAATTCAAACGATTAAAATGCATTTGAAACTTTTTTTCCCATTGACCGTAATGTAATGGAATACTTTTGATTGCCCCTGTAATTGATCTATGGATCCGATTTTCATAAAATTTGAAATGATTCGACAAAATTATGTAATAATTATGTATTTTAAATTTCAAACGATTCGGTTGGGTAGTTTTTGCGTTGTTATATGCGGACAGACAGACGGACGGACTGAACGACCACAATAGGTGCTACGTATTATATAATTACGGGGTTTTCTGGGATTCTATTAAATAGCTAGTAATTTTCATAATGGTTTAACTTCAGGTTTCCTGAACATATTTTGAAATATTTAGCTTTGTAAAAACAACATAATTACTCATGCGTTTTAAACACATAATCACACAACACGACGATTATCATGATGATTTGACGCCTGATTTTCGAGCATTAACTGTTAATGCATCAACTTAAATTTCTATTGTAATTTTCAATTTTTAAATACTTTTTAAAAAATGGCACATTTATCTAGCTGTATGCTACATGTATGCAGGTATGCTACTTATGCAGGAGAAACATTCCATCAAACGAAAAAAATATATTAATAGAAATGTTAAACATTTAACAGAAAAAACATCACATCCAATTATCATAACAACTATCTATCTGATTAAAATGTATTAAATAAAACCTCGCTTACTAAGCTACATGAAAAAGTATCACGTTCTCTAGAAAAATAAAACACTAATAAGATATTAAATAAATGAACTTTCGTCGCATCACAATGGTATAGTTGTGAAAATGTAAATAAGAATTGTACAATAAAAATATTGTGCGTTTACCATTTTTTTAAATAATTGTACAAATTTTTAATGCAGTTTTTTTTTCATTATGGCAACAGCATAGAAAAAAAATTAAATATTAGGTAGTGAATTTAAACTGTCGCCTTATACAATATTTTAAAATATCAAGTTTCTTATATGATCTATTCGATTGATGAACCTTCATATATATAAAAAAAGTCTACAACATACAAAAAAGTCTAGATTTATCATGTATTTCTAGCATTGAAAAATCTTGGTATATAATAAAAAACAACGGATTCAGACAGAGGTATTTCATTATTTCTCAAAAATTCAATTCCTGGAGAAGGCGATTTTCTAAATTCGGTCCTCAAATATATATATATACATATGACTATACAAACAAAAATTTTAAATATCTTTATAAAATGAAGTGATTGCAATTTTAACTTGATTGGAGCAAATTTTGTTCTATTTATATTACATGCCTTCCCCCTCCCCAAAAAATCAAGTAGTTTGTTATTAAAATATTTATTATAAAAAGTTCAATATTTCTCTTAATTTCCGAAAATCTATAAAAGATAATGTACTTTCGTTAGTAACTAAAGTTTAAAAAGTAGTTAAACATATTCTTTATTTTTAAAACCAGTCAAAAATGTTAAATGTGCATTCATAAAATTTCAAGAAATGCAGTTAAAATTATTTTTTTTATTCATTACACTCCCGAAAAGTTTCACTGCAGATTCATTAAATACACTTTTGAATTTCTAGAACTTATATATTTTAAATCAAACATATGAGAATATTAATGGAAGGCACGCATTAAAATAGTTTTAATGATTGCAATCTCAAGAAACACTTTTATCTTACAGACATTTATTAATTTTTACACATCTTGGTCAACCTTTCATTCTGAGTGAATATACTCGTATTTCCGGAAGACTTAAGAAAATTAATGAAAGTTACGGAAGTTTCTTGAAAGAATATATTTTATTCGTGGTACTGAGCCATATCTATTGGCTTAATTACTGTAATATACGTTCAAAGATAATGTTGGGTAGAAATTTTTAAATTTGTTAGAATTCCCTTGATTTCCATTAAACATAAATATATTTTAAATTATAAAATTACAATTAAAATATTGTTTATCGCCACTAAATATGAATGCAAAGAAAAAAAAAATACATTTACATTTTGCATAAAAAATACATTCGAAATATTTACTTTTTGCAAAAATTCTTGAAAACATTAAATGAAAGCTTCAAATAAGTAATGTCATGTTATTGTGTAAATTTTTTTTTTCTTTTAATGTTTTAATCATTATATTAAGTACAATTTATGTAACTTTTTTTATCATTTTATTTTTATCTTAATTAAAAAAAACTTAATTTTCTATTATTTGTAAATATATTAATATGTCGTACTCGAATATCCATTTCAAATAATTATTTATTTAATTAGCTTAAATAGACTTGACAATTTAAGATAAAATCAAATAAATGCATTAAATTTTATGAATATGGTGTGAAATATAAAGACAGCATTTACTATCTAATAAAGAACAGACGAGATGATTATATTCCAAGGTTAATCTTAAAATTTTAACAAATGCAACAACAGATTTCCCTTACATAATTGCTTTTTTAATGTTTTCTTTAATAACATTCTATAAATTAGGTAAAATGTTTTAAATACTTTTTCTGTAAGAAATAGCGAATAATTCTTTCTCTTAATCAAATTTAAACAAGTGTCATTGAGCGAACATAAAGATAAACGAATGCGTTGCGAAATCTTGAATCTCCTTACTTCATAAATAATTCAAACAGCTTCATTTTAATGCATCTAGAGTAATTGAATGTTACATTTACTGTGTTGATAAAATATTTCATTTAGTAAAACGTAATGCAATAATTTTTGTTCTTTAAATATATGAATATATAAAAGAAATTCAATGGAATTAATAAACTTCAACCGATTTAATATGTCTCAAGAATCGCATAATGTGTAATATTTAAATATTATTAGTATTTTTATTTCATGATCATATTAGTATAAAAAGTTAAGATAGTAGTATAAGTAATAATAGTGTGTAAATATACCGGGTGATCCAGAAGTCCCGGGACTTTTGAAATGCTAATAATTAGAAAACCATGAACAAGAGAAGTATGCGGTTTTCACAGAAATGCTGAGAAACTTATGGGATTTGTTCTTTCGATGAAAAAACATATTATGTTAGTTGCACTTTTTGACAGCAGGTTGCGCTAAAATTGATAGTATTGTTTTTATAGTATGATACAGCTCATTTAAAAGAACGAATTAGTGTCCAAAAGTTACAAAGTTTAATCATGACGCTCATGGCTTATAAGTACCGCCGTGAGCCGATGCAAATCAGCGTGCACAATATCCTTAGAGCAGAAAGAAATTCCAGAAGAAATTTCAGTTCATCGTGGTATCACAAGTTAACTGCACTCACCATGAATTGGTGATTTCTACAGAGTATTGGCATAGAATCCTATTGTTCCGCTTCTGTATTGTGATCTTGTAATATCGCCTTGGCGACAAACACAGCCCACGCCAATTATACGCCAATCGGCAATTTAGTGTAACCCTGCTCACGTGTTGTGTGACGCAGTGGATTGAGAGAAACGGTCTCTTAGCAACAAGCTCTAATGCTGCAACAAGCGGCGACTCTTAGAAAATAAACATTCCATTAAATTTACAGTCTACTTGCTTTTTCTTTTTTAATTTAGTTTTTCTTTTTAATTTAGTACACCTCCGTACATTTTGGTCCTAGCGACCCGGAGGTATGAATGAGCCAGTGTCTTTTCTATTGAATTAAATATTGAATTTATCGAATTTCGTCAACAAGATGAATAATGTCGGAAACTGAAATAACATCGTTAAACAGAAGGCGAGGGAATACCAAGGCCCAAGTCACTAGAATATTTAACGCAACGGATGGAAAAACATTTAATTTATCCAAATGGAAAGCCCACCTGGACTTACTGTCGAAAACAGAAGAAAAGTTTGAAGCTCTTAAACTAGAGTATTATAGAATAATAGAGGAAGAAAAGTTGGAAGAAACTGAAAAAACACTCAGTCAACTGGACGAGGATATTCTAAAACTAGAGGTAAGCTTAAAATCCTCTATTAATGCTTATTATGAAAATACTGGTTCAAACAAAAAATCCATTGAACAGGACCAAGCTAAAACATCTAGCATTAAGCTACCTAGGGTCATATTGCCGGTTTTTAGTGGCAGAATTGAAGAATGGTCCGTATTTAAAAGTACTTTTAATGAGATTATTAATGATAATTCAAATTTAAAAGATAATGAAAAATTATTTTATTTGCGTTCTGCTTTGACTGGTGAAGCGAGGAGTTTGCTTACACCATATGAAAATTATGTTTCACTTTTCAATGCGTTAGAACAAAGATACGAGAATAAAAGAGTTATGGTAGATTGTCATATAAAGAATATTTTAAATCTTTATGTAATTAAACAGGAGTCCGCTAAGGATCTCCGCATTTTATTAGATATTGTAAAGAAAAATTTAAGGGCTTTAAAGATCTTAAAGTATGATAGAGATAATTTCTCGAACGCAATTTTGCTGAATATTATTCTAAATAAACTAGATAACGAAACTCGTAAACAATACAAACTAACATTAAAGGATAATGAAGTGCCTAATTTTGATAAATTTTTATAATTTCTTGAGCGAAGATGTCAAATCTTAAATAGTATAAGTTCTAACGTATCCTCTAAATATACTGCAAAATCCTTATTCATAAAAACAAACAAACCTCAAAGTAAATGTTGCGTAATTTGTAAAACCGAAAACCACCCCTTATATCATTGTGTTAAATATAAAAGCATGAAGTTAAGTGAGCGAATTAACCTTGTTAAGAGAAATAAACTTTGCTTCAATTGTTTAAGTTCAGCCCACCTCATTAATTATTGTAATTCAAAAAGCACTTGTCATGTTTGCAAGAGCGCAAGCCATCATTCATCATTACATAACTATACAACACCAGTAAACAATCCTATAAACAATCTCCGAATACATGAAACAATAAATAGCAATTTTGTTTCGGAAGATTTATCACAAAACGAAACTACTGCTCATTCATTTTTTTCATATGAAAATGATAATAATAAATCTGTTTTAATTAGCACTGCAATAATTTATTTGACAGATGTAAATGGCATCAAAATTCCTTTCAGGGCAATATTAGATTCCGCATCGCAGAATTGTTTTTGTAGATTTAAAGCAGCACAAATATTAGGCTTGAAAAAAGAGAAAATAAATATTCCTGTAAGTGGAATAAATAAATTGCCTATTTACATTAAATCTAGAATCAAATCAAAGTTGTCAAATAAAATGAATAGTACCAATTATGATATTGAGTTATTAATCGTTCCAAACATCTGTGAATTCACGCCCTCGAAAAAGATAAACATATCAGATTTAAAAATTCCAGCAAATATTTGTTAAGCGGATAAACAATTTAACATTCCAAGCAGTGTGGAGATAATTATCGGTGCTGAACTGTATTTTTCTCTTTTAAATGAAGAAAAAATAAAGTTAGGCAATAATTTATATTTGCAATCAAGTATTTTCGGTTATATTGTATCTGGTTGTATTTATGACAAAACAGTAAATAATAATAATACTAATTATTGTTTCTTAACAAAAAATCTTAAAATACTTAATGACACTTTGAAGTCTTTCTGGGAAATTGAAGAAGTACAAAATTTAAAACCCTGTAACAGTGAAGAATTACAATATTGTAATGATCACTTCGATAAAACGCACTTCAGAAAACCGGATGGTAGGTTTGTGGTCACGATGCCATTTAAACCACAGGTTTTAGAGCCCGATTTGGGAAATTCCAAAAATCTTGCTTTGAAAAGATTAAACTCTCTGTGGCAACGTTTAGATCGAGATCATGTTATGAAAAATTTATACACAGAATTTATTAAAGAATATAGAGATTTAAATCACATGCATGAAATAAAAGAAAACACGAACTTTAATGATGGCTATTACTTACCATATCACGGCGTTTTACGACCCTCTAGTAAAACCACAAAACTACGCGTCGTTTTTGACGCTAGTGCCAAGTCAACCAACGGAAAATCTTTGAACGATTTATTATGTAAGGGTGGAGTTCTGCAAGATGATCTTTTTTCGATATTAATTAGATTTAGAAAGCATATTTCGCCCAATCCAAAGTTGCGGGTGTGACATTTACACAACTTAAATTAGTCACCAGCAAAAATATTTTTGAACATTGGTTTCAATTTGTATGAATTTCAATGTAGACCACTTACACATACATTTATCCAAATCTAAAAATTGTCTGATGTATCATTTATTTATTAAAAAAAATAATTTCTACCTGTTGCGGGTGTGACATAAAAAGGACATGCATTTTCATCTTTCCGTGCAAAAACACAAAACTCTGTGAATTATGATAACTGAGTGAACTGATTTTTTTAAATATTAGACAGCAATACTTAAATAATAATTCTATGAAAAAATTAAATTACTTACTCAATTCTTGCTTTTGTGGAAAATATTCAAAATTTTCGTTGCGGGTTTGACGCCCTGTTGCGGGTGTGACTTGTATAGCCAATAAAATAATGACATACACAAATATTTTCAAGGCAGATTTTTTTAATTAAAGAATTAATCAATATTACAATTATAATATCTAGAGAGGAAAATATCAAACAAATTTCATTTCCAATCTTGAGCTCAGATTGGGTTTGGTGCCAACATGCATAAGCATTTTCACAATATCTTCTGAAATTTCACATTCAGCAAAGTTCTTTTATATTTTTTACGACTTTGTCTACACACAGGGCAAAATCTGAAGCTGAATTTATAGTTGCAGAGCATTGCTAGCGTTACAATTTTCTTGGCAACTGCACCAACCCTGTCGACAACTCCTTTACCATGAGATGAAAAGCAAAAGGATTGCCCTCCTTTAGCATGATTTTTTAAAAATAGTCTCTTCTTTTCTCTCCTTGCTTTGTCTCTTTCCTTCTCTTCTTGTAAATATGCTTCATATTTAAAAGGGTTTTCTTTAATTTTTTTTTCGTTGATATCGTGATCTTTCTGTACTCTTCATTCTCTGCAAAAGAGAAGAAATTAATGTGTAAACTGAATAAATATAGCACTTCAAGTCCAAAAATATATGCTTAACAAATTGTTAATATTTATCCCTTGAAATTTATAATCTTACATAATGTGAATTATGTTAGATTTTTGTATATTTCAAACTGACTATATACATTTTATGCTTACTTAATAAACATTTTAAATTTCTATTATTCTTACTTCTACTTTTCATTTAATTTGAATTAAAAGAAAAAAAAAATAAAAATATATATATTAGATAAATACTATCAAATAACAAAATAAAAAAATATAAAAAAAACAAAACAAAATTAACAAATTTAAAGAAAATTGCTAGAATATTGTTTCATAATTTTCTTTTTTTTTAATTTTTATAAAAATCTTACCTTTTAAATTAATTTCTTAATAATATATCACTAATAAAATTATTTTCTTGTTTGCTGCAAGCAACAATTTTATTAATCCAAACTGAATAAATCAACTGCACACAGTGTCACATGCTCAGATGATGCAAATTTTTATTTATTAACTGGAATTCACTCTATTAAATCAAAGGATATAATTAAAGCTGCTAAGTACATGTTTTCCAGCATATTATTCTTATATAAATTTACATATAATTTATTCAAATATACATTTGTAATAAATTTTAAAAGAAGTTGCGGGTGTGACTTTATTAAATGTCACATCCGCAACAGGGGCATGTCACGCCCGCAACGCTCAATAATTATAATTAAAATATTAATTAATTTTTTTTGTATCTGTAATTCAAAGTATCTTAATAAACTATTTTTGAATATAAAGTTTCATAACTTTAAATCAAAAATATTTTTCTGTAGAGATATAAATGTAACTTTTTGTTGCGGATGTAACACAATAATTAAGAGTAATTAAATATGCTTACCTTTTGTAATGAAGATTAGTGAACACTTCTCTGCAGACAAAAACTCTTAATAATAGCTGTCAGATCATATATATCCAAGTTTGGAGATTTTCAGAATGTTTGTTCAGCTGTACGAGACCATGAAATGTAAAGATTTTTGCCGCAGTCTATTTTGCAAAGTCATAGTGTTACTTTATTAACCCGCGAGTAGTCGCGACTTTTTTCACAACGTCATTAGTCGCGCTCGGTCTTTTCGCCGCTGGCCCCCCACATACCAAATATGTAAAATAAGAAATATTTTTCACCTAATATACGAAAGTAACATTTCAATGAAGATATAAATTTGCAGGTTTCTTAAATTATGCATTTTATTCATGAGATATGGAGTAATTGGAAAAAGTATAAATGTACTGACATTAGTGATTGTTACGTAGACTTTTTCGCCAAATTCAGCTTTGTTTCTAAAAATGTACGTGAAAGAAAAACAGAGGTGTACTGTAACTTCACTATGGTGGTCTAGAAAGCTTCAAAGTCAGCTACATGGTAGATCTCCGTTGTATTTGTAATGTGATACAAGTTAGGAGAAGGTAAGTTATAAGGGCGGCGAAAAGACCGACGCGCGACTACTGACGGGTTAATTAAAATAAGTATGTTAATGATAGAAATTTAATTCTTTTTTGATAAAATATGAAATAGTACACACTTAACAGTTAATATGCGAATTTTCAATCATATCTAAAGAAATTTAAATTTTCATCCTCATGTCCATTTTTTGTGGATTGGGCGATTTATGCTTTTACTGCGGATATTAAACAAATGTTTAGGATGATAGAAATAAATCCATCCCAGTACAAATATTTAAAAATTTTGTGGAAAGACAGTATGTCATCCCCGGTTAAGGTATTTCAGCTAACAACAGTTTCGTATGGAACATCTTGTGCTCCCTACTTAGCCACCAAAGTATTACAACAATTAGCTCTAGATGAGAAAAAGGAATTCCCGTTAGCATCGAAAATTGTTTTGAAGGACTTTTATATGGATGATTGCCTATCGGGCTCACCCAATTTAGAAGAATTCAGATTAATGAAATCGCAATTAACAGAACTCCTCCTAAAGGGAGGGATGGTTTTACACAAATGGTGTACCAATGAGGTCCAATCTACTGATAATCACATGTTTCCCCTGGACAGAAATTCTGAAGAAATAACTGTTAAAACATTAGGGATGTTGTGGAACAGTTTCAATGATACGTTTAGGTATAAAGCTAATATCAACACAAAGAGTGATTTCACAAAAAGAGATGTACTTTCGCAAATTGCCCGCATTTATGATCCTCTCGGTCGCTTAGGGCCAGTGATTGCTAAAGCAAAAATATTCATGCAGGAGCTATGGCTTCTTAAATAGAATGGAATGAGAAGCTGCCCTCTCATGTTGCCAAACAATGGAAAACCTTCCTCGAAAGTCTTAAATAACTGGAATCCATTGAAGTGCCAACATACTTCCTAGCTGTGAACCAATCAG
Organism: Maratus speculifer; assembly: GCA_964019185.1. Lineage (NCBI taxonomy): Eukaryota > Metazoa > Arthropoda > Arachnida > Araneae > Salticidae > Maratus > Maratus speculifer. The sequence goes on along the minus strand of OZ025297.1, from coordinate 18,069,672 downwards.
TGGTGCTAAATGGTTTCGCAGATGCATCTTCCAAAGCTTATGGAGCAGTGATATACATGCAAACATCTAATTCTAGTGAAACCATCAGTCACTTATTAAGTAGTAAATCCCGCGTGTGTCCAACCAAAGTTGTTTTCTCGAACTGTCAGCATGTCTTCTTCTGGCTAAACTCACTAACAAGGTCTTAAATTCATTAGACAAACAAGTAGCTTCATTCAATTTGTTTTCTGATTCAACTATTGCTTTAGCTTGGATAGACACTGCTCCTCATCTCCTGAAAACGTTTGTGGGAAACCGCGTTGTGCAAATTAAGGAACATACTAAGAACTTTCCATGGTTTCATATTCCGTCAGAACACAATCCAGCTGACTTGATATCAAGAGGTGCAAGTGTGGAAAACCTGTCTTCTAACCAGTTGTGGTGGCAAGGCCCGCCTCTTTCAATTCTTGAAGAAACAATAGCAAAAACGGACTCTAATATAAGTGACATTAAAGATGAACATTATTCTAGTGAGCTTAAAGCTCCTAGCAACTTGACATTCGCTATTCATACTGACTCTAATTTCTGTGATAATTTAATTAATCCTAGCAATAATTTCCAAAAATTAATTAGAATTTTAGCTTATATTTTCAGATTCATACATAAATGTAAAAAGCAACATCTGCAACCGGCCCTCTGTTGCTGGAGGAATTAAGAAAGGCAGAGAATTATTTAATAAAAGATATACAGGTAAAGTATTTCAAAATTGAAATTTCGGCCCTCCAAGTGGGATCTTCGGTTCATCGCGCAAGTAAGTTAAAATTCTTAAATCCCTTTTTAGATGGAGATAGCTTATTGAGGGTGGGAGGAAGACTAGCAAAATCAAATTTGAATTTTGACCATAAACACCCCATTATACTTCCGGCGAGCTGTCGCTTGACGAAATTAATTTTTCAATATTATGATAAACCAGATTTTCATGTAGGACTCCAAGCTCTTTTGAACACAGTGCGTCAAAAATATTGGCCGCTTGGTGGCAGAAATATTGCGCGTAAAATTGTACATGAATGTTTACAATGCTTTAAAATTAAACCTATAACGGCTAGTCAAATGATGGGGGATCTCCCTCCTGAAAGAATAGTGCCCAGTTCCCCATTTTCAAATGTGGGATTAGATTTAAGTGGGCCTTTTGAAATAAAATATAAAGGTCAAAGAAAGGGTACTTTTCAGAAAATCTATGTTGCCATATTTGTATGTATGGTCACTAAAGCTGTGCACTTGGATTTTGTCTCAGATTTGACATCCGAGGCTATAATAGCGACTCTAAAAAGATTCTTCGCTCGTCGTGGGAAAAGCTCTGTAATCTTTAGCGACAATGCTACAAATTTTGTTGGGGCTTCAGCAGAACTAAAACGTTTACGCAGACTTGTTACGAGTGATGAAGTTTCGAACTTTTTAGCTTCTGAAGGTATTAACTGGAAGTTCTCCCCTCCTAGGGCGCCAAATTTTGGTGGCCTTTGGGAGGCAGGAGTCAAATCTTTCAAATACCACTTAAAAAGAGCTGTGGGCTCAGCTCATCTCACGATCGAGGAATTCCTGACAGTTATCACACAGATAGAGGATATTTTAAATTCGCGACCACTTTGTCCTTTGTCAACAGATCCTGACGATCTTCAGGTGTTGACTCCTGGTCACTTCCTCATAGGAAAGCCTCTTAATTTAATTCCAGAACCCAATTTAAGTGAGGTCAAAGATAATTTGCTAAATAAATGGCAAAGGACTCAAAAATTAACGCAGTTAATATGGAAACTTTGGCAGAATAATTATCTGAGCCAGTTACAAGAAAGAAACAAGTGGCTATTTAAAAGGCCTAATATTCTGCCAGGAATGCTAGTTTTGCTTAAGGACTCACAACTACCCATTTGCACTTGGTCACTAGGCCGCATTAATAAGGTATTCCCAGGCGCGGACGGGATAGTCAGGGTAGTTGAAGTTCGTACCGCTAAGGGTAATTTTAAACGACCTATTTCAAAAATAAGTATATTACCCATTGAAGACAACATCATAGATCTTAAACCTTAAATGTGCTTTATTATGTATTAATTTTTCATGTATTATTTGTGTTTATTTATTTTATTTATTTATTTTTGCTTATCATTTGTATCATGTTCTGTTATTACTTGTATTGTTATCTTGAAATATAAAAATATTTCAACTCCGGGCGGGATGTTCCGCTTCTGTATTGTGATCTTGTAACATCGCCTTGGCGACAAACACAGCCCACGCCAATTATACGCCAATCGGCAATTTAGTGTAACCCTGCTCACGTGTTGTGTGACGCAGTGGATTGAGAGAAACGGTCTCTTAGCAACAAGCTCTAATGCTGCAACAAGCGGCGACTCTTAGAAAATAAACATTCCATTAAATTTACAGTCTACTTGCTTTTTCTTTTTTAATTTAGTTTTTCTTTTTAATTTAGTACACCTCCGTACACCTATCTAATTTACAATTGTAACAGACATTTGGGATCTCTTGTTTCTATTGCGATCTTCCAATGAGGCTTTTTCTCAAACGTTGTTTACCATAGCATTTCACATTTGTAATGGTCATCGATTCTTTTGCAGTTTTAACTTGACGTATTGTACGATATGAAAACAACGCGATATGCAAAGATGTGTCTAAACATAGTCTAGACAATGTCTAAACACTGCAGTTGCTCATGAAATTTTGTATCAAATTTCCCTTACAATGCAATTTCATTTACCTTACAAATCTCATCAATATCATTGAAAAGAAGTTTCGCAATGAACTCATGTGTCTATATAACGCATGGTATAGGTACATTCAGTTTTATACAACAGCGCCACCTGTTGCTAAAAATGGTAACTATATATATTTAAAAAAATTCATTCTAAACAAAAATCCCACATGTTTCTGAGCATATATCTAAAAACAGAACCTTTGTATTATACATAGTTTCCTAATTATTAACTTTTCAAAACTCCCGAAACTTCTGGATCACCCGGTATTCTAAAAATAGAAAAGTGTTTAATAATATATAAATATAAAAATACATGGCGGAATTTTTTTCGTCTTGCTTTTAATACAAAATATATAAGATGAACTCTAAAATGTTCAGGTTTACTTAAAAGGTGATTAAATTAATTAAATATAGATAGTAATAGATAATTTTATTTAAAAATATCTTAGTACTTTCAAGTCTTCAATCAGGCTCTTCCTCAGAGAGCATTTTCTTTAAACAAACACATGATTCCGTCTTGAAAATGAAAGAGACTCGTGGCTTGAAGATTGAATTAGAAGTATTTTAGGTGAACGGTAAAAATAAATATTTAATCGTTGTACCATAAATTTTAATGCGTCATATTATCAGGATCATATGTCAGGATTTATTTTCAGGATGTTAAACCATAAACGCGGTATATTATACTATAGGGAGTCATTATAACTATATATTTTGTCGCCAACCTACTGCTCTCTCCCGTTTATGTCTCAATAAGAATATCAGAATAGATTTTGATCATACGAAAATCATATTCCAAACATCAAATTATTATTTATCCATTATCAGAGAATCCATTGAAATCCTATGTAAAAGCAATCAAGTGTGTGATGATTCCATGTCTATAATATGCCGAGTTTATGGTTTAACATCCTGGAAATAAATCCTGGCAATTTGAGAAAATGACGTTTTATAATTTAGGGTACAACAATTAAATATTTCTTTTTATCATACACCTAAAATATTACTAAATCAATCTTTAAGTAAGGCGTCTCTTTCATTTTCAAAACGGAATCATGTATTGATATAAATAAAGAAAATATTCTATGAAGAAAAGCCTGATTATAGGATTGAAAGTACCAAGATGAAGTTAAAATTATTTTTAATGTTAGAACACCAGAATATTCGTATTCCAAGCATACCGGTTTCGGTAGCATATAGCATACCTTCCTCAGTGCTAAAGATAGTGGAAATTTGCTCATATATATACAGGGAGGATGGGGATTCAAGCGACAAGTTTAATGACCAATAGGAAAACAGAGGATCCTAGGCAACAGCCAATAGCAAAACAGAGGATCCTAGGCAACAGCCAATAGGAAAACAGGGAACAGCTAATAAGAAAATTTGGTGGAAAATGGAAAAGATATTGCGAGAATTGCATTAAAAGATTAAGAAAAATTATTTTTAATGTAATATTTCCAACAGTCTGATAATGGCCAACCATCTGATAACCATCCTTCCTGTATATATATGAGCAAATTTCCACTATCTTTAGCACTGACGAAGGTATGCTATATGCTACCGAAACCGGTATGCTTGGAATACGAATATTCTGGTGTTCTAACGTTGAAAATAATTTAAACTTTATCATATTGCACCAGGCAACAACCTATTACTTATAGTACCAAGATGTTTTTAAATACAATTAATTATTAACATCTATATTTGATTATTTTAATCGCCTAATAAGCAAACCTGAACATTTTATAGTTAATATTACATACTTTGTATTTAACAACGTTTTATATTTTAGAAATACGCATAAACATAATCCTAAAATGAATTTTGTAAATATTAGGACCAACAACTGCTACACGGAAGTGTAATTGCGGAAGTCTGATTTGGCAATTATTGACAGAATTGACATTTTTTTCATGATTAAATACGTTAATGTGCAGTAAACTGTATATATCAGAATTTTAATGCCAGGCAAAGTAGAGTTGAATGCGTAATTGAAAGCTATGTAATATTCTACGAATATTTTCATTAAAAAATCATATGTTATATGCATGTTTCCAAAACCTAGTATGTGTGTAAACCAAGAATACTAGTGTTTATGATTTAAACCTCATTTTTATCTTTATTAGATTTTACATAAAAGAAAATTCCACAAACATTTATTTTGGTTAGATGCATTGTTAATGCAACTATAAAAAACTGTCATGTTAAACACAATTCCCTTCTATTATGTACTTGTAACCCTTGTTCTGGCAAATTTTCCTAAATTGTGGAAGGCTGAAGTATTCATGGGCCTTTCCGGCTTTGTCTAAATAGTTTTACCTGTGTAATTTATGAAAATTTTGTCAATTTGATAGTGATGTATATTTATGAATGCATAATTATTCTAGTGCCGCAAATAAAACAGGCCTTCTAGACAGAAGATTTTAGCTTAGCTTATTAACAGCATTTAGTTGCCTATATGCATCATTGCGTATGAAAAATTTTGTTCGAAGATATTGAAAACAAACCTGCAAAGCAAATAAAGGTCCTCAATATGAAACATAACTATTTTAAAACTCTAGAAGATTTTTCTTTTTCATTTATAGTTGATTTTATATTTTTTGAATGTTGTGTCAACAAGCCTCCATTGAATGTGAACGAACATAAAATTAATTTTGATTAAACACACACTATCACATAAAAATAAGAAACTTGAAATCTGGTATAATACATTCATTCCAGAATTAGAGGGTTTCGGAAGTTAAATATAAAACTAGGCGTTACGCATTCATAATATAAATGTAATTACTTAATAATAACTTCATTGAGCGATCGTGTTAGACGAAGTAGAAGGTGGAAAAAGCAAGGCAAATCATTCGAAATAAGTCTAAAGTAACAGTCTCTGAAAACTATAAATGAACAAATAGCACAGAAAATGCACAAGGAAATCCACGTCTCTTACCACCATATTGATCAAACATCAAGCTATTTTCCGACAGTTAGCACTTGGCAAACATATACACACATAACATCTCATAAAATCTTTTTCACTCTTGAGCAAGCTATCGCCTGATATTTTGGTAAATATTTTTAACTATGCGTAACGAATTTAATATAAAGTATCCCTAGGGAAATAACGTCACGTTAAGGTTCCACCAATTTTCACGACTTAGTTTTAGAAGTATTTTTTCAAACAAATGTAAAATTTGATGCAGCAATTTATTGAATATGTATGCAAGAAAGAATATTTTAGAAGATATGTATTCATAAAATGCAATGGCATGATTACTGGAAAAATGCGATTTGGAGTTATTACCGCCCTATGTTGGTAATATGGCATACAAACAAAGCTATAAAATACTTTAGAATAATGGTATGTAAATTGTCTAATTCTGAAGATAAAAAATTCTACAACCCAAGAAATTAACAAATACGAAGACAATTAGCAGCGCTTCGGACATGACAATTTCCCTTTATCCTCTTTGACTTCGCGTTTTTATTTTTGCACGTGTTTCTGTTTGAAATGCACACCTAATTCATGTATATGACTTTACGAAACATGCGGTCTTAACTGGATTATATTTATACAATGATAGTAATTTAAATAACTCTACTGTTGCAGTGAAACCTGCTTTTTACTGAACAGAAATATCAGTTTGCAGCGGTGAGAAACTTATGTATCAGGATTTCAATATTAGTATTTTGAAGAGCTTTTGCATATTCTCAAGATTGGTATTTAATGCACATTGTCTGGTTTCCGCATTATAGCGCCTATGATAATAGTATATTAAATATTGTGCAATAGGATCCTCATCAAAGTCAAGGTTAAGACAAAACTTTGTTCAGTCACATACATACGGACATAATCTAGAATAAACGAAAAACAGGTATGAGGAACTATAAAATATTAATAAAAACATTATACACGTTTACATAAATATATGCGCATAGAATATGTTTTAAAATAACGATAATGGATCTAAAAACCTCAAAAATATAAAAAATATTCGAATACATTTAATCTTGCTTTTACTATGATTTAAAACCTTTCAGTATAACATATGTAACGAGAACTATTAAAGTTTGCTAATTAGTGGAGTTCAGTTTTATATTACTAATTCATTTTAAAGTAATGATCACTATATATAAAACAAAAGCTTTACTGAGAAGAAATACCAAGCAGTCTTTCACTAAATGCTTTTCTACATCGTCTACATGCTCATAGTCTTTCATCTTAATGTCTATTTGTCAGAAAATTCGGTTTATATTTCCGTTTAATGTACCAATTGATATCTGCATTCTCTTTTAAATATTTTAGTGATTTAATACTAATGCATCAAAGTAACGACATTTTTTTTCTAGTTGCTGTTTTATATATTTATGTACAAGGATGCATAGAATTTTACTAACGTAATCACTTTTTACTTACCCATCATACGTAGTATAGGGTAAGTATGCAATCGTTTTGAAAACCGAAAAATTTTTTGACGGATTTACGCATTTCAGACACTGGAGATTTCGAAAAACATATTTTTAGAAAAAAAAATTATCTTCCGTCCGTCTGTGTGTCTGTCTGTCTGTCTGTAACCGATCTATCTCGCGAACAAATTGCTATAGAGACTTGAAATTATGTATGTACCTAGTATGTAAGAATGGGACGAAGCCTATTTAATACCAATAACCTCGATTATCCGGAACTATTTTTTTCGTGCTCTCGAAAAACTCGTTCTGATGACAGGTATATAAAATTTTTTGAAATGTTTTATTTTAAGGAGTGGACGTAAAAGGCGATAAAATAACACAAATTTTTCATAAAAAACGAAGTTGATTGATTTATGAGTTGCTGAGATATGTGTATTCCTATTTTCCACAATCTTAAATTTTTCATGACCATGCATTTCATTCAAATTTCAATTCAAAGATACATTTTAATTGGAAACAAGATGCTTAATCCGACGCAGTAAATTCTTAGTTAATATGATTATTATTTTTAGAGTTATAAGGATGTTTCTTTTATGCAATCCGGTACTACTTGAGTATTTTGGAGTTTTATATAATTTGTTGAAATTGGCTCATCAGCAATTCATTAATAGAGTATTACTATGTATATTAAAATTCTTTAAATGCGCGTTTAAATTTTGTTTTGCAATTGATTTCATTTTGGAATTCATTTTATAAATAGTTTATTTGCGTTTTATTTTAATATTTTATATTAGGCATGTCCATAATGGGTAAGTATTACGGTGGTCCTCCAACGACTGGATTGATGAGACACAGAGTTAACTCGTTCTAGAATAGAAATTACATCTTCATTATACTTTTAATTCAATTGCGTTATAATATAGTATATTCAGAGTTCATACGAGTCGTGGAATAATCAGACCTGAAAATTATTTGGTACCAGTATTTTTGCATGGGGAAAATTATGCTATCCATAGGAGTTCTGATATTGCATGTATCTTATTGATTATCTGCATGTATATTTATTGCTATAAAATTTTCTTCCTTTATTAAATTTTAAGAAATTACTTTCATCTCATTAAGATATCTCGAATCAGAGACAAGTCTAAATATATCGGATGTGGCAATCCCAAAACATTATTCTGTCTGATACACGTTAACATTTCCAGAAGAATTAAAAATAGCAACGTGACCGGTTAGGTAATTTACACCGAAATCTAATCTGCAATAACTTATTTCAAGTTCTAGCTGAATCTGAAATTTGATAAAAATCCGTGTATTAGCCACTTAACCGTCTGCCCCGAGATAACTCGGGGTTAAAAGCACTGTTTCCCCATACCCATCGCTGGTGAAGTGGTTAATGTTAAGATAGATTTATCGCAGAAATCGTAAAAAAGTTTATCAGAAACGACATCTGTTGAACCATTTACTCTAAAACTACAAATCTAATTAATATCAGGAACTAACGGAATTTGAATTTTGATGAAATCCGTGCATTAGTTCCTGAGGAAGAGCTATTCCGATAATCAGGAATAATGCCGCACATCAGCGTCACCTGTTGAGCGATTTACTCTAAAATCTAAAGAATGCACATTTATATAAGAGACTAACTGAATTTTGATGAAAATTCGTGCATTAGGCTCTGAGATACAGCTATTGCGATAATAAGGAATAGTGCCTCATAGCAGGGCCACCTCTTGAAATATTTACTTCAAAAATTAAAGAATACTAATTTACATGAGAAACTAATTTAATCTGAAATTTGATGAAAATTCGTGTATTAGTTCCTGAGATACAGCTTTGCGACAAACATGAAAAAAATTATGCATAGCAGCGCGACTTGCTGTGCGATTTACAACAAAACATAATCGTAACCATATAATAATAGAGATTCACTGAATCTAAACTTTTAAACAAATGCTTTCATTAGTTTTTGAGATATAGTTATTGTGAAAATGAAGAAAAAAGCAGCATACGTGTGCCACTTGTTAGACGATTTACACCAAAACTAATCAGATAGAGTTTATACCAAAGTCTAATTGAATGTAACGTTTTGTGAAATTCCGTCCATTAGTTCTTGAGATAGAGCATCTAAAATTTTTTTATTTCACTTACAGGCAGATTGGCAACGAGACACTTTGTAAAAACGTGTTTTTAGGAATCTCTGACCCCCCAAAACGTGAAAATCCTTTAAAAACCGGAATTTGAAAATATTCTAGAATCCTTTTCTTTTTAAAGATAAAAGAAAATAATAAAAAATAAATAATACATCAAAACTTTATTTTGTGATTTATATTACTTAAAGAAATTACAACTCGAAATTAGTTTTCCAATTAACCATGTTATTTATATAAATTGGAAAAAAATAATTAATGGACTATATATTTTTAAGTTTCTTTTTATTCTGCAACGTTTTCAAATAACAATAAAAGTGATTTGTTTCAGCCATAACTTATAACATAGAAAAGAAAGAAATATTTTTACAGGATAATCTTTTGACACTATTTGTTCGTTCTGTAAATCCGATGAAATATTATAAAAAGTAGATAATTGATGTTTTGCTCTTACACTCGTAATCCATATTGATAACGTTTAAATAATAATGTTTTGTCCATTTTTCATTACACTAGAGTATTTTGTTTAATGTTTTTTATACCCACCATTTTTAGTACAATTCTGTCTTTTTTGGTTTAAACTAAGGAAGTTTAAAATACCTATTTTATTATTAAAAGATTAAACGAGTAAAAAGATTAAATACTCTTTTAATTGATTATTATAAACTTAAAAATGAAATATTAAGTATATAATTTACTGTACGTGAAATTATATAATTTCAAGGTGATTGGTGATATGGTGTTATAAAAATAATAAAAATTGTATGAAAAATGAGTTGGTTTAGTAAATAATATTTTACTGCGCATGCGTGAACGCTATTAAAATTTCATTTACATAATATGTTAGTGAAATGTATAGAGCAACTTTTGTGAAAGTCTCAAAAACATAGCTTAAAAATTTTGAAAATTATCGTTGATAGAATGAGATCAAAATCCTTTATTCCCTAGATGAAGCAAAAAGATGAGGGGCTGTATCCATATTACATTGTTTAGTGCCTACTCAATATTGTAGGTACAACTATATTTGAATAAAACTCCTGATTTTTTGCTTCCTTTTAGGAATAACGGATTTTGAGTTGATTCTATAGACGATCATTTTCAGAATTTTCAAACTATGTTTTTGAAACTTTTACAAAAGTTGCTCTATACAGTTAGCTAACACAATATGCAAATGAAGTTTTGATATCGTTGACGCATGCGCAATGAAATATTATTTACTAAACCAACTCATTTTTCATACAATTTTTATTATTTTTAAATTCTGATGACAGGGTATTGTGTACAATGATGTTTGTCATATTTTCAGAAAAGAACATTATTTTATATTAAGAACTCTGCAAATTATAAGCAAACTTAGGACTGTTTTTATAAAAACCTTAATTTCTCTACGAGTATACATGCTATCCTTATAAAAATAAACCTTATAAAAAGTACATTACAATAAGCCACTTAATCATAATGTGTAGTTTGAACGCTTTTGCTACATTAGTTTTGACAGGGTTATTCAAAAGATCTTCGTTCTTTTTCAATTTGTTGACGGTCCCCTGTTCGATTTCGGGGAAAACTCTTCTCGAAAATATATGACGCGTACTATTTTGTTTACACACCTGGAGTTTCACCACATTTCGATTTATATTTCTTTCATTACTTACTTAATTACCAATTATGCTTAACTTTTGGACACCAGTGTATATCAATAAATTCGAAAAAAGTCTAAGAAAACTCGAATACTCATCGCGTATAAAACAATAAGCTGATACATCTTCTTATTATCAAATACTTATTATCAAATAAAGGATGGACGATTTTCAGTATTTTTTTTTTCATCATTTCGTCTTAAAATAGCTTTGTGAAAATAACACCATATCACCAATCACCTTGAAATTATATGATTTCACGTACAGTAAATTATGTACTTAATATTTCATTTTTAAGTTTATAATAATCAATTAAAAGAATATTTAATCTTTTTACTCGTTTAATATTTTAATAATAAAATACGTATTTTTAACTCCCTTAGTTTCAAGAAAAAAAAGACAGAATTGTACTAAAAATGGTGTGTATAAAAAACATTAAACAAAATACACTTGTGTAATGAAAAATGAACAAAACATCATTATTTAAACGTTATCAATATGGCTTACGAGTGTAAGAGCAAAACATCAATTATCCACTTTTTATAATATTTCATCGGATTTACAGAACGAACAAATAGTGTCAAAAGATTATCCTGTAAAAATATTTCTTTCTTTTCTTTCTTTTCTATGTTATAAGTTATGGCTGAAACAAATCACTTTTATTGTTATTTGAAAACGTTGCAGAGTAAAAAAAAATTTAAAAATATATAGTCCATTAATTATTTTTTTTCTCAATTTATATAAATAACATGGTCAATTGGAAAACTAATTTCGAGTTATAATTTTTTTTTAATAATATGAATCACAAAATAAATTTTTGATGTATTATTTATTTTTTATTATTTTCTTTTATCTTTAAAAAAAAAAGGATTCTAGAATATTTTCAAATTCCGGTTTTTTAAGGATTTTCACGTTTTAGGGGGGTCAGAGATTCCTAAAAACAGGTTTTTACAAAGTGCCTCCTTGTCAATCTGTCTGTAAGTGAAATAAAAACATTTTAAGCCATCTATCTCAAGAACTAATAAACGGAATTTTACAAAACGTTACATTCAATTAGAGTTTGGTAAAAAATGTATCTGATTAGTTTTGGTGTAAATCGTCTAACAAGTGGCACTCGTATGCTGCTTTTTTCTTCATTTTCACAATATCTCAAGAACTAATGAAAGCAATTTTTTAAGTTTAGATTCAGTAAATCTCTATTATTATATGGTTATAATTATGTTTTAGTGTAAATCGCACAGCAAGTGGCGCTGCTATGCATATGTTTATCTCAAAGCTGTATCTCAGGAACTAATACACGAATTTTTATTAAATTTCAGTTTAAATTAGTTTCTCGTGTAAATTAGTAGTCTTTAATTTTTGAAGTAAATATTTCAAGAGGTGGCCCTCCTATGAGGCACTATTCCTGATTACCGCTATAGCTGTATCTCAGAGCCTAATGCACGAATTTTCATGAAAATTCAGTTAGTCCTTAATATAAATGTGCAATTTAGAGTAAATCGTTCAACAGGTGACGCTGATGTGCGGCAATATTCCTGATTATCGCAATAGCTCTACCTCAGCAACTAATGCACGGATTTCATCAAAATTCAAATTCCGTTAGCAGTGGCGTAGCTATGTTTTTTGGCGCCCGGGGCCAGCAGGAAATTTTGCGCACCCACCCCAATATAGATATATAACAATTTCTCTCAATTTGGCGCCCCTAGGCCTCGGCGCCCGGGGCGGACGCCACCCCTTGCCCCCCCCCCCCCCCTTAGTTACGCCACTGTCCGTTAGTTCCTGATATAAATAAGATTTGTAGTTTTTAGAGTAAATGGTTCAACAGATGTCATTTCTGATACACTTTTTTACGATTTCTACGATAATTCTATCTTAGCACTAATACACGGATTTTTATCAAATTTCAGATTCAGCTAGACTTGAAATAAGTTATTGCAGATTAGATTTCGGTGTAAATTACTTAACCGGTGACGTTAATTAACCTGCTCATTTGTCATAACATTTTTATTATTTTTTAATTCTAATGACAGGGTATTGTGTAGAATGATGTTTGTCATATTTTCAGAAAAGAACATTATTTTATATTAAGAACTCTGCAAATTATAAGCAAAAAACTTGGAAAAATTTAGTACTGTTTTTATAAAAACCTTAATTTCTCTGCGAGTATACATGCTATCCTTATAAAAATAAACACAGTACATTACAATAAGCCACTTAATCATAATGTGCAGTTTGAACGCTTTTGCTACATTCGTTTTGACAGTGTTATCCAAAAGATTTTCGTTCTTTTTCAATTTGTTGACGGTCCACTGTTCGATTTCGGGGAAAACTCTTCGCGAAAATATATAACGCATACTATTTTGTTTACACACCTGGAGTTTCACCACATTTCGATTTATATTTATTTCATTACTTACTTAATTAACAATTATGCTTAACTTTTGGATACCAGTGTAAATATGTTTTTGCACACTATAAATTTTAATTGTTTCATTTTAATTTAGAAAAAGAATATAAATTTTTCAAATAAAATTTGAGTGCTAATTAATAATGAAGGAAAGAAACGATTTCATTTCATATTGCTTTACTCTAAGTAGCCTTATCGGAAAATACATTCAATGAGTTTGATTAAAAATGCATACTAAAATATGAATCCATTATTTTGAAGAGAAATGCCATAAAATATAAATATTCATAAATTTTCGTAATTTAGTACCTTTTGAAACAGATATTGTACGATAGCAGTGTAACAATCATATATACAACCATGCAGAAACCATCCGGCATGAATTGTAATCTAATTTACTGAAATACAAATATATGTTTATATGCACTGTTATATATGCATAAATGTATATATGAGATGCAAACGATAACGATTAATATGTTCATTGTAATACTAAGCCTATGTCCATAAGCATACATTTATTTACTTTATGCAATGTGTTCCTTCAAACCTATTGAGACCATATTATTATCCTAGTCAGCGATAAATAGAAAATACATTAATACTGTAAACATAATGTATCAAACACGGTACAGTGTGTACAACAAAAGTTTTCTAGCACTGTTAAATTCAGCAACTACCCGTAAAGCATGGTGACGTCACTGCAACGTCGTTGTGAAGTCACATTGTGACTTTGTGACCATCGATTGTCGATGTGACGTCACGTGACGTCGATGCGAAGTCACAGTGACTAAAATGTGAAATCGTTATGGCCATTTTAGAGCTTTTTTGTGACGTCACATTGTGACCAATTTGTGAAAAGTGTGTCATTTGTGACTACTTTGACATTAACATTGTGACGAACTGTGGAAATTTTTTTAGAAAGTCACATCTAAGTCACATTGTGACGTCACTGAGTGGTGGCATTTTCGTCACAGATGTGATGTGACCAAAGTGACTCACAGTGACGTCACTGTGAACATGCATGCTATGAGGGTAGCTTCATTGTTATTCTGTCATTGTTATTGATAACGATTACTACACAGACAAAAGTTAACTTTATCCTCACTATAATATGGTCAATAATACCCTTCATAATAAAGTTAAACAATTTATGAAAACGCAGCATCGCTGGATAGATTGTTTCATTTCGAGTGTCACTGACTATTTGAAAGTGAACAATCAATTTTCAAATAAAAATTTATAGCAAAGGGAAATACTTTCAAAACACATTGTGACATTTTTAATTGACAATGTTGAAATTAACATGCATATATTTATGTACATTTTTATACACTGAACTATTACTTAACTATTTACAAGAGAAAACAAACGTATTTATAAGTTATTTTTCTCTTGAATTGATATGGTGCAATAAACATGCACTGCTTATTGGTTCTTTCACTGACTTATACTTTTACTTTTTGCACTCGACTGGCGTCTGTCACTCGCCATTAGTATTGACAGGTGTCTCGTATTAATAGGGGCTCCAAATTATATGGACGCCACTAGTCTCTTACAGTTTATTTCGCCATCTTTAATCACAGATAATTCTGCCATTACATAAGACAAATAATTTTAGTTTTAAATTCTGGTGCCTAGAACATTTCAATACCTGATTTAAGGGTGGTGCTTGGCAATACAAGTGGTGAGCGAGAATCACCTCTGGAGTTAAAGGGCTAACCCGTTCCGGACCACGTTTGCATTTATACAACCTCAAAAATGCTTTCAGCACTTAAATTTGATACTAGTAAAAATATAATCGAAAATTGTTTTATAGATTATGAGATTTTCGTGATTTGTAAAATTTATCAAATAATTTACAAACTTAGTTCCAAAGAAATATTATTTGTGTAAAATATGCTGGTCCTGAACGGGTTAAGATAGGTTAAAGGTCCAAACAGGATATTAAGTGTTACGTAATCAGTGGCGCAGCCAGGATGGGGGATTTGAGGCACTGATTACCACACTTTTCTTACAGTTTTGTTTTCCTTTATTAAATCAAAAGAATTCTTCAAGCAAATTTTACAAAGTTAACTGAATAAAAAAAAACGATATATTGAACTTGAAACTCCCCATCCTGGCTGTGCCACTGTACTTAATGAATCTGATTCGCACATTTAAATATTTTTTTAAACAATAAAAAATTTATGTTTTATATATTCAAACAGTAAATTGAAACAATATTTAACATTTCTTCTTTTTTTTGTATGTATAAAGAAACAGATTTTAAATGCGAAGACTCTTTTTTAGGAAAAAAATAGTGCACAACATTAAAGAAATCTAAAAGTATATGTGATTTTTGTACGTGTAATTGTGATCTACAACTATTCAATGGTGATTTTAGTACGTATGCTTTAAGCATGTTGCTTCGAATTAGATACCAAATATCATTATATCCTTATAGAATTATTTCACACTGTATGAAAAAATTTACTTGAAATTAAAATTGAAAGATCAACACTATTTCATCGTTTCATAAGAGTTAAGGTTATTATCTAATTTAAGCCATTTTTCCGTACGGAAATTTCAATCACTTTTTAACTGCAGTAAAAGAATGAATTAATACAACGTAATACAACGTCATTCAAATGTTAACAAACGTAATATTTCAAAGCGTTAAAAATCGAATCTTTAACGAAAGTAAGTTCAAAACAACAAAAAAACAGCGAAAAAGATAAAATGTACAATCACAGAAAAAAAAAAAAAAAGTTGACACTTGTTATTTCAGACGTTTCGTTAAATTTCTTGAAATATAGATGAGGAATGACTCTGAAACTCCACAAACAAAATTATTCAGGTCAAATATTTTCAAGAAGATTTTTTTAAAATTCAATAGGGGACCGTCAACAAATTGAAAAATAACAAATATCTTTTGAATAACCTTATCAAAATTAATGTAGCAAAAACGTTCAAACAGCAGGTTTACATTAAGTGGCTTATAGTTATAAGCTATATTAATTTTTATGCGGATAGCATGCATACTCGTAGAGAAATTAAGATTTTTATAAAAACGGTCCCAAATTTTGCAAAGTTTTTCCTTATAATTTGCAGATTTCTTAACATAAACAATGTTCTTTTCAGAAAATATGAGAAACAACACTGTACATAATACCCTGTAATCAAAATAAAAAAAATATCAGTAGCATGAAAAATGAGCAGGTATACTAAATAAATTTTCAATGCGCATGCGACAACTCCATAAAAATTTTATTCGCATATTGTGTTAGCTAAGTCCATGGAGCAATTGTTATTAAAATTTTAAAATCATAGCTTGAAAATTCTGAAAATTATAGTCGATAGAAAAAGATCAAAATCCGTTATTCCCAAAATGAAGCAAAATAATGAGGAGCTGTATTCAAATATAGTAGGACGTGCAATATATGTTGAAAAATGGAGGATTATTCTGAAAAATAGAAGAAATCCCATAACTTTTTAACTAAAATAGATATTGAATCAGTTTAAAGTTTATATTACTTCTAGGAAATGGGCAAAATGTTTATGCATGACAGATATTTGATAAAATAAATAATGAGCTCATGGGGAGTAAAAATATGGAGTTTTAAAGAGAAAAAAAAAACTTAACTTCGTCAAATCTAAAGATATAAATCTAAATGTTTCCTATAAGTATATTCTATTGGACATAAAATTTGATTTTTAAAATGTATTTCTCAAATACTTAGGCATGTTGTACATACACTGCAATATTTTCTTATAAATAATAAAATATTTTACGTTATTAATAATTAAGTTACGAAATTATAAACGATGGTTACAAGAAAAATATTCAAATCCTTTATTTATTCTTCTGTTTCGAAATCTAACTTCTTCTAAGTACATTTTCTAGAAACAGAACTGTTTCAAAATGCAATGATATTCAGAAAAAAAGTTCAATTACAAAGTTGTAGATAATTTAATTTCTTATAAAAAGTGTCCTTAACATTTGTTTGTCACAGCAACCTTTCCTTGTCAAAAATGTAAAAAAAGTGAACATATTTGAAAGTATTATAATTATAATTATAATAAGTACTATAATTCTCACCTTTAAATGAAGAAAGTGAACATATATTATACATTTATGCTTATTTCCGCACTACCCTTGATGTAAACCATTTAGTGCGTTTTTTATTGTGGTTTCCCCCGTAGGCATATTTCACTTATAGTGACTGGCCTAATCCAATTTCACTCGTTTGACAGTTTTAGTAATTCTTTGCACAGCTTCAATTTCTACACTCGATTTAGATTCGCCATTTTCTGTATTTCTTTCTTTCGTTATTGTGCTGCTTTCAGTATTTTTTGTTTGCCTTTCGATATCTTCACTGAATTCAGAAGTCGCGCTTCTCTCCTGTCTTGCAGTGGGCAGGATACTGCCAATATCTTCCTCACCTTCAAGTTCAATTTTACTTGCATTATGACATGAAACTCCGCAGCAAATTATGCAAATATCAGAACATTTCAATCCAATTTTTCGGCATCCACGTACTTTTCCACATCCTTTGGAGCAAGTACAAAAAAAAATGATTCAATAATATTTTTTTGATGCGGGCGGTAAGGTAACTGGAATTGGAGACAAATTAGATGCATTTGCCAGTACCAGTTCTCAAGAAGTAGTTTATTGACCAACCAGTATTGCATTTGATGATAAACACGTAAACTGTGCAATCTAGCTGGATCTTCGGTAGGCGGCAACAATGAAAGACTTTTTTTACCAATAGAAACTCCTTTCTTGATACATATATAACTTGTTCAGAGAAATTTCTGCTTTACCAACGTATAAAGCAAGAAAAATAGTTTTTCCTGCCTCGGAAACTTCAAATTAAGATACTTCTTCACTTTTTTAAATGCTGGCAGCTTGTATGATATGATTTTCTTTCTTTTTCAAAAGTTTTGCTAAAGACATTTTATCTTTCCCAAGCATTGCTGATGTCGAGTCACAACCTGAAAAAGTGTGAATGAACAGTATATGACCTTTCAGAACAGCATCATTGTTAAGACTGTGCGATGAATACAGAGTGATTACAATTCGTCCTCTTCCAGGCTTCATAAAAAATATCTTTATCTCTAGGAGGGCTAAAGCAGTCAACAATACGAGCAAATCAACATTATCGCCAGCAACAGCAGTAAGCGCTCCAGACTTTGCTACTTAAATAGCTGTGTTAACAATTAATGTGTCTGCATCATCTTCTGTTTGTTTCGCTTCGAAACCATTCTCCATCAACTTTTCCATAAGCATAGATATGAGAAGTGTCTTATTTTGATGATTAGATTAAAAAAATTGCTATTCTTTAGAGCTTTCTTTTTTCCCTTCTGTATAAAAGCTTCGTCTAATGTATCAGAACATAACAAACATTTTTCCTTAAATTCAAACAACGGAATGTCATTTCTCAATTTTCCCTTTAATGGGGTAATTTGTGCGGACGTTGATAGTTTTCCTGTAATTGATTTATTTTGATTTAATAGAATTCTTTCGTGAATAATTTTTTCTACTCTTTGAATGAACTGTAATTTCATTATTGTTTTAAGCCATTTCTTCAAATATTTACCACTTATGGTAACCTCTTTCCGAACTTGCTGTCACAAGGGATTTCAATTCTTTTTTTTTTCTTATTTTTACGTAATCTTCGAAACGTAGTATTCAACGCATATAAGACGAACTATTTTGTCAATCTTTATTTTTCGCTCACACTCAGCAATTAAGAAAGAGTCATTTTAAGCTATCATAACTATTAAAAACTTTCTACAACATGCGTTGAAAATAAAATTATTTCCTTCCTAAAATCTCCCAAAGAATAAATACTTCGTTCAATAAATTAGAGTGATTTCATACTAGCGAAATGAGCACCAAATGAAAATTAAACATTGGAAAAACCTGCACTTGGTATATTTCGACAATTGCAAAAAGAGATAGGGTATTGGGCAATGATTACTGCGCAGTATTGAATTCAGAAACTTTTCTCCGGGAGGGATTTCAGTAGCTCCGGGGGGACATCCTAGAGTTCTGGGGGGGAACTGCACTTTTTGACACTGTACATTACTCCGGGTGGATGCTCCCCCCCCCCCCAGGGCCACCCTATGAATTCAACACTGCTATTGCACAAGCGCGCGAAAACGGCATACAGACAATGGGAGAGAGATGGGGTGGGGGGATCGAAAGTTGTTTCATATTTGTTCTGCCTCTTCGCCGCGTTATGATTGTGTTTTCGAATTTTTTTCAATAATGTTTACTTTCTTTTAATTTTTGGCAGTGAAGGATTGGTGTGACAAAAATGATAATGACACTTTTTGTAGGAAATTAAATTATCTACATTTTTGTAATTGAACGTTTTGTCTAGATGCCATTGTTTGTGAGATAATCACAGAAAACCAATTTTCAAGCTCATTAGCTATCCCTGGAGGCAAAGGCTCATATAGGATCGATGGGGAGTTTTAGTATATTAAATTACATACCCTAACTAGCACCTATGCAAAAATCCAGCTTTGTTCTATTTTTTTCCGCTATTTGTTAAAAAAAATTGCTAAAATGACTGGCCTATAACGTAAAACAATGTTCTTTGCAGAAAATATGAAAAACAACACTGTACATAACACACTGTAATAAAAATTAAAAAATATTAATAATTGTAGGAAAAATAAGGAGGTTTACTAAATAAATTTTCCCTGCGCATGAGCTAACTTTATAAAAAATTCATTTGAATATTATGTTAGATAAATGTATAGAGCAACTTTTGATAAAATTCCTAAATCATAGCTTGAAAATTCTGAAAATTATCTTCGAAAGAATAAGATTATAATCCGATATTCCCAAAATGAAACAAAAAATGAGGGGCTGTATTCATATTCCATAGATCTGTGTCTATATTGCAACGTGCTACTATTGCACGTACAATATTGCACGTGTAATATTGTACGTGCCCCCAATGTACCAATTTGCCCATTAATGAATTCGACCCAGATTTTATGCCCCTTGACTTTATGTAAAAGTTTGAAGGCGATCTGAGAAGAATTATGGAAGTTATCGTGTCCAGAAGAAATTAATATATATATATATATATACACATATTCCTTTCTATATCTATATTCCTTTGCCTGTAATACCATCAAAATCTCATTAATTTTACTTTAAAATTTTTTATAATTAAAGTGTCATTATATATTTTATGTTGACTTTTTGTTTTTATGAGTTGTGGTGATTTCTTTTGTGTTGATTAAGTTGTTATTTAATTTGGTTTTTAGTTTGTTTTCATAATATATTTGGTAATTTCGTTTGAAAAATATTATTTCTGAATGCAGATTTGGCAGGTATTCAGAAACCTGCAACAATTTAAACTTTATAAAAAAAGGGGGTGCTTTTATACTTGTCTATATATATATAATGGTAGTTTTTGGGTCTAGAGGTATTTGTGTAGATCTGCAAAAATATTTCAGCCATTCCAACATGGGAGGGAACGTAATAGGTAGTATTTTATACGAAATCTATCTAAAAGAAACACGTATCTATTTATATAGTACCAATGATCTGTAGTATTTCTCAAATGTAGTATCTGTATACAACTTTTCTATTTGACATCATTCAGTGTTTTCTCTTTATAATTAAGAATAATATTAAACTTGAACACACTAAAATTATTAAGATTAATTTTGGAGTTTTTGGAGAATATACGATTATCAGATATGAAACTATTTTCGACCTAGCCACTGTAAACTTATCAGGTGAGAGGAGGGATTTTGAGTTTTTAATATTATCATTACACAGATAATATTCTTATAAACATAATTATTTTATCAAACATTTTACATATTGGTTAGATAAATAAGAAAAAATGATTTTAATATGATTTATGATTTTACTGTGTTTAAGTTTTTCAATTAATCCATGCGCATTTCTAATTTTAAATACCTTTAATCAATAGTCTACATTAAATTATAAATATTTGTTAATTGAAACTTCACATTAAAAATAAAATGCATTTTCATTATGAATTAAATGGAGAAACTCCAGTATTAAAATATATTAAGCCTTAACAATAGAAAATGTTCATAAATTATCAACCCTAATCAACAAATTCCATTATGCACTAACTGCATGACGGATATATCCAGCTATTTATGCCATAAATTTCCACTTCATGTAAACAGTCATACATCAAAAGCTTTTTTCCGGTTAAAAACCCACCATTCGACTTAGCTCGTATTCATACAATGCATAAAATATTCATTCCTAATTGCATTGCAAACTATTTAATTGTAATGAAAAATAAAGTATTATATGAGAGGGTTTATACTGTAGAATGAAGAATGATTATTTTGATGACTTTTCAACCTAATGAATTTGTATAAATAAAGTTTCAGACAATAATGACCTTTACTGAAATTTGTTAATTTCACTAATGCTAATATTCTTTCAGGAATAAATATCTTTATGAAATTCGGGTCACATTTACTTAATTAGTATTTAGAAAAAAATATCCGTTAGAGAAAAAAATATTTATTATGTTATTACATTTGTTTGATATGAAATCATTGTACAATCTATTTAGAACAACATTAGGCAGAAGAAATAATGTATTGAAAATAATAATTATATATAAATCAAAAAATTTCTAAATATACATTTTTCTAATAATAAATCAATCCATTAGTATGCTGAAGAAATTTATATATTTTTTAACTAAATATATTTATTTATGAAATTTTAATTGGAGAACCTAATCCTGGATAATTCTGATTAATCACAATTTATGTCTTAATTTTGATATCAAAATGTCTGTATGTTTATTGCACATGCAAGTTTCATAAAGCAAGATAAATCATTGAAATTTAAATTTAAAGAAATTTTACTTTATATAAATTAACTGTGAGTTCGAGTTTGAATATTACAGATGATTTTATTATTATTTTTTTATTTCTATTGTGATTACATATTGAATTATTGTGTTTAAAGTGTACTTAGTCTTTACATGAAATACGTAAAATCAAAATCTCTTTGTATGCATGTTTTTAGAGCTATTTAAAATATTAGTGTCTTCCTTTAATAAAAATTTTGGTTAAACATTTTTTATGTAACACTGTAATTAACACTTTTATATCAACTTGTTAACTGGAGTTTCACCGACATCATACCGACATTATTCCCTAAAACGTCATTATATGCATATACAGTACAACCTCGATTATCCACGCAATTGGGTGGCAAGGGCAGCACGGATAACAAAAATCGCGGATAAACCGAAAAATAGAGTGCAAACACGAAATATAAAATTTTCAACATAAAACTGTGTTTTATTGTACATACATGTGTACAGTACTGAAAAAACATTCGCTCTACGTCTAAATCACTAAAATAACGAAAAGTAAACAAAAAAAATATATGCAACATACCGTACAAAAATTGTTGAGTTACATCTTTCTAAAATAATCAGTCACTTGTGTTTGCTTCTTGCTTTGGAAACACCTTTTCTTTATTCTAAATTGTATTTTCCGTAACATGAGTTTTTCTGCCAGCTGTGCCTCGTCGTCTTGTTCCTCTAAATATTGAAGCAGCCCGACTACGTGCTCCAAAGCAGTTTCATGTGTCATCTGCACAGGTGCATCGTTTTCTTCACTTTCACTCTGTTCTTCTTCTTTCTCGTTCACTCCCATTACTTTCTTCGTTATTTTTATGTCAGTCAGTCGTTCAAACCCGGGCTCATTTGCGTCGCATTCCAGCCACTCTTCTATGTTTTCTTTGTCGACGTTCTCACCTCCCGGAACGGATGTCACTAGGTCAACAAGTGTAGTGGTCTGCATTACTTCATTCTCTTCTTCACAAATGTTTTGGTTGATATTTGTTTCGGTACTCGGAAGGATTTTTCTCCATGATTTAACAAGGGTTGAGGATTTTATGTAATCCCATGCAGATGCAATATCATATATGCTATCCAATATTGTATAATTCTTCCTATATTCTTTGAGATCGCAGCCTTCCTCGATTTTTGATAGTAACAATTTTGTCCTGTATATTCTCTTCATGGTTGCAATGACTCCCTGGTACATAGGCTGAATGAGTGCAGTAACATTTGGAGGCAAAAACTTTGCGAAGATTTGCCTGTCAGAAGATTTAAGGACATTAGCAACTGGGTGTGAAGGCGCATTGTCAATTAACAAAACAGCCTTATCTGGCAATTTTTTTGAGTCAAGATGTTTACGTACTTGAGGCACAAAAATCTCTTCAAACCATTTTTGAAAAATCTGCTGGTTCATCCAACCCTTATTTTAGTTGAAATAATCAACTGGTAAATTTTCTGCTCTTGAACCCTTGAAAGACCTCGGTTTCTTACATTTATCGATTACAAAAAGTTTAAGTTTGTGACTTCCCGCAGCATTGCTGCATGGCATTATTGTAATCCTTTCCTTGCTACTTTTGTGACCTGATGCGTGATGTTCACTTTCAAATGCTAAAGTACGAGTGGGAAGACACTTCCAAAAAAGTCCTGATTCATCAGCGTTATATATTTGTTCATATGATAAATCCTCAGATAATATAAACTCTTCAAAATCACGTTGAAAATCATCAGCTGCTTGTTGATCACCACTCAGCTTCTCTCCGTGTAGACCAATCTCTCTAATTCCATGACGTGTTTTAAAACGGTGTAACCAACCGGATGACGCATCAAAATTTCCTTCCATGCCTAACAAATCAAAAAAGATTTTTGCTTTAGTTGCAATGGTAGGACCAGACACAGGGATGCCTTCACTTCGCACCTGAGCTAACCATTCCGCTAATGCCGAGTCAAGTTCATGATAAGTGGATTTCTTCGTTGTTTTTCGTTTTTTCATCCCAGAAGCACTTTCAAACACTGATGCAAAGGCCAACAGTTTGTCTTTTTGTTTTAAAACGTCTCGCACGGTTGTTTCCCCGATTCCGTAATCCAAACACATCTGCTTTCTTGAAGCGCCATTTTCTATTTTGGAAATCATTTCAAGTTTTTGTGCAATCGTTAACACAACCTTTTTTCGCTTTTCAGCCATTATTTATAAAGCCGTATTTCAGCCGTAATTTCAGGAGCTAACGAAAATTTAAACTTAAGCACTGAACATAAAACACGTCTAATCACTAAGCACGCTTACTGACAACTG
Source organism: Maratus speculifer (assembly GCA_964019185.1). Taxonomy (NCBI): domain Eukaryota; kingdom Metazoa; phylum Arthropoda; class Arachnida; order Araneae; family Salticidae; genus Maratus; species Maratus speculifer. The sequence continues at coordinate 18,045,180 of OZ025297.1, read as the reverse complement.
AGGCCGCTGGCAAGCCGAGAGAAAAACTACGGAGGAATGAAAAGTGGGAAAGTCCACTTTTTAATTAGGGTGATACGTAGCAGTGGAGGCGTGTTGAAGGAATTGCGGTTTGTTTCAAATTTTGTTCTAAGCTACCTCAGAGTGAAAGCTATATGGTATGTATTTTGCCTCCAATGCGGTAACTCATGAAATATAATCCAGGTGATGAAGCATTTGAAAAAAATAATGCAAATTTTTATATTTATATGTTTTAATATTTATTTATTTTTTTAATGTTTGAATGAAATACAAAGTTTTTATTTTTGAAAAATAAGTTAAAAAATCATTTTAATTAAAAAATATATTTCTTGATCATTGAGCATTTATTATACTAATGATCTTTTAGTTAAATTATTAAAAAAAATCGTCGCGGATAATACACTCGCGGATAAACGGGGCTCTACTGTATATATATAATATATATATATATATATACAGGGTGTCCCAAAAGGTCGTTTACAAACTTAACATGCTGGTCTGTCATATCATTATGAACAATATTAAATAGGAAATTGAGGGTCCCAAACGTCTTCCAAACGAGATATGCGCCATTAAAGTTTAGGGTCCAAAAATTCAAATGATTATAAAAAACACAAAAATTGGTCGATTCGTTTGCGGTTTTCACTAAAACTATTCTTTACGTCAGTATTTTCTTGAAAATAAATTATAAATATAAATTTCAAAAAATGTCGATAGAGGGCGCTTTAGACTTTGGAGTAACGATAAATTAGTTTTTACCATTATTTTTTGCATCTCATTAAATTTTTTTAGAAGCTTAGACATAAACTTAAATTTTGAGCTCAAAATCTAAATCGTTGGAAGTGGTTAAGTAGCGCAAACTGAATTGCGAGGGGAGGTTCAAATTTCAAATGATTATAAAAAACGGAAAAATTGGTCAATTGATTTGCGATTTTCACTAAAATTATTCTTTATGTCAGTATTATCTTGAAAATAATTTATAAAGATAAAATTCAAAAAATGCCGATAGAGGGCGCTTTAGACTTTGGAGTAACGTACAACTATTTTTTTCCGTTATTCCTTGCATCTCATAAAATTTTTTAGAAGCTTAGACATAAACTGAAATTTTGAGATGAAAATCTAAATCGTTGGGAGTGGTAAAGTAGCGCAAATTGAACTGTGTTCAATGGGGGTGGGGAGGTTCAAATTTCAAATGATTATAAAAAACGGAAAAATTGGTCGGTTTTCGCTAAAATTATTCTTTATGTCAATATTTCCTTAAAAATAAATTTTAAAGATAAATTTTAAAAAAATCCGTTAGAGGGCGCCTTAAACTTTAGAATAACCAATAATTATTTTTAACCGTTTTTTATTTATTTATTTTTTAAATCTAATTAAATGCTTGCAAAATTTTAGACTTAAATTTTGTGCTCAAAATCTAAATCGATAGGAGGGGTTAAGTAGCGCAAACTGAAATGTGTTCAGGAGTTGAAATGTTACCTTCCCCACCCCTCGAACGCAGTTCAATTTTTGGCCGCTTAATTTCTCACAACGATGCAGATTTTGAGTACAAAATTTAAGTTTGAACTTTTACAAGCATTTTACTAGATAGAAAAAATAACGGTTAAAAATAGTTGTTGGTTACTATAAAGTTTAAGGCGCCCTCTGACGGAATTTTTTGAAAGATATCTGTAAAATTTATTTTCAAGAAAATATTGATATAAAGAATAGTTTTAGCGAAAACCGACCAAGTTTTCCGTTTTTTATAATCATTTGAAATTTAAACCTCCCCACCCCCATTGAACACAGTTCAGTTTGCGCTACTTTACCACTCTCAAAGATTCAGATTTTCATCTCAAAATTTAAGTTTATGTCTAAACTTCTAAAAAAAATTATGAGATACAAAAAATAACGGTAAAAAATAGTTGTACGTTACTCCAAAGTCTAAAGCGCCTTCTATCGGCATTTTTTGAATTTTATCTTTATACATTATTTTCAAGATGATACTGACATAAAGAATAATTTTAGTGAAAATTGTAAATCAATTGACCAGTTTTTCCGTTTTTTATAATCATTTGAAATTTGAACCTCCCCTCCGCTATTCAGTTTGCGCTACTTAATCACTTCCAACGATTTAGATTGTGAGCTCAAAATTTAAGTTTATGTCTAAACTTCTAAAAAAATTTAATGAGATGCAAAAAATACTGGTAAAAACTAGTTTATCGTTACTCCAAAGTCTAAAGCGCCCTCTATCGACATTTTTTGAAATTTATCTATCTATCTATCTATCTATCTATATATCTATATATCTATATATATATATATATATATATATATATATATATATATATATATATATACAGGGTGTCCCAAAAGGTCGTTTGGTCGTTTACAAACTTAACATGCTGGTCTGTCATATCATGATGAACAATATTAAATAGGAAACTAAGGGTCCCAAAAGTCTTCCAAAGGAGATATGCGCCATTAAAATTTAGGGTCCAAAAATTCAAATGATTATAAAAAACAGAAAAATTGGTCGATTCGTTTGCGGTTTTCACTAAAACTATTCTTTGTGTCAGTATTTTCTTGAAAATAAACTATAAAGATAAATTACGAAAAATGTCGATAGAGGGCGCTTTAGACTTTGGAGTAACGATAAACTAGTTTTTACCATTATTTTTTGCATCTCATTAAACTTTTTTAGAAGCTTAGACATAAACTTAAATTTTGAGCTCAAAATCTAAATCGTTGGAAGTGGTTAAGTAGCTCAAACTGAATTGCGGGGGGAGGTTCAAATTTCAAATGATTATAAAAAAAGGAAAAATTAGTCAATTGATTTGCGATTTTCACTAAAATTATTCTTTATGCCAGTATTATCTTGAAAAATATTTATAAAGATAAAATTCAAAAAATGCCGATAGAGGGCGCTTTAGACTTTGGAGTAACGTACAACTATTTTTTCCGTTATTTCTTGTATCTCATAAAATTTTTTTAGAAGCTTAGACATAAACTTAAATTTTGAGATAAAAATCTGAATCGTTGGAAGTGGTTAAGTAGCGCAAACTGAACTGTGTTCAATGGGGGTGGGGAGGTTCAAATTTCAAATGATTATATAAAACGGAAAAATTGGTCGGTTTTCGCTAAAACTATTTTTTATATCAATATTTTCTTGAAAAAAAAATTTACAGATATGTTTCAAAAAATTCCGTCAGAGAGCGCCTTAAACTTTATAGTAACCAACAACTATTTTTAACCGTTATTTTTTGTATGTAATAAAATGCTTGTAAAAGTTCAAACTTAAATTTTGTGCTCAAAATCTGCATCTTTGTGAGAAATTAAGCGGCCAAAAATTGAACTGCGTTCGAGGGGTGGGGAAGGTAACATTTCAACTCCTGAACACAGTTCAGTTTGCGCTTCTTAACCCCTCCTATCTATTTAGATTTTGAGCACAAAATTTAAGTCTAAACTTTTGAAAGCATTTAATTAGATTTAAAGAAAAAAGAAAGACGATTAAAAATAATTGTTGGTTATTCTAAACTTTAAGGCGCCCTCTAACGGATTTTTTTTAAATTTATCTTTAAAATTTATTTTCAAGGAAATATTGACATAAAGAATAATTTTAGCGAAAACCGACCAATTTTTCCGTTTTTTATAATCATTTGAAATTTGAACCTCCCCACCCCCATTGAACACAGTTCAGTTTCCGCTACTTTACCAGTCCCAACGATTCAGATTTTCATCTCAAAATTTCAGTTTATGTCTAAGCTTCTAAAAAAAATTTATGAGATGCATAAAATAACAGAAAAAAAATAGTGGTAGGTCACTCCAAAGTCTAAAGCGCTCTCTATCGGCATTTTTTGAATTTTATCTTTATAAATTATTTTCAAGATAATACTGACATAAAGAATAATTTTAGTGAAAATCGCAAATCAATTGACCAATTTTTCCGTTTTTTATAATCATTTGAAATTTGAACCTCCCCTCGCAATTCAGTTTGCGCTACTTAACCACTTCCAACGATTTAGATTTTGAGCTCAAAATTTAAGTTTATGCCTAAGCTTCTAAAAAAGTTTAATGAGATGCAAAAAATAATGGTAAAAACTAGTTTATCGTTACTCCAAAGTCTAAAGGGCCCTCTATCGACATTTTTTGAAATTTATCTTTATAATTTTTTTTCAAGAAAATACTGACATAAAGAATAGTTTTAGTGAAAACCGCAAACGAATCGACCAATTTTTCTGTTTTTTATATTCATTTGAATTTTTGGACCCTAAACTTTAATAGCGCATATCTCCTTTGGAAGACGTTTGGGACCTTTAGTTTCCTATTTAATATTGTTCATCATGATATGACAGACCGGCATGTTAAGTTTGTAAACGACCTTTTGGGACACCCTGTATATATATATATATATATATATATATATATATATATATATATATATATATGTATGTATATAATATATATATATATAAATATATATACATACATACATATATATATATATACATATATACATATATATATATATATATATATATATATATATATATATATATATATATATATATATATATATATATTATGTACATATATATGTATATATGCATGTATGTATGTATTTGTATATATATGTATATTATATTTATTATTATTATATATATATATTTTTTTTATAATATATATATATATATATATATATATATATATATATATAAAGAAATTTAAATATGTGTGTGTGTTTACTTTATAAATATGTTTTTTAATTAAAAATATATTATTCCAATATTTAAAATGAAAAATATGCTAGGTGTCCCAAAATTTTCTTGATAAATTTGATTTCTCTATAAAATTTAAAGAAATTTAAATAATTAAATTCTGTTTACTTTATAATGAACAACAAGTTCCAATGTTATAAGTGATGCTAAAATAGACGTCTTCGACCCGTTATTCAACCTTTTCCCGTGAAATGCTTTGGTAGAAATCGATATGGATATTAGCGATAACCATAGTAATTTTTTTCCTGTGTGAAATCCCTTTTTTTTACGAAATATTAATTTGCACTTGTGTTTCAGGCTTCTTTTCTGTGAATCTGGACAATCGTGGCTCTTTATTTTTTATTCAACGTTAAACTAAAAAAAATATTACATTAATTAAAAAAAATATGTTTTTATTATTACTGAAAGGAGAGCACTCATCGCTTTGGAAGATTCAATCGCCGCGCCGTACCAACAAGATTAATAATAAGATCGACGTAGCAGTGGAACGTTGAGAACTTCAGTGCACTGAGCCCTCTAATTCTCCTTTTGGATGCATTTAATTTGAATGAGACTTTTTGAACGAGACTTCATACGACTTCATGACGTCAAAAATGTTTAACATTAGTGTGCCAGAATTAAAATATGTAAAACTTGCGGATGAAAACTTTAACAAGCCAGGTCGTATAGATTTACTTCTAAGTTCTGAAATTTTTTATGAGCTGTTTCGGCCAGGTCAAATTTGTCCGGTTAATAGCAATTTTGTTTTTTCAAAATAAGTAGCAAGTGGAAGTATTCCCATTCTAAATCAGGGGAGGATAAATTATGGTTTCATTCAGGACAATATTCTTTTAAACGAAACTATTGAGAAATTTTGGAAAATAGATTTTCAAATTGAGGTATTCAAAAATAAAGAAGCAATAATTTGCGAAGAATACTTAAAAAAAAAAAACGTTAAGAGATAGTACAGGGAGATATATTGTTAAAATGCCGTTAAAAGATAATCCGATTTCCTTAGGGAAATCCAGAGATATTGCCCTTAAAAAATTAAATTTGCTGCGAAATCGATTTTTCGAAGAGCGTGAAAATTTAACATTATATAGAGAATCTTTACGCGAATATGAAAGATTGGGTCACATGACAGAGATTTCAGAAACGGGGGAGAGAAGTAAGAACCTATTATATACCGCATTTAGAAGTTTACCGCCCTGATAAGAGGACAAGAAAATTTCGTATAGTTTTTAACGCGTCTTCGAAAACAACCTTAGGGAACTTTCTTAATTCCTTACAATATAACGATGGGGGTATTCCGGAAGACCTTTTTAAAATAATGACAAGATTTCGTAACCATATTTATGCATTCGTAGCTGACATTAAACAAATTTATAGAATGATTTTAATTGATACGAGCCAAACAAAACTTCAGAGAATTATTTAGAAGGAGGGGGTGAATGAACCAGTTAAAACTTATGAGATGAAAACTATTACTTATTGTACAGTAAGTGTCCCGTATTGAGCCACTAGAGTTTTGCTTCAACTATCGAGAGACAAGCACAAGAACTATCCCGTAGCATCCCCAGTTTTAGATAGAGATTTTTACATCGATGACGTGTTGAGTGGCACAGCCACTCTAACCGAAGCTAAAGAGCTGCAGTCAGAGTTAGTGGAGGCTCTCAAGAGTGCAGGAATGTATTTGCACAAGTGGCATAGTAACAGTTTAGAGTTAAAACAGAACCTGACAGCGATTATAACTTTCGAGAAGAGTCAAAAACGCAAGGTGTTATGTGGAATCCTATCAGTGACGGCTTTACTTTCCAAATCCAAGTAGAAAGTGTAGTTTCACCTACGAAAAAAACCAGGTTTACAACAATCGCCCGCATATTCGATCCTCTTGGTCTCTTTGGGCCTGTTGTTACTAAAGCTAAAATTCTCATGCAAAACCTGTGGTGTTTGAATCTAAATTGGAGTGATCCACTTCCTGAAAATGAAGCGCAATAATGTCAAAGCATTATCCAGTCCCTGCCAGTAGTGAACAATGTGAGTGTTCAAAGGTGCATACTAAATGATAAACCTGTTAGATCGAACTTCATGGTTTTTGTGGTGCGTCCGAATCTGCCTATGGATGCGTTATTTTTTGTAAATCAACATCTGATGATGCAGCTTTTAAGGTGAACTTGGTTTGCAGGTAATCCCGAATATCGCCCTTAAGCGTCTTACTATACCGAGATTGGAACTTTCTGCAGCCATTCTCTTAGTAAAACTGATAACCAAAGTGAAAAGTGCCTTACAACTAGAGACTAATGACATTTATTTAAAGAAAGATTCAATTATCGTACTTTCCTGGATAGGAAAAAAGTCATACCTTTTAAAAACATTTGTTGCTATTCATGTGGTGGCAATACAGGACTTGACAAAAGTTCAAAAATGGCGTCATGTATCTTTTGAGAACAATCCATCAGATTTCATTTCAAGAGGAATGAATTCTGAGAAACTGGTTAAAAACGAACTATGGTTATAAAGGTCCGACGTTTTTCATTGGGCGAGACTATCCCAATCGTGAAATTTCCACGACCGTCATTAGAGACGAGTTTACACGAGAATTAAAAACTCAGAACAAAATGACTTATCTGTTTTTTATGTAGTTTCAAATCCTATTATTCAAGTGTTATTTGATATTGCTAACTGTTATACTAAAATATTGCATGTTGAAAGTTATCTTTTCAAGTTTATTCACAACTTGAAGACTCCAACTGAAAAAAGTTTGGGTCGTTTGAAAACTGAAGAAACAGTAAAAAGTGAGATATTTATAAATAGGGAGATTAAAAAAAAGTGAATTTTCATAGAATTAAGTCCTTAATTCACCAAAAGAATTTTCCGGATAAAAGTACGATAAAATGTTTAAATAATTATTAAGATAGGAATGGAATATTAAGGGCAATGGTACAATAAAAAATTCTAATTTATGTTTTAACCGTAAATTCCAAATTATTCTGCCTAAGAGTCATAATTTAACTAAGTTATTTTCGAAGCATATCACAAGAGGTATTTTCATCTAGGCCCTAGTGCCTTATTACATTATGTAAAACAAAAGTTTTGGCCAGTTCACGGTGAAGCAACATGTACGAAAGTCGCACATGATTGCATTAAATGTTTCAGATTTAAACCTGTAGGTGTTGAGCATTTAATGGGGGATTTACCAAAAGAGAGGGTAACTCCTGATTTCCCACTTAATTGATCAGGAGCTGATTTTTGTGGCCCATTCCTTATTACGTATAGAATCAAAGAAAATGAATTTGATACAAAATATATGTGTGTATATGTATGCTTAATCTCAAAAGCCATTCATCTCGAAATTGTGACGATTTAACATCGGATGCCTTTGCGGCATGTTTTAAAAGCTCGCAGAAGTTTGTGTTCAAAATTAATTTCGGGCAATGCCACAAATTTTATAGGAGCTAATAAAGAGCTTATTAAATTACATAACTTAGTTTTAAAACCAGATGAGAGGCTTGCAAATTATTTGTCAACTGAGGGAATTGACTGGAATTTCCTTCCTCCAAGAGCACCTACAGTGTAAAAAAATTATACCCTTTTGCTGCTTCGTCACTCCCCCGCTTTTATAGAATATCTCGCTTTTGACCCATGACAACACTCCATAATAGGCTGAAGTAATCGTTTTCTATAAAAGCGGTGGAGTGACGATGCAATAGGAGGGTAATTTTTTTACAGTGTAATTTTGGTGGCCTGTGGGAAAGAGGTGTAAAGGCGTTCAAATGTCATTTAAAAATCATTTAAAAAAGAGTTTTAGGCAATTCTAGGTTGACATATGAAGAATGCTTAACGGTTATTATCCAAATTGAAGGAATTTTAAATTTCAGACCGCTTGTACCTCTGTCATCAGATACTGATGTGTATGATGTGTTAACCCCTCATTAAAGGCAGTCGATTGTCTAACTGGGAAAAAAATGATAAAAATAATTTAGTTTTTTTGGAAAAAATGGCATATTCAATATCTTAACAATTTGCAACAGAGGTCCAAGTGGATGGTAGAAAAAGATAACGTAACATTTAATGAATTAGTGCTTCTTAAAGATGGAAATCTACCGCCTAAAAATGGGCATTGGGTAGAATAATAGAAATTTATTTTGGTAAAGATAAACGGGTCAGAGTTATTAAAATAAAAACTCAATCTGGCGTTTGCAAACGAATAATATAAAAAATTTGTATTTTACCTCTTAACCCTTTGCGGAGTGCTGGTTTCATAGATATACCACTTAATTTTAATTCTCAAACGCCACATTCGCACCAGAATTTTGTTTAAAAAAATTATGGTTTATTGAATTCGCGAAATATAGCGTTTTCTTATTTACAAATAAAGTTGTTTTCAAATTTCGGTGTCAGTCATTTATTTCAATACTTAAGCAATGAATTTGCCCTTCCCCGCAAAGGGTTAATCTGTAATTACCAATATAATGTTATTATTTTTGATTTACATTTGAAATGACTATATAATTTAATGGTTGAATGTACCATTGCAATTTGGGGCGGAATGTTCCGTACCTAATGACAAGTGCTGTATTAGAGCACCATCTGTAAAAAAAACGGAGCTGAGTTCGACAGCATAGAACAGGGTTTTTTTTCGTTTGGAAAAGTGGTGATATGGAATCGCGTTATTATACTTGAGTTAGTGTTATGAAAAAAAATAAATATTTATGTCTGTTACAGTTCGTTAATTGAATGAGTTGTGACTATTTCATGTTATCGACGACAAATTTCATATAGTAGAGTTTTGAGGATGTAAAAAAGGACATGTGTCTGGCCTTCTTTTTTCGTTATTCGTAAGATGCTATCTTAAAACATTTTTTTTTTTCACATACTTAAATATTCTTTAAAATCATTCAGAAATTTATCTGTATGTAGTATATTATTTTTAAACAATACACATGTTTTATTCCTTAGAGATTATCACTATTAAACAAACAACTTTAGATTCACCGTTGAAACATTTGAATTTCGATATCGACAGTCTTATCCTATAAAAGAACACTTATTTCGAATTCTTCAGGTTTTTTAAAACATTCTTTATAAAAATTGCTTTTTTTCGATAATTTAAAATAAAATGTTTCATCCCTTGAGAATATCACTAATACAAACACTTCCATTAAATTTTAAATAAAACATCCAAAAATATATTTTCTTTTTTCTTTTTTTTTAATAACACATATTTTACATACTTCAGCCCTTTTCAAATAAAACTCGAACGCTATCGTATATGCCGTATTTTAAATTTTGTGATCGTTTGAAATAAATTGTTTATTCCGTCGTGAGTAGCACCACCATATACATGGTCCAAGTATGGATGAGGGTATAGACAATTTTGTTTTGAAACATTAAAGCGTTACATTAAAAATGTATGTATATTGTGTAATATTAAGGACTATTATTGCTGTGTTTTGTTATAAAATTAGTCTTTAAATTTCCTTTTAAAATATTTATATATGGGTCAATCCATTTCAAGTGGTCCAGCACTAGTAGCTCGACCATTTTTTAAAAATCTGAAATTTTTTGCATGATGGAAGTTCAAAATGGCCGTTATTTTAATTTTACTATTTTTTGTTTGTGCATGGCGGCCATCTTCGTTTCATCGTGTGCAGCGATTTTCTCAGATACCAGGATACACAAAATTGTAAATATCTCGTCTTTTATTTTCCCAATTGAAATGGGGTTTGTAGCATTTTGTTCAGAATAAAATAGGCTAAATATATGGTGGTAGAATAATTTTGAAAAATAAAATTTTACGGGTGAAATTTTAGCACAAAATTTAAGATTTTTTAAAAAATCTATCCGTTTGTAAGAGGAAATTTTTCATGCAAAAAAAACTGTCACACTTACACAATTTTTCTACAAATAAGTCAAAAGTGCATGTACTCATGCACCAAGTCCCAGATCTGGGAGTTGATTTCTCTTTGCGAAAAAAATTCCGAAATTCGTCAAAAATTTCAAAATTCGCACTTTTTTGGCTTCGATATCTCCGGTGGGGCACGAGATAAAAATCTGAAATTCTGGCCTTTGATAGTATTGTGTAGTAATGTTATGTACAAAAAATTTCAAGAAGGAGATTTGACTACAAGAGGAGATATGACATGGACAATATGTGAAAACAATACTGCCAAACTATTCTAACCTACTATGTAATTGTTCAACAAGACTGTCAACAATTACACAATTTTCTCTACAAATAGGTCAAAAGTGCGTGTACTCATACACCAAGTCCCAGATCTGGGAGTTGATTTCTCTTTGCGAAAAAAATTCCGAAATTTGTCAAAAATTTCAAAAATCTCACTTTTTTAAGCTTTGATATCTCTGGTGGAGCACGAGATAAAAATCTGAAATTCTGACCTTTGATAGTATTGAGTAGTAGTGTTATGTACAAAAAATTTCAAGAAGGAGATTTGACTATAAGCTGGGATACGGTGATTAAAAAATGTTAAGAAATGCTATTATGAGTATATTAAGAGAAATGAGATTAGTCTCATTTATTACAATATTTACACAGAAAATATCGTTTATTGAAAACAGTTTAATAATAAATGTTTAATTTACAAAGATAATATAGATGCTCAATAAAGAGCTTAACGCTATTTACGAGAGGTGTTATAAGTTCGACCAGTTACTGTTGTCAGTCCATCAGGCTGCTCTTTCTCAAAATTTTATTTGAAGCCACCCAAGTCTTGTCATCCCTTGTTAACTTGAATGAAATTCTTTAGATTTAATAATTGAAACCGTGTCAATTCTATCAGTTGCAACCCATTGTCTGAAATTTACTTTTCCTGAAATGTGTACCGAGTAAAATTGTTGCAATAGCATTTGTAGTACGTTTGTTCCTCTGGACAAATAGTGCATTGGCTTAGCATACATTATGAATTGTTTAAATCACACAGACGCATTTGAAGAATATATTTGTAATTAACATTTAACTTTGTACCATAAATAATTAATTTAAAATTTTGGAGGTATGAACGATTACATAGTAGGTTATAATAGTTTGGCAGTATTGTTTTCACATATTGTGCATGTCATATCTCAGCTTGTAGTCAAATTTCCTTCTTGAAATTTTTTGTACATAACACTACTACACAATACTATAAAAAACCAGAATTTTAAATTTTTACCTCGTGCTCCACCAGAGATATCAAAGCCTAAAAAATGCGATTTTTGAAATTTTTGACGAATTTCAGAATTTTTTTCGCAAAGAGAAATCAACTCCCAGATCTGGGACTTGGTGTATGAGCACACGCACTTTTGACCTATTAGTAGAGAAAATTGTGTAATTGTTGACAGTCTTATTGAACAATTACATAGTAGGTTAGAATAGTTTGGCAGTATTGTTTTCAGATATTGTCCATGTCATATCTCCGCTTGTAGTCAAATCTCCTTCTTGAAATTTTTTGTACATAACACTACTACACAATACAATAAAAGGCCAGAATTTTAGATTTTTACCTCGTGCCCCACTAGAGATATCGAAGCCTAAAAAGTGCGATTTTTTAAATTTTTGACGAATTTCGTAATTTTTTTCGCAAACAGAAATCAACTTCCAGATTTGGGTCTTGGTGCATGAGTACATGCACTTTTGACCTATTTGTAGAAAAAATTGTGTAAGTGTGACAGTTTTTCTTGCATGAAAAATTTCCTCTTGCAAACGGATAGATTTTGGAAAAAATCTTAAATTTTGTGCTAAAATTTCACCCGTAAAATTTTATTTTTCAAAATTATTCTACCACCATATATTTAGCCTATTTTATTCTGAACAAAATGCTGCAAACCCCATTTCAATTGGGAAAATAAAAGACGAGATATTTACAATTTCGTGTATCCAAGTATCTGAGAAAATCGCTGCACACGATGAAACAAAGATGGCCGCCATGCACAAATAAAAAATAGTAAAATTAAAATAATGATCATTTTGAACTTTCGTCATGTTAGGGTTGTTGTACAAAAAATTTCAGATTTTTTAAAAAATGGTCGAGCGACCAAAAAAATATTTTCTGGACCACTTGAAATGGATTGACCCATATATATATATATATATATATATATATATATATATATACACATATATATATTATATATATATATATATATATATATATATATATATATATATATATATATATATACATATACAGTGGCGGTCAAAAGTTTCCGGCCAGCAAAAATTTTTCAGTTACTTTGTAAATATACCCATATGAAGAGGAATCTCAAAATGATTCTTATACAGTTTATTGACATAATAGTTAGGAACTTACTTATAGAAGAACATGTAACTATCAATAAATTTAACAGACAAAATTAAGTATAAAGGGAAACGCATGCTTTCAAAAGTTTCCGGCCACCTTTACAAGTTTGCAAAAAAGTGATATTGTAATAGAAAATTGCAGTGATGAACAACACTTACAATTAGTATTTTATCGTATCGCTATTTTATTAACTTTAGTAGTAAGTACTGTGGCGCAGCAACATGACATTCATACAATCAACGGTTAAAGATCGTCTATGGTACGTTTTTTACACATTTCTATCAGTTTTGGCGAAATTTCGGCTGAGTTGGAATATTTATAGTTCCCCAGACTTTTACCAACTTTTTTCCAAAGATTTTTTATTGGATTCATGTTGTGAGTTTGGGCTGACCATTTCAAAAACGAATTTTTTTGTGCGAAAACCATTGCTTATCGATGTCGTTAATATTTTAAGAAAAATAGTTGCGACCAATTTTTTTTCTCTAAAAAGGCAGAAAATGATCTTGTAGGATATCCTAATACATTGTATCATTCGCCTGGCTGTGGATTTGAAATAACGGACCGACACTTTTTGGAGAAAATACTCCCCACGGCATAACGTGTCCTCCGCCTTGCTTCATTGTAGGAATAACATAGGTCGAATCATATCTTTTGTCGTTAGGTGATTGGACGTTGTGTCTGCCATCACTTCCAAAACTGTTTCGAATTCGATTGATGGAAAAATAGTACTTTTGTCCAGTTTTAGACTGACCAGACTTCGTGTTTTTTGAACAACGCCAGACGGGTACGTTGATATTTTTTTTACCTAGGAAAAATTTTTGAACACCGTCTCTTCCAAAACGTTTTGTATCACGTCAGCATCATTACACGGTAGACCAACTGATTTCAGCAATATTTTCATTCCGTAAATCGCAGTATATTGCAACGGAATTTTCATGCGGATTATCAATTGGTTTTTTTTTCTGATAATTCTGTTCACAGGAATTGTAATTTTCCGGGGTCTCCCGGACCTCAGGAAGTCCTGAAGGCCATGGCCATCTTTATATAATTTTTAAGCATCGTTTGCAGTCGATTTGACTGGTCGATAACTTTGCCGCAATATCTCTAGAAGAATGGCTTTTAGCGACAAACTAATCAGTCATTTATGAACAATAATTGTTGAACTTTTCAATTTTGAATTCAAACTATGCTATACAAGTAGATTCATTCATAAACACAACCAAAAAACACTTTACCGATAGAAAAAATCTAAAGAATGATAAGTGGCCGGAAACTTTTGCACACGCGAACTTAGAATTCTATCCCTTTACATGAAGCATCTTTAATTGTGCTTCTTCTTTGCTGAAACCTTTTGGTGAATAAATCGAAGAAACTAACTGCCCGGAAACTTTTGACCGCCACTGTTTATATATATATATATATATATATATATAAATTTAATGTTTTTTTTTAAATTAGTGTTTGTAATAATTATTTTGTTATAATTATACCAATTTCAGGTAATTTAAAATTTTAAAAATGCATTATTCTTTTGTTATTTATTTATTTATTTGTCACTCTTGTTTATTTATCACTGTTTATCACTCTTGAAAAGCAAACTTCAATTCTATATTTTTACGGTAATCCCTGCACTCCACAAGGAAACAAAGAATATTTTAGCAGTGATCGCAATAGGCATTATAAATTTTACGAGCAATTAAAAAAAATCAGGTAAGGTGTGAACGACTAATCGAAATTTCTAAAACCTATTATGAATTTCACTTCATTAACACCAATTTTGGTTAGTTTGCACAGCCGATTTTAAACATATATCTTTCTCTAGATTAATGCAAAATTTATTCTAGTTATACTGATTATTCTATTCATTCTAACTATACTAATGTAACTATAAACACATTATATTTAGCACTACACTTTGCAAAACGCTTAGAATTACTCTTCGACTACTCATTACAAAATATATAAATTTTTGTTATATTTAAAAAAGGGGTAGTTATTATTTTTTGAATGAAATATCGGTGCAAATAATGTTATGGATACGCAAAACGGTGCTTAAAAAATTAGCATCCACTGATTATTTGTAAAATTTGTATAATAAATCAATGTTTACAATCTTAGACAAAACATGAGGTAAATATCTAACTAGGGAACTGCAAGAAGTGTAAGTCACCGATTTTGATGAAAGTGACATCGTTGGAAAGATCTCATTGAGAGCAGTAAAAAACTCAATGAAAGTACCCGTCGCAAATGAGCCGTTTTCGAGATATCTGACAATTTATGTCACGGCGACCGCAAAAAAAATGTCTCGATTTTAACAGATGTGGTATCGTTAAAAATATATTATTATGAGGAAGAAAAAACTCAAGTGAACTATCCGTCGGAAATGAGCCTTTTTTGAAAAATCCGATAATTTATATCACGTAGCTATTGCATACTGTTCTAGAGCACAATTAATAAGGGGCCGCAAGATATTGTTTTCTCGATTTTGATGAAAATGGTGTTGTTGCAAAGATATCATTGTGAGAAGTAAAAAAAAATCAATGGAACTACCCATCTGAAATGAGCCGTTTTCGAGATATCCGACAATTTATGTCACGTAATGCAGTTTCCCAGCGGTGTGCATTACCAATGTGACACAAATTTTCGCATATCTCGAAAACGTCTCATTACCGACGGGTGATTCCATTGAGTTTTTTTAATCCTCACGATGATATTTTTCAACGATACCACTTTCGTTAGAACCGAGACTAAAATTTTTTGCGGTCTACTATTAAGTGTGAACTAGCTACGAGACATAAATTGTCGGCTATCTCGAATACGAATCATTTGCAACGGGTAGTTCCATTGAGCTTTTTTACTGCTCACTATGAGATCTTTACCCAACGATATCACTTTCGTCAAAATCGCTGACTTACACTTCTTGCAGTTCCCTAGTAAGTAAAACATGCACCTGCGGCGCATTCTTTCCTCGGGGTCTGAGGACCCAATTTCATCATCATTTTTTCAGTCATCTTAGATTATATTTCGACTTACTACCACATTATGAAATTTTACCTTAGACATCAGTTAACAACATTATTTAATATTAATAGTGGATTTTCTTTCGGGTTCTAATATTTTTTATTAGTACGATATTTGGCTCATTTATTTATTTTTCATTTTTATGGGGATTAATTCCGTTACAAGCTGCTTTTTGCAGCGAGGACCCAAATTCCAGGTTAGTTTAATGTTTTTGGGAATACACTAGATGATTTCGAAGACAATGGGACCCCAGAAACTATGCTCATTTAAAATATTTTTTAAAAAATGTAACACGATACAAATTTGAAACTTCTTTAAGTTTATTATAACATACCTCAGGAAACGCCGTGCCGGGCATATCAGCGGGTTTAAAAGAAAAATATCAGCATGGTTTAAAGATTTGTAAGTAAACTTCTTTAAAAAAAAAAAAAAAATCCCTTGTAATTCAAGAACCCGTGATATTGAAAGACACGTCATCGCAACAATAAAACTTTATATAAACGGACTGAATTAATGATGATCTAATGTTGAAAATCTAAAAGTATCTTTCATTAAATTAATCATTATTAAAAACCCGTAAAACATGGGGACATCACTGCAACGTCGTTGTGAAGTCACATTGTGACTTTGTGACCATCGATTGTCGATGTGACGTCACGCGACGTCGATGTGAAGTCACAGTGACTAAAATGTGAAGTCGTTATGGCCGGTTTAAAGCACTTTTGTGACGTTTCACAAAGTGGTCACAATGTGACAAATTTGTGAAAAATGTGTCATTTGCGACTAATTTGACATTAACATTGTGACGAAACATGTGACAAAAGCAACGATATATAAATTGCAAGAAACATGTTTTTTAAAGTAAATAACATGTTTTGAAGGATGTTTATAAATTTCTAAAGATTTTTAAGAAAGTCACATCTCAGTCACAATGTGACTCACTGAGTGGTGGCATTTTGGTCACAGATGTGATGTGACCAAAGTGACTCACAGTGACGTCACTGTGACCATGCATGCTATTAGGGAAGCTATAAGGTTTAACCGTCATCATAGTTAGACCATTCCGAGACGATTTCATAACGTAAAAAAAATCCTTTAAATTTTCGGCAAAAACTGAGTGTTACCAGCACTTTTTGCCGTAAAAATAGCAGTAAAATTAGATCAAAAAAATGTATTACATCTAATTTTACTATAATTTTTACGGCAAAAAACTGCTGGTGACATTGCTGCCAGCAGATTTTGCCATAAATTTAACTGAATTGCCATAAATGTAACGGATCAGTGTATGGAAAATTTCGTGCTCTTTCAGAAAAAGTTGGTATGACAAACTTTGTTTTGCCAAGACATTGGCCAAGCTTCGGCATTCCGTTAAAGCGGTATATAATTACAATTTTTTAGGAATAAACAACTTAATTAAACTCATTTTCGATTTGTTAATCTTAGTCACACCTATCTCATTTTGTTCGTATGACTTATTTGCATAAATAATTATTGATAATAATGACAATACTGACAATAATGATAATGACACCTGAGAATAAGATGGTTCTATCTGGCCAAAAATCAATTTCGAATTAGAAGACTTTGAAAATCAGCATGCTGTGTACGTGTAACATTAAAGTTTGCAAAAAACTTTTGGCACTAATACGTTCATGTGTAGGTATAGACAGTAATTCTACAAAATCAAAGTTTTTAAATACTCTACTAAATTTTCATGGATTTTTTAACATTTAAAAAATTTGATAGAACCATATTATTATCAAACGTCGTGTTATGCTTAGAATAAGATGATTATATCATGAAAAAAACGTATTTTTCTTAATTAGTGTAATTTTTTGTAGTTTATCAAAGTGAAATTTCATTGGTTAATTCGAATAAACGTCAGTGGGTAGTAAAATATTTATTACTATCTATATTGTAGCACAATAACAGCAAATTGCCGCTTCCACATTTTCATACTAATTAAATCATCTTCACAAAACTAATGAATATACGTAAGTTAAATATATTATTTAACTGAACATAAAATAGCTTAAATATTTAATTTTATTAAATAGGAACCCAACAGTTTTCCTTTTTTAGCAAACAATTTCAGTGGGGAAGTATGAAAATTAATATAAAAATTGTGATTATATTGGTAAATGAAACTGAAATGAATTATAAATAAAAAATTTCTTATTACAGTCAGGTATACTCTTGATCAAAGGAAAATATTTCATATCTCTAAGGAAAAAGCTTTCTCATTCTTTTTAAAGCAACAGAATAACTTTGATATTCCTTTATTAGTCGAAATTTTGGAATGCTCCATAAAAACTATGCTTTATTTTATATTGCAGTTAGGCTAATTTCTCTTAAACATATTTTGAAAAAAGAACATGTCACCTCTCGGAAACTACTTTAGCATGCTCTAAAGGTCATTTAATTTATCTTTGTTAATGCAATCCTTCATTCTTTGTGCTAATTTAGGATTTGATAAAGTCTTTTGAGGAAATGATGTTGATACTCCTTGTCGTTTAGAGGGGCTCCTTTGCAAGTTGACAGCTGTGAAATTCTAGTCACAACAGTTGCTTGTCTTAAACTGAATATTATAAAGAAGTTGTGTGAATCATAATAATATCACTTTGGTCTAAGGAACGAGATTATAAGCAAATTTTTTACTACACGAGTGAAAATCTAAGAACTCTTCTGATTTCATTCTCAAGGTTGTGAATGGACTACTGCGATTTATTCTCAGCAACAGACATATAAAGGAAAGTGGCGATAAATATTCTACAACATTCTTTGCCCTTTCTATTTGGCTCTGAATATTATCCACTTATTGCACACATGATTGTCCGGGTGTACAATATCTTAAAGTAATGTAATATCTTAAATGTATCTTATCTGTAGAATGTTCAATATGTGGATGAGACTGTAAAAGTATTATAATTGCATAATATATCACTTGGTTTCTGTACTGAGGAACACAACTGTCACAATATAAAATTAAACTATCAGCATGTGGAAAGTCTGTCAGAATCTTCCGAACAGTCGTTGATACAGCTGAGCTTATGTCATTCCAGTCCAGTAGGATATACCTACATAAAGGCACTTTTAAAGTACCTTTTAATTTAAAGAAGTAGGATACTTCTTTATCTCGCAAGAGTTAAAGAAACCTTAAACTCGTAAGTTAAGGTTTCATAAGGTTAAACTTACGAAAAACCTATAGTCCTGCTATCAATTGGGATTTGTAAGAATTACTTTTAATGATTTTTTAAAATTGTTTCAGCATGAACAATATCTAGAGCTGGTACTTCATCTAAACTGTCATCTCTTCTTCCCGCACGATTTTCTAAATCTAAATGAATAAGGATTAGTTCTTCATTCCTTCTTCGATCAGGTCCATTAATAAAATTAAACACAATTCGTATTGCATATCGACGTACAAAAAACCATATTTAAAAGGATTTTTACTGATAAAAATTTCCTGTATATTTTACCGAAAAACGATTTAATTATCGAAATAATATATTCTTTCACACAAGAAATAAAAGATTACATGTATTCATTATATATTGTGAAATAAAATAATAATATATAATCTTATATGCTGTCTGCGATTACTTTGCACATAGAACTCTGTTATTCTGACTGATTTCAACAATTTCCGATGGAACTATATTATTCTCTTTTGCAAGCGGATGTAAATTATATATATCGAAATTTTAATGCAGAAATGCATTCATTGATACAAACAGAACATTCCTATGCCAAAAAGTCAACATTTTTCAAAATGCCAGTTAGAACCTTATTATTCTCAGGTGACGAATAATCAACTCTGTGAATATGTGGTCTTTGCAAGTCATCGACTACAACTGTATAAGTTTCAAAACACAAAGAAATAGCTATTAGCGAATATTAAAAATGTATTATATTGCAATTACATGTAAATAATGTCAAATGTATTTCTTGAAAAAAAAGGTTTCTTGCAAATTCGTGAGGTTTTTGAATGTATACAGCTTTAGAGAAATGACAAAAAGTACTATATTTCGTCTTTTTTTATGATTATTAAAAGGAAATGGCAATACTTCATATATTTATATATTTCTAAATATTTTACTTTTTGTGTATTCTATTTAAATGCAACAAATTGAGTTTTTTCGAATTACATTTTTTAAATATATTTTTTTCAGTAATTTTATTAAATAAAATTCAATTCATTGTGAGTTCACTGGTTTTTTGTACATACGGATATTTAAAATAGTTTCTTATTTAAACTTTAAATCTAAGAATTTATATTTTAAAAGAAAGTACTTAAAATTACAAAGTTACTGTAAAAAGGGGAAAATCATAAGCGCAAAATATTATTTTGAAGATTTATGAATGATTTATGATGCAATTTTAAAGGACTTTTTAGAGGTATTACATTAATTTATTTTTCAAAAAAATATTTTTAGTC
Organism: Maratus speculifer; assembly: GCA_964019185.1. Classification (NCBI taxonomy): domain Eukaryota; kingdom Metazoa; phylum Arthropoda; class Arachnida; order Araneae; family Salticidae; genus Maratus; species Maratus speculifer. The sequence goes on along the minus strand of OZ025297.1, from coordinate 18,024,667 downwards.
CTTCGAAAGCCACGGAGAACAATCAATTATACTTATGTGAAGATTAAAAGATCTAGGTAATGTATTTAAAATATATTTAAAATTCACCTAAAAGGCTAAATGGTTTCATTTTTTATATTTACAAGAAACAAAAAAAAATCACTTATAAACATTATAGGTAAATTTTTAAAAAAGTTATCTGGGGTTTATGTTAGTTATCAACATAGTTTTCATGATTCTTAGAATAATACTACATAGCTCTAAATATATGGATATAAGACATATTGACGTCGAAAAAATACTTCCTTGTGAGACACAATATTTACATCACCTAAAAAAATACTTAATTGACTAAAAAATATATTTGAGAATTTTTGTATATTTATTTGTAATAATGAAAAAAATGATGCTCGTATATGTATGTGCCATCAACGATTAGAAAATTTACTGCACGTAGAAATCTGAAAATATAGGATATGAGTATTGTCTAAAGTGGAGTCCAATGCATGCTTCGCCTTTTTTATTGTTATCTTTTTAAAAAAACAGCCAATAAGTTAAATATAAGCCAGTAACCATGTTAAACCTATAGATATGTTATATATCTGTTTTTTTTATAAATGAGACTCAAGACTGTTTCAAATAATGCTGTATGAAAGATAAGAAGTACAGAAACAAGTGAATGTGTGAAAGAAAAAGTTGAAAAAAAAGTATCGAAGAAAAACAAATTTCATTAAAATAATTAATAAAAGGTAATATAGAAGCGAAAAGTAAACTAATTTCTTAAAAGAACCTTCCGACAAAAAGAAATCCTTAAAGTTAATTACATTAGTCACTTTTAACATGACAAAAGCTGTGATTTTTTTTCATTGTAGGTTTAAAGAGTAAAAATATAAGGAAAAGTATAAAAACAAATTCATGGAAGAGGATGTTAGTTTTTTGGGAAAGTGTTTAATTGAACTGTGAATTGAAGGGAATTTGAAGTAGTATGCATTTTTTTCTCGCTAACGGGTAATCCTTTTTTTTTTCGAAACAAAAATGCATATTTAAGTATGAAGTCAAGTTATCAGCGTACGGTAATATAGAATTCATTTAATACGGAGGTATTAAATGAATATTAATTATTAATACCAATGGTATTAATTCCTCAACAAAGGAGAGCTGGTACTGCTTCTGTTGCAGTATTGATTCTTTTTTAAACATGCGGCCATGCATCACACGTGGCAGATATGTTCATGAGGATTATGTGGCACTTACTGCCCATGGTGAAAAAGTTTTTATTTGTCCATGCTGTGAGGACTGAGTAATAACAGATCTAAATTCGCGGACAGATGCTATAAAGCTAAGCAAAACCAACATTATTATTTCATAATATTTTTAATTAACTAAGGGGCTTTGCATGGGTCTTCGAAGGGTAAAAACCGAGAATGACACCCCCCCCCCCCCTTTCTAAAATGCATGTTCTGAAGATATTTACTGTACCCCCTCCTCCTCCGATTACTTTAAGATACATTTTTTTTATTCCCTCTCCTCTAAAATCCCTTGAAAAAGTGGCTCTTCCATACACTCTATGTAGAAAGTCAATAAGAAAACGCCTGTCCATAATAGGGACGGTAGTTCCTTATATGGATACTTGTAAACATTTTTTTTTGTTTTTACCATTTAAATTAAACCAGAATAATTACGAGGTCGCTAATTTTAATAATGATAGTCAATAGTCCAAGGATAATGGACACATATTTTTGGAGTCCTATGACTTGTATACGGGGGTGAAAAAAATACATTTTTCTTAGGGTGTCCATATTGGGTACAGGTACCTTATATAAATTACACATATGATTAATAATTATATAAATACATGTAAATATTATTATTTTTATACTAAAATACATACAAATACATACAAATAAATAATATATATTTTTTTAATTCTTACTTAATTTTCTTTTTTTCTTTTTCTTTTCATATATACAGGGGTCGCTGCGTCCCTAAAATTTTCAGGCTTTCTTACCACAATTTTTTAACGATAATATTTATTCTAATATTTCATGGTAGATCTTAAAGGAATATGAATGAATGATATTTGATTTAAAATATTGGTAGAAAAGTGCGAAAATTTTAGGGACGCTGCGAGCCCTGTATATATATATATACAACCGGACCCTGTGAAAATGACTTACATTTAATTACCGGTCCCGCTGATGGCTTTGATCGCAAACAAAAGGGTAAAGCTGTAACGTTGTTTTTTGATTAAATTTTTCTATTACATTGTATATATGAAGCGATTTTAAGATTTCGATACACATCCGCCATATAGCAATAACACAAACTAGCTTTTGTAAGTACTTCTCAATGGAAATGCTACATTTTGAAAATGTTATTTTTTTTAAAGTCTTTAATGATTCATAAATACCAACAGTTTTCTTGAGCATAAATTCTTTCATTTCTTTTTTTCAAATACAATCTTCGAAATTTTAATCATAAGGATAAAAATATTTTAAAGAAAATCAGTCTTTGCACGAAATAAGATTTCTCTAACTTTGACAAACAAATTTGCCGTTGGAATAAATGCATTTAGTGCTAAAGTTAACGAAGACGTGTGTAACGAAAAAATAATTAATGATTGCTACGTAAATGTGTCTCTCTTTTTTTTCACAAGAATTTCTCAAAGAAACTGTAAATAGTTAGTTTTAATTAAAGGTTGAAAGTATTTAAAACAGTTTTTCAGAAGTATCGAAGTTATTCTCAATAAGTACACAGGCCTCCAAAAGTTAAGGTACAACCGGTTTTTTGCGTTTAATTTGCAAATTAATAAATATAGTAACAACAAATTTAGAGGAAATGTGCGCTAAACTTTTATTTACTAAATGTCCCATAGCAATTTGCTTAAGTTAAACGTATAAATGAAATCACAACAAAAAAGCACGCATGGTGGAAAATTCCATTCTTGGAGAAATCAGTACATCGCATTATTATGCTGTAAAATGTGAAAGATATATTAAATAACGGGTTCTAATACGGATTATGACCACCGTGGACTTAAACGCATTGGCGGCATCGACTTTCCATGCTCTGAATTAAATTGTCGGACACCGAAATAGGTAGCGCTGACCAGACATGGAGGAAACTTTGTGCCAGCTCATTTAATGACTTTAGAGGAGGACTTATAGCCGCAACCTGTCTTCCAAGATAGGACCAAAGATTTTCTATGCGATTCAAGTATGTAGAGTGAACTGGTCTCTCTCCAAACAGTAATCCTCAAGATAATCTTCATTTTCCACAGCCCGGTGTGGTTATGCATTATCATCCATTAGAATGAAATTATTGCCAAAAGCACCGGCATAAAGGCGTACATATGAATCAAGGATCTCATACCGATATCTCGTACCAGTCAGAGTTCCTCCATGGAACGCATGCACGTCCGAGTTACCTCCGAGTATGATCCCTACCTAAACCATGATTACACCAAATGTGTACCTGTGTGTTTCAACAGTGTTTGATGATATTGAGTGAATTGTTCTCAGATTGTTATCGAGTGAATTGTCCAGATGAGAAGACGTCCTGAATTGTTCTCAAGTGTGAATCTAGACTCCTCTGTAAAAAGTAAAGAAGCTTCATGTTGTATGGTCCAGGAAACGTGTTCTCTTGCCCAACATAGGAGGGCCCTTATGTCTGGTCTGTGGAGGGGCAAAAACACAACTGTCGCCTTGCATAGAGACCTGCTTTCTGAAAACATCTTCGCACCGTAGTAGCGGAAATGCTTCTCCCTGATGCTGCAAAGTGATGTGCAATGAGCTACTGCAAAGTCTTGCATCTTCTTCTTCGGGACGAAAGATCTAAAAGCTGGTCTTCTGCAGGTTTTCTAACACATGGGAGGCCTGGAACATGTCTTCTGGACACAGAATATTTGGATTTATACTGATCTCAGAGTCGTTGAACTACAGTGAATGACACATCCGTCTAGAAGTATCATCCTGTGACAACCCCATTTCGATCCGTCTTACGTCCGCTACCTTAATGAATATTTTTCTCTCATTCACAAATACATATTCGTTTCTGAAAAATAAAAATGGTAGCTGCACTTTATGCGTAAGTGTTTTTAAAACTTATTATTGTCTTTCAAACAAACTATAAAGTTTAATCAGACTGATATTTTTTTTCTGGTGAGCTTCGAAGCATGTTATACCTTAACTTTTGGAAGCCAAAGTATTTACATATATATTGGCCTATAAAAAGATTAAATAATTTAAAGATTGGCAGAGGAAAAAGAAAGAAAACCCAATAAATTGTGGTAATAATCTTTTAAGATTAATCTACCACATAATGCTTTCACAAATATACAATGACGTCGTGAATGTATTTTAAAAATTGAGTTTGCAGAATCTTTATAAAAACCTCATTTGAAAGCTTTTAACTTAATTTTATAGACATAATTTATTTATAAAATCTATTATGTACTTCATTGAATTTTCTGTTATGGAATTTATATGAATCAATTTTAATATTGAAATAAACATATAGTATGTAGTAATAACACATACTTATTTTATTATTATTGTTCCTTATTGAATACGCTTTTATTTACAAATATTATTTTCGTAAAAAACTTTAAGAATACATAAATATCGAGTATTTTCATAAGTATAAATTCTTTCAAAAATTTATTTTCTCAAATATTTTCTTGGACAATTTAATTATTAGGATATTTAAATACTTAAAAACGTTTATAAGAAAAGCATTCTTTGCACGTAACAAACTTTCTCTAACTTTAACAAACAAACTTACTGTTAGAATAAATGCATTTAGTGCTAAAGGTTAACGAAGACTTGTGTGACTAAATAATTGATTGCAACGTGAGTGTCTTCCTTTCTTACAAAGTAATTTGTCAAAGAAACTATAAGTAGACAGTTTTAATTAACAGTTGAAAAAGATTCAAAGTAATCAATACAGTTATTCTTAACTTTATATTCAACACAATAACTATTTATATACTATGTGAATTTGCAAGTATTATTTTTGTAAAAAACCTTTTAGGATACATAAATATTAAGATTTTTCTTGAATGTGAATCACTTTAAAAATATATTTTCTCAAATATATTCTTCAAAAATTTAATTATAAGGATAACAATATTTTACAGAAAATCATTCTTTGCACATAACATGCTTTCTCTAAATTTGACAAACCAATTTACCCTAGTAATAAATGCATTTAGTGTTAAAGGTTAACGAAGACGTATGTGAGTAAATTATTAGATGCAACGTGAATGTTTTCCTTTTTTTTGAAAGTATTTTTTTCAAAGAAATTATAAGTAGACAGTTTTAATTAACAGTTGAAAAAGTTTCAAAGCAATTAAAACGTTTTTTATAAGTATCATATTGATCATCAATAGCTATTTAAGTGTTATAATTCATATAAAAAATTGACGTGTATGAAGTAGAATATTAGAAAAAATATATTTGAAAGAAAGATGGTAAATTCAAATAGTTCATAACAATTCAGTTCAAAATTTTAACCCATTACTTTTATTATAAAAATGATTTGCACGAAGCAGTTCAATAAATGCTAAGTTCATAATTAATTTGAAATATATTTATTGGAATATAATGGTATATTTTCAAAAATATAAATATATTTTTAAACTTATTAAAATATTTTTAATTATGAATTTTATTTCTTTTTTAACTTTAATTTGTTATTAGATATTATATAACGCATTAATAGTTTATAATAAAAGTAGAAATATACTAATAGACCATTATTATAAACTTTCTACTAAACTAAAACTAGCTCTAATTTCTAAAATTGTACCATTCTTCAAACTAATATTAAAGAGCGAAAAAGCACCTTCCTAAAAATCAATGATTTTTTGACATTTTAAAGATAATATCGATTTTAATTAAATTTTATTAATATGCATGTACTGTACAATATCACCGATTACATAGGAGACACGAAAAATCACAGAAATTTGTATGGCATTTCATGTTGGATATGAACAATTTGCCATATCCGTTGTTTCTTGCAGTAAGTCGGAATTAATACATATCAAATAGGGATGATCGATGACTTTTTATATTTAACATCGATCATGAACAACGTTAGAAAGCACTTTGAAAATTAAAGGATTCGTAGTTTGTTCTCATTCTCTGGCTGTTTATTGCTGATGTTGTGCAATGCTTCTTTTTGGGGTAAGTTGGATCGCGTCCCTGCACTATCCAAACCTTTCCGCTACAGCACTCGGTTTGTAACCTACAGATTCTCATTTAAAATATATCTCACATAATGTAATGGTCAATATTAAGATAAATTATTTGTGGCATTGTCAGTGTTTTGACATTTTTGTGGATTTTAAATGGACATAGCATCACTTTTTATCTCAGTCCTTAGTATTTTAACAGGGATCAAAATTTTTTCATTTAGATTTTGCGTGGTCAATGTAACTTAAAATACTCACTCATATGATTCATATCCTGTGATCTTCAATAGAAAAAGTTTTTTCTTGGATGTGGTCCAGTTGAGGTATGTATGTATTTTTTTCATATGGAAATAATTGCTTCATGTTTAAACATTCAATGCGACGCAATCGTATGGCGATATATGTGAAATAGGAAAGAAGACATGTACGTAATTTTCTTCATGAAGAAATTGATCTTGTAGTATTGATCTCAGATAATGTTGGCATGCTTGTCACAGAGATCAACAGCTAACAAGGCAGAAAATATCTGAATGTCACCTGAATTTAAGTTCATAAATGTTACTACAAAATCGATTTCTTTACGAGGAAAATTTCGTATATGTCTTCTTTCCTATTTCAAACCTACACTGTAAAAAAAATTCAAGAGGTTACTAAAAATTTCTTAGTAAATTTGTATTCCGCAGAATTTTTTAGTAACCATTACAAACTTTTTTTTTGCAAGTGAAACAAGCATTTCTTTTGTAAACTGAACAAAAGAATTTTTTATATAACTAACTTAAAAATTTTTAGTATGAGCCACAAAGCAAATTTTAGTAATAGATCCAAAATTACTTTTAATAACCATTACGTGCAACCGAAGCGGAGGAGCTTCCTTCGAGCTGCATCCAGACTTCTGAAGCGGAAGAATTTCGGCAAAACCGCAATAGATGGCAGCACTAAACATTCTTAACTGCTCCGACAGGATTTTCCTAATCCCTTTATTAACGAGACACTACAGACATTCGGGGTGTATTTGGCGGTGGCAAGTTTCGAACTCGGGACCTTTTAGCCTGGAGTCCGTTACTATAACCACTATGCTATCAAGGCCACACCAATGGAGTTTTAGTAAGAGCTATTAAAAATATAAAACTATTAACTCTATTCGTTGCTAACTTTTTTCTAGTAATTCTTACAGATTTTCTAGTAACCGACTAAGATTACTAAAAATTTTATAGTAATTACAAGGATCACTAAAGTTTTTTTAGTAGATCGACCTTTTTTTTACAGTGTATCGCTATACGATTGCGTTACAACGAATGTTCAAACATTATTTCTATAAGAAAAAAATGCATACCTCCATTGGACTACATCAAAGAAAAAAACTGTGACTGCTGAAGATAATAGGATATGAATCATATGAGTGAGCATTTTAAGTTACATTGATCACGCAAAATCAAAATGCAAAATTTGACCCCATGTTAAATGTTAAGGGCTAAGAAAAAAAGGGATGCAATGTCCATATAAAATGCACAAATTACTCACAGAAGACTGACAATGCTACAAATAATTTCTCTTATTATTGGGCATTACATTATGTGAGATATATTTTAATTATATAAATTGTGATCGAAGACATGTGGTTGTTGTGATCATTTATATTTTGTAGAAAAGAGCGTCCCATGCCTCAGCTAAAGACCGAAGCAATAGGTGAACCGATTATAGAAGATTCAAATTGAAGATTCAAAAGGTTTAATTCAATTACTTTAAAACATTGTCCAACGAGTTCGGGTAGACCGAGCCTTTTAAAACGTTTAACGACAGCGAAAACTCGTGATCATAAGGGAGAGAGGTAGTCAGTGGCGTTCAGATGGGGCCGATCACCGCTTCTTCACGGTAAATCTGGCGAGGCGCGGAATTAGAAATCATTTGCTTCAGTTACGGACCGGGAATGAAGTTGGAAAAATCATAGTATATCACACCGTACATAAATTTAACATAAAAAATCGATAAGTTTAAGTCATCGACCAACGAATGGAGAGACCGGATATTTAAATAAACGTATGAATAAATATCATCTTCCAACGCATTAGAAAAAATAACTGTAAGACTGGTAAGTTAAATTGCAATTGTATTACTTATGAAAGGTAAAAATATTCAATGACAAAAACATTGTATAATGTTTTTAGTACGTCTGAGGACAACGGGGGGCTTTGATATGAATAAAAAATATTGTTCAGGGGCTGAATGGTAGAGCTCACCGACACTGCTAGGTAGAAAAATCCGTTCTGTTCTTTGCTTCAGTTATTTTACGGAATGTTAGTAGACCTGATCGTCGAATGTTCCACAAGAAAATTTAAAATAAAAATTCTGCAAATTTAAGTCATCGTCAGAGGTGTTCGGCGGGTAGAAATAATATGCATACTACTTTAATCATTATTATATCTTTATACAAACATAAAATATTGAAGGAGATATGATAAAACTACACAACCAAAAAATCTGCACTATCGAAATACCAACACATGTGAACTTTTCCTTTTATCGCATAAAATTAACTATATTTCTATGATATTTTGCAAAGAAATTACATGTTATTGAAATAAATTACTGTTATATTATTTTATAACGATACAATTCAATCTTTACGTAAGTTATGCTTTTACAGATTTTCAAAAATAATATTTATAATTTATCTTAATTAATCATGTTACAAACTTTTTTCTTTTCCATGTGAAATACAAGACTTACTGCAGTAACCAATTTGAAAGCGATATCTCTTAAATATTTTCAACTTTGGTATATTTCACTTAAAGTTATAGAGATTCAAATTCGACTTTTGTAGAAATTTATTAAATAAAGTTGCTTTTATAAAGATAACTATCGAATATCGCATTTGACTCTTCTGTAATTGGCGCAAAAGTCAATATTCCAAACAATTGGACTGCATTTCACGATATAACTGATATTTGAAGAAACATTAAAACATTAAATTTCGATTTCAAAATGTTGCTTGCATAGACAGAAAGTTTTATGAGAAAATTAATTCTGTTCTTACTCGTTATTATAAGTACTGCTAAAAGTAATTCAGAAAGTCTGGTTTGATAAGGTTAACAGTTACATAGATAAAACAAAAACCAAATAAAGCTATATTTAATCAAATGCTATGAATTTTTCAATTTGTCACTTTATATCTATATTTATTTATCTATTTACCTAAATCTATATACAGGACATCACAAAAAAATATGGTGCATATTTCAAAGGAAATATAGAAATACGGAATGTAATAAAAATATCTTCTTTTCTGCATTATTCTTTAAAACCAATAAAATTTAATTTCATAGAATTTCAAATTTCGTTTACAAATTTACCAGAACAAAACGCTACTAAATATGAAATCCGGAAAACATTCTTGAGTATGTTGTGACGAAATCGTTAGAAAATTAATTGATGCTTTTAAGAGCAATAACATGGAAGATTCAGAGAAAATTGACCAAAATCCGTGCTAACATTATATAATTAATATAGCATATGCTATTGATATACACACAGCTTAAACTAAGCTGTAAAAATTATTTTAAGTTACCAAACTTTTTCTAAGAAATTGGGATTCCTAGAACTCTTCATGTAACAGTAACAGGAAAAATTCCTGTAATCTGTTCTTTTACCTGAAAATTTCCTGTTACCGTTACATGAAAAACTCTGGGAAACCAAGTTTCCTAGAAAAAGTTTAGTAACTTCATAGAATTTCCTTTTTTACAGTTCAGGCAATGATTTGTGAATTTGGCTGCATTTATCATCTTTGATGTATATCACAGAAAAATGTTAGAGAAGACATGTTAGAGAAGACATGGTTAGTGAAGACATGTCTTCACTAATCATGCTTTTTCAGTGAAGCAAAAATCCAAACCGGAAGTATAAAAATGTTTCACTGCACAATTTCAAAATGCTTCACTAGGCACTATAAAAATGCTTCATTGCTTTTGATTAGCTTTTGTTTTGCAGTGATGTAAAAACAATGTCTGATATTTCAAAAATCCATGCAGATTGTATACAAAACTCCATTGCTTTGGGGACATCTTGCTTACATTTATGGCAAAATATAAACTATAAAACTTTTATTTTGTACTTCTGAATCTTTTTATGTAGCTATGAAATATGTTGACGTACTGTAACTGTGAAATAAGAGACGCACTGCAACGTGTGATTCATGCTTCCACACTGAAAAAAAAAGTTATTTTACAGATGTAGATTGCCGAAATCTGTATGATTACTAATATTTTTGCTGTACACTATACACGAAAAAATGTACATCTACAAAATTATTTTTTGTAAAGCTACAGAATTCTGTTTATTTACGAACGAATCTATAAAATTATAGTTATCTTACTAAATTTTTATCTGTATCCTGGTTTGTCTTTACATAAAAAACTCTAGGAATCCCAGTTTTCTAAAAAATTCTTAGTAAATCCTTACAGTTTTTATTATTATTATTTTAAGTGCAAATCTGTACTTGTTACATGAATTTCTGCTTTTGCTATTACATAAGAAAATCTAGGACTCCCAGTTTCCCAGAAATCTTTTACTAACTTAACAGATTTTTTTTTACTTTGCTGTCTATTGAAATATTTTAAGCAAAACATTCTCTATATATTTTTCCTTACCGTTGGTGATATTTAACATTATGAAAACTGTGTCATATGTCAGCAATTTTGTATTTCAGACACTAAGACATTTCTAACACAACAATTAGGCATTGTTCAAACGAATAAACGTTTTTAAACAGCACCTCGCAACATCTAAACCTCTCATGATAGCACAAGTACAGCATGATAATTGGACGTGGTACATATATCTGCATCTATCTCAGATCTTCTGCAGGGTCATCTGTTGGCGAGATCTGTAAATAAGTATAGAAATCCGTGTACATATACTAATTTCAGAAAACGATGCAAAATAACTGTTATGTGGAGCATTTAAATTTATAAGATTAGAAAGATATACGAACTTACAAGTAATTAACGTGTCACATATAGCTTTTCCACCTACCTTAAAATTAAGAAGTTTTACATATGCATCGATGCATAAAAATACGATTTTTTTTTATCATCCACTTCATATAACATAAAGTATTAAAAAAATGATTTATTTTTTGATTAATTTGCTTGATCCTGCGAAATATTTCTTAAAAAATAGTTTACAAAGAATTATGTCAAACATTTGAGCAAGATTTAGTTTGATATGTAAGCAGTTACACTGTAGAAACGAAATTGTGAAGTTACTAAACTTTTTCAATAAAGCTGGAATTCCTAGAAATTTTCATACAACGGTAACAGTAAAACATTCGTGTACTTTTCATTTCTTTTACTTGAATTTTTGCTGGTACCATTACATAAAACATCTTTAAAATCACAGTTTCCTAGAAAAAGTTTAGAAATTTTACAGATTTTTTTGGCAGTGTACTTGTAAAAGAAATGCTAAAAGTCATGAAAGATCATGTAAAAGGTAAAAAAAAGGGTCATGAAAAATTGTTTACTATCTGATTACTGATCCCACTAGACATCTAGCACATAGGCTAGTTTAAAATTTTATGGTGATTACTTTATTCGGTGACAATTTAAATATATATTAGTATAGGAATTAGTTGTAAATAGTCAAAATGTGTAAAATAAATGGTAACTATGCGAGTTATTTTATTTTACCAGATTTCAAATATTAAATGCCTTGTTAAAACATAAAATTAATTAACCAATTAATAAAGAAAACCACTTGAAAATAAAATCTTACACTAATTTAACCTAAAATGTAAGAGCCACAAGACGTATCTTTTGACTATAAAAAAGTTACCTAAATAAAACAAGATGTAAATCGCACTTGCTACTATAAATAGTTTAATTAATATTCAGATCTTGGTGGAATAGTTGTTGCACTTGATTTGAATTTTCAAGAGATAGCAGTCAGTTGCATTGTGAATGTAGTTATATACAGCGTGTCCTTAAACTAATGGTATATACGCTAGGGGGGGATAGAACACATCAAGACGAGTAAAAGTAAATGTGAAACCAACGGTCCCAAACGTTTTCCAAAGGACATGACCGCCATCAAAGTTTGAGGTCCAAAATTTCAAATACACATAAAAAACGGAAAAATTTGTCGATTGATTTGCGGTTTTCACTTAAACTATTCTTTATGTTGGTATTTTCTTGAAAATAAATTATAAAGATAAGTTTCGAAAAATGCCGATAGAGGGTGCTTTATACTTTGAAGTAATGAAAAACTATTTTTTTGCCGTGATTTTTTGCATCTCACTAAATGGTTTCGTAAGTTTAGACTTAAACTTAAATTTTGAGCTCAAAATCTGAATAGTTGGGAGTGGTTAGGTAGCACAAACTTAACTGTGTTCGTAAAAAAAAGTGTGTGTAAAAAATAGTTGTTTGTTACTCCAAAGTCTAAAGCGCCTTCTATCGGCATTTTTTAAAATTTATCTTTATAATTCATTTTCAATAAAATACCGACATAAAGAATAGTTTTTGTGAAAACCGCAAATCAATCGACCAATTTTTCCGTTTTTTATAATCATTTGAAATTTAAACCCTCTGAACACAGTTAAATTTGTGCTACTTAACCACTCCCAACTATTCAGATTTTGAGCTCAAAATTTAAGTTTATGTCTAAGCTTTCGAAACCATTTAATGAGATGCAAAAAATCACGGCAAAAAAATAGTTTTTCATTACCTCAAAGTCTAAAGCGACCTCTATCGGCATTTTTCGAAATTTATCTTTATAATTTATTTTCAAGAAAATACGAACATAAAGAATAGTTTTAGTGAAAACCGCAAATCAATCGACCAGTTTTTCCGTTTTTTAAGTGTATTTGAAATTTTGGACCCAAACTTTAATGGCGACTATCTCCTTTGGAAAACGTTTGGGACCCTTTGTTTCCTCTTCACTATTACTCGCCTTGATGTGTTTTATCACCCCCTAGCGTATATACTATTAGTTTAGGGACACCCTATATATATATTTGAACATGGATACCTTGGATACCATGATTTGAACATGAATATCTTGTCGCAATGCTCTACCATTTAAGCTATCTGCACGTTATCTGGGTGACATGATTTAGTCTTATTTCATGGGCATGACAGCAATATGCAGAAACAATTTTATTCATGTATGTTATAATAATAGCAATTAATTGAAGAAAGGATTTTTGGTAACACGGAAACTCATGTTAATCACCTAAATAATTCATAATAATTAAGAGAAAGAATTTTTTTTTTGTTTTGTTTTGTTTAACACAATAAATCATATTCAGGGTTGGAGTAGCATAGATCAGGTGTATTCGAAATGAGTGAAAGGTTTTTTTTTCAACACGATAATTATACATGTGTGGAGTAGATTAGTTAAAGTTTACTCCAACGGAGTGGAAATTATCCTGACTGTATTTGAACATGGATGTTTTGGCGTAACGGGTCAATTCTTTACCAGTTAATCTATTTGCATGTTATCTGACTGACATAATTCACTCTTACGTGTTAGCAATAGCTGTGATCTGCACCGCCAGATTCATTTATCTGCGTTTTAACAATAGCCCTTATATGATGAAAGTATTCTGATAACATAGAAACTCCAGGAAACTGTGTAATTATGTCATAATACTTAAGAGAAGATTTTTTTTTAACTGGTTAAATAACATTTACAGTTGCAGTAGTATAGTTGTGGTTTATTCCAAACGTGTGAAAAATATCATGACAAGCTAATTTTGACGATGTTCAAGCATTTAAGTGGTCTAGTAACTTTTAAGGCTTCAAAAATTCGATTTTTCAGTTTTCATTAAATATTATAAAATAATTCATTATAAATATCTTAAAACAAACCGCGTACAAAAATTCCCATTAGAACTGAAGTTATAGCAAAAATAAGATGCATCCCCATCAAAGGTAACTACAAAAATTAAAAGGTTTGAAACGGGTTTTTCAAAATCTTCATTTTTAGACATTGCGCGCATGATATCTTGAGAACATATGTATGAATTGTTATGAATTTTTTTTTTAGTTACTAAGCACATACGTATGCTTAAAATGAACTGCTTTTATGTATTTATAGCGATAAAATTTTTAGTTATGAATAATTTTATATATTAAAAAATGTAAAATTTTGATTTTTTTTTATTTAGAAACTTTTTTTACAAGGTTAGTGAAATAATTCTTATTTAAGAGTAGTTCATTTTAAAAATACATTATTCTTCTTTACAGAAAAAAAATATATACGCAAGAATATTGATTTATAAGGTCATTAGGATGCGCGCAAGGCACGACGGAGTAAAAAATATAGGTTTTTAAATTTCAGTAATGCATATATTATATGAAAGACTATTAAATGTTTAATGACAGTTTATTAAAAAGCATAATCTTTTCTATTGAACGGTGAAATTTTCATGTTAATATGTATAAAAGTTTTAACGATACACTGAATCGAACTTTGGATGTTTTTGTTGATTTTCATCCCGTTTAAAAGGTACAAAACCCCTTAAAAAAACTATATGGGATCTGGCTGACATAATTCACTTTCATTTGTTAGACATGGCTGCGACTGCAGCGATAGGTTAAATTCACCTGAGCTTTAACTATATCGATACATGATGAAAGTGATTTTTATAAAATGAAAACTCCCGTAAATAATGTAATTAGGTCATAATAATAAATAGGGCATAATTTGTTTGTTTGTTTTTCAACCCCGGATAAATCATATCGACAGTTAAAGTAGTACAGTTCGCAGCCACCTTCAACAAATAAGAGTGATTTATGTCAGCTAAATACTGCCCGGATATATAAAATGGCTTGCCAGTCACACATCACGTCAAGATATCCATTCTTGAGTAATTGTCTAGACATATTTCTTCCAGTTAGAATAAACTTTATCTGTTCTATTCCAACTGCGAACATGAATATATGCATCTTTAGTTATTCGGCGAAGAATCAACTTGAAAACTAATTATTCCCACACTTCTGCTACAAATTCCGGTATAATGGAGGTAGTAGTCTCTTCAATTCTGCGTCTCAACTCTATCAAATCGTTATGTAGAGGCTGAATGTAGACACGATACGATCTGTTATTAAGTCCAAAAAGAAAAAAAATTGCAAATTATAATGTATCTTAATCTTCAGCCCAGCAATAACTCTTTATACTTGGCGATCGATATTTTGCAAATGTAACACTGCGAACGTTTCATTAACGAAGCAGTACGCATGCGCTTATCTAAAGCTATTTAAGTTACTCTTTATTTGCAAACAAGAGCCAACCCTCTAAAACGTTTATGTTGATACTGTCAAAATTTAAAAATGGAAGATCATTTATGAATATACTGTATGTACAACTGGTTAGATTATCAAACCAGTTTTGTTTCGACTGGTAAATTTGAAAGAAATATATTTAAATACAAACTTTCAATTTTATTTTTAAAAACAAAGGAAAAGAATAATTAAAAGATAGCATGTTTTACTTTTTAAATTGATAAAATAAATGTTATTACATTACACAATATATGCTATTATGTTGTGTCATTTATAGAAAATATAAGACATTACCTGCTTTCTGTTACATAATGAATGCTTACTTGATAACTCCAGAGACAAACACAATTCCATTTCAGTTTATAATAATATTGAAAACCTTAAAAATTTAAAACTGCAGAAATATGTTGTAATTTCTAATCAGAAGTACCTGCAATTATTTAGAAAGTTTGATACAGAGTATTTATTTAATGATAATGTCTTTAGAAACTAATAGTTGAAGCATAACGTGATTCTATTAATACTGCAAACATGCAGCAGACATAAGCTTTCATTTAAATTTGAAGGATTAAAAGGAAATTTAAAGTGTATTCTGTAATCCTCTAGCATTATATATGCATGCTTTAAATTAAATAGGTGAATTAAAAATCTCAGAGAGATGGGAACTTGTAATGCATTAAAATATATTTTAACTTAGAATTTAAAACAAATACTGTTTTACTTACCCATCATACGTAGTATAGGGCAAGTCTTGCAATCGTTTTGAAAATCGAAAATTTTTTTGACGGATTTACACGTTTTAGATAGTAGAGATTCCGAAAAACATATTTTTAGAAAAAAAAATTGCCGTCCGTCTGTCTGTAAACGCTCTATCTCCCGAACGAATTGAGATAGAGACTTGAAATTTTGTATGTAGTTAGTATGTAAGAATAAGACGAACCCTATTTAATATCAGCAACCTCGATTATTCGGAACTATTTTTTTCGTTCTCTCGAAAAATTCGTTCTGATGAAAGGTATATAAAAAATTTCGAATTTTTTTGTTTTAAGAAATGGACGTAAAAGGCAATAAAATAACACACCTTTTGCATATAGAACGAAGTCAATCGGATTATTAGTTGCCGAGATATTTGTAATCCTGTTTTCCACCTTCTTCGATTTTTCATGACCCTGTATTTCATTCAAATTTCAATTCAGAGGTATATTTTAATTGAAAATGAGACGCTTAATCCGATGCAGTTAATTGTTAGTTAATAGAGTTATTATTTTTGGAGTTATAAGGATGTTTCTTTTACGCAGTTCGGTACTACTTGAGTAGTTTGGCATTTTAAATAATTTGTCGATATCGGTAATCAGCAGTTCTTTAATAGAGCATTACTATGTATATTAACAATATTTAAATTTTGTTTATGAATTGCAATGCATTGTATAAATAGTTTTCACATGTTTTATTTTCATATGCATATCCATGATGGGTAAGTATTACGGTGGCCCCCAACGACTAGTTTTATTATTGCTCCCAGAAAAATAAAGAATTTAAAGTATCCAAACATTAATTATCTTTGTGTTGAGCTTATTATTATATTTTTAATCTGACAAAACGTAAATAATATGTTAAAAAAATTAATATGAAATTAAATTAGAAAAATACATTATTTAATGCAAGGAAAACCCTGATAAAAAGTTTTGGGGAAAAATTAATAATACTAAAAGAAACGCTTTTTATGTGTATTTGTTTATTAGAGAAAATTTAAAAAAATGACAGACGCAGAAGTATGAAAACTTGATTATAAATAACCTGGTTATAATTGATTGAATGTAATATAAGGTTTTGCAGTGCAAAATTCAGGTTCATTTAAGAATATTATTAAGAATCCGGGCAATTCTGGGTAGCTCAGCTAGAATACAGCATGAGATTATCCAACAAACATCAACGGTACTATTTTTCTATCTGACATTTAAAGGTAATTAAAAATAAGTACCGTATATTTGTGCACGTAACCCGACTCGTATATAAACTGAGTGTGATACTTTTCAGTGAAAAATCGTCCAAAATCGGAAATCTATATATAAGTCGATGGCCAAAGTTTAGCATTTTTTTTAAATACATAGCTGTCAAAAAATTGCGCTCTCTGAAATCATTGATATTTTCTAAAGATTTTTCGAGTATCGCCAGTGATATCACTTCTATTCTTCAACTCTTGTACGTTTTTCTAAATATGCCATTTAAAAATAGGCTTCGTTCGAAATGGACTGTTTAAATGTCATATGGAAGCGCAGCTGTGACAAATAACAATAAATTTTTAAGATGCTATTTTAATCATTGAAAATTATCAGAATGATAATGCTAAGTCTAAAGGGACTTTCTTTTCAAATATCTCGCTCAAATTTTAATATTTGTACGTGATTATTTGCATAGCATAGCTGAGGATAATCTACAACTCGGCTAGCTTTTACTTAGGGGGAACTGGGGTACATTGATACATGGGGCACATTGATACACCCCCTCTACCGCTCACAGGGTCATTACAGGAAGTTTCACAACAGCTCCAAAAGGTGATGCTAGTGTATTCAACTACATACAGAAAATCTTGGAATGATTCAGCAGTTTGATGAAATGGGACGGGTGATTTATTGTTTTTGTTGTTCAAAAGTAAATATGAGTTGTACAATTGAAATGCTATTATACAACTGTTCCAGTATTTTCAACCAAAATGAATACTCTCCCTGGTAAGTACTGCTACTCTTTATCAGTTCCTCATTATTTATTGTTAGATATATTGTGAAGTGTTGGATTTGAGACTCATTTTATTCAAAATCGCTGTATGGGGCACATTGATACAGTTTATGACGGGGCACATTGATACAGCCTAAATCCTTTAATAGTTCATATTTTCATTATCTTTTATTATTTTTTTTACCATACACTCCTTAATCCAACCTTTTTTTCACGAAAAAATTCTAATATTAGTTTTTATTGAAGTGAAATAGCTCTAATTTCTTTATATTAGAGCATTTTATAGTATTTTTGAAAACAGAAGACGTAGGAACTTACCCAGCATCTAGTGCTAATAGAACTAATAAAAGAAAAGGACAGCATTCTGGCAAATCTCGAATTTATATCGATTCTCCAGAGAAAAAAGTATTTTCGACATGAGAAATGTTAAGTAAGAGAAACAAACTACAGAACAGAAAATGATACTTATATTATAAACAGAATTTTTAATATAATTATCCTTTATTTTCTGTTTATGAACCTATTTATAAACAGAAAAACTGGTAATTTTTTCATCTTTCATAAGAAAGAAGATAATGCTGGGGTTGAAGTGCTAGATATGACAAAGTTACCACAGCCAAGAATCAGACAAGAAACAGACAGAACATCAAGTCATAAAATATTTAATTTTGATTGCTTTAATATTGCTTAAAAATAAATTGTGGGTGATTTGAATTTTTATAAATAAATATAAAATGGTTTTCTAACTCATTTTTTATGAAAAATATGCATTGGTATTATTTTGTCGTCATTTTGCTTAAACGTATCAATCTGCCCCGGGGATGGGGCACATTGATACAAATGACTTTTTTTGATTTTTTTAAAATTACATGCAAAAATACTACATAAAACAATGAGTGTACATTTTTATAACATACTACACAAGTTTTGCTGTCACCTCATGGAAAAAAAACTTGAATTTTCTACTTTCTTGACACCAAAAAAAATCTTAGAAAAAAACTGTATCAATATACCCCAGTTTCCCCTATTCGATTTTGGTTTACGATTTTCTTAAAAAAATACTTTTCATTTCGGAACCAGTCGGAAACGGTTTTGAAATTGAAACTATCATAATATAATATGTATATATATATATTTAGACTTATCATTATCACCCGGGTCTTTTTGAATGACTAGTGTGGGCTCTTAAAAATGTTAACATCGATGCTATCAATAAATGGGTAAAAGAAGTTTCGTTTGCACTATTACAAAAATAATCACCTGATTTTTCACAAAAAACTGCATTTTTTATACGATGTATCGAAATGAAAATGACGCCATTTTAAGTGCGTTCGTAATTATGTAAATACGTAGCACCTATAGTTGTCTTTCAATCTGTCCGTTTGTCCGTCTGTCTGTCCGTCTGTCTGTCCGTCTGTCTGTCCGTCTGTCTGTCTGTCTGTCCGTCTGTCTGTCTGTCTGTCCGTCCGCATATAACAACGCAAAAACTACCCAACCGAATCGTTTGAAATTTAAAATGCATAATTATAACATAATTTTGTCGAGTCATTTCAAATTTTATGAAAATCAGATGGATAGATCAATTACAAGGACATAATCAAAAGGATTCCGTTACATTACGGTCAATGGGGAAAAAAGTTTCAAATGCATTTTAATCGTTTGAAATTTAAAACATATAATTATTGCGTAATTTTGTCGAGTCATTTCAAATGTTATGAAAATCGGATGCATAGATCAATTACAGGGACAATCAAAAGGATTCCGTTACATTACGGTCAATGGGGGAAAAATTTCAAATGCATTTTAATCGTTTGAAATTTAAAACATATAATTATTATGTAATTTTGTCGAGTCATTTCAAATGTTATGAAAGTAGGATGCATAGATCATTTACAGGGACAATCAAAGGTATTCCATTACATTACGGTCAATGGGAAAAAAGATTCAAATGCATTTTTATGATGTTGCACTCATTGGAACGTAATAGAATTGGCATGAATCTATGAAATATATACTAAAATATGCATTCTGTACAATCTGTGATGCAATGAATTTTTATTATTAAATTAAAGGGCCACACAAAAATATTCCACTACATAATGCTATATGGGGAAACATTGTTTGGGGCGTATTTAATTATATTCAACTATTTCACATTTTATGAATAAGATATACGTTTCTGAAGTGTAATAAAAATTCCTTTCTGCATATTTACAAAAACACAAAGATTTCGACTACTATACTGTATCCGAAGTACGCTCTACTATATCAGCAAGATCTAAATATTTTTAAAACTTCGTTATCGTACAAACGCACCTCATTTGCTACGTTCACGTGCAATTTCCAACTTGTTTAATGCAGTGACGATGATGATGAAACACATACTGACAATGAGAGATATCAATTTAAAAGAGATGCTTTAAAATTCTTAAAATGAGTCGGTTAGTAGAAGGTGATCTATGACTTCATAATATGTAATATGAAAATATTTCTGGAATACACTTATTATATTTCCCATACTTTTTTTTTTAAATATCAAATTTGGAAATTTTCTTAGAGTCGTGTAAAAGCAAACCCCACACTTTAAAGAAAAAAAAATGCTTGGCTTATACACGGAAATATACGGTAATAGCAGTATTTTTTAACAAAACTCAAACAGCAGTTTTTGAAAGTGATATGTCTAAACATGATCTGTAATCTGAAATGCTATATATTCTATATTTGTAACGCAACGTATGGTTTAAAACTACATAAACAACTAACACATGAAATTTAATATTAAATCTAGTTATGGAATAGAATATAATCTGCTGATAAAACCTAAAAAAAACTTACACAAAACACAATGGCAATGAGAAAATTATAAAATATAATTTTTTTCTAAAATTACATTTTTACATGATTACATTCATTAATTACATAATTACATTCATTACATTCATTACATTTTTAAATGATATATATGTTCTAATTATAATATTCATGTGGAAAAAATGTTTATTTTTGTTATATACAATTATAATTCTTATTAAGAGGTTATCATTTAAAATCTCTTAGGGGAGAATTTCTAAAATAGATAAAATACAAGTTTAAATTTGTTTTAACATTAATTTTTCCTAAATTCATATCCCTACCTACAACTAAAGTTCAGATATGGTGGAATGACCTAAAGATTTCGTACCCCCCGATAATCCCTTTGGGATGATAAGAGAAATTTCTAAAATCGTTGAAATAAATGTTTAATATTTTGTAATAGACTTCTCATTTTGAAATTAATAAAAGTATGGCAGGGGTATAGGTTAATAATGGACGATTTTAAGAAATTTATCAATGGAAAAAAATCTTCATCGCAAGTAACACAATCAATACAGCTATGGGTTACCTCCGAGAAACTTTAATCGAGATGCTATACAACCAATTTTTAAAATCAGTGTTTTTTATTATTAAAAATTGTTTTCAAAAGCATGGCACTAGAACCTGTAGGGTAATAAAAAGTAGTGGGGATACTATAAGAGGGAGCTACTATAGTGTTAATATGACACACCATAATCATGAGACGTTCTCTGGTTGCAAAAAGTTCAGAAGGCACGTGAAAATACAAGGAAAAAAGGGAAATTAAGCATAATTCTTTTTATTTTTTTTTCGGCAATTAGCAGCAAAATAGAAGGTGACAAAAACATGAACTAAAAGGATGATGAATGAGATCAGTATTTTTTTTATCTGTTTTTTTTTTTTTTTTTTTTTTTTGTTTTTTTTTTTTTTTAAATCAGTTCCACAATTTACCTATTAATAGAAGACCTTCTATTGGTATACATTAAACACGCTTTCCGGGAGCTGCAAGGTGATGATAGGGCAAGGGAATTTCATAGTATAAAAAAAGTGGTCAAAGAGGATTCCAATTACATATCACATAATTATTAACCAACTTTATTCGAGGCGAATTGGCAGAGGGACGCGGGAACGTGTAATTGTGTTACAGAGCTTTTTATTGACAATTCTCGTGATGAGTGTCGGCAGAACTACCCCCCCACGTAATTTTTAAAATCTCTGATATACATGTTTCATTTTTTAATAATGTTATTTTCTGCAAGTTAACGTATCTACGAAAAATTGCAGTTAATGTATTTCAAATGTACTAAAATTTCCGACGCCTTTTTGAACTTCTTGAAGTAAAATGTTTGAAAAATTGCTTAAATGATTTTTTTTTTGTAGAATTAATTTTTGAATTTCTCTTTTATACCTATAACAGTTGCTAAGTTTTACCATGTTTCCGCTGCCCTTTTATCTGCCCCTTCTGGTCGGATTCTTCTGGAACGTTTGGACAATCAGGGGTCAACAAAAAATCAAAGGATAGATATAATACGCGGGATCAACCCAGTACTTTAAAATTTCTATGATATATCTTTCTAAATTTCCATGATATTTTGCGGGATTTATCTGAGAGTTACAACTTAAATTTGACTATTAAATTATGTAAAGAAAAAAAAACGCGCATTGCCCAGGTAAAAAGTTTTTCTTGCAACTGCTCTTACTATCTTCTTTTTTTTTCTAGTTTTTCTAAAACTGTCGTTAAATATGGTTGGAAACCCAGCATTCTTCAAGACAAAATAAGTGAGAATTTGTGAAAATTATAAAAAATCGCTAGTTTCATGAATATACGTGCCATTATTACATAAATTGGCATATGTGTTGTACATTATCAGCAACAATGGTGCATTTTATTTTACAGGGTGGTCCCAAATATTATTATTTTGTTTCATTTTTTTAATTCCCTAATTTTCTTCTTTATCAAATTGACTTTGCTAAATATGTGGTCAAACCTGATCTTTTTAATCCTGAAATTCCAAAAAACTCTGACCTGTATATTTCTGAATATGCTACAGTATGTCTAAAATTGAAAGTGTCTGGTCACTAATGTCCGTATATTATATAGATTTTTATATTTTTTTATTTAAAAATTAAAAAGAAATAAACATTAGCAGGATTTAATAATAAATATTGCACACGAATTCAAACATATAAAATGAAAAGAAACAATATAAATATTTGTGCTATAAAAGTATAAATGATGGGACCTCTACATAAGAAAGAAAAAAGAAAAAGATGTTCATTTACTTAATACTTAAGCACGAGAAAAAAATTACATGAAATATTTCATTTAAAAAAAGATACAACAGTTGCTTAATATTATTTAATTTTAAATAAAAAGAGAGATAGAGAATTGTAGGAATAAAACACTTTCAAAGGAATAAAATTATGTAACTATTCATCTTCACAGAAATATAAACTAAAATTTTAAATCGGGTTAAAAAGAAATTCTATCCTTTTTACATTTTTTATGTATGTTTTAAATGCCAGATTCAATATCCGGTATATAATATTTCATTTATTATTATCTTTTTAATTATCATACAATACAGGATATTTAAAAGCATCCAATTACACCATTTGAAAACGGAGTTGCATTCATAAGAGTTCCGTCATTATTTTCTAAGTTTCATTTACCAGAATGGAATCCCAAGAAGAATTACAGTTTATATCGGAGAACAATACAGAGTTAATGAACGAATCATATTCCTCATTTGTAAATCTATTCATTCAGGAAACTCTTTTGGTAGGAGTCTGAAAATCAGCTGAAAATTTAGACAAATAAAGCATGTGTAATTTTATACTCGGTGAATAAAATGAAGTGAAAGAGAAATGCAAAAGATGTATATGCACAAATAATAAAATATTTTTAATATCCCATTGAAGAAAAGCAGGGCAGTAAGTATTTCTCGTATTAATATATCATATATGAAGATTCACGAACATTTAATTCTACATATAATATGTGACTTTTAATGCAGTATTGGCAAAATAATGGTGTGTTATTGAAATTTGCAGGTCTTTCATCTTTGAATAGTTATAAAAGCTGTTACATTTCGCACAGTGCAATTATCCTTAAATAAACTAAAAAGGAAGTTTAATAATGAAATTTAAAGTAAATAAACAGAGATTAAATAAATGCCTTACGAACAGAATTGTTTTACAACTATTCAGGCAAACAAGCACATCTATTTGAGATGCAAGTAGCGGATTATACACGGTGGGGCATAAAAATATCTTCATTTTAAGAGGTCAATAAGAATATATCGCAGATTGAAAACAGATTTTTTATGTGTACATTCGAAAAGAACAATGATTGTCATTTGCTAATTTTTACAATCTGTAATTTTTGCTATTAATTTTGAGTTTTTTTTTTTTTTTTTTTTTTTTTTTTTTTTTTTTTTTTTTTGCACGAAATATGATATTTTCCCATGCAGCAGCATGTCACTTCTTTCCTTAGGGTTACCTGAAGGCTAAAGTTTACACACATAAACCCAAGTCCTAAGACTTTGAAATTTCAGCAATTCTTCCAGCAATGGTGGAAAAAATTATGATGAATATCCGAGATAGACTTCACAAGTGTATAGAGATCGAAGGAAAACATTTAGACGATATCATTCTTCGTTCAACAAAACCTCGAAATTCATAGCAAAAATCGTTACAGATTGTAAAAATTAATAAATAGCAAGCATTATTCTTCCCGAATGGAAACATAAAATATTTGTTTTCAATGGCCTACATATTTTTATTGGCCTCTTAAAATGGGGATATTTTTATGCCCCACTGTCTGCTAACATTTATTATCAGACAACTGGAATTTTTGTTATGAGGACAAATTGACATATAGAATTTATGAGCGAGATTAACAAGGTCATGTTGAAAAATTTTCAAATGTCAGTTCGGTCATTTTATTTTGCACAATAAAGTAGGTTATTGAAACGACACACCGTGGGTCTATCCTTAAGAAAATGTGAAAAAAGGGCCGAAAAAAATAAATAATTAAAATTTTGCAATGAAATATTTAAAAAAAAAAGCCTATGAAATACGATTATACTTTTATTTTTTAAATTATATAATTTCATAGCATTTAGAAACATATACTTGACACTTTAATGAATTATCAACAGTAAATATGCGCTTGGAATTATTGACTAGTTTATTCGTGAGTGACTTTTTCACTTATGAAACATTCAATATTTATGTAGGATGAAAGGTACAAATTTTCAGAAGTGATAATATTCCGTGACTTTTAAATGTGCTCGGAAATAGAACCTATACTGTACTAATAATCGATCTCAAATAATCTTACTATTATCCTAAAATATACATTAGATCATTACTAACTTTATTTTGTTTGGATTCCAGGTATAATTTTGCAATATGAGAAACACATGCAAAATAAACGGTACTCGACGAACCGTAGAACTATTTACTTGAGAAAATATTGTACTGCTTATAAATGTAAATGAAAATGTAAAATGTATTTGAAAACATAATTAAATGCTTTTATAAATATTTTAAAAGCAGAATCACATTCAGCTTTTTTTTCTTTTCTTTTTTTTTAAGAAATTGCTAAATCATTTATTTATTTCTAAATTTAAATTTGCGTTTTTAAATGGCAACAGTGTGGTGTTTTTTGTATATAACAGATTTTTTTAAATTTAGAAATAATTAAAGCATTATAATTAGATATGATATACATATTTCATATGAAAGAATGCTGTTCAAACATTATTTAAAGTAGAAGAAATTGTCATTTAGCTGTCATATGTTAGCATATGTTTTTCCTTAAGCCTAACGTGGCGATTATCTACGGTCGATTCTCAGACCAAATTGGTTCGCACCGGAGAGGTTACGTAGTCTTTTCTCCATTCAGATTTTATTATAAGTCGATAAAGTTTCAAATAAATTCAAATGCAGTCCTGACGGAAGTAGAATTTTGAAGTTAAATTAAAGGTAAAAAATATACAACTAAAAATGATTCAAATTGAGCCTATTTTAATAAAACTAGAGTTTAAAAGAAAAGAAACATCTGTTCCGAAAATAGTCGTTAAAAAACATGAAATGCTCCTTTCCAGAGAGTCTTAAAAAAGATGAAAATGGAAATTTCCCGAAAAGACTTATTATCCGGGTAATATTTGAAGACAACTAATTCAACTTATCTTATTGCCGATATCTTTTTCAGTATTGAATTTTTTATGTAATTTGCTCTGTATAATTCACCTCTAAATCTATTATAGAAAAAATCTCTGTTATATTTTTTGATAAACAAATCTTAAATATTTTTTTTTTTTTTTTTGTATTTGACAGTTACAAATATCAAGATGGATTTCCCGAAATTCATAAATATAAACATGAAAATATTTTTTACAACTTACTACAGGAAATATGAATGAATTATCGTATTGCAATTCACAGCAAAATGTAAGTTTTGCTATTGTGATGTAAATGTAAGTTTCACTATTGTGTAAAAATTTACAAATAAAGGGATTTTTATGTTGTCTATGCTATTATATTTATGTGTTTTAATAGCGCGTGTAAATGTAAGTGAAGAGGGAAGGGTATATTTTTTATGTTACATGTTATAGAAAAATAACGTTCAATTTATGTTACAAAATATAGGAGAAAATAATGAGATTTATTATTTCTGATGATAATACCCTTTTCTCTTTTTACATGCTAAAGTGAGTGAAAAATGACCAATATTTTTTTTATGCTCGTCTTGCGGCTTTTGACGTAATATATTAATATATCGTTAAAACGCTTTAAACGGTTTTAAGGTGCAGTTAATGAACAGTTAATGTAAAAACGTTTCAGCACATAATCAAAGAGACCGCGGCGAGAAAGCCTCGCCACCGTCTGCTGACGTTTTATAACTAATAACTCTCACAGGTACTTGTATGTACATGTAATTTAAATTTTCACTAACAATGGGCTAAAATGACAACATTCTAATAACAATTTTAACTTTTCTTAAGAAAGGTGTTATAGTAAAAATAAAATACATTGACATGTTTCGGAACCGTCAAATAAGTTCCATAGTCATAATATAAATAAAACAAAATTTCAAAATATTTCACGGTCAATACAAATGACACGCGACAATGAGATATAAATAACAAAAAACACGCGCTCTACTGTTATCTATTCTATGCCCTATTTTAAGTTAATTTTTTGCAATAGAGCGCGTGTTTTTTGTTATTTATATCTCATTGTCGCGTGTCATTTGTATTGACCGAGTAATATTTTGAAATTTTGTTTTATTTATATTATGACTATGGAATTTATTTGACGGTTCCAAAACATATCAATGTATTTTATTTTTACTATAACACCTTTCTTAAGAAAAATTAAAATTGTTATTAAAATGTTTATATAAAAGGTGAATGCTTTAAAATCTGATGATTTAAAAAATCAATTGGATTTAATTAACTTTTTATCATGACAACATTCTTCTACGGATTTCTACGGTTCGTTTCGCTGCTTGGACATTTTTCCTCGATTCATTTTACGCATCTTTAGCATTGTGAAATTTCAAATATTCATTACTGATTAAATTTGGGAGAAGTTGCTCTGTTAGAAATGAATTAAAAATACATAATTATTGAATGAACTTTTCTAAGCTTAGACAATTATACATTTACCATGTATGTTTTTACTCAAACTATATTGAAATATGTAATTGAAAATCAAAGAAAAATGCATTATAGTGTTTTTATTCGATCCATTATTCATATTACTTACAGTTTTAAGCTCCAAATAAGTTTAATTTATTTGTATAAAGTGTAATTTATTTTTGATTAACCGTAAAAAATGTGAATGAAATTGAACTTTAAGTTTTCTCTTTCAAGATATAGGAAATAACAATGTTAAGCGAAAATCAATTTTGGAATTTGCATACATTAATTTAAATTTATCGAACAAAGCATTTCATTATAATTTTTGTGTTTTGAACCTCAAGAAAATGGAATTTTAATATTTGTCTATTTCTTTTAATTTCAGAAACATTTTTATAAAACATTTTTAAATGATGGAAAAGATTTGTTTTTCTTTAAATGAAAGTTTGCTAAATAACATTTTAATATAATTTTCATTGTGCTGTTTTCTTTCAAATATGCGGATGCATATCTTTATGAGAAAATGTTTTGAAATGTAAAATATGAATTAATTAGTCTTTAAAGTTTATTTTAGTTATTCACATGTCTATTAAAACAAATAAATTAATTTTTTCGCTTAAGATAAGGCTTAAAATACAATAAATATTTTTTTAAAAATTAAAGTTTTAGATTTATGTTTCAAACTGCATCTTTTATTTCACCGTACGATTTAAGCGCTTATAAATAATACACTGATAAAAATCTGCTGAAAACTGTCCAACAATATGACCAGTTTTACTCTCTCAAAGAAAAAAAACTATTTTTTTTTTAATTTACGGAAATTATAGCGGCAGTTTCCTAAATATTTCTGAGAGTTGACGAATATCCGTTTTTTTCCTCCTCCATTAAAAGAGGTTTTATCGAAGAATGTTGGGAAAAAACCATGGAATTGGAACCAACCGACTCAGGGTTGAGAAATGAGCTCGCTATATTTATACACCTTTAAATAACACCGCTATAATACTTTTTATGTTCTTCATATAGATATGGCTTGATCAACTTCTAAAAAGTTTTTAATTTTAATGTTAATTTCGGGTCAAATTTTTCTTTAGTGACATTGTGTTTGGGATTTTAGGTAGATTTCGTATGATATGCTACCTACTGCAGTCTCTCCTATGTTGGAATTTCGGAACATTTTTTCCATATCTATACTTATCATGACCCCTAGATCCCAAAACTAGCATCAATAAAAAGCTATCACCAATTAGCATCCACTTTTTTGTGGACATGATAACTTTTATAATTCTGCTCAAATCTCTTAAAATGGATACATAAATACAAGGGGAATAAAATCTCGGTCAAGTTCGTTAATGGCCAATATCGTACCGTGAGGGTGGAAATAAAGAGGGTTTTTGGGAAAACAGAAAAAAACCTTTGTAACTTTTTAATGAAAACTGATATCGAATCAGTATAAACATTATATAACTATTTACAAATATGCCAAAAGTTTAATGAGTCAAAACGTTAAACGTGTTAACGTTATGAGTTAAACTTGCCTTCGAAGCCTGTGCAGATAAATACTTGGAAGAAGAAATTAATATGATGAAACAGATTGTTTTGGAGAATGGTTTCCCTCCTCAACTGATTAATAGTTTAGTTAATCGAGCAAAACAATCCAGACCGAAGACAGAATTAAGTTTGAATAAGTTCAGTTATTGCAAATTTGGATATATACCATAACTTTACGAGAGACTGGGATATGCTTTGCTAAAATATAATATTAAATTAATAGCTAAACCTCCGATAAAGTTAAAAGATTTAAGTCATAAAAGTATGCTCCAATCCCAGAACTAGAAAAAGCAGTTGTTTATATGACTCCATTCACAACAGAGCATCAAAAAAGTCTATCCTACATTGTTCAGACTTCTCGAAAATTAAAAGTAAGACTGACACAGCATTTTTCGGAAAATTAATACAACAAGCCAAGTACAGCCTTATTTAGAATACAACAAAAAGAAAAGATTTTGATAAATTTTAACAAAGCTAAAATAATCTTTTCAACATCCAGCCATTACGCCTCCATTATCCGTGAATCCCTCGAAATTTTGCTTAAGAGCACACACTACTAGTGCGGTAAAAGCCGAGCGCTAATGTAAAGTCTATGGGGGCGCTCTTTTCGAATATCTCGCTAAAATTTTATTATTTTTACATGATTTTTTTTTTCTTGCACAAGATAGCTGAGGACGAGTTTTTACTTTTTCAGTTTTCGTTTCAGATTTTCTTTAAACAATTACTTAAACTTTCGGAACCGGTTTAAACCGGTTCTGAAATTGAAACTATCGTAAAATAAAAAATATATGGGCAAAATCGAAAAAGTAAAAACTAGGCCGGTTGTAGATCGTCCTAAGCTATCCTATGTAAAAAAAAGCATGTAAAAATATTAAAGTTTCAGCGAGATATTCGAAAAGAACGCCCCCATACACTTTACATTAGCGCTCGGCTTTTACCGTGTGACTAGCGTGTGCTCTTAACAAAGATACTGTCTGCAATGACGTCATTTCATATAGTATCCCCACACTCTGGTACAATATCCTTGGTGTTTCGATGAATTCATCGTGATTTTATTTATACACGCGGACTGTTTTTTTTTTTTGTTGTTGTTGTTGTTTTTTGTTTTTGTTTTGTTTTGATGTTTTCTATTTTCTAATAAATTATCTTCTTTTATGTTCCTTTGATAATGAATGCGTGGACATTCGAAAGATCTCAGGTAAAATAAATAAATAATATCTATATTTTTGCAACACCATTTAAGTAGTTATTTGTATAATTTGAGCCAAAAGTTTATGCATGACATATATTTCATAAAGTTAAAAATGGGCTCAAGGGACAAAAAATAGGGTTTTGGGGGCGGGGGGGAATATAACTTCGTCAATTCTCAAGATATCAAATCAAGTTAATTTTTTATAAATATTCTTACATTATCTAAAACTTTTGTATTTTAAAGCATGTGTTTTTGTCTAGAGTGCATTTTATATTCTGTATGAAAAAAGTTGCATTCATTCCAGTTCGATTGCGATTATCCAGAGATATATTTTCTAAAAAGGAACTGCGCGAGAACAATAATTTTTATTTTATGTTTTTAGGATGAATGTTACAATTTTCAGTTTTTTCAATATTATCCATAACGTTGCTTTAGAAATCCTAGAGGAAACAAGATTTTTTACTTTAACATTTTCTAAAACATGATTTTCTTATTTGTACTTGATAGTACTTACAATCATAAAAGCAGCCTAAGCTGTCCAACAGAGGCTTATGGGGCCATTGGACCAATAAATATTCCAGCCGAATAGGAAATTGTTGGAGATTCCAGAACATCGTAACTGTTTGTGATTATATGTTTCAATATCTCTTAATATGGCATTTTAAAACAGAAAAACATGAGTGCGTTTTTACAAGCTCTGACGACTCAATGGGAGTTATGGAGCGTAGCTCAAGATGGTTGGATCCCCTATGGCTACTACTTGCTCACGGATTCAGCGTTGTTCCTATAAAAGCATCTTTGTTAAACGATGATCCAATCTTGAAAACGTGTGGTAATTTCAGGGACAAAAAATATACTATTTTCTAAAGGAAATGCTTACTTTTAACAATAAAAATAAAGCTACTAGCAGCCTAAATAATACTATTAGCAGCCTTCGCCCGCTAAATTTATTGGTTTATTTAAACCAATCTTGGATAAAATGAAATGCATATGGTAAATATTGAGGGAAAAAAGCCTAAAAAAAACCTAAACATAAAAATACCAAATGAAATAGCCATAATTGCTGTCTCATCAATATAAACTACAAAATAGTGCTAAAATTACTGTGTTTAACTATTTTTAGTACATTTGCTATCTCGCTTCTACCTAAAATTTTGCAAAAACATAGAGAATTGTCCTTAAAGTACGAACAACTCAATAAATCCTCGAAGGTGGGAATTGTTTTTGTAGATTAATTATCATCAAATCCATGGCTCTCTCTAAAGTAGCTGCTCAAATATAGTGAAATAACCTAAAAGATTCGTATTTCCAGTTAATCTTTTTGAAGGGGAGAGGGGAATTTCTAAACTCGATGAAATAAATTAGCAACATTTTTATTTTAAAGGCTTGTTATCATGAATGTTTTTTTCTAACACTTCCTGCCACTTCTACGTAAAGTTGCTGCTGGGATATGTACAAAAATATAAAAATGCTTTAAATACAAATATATTTAGGTTGCGGGTAGTGATGGAAAATTCTCAAATATTAATCGAAAAAAATCGCCCACGTAAAAATCACAATCGATACAGTAGTCGATTACGTGCGGGAATCTATAATCGAGGTGTTCTACCATCGTTTATAAAAATATATTTTTTTACATGCTTATTAAGTCGATTTTAAAAAATACACGGAAACTAAAAACAAAAAGAATTAAAAAACGATAAATCAAAGGAAGACTATAATGAAACTACAATGGTGGAAAAGTCAACTTTTAATGAAATGTCAAAATGTTAAATATGAACAATAAAAGGCCGCGTTTCATTCAAGTTCTTGAAAGTTGAGATGATTATCCATTATTTCCAAATAATTAATCCTATAATTGGTATTATGAAATACTTCTTAAGTCACATGTATTAATTTTACTAATTGTTTAATAATTTAATTTATTTATTACCCATATCTGTTTTTTAAAAATGCCAAAAACCTGTTTTTTGAAAATCTGGAGAGATGCTGGGATCGGGTAATTAAACACTAACTTCAGAACAATCCCTTATAATTACACGGAGAAAATGCAGGATAGCACAGAAAATTTTTTACTACAAGATTTTAGTGTTTAATAAAGTGTTTTTATTGATTATGACCCTTTTTAAAAACCCACATCTCCTATAAAATCGCAAAAACTTATTTCTGATAGAAGTCTCGTTTGATTTTACATTTTTTTTCTTTTTTTACTTTATGAACGGGCAATCAAGTCAGCCGCTGTCATTGGAATGTTATCATAACATAATATGTTATTCTTAAAAAAAATAGATAAGTACATGCAATTATTACTAACAATCTAAGAAATGAACTTTCTTTAATAATTGTACTAATTAAAAATAGTTAAAGATTCTAACTATCTATAATAAATAATTAATGATACTTATAAAAACATTTATTTACAAACGAAAAAAGAATCATTAGAATTAATTTTCTTTTTATTAAAAAAAATTAAGCTGAATTACAAATCTTGAAGCATAAAGAACTATAAAATAATCTCCAAGAAAATTAAACTTTATTGCTTTCTTAAACTTAGAGGTTTTTCTTTTCTCACCCATTTTGTAAAAAATTCCATTTAAAATTTTGAGAAATTAGTTTAAATTGGCATTAAGGTAATTAACTTTTATGTTTATTTAAATAAAAAAGTTTTTATGAAGAATAAAGTGTACGATAAAAGTTGTAAAAGTCTCAAAAACATTTTTATAAAGTTTTGTTCATTTGAAACAGTGTTGGGACATGATACAAAAGTAAGAGTATTTCATATAGTCCCTGTGTAGAAAAATATGCAAAAATGCAGAAACAATTTATTAAAAAATTAACTAGTGTCAAACGTAACACAAAATAATTTATGAATATTAAATGATAATTATTGTATATCAAACTTTTTTACAAAAATGTCTTTTATGTAATTTTAATTGATATATTATCTTAAAATTCACTATGATATCCGTTAAGAATTTTGTTTATTTTTGAAAAAGAAGATTCTTGCTCAATTAAGAATTATATAGAATTTAATAGTTATAAAAATATTAATTTGAAATAAACAAAATCATATTATCTGAAATATAAATACGCAAACGTATATTTAGAAATTATATTTTAATCGAACGATTAGCTTAAGTTTAAGGTAAAAGCACGTACTCATTTTTTTTTATAATTAGAAGAATATCATATTTCAGTAAACACAAAATAAGTTTTATTCTCTTTGCACTTGTTGTCATTATAAATAAAGTGACTTTTGACAGAATATTTTTAGATATAGCTTTAACAAAATGCATTTTTTCGAATTATTTATAAATATTTTGCACTTAATTTTTATCTACAGATACTGGTTATGCCACAGTTATTTGTTACGTTGTAGTTATTGCTCTAATTTATAAGTTATGCTATGGATATTAGACTGTTACGTATGCACACTTGAATAAAAGATTACATTTTATTAATTATACAAAGCTGATTATTAGAACAAAAATGGAGAATAATGCTTCAATCAATGACTACGAAAAACTTTCTAACAATTTCATTATATTTAAGTACATTATTGCAAGTTAATAATTTGATGAGTAATTCTAACGGATCAATTCAGAAAACATACAACAAATTTGAAAGTTATTTGAATAATTAGCCTCAACAGTTGGAAAATACCATATTTTTTTATGAATATAACAAAGGTTCAGATTCACTCTCGGCAGTTGTCTCTTAACGGCTAAATTTTTTGACGTGACGATTAATTTTCTGCATCTATGTCGCCATTCTTTGGCGAATATTCATTTTTACTCTCGATTATTCCAAATAAATATGTTTTTCCACAATCCTCTACAAGAATCCCTCATTTTTTCGCAATCCTCGGACGAATATTGCGTGATTTTTAATGGTCCTCTAAACACAATTGCTTTCTTTACGCAATTCATTTGTCAAAAATCGCGTTTTTAATTTTTTTTTTTTTTTTTTTTTTGACGATAGCCGTAGCGTTTTTTGCATGTCTTACATGAAATAGCTTTTTTTTTTGTGATCCGATCTTTGGTCGAATTTCGCGTTGTTTCTTAATTTGCCTTAGAAAGTGAGCCATGGTGGCAACTGGAACATATGGTTTAGGAGCCACGGGCTTCTTCAAAAATTTAACCTAAATTGAAACCTAAGCAGGGTTAAATAAGTTAATTTAACCTACTTAACTTATTTAAACCTAAAGCTTATACTTGTACATATATAGTCATATCAAGATAAAATTTAACACAGTTAGAAAATACATATCACCGTTAAAAATACTGCTTTAAAAAATTCCGTCAATAAACTGAAATAAATTCCATATCTTTTGTGCAACTCCCTATAATATGTACATAAATACATTGACGCGCGAATTAAACGAGATTACATTTTCTTGATCTGCTATTTTGAATTTGTTATTTACAATACATGTGATAAAAATTTATTATAGAAACATGATTGTTATAAAACATGATGCCACATTTCATCCTTTTGAATATAGAGGTGAAGATTTATTGAAAGAGCTTTTATGTAAAACATTTCTCCTATTTTAAAATTATTAATATTGAATAAGAAAGAAAAAATATGCATTGAAATCAGCTATTTATCTTTCAAAAATTACATACGGGAAATTTTTTTACCGTTCAATATGGAAAAAATATACTTTTTCTTTATGATGAGTTTTTTTAACTCGTCAACGGAGGATTCATTTGGAATGTTTATCTTATTATACGTTTATTGCATGGATTATTTTAAATTCATTAATATTGAAAAGAAAAAAATTAAATGCTTAAAAACACCTATTTATCTTTCAAAATTACATACAAAAAATCTGTTTACTCTTCAGTAATTGGAAAATATGTTATTTCTTTATATTACGTCTTTTAATACAGAAAATCAAACATGATGTCAATTCAAAAAGGATTCCACGTATCCAAATACGATAGAATTTTTCACTTTTTGTAATACATTTTATACTAATATTACACATTGTAATACTTATATTAAATAACACTTTTTAAATAACACAAATTTTTCAAACTAATCAAACATTTCATTTTGCATACTAATTCTTTAATCTAGTGTTAGTGTTAGACTAGTGTGAATGTAAAAGGGATTGTTAGAGTATTTAAAGAGATTTCAAAATACATAAATAAAAGTAAGTTCTTATTCCGCAATAAATTTCTTTATAAATATTTTACAAATTATCCATTTATGAAAGTAGAAGTAACATTAATTTACATGTAACGTATAAAACTTCAGATTGAAAATTACATGGATTTTTCATTTAAAACCACATTTTATTTTTTCATAATGAATTATTCAAGAGAAATAAACTGAAGAATATTAATAAGAACAAATAATACTTTATTACTTCATGAAACAACAGAGTTCAGTTCAATGAATTGAATTTGCCATATACGAATTCATTTTCATAATATTCATAATATGAAAAACTATATATTTTGCGATTCGAATATGCTTTTCATAGCAATTTTACTTAGAAGTATTTTTTAGAAATAAATGTTGGTAACGTTTGTACTCATTTATATAAAAAAAATTAAATGTTTCTTTTATAACAATTGGCAGTTTTAAAACAGACCGCTACACAGAGTAGTACAAAACTTGTACTATACTATACCCGTAAGGCATTGTGACGTCACTGCGACGTCGTTGTGAAGTCACATTGTGACTTTGCGACCAACGATCTTCGATGTGACGTCACGTGACGTCGATGTGAAGTCACAGTGACTAAAATGAAAAGTCATTACGGCCGTTTTAGAGCTCGTTTGTGACCACTTAACAAAGTGGTCCCAATGTGACAAATTCGTGAAAAATGTGTCATTTGTGATTACTTTGACATTAACCTTGCGACGGAACTGTGACAAAAGCGACGATATTTAAATTTCCAGAAACACGTTTTTTAAAGTAAATAACATGTTTTAAAGAATTTTAGTAAATTTTCTAAAGATTTTTAAAAAAGGTCACATCTTTGTCACAATGTGACGTCACTGAGTAGTGGCATTTTAGTCACAGATGTGATGTGACCAAAGTGACTCACACTGACGTCACTGTGACAATGCATGCTATGAGGGTACATGGCGTATACCTATAAATGTAAGTATACGCCTGTGCAATTATGCAGCTGAAAGTTTGATTTTTAATTTCGTAGATAAAGGTTCTATGTTGTGATATTAGCTGCCTTTTTAAAACTCATGAATTTTGGATTTAGCAGAACTAACATAAAATGGTTTTATATTTAATATATACATATATATAGAAAACATAAATGGGACGACGAGCAAAACCTGATTTCTGTGAAATTAGTAACAAAAAATACTCAGGAATATCTAAGTTAGGCAAACATGTATATTCACAATTATTAGGTATCTGTTATAAACATATGTTCTATAGTAGTTATAACTAGATTCCGGAATATTTTCAATATACAAATTTCAAATATTGCATGCATAGGCGGGCTTAAAACTTTTAAAATATGCAAAATTATGCAGTAAAGCATTTGAAATATCCGAAAATATACATTAGAATTTTTTTAACTTTACGTAAATGTGCATTTTTAAGTTTTCGTTTATTATTTTTTTCATCATTACCTTTTTTAAATAAAAGTTCTTGCATTTTTCGACTTATATTAGACACATGTATGATGCACATACGTATTGCACATATGTTTCTCTAGAATACCCTTATACAAAATAGGCCTGATATCATGAGATATAAATTCGAAACACTAAACGTATTATATATATATATATATATATATATATATATATATATATATACTCTTTCATGAGAAAAGTATGAAAAATGATGAAAAGATGAAAAACATGTAAAAATGGGTGAAACAGCAATGAACCACAAAAGAGCAACACCAAAAAAAACAAAACAAAATAAACTCCCTCCTCTTCAAAAGGTGAGAGGAGCAACAGGTATCAAAAAATTGTAAAAAAGTGTATCCTCACAGGTTTCGCAAGGCATCACAAAGCTGCATACTCCAATTTTATAAAAAATAACTGAGAAAAATTAAAAATTTTTTTAATATATCAAAACAGTAAAATGAATTTAACATTAAAAAACATTAAAAAATGAATTTAATAAATAGCCAACAGCGAAATCATAAAATAAATCAACTCGTAACATAACACAAAAATATTATATTTAGAAATTTCCAAAGTAACATGAAGAACCTCAAAAACTAAACAATAAACTGAACTAAATAGACATGCAGCAATGCGATGCCCCCACCTTTACCTATGAAGAAAACAGAAAAAAGATACCTGTTAGAATATTTCCACATAAAACCTCCATACTTGCATGAGCGAGGGAAACTGTTAGGCCTAAGATGATAGCAGGCCAGCTTCAAAGTTTAAAACACCTTGAATTGTCGTTCCGTTGTTCACTACTGTCCATTTTCAAGCTTGGTCTGTCACTCTCGAAATGTTGACAATCATCGCCCTGTGAACTTTCCTTGTCGGACTTTCATTCACAGATCCTCATATAATTCAACACCCAAGAAGCTACCTCCATAGTGGCGTTTGGCCCTACTGTTGCCACTTCAAAAAACCTTTTTTTAATTCATTTACATAAAAAAATATAAAATTATGAGGATAGAAATTATTGTAAAACAAGTTTGCAGCAAATTTAAAAATTTGTGTTTCCAAAATTTTTTTCGACCCACATATATTATAATATCTAATTATTTGGCCTAAAATAATATTTACAAAAAATCTTTAACTTAAATTGGAGTGCCAATTAGGCATGGAGTGGGTTTTAAAATTAAAAAAAGTTCTTTTATCAAATAATTTAACAACTAATTCTTCATTTTCAATATTTAAGTTAAGATCTAAAAAAACAACATGTAAATTATCGTCTGAAGCACAATTCAACTTTAAACAAGGTGGATAAATGTGATCAATCGATTCCAAAAAATTATAATCGAAGACAATTATGTCATCGATATATCTCAAAACTCTGAATGATTTGTTAGAATTTAAAATAAATTTATATTCATAAAAAAATAAAAAAAGGTTAGCTGCAGTGCTTGAAAAATTTGTACCCATACCTATTCCACATACCTGATAAAAAATAGAACCATTAAAAGTTATAAAATTATTATAAAAACAAAATTTACATAAACTTAGAAAAAAATCTCTATTAATACCCAACTCTTCCTCGATATAAAAAGTATCAAACAAATCCTCCAGAGTTTTAAACAGCAGATCAATAGGAATATTTGAAAAAAGATTTTCAAAATCAAAAGTAAACAGATTTGTGGGCGTTGTAGGCGTGTTTAATTTCTTTAGAACCTCAATACTGTTATCAATACACCAAAAATAACTAGAATTTTTAAATTTAAATTTTAAAAAACCATAAATTCTCTTCAAAAAATCCTGTAACTTAACATTGAAATTTTTACCAATACCTCTGGAATTGCAGCATATACATCTAAATTTTACAGGATTTTTGTGAAACTTAGGTGTCAAAAACAGAAAAGGAAGACTGTGAAAATTATTGATAGGGAAATTGTACGCATAAAGATTTTTAACCTTTCTAGAATAAGCACTAAATTTTTTAATAATTGCATTGTGATTCAGATTATATTTTTGATAATATTTTGTATCATTCAATTCAGTAGTAACTTTGTCTATGTAAAATAATTTTCAAATGATTGCATAATTAAATGAAGCCTTATCAACAGGAACAATGACATATTTACTATGTAAAAATTGTATATAGCTGCAGTCCTCTTTATTTAAACGATGATAAATGTACTGATTATTATTTAATTTTTGGTCAACAAAATTAACAAAACTATTTAAAATATTCCACCTCCATTCATTGAAAGCCTCAAAAGGCACATTGAATTTGTAACACATTTTTAAAACAAAAGCAGACAAATCTCCTTTAAATTTCAAAACAGCCTTCTCTTTATTAACTTTTTTATTTAATCTGAATTTGGTACCAAAGCCCATCAAAAATTTTAAGTTTTTATTCTCAATAATTTCTAAATTACCAGTTACAACATGCCCATGAAAGTCATCTATACAGTTATTATCATGTTGAAAATAAGGATGATAGATTAAAAGTGGAGAATGAGTTCATTTTGAAATTTAGAAGTTTATATCCGTACGGATTGAATACTAAAATAAATGGGTACAATGTTAAGAATATAGATAATATTTACAATTTTTGTAATTTATATGCTAATGTTAATGCTACTAAGAGATTCAAAAGGGGTTCTCATGTTAATTCAAAATGGTTAAATTGTTTGGTTCCTTCTGATTGGATAAAAGATAACGAAAAAAATTTTCTAGCTGTTTATAATGTTAAAATTGTCAAAAATGCTGTTTTTAGTTTGAAATTAAAAACACTTGATAAAATTAAGAAGGCTGTTGGGGGATACAAGTTTTTAAATACACAGTATAAAGATTTGCTTTATGATCTTTTGAATTTTAGATTGAAGTCATTTTCTAGTTTTGAATATACAAAGGCTTTTTTTACTATAAATTTTCAACAGAAATCATTTGATGATTTCAAAATAAATAATTTCATTGGGCAATTTCATTTTCTGTTTCCAATAAAAAAGATAAATGTAGTTGTTGCTTATAAATATGATATACCTCTAAGTAAGAAGCTTTTTAATTACAGATATATAGCTTTAACAGAGAATGATACTGTTTCTTGAAATTGTAGGAAAGATTTTCCAGACTTTATAGATGACTTTCATGGACATGTTGTAACTGGTAATTTAGAAATTATTGAGAATAAAAACTTAAAATTTTTGATGGGCTTTGGTACCAAATTCAGATTAAATAAAAAAGTTAATAAAGAGAAGGCTGTTTTGAAATTTAAAGGAGATTTGTCTGCATTTGTCTTAAAAATGTGTTACAAATTCAATGTGCCTTTTGAGGCTTTCAATGAATGGAGGTGGAATATTTTAAATAGTTTTGTTAATTTTGTTGACCAAAAATTAAATAATAATCAGTACACTTATCATCGTTTAAATAAAGAGGACTGCAGCTATATACAATTTTTACATAGTAAATTTGTCATTGTTCCTGTTGATAAGGCTTCATCTAATTATGCAATCATTTGAAAATTATTTTACATAGAAAAAGTTACTACTGAATTGAATGATACAAAATATTATCAAAAGTATAATCTGAATCACAATGCAATTATTAAAAAATTTAGTGCTTATTCTAGAAAGGTTAAAAATCTTTATGCGTACAATTTCCCTATCAATAATTTTCACAGTCTTCCTTTTCTGTTTTTGACACCTAAGTTTCACAAAAATCCTATAAAATTTAGATGTATATGCTGCAATTCCAGAGGTATTGGTGAAAGTTTCAATGTTAAGTTACAGGATTTTTTGAAGAGAATTTATGGTTTTTTAAAATTTAAATTTAAAAATTCTAGTTATTTTTGGTGTATTGATAACAGTATTGAGGTTCTAAAGAAATTAAACACGCCTACAACGCCCACAAATCTGTTTACTTTTGATTTTGAAAATCTTTTTTCAAATATTCCTATTGATCTGCTGTTTAAAACTCTGGAGGATTTGTTTGATACTTTTTATATCGAGGAAGAGTTGGGTATTAATAGAAATTTTTTTCTAAGTTTATGTAATTTTTGTTTTTATAATAATTTTATAACTTTTAATGCTTCTATTTTTTATCAGGTATGTGGAATAGGTATGGGTACAAATTTTTCAAGCACTGCAGCTCACCTTTTTTTATTTTTTTATGAATATAAATTTATTTTAAATTCTAACAAATCATTCAGAGTTTTGAGATATATCGATGACATAATTGTCTTCGATTATAATTTTTTGGAATCGATTGATCACATTTATCCACCTTGTTTAAAGTTGAATTGTGCTTCAGACGATAATTTACATGTTGTTTTTTTAGATCTTGACTTAAATATTGAAAATGAAGAATTAGTTGTTAAATTATTTGATAAAAGAACTTTTTTTAATTTTAAAACCCACTCCATGCCTAATTGGCACTCCAATTTAAGTAAAAGAGTTTTTGTAAATATTATTTTAGGTCAAATAATTAGATATTATAATATATGTGGGTCGAAAAAAATTTTGGAAACACAAATTTTTAAATTTGCTGCAAACTTGTTTTACAATAATTTTTATCCTCATAATTTTATATTTTTTTATGTAAATGAATTAAAAAAAATCTTTTTTGAAGTGGCAACAGTAGGGCCAAACGCCACTATGGAGGTAGCTTCTTGGGTGTTGAATTATATGAGGATCTGTGAATGAAAGTCCGACAAGGAAAGTTCACAGGGCGATGATTGTCAACATTTCGAGAGTGACAGACCAAGCTTTAAAATGGACAGTAGTGAACAACGGAACGACAATTCAAGGTGTTTTAAACTTTGAAGCTGGCCTGCTATCATCTTAGGCCTAACAGTTTCCCTCGCTCATGCAAGTATGGAGGTTTTATGTGGAAATATTCTAACAGGTATCTTTTTTCTGTTTTCTTCATAGGTAAAGGTGGGGGCATCGCATTGCTGCATGTCTATTTAGTTTAGTTTATTGTTTAGTTTTTGAGGTTCTTCATGTTACTTTGGAAATTTCTAAATATAATATTTTTGTGTTATGTTACGAGTTGATTTATTTTATGATTTCGCTGTTGGCTATTTATTAAATTCATTTTTTAATGTTTTTTAATGTTAAATTCATTTTACTGTTTTGATATATTAAAATTTTTTTTAATTTTTCTCAGTTATTTTTTATAAAATTGGAGTATGCAGCTTTGTGATGCCTTGCGAAACCTGTGAGGATACAATTTTTTACAATTTTTTGACACCTGTTGCTCCTCCCACCTTCTGAAGAGGAGGGAGTTTATTTTGTTTTGTTTTTTTGGTGTTGCTCTTTTGTGGTTCATTGTTGTTTCACCCATTTTTACATGTTTTTCATCTTTTCATCATTTTTCCTACTTTTCTCATAAAAGAGTATATAAACTTTGTGCAAAAACAGAGCTGCTATGCGCCGGTTGCATAAAGATAGTAATATTTTTTTCACTTAGTCAAGATATATATATATATATATTGGGTGGAGTGCTTTTGGGAAGAACAATATTATTCTGAAGAGTAATATGCCTCTTTGTTTGAAAAGAAAAGTGTTTAATCAATGTATTTTACCTGCCTTAACTTATGGAGCAGAAACATGGACACTGACAAAACGGATGATGCAAAGACTACAAACAACACAGAGAAGTATGTAAAGATGCATGCTAGGCATAACTAGAAGAGACAGAAAGAGGACAACCTAGATAAGAGGTCAGACAAAAGTTTTTGACATCCTTGAAAAATTCAAACAGCTAGAATGGAAATGGGCTGGGCACATTGCAAGAAGACAAGACAATAGATGGAACACAAATATACTACGTATCCCAGAGATGTAAAGCGACCAAGAAGACGACCACAAGTAAGATGGAGTGACGAAATTAGAAAAGTGGCTGGTGTAAATTGGATGACAAAAGCACTTGACAGAAATCATTGGAAAAATCTGGGAGAGACCTACATCCAACAGTGGATCGAAAACGGTTGTTGATGATGATGATATATATATATATATCTATATATATATATTGGATTTTCGCTCTCATTTTACGAAATAATAGTAGGAAAAGTCTACATGGGAAAACGTAGTTATGTCTATGATCTGATACCAGTGGCCTTTTTGGAAAATCGTT
Organism: Maratus speculifer; assembly: GCA_964019185.1. Classification (NCBI taxonomy): domain Eukaryota; kingdom Metazoa; phylum Arthropoda; class Arachnida; order Araneae; family Salticidae; genus Maratus; species Maratus speculifer. The sequence goes on along the minus strand of OZ025297.1, from coordinate 17,981,519 downwards.
TGTTCTTTATATGTACCATAAATGTCCTTATTGATCATGGACCTTTCGGAACATTCTTATTTATGTACAAAAGAAGCATTTCTCGCCTTTGTGTGAGCGGTGTTGTTGCTCTTTCCTCTCATTGCTTCAATAAATGTAAAAAAATACCTGCCATTTTCGTTTCACGTACCTGCTCTTCCTGACGTCAAAGTATCTAATTCTTTATTGCGCCCAATTTTGCTGTAAAATATTAAACAAACATTTAACTTATGTGACCTTTTAATATTGCCCCACCATTGAGCGAAAAACCCAAAGTTACCATATTAAATGTCTAACATGTAGTATGAATTCTGCATATCAATGTATTTATTCTTTATTAATACACAATATTGTCTTTTTTAGAAAAGTATTTTATCGTCACATTCATTTAAATAGCCCTACTTTTTCGGAGTTACCGTCGAGCCCGGGTACGGCTTAATTGTGAATTCTTTAAAACTTAAAAATAGTGAAACAGGGAAGGAATTCGTGTTCTACAAATATTGTTTTAGTCTGAATTAATCTTTTGAAAGTTAAGTTTCTTAATTGTAAAAGTGCAAAATTTCAGTTTTCGTGTGGTTCAGAATTTATTTTTTTATATTCTATAACAGAGGTTATAGAACAATAGAAGTCTATATCAACAGATTATACATAAGGGTTTCACAACATTGGTGCTTTATAGCATTCCAGCGGATTATTAATCCTTAATTAGTCTGCTTATAAGACGATTTCATTAAAAAATTAATAAATAGATAAAATAACAAGTTGGAAATTGGTCGTAAAGCGTAGCAAATGAGGTGCGTTCGTTGATAACGAAGTTTTAAAATATTCAGATTTTGCTGATATAGTAGAGCGTACTTTGGATACAGTATAGTGGTCGAAATCTTTGTGTTCCTATAAATATGCAGGAGTTATTTTTATTATACATCATTAACGTATATCTTATTCATATAAAATGTGAAGTAGGTTAATATAATTAAACCCCCCCCCAAACAATGCTTCCCCGTATAACATTATTTAGTGGAATACTTTTGTGTTGTCCTGTAATTTAATAATAAATATTCTTTGCATCAAAGATTGTACAAAATGTATTTTTTAGTACATATTTCATAGATTCATGTCAATTCTGTTATATTCAAATGAGTGTAACCCATTAAAATGCATTTGAAACTTTTTTCCCCATTGACCGTAATGTAACGGAATACTTTTGATTGTCCCTGTAACTGATCAATGCATCCGATTTTCATAACATTTGAAATGACTCGACAAAATTATGTAATAAATATACGTTTTAAATTTCAAACGATTAAAATGCATTTGAAACTTTTTTCACTATTGACCGTAATGTAACGGAATCCTTCTGATTGTCCCTGTAATTGATCTATCCATCCGATTTTCATAAAATTTGAAATGACTCGACAAAATTATGTAATAGTTATGTATTTTAAATTTCAAACGATTCGGTTGGGTAGTTTTTGCGTTGTTATATGCGGACGGACAGACAGACAGACGGACAGACGGACGGACTGAGTGACAACAATAGGTTCTACGTATTTACATAATTACGAACGCACCTAAAAACAATTATACTTCAGCAGAAAATAAAACCGGCTACATGGAAATGTTTGTAAAACGTTTGTTGCTACGGAAAACACGTATTGTTTTCCACATAAGAACGGCTGTAATACCAACCCGGACATTAAAATTCAATTTCAGTTTAAGTGTAAATTTATAAATGAAACGCAAAATTAAAGAAAAAAAAATAATTATGAAAAGAAGATTTCTAATCCTTGTTCATTATTTTTTTCTTTGGTAACAGCAACCTATATATACATATTGTTATTCAAATGTAGAACATTTTAATCTAAAAAAAGTTGAGATTTTTTTAAGAGAGTTTCCGAATGTAATCCATAAACGAATACTTTCATTCTGCCCCAGGTGAAAGGAAAAAAGTCAATCCAATCTCAAATGAAAAATACATTTTGTGTACTTATTTCTAAATAAAATCCTTCTGACTAACAAGGAAGGTCTTCATACTGGGCATACTCAGATTTGTTTGGAAAAAAAATACTAATTAAATTACTCATGTATGTAATACATGATCAGAAAAAATTAGCGGCGGAATTACAGTGGGAAATATGTAAAAAAATAAAATACTTTCGAATATTTGGCGTGAAAAGACGAAAATGCCACATGATTTGGCGAGCAGCACTTTTCTCCGCCAAAAGCAAACGATTTTAATGCAACTGAAAACTTTTGGATTTTTAGAGTCCATGTAAATGAATTTAAACATAAACAATGAGTGAGTTGAATATATATATATATATATATATATATATATATATATATATATATATATATATATATATGTATATATATATATATATATACAGGGTGATTCTAATTTTTTTTTACAATAAAAGAGGGGTGATAGTACACATCAAGAAAAACAATATTAAATAAGAGACCAAGGGTCCAAAACGTTTTCCAAAGGAGATAGCCGCCATTAAACTTTAGGGACCAAAATTTCAAATAAATATAAAAAATGGAAAAATCGGTCGACTGATTTGCGGTTTTCACTAAAATTATTCTTTATGCCGGCATTTTCTTGAAATTAAAATATAAAGATAAATTTCAAAAAATGCCGATAGAGGGCGCTTTAGACTTTGGAGTAACGAACAACTATTTTTGCCGGTATCTTTTGCATCTCATTGAATGTTTCGTAAGCATAATTTTAAACTTAAATTTTGAGCTCAAAATCTGAAAGCTGGGAGTAGTTAAACACCGCAAATTGAACTGTGTTCAGAGGGTTCAAATTTCAAATGATTTTCAAAAACGGAAAAATTGGTTCATTGATTTGTGGTTTTCACTAAAACTATTCTTTATGTTGGCATTTTCTTTAAAATAAATTATAAAGATAAATTTCAAAAAATGTCGATAGAGGGCGCTTTAGAGTTTGGAGTAACGAACTACTATTTTTTGCATCTCGTTAATGATTTCGGAAGCTTAGAGTTAAACTTAAATTTTGAGCTCAAAATCTGAATAGTAGGGAGTGGTTAAGTAGCACAAACTGAACTGTGTTTAAGGGGGAGGGGGAGGTTGAAATTTGAAATAATTATAGAAAATGGAAAAATTGGTCGATTCTTTTTCGGTTTAAAATAAAACTATTCTTTAAGTCAGTTTCTTCTTGAAAATAAATTTTAAAGATAAATTTTAAAAACTTCCGTCAGAGGGCGCCTTAAATTTCAGAGTAACCAACAATTTATTTTAACCATTATTTTTTGGTTCTAATTAAATGCTTGCGAAAGCTTTTTAAATGTTTTCGGAAGCTTAGATTTAAACTTAAATTTTGAGCTAAAATTTTGAATCGTTATGAGGAGTTAAGAAGCGCAAATTGAAGTGTGTTCAGGAGTTGAAATTTAACTCTCCTTCCTCCTAGAACACAATTCAGTTTCTCGCTAATTAAACACTCCCAACGATTCAGAATTTGAGGCTAAAATTTAAGTCTATGCATTTGAAAGCATTCAATGAGATTAAAAAAATAACAGTTAAAAATAATTGTACGCTACTCGAAAGTCTAAAGCGCCCTCTATCGGCATTTTGTGAAATTTATCTTTAATGTTTATTTTCAAGATATTGCTGATTTAAAAATTAGTTTTAGCGAAAACCGCAAACGAATCGACCAATTTTTCCGTTTTTTACAATCATTTGAAATTTGAACCCTCTGAACACAGCTAAGTTTGTCTACTTAATAACTTCCAGCTATCCAGATTTTGAGCTCAAAGTTTAAGTTCAAGTCTAAGCTTACGAAAGCATTTAATAAGATGAAAAAAATAACGCCAAAAAAAAGTTGTTCGTTAATCCAATGTCTAAAGCGCCCTCTGTCGGCATTTTTTGAAATTTATCTTTATAATTTATTTCCACGGAAATATCTAAATAAAGAATAGTTTTAGTGAAAACCGCAAATCAATCGACCAATTTTTCCATTTTTTATAATCGTTTGAAATTTGAACCCTATGAAGACAGCTCTGTTTGGGTTACTTAACCACTCCCAAATATTCATTTTAAGCTCAAAATTTAAGCTTGAGTCTAAGCTTACGAAAACATTTAATGAGGTGCAAAAATAGTCGTTCGTTACTAGAAAGTCTAAAGCGCCCTCTATCGTCATTTTTTAAAATTTATCTTTATAATTTAATTTCAAGAAAGTGCCGACAGAAAGAACAATTTTAGTGAAAACTGCAAATCAATCGACCGAGTTTTCCGTTTTTTATGTATATTTGAAATTTTGGTCCCTAAACTTTAATGGTGGTTATCTCCTTTGGAAAACGTTTTGGACCCTTGGTCTCTTATTTAATATTGTTTGTCTGGATGTGTACTATCACCCCTGTTTTATTGTAAAAAAAATTAGAATCACCCTGTATATATATATTATTTGATGCCGTATTTATTTAATTTACCCCTGGAAAAAAATATCTTCATACATAAATAATTCTTGTTTAGTAAAATTATTTTCATACATTTAAGAGCATTTGAAAATAAAAGCCAGATGTTTCCATAGCAACGATATCGAATTGACAATGCTCAACTGGACTTTGAACTTGAAACAATTTTAATTAATTTAAATTTGAGTTTCGTTTTAAATATCAAATTTTGATAGTTAAATTTGAATATAAATACATATAAATATCAATGTAACGAAATTATTCTTAAAAAAAAAAAAACTAAAACGAACAAAACCAAAGATATTTAATTTATCTGAGCACGTTGAACATAATTTTTTTTTCTTTTAAAATACATTTGAAAAAAAAAAAAAAAACAGTTTTTGAAATTGCTTTTCATCGCCAACCGATGATAAATCGCCAAATAACGAAATGTTCATTATTTTTTTTACGGTCAAGGTACGGAGGTTCTGTCGAATTTTTTTTTATAAACGTATATATCCTCATGAGAAGAACGTACTGTAATTTTTTCAGATTTTTCGGAGTAAGCCCGTATGGAGACCTTCTTTGTAAGAATAATCTAATTAAGAATTGGAAAAAATGTTACAAAATAATTACCTTTGTAAAAAGTCACAAAGAAAGAAATTTCCATTATTGCTACAAAATTGTTACACATACCATTTATCACTATTTTGGTACTTGTGAGGTTACTTTGATCTTTTAAATAAAAAAAGAAGATTTATTCTTCTACAAATAAGATAATAAGTGTCAACAAAATATTACCTTTGATAAATCTTAACTCATGTATAATCATAGATTTTTTCAATTTTTTAATTTGATCGAAATTGCTTATGTTTTTATGAAGCTAACTTGAAAACTAATTTTTGGGGTTACTTTTTGCCAGACCTGATTTGGTCCGAAGTAGCCGCAGTTTCTAAGATATGCCATGTTAAAAATATATATATATATATTTTAATATATCGAATATGCTGTTTCAATTTATTAGCTAATCTTTTTACAAAGGGCTTAAAAAATCAAACATATAAAATGTATTCCATATATATAAATCTTAGTGAATAGATAAAAAAAAGTTTTATGCAGAAGCCACTTCGTTCTAGAATTTCAAAGATTATTAAAGAATGCCACGTTAAAACCACACAGTTTATTTCATTCTTTTATGGTAATTGTCTATAACCCTATTTCGACGTTAGAAAATAATATATAATGTTGTTTAATAATGGAAATATTAGTGGGACCATTAATAGTGTAACCATTAAAAGTAGTATAACCATTAACCATTAAAGTGTCTCAAACTATTTACAGCTGACGGTTTTCTAATAATTATCTGACATTGTGCTTCCAATATAAATAATATAAATGTATGGTGTAACATTTACCTTTTGAAAATAATATTGTAGTGTCTTTTCTAAGTATTATTAAATGTAGTATATTTTAATATATTTATATTTCTGATTTGTTGTAATACTTTTAAATTTTTGAAGAGATAAAAATGAGATGAGACATTGCTAATTTTTAACTAACAAAACTAAATCTTCTAATAAAAATAACATTTTAGTAAATGAAAAACGATCATTCAACACTTCATTTAAGCCTTAATAAAAATTAAGACAAAAAAATGTGATTTTAATTCATAATTGAGCAAATAGTACTAGAAACAATAAATTCCACTTCCTAAAAAATATATTTTTATAAAATAACATAAATCAAGAAACAAAAACCAGATCACAATACAAAAAAGAAATTCTTAAGAGGTATTTTTTATATTGTCTTTACTCAAGTTATTTCAAAACTTATTTCTACACTTTTTACCTTAGGGAATACTCGAAACAAGTAAGTGATCAAAAAACTGTTTTCTATATTTTTCTATTCATCTGTTTGTTTTAGAAGAGATTTATCCAAATCCTCGAGACAATTTAATCACACTTTTTTTAAAGATGCTAAATTTAGAAGAGGATAAGGAATAAATTGTCAAAAATTAGTTATATTTTTAGTAAAATAATAAATTTATTAAATAAGCGTTTAAATATACTTAATAAGAATATGAAACTAATTTATCACATTTTTAATGCATTTTTGCCATCCGTAAAGATTATTCGAATGACCTTTTCGTTCCACCTATCCACATATGTGCACCTTCGTACCGCGCCGTTTTATTTAGCTATTCGAATTTAATTTCAATATTTATATTCGAATATTAAGTTTTGAAGTCTAAGTTTCGAACTAATGTAAATAAATTAAAAATTTTGTTTTCACGCAAAATAGGAGACGAAATACTTCAGTAATAATCAATAATATCGCATTAATATTCAATAAGGAAGCGATTAAAACTGAAAAGTGATAATGTGCAATTATTTTTATGATTTTCATATACAATATAAATTAAAAATTTTGCCCGAATTATAATAATTCATTATAAAATAGCTGTTCGTATAACACTGCATCTTGTTCTATCTTGATATAGGTCAGTTTTAGTATTTTTTCTTTTTGTGAAATAGATGGTTGCTCTTGGTTGAGTGACTCAAGAAAAAAAAATTTTTATAATGATGAAATTTTCGGAAGAAATGGCGTCGATTTAATTAAAAGCTCAAGGTCTGCTTTTTTTATGAAATAAAATTGCCCACTAGTGTTCAGCAAATATTTCGACGAACAATACAGACATTATTATGGACAGAACCCTCCTATTTACCCATATAAATAAAAAGAAAGGATTACAATCCTAATAAAGCGATCGTATGACAGATTTAAAGTAACAAGCAGCGTTAGTGATATTCCCGGACATAGAAGGTTTAGTGTGGGTGAAGTAATAGTTGAATGCTTTCGGCAATTGTTTCAACGTTGTCCTTCTCAAAGAAAGAGAGAAGCATCACGAGAACGTTAAATGTTTGTTAATAAAGTTCCTGAGTGTACTGTGACGAGAGTTATTTTAAAGAACACTTGCCGGTAACTAAAATACCGCTTGGACATTCTTCGAGATACCAAAAAAAGCAGATGGTGAACTTTTCTGACATACATGGCTATTATACTAACCCGGATAGTAAAATTCGATTTCAGTTTAAGTCAAAATTTATAAATGAAACGCAAAATTAAAGAAAAAAGAAAATTTTGAAAGGAAGAATTCTAATTATATGTCATTATTTTTTCTGCAGTAACAGCAACCTATGTATATATATTCAAATATATAACATTTTACTCTGAAAAAAATTGGAATATTTTTATGAGGGTTTCCGAATGCAATCCATAAACGAATAGTTTCATTCTGTCTCATGTGAAACGAAAAGAGCTAATCCAATCTTAGATGAAACATACATTTTATGTGCTTATTTCTAAATAAAATCCACCTGACGAAGAGTAATCTGAGGAAGGACATATAAATTGAAAAAATGATACAAAATAATTACTTTGTAAAAAGTCACTAGGAAAGAAGTTTCCATCATTGCTATAGAATCTGCAAACATACCGCCAACCGCTACTTTGATCCTTGTGGGGTTTTTATGTGGGTAATTTGGTCCTTTAAATAAAAAAAATGCTTTATTCTTCTACAAATAAGATAAGTTTTAGCAAAATATTACCTTTGATAAATCGCAACTCAAGTGTGATCATAGATCTATATTTAACTTTTTAATTTGATCAAAATTGCCTGCGTTTTACTGAATCTAACATTAAAACTAATTTTCGGGGTTAGTTTTTGACAGACCTGATTTGGTCCGAAGTAGCCACAGTTTCTAAGATAGGCTATGTAAAAAATATTTTTTCTATCGAGTATGCTGTTTTATTTTTTTAGCTGATTTTTTTACAAAAGTCTTCAAAAATCAAACATATATGAAACATATTCAATTTATGTGAGATTTAGTGAATAGATAAAATAAAGTCCTTTGCAGAACCCACTTTGTTCTAGAATTTCAAAGATTATTTAAAAAATGCCACGTTAAAACCACACAGCCTGTTTCATTGTTTTATGTTTTGTCTCCAGGCCAATTTCGACATTAGAAGATAACATGTAATATTTTTAATAATGGACAAGTTAGTAGAACCATTAATAGTATAATCATTATTAGTAGCATTACCATTAACTAATAAACTGGATCAAACTAGTACCGGTTGACGGTTTTATAATAATTATCTGATACTGTTCTTCCAATATAAATAATATAAATGCATGGTATAACATTTATCTGAATGAACAATCTTTTGAAATTAATATTGTAGTGTCTTTTCAAAGTATTGTTAAATTTAGTATATTTTAATACAATTATATTTCTGTTTTGTTGTAATATTTTTAATTTATTGAAGAGATAAAAATGAGAAGTGACACTGCTAATTTTATAACGCACGACTAAACTAAATCTTCTAATAAAAAACTAATATTTTAGAAAATGAAAGACGATCATTCAATCCTTCATTTAAGCCTAAATAAAATATATGTCAAAAAATTGTGATTTGAATTCATAATAGAACAAATGGTACTAGAAATAATAACTTTCACTTTCTAAAAAGTATTTTTTAAAAATAACGTAAATCTAGAAACAAAAACCAGATCGCAATAGAAAAAAGGATTTCTTAAGAGGTCTTTTTTACATTGTCTCACACAAGTTCTTTCAAAACTTATTTCTACAGTTTTTACCTCAGGGAATACTCGAAACAAGTAAGTGATCAAAAAACTATTTTCTATATTTTTCTATTCTTCTGTTTGTTTTAGATGAGATTTATCCAAATCCTCGAGACAATTTAAACACACTTTTTTTAAAGATGCTAAATTTAGAAGAGAATAAAGAATACATTGTCAAAAAATATTCATATTTTTAGTAAAGTTATTTAGTAATATTTATTAGGTTTAAATTCTTTAAATAAGTGTTCAAACATACTTAATAACAAGGTAGTTATATAAAACTAATTTATCACATTTTAAATGCATTTTTGCATCCGTAAAGATTATTCTAATAACCTTTTCGTTCCATTGATCCACATATGTGCACCTCCGTACCGCGCCATTTTATTAATTATATTCGAATTTAATTACAATACTTATATTCGAATTATATGTTTTGAAGTCTAAGTTTCGAACTGATGTACATAAAATAAAAATTTTGCTTTCACGTAAAATAGGAGAAGAAATACTTTAGTAATAATCAATAATATCGCATTAATATTCAATAAAGAAGAGACTAAAACTGAAAAGTTATATGTGCAATTATTTTTATGATTTTCACATACAAGATGAATTAAAAATCTTGGCCGGATTATAATAATTCATTATAAAATAGCTGTCTGTATAACAATGCATCTTTTTCTACCTTGATATAGGTCAGTTTTAGTATTTTTTCTTTTTCTGAAATAGATGGTTACTCTTGGTTGAGTGACTCAAGGAAAAAAAAAACTTTATAATAATGAAATTTTCGGAAGAAATGGCGTCGATTTAATAAAAAGCTGAAGGTCTGCTTTTTTTCATGAAATGAAATTGCCCACTAGTGTTCAGCAAATATTTCGACGAACAATACAGACATTGTTATGGACACAATCTTCCTATTTACCTATACAAATAAAAAGAAAGGATTACGATCCCAGTAAAGTTACAGTATCACAGATTTTAAGTAACAGGCAGCGTTGGTGATATTCCCGAACATAGAATGTTTAGTGTGGATGAAGTAGTAGTTGAATGCTTTCGGCAATTGTTTCAACGTTGTCCTTCTCAAAGAAAGGGAGAAGCATCACGAGAACTTTAAATGTTTGTTAATAAAGTTCCTGAGTGTACTGTGACGAGAGTTATTTTAAAGAACATTTCCCGGTAACTAAAATACCGCTTAGACATTCTTCAAGATACCAAGAAGCAGATGTTGAACTTTTCTGACATACATGGTCTAATAAAATATTTATAACAATACTTAAGAGTATTAATGAATTTTGTGAGAGTGCTTTTATATTAGTGATTTTATATTATATCTCTCTTCAACAATTTATATTAGCTTCCTGTGATTTAATTGGCTCCGCATTCAGTATGTTAATTCTTAAACGATCTGAGAAAAGTTTATCAGAAAACAACTGTAAAGTTCTAATAGCTCTTCCAATTAGCTAGCACCTGTTTTATACCGATTTTGAAAAAATATGAAAATTAAATCACGTAAATATCAATACAGTTCTTCGAGTGCAATATTAGGGATAAATTTATTCCATTTAAAGAGTAAAAATTTCATTTTCTTTATTTATAAGCGTTTTTATTCTATTTTTTCTGCAATGTATCTGTAAAAAAAACACTTTTCGAGTTTTTTCTTTTTTTTTTTAGAAAATTTTAAAACTTTGGCTTGAGGAACTTAAACGTAGGAATTTAAACACAAATAATTTTGTGTACATATATCATTTATACATATACATATATATACATATAGTATTTTGCAAAAAATTCTTAGCAATGAAATTTCTGAAAACAGGTTTTAAATAATTCAAGAGTATTCAACATTCATTTCAAGTAATAAAAGTGAACAGTACATTAGACTGAATATAGCAATGTTGTATAATTTTTAAAAGGGTATGTGAGGAGGCTTGACACAATCGATCTCAGGGACGATTGCATAGATTGTCAAAGCGCACTTACTTTAGAGTTTAGGGAAAAGAATATTACACATTGTACATAATAAAGGATAAATGATTATATTTCTAATATATTATGAAATTTTACTCTATGAATATATAGTAAAATAAAGCAGAAGAAATGGTAATGTAGGTAAGACAATGTTTAAAACTGATTAAAGCTAGGTGTAAAAAAATGCTATAGAAGCACGAAAACATTTAAGGAAACATAAACTCGAAAGTCAATAGGACATTTTATTTCAAGTAAATAGCACCCATAGTTCGTAATTAGGAAGAATTGAAGAAAAAACCCAGGAAGCCTGAAAGCAGCAGCCTTGAGAATTTTGTGCCATGCCTCAACAAAAGTAAATAACATTGATCAAAATATTTCACTAAGGGACGTAGGAAAACTTTACCAAGATCAACAGAATAAGGTGACTATGTGGTAATTAGTGTTGTCATGTCAAATGTCAGAAAACGTGGATGTTTAACGCGGAATGTATGCTCCTGTGCCTTTGATATCATATAAGAGTCTGTTTGCCTGCAAATAACAGAACAAAAAGTACCCAACCAAATCGTTTGAGATTTAAAATATATAATTGTTGCATAATTTTGTCGAGTCATTTTAAATTTTATGAAAATTGGATGTAAAGTTTAATTAGAGGGACGAGCACAAGTATTCCGTTACATTTTCGTCAACAGTAAAAAATAGTTTCAAGTATATACTAAAATATACATTCTGTACAATCTGTGATGCAAAGAATATTTATTATTAATTTACAGGGCCACACAAAAGTGCTCCACTACACAATGGCATATGGGTGAATATTGTTAACGGCGTGTTTTAAAGATATTGAGCTGTTTAAAATTTTCTGCAATCGATAATCAAGTTATTTTCTGTATATTTACAGGAACAAACAAAAGATTTCGATGTCTATAACGAAGTACTGTATCCGAACTACTATATATTACAGCATCAATATATAAATATATTTAAAAGTTTGTTATAGTACGAGCGTACCTCATTTGCTATGTTTCACGTGCAATTTCCAACTTGTTTTTTAACTGATTTTATTTTCCTTAACAAATATTCAAATATCAACTAAAGTGGGTCAAGCCTCCTGTATGTAGGGAGCCTGGATCTACTAGTTACTCATGATTAAATTAATTACCTTTCTAGTGTGTTAGATATTAAATAAATATGGCAATTTTATTTTAAATTTAAATATATAAATTTAAACATGACTTATTATGAAAAATAATACTTTGAGATTAATGAAATAAAAATTTTAATTACAGGCAGGGCAGAATTGTTATCACAACATAAAAAATGCTATACAAACTGATGAAATTGTATTAAAACTTCATAGTTTCCTTTAATTAATTAACACTGGAGTATTTTATTGGCAAGATATGAATTTTGTATGATTTTGACCACGCCCATTCCCATCTTAAACAAGTTGGAAATTGAATGTGAATCGTAGCAAATGAAGTGCGTTTGTACAATATAAATTTTTAAAAATATCCATATCTTACTCTCATAATACACAGTACTCAAGATACAGTATTGTGGTCGAAATCTTTTGTGTGTCATATTAAAAAATTAATACAAATAAAATTGTTACCAAACGATGTCTCAATATATAATTATGCAATGTAATACATTTGTGTGGCCCTGGAAATCAAAAAGAAATATTTTTTGCACCACAGATTGTACAGAATGTATACTATAGTATATACTTCATAGATGTATATCAACTATGTTATGTTCGAAACATTGTAAGACCACTAAAATGCACTTGGAACTTTTTTTTCATTGACCTTAATGTGTCGGAATCTGCGCATCCGGTTTTCATAAAATTCGAAATGACTTGACAAAATAATCTAATAAATATATATTTAAAATTTCAAACGATTTATTTGTGTAGTTTTGTTATATGCGGACGGACAGATAGAACGACAACTATAGATGTTGCGTATCTGCACAATTACGAACGCAACTAAATATTATTATTTGATACCCCTTCATTTATTGCGTTTCCGCCCAGCTGTCTGCTGTAGATTTTTTACATGAAATCACTCCGTCAGTCGATTGTTGAAACTCTTTCCTAATCGTTATTTATCCCAATCCTCATCCCCACTGGATGAGAAGTCTTGCACTGTACTAGGTGGAAGACTATTCTGAATGCAGTTGGTTCGTCTGAATTGGGTGGCAATCTGAAATGTTTGTTATCTGTTGAATCTAGGCTCCTACATGTTCCTAGTATAAAGAATATTACGCTGGCTTAGACTGGACACTTTGTACGTTACTTCACCTATTGAGAGAACTCAAGTCAAGAGGAGAAATTGTTGTTAATAGATGGCACGATTTAGGAACGAGTTTCAACAATCGACTGACGGAGTGATTTCCATGTAAAAAATTTACAGCAGAGAACTGGGCGGAAACGCAATCTATGAAGGGGTATCAAATAATAATTTTTAGACGTGAATCTCTAATCATTCTACATCTTAATTTGTAAGACACAACAAGACTCATATATGAGTCCAAGCTTCACAAATGTGTGGAATTGTTATTTCCTTCTTCATGTCAAATACACGTGTTGCAACTTCATTATATTTGGGGGGAAAGAGTAATCCCTACTGGGGATTTCGGCATGCCAACATCCCCTTCCGAGGGAAAAAACGAGTAGAATGTTTTGGTCTGACGATATTTGTAAAAGATCAAGAAAAAGCTGAGAAAATATCTATTATGTGTTTGTGCAGTGTTGTGCATTGTGATTAATAAACTGTGCATCTACCAAAGAGGACCGAATATTTGATGAAAACGACTTTGAATTTTAAATTGGAACGACGGTGCCAAATATGGGTTATTTCAACAAAAGCAGACGTGAATGCAGATTGTTTATTATTACGCGAAAAATCCAAAATGGGATTTCCAACAGAGTTTTCCCCTGCCATTTTCTGTTCTCGACAACAAATTTGTGATACTGCATGATTCTGACTGGTATAAGATAATGTAGAATTATTTACATAGCACACTGTACTATAGTTTACCACTTGATATTAGCAACGGGAATTTTTTTGACATGATTAAAAAAAAGAAAAACTTAAATTCAAACTGACTGAAGGTGCTGGATATGCAGTAAAATCAGCTCATGAGCTTGCGCACGGCATATGAGCAAAGCATTGGCGATAAAAACGTGAAGCTCGTTAATATTATTCTACATTTATCATCGCTACTACAGATATTCTTTGCGAGTATTTTATTATCATTATTATTATTATTATTTAATAACGCTAAACAAATCCCATTACTTTAGCATCATATTGCTGAAATTAAATGGTCATTTGGTTATATGGCTTTACATTCACGATAAAAACGTACATTATAAAGAAAATCCGCGAATTTTAAGCTTTGCAGTATAAAAAGTATTTTTTTATACAGAAGATTAAATAAATAACTTATTAAATGCATTCTATTAATTATTTAATAAAAAGCATTAACTGAAAAAAGCAAAGGAAAGGAAGAAAGAAAGAAAAAATAAATTATCAAAGATAATTCGAGATATTTGAGTCGAATATTCTCCACTTCCAAGACACTGAAATAAAGATTTCTCTTCTCTTCAGCAAAATTGCCTATTAAGTCTACTGGAATTTCACGTTTAAATGAGTTATATATTTCAGAAATGCATTTTGAAGTCCATTTCCATAAATGTAAATTTCGCTAAATCTAGAAATGTGATCACGAGACAGTTCAGATAGGTAATGTTTCCTGATAATGTATAAATGGTTTTGTCTCATTTTTGAATGGACTATTTAAGGCGAAGGTGGATTCTCAAAAAAAATTTAACCGATTTGCTTGAAAATGAAATATCTGATTACAATTGTAGTTATTTGAGAAAAGCTAAAATTTTAAGGAAAAATTTTAATTTTTTGGTAATTATTAATTATTATTTATTCAAATAATTTCTTAATTGAAAATTCTCCATGCGCACTTCTTTTGCATATAAAATAATTTTTTTATGAGATACCTTTCAGATATAAAAGTAAAACTTCGTTGAAATCCTAAACATAAATGCAAAAAAAAAAAAAAAAAAAAAAAAAAAAAAAATTAATAAAATCTGAACTTTCAACATACTTTATAAATTCCATCTTTATATTCTCAATTTATCTAAAACCGCTATATGAAATAGTAACTATATACCAAAGAAGATTTAATGCGTGTAACATTTTTAGTTGATATTGTATTGTATAATAGTAATCTTTTTTTATAATTTGAAACTCATGTTTTGAAACACGATACAATTTAACAATAAGACAGAAAAGACAATTGTAATCAGAATCATTATCAGATTAACTATGACACGAGTACACGGCGATATTAATGTAACAGCTTTGATGTTGAAATGCAATGTTAGAATATAGATTAAAATGCCAGTGCATTTGACAATGAGTAATTAATTTTCGATATCACAAAATTAACAGTTTATCAGAAAACAATTAAATCGTTTATGTGTTATTTATCTCTTGAGAATATCTTCTGATATTTCCTATAAATTAATTACCATTTATGCATTACTCTATTGATTATTAGAAACGGTATACAAAAAAACTAATCTGTGTTTCCTTAAAAACAATTTTACAGAAAAATAAATTTTTTATTACTATTAACGGAATAACACAAATTAAAATATACATTTATTATGTTATAAATATTTAAAAATATAAAAAACTTAAATGAGAAATACTAAAGCTTTAGAACAGGATATTTTGTAAGATAAGCAAAGCGACTCATTAAATAATAATAATAATAATAATAATAATAATAATAATAATAATAATAATAAACTTTCCCTTTACTTTTAACTTTTTTTTTTATTTTAAAGGCTATCAATCGTGCCCAATTTTTGTTAAGCTTATATTATTAAAGTATTGCGAATTGTTTACACTCCATATTGTTTTAGTATTAAAGTAGGAAAGGATTAAACATGATTTAACATGGGAAACATGATTACATAATTCTGTATTTATATATCCATATTTGTATTTTAAAGATTATCAGTTTTTTTTTTCAATTTTGAACGTATCAGCATGAAATTGGGCGGATATGATCATTGTAAACATTAGAAATCAAAATATATATATATATATATATATACTAAAAATATTGCTAAAAATCAACCTTTATACTATATTAATTTCCTTTTAACAATTTTTCGTACTTAGTTCAACTTATTAAATCAAAATCTTGTTTCTAGATCTAATCTATTAATCTTTATGGAAACGATATAAATTCTTAATTCGCCTTTTAAAATATTTATTCCAATATGCGTAAATTTAAAAAGATGGCTCAAAATTAAAAATATCCTTAATTAAAATTAATTAATCCAAAACTAACTCATTTTTCCCTGTTTTTATCAACCCTTGTTTAAGAAAGTCTTATTAAATTTATTCCAAAACTGTACCTTTCAAAAATATCATTCTTTCTATTTTTTTCCTTCGCGTTTGATATTATTGTGCATCAATAAATTCATTTATTTTCTTTTTGTTCTAAAATTAATCGTCTGTAATGAGATATCGTCTGCAGAATATTAATTCGGATTTCGATTATAAATTAGTTAAATAATAATCTTTTAAAATAAAAATTATCGTCTAAAAGATTCGAGAATGATATGTTTAATCTCGACGATGGACATGAATTCTGTTTACATGTGAAAATCATGCTTAGAGATTAGAGAATTTTCTAGAAGCTTGTCTTAGATTTAAAAAGGAAGCCGAGAGACGAAGATAGATATTCTTTGCTTTTTCTTCGATGAGTCCGTTAAAGATGGCTTGCGGAATTAATGATGGAATATTCTTTTCGATGATTCGGTACAAGACGGCTTGCAAAGGAAGCATTTCCCTCTCTATATGACTACAGTTTAATAAATAAGTTGCAGCAGCCAATGTGTAATTTAATGAATCTTCTACATTTATTTTTTTTCCTCGCTTGCTACAACTCTGTGTTTAAAAAAGGGGAACCAGTGAAGATATTTCGATTTTCTCTTTAAAGTGTCACACATACACACACACACACACATATATATATATATATATATATATATAGAAGGGAAGGAGAATTCTGAAAATTTCTCTTGCATATGATTTGAAATAAAAAACATTATTTTTTTTAATTATTCTAAAAAAATTTAAAAATTATATATGAAAAACACTAATGTTCCAGTAATTTGATAATATTTATGTTTATAAAATTGAAGAAAAATAAGTAGAACTATGATGATTCAGGATTTTTTATGCTTTCTGTAATGAAATTTTGAAAAGGGATGACTCACAGGATATAAAATCAGGTAAGTCGCTTTTTTAAAGCATTTTTCTATTTCTACGTAGATGCGTTTACAGCCAAGGGGAAGAAGAGAGAAGGGTTGCATGTAAAAAGCATCTTAAAATCTGTCGTGGCTTTCGTAATAAAGATTTCAGATATGTTAAATGCCAAAATATGAATATAACGTAGTGTTGAGTACAGTTTAATATATCGTTTTAGATAAGTTTCAGTCTTAACAGGTAGTTTCGTATGTTACTTTCACGGTCGTGATCAATTTTTTTTTTTTTTTTTTTTTTTTTTTTTTTTTTTTTTAATGTTTAAAACATGATTTGTTATGAACGAAATATAGGAGAACCTTTATTCTAAGGTTTAATATATTTTTATGTGCCGAATTATAAGTCACTGTCCCGCTTTTATTTTAGACAGGGAACTTGCCAGCACTATTTGCGTACCACTGTTTTAAGTTATGATTTTCTACACGACGTAACAAGCAAGAAGATATTGCTTGACCCATCCTTTAAAGCTTTTTAATATCATTATTTTTTTAATACAATTTCATACTATTTAATGGAAGAAATATTTAGATTAATCATTAAGATTTTTTTTAACATAAAAGAACCATGTTTATCCAATATTTTCAATTTATTGTATGCAAAAAGAGAATGAGTGAATTAGTTATAAAAACATTTTTTAATACAATTTATTTATGGTAAATGTGTGAAAATTCAATGCTTATTAACAACTATGGTGGTTTTTATTAAGTATAATAGACATTATTCAATCATAAATATTATTTTGAATATATTTCCATCTAACAAAATCATTTTCTGTAGGTGTGTGGACAGTAGATTTAACATGTCCACTGTACGAAATGAGCCAAAAAAGCTCATGCGTATAAAAAGTAGAGTTATCTGTGAAGTTCGACAATGTATTTCCGCCGCTAGCGCCATCTGTTGGCGCTATATCTAAAAATTTATTGATTTTATAATAACATTGCAGCAAACCGCGCATTTTTATCGGAAGTCTTTTTTTTTTACATTCAAAGTGGGTCAGTCATTTACTGGACACCCTGTATATACAGAGTGTCCAGTTTCTAAAATGATCGGTATATTTGAAAAATTAATAATACTTAATCGGGTAGTGATAGAAATACACCGTTTGTTGCAATACGCTTGGGACAACAGTAAATTTTCAGGCAGACAAGCTTTCGAAATTAGTTACAATTTTCAGCAAAAGATGGCGCTGCAGTCCGGAAAAATCTAAAGTACGATATTTTCCACATATCCACTATGAGCAGCAACGATATGGCGTAGTCTCTAAACGAAATTACCAGAAACCTTTGTAAAGTGTCGCGGGATGGCTTCACATGCAGAAAAGATGTACTGTTTCAGTTGTTCAATTGTCTCTGGACTGTGGCGGCACACCTGATCTTTTAAGTCAAAAATCCTCTGTTCTAAGGAATAAGCCATTTTTTCACAGCAAAGTTGTAATCTGTGATCAGCGCATGCTTACAGTAGAAAGACGACTTACAGAATGGCGAACTCACAGAATACGTTTTCTTCTATATCTTTCAAATCGCCTGCAGCGCCATCTGTTGTTGAAATAGTAACTAATTTCGAACGTTTGTTTGCTTAAAATTTACTGTTGTCCCAAGCATATTGCAACAAACGGTGTATTTCTATCGCTGCCCGTTTACTTTTTATTGATTTTTTAAATATACCGGTCATTTTTGAAACACCCTGTATATATATATATATATATATATATATATATATACAGTTGCGGTCAAAAGTTTCCGGCCAGGTAGTTTCTTCGATTTATTTGCCAAAAGGTTTCAGCAAAGAAAAAGCACAATTGCTTCAAAAATAATGAATATGTGAATGACCTCTGACCACGTGATCATTTTGATTGGATACTGAAGAGGCTTCATGCAAAGGGATAAAATTTGAAGTTCGCGTGTACAAAAGTTTCCGTCCAGTTATCATTCTTCAGTTTTTTCTATCGGTAAACTGTTTTTTCGTTGTGTTTATGAATGAATCAACGTGTATAGCATAGTCTGAATTCAAAATTGAAAAGTTCAACATTAATTGTTTATAAATGAGTGATTTGTTTGACGCTAAATGTCCAATCTTCTCGAGATATTGCGGCAAAGTTATCAATCGGCAAAATCGACCGTAAACGATATTTAAAAATTAAATAAAGATGGCCGTGGCCTTCAGGACTTTCAGAAATCCGGGAGATCCCGGAAAATTACTATTCCTGTGGACAGAATTATCAGGAGAAAAACTATTGATAATCCGCATAAAAATTCCGCTGCAATATACTGCGATTTACGGGATGAAAATATTGATAAAATAAGTCCGTATGCCGTATCAACATGTTGACGTGATGCATAACTTTATGGAAAAGTCGATGTTAAAATTTTTTCAAAGTTAAAAAAAATACAAACGTACCCGACTGGCGTTTTCCAAAAAACACAAAGTCTGGTTAAGTGAAAACTGGAAAAAAGTTCTATTTTTTCATCAATCGAATTCGAAACAGTTTTGGAAGGGGTGGCAGACACAATGTCCAATGACCTAATAACAAAAGATATTATTCGACATATGTTATTCCTACAATGAAGCATGACGGAGGACACGTTATGCCGTGGGGAGTATTTTCTTCAAAAAGTGTCGGTCCGTTATTTGAAATCCACAGCCAGGTGAATGATACAATGCATAAGGATATCTTGCAAGATTATTTTCTGCCTTATTAGAGAAAAAAATTTGGTCGCATCTATTTTTCTTAACATGATAACGACATAATTAATGTTTGCAAACCTCGATAAGCAATCGTTTTCGCACAAAAAATTTCGTGTTTGAAATGATCAGCCCAAGCGCCCAACATGAATCCAATAGAAAATCTTTGAAAATAAGTTGATAAAAGTCTGCGGAAATATAAATACTCCAACTCAGCCGAAAATTCGCCAAAATTGCAAGAAATGTGGGAGAAACGTACCATAGACGATCTTTAACCATTGATTGTATGAATGTCACGTTGCTGCGCAACAGTACTTATTACTGAAGCTAATAAAATAGTAATACGATAAAATAGTATTTGTAAATGTTGTTGATCACTGTAATTTTCTATTACAATACCACTTTTTTACAAACTTGTGATGGTGACCGGAAACTTTTGAGAACATCCGTTTCCCTGTATACTTAATTTTGTCAGTTAAATTTATTGATATTTACATGTTCTTCCATAAGTAGGTTTCTAACTATTATGTCAATAAAATGTATAAATATCATTTTGAGATTCCTCTTCATATGGGTATATTTACAAATTAACTGAAAAATGTTTGCTGGCCGGAAACTTTTGACCGCCACTGTATATATACTACATCTTGAATTATAAGCAATTGTTGTCTCATAACGATCTTTTTTGCGAATTGCTTTTGTAATTTTTCTATTTATATTTGAAAAATCCTTCGGCTTTATTGGAATGTACTATTCGATTTCACAGTTTCTGAATAAAAGCATCGAACAATGTTCTGCGTTTCTGAAAAAAAAAAAAATTCAAGAATGTGTCGGAAAATAGATAGTTTGTCGAAGAGCTTTAATATTAAAAAATAAAACGGTGCCAACTGTCTTGCCTTTCGGTCGAAACTTTGGGGTTTTTTTAATTTAAAATACATACTTTTTTTCTTTATATCTTTTTTCGTGTTTGCCCAAGTCAAAAAAATCAGCGAAAATTAAAAGTAGAGGTTTATCTCATTGGATGTTCTATTTGATTAAAGATTTTATGAAGGCTTTTATTTGACCTCCAAATTACTACACCGGTATTCTGAAGATCTCTTATGATATTTCGAAGGAAAATAAAACTGCAAGAAAATGTATAGCATTTTAAAGGCTTTATAAAGGCTTTTATCATCAAATTAATGGCCTTCAATTTAACTTTATCGACTTCGCTTAATTTTGGTCTGTATGCATCAGGTATTTTAAATAAAGGCCTTCAATTTGCCTTTAGTGATTTGATTACTTAATGAGTAATTACAATGTTCTATCCCTGGGTTCAAATCTTCATTTGGTTGTGTGTAGACGTGTTCCACAATTGTTCTTCAAAATATAAGGATAGGCACGACCCAAGACCCGCATACAATACAATCAATTATAGCACGAAGCCCTCGTTATGATCTCATACTCAACATGTAAAAAATTAAAAATAAATAAATTTCAATTTTTCTAAAAAGCAGTCGCACAAATCCTCAATAATAGTCAATCATGAAAACGAATTATTTCTGCGTCTGTGTAAATGAAATATAAATCATACGAACTCCGTATTCTATAGAAAACACATTGAAATGTAAATTAATATTACATTTAAAATTTTTGTCAGGTCTGAGTTAACATAACATTATTCAAATATACAACAACATGTTTTTCTCCATTGAACACAATGTGAAATAATACTTTAACGAGTTCGAGTAAACTAATTATAAATGGTATTTATTTGAAGTTCTGAAAATGTACATTAACTCACATTTGAAAGAGTTAAACATGGTTGAAAAGTGTCATAAATAACTTTTATTCAAAGATCAATAAATTTACGAAATTTATTTGTATATACATTAACTATAAATTAAAATAGCAAATAAAGCCTTTGTGCAAAAATGTTTAAAAATAGAAAACTAACCATTATAAATGCACAAATAAAGTACGAGAAGGTAGAAAACAGCTGTTTCGAATCTACTATCGAGATTCTTCATCAGTGCAAAACTCAGCGAGCTAGAAAAAGCAAAACTGAGGGAACTGAACTTTGCTCAGTTTTGCTTTTTCTAGCTGGCTGAGTTTTGCACTGATGAAGAATCTCGATAGTAGATTCGAAACAGCTGTTTGCTACCTTCTTATACTTTATTTGTGCATTTATAATCATTGGTTTTATATCTTTAAACATTAACTATAAATGCTATGCAGTTAATTTATATTACTAAAAGTTCTACACTAAGCGTTAATAACATACAAAAATGAGACGGCAATATATTTTCAGGAAAACGGAATAATGACGGATTAGACCATTTAAAAAAATTATCACAAGAAGAATAATTTAAATGTAGTGAAATTTGAAAGCGAAATGTGTAAAGCACCTGGACTGGACCACGGAAATTTGTAAGGTCTAATTATATCATTATCTAACATAAATTTGAATACTTGCTTTTCTAAATTTAATTTTATTTAGTCTAATGGGGGAGAATATGAATAGACTGGTGGACCTTCAGTATCAATATAATGCTTTACATTGTTTTTTGAATTGCTTATTAAAAGATTTGGCTTCGTTATATTAGGATATTGTAGAAACAGGTGTGCATATTGAAAATTTTTGTCAGTTGTACTTATGCTATCAGCTCTTGATGCATACATAACATCGCTTTTGATAGAAAAATTTGTCCATGAAAAGTTTGCATGTGTTTAAATCACGCCCGGGTCAGCAGAATTGAGATAAGCCATTACTACGATATTTCTATTTTACTTAATATAAAAAATTAATTAACATCATTTTGTTGTATTAAGTTATTATTTAAAATAAAATTAAATAAAACTTTTTCTGCATACCAACAACGAAAACAAAAATTTTATTCTTTTAATAACAAATATATCGTTTTTTTTTCTTTTAGTTGACATTACAATAAAATTAACTTTGACAAGTTCTTTGAGACTACACATCTATGCAGTTACCTAAATTTAGATAGTAAATGACATCACATGCATAGAATAAATAGTAATGTTGTTTCTTCCATTATGCACATGCATTACGTAAGGATTTCTCTTCTGCAACTTGATTCATCTGTTAAGTATACATAAAAATAAAGAGAGGGAGAGAAAGTGAAAATGCAGAAGATCAACATACTGAAAGTGTACTACATACAATGCATAAATTCACAAAAATGACAAATGTTAATAATAATTGTATTAAATTAAAAAATGCACGTTTCTCATATAAATTAGATAAAAAATGAGAACAATAGAATCAGTGCTATCTATGTAGGTACGTCAGAAATAAATATATAAATCCATTGGGATTTTCAATGTATTTACTTCAAAGTGTACGATTCGCCAAATAGCCTAAAATGTAAAGCAAATATCTTTATAGAAAAAAATTGGTTAGAAAACATATGATCAAAAAATATATATTAGAAATTGCAAAAAAAAAAAAAAAAAAAAAAAAAAAATAGCCATTTTTTCACATAATTTCAATATTTTTATTTTTTAAATTATTACCATTGATATGAAAATACCTGATAAATGATTTTCTGTCGTACCTCATTTTCAAATTTGATTTTAAAAAATTATAGGAGAAAACATTATATGAAAGATATTTTTATTAAATGAAAAGGTAATTTTATTATTTAGTCTTTTCTTTTTGTTTTGCTTATAAAAAGCGTACATTGTGAAAGAAATGTAACTTTTTTTCCATAAAGAAATATTCGAATAAATGGTTAACTTAATTTTTTTAAATATAATGTTGCCTACCACGATTAAAGAAAACTTCCGGATAATTAAGCAAATAAAGTCTTTCCATCAAGTTTATTACTTTGCCCACTCAATTATTTTTTCAATGAAATGTATGGTATTAAAAAAATGTAAATAAATCGAAAAATTTTGAGATAAATAATTCTTCCTGAAACTCCCACAATGGAACTTTTGAGGTTTGAATTAAATTGTTGAATAAGCTATAAATTGTCCTATTTTTACGATACTTCCCTTTAAAATAAAACAAAAGTTTCAATGATTCTATATAAAAATTTTTATATTAGAATTTCAAGTAAATTATTATATTTACTCGAAAATAACATAATTTAAAATTTTAAAAATAAAGATGTAATTTTTAAAATATCAAAGGAAAAAAAATAACGATTTTATTTTTTTTCTAATTTTATCATCACCATAGCTGAGAAATTTGCCCGTCTTGAAACCAGTTCGTTTTCGCCTTCCTCGCAAACCAGCACCAACAATGTAGATACATATTATGTATATTCTTTTCTAATCGTTATCACATTAGAAACATTCTGTTGACATTAAATACTTAAATTCTGGGAAGAAATGACAGTCCTTTGGAAGCAAGTCCGGCTGTTGGAGCGTCATAAAAAAATCCACTTAAACGTGTAAAGAAAATCTCTAATAAAAAAAAATTATAAATTATTCAAAAGCTAATCTAATTCATGGATATTCCATGTAGATAACTTTCACTGTATAGATAAGTGAGAGCATTTTTTCAAGACTTTTCGATGCAAAATCTCGTATTAAAAGCAAAACATTTCATTTTTTTTATCTTGTTGTTACTTTGAAAAGCACTACAAAATTAAAAACAATGCTAATTCTATTTTTTAAACATTTAAATTTTAAATGTACAACTATTTACAACGAAATATTTGCTACTAATATTGTTATTGATATTGATTTTTCCAAGTTAATTCAAGAAACTAATAGTAATTTCCTTCCATTTTAAAAACCAATAAAATAGAGCCTGCTGATTCGCTCAAAGTTTACATCATAATAATATTAAGTAGCAAAAATATAAAATAATAATTCTCTAGTAAATAGTATGATTTGAAGCCTCCAGCCTACTAAATAGAGTCCCGCGGAAAGAATTTTGAAACATTTCACAGTCTCTGCTCTTTCTGAAATTTCAAAATAAATGCCATGCAGATTACTTATCCATTATCAAATAGCGTACACTTCAGTAAACCTGCGATGAGTTTCGATTGAAAGGGTATTTTTTGCATTCTAAAAACGGGTAGCACTTCGCATTTGTTGGCATTATAAACATTATAAACAACAAAAGAATACTCTCAGCATGTATCAAAATAACTTGATACTTTTTCCTCGGGGAAAGCCATGATATTAATGAAGACATCTGCACTACTTTACTTTTTACGTTCTTCTTGATTAACTACTTGAACGAACTTATTCCAAGATAAACAAAAGTATCAAAATCAAACTATATGATCCAAATCTACTCGTTCATATTTATTAAATGTTAACTTTTTCCCCAAAAGTTAGTTAATGTAAAATAACAATTTGTGACAAATCCGTTATTATTCAGCGTCTTTTAAAGAGCAAGTAAAATCAGGATCACTCTATTGACGGTATCCTTTAGAATTTTCACGATATTTGACGATATTTTACTTTAGTTGCACCATAGAGTTAAATATTGAATTATGTGAAAACATCACTGATATCGTTCGCACAAGCTCAGTTAAGAATGTTTCATACAACTATTTAGGTTTAATAAATTATTTAATGTAGTTATATTCTGATTGCACTATTTTGTCTCTACTACGTTTTGTCAATTATTCTGAAACTATCGTAAGATTTTTTTAAACATTCTGCATAAGCGAAAAACAGGCAAGAATTTTTGAATTTTTCAAAACAGATCTCTGTATCTCCATGAATACACGTTACATTCTGCCAAAAATCATATGACATGTTTTACAGTGTCCACTTATTTCTATTTTGTAGCGTCAGATCATTGCGTGCTTTTTAATGTATATGGTGAATCTAATTATCATTATTTTTTTATTGACCCTCAAATTGTTTTTCTTATAAAATGGATGTTGATAAATATGAGGTGTATTGTAATATGTACAGTTCTAAAATTTCAAAATCTGACAAGTATATTTTTAAATATTTGACGTAATGTTTAAAGTAGAAAATATCTTGTAATTATTGGACATATAATGTATATTGAATGTTTCTACATTACAATATCCCATTCAAATTAGATTTAAATTATGTTAAAATAAAATAAAAAATGTATTAAGCTTTTTTAAATCATTATTTCTTTATTTATTGATTTTTTAGTTTAAATACTTTAGTGCGAAATAGTTAAATCCTTGTAATTTTTCCTATAACAGTGTCAAAAGAAATGGTTAATTTGATTCCCTGAAAATATGGGCCATTTTCAAATTTCGCTTACATATGCTGTCCCAGAATAAAAAGAAGAAAATTCAAACATAAATTAATATTTAAAGTTTGCTTTGAGCTAAGCATTAATTAAAGAAGATTATATTGAACATTTCTAACATGAAAAATTAAAAGTAATTAAGATATGAATCTTTCAAATTTTGATTGTAAGCAAAAATGCCTGCCTCATTCCAAGTTTTATGTCTTTAACTGTGCTTTTTTTTTAAAATTTGAGTTAACTTTTTTAAATAAAAAAGTTTAACTATTTTAAATATGAAATGTTAATGTTAATGAAAAATACCATTCCAAAAGATGTTTTCTTTATGAAATTACCAGAAATATTTTGTCCTTCACTTTTTGTCAAGTCCGTTACCTTGTGATTATTTTAGAAAAAATAGGTTTCGAATTCTGCCTAAAGTTAGAAGCAAATATTCGGCGATATAGTTAAACTAGTCACGCAACTTGTACTTGCCATTTTATACTCTTCAATTGTGAAGCAATGTAATAGTGGCAAGAATAAACTTTTATCGAAGTTGGTGGGATTTTTTTTTTCCCTGTCAAATCTGTTAACGTAACTTTTAATATTAAAATAATGATTTTGCACTTTTGTAATTATATATTGTTTACTAAATAGTTTCAAAAGTTATATGTATTATTATCGAAGTTATAAATTATACAAGCTAGTTTATTTCTAATAGTTTTATTTGAAATGTCAAGTCCGTTACTTGTCACGTCTGTTATCATATTTGTAAGCGATGAAATGTAAGCTGCTAAGTAAGTTTACTAAATAGTTTTAGAAGGTATGTAAATTATTATCTAAGTTAGAAAATATACAAGCTAGTTCATTTTAATAGTTTTTTTAGCTTCATTTGAACTGTCAAATCCGTTACTTGTCAAGTCCGCTATCATGAAATATAAGCGAATGGTGAAAATGACCCATGTAATATATTGGAGGATTGAAGAAAACTTTCAGGTTCTTAGGCAAATAGAAAGATTTCTCTTTCAAAACAGATTTTATTTTTCTAGATTTTCTATCAATTATTTTTATACAGTTTTTTTTTTTCAAATTTTATACAGTATTTTATTTTTCAAGAAAACAAATGTTTTTTTTTTTTTTTTTTTTTTTAAATCAGAATTCGATGGAAAAATGTTTTGATACATAGATATACCACAATGAAACTTTTAAAATTGAAAATAAAAACTCGGTTAAGATATAAACTGGCGTACTTTTTCAGATATTTCTATTTTAAGAAAAAAAACTGATTTAAAAATAGATAGCAAACATGAAAAGAAGTTTTCAGAAACATATGTTTAATTGAAAAAATAAAATATATTTTTTTCAAAATAAAAAATATTGTATAAAATATATTTTGTATCGTTAAATCTACGAACGCTGTGTAAATAATGAGCTTATTGTTTTATATAGATTTATTCGATAGATAAATTATCTCTTTACTTTCAGGTTTTTCGCTTTCAGGTTTTTTTGGGGGAGTGAATTATGAGGATCATATTCGCCATTACCTCAGTTATACTGAAGAGAATATGGAAAATGCAATGATAGGTTTCAATTAATGACTGTAAAAATCTAGACACTACAGCATTCCACATAGCACATAGAAATCTTGTCACTTACAGCCTTCAAAATCAAGTTTTATGTCGTCCAACAATCCGTACTGATAAAGAAGAGTACATGCCTGACAAACACTGTACATGCTATATTTTTCAGTAATTACGGACGCGCCAAAACTAGCCCAGATTACTAAGAAGCCTCCATGTACCCTTGATCTGTGGGTAATACATCCTTTTCTTTTCGAAGGCCATGCCAATACGAATAAATGTGTGTACATCGAAATTAAACTCCCTTTCTCAACTGAAAATAATTTTAGGTCAATTCGTTTGCTCCTTCAGATATTTTTCTGCATACTTAATGTGGCCTTTACATTTTTCTGGTTTAAATTTTCATTGCTCTCACTCATTTATCTACTATTACTCAAAAAAATAAAGGTGTCTTTCTCTTTATGTGTATATTGCTTTATTATATGTGGTTGACATCTGAAAGAATCTAGAAATGAAGTCTTTGAACGTTTCCTTTTGTCAGCACTTGATTTAAGTAATTATATTGTTATATACTAGCTTATGACTTCTTTCAATATCAGAAAGCATTTTCCCTCTCAACATCGAAAAAATTTTTTTTGATCCAAATGAATACCCTGAAAACCACCGTTAAATTATTTCTTAAATGATATGCGTATTTATCTGCAAATCACGATCCGCGGTTTAAAGAATTTATCTTTCTTACTTTTTTTTCATCATAAAATTAACGAAATATATATTTTGCATATTAGTTCAATTTTAAAAACAAATATTTTTACATTTGCATTGAACATGCCAAATGTCTCTTTTTAAACCTCTCTCCTCTCTCTCTCCCTCCCCCCTCTCTCTCTCTTTTATTATTATTATTATTATTTTTTTTTTTTTTGCTGCTGTTCAAACAATTTTTCAATCCAATGGATATTGTGTAAAATGTATATGGTATATTATAATAATACTATATATTTATGTTTCATGCCTTTCTTTCTTTCTAACCGATGACCAGGCCCCTATCTGCCGAGTTTTCTCAGCTTAACGGGTTAGATACCTGGTATCGGGGCGGACGACCGCCTAATTGCCACGTAGTAGCAATAAACTTTGCTTCGCATGCCATCATTTCTACAGTATTTGCTTGTCGTTGAGCATACTTTGTTTCGCTTGTTAATTAATGGTACATCCTGATGTTTGAACTGCAAATGGCTTCGCAAGATGGAATCGTAATTTAGAGCCTTGATCAGATGACGAGACCTTCACCTGGCAAGGCACCTCTAGAGGTATAATTCACAGGTAACTTGGAGGACTTTGCACCCACGACGGATTTTACATGCACCAGGCGCCATTAGCGTACATGATGGAATTTTAGCCGGCAAAGTGGGGACGATCTACGCAGACATGTGCCGAGGTCGGCTGATTGTGGCTAACGGTTGCTGGACTGAGTAGTTTATTGCCTTTGTGAATGTAAAGAGTTTGGCGCCGCACATCACTCCCACACGCCGTGCCAGGTAAAATGGGGCTGGAGCTAAAAATTTTTTTTGAGCCGAAACGGTGGCAAGTTCTTAGCAGACAACAGGGGGGACAATTTTGAGGGAGATTTAGAAAAGTAAATAACCAAAACTAAAAAGGCCGAAATGCTAAGTAGTGCCAGAGAAGGGAGAATTTTAGGGCCGAAATGCAAGGCAGTCGAATCGCTGCTGATGGTGACGAGATCCGTCCTTTCTACCGTACCCCAAAAAAGAAAAAGAGAAAAAAAAAGGTGCTTCATGGGCTGTCCCATTGGAGCGGGTCCGGTAGCTCGTGCGGACAGAGTCCAAATGCACCTAATAAAGAGGCGTAATGTCACTAGAAAAAAAAAACAAGGGAAAAAACGAAAACGGAAAACCCCGAACACGTTTCGGACCGCACAGAGACCCTTGAGTCTCTGCGTCGATGAGGTCAACGTGTGCGGTTCGGGGTAAGGGGACTAGAAGGTTGCTTCCCATTACTCTTCGGACCGCTCAGGGTCCCGTGGGTCCCTGCGTCAAAGAGGTCAACTTGAAAGCCTGAGAGGCGTTAGCCCACTAGGGTGGGGTTCCAGAACGTTGTCGGACCGGCCAGAGTCCCTTTAGTCTTTGAGTCTATGAGGTCAACCTGTACGGTTCTGGTGAAGTGGACTTGATTGGTGCTCCCGAATCTCATCGGACCGCACAGGGTCCCTTGAGTCCCTGCATCGATTAGGTCAACTTGAAATTTTCGGGAGCCAAGTCCTAGGGGAGGGAATCCTGGAAGGTAAATGGGTTAGTAACATTGCTATTGTTTAAAATTAACCAGATAGTTCACTTAACCCAAGCACTCCCCGTAAATTCCCTTTTGATTTTTTTTGTAATATATATCTTATGTTGTTTAGATCTGGACGGACAAGCAGTTAGGCGGTTGCGGATGAAGCTTTTTGATTTGTCGTAATGTGCAGCTTGCAGATCCGGGATGTCTTTCGACGTGCTTGCAATAGTATTATTGCGGGGCACCTGTTTCGGGCCGTGGATACTGCTGTTACTGCACGACTACCGCTTACTGCTGTGATCATTGGACATATCATTATTTTAACATTTTATGATTTTTTATTGTTGACCGTAGGGTTTTAGACCTAGGCCATTTTACCTTTAATAACATATAGGACGGACAAGCAGTGCCGGAGGCGGGTGAAGCTTTTTACTGTGTCATGGTGTGCGACTTGCCGATCCGTGATGTCTTGCGACGTGCATGCAGGAAAGTCCTGCGGGGCACCTGTTTCGGGCCTTGGATACTGCTGATATCGCCCGACTACCGCACACTGCTGGGACATAAGACAAAATACACTATTTTATAATTTTTTTTTTTTTTGGCGATAGGAATCCCAGGCCGTTTTATAAGTTTTTTATTTATTTTTTTTATTTTTTTTATTTTTTATTTTTTTTTGCATATAATAACATATAACACAAAAATTCCCGCGGGTACATGAAGGATTAGTGGCTGTAGTAAAGGATTGCTAGTTTTTTTTGTGTGTATGTGTGGTCATTTGTCTATGTGTTCTGATGTATGAGTGACGTGATGTTGTCGCAGTTGTCTTGGAGCCACCTAATTATGATTTTTGCCTTTCTCTGTACGTGTTTGTTTTTTGCTAATTGTTTATGCCATAATTTTTCGTTTTCTGTTGTTATGTTTGCTAGATGATCTGCTTGTGTGAGTGGGCATTGTAGCAGGTAGTGTTTAGGCCTACCCTCCGAACCGCAATCACACTCCTGTGTGTGCGCCTTCTTGAATCTGTGGAGGTATTCTGGGAATGCTCCATGAGCAGTGTAAAGTTGGTAGGTAGTGGCTAACTAATCTATTTTCGTCTACTTTTGGAAAGTACTGGTGAGTTTCCCTGCCTGTGTCCCCATAGTCCCATTCGAACTGCCACTGTTCAGTTGTTAAGTCTTTTAGCGTTCTTTTTAGTTTTGAATTAGGTTTTTCCAGGTAGTATGCACGTTCATTGTTCTGGTTTAGTGCTGCATGTTTGGCTAACACATCGGCCTCTTCGTTTCCTTGGATGCCGACATGCGCCTTGACCCAGTTGATTTTAAAATTGTTTATTGAATCTTTGATTAGGTTGTGTATTTTGTAGACTGTGTCACTGGTGTTGAATGGTTTGCTTAATGAATCTATTGCTGATTGGCAGTCCGACCTAATGCTGTATGGCTCACACAATGAATTGCCCCATTCCGCTGCTTTATGTATAGCCAGTAGTTCGGCTTGGAAGACGCTGTTACAACTTCGTAGAGGCACTGACAAAGTCTTTATTTTTTTATTATTTTTGAAAGCTACAAAAGCCAAACCTGTAGCACCTGATTCCAATTTTGAACCGTCTGTATAAACGCATGTGTCTTTTGGGTTGTGGCCTATACGTGGTTCAATTGTTTCTGCCGGGTGGTTTTGCCATATGTTTACTTTCTGAGTGAAAGATGATTTTGTTGTGTATTGTTGCATTCTTCCTTAATCTTGAGACTATGCCGTATGCCGCTTCATAGTTTACTTTAAGGTGAATTGGAATCAGGTCATCTAGTACCAATAGGGCCGAGGTTGGGGCCGTTCTATAGGCCCTGACTATGGCCAGTGCGAAGTGTCTTTGGCAGCTCGAAAGGATTTCTTTATACCTCTTCGTAAGGCTGTGCCCCCAAATCGGTATGTTTCATGCCTTGTAATATCACTGAATTGTTTTGTTTTTTTTCCTATGCAACAGAATATAGTTATATTTCGATTACAGAAAACTATTAATTCTCCAAACAGAATCATTTCTAATAGAAAACATGCTATTTTAGGCTTCAATAACATATATAAAGTTATAAGAAAATTCAAGCATATTTTCGAGAATTATAGCATAAAATGATTGGAGACTGACAGACACGCATAAATTACAGATTTATTTTAATTACATTGGGGGATGTTAAAAAAATATAATTCTAGACTTTTAAATGATAAATTCAAAATAGTGAAATATTATTGCTTATTTAAGATAAAATCGATTTTTCTGAATGTATGTTATATGTTTGAACCAGTTTATGTGTCATTATTACTTTTAAGAAAATTAAATGTTTATATTGTGTTTATTTTTTTTATATAAAATTCGAATAATTCATTTAGTTTTTTTTTTTCGAAATAATACGAAAATTTTTTTAAATGCATATATTCGAATTTCAGACAAGATTCAAATTCCTAAACATTTTTCGAATGAAGCAATGAGAGCGTATAAAACTTTATTTTTCTGATTTATGAAAAATTCAAAATATAAAGACAGTTTAAATATTTTTTTTTCAGAATTCGTGTGTTATTTTTTTTTTCTAAAAATATTTTTAGTCTTCTGAACCGACAGAAAACCATCAATCATACTTACATCAAGCTTACAGGATTTAACTAAGGCAAGGAAAATTTTATTTAAAAAAAAAAAAAACACAGGGATTTTTGGCTTCACTTTAAAGCTGACATGTGACTCGTGCGGAAATTTTTATTTACACAAAATCACACAAATCTTTTATCATATCGGAATAAATGGCAGTAACGAAATATTGATCCCATGTTATTAAGTGAGTCTTTTTTTTTATAAAAAAAGCCTGTTTTTTATTTTATTTACATTATATTTTAGATCGAAATTGAAATATATGTGCTATACATATCACACAAACATAATACTCATGACAAAATAACAAAGCAATTTTTAGGGCTCCGTATTTAAAAATTACAAATGGAGCAATTATAAAATAACTCCTGTGTCTGTCTGTCTTAGCTATCATACGCATAAACTCTGAAGCATGGAAAGTTCAAAATGTGGGAAATAATAAAGACTATCGACCAACATAATTTACAGATTATTAAACATTTACAAACATATGTATTAGGGGGTAGAGGTGTTAATTAACGCTACTGGAGAAAAAAATATTTATATGTTGTGTGGTGTATCATGTAAAAGCTTTCGTTACGAGCTTAATTGAAAAATACAAATCATTGAGTTTCATGTAATTTTATAATTTTTATTTCTATATTCAACAAATAACTGTAATGAAATGTTCACAGTTATAAGTAAGTAATTATAACATCTACGTTAATATAATAAAACATTTTTTTTCAATTTTCTGTACCGAAAATACTGTTGACTTAGTTGTAAATATCGAGATCATGCATATTGATGCAAAAACCATTTATTTATGTAATATTTGAAATACATTTTTAATTGCAATTTATGACAAAAATAGTTTCATTTTTTGTGTTTTAGGAAAATAGGTGAATAACAAAAAGCAAAATAAAGTTTTGCATAAATAAAACCAAATGTCATACGATATTGTTGATGCATGTTTCACAGAAATCGATCAGCTCCAATTTAGAAATACAGACATAAAAGTAAAGTATACATTACGCAAATGACACTTTCGAACGTTCTCGAGTTTCTAAATCCAAACCTTTATCGTAAAACCATAAAAATCATTATTAATCATTCACCCATTCTTATTGAAAAAGTGACATTTGTACGTAAATATTTCATTGAGTAAGCATAGTAAGATTTTTCCAAAAACTTGTTTCCTTTATGCTTAAATTTATGGCAACAGTATATCATTTTAAGTTCTATTCCTATTTCTATTCATTAGCTACACGAACATTGTCCGTTAAAATAAATAAATATTCTTCTATTTATATCGACATCATTAATTTTAATATCGTTGATTATAGTAAATATGTAAGTACATTATGAACTTTTTAGATTATATAAAATGATAGTTACAAAGATTAAATAACAATATTTAACAATGAGTCGATTAGTCATTAATGCAGCGCGTTTTATTTGAATAGTAGACATTCAAGAAAAAATCATAAAACACTTACAGAAAAAAAAAAAAACTTCCGATTTTGGCTATTTTTATTTTCTTTCTTTATGATACAGAGATTTTGTTACAAAAATTTACTTTTATAATTATTACCATATAATATTAACAAAATCTAAATTCACGTAAACACATAAAAATTGTAGTCTGTCCATAAGGTCTTTTTGTCTGAAATCCTTCCTTTTAACAAAACGAAAAATTACTTAAATTTTTTTGCCATTAAAAATATTTCTGTTTTTAACACATTTGTAAATCTACAGTTTATGTAAATATGTATTAATTAGATATTTTATTTGAATGAATTTTTTCTTATAATGATTCGATTTCAATCTCCTTTCTTTTCTTTTTGACGCTGAAGAACCAAACGTTTTAGATTTTAACCTACTTATCCACGTGCTACTACGATACTAATGTTTTTAATCCTTTTGTATTTTTTTATTTTTTTAAGAAAAATAACTGAAATTAAATTTTCCAAGTTATAAGCATACTAGAAGTTACCCATGACTTCGTTCACATAACATTTAAAGAAGAAATAATTGATCAATCAAGCAAAAAATTTCGATAATGAAAAGCATGTGTAATTAACTTTCTATCGCGAATTTATGGTAAAAAACTTCTGATAATCCCTATTTGCTAATTTGTTTGCTGGTTAAAATTTTCCTTTCAGCGATTAATACTAATAGATAGAAACATTCTTGAATTCTTTTGTTCAGCCCTGTAGTTTTCTATATGCCTTTAATACACGAAAGTATCTTTCTAAAATTTAGTTCAAACAAAAATATTTCTTATTACTACCTAAATTACATTTTCAGAAATTATCATCCGAAGACAACCTTGTATCCAGTTTTTTCGGGACCCTGTATATCATTTTATATATATACTAAAACATTTCTTAGTTTACTAAATGCAGTTCAAAATAAAAATGCATATTTTATTTAAAAATCACCTTTAAGTAAATTACGCTCATATTCAGTAACCTTTCCGAGATCTTTAGTGTAACCGTGTATATCTAAATTTAACTATTTATACTATTACCATTTATACTCTCCATTTAATATGCATACATTTAGCGAAACTTAAAAGCACATATCATAATTCAAAATGCATTTCATCCATGCAACAGTCATCAATCATCATATACAGTACTTCGAATAGAATATATAATATTTGAAATCTTTTGTGTGTCCCTGTAAATGCTATGCACTTCGTATTATGCATGAAATAACTCACATAAAGCCTCAGCAACGTATATCAATTTGATTATACATGAAATCGTTTACCCTAAATAAAATATGTCGGAAACTGTTCCTCTTTTTATTCTTATGCAATGGAATTCTTCTGTGTAACCCTGTAAATGAATAATAAGTCTCCCTTTCACTACATACTTTACAAAATGCATATTTTAGTGCACTTTGTAAATGCATGTAAATTTGAATATGTTTCACAGGGTGTAACATCCTTAAATTTAATTAAAACGACTTTCCCCATAATGCCGTAATGCAGGGCTGTCCAACGCCGTGCCCGCGGGCGCCATGGCGCCCTTTTGAAAATTTCCTGTTATTAAATATTTTAGAAGTAAAATTCCATTATAAAGAAAGTTAAAAAAATCATTAATGTTTTATCAGAGATATTTTTAAAAATTGTGTTTGGCAATTTTATATCAAGGATAAAAGGGCTTAATTTTCTTCTTCATTTTATAAATTTTAGAAAGTTTTTTTTTGTTTATTTTTCTATAATTTTGCTTAGAAAAAGTAATGAACAGTTCAGAAGGATATCTATCGATGAAAGCACTTCCAGACTATCCCTTTGAAACCACTCACATGTTTTAATCACTGTCATGCTTGTCTGTTTTTGTACTTTTCATAAAATTAAACTAATCCACGCTCCACGCCTTCAAAATAAATCAAACCGTATTTTCACATCTTAAAAGAAACCCTACAATACCTCTGATTTTCATATTTATTTATTTGTTATTATTGTTATTATAGACGGCAATCAAAGTTTCTGGCACCTTACCCCCCAAAAAATTATATATACTTCTCATTTTAAAAAATGTATAATTTGAAATTTAGAACACGTAATCGCAGAACTGTAGGGGTCTTGTTTACCACTGTATGATTCATTTGCATTAATTTAAGACGTGCATATATACTAATACTATGCGATAATATTGCCAAATGTTTTCATTCATGTAAATAATGGCGCCCTTCATTGACTGCCAAGAGCCAAGATGCGCCCTTGGTTACTGAAAGGTTGGACAGGCCTGCCGTAATGTAAGGAAAGTTTTTGACAATCCTTGTAAATAAACTAATCATGGTAGAAACTTTATTTTCACTAGGTATTCGTGCTAGGTAAACGTTAAGAGCGTCCAAAAATTTCATGGAAATCGGAGTATATTTACGAAAGTTAGAAAGCGACCAGGCAGACAGACAAACCGAAAGCATAATAACTTTTCAACTTTGTTCGAAAGTGTTAAAAAATCGAGCCAAAAATATATTAATCAGTAGTTTTATTTTCCACCTTTTCCCCACAAAAAATTTCTTCCATTGATAAATATGAGTTTTGAATAAAAATATTCATTTGTATGTAACTTATGACTTATTAATTAATATAAGTAAAAAATATTTCTGATTCATTTTAAATATGACGTCATTATTTGTCTCGCTCCATTAACTACTGATATTCATACCCCTTATATTTTTAACGACTGCTATAAAGTACCTGTTTTATTTCAACTATGACGTCACATTTTCATAAGTGAACCATTTTATTAAAGATATAATTCTTTTTCATTCTTT
Organism: Maratus speculifer; assembly: GCA_964019185.1. Taxonomy (NCBI): domain Eukaryota; kingdom Metazoa; phylum Arthropoda; class Arachnida; order Araneae; family Salticidae; genus Maratus; species Maratus speculifer. Next base: position 17,944,466 of record OZ025297.1, on the reverse strand, counting down.
TTACTTTTAATTTATGTCGCCATATTTTACACAAAAATTCCCATTAACTAAACAAATATCCTTGTTAAATATATTATAAAAAATACACCTTTTATTTTTATTTCAAACATGACGTCATATTTATTTTCTTTTAAATTATTTTATTATAGTTTTTCCCGTGGAAGTTTTTTATTAAAAATTCATTGCCGCTGAAAAATTATTATTCCAATTTTTTATTTTCTTGGCAACAGGATAGGAAAATGGTTAAATTTTATCTGAAAAATGCCTATTGATTTTGTATGAAAAATAATTAAATTTTGAATTATTAAGGAAAATATTTGAATAAAATAAATAAAAAATAGCCTATGTTCATTCCACTCCTATAATCTATACATATGCAAAGATTCAAAGACATTAATCCATCCGTTTTGAAGCCAAGTTCATTCCAATTTTTCGGACACACTTTCACATTTATAATATATATATATAAGGATAAATTTAACCAACTACTTTAATCTAACAAAAAGACTTTTTTCGAGTCCTTGTGACACAAATTTTCATAATTTCATATATATATTGATACAATGTAGAAATCATTTATTTTCGTAACATTTGAAATATTTTTTATTGCACTTTACGATAAAATAATTTTATTTTTGTGTTTTATAAAAAAAGGTGAATATTATAACAAATTCAAAAGACAGTTTTGCATAAATAAAGCAAAATGTCTTACTATAGTGATGAATGCTTCAGAGAAATTGATTGCAATTTAGAGATAAGAACATCGAAATAAGCTATGCGTCAGGCTAATAACAGTTTTGAACGTTCTCGAGTTTCTAAATCTAAACTTCTATCGTAAAACTATAAAAATCATTATTAGTCATTCACTATTCTTATTGAAAGAGTGGCATTTGTATCTAAACATTTCACTGAGTAAGTATAGGAAAATTTCTCATAAACTTTTTTTTATTTATTTTGAAATTTATGGCAATAATCTATCATCTATGGCATCAACTATCTATCCTATGGTAACTCTATTGTACTCTCTTTTCACAATCTACACGAAGTTTTTCATATGCAAATCTGGAAATCCGTTAAAATAAATGATCTTCTAATACATTCGACGTCATTAATTTTACTAAATATATGAATACATTATAATCTCTTTAAATTATAGAAAAGTATAATACAAAGATTAAAAACAAAATTTAACAATGAGTCAATTACTTATTAATACAAGTGAATTTTATTTAAATAGTAGTCATAAGAGAGTTAATATTTTAAAATCTTACTGTCTTTTCATAAAAGAAAATACCGATTCCGGTTGTTTTAGTTTTTTTAATTCTTTATGACAAAGAGATTTTATTATAAAAATATTTTTATAATTATTACCACAAAATGTCAACAAAATCCAACGCTTCGTAAACACATAATGTGTGTATATTCATAAGATCCTTTTGTCTGGAATTAATAGGAAGAAAATTAATTTCAAGGACAATTAAACAATGTGCTTTGTAATCCTTCAATGCGTGGGAAGACTATTGTATTTTTGTTACTTTATAATCACTGCAGTCAGTTGGATTAAGATTCTTCTAAAACGAACATGTAAATAATTTTTTATCGTGTTAACTATCGGCTGCTTTTATTTCCCGGTCTGAGGGAATTATTTTTAGTTTACTTCAGAGGAATCTTTACTTTTATTAAAATGAATCATTACCGTGGTAGCAAACCAATATTGGTCCAACGTTACTCCAATATTTCATTAATTGGAAATATTGCCAATGAAACGTCAATATTGCGATGTTTACATTTTGTCCTAATTTAGCCAATATTTGCAGCCAATATTATGCCAATATTGGGGTTTCATTGGAAATATTGCCAATAAAACACCAATATTGTACAAATGTTGGCGTTACATTGGAAATATTTCCAATGAAATTCCAATATTTACCCAATATTGGCGTTTTATTGGCAATATTTCAATTAAACCACACTATTGGCATAATATTGGCTGCAAATATTGTCTAAATAAGAGCAAAATATAAACACCCCAATATTGGAGCAATATTTCTCGCCAAAATTACACCAATAAGCCAATATTGCTCCAAGGTGAAGCCAATATTGGCCCAATATTGTTTGGCTACTGGGGTAGTTACATATAGTTTTACCGTTTATAATGTAATTATTATTAACACATTTGTAAAGCTACATTCTGAATAAATAAATATTAACTGTGTATTTTATTTTATTGAATTTTTTTATCATCGAAATTCAAGTTCTTGCTTGTTTTGTTTTTTCGCTCTGAACCAAACTCGTTAGATTTTAACCCTTTGCATCATAACGGTCCATATGATGCACATTCCTGAAAACATCATAATTTCCTTTATGTGCCATACAACTGGCCAATATTATCGCTAATCCTGTGCAGGAAATATCCATAGAATCGAACAACACTTAACTTGAGAAAGTCAAAAATTTTGAATTTTTTTTCTTCGGAAAGAAAAGAAATTTTGACCAAGTTAAAGAAAGATAAGGTTTAATTCTATTATTTCTACTGAATACTTAAAACTTAAAACTATTAATAAAAAACTTCAGAGTGTTAAGTAGATAAAATTTATTTTTCAAGCTCATTTATTTACAAAATATAGCAGCACAGTTAAAAAAAAAAAAAAAAAAAAAAAAAAAAAAAACGAATTTTGTAGACATAGAACACACCAAATAATATTAAATTTTAGCTGAAAATTTGAAATTTATTCTATTTTACAACTTGTTCCATTATTAGACCGATATATAAATTTCAAATAATGTTTTTCATAAAAATATAAAAAATCGTGCAGTTAAAGGTTAAGTGTAGCGTGTAAATCTAAAAATTTCTAATATTTATATGGAAATTTTGCTTCCTTCAAAATGCAGACAGTTAAATCTGATTCTATTTCAAAATATTGTAGCTTTTTTCGTGATATGTTTTTGTAACATAAGCTGTATTCATTTGAAATTGTGTGGTGTTTAATCAATAAACGAACAATATTCAGTATGTTCACTCTCAACGGTGGCCAATGGCTAGTTTCTAAACCGTTAGTCATAGATATATGGTGCCAATCGCAAAAATGCTTTAACCCTTTCCGGCGCAGTGTTGCCGGGTCGGCAACACCTAAAGTTCCCCCTGTTTAGAGACACAAAAACTCCGTGAATATTTCAAAAACTACTCTAATGGCTACTTTAAATCTCTCTTATGAGTTCTAGATGGCAGCACCACACAGATCAAACTCTATTGTTTTTAAATAATAGGTAAAATGTTTTACTGTAATACGCGCTTCACAGCAATGCTCTTCTCACTGCGCTTATCAATGCTTTACTTATGGGAGGTTACCACTTTGGCAACAGCTGTATAATTAAAATGGTTAGTGCAATCTTTACTAAACAATACCTGTGTACTCCTCTAGGCCTAAATAGATTGCCTAACTTTTTTTTCTTTAAATTCCAACTTTAAAGTGTAGTGCGCCGGAAAGGGTTAAAAAAGGTAAACAATTGTCTTTTAATCGTTTTAGGTCAAAAGAAATTTCTTAAAAAGTTACGAAAATTAAATTTTTATATGGTCCCCCAGTCTTATAAGTGATATTTAGTAAAAAAAAAAAAAAAAGCAACTCCACTACTCTAACAAACAAGACGAAAAAGGTTTCATTCATCTAACATTAAAGTTGACCGAGTTATGAAACTTTAAATTTCATGATTTAAATCACATTTCTGTGACTGAAAACGGATGAGTTGGACTAAGCTTTAAGGGAATGTACACTTAAGAGCCCACAATAGTCACAGAAAAATTACTCAAAAAGACCCGAATGACCATGTAAAGTCTATGGGAGCGTTCTTTTCGAATATCTCGCTCCAATTTTAATATTTTTGCATGATTTTTTTTGCACAAGATAGCTGAGGACGATCCATAACCGGCCTAGTTTTTACTTTTTCGATTTTGCTTATATATTTTTTATATTACGATAGTTTCAGTTTCAGAACCGGTTTAAACCGGTTTCCAAAATTAAAGTAATTTTTTAAAGAAAATCTGAAACAAAAATTGAAAAAGTAAAAACTAGGCCGGTTGTGGATCGTCCTCAGCTATCTTGTGCAAAAAAATCACGTAAAAATATTAAAATTTCAGCGAGATAATCGAAAAGAACGCTCCCATAGACTTTACATGGTTATCCGGGTCTTTTTGAGTAATTTTTCTGTGATTATTGTGGGCTCTTAAAGTATTATGAAGGGCATCCATTTCCAACGCTGTTCAATGACTAATTCTTAAACTATTTGCCATAGACACATAGTTCCAATTACAAAAAGGCTTCAAATGAGGCAAAGAAATATTTTTAAAGCGATTTATCTGAAGATGCTGCCACGTATAAGATTAACGGTAGTGTTATTTTTTATCAATTAACTTCTAGATGAGTTAAAATAATTGAAGACTTACAAAAATTCCCTTTATCGAGAAAATCAAATTTTGAAAACTCACGAAAAACCTTTAAATTAGTCCATTAATTTTCATTAGAAACTTGGAGATTGTAGAGTCACATTCGTGCATATTTGTATAGAATGATAGCGAAAACAAAGGCGATAATTCAACTTTTAAAGTTCACATCCTCAATTGCAATTTTACTTAGGTTTTATTTTGTAAGGAAAGTAAGCTGTTTCTTTTCATAATTTTATTATAAAAAGGTGTGTTATTTTGATAGTTTCTTTTTGACGTGACAACGTCTTGTAAATTGGTTTGCCGGGAGACACTTCAAGAAACTGCGTTACGTTACGTTACGCTCCGCTCACGATACGCGCTCACTTTTCTCTTAACTTTTTCCGGTCACTTGTGGGACCATTTTCTGAACGTGAATGTGAATTCGCTGCAAGGAAGGGGCGGTGCTTAATAGGAATTTTAGATAGTATCAAACTAAGACGAAATACGTTATGTATTAGTTATTAGTATAAAGTACAAAGAAAATAAGTGTAGTTTATTTCGTAATTCGGTGGTATATTATGGAAAACTAATGATATGTGATTAGTGAAAGCCATTTTACTTTAGTTATATTCTGCTCATTGAAAAATTCTTTAATATGCTGTTTACAAAATTCAACATTTGACATCAATAAACATGAAGTAAAATGTGTTTAACAAACACAGTGTATTGCAAGTTATTGTATGTATATTTGTATATAAATACGTATGTATGTGTAAAGGTAAAAATAAAATTTTGTTAATATGAAATTCAGTGCGAGATTCTTTGTATAAATTAATGTTTTAAATATAATTCTTTGTATAAATAAATGTTTTAAATTGCTACTATTATTTCATCCTTCTTCCTACTATACGAATGAATATTCACATTAAAATTATTTTACAACTCAAAGTCATTGTCACGTAAAACTTTCGCCCGTATACCGACTTTACAGGCAACCAATTTTTTTTACTTATAACGTTTATATGTATATTTTCCTAGTTCAAAATTAATATTCAAATTTTAACTCACTTCCAAATATCTGATCGCGATTCAATTCGCATATTTATTTATAGCCAATGACAGTGTAATATTAATACGATTTTAGATGCGTGCCATTTATATATTTTATAGGGCAACACAAATTCTAATAAGTTAAACAATCTAATTGAATTTTAAATATGTATCATTTTGCAACGAATTGTTGATTGTTGTTTACATAATTTAATTTAACAAAATTTCTGTTATTTTTTTTACTTATATTTTTAAGAAATGTTTTATATTATTTTTTAATATGTAAACAACCACATAAATTTAGAAGTAATTTTGTCAAATTTATTTTATTCTCAATGTTTAATGTTTAATTTTACATCTGATGCTTATTTTTATTTCTGGTAAATTTTTAACTGAATCCTGTTTTGCAGAAAAAAAAGATGCTTCAACTGTAAACAGCTATTATTCGGTCAGTTTTAATCGCAGATGAATGGGACATTTTTTGTCTTACTTGTTAGAGCAGCGGTACAATTTACTAAATATCACTTATAAAACTGATAAACCGTATAAAAATTTTAATTTTTGTAATTTTTCAATATTCTATTTTAATTTAAATTGCTTAAAATTTATTTATTTTTAAATATTATGCTTTAAAATTCTTTACATTTTTTAAACATTTTTTTTCATTTGGAATTATATGTCTATGACTAACGGTTTAGAAATCAGCCATTGGTCACCGTTGAGAGTGGACACCCTGTATAACAGCGTATAATTATTACTGTTTCTGATATTAATCTTCTGTCATTTAATTTTTGAAATACGTGGTTTTGTTTTACATGACAGAAGCAGTATGCTACATGTTAGAAATATTTCTAATAATAAGAAAGAAATTATCATGACTGCTCTAGTAACATGGCTGTCATTAGTAATATTATTAGTGGTGTTACTAGCTTAATAGCTATAATCGGTGAATAGTATCCACAGTATCACAGAAAGAGTTAAATAAATACTCATACAGAATATCTAGTATGTTTCTTACTTTTCCTGCATATTTAATGCTTTATGGTATTTTTCGTACTTCTCCTGCGGATTCAATGCTGATAAAATCTTACATGGAATGCAAATCAGAAAAATCTTAACGATAGTTCTCTTTTGAAGAGGCAGTGATCAACGAGAACCGATGTTCCAACCGGAAAAACTTAAAAGAGATTTTTTTTTAAGACGTTCAGCGGAACAAGGGATATATATAAACATAACAGCTGCTATTTTTAATATGCTATTATTAGCTTCTATTTCGCTTAAGAAATCTTTGAACGGTATTTTCACCCAATTTATGACATCATATTAAACAAATTTTTTGCACACTTATTAACAACCGGTAACAATTCAATAACTTAAAAAGTCGCCACTTAAAAGGATCAAAATAAAAAAACGCTGGATAAACGGATCAAAAACAATTTAAAAAATAATCAGTTGACACCCTAGATATATGACAATAACAGGAACACATATAAAAACCGTAAAAGTGCTATTATACAAGGGATAGAAAATTTTTGGTGGGAGAAAAAGTGATGTTAAGATCGAATATTGACGTGGCAAAAGGTTTAGTATATGGTAATATGGGTTTCATCAGGCAGGTTATCTGGCCACATCTTTGAAGGAATCAAATATATGATACAGACATTCTGTCAGTCCGTATCGATTTCGGTTCAGATAACATACATTTAATAAAACTAATATCGATACCATTTCCAGCAAAATACAGCTATGGCACTGCTGAAAGAATGATGCTGCCATTGATGCTGAGTTGGGCATCGATCGCGCATACAATGCAAGGCTGTACGGTTGATCATTTATCGGGTATCTCGACTGTTTGAGGCTAGACAACCTCATGTAGCAGCCAGTCATGGGACATCTCTGCATGATATCAAAATCGAAGAACATTACTGTTCAACGTTAACAGGGAGAGAGCTTTATGATGATGTACTAGATCAAATGATCGGGTTACATGATAAGTTGATATTAACCTGATATAAATTGAATAAATTTTTAAATAGTCCAATTATCTCTTTTAGTATAAATACATTGAAATCCTAAATAAAAATGATTTAGAGAGTCCGACACAAAAAATTTAGAAAATAAATAATAGTTTAAAAAACCAAAAACACGCTTTTATAGCATATTCAACTAAAAAGTTTAGAATATTTTTTGATTATTGAGAGGTTATCCAACAGTGATATAAAGGGCATCTAAAAATTAATACAAAAATAGTGAGATGCTCATTGTTGTTAACGACATTTCATTAGTATATATTTCTAAAACTTGACTTAGTATAAATTATATAACTAAGTACCCCACACTTTTTGTGTTAATATTAACAAGGCCTTTATATCACTGTTGGATAACTTCTCAATAATCAAAAATTATTAAAAGTTTTTTAGTTTGACCTGCTATAAAAACGTGTTTTTTTGTTTTTTTAAAACTATTATTATTTTCTTTATCGAAAGATTTATTCAAGTATTCATGAAACCATAAATTTTGAATTCAATTTTTAAGAAATCATGCTGTTTACAAATTATGCACTTGAAATCAACTTTTACTCAACTGTTTATAACAACTAAATTTAAATATTTTCATAAAAAATAAGTTCACAAATCTGAATATAAATTAGAGAAATATTCAATTTATAACAACACTAGAATTTAAATAACCCTAATTTAAAAGAATTTAAAGTTGTTATCACAAATTCAATCCTTTGCACGAGAATATAGAAGAATTTTCTGGGGCAGAATATGGGCTTCCAAGAATTAAATTATCTACCTTTCCCGTACAACACTCTGCGCTAATGTTCGGCTGCGAACAGAATAATTTTCACACTGTTACCTGTATTGGCTTCTTTTGTTGCGTCAACGTTAGGCTGCGAGCGAACAGCACTACTTTTTATTACACTAAAAGAGCAGTAAATCTATCTTTGTTTCCGAACGGAACAAAGGTGAAACCTCTTTAAATGATTTTTGAGGGACTGACCCTAGCAAACTGACAAAGGAAGGGAAAGTTTTATCTACCCCATCTTCAGTCGTAAAGCTGTCAACTGATTTCGAGTTCGATTTCTCTCTTGAAGTTTAAAAAATGTTCACTGAAAAAGCAATTTATACATCAAAGCGCCGACACGAAAGATAAAAAATAGCGACGCCTGACCGCAAGAAGTTAGTGCTATGTGTCTGGTCCTTTATATTTTTGATACTCAATGAAGAGACTCGTGTCCTGCAAAACAGGAAGCTCTCCCTTAAGTACGGTTGATTCCTTATTTGCTGATTGATGTTCCTTCATTCTTGCGTGAATAAACCGCATATGAGTCCTGAACAAAAGATTTCTTAGAATACAATTAAAGAATGACAAATAAGCGTGCGCCTGTAGCTTAAGAATAGTATTTCACTTAATTGAGCTATTTTTTGTTCTAGTCTACTTAAAATATTTCACCTCGAAAACAGTTTTAAGGTCAATATTTCAATTTAATAATACGATTCTTTTCATTATTACAGACAGCCTTTGAAATTTTTCATATCGAGTATGGTATTTACATTAATTATTTTACTTCTTTATTTTATAAAATGTATATCATATAAAACAATAATATAATATAAATGAATATATGGTATTAAAATACTTTTATGAACGTCAGTGAAATTTCTTTAAATACTTAATTACAATGTTGTGTGAATCAAATTAACTTATAATTAAACTAAGCGACTTTTTTTCTGTTATTTGTATAAAAATAATCACAAGATGATAAAAGGACACGGGACTCTAAAGAGCATTTAAAAAAAATTCTTTTGCCATCCATTATGAAATGTGTTCACAAGAAAAATGTTTTAGTTATCATCCGATATCCTGTATGGTCTTTGGCGCCAGTATTTTATTTCATTTGCATTATTATTTCCTGTTTTTTTTGTGATAAACAGATATTTATTTTTAATTCTAACTCTAAAAAATACTCTAATAAAAAATATCTCTAATTTCTTTTTTTTAAATATGAAATGCGGGAAAAAGGTAATTATATTATAGAAAATACATTTTATGACAAATACATTTAAAGCCTTTTTATATGATGAAAGTTACGACCTAAACGTTTCAACAGCAAAACAACATTTAGGGTTCTCTCTACAAAGGGAAATATAATCTACAAATGTTTTCTTTTCAATTTCATACACCAGAAAACTTTATACTTTAAAAGAAAATGTGCTATTTTCTAGAAAAAAATATCAGGAAATACGTGTTCCGGAGTTCTTTTTTTCAACCTATTCTTTCACAAAAAAGGAAAAATTGTCAATAAAGCTGAAATGAGATTATCAATCATATCTATTTATCCATTGTGAGATTTTTGAAGGTACACACACATGCAAAACAAATATTTCTTGGGCAACGGAATTAAATTAAATTGATTTGTAGTATGCAACACACTGACACAAACAATTAGTTATTTAAATAAGTTAGTTATTTAATACATAAATTATTTTCGAAAGAGAAGCATTTTTAATCATGAAAAAAATATGATTCGTTGATCTTTTTTATAAAATTTTTATAAGTTTTTTTTTTTTTTTTAATTATTTGTAGGATTTCAGTGTGAAATGCATATATAATAAAAAATTATATATTTATTTTTTATGTGCTTATTTTTTAACGTGTTAAAACACGTTACATCCATATTTTATTTTAATATACTTATAAAAGTATATTTAAATATAGAAAGTAGTTAAATTTCTTCATTTTTGGCTATTTTCTGGATGCAAATTTCATTTTTAATAATTCAAAAATGCGTTCATAAATATCTGTATATGCATATATATATATATATATATATATATATATATATATATATATATATATATACAGTCGAGTCTCTATATAACGAAATTCACCATTCCAGTAAAAAATTCGTTATATACAGAAATTCGATGTATAGAGAATGATGTTAAAAATCGTATTTAATGTATGAAATTTGAACAAATATTATTTTTGATCTTTTGAATTAATAATTTGAAATGTTTAAAAGTAAATATTAACCTAACATTTTATTTCTTAATTATTTGCACTGAGAAAAAAAATATACCGCCTTCATCTAGAATGAATAGTTAGTCACTTTCTGAGTACCTAAACTAGAACTACAGATGCCCAAACTATGCGAGTAGATTAAACAACAAAGCTGAATAGTCGAAATGACCTAGCATTTCTAGTTTCTTGTTTTTCAGGTGTTGAAAAGATATTGAATTGCTTCAGTAACAAGAAATTATCGCTTGATTTCGGGAATGGTTTCATAAAATAGAATTATAATTATTAAATCAAACCTCTTGTTATCGCATCTATTTGCAGGAATTTTTAAATAATGTGACAACGAGAATTTAGGAAAACGCTCTTGAATTCTAGTAAGAGACTCTAGAACTCTCGAGCAAAGAAAGCTAGAATTTATGAGGATGACATGGAACTATTTTTTCTAGAGCCACAATTTAGATTCTATATGCCAGAACTGTATTTTTTTCTCAGTGTAAGCTGTTTCAAAAAAGAGAACAGACATTTATTTGATAGCCTAGTGAAAATGAAATAAGGAAGACTTGCATTAATTTCAGACGAATAAATCTGTGATTTTTTGTTGTTTTGATTTTAAAATTGTTACGCTCTAAAAAGAAAGCTCAAATTTTAGCAAGGTTGCAAGGAATGAAAAATTGTAGTTAACACTTTCCTTCATTTGAAAGCCTCTCTTATGTGCCTCTCATTGATTACTTTCTTACGTGAGCATCAATCCAATTGACTCTGTTTTGAGAAGGATGTGGAAAAGTCTGTGGGAGATTGGATAAATTCGTTGGATTTAAAGAACAAGGAGAGAAGTAATTTAAAAAAAAAACTCAGCATTGACGATAAATCAAAAATAAGTGATGGAAAATTGATTCCGTATGATTTCGTAGCCTTTTAAAACTGAGTAAATTAAGACCAATTTATGAAAAAAATCGTTATATGGAGATCGATATTTCGCTATATAGAGAGTGTTTTTAATGTAATCATGCGAAAAGGGAACTGTTCCTACTAAAAATTCATTATATAGAGATAAATTCGATGTATGGAGTTTCGTTATAGAGAGACACGACTGTATATATATATATATATATGGAGATTCTTCTTATAAAAGTTCTTTCGAACACATAAGAAAATAAACTCGGAGGTAAATTAAATTCTGACACCGTTTTTAAACTTTTAAATGACTTATATTAAACGTTAATATTTACAAAAAAGATATTTACATATTAATATTTACAATTCGAACATTCAAAAGGAAACTTTAATTAAAACATCTTAATCGCGTCATCTTAATCAACATTCTTCTAAAGTCAACACCAACTCTCCCCCCATTCCATCCAACGATCTCCTCCGTTCATTTCTTTTTTCTTCGGCTTTTCGTCTGAATGGAGTTTTTTCAGAAAATCGTCTGCTTTCTAAAGACCTTTTCTATCAGAGTTGCGATATGAAGAACCTTACAAGACATGATACTTGGCTGTTGGAGAAAGAATCGCTCCCACAACGGCCGTCCTGACTAGGCTTTCGTCCTCGAATGCTCGTCCCTTTGGAGGCAGCAGCAGTTGGATCATCTGGAAAGATAAAGAAAAAAAACACAGCAGCATCCAAAGTCTTAATTGAAAAAAAGAAGTCATTATTCAAATTGTTTATCAAAGCTTAGATTATTTCTTGAAAAAAATTCATATATTTTTTTTCGCGTCTTTTCGTCTTCTCTTTCTTACGTCCTTTCATCTTCTTTTATCTTACGTCTTTTCGTCTTCTTCTTTCATACGTCTTTTCATCTTCTATTACCTTACGTCTTTTCGTCTTTTCTTTCTTACGTCTTCCGTCTTCTTTTATCTTACGTCTTTTCGTCTTCTTTCATACGTCTTTTCATCTTCTTTTACCTTACGTCTTTTCGTCTTTTCGAGAATAAAGTTAAAATTCTATTAGTTGTCAGTCCAGAGGTTTGTCATAGTTGGTATAGTGTCACAATCGGTGAAATTCTTTTTTTTTTTCAAGCTTCGTCCGTCCACGGCTTCATGTACTCTGCACATGTACTGGTGACCATGGGTCCTTCGTTGAATCCAAGTTTCTTTACATCGTAGGTGTCATTATTTTTTACTTTTATGACTTTGTACGGACCTAAATATTTTGGTTTTAACTTCAAACCTGGACCTTGTTGTGTGCGTTTTATAGCAACCACATCATTAATCTTAAATTTGTTAGCTTTCTTTCGTCTGAGGTTGTAAGTTTTACGGTTCTCTTCTTGGACTTTTAAAATCTGTTTTTTAGCATTTTTTCTCATATCTTCGCGATTATTTGTAAAATCAGATTGTATTTCAGAATTCAGAAGACTAGTAATTTCAATGTTATTTTTTAGTTTCATTTTAGTACCAAACATTAATTCAAAAGGAGTTGTGCTTATACTTCTCTGAAAAGTCGAATTTATCACCTGTTGGACGTTGCTTACATGTGTATACCATTTTTTAGGATTATCGACAGACAATTTAGACAGAACAGATATTATGACAGAATTTAGACGCTCAACTTGGCCGTTAGACCTGGGTAATCCAGTGGTAATCGGGATATGTTTAATATTTTCATTGATGCAATAATCTTCAAAAGCTTTAGAGGTAAATGCAGGACCTTTATCTGATATAATTCGAACTGGATTTCCAAAGATAGATTTTTGGATTTCTAATTTAGAAATTACTTCGGCAGCATCGGTAGATTTTGTGGGATACAACCAAACAAATTTTGTGAATGCGTCAATGACCGAAAGGATATGTTTGTAATTTTTATTAGTGCTTTCTAATGGACCTAAGTGATCAACATGGTACGTATGTAATGGAGTTTCTTCTTTTTCTATTGGGTGAAGTAAGCCTTCTTGTTTACCACATTTTCTATTAACTAAAATACAGGGAACACAATTTGCTATACATTTCTCAATTTTTTGTTTAACTTTAGGGATGTAAAAATCATTTTCTAAACTTTTCTCTGTTCTTGCAACTGCGTAATGACCTTTTTCGTGAGCGGCCTTGATTATATTCATTTGCATGTCTTCCGGTACAACTAATAAATCATTACCATTAACACATTTATAAAGAACATCATTTTTAACTAGATAATCATCATAAGATTTCACCTTTAGGATTTCTTTTATTGTTTTAATATGGTCATCGGTTTCTTGAGCTTGGATAATTTTTAAAGTTAAGCTATCTTGGATTACCATACAAATAGGATACCTACTTAATGCATCGACATGTCTCATACTGCTACCCTGTCTATGTTCAATAACATAATCAAAATCGGATAACATTATTGCCCATCTAGCTATTTTTGTACTCATTTCTTTTTTATCCATAGTCATTTTAAATGCATTACAATCGGTTACAATTTTAAATGGGATACCTAGCGCATATACTCTAAACTTTTTCAGGGCTTCAATTACAGCTAAAACTTCTAATTCGTAACTAGTGTACTTCCGTTCAGCTTCGGTGGTTTTTTTACTTGCGAAATAAACTGGATGAAATTGATTATCTACTGGAGATTGTTGCATTAAAACAGCTCCATAGCCATCAATACTGGCATCACAATGGATTTCGGTCGCACTTTTGGGATTGTAAATTAAAAGTACTGGTTCTGACGACAAAATACGTTTGAGTTCATTAAAAGCTCTTTGTTCTTCTATATCGAATTTAAATTTTGAATCTTTTCTTAGCAGGTCACTTAACGGTTTAGCTATAACCGAATAATTTCTTATAAATTTTCGAAAGTATCCTGTCAATCCTAAATAACTTTGAACATCTTTGGTACACTTTGGTTCGGGAAAATTTATTACTGCTTTAGTCTTGAGTGGAGAGGGATACAATTTACCATTTATGATTCTATACCCCAAGAAATCAATTTCACGCTTCAAAAAATTGCATTTTTTAAGATTTAATTCTAATCCATATTCCGATGCAGTTTCGAGTACAAGTTTTAATTTTTCTAGACCTTCAGCTTCGTTTTTAGCAGGTATTATTAAATCATCCATATAAATGACAACAATGTGATCTTTTAATAGGTTTCGAAATACATTATAAATATACTTTTGAAAAACACTAGGGCTATTGGTCAACCCGAATGGACATTTCAAAAATTCGTATTGTCCTTCATGAGTAACAAACGAGGTGTATTTCCGCGAGTCTTCTTCAACATCTACATGAAAAAAACCGTTTTTCAAATCTATGGTGGTAAATACTTCGGCAGAATGTAATTGGTCTATTACATCATCAATAACTGGCAAGGGGAAATGCTCACGTACTGTCTTTTTGTTAAGACATCTGTAATCAACACAAAGTCTCATTGTGTTATCTTTTTTCTTGACTAACACAACCGGCTAAGAAAAATTAGAAGAACTTTCTCGAATTATTCCCTGAGCTAGCCACTCCTCAATTTGGTTTTCGACTATTTTTTTCTCGCATGGCGGTAATCTTCGAGGAGAAGAACAAACTGGGATTTCGTCAGTTAAATTAATTTTCATTTTAACATCTACTGTTTTAGTTTTAATTGGTACATAATTTTCAATTAAAGAGTATAACTCTGAACGTAATTTTTTGTCAGCAATGTGAGTTAAATCAATTTTAGGCTCATCCAAAACATTTACAATATTAACTAAAAAGTCATCAGACTGAACTTCAGCTTTAAACAGTTTCACTTTATTCTCAGAAATAGTTAATGTACCTTGATGAATAACATCAGTGCCAATAATTAAATCGAAATTAATGCAACTGTCCTTAACGACAAAAATAGTAACTTTAAATTTTGAACCATCTACTTCGATTTCTGAATTGAAACAACCATCTGGTTTAATTGAGGGTTTTCCTAGACCGGTCAAAGAGATACTCGTAGGTTTTAATTCTACAAAGTTCTTCAAATTATCATAAATACTTTTCTTTAACAAAGTCTTTTGGCTACCAGTATCTATTAAAGAGATTAAACGCAAAGAATAAAGCTTTATCTCTTTCAGAATTAAATCTTGGGATGTAATAATGTTTACTTGTGACTGAGCATTTTTAACACTTGTATCTTTAGATTTATTACATTGAAATGATTTATGACCATAAGCGTTACAAGCAAAACAAAGCGGCCCTTTATCTTTATTTACACAGTTAATACTCTTATGATTATTCCCGCCACAATTAAAACAACGCATATTTGGCTTTACAGGCTTAAATTTGTTCTTAACTTCAACTTCGGATTTAATTTTAGGCTTAGCTCCTTCATATTTATGAAATTTTGCATTTTCATACTCCGATCTTATTTTTTCATAAATCTTTAATTTTTGTTTAAATTCAGCAATATTGGGACAACCATACAAAAGAGATTTTTTAGAAATGGGGTCATTAATTCCATTTATTACATACTGAATAAGGGCAGAATCTTCAATATTGCCTTTTGAGCATAATTGTTTCATATTTTAAAAATATTCATCTAACGATTCATGTGGTCTAATTTTTCTTTTGGACAGCAATTCGTGTAATTCAGCTGAATTGCACGTTTGACCAAATTCAGATATGAGTAGGGCTTTTAATTTAGACCACGAATTAATATTTGTTTCACTTTCAAGAAATAATTTTGCTTTGCCTGTCATACGGCGTTTAGCCAGAATCAATTTGTGCAAATCACTAACGTTAAATAATGAAACAATATCTTCAAAATCGGCAATCCATTTATTAATATTTTGTACTTGAGTACCTTCAAACATTGTAATCATACTTTCAATATCATTAATAGAAATGCTTGGTTTAATAACATAATCAGGAATTAGAATTTTCTGATTTTCATTACTTTCACAATTAGAACTACCAGAATCATTTCTCATATTATTTTCAAAAACAGTTGAAATATTTTTAGTTTTATCTTGTAAATCATCATTAAATTCATCAACACTTTCGTCATCACTAAGAGTACCTACATCGGCTATCATATTAATTTTTAAAATATTAAAATCACATAAACTAGAAATTATTCTGGCAGCAATTTCATCAAAAGTTCCCGAATTATTTATACACAAAACATTGCAAATGGTAATTAAGTCGTTAACAGAAAAATTATCTTTAATTTCTTTGAATTTAGTTTGATATTCATCGGAATCTACTTCAAACGTAAACCCAGTAAAATTCCGAATTCTACGTCGATTTATTCTGTCACCGATTTCTCCAAAAATTAATTTGTGCAATATCTTAATACTAGCTGATTTTTCAGTTTTCAAAGAAAACTCTAATTCCTTTAAATCAACTAATTTTTCCATTATTGAAAAGAAAAATGAAATAATAAACTCACTTCATAATCAGATGCTCAGCTTCACACATTTAAACAGCATTGTTGTCGCAGTATCCAACAGCTTCATATCATTAAACATATATTCAAAAAAGATTTCCTCATAATAATTTCCAGCAAGGATTCCATCACAATTCTAAATAATAACGGCTTCCAGATTATTTAAAGTATATATATATTTCTTCTCTGTGGGCGTTCGTTTGTCTCGGTTCTGACACCAAAATTTATGGAGATTCTTCTTATAAAAGTTCTTTCGAACACATTAGTAAATAAACTCGGAGGTAAATTAAATTCTGACACCGTTTTTAAACTTTTAAATGACTTATATTAAACGTTAATATTTTCAAAAAAGATATTTACATATTAATATTTACAATTCGAACATTCAAAAGGAAACTTTAATTAAAACATCTTAATCGCGTCATCTTAATCAACATTCTTCTAAAGTCAACACCAACTCTCCCCCCATTCCATCCAACGATCTCCTCCGTTCATTTCTTTTTTCTTCGGCTTTTCGTCTGAATGGAGTTTTTTCAGAAAATCGTCTGCTTTCTAAAGACCTTTTCTATCAGAGTTGCGATATGAAGAACCTTACAAGACATGATACTTGGCTGTTGGAGAAAGAATCGCTCCCACATATATATATATATGAATCAGTGTATGATGCAATTAATAAAACATAAAATACTTTTAAAGAAATATATAACGTGAAAAACATTCTTGGAATATAATGCAATTTTCCCATAAGCGTTTCAATCAGGTTTAAAATATTTCTAGATTGACTTGTGTAAAATAAATATGAATTAGAATTTTGAATCATTTAAGATTCTTTGTTATTAATTTTAATTTTATTTATTCTCGTGCTATGATTTCGATGGATTATCTTATTTTATCTTGAACTGGTTATTGCACGAATCTATCGAATCTATCGAAATCATAGCACGAGAAAATAAACCAAGTAATGATTATTTATCCTACAATATACCAAAAATATGGCATAATATCATAAAATCTTAAAATTTTATTTCGTTGCAATATTTTAATTTTTATTCACGCGTAAGTGGCAATATTTTTAAAAAAATTTAATTCATTTAAAGTTTAATTTATTAGAAATATTATAGCTCGATCAAGATGCAAACTTAGTTCTTCCGTTATCATATTTCGTGAAGACGCCCGCAGAAGATGGCGCGAAACGTTGATAGTTTTATTTTATTTTAATTGTGCAAATGTATATTAAAATTCTTATTTTGTGCACCACTGAGCAATGTGTTGTATTTTAATAAGTACATTCTTATTAGAATACATTTCAGTTTTCAAGATACCAAATTTGACAATAACATGTAAACAAAATCTCATTGTCTATCTCAATAGATGCGATATTTCATATTTTAACTTTATTCAAGTGAAATTTAAGAGATTTAGCTCTCCGTCAAATATTTATACCCTGTAACGACTTCGAAAGCTATTGAAATTCTTTCTTATCTTTATGATTCTGTTAGTTTGGATTTTCAATATTTAGAGAAATGAAGTCCATAAATAGAGAAAGTCTTTTAGAAAATGCTATGATATGCAAACTTGCCTGATGACTTTGGAACCTCGTTTTAATTTAATTTGTTTGTAAAAAAAGCCATGAGACCTCTCATTGAATAAGTATTCTAAATAAATGTATTGGAATACAAAAATGAGCAACGTTAAAAAGCCCAAATATACTATATAAGCAACAGACCGGTTTCGATATCATTTAGCGTACCGTCCTCAGTGCTAGCGGAGGTAGAAATTTGCTCATATATATAGTAGAGACAGGGGATTGAAGGCAACCAATAGGAAGGCAGACGACTGCAGGTAATGGCCAATAGGAGCACGCACGTGGAAAAAGGGACCGAATGAGAGAGGAAAAGGTCAAAATGAGCGAAAAAATTATAATAACAATAACGAAATAGAGATTTTAATGTAATATTTCGAGCAATTCGATAGGGGGGGGGTAGCGAATTCACAATTGACAATTTTGTCACAATTGACTATTATATATGTGAAATGATTCAAGGAAGTTAAGTTCCTTAATGGAAGTAGATTTGGAAATTATTTTCGCTGAACTGAAATCGAAAGTATGGTTCATCTCCCTGCAATGTTTTGCTATAGAGGATTTATTGATTTCTTGTTTCTTAACACTAGAACCGCGGGAAAGTTCATTCAAGTTTTATAAAAATATTTCTCACCAGAATTTTCATTTAAAACTGTTTAAGTTATTGAAAATATTTTTGCTCAGCAAATATTTAGCTTATTTTTTTAAGAGTATTCTGGTTTGAATCGACATTTCTCCATATGATACGGGTCAAAATGACCCGTCGCCGCGGTTCTAGTGTTAATGTAATTTTTATATTCATTAATACGTTTTTTTGAAAGCGTTTAGTTTGTCCAATGTAGGAAATACCGCATTGACAATTAATACTGTAAATTCCCCATTAATTAGATAAATCTATAGGATCTTTGAGCTTGGAGAGGGTGAGTTTGTTAATAAAGGCAAAAATTATTTTCAAGTCATGTTGTTTGAGAATTTTAGCAATGATAAAGCTAGTTTTAGGAAAGAAGGGTAACACAATACTACTATTGGAAAGAGCAGAACACTGCGGTGAGTTTGAGGAACGAGGGCGCCGCAGTTTAAATAGGGTAGCATCAATTATAGAAGGATTGTATTTTCTATCAATCGCTAGTCTTTAATGTATTGAACTTCCTTATTAAATGACTGGAAATCAGAACAAATATGTAATGCAAGATTTATAAAGGTATAATCAGCGGCCATTTTTTTGGCTCGGAAAGAAAGAACGGGCATTGGGATTGTTTATAATGTTTAAAATATTTTCGATATTGTGAAGAGATGTGTCAATTAATGTGAAAATATCATCAACATAGCGAATCCAAAAAGTAAAAGAAAATTTACTGAAAAGGGAGATTTCAAAATAATGCACTTCAATATCAGCGAGGATTGGTGACAAGGGAGAACCCATGGCTAAACGGTCAGATTGCCTGTAAAAAATTCTTTGCAATGACAAAGTAGTTTCAGATAGACAAATACGATTGAGGGATATGAGCTCTTGAATCTCAAAACATGAATAATCAAATCCACGTAGTCTCTGTTCTAGACAACAGAGGGCACCACATATCGGGACCATTGTAAACAGTGATTTCACGTCAAAGGACACCATAGTAACAATAGACGGGGATAAATTTTAAATATTTTTAGCAAAGGTGATTAAATTCTTTTCAGTATATGAATTAGCAGACAATAGAGGAGAAAAAATCGCAGTTGGATATTTAGCTAGTTGGTAAGAGGCCGTGGTGATGTTAGATACTATAGGACGAAAAGGTATATTTGATTTATGAACTTTGGGAAGGGCATAAAATTTTCCACAGTTAGCGACTGAAGGGGAAATGTGGGATTTAGTAGACATTTGGGCATGATCCTAATACACCCGAGACACTTGGCGTCGTTGAATTTGGCGAGGCGATAAATGGCTTTTTCTTGTTACCGGATCGTTTTCTGAATTCTTTCCACGCCCACACTTGTTAGTTCAGGAATTCTGATCGGTTTAACCGGATTGCATAGTTTCTTATCTTTCGTTTCGTTGGCTTTTATGAAATGCCATTGTTTCATCAGTCTGTTATTGTTTAAATTAAAAGAGGAGATTGCATTATATATGTATGACTCTATTTTCCCGGCCTTTTTTCGTGTTATTTTATTAGATATTGCTTATTTTAATAAATAATACCATACATTTGGCAAAAAATATGCGGTACGGCAGAAAAATATATTGAGGATACGCTTTTCTCGAAATAAATATTCAATGATTTATGATTTGTCACGGAGCTCCATGGATATTGATTATTTTAATAAATAATATACATTTGGAAACGAATATGCGATACGACGGACGAATATATTGAGGATACGCTTTTCTCGAAATAAAAATGATTTAGTTATGATTTGTCGATTTCATTTAAAAAATTGAGATGACGTGTTAATGTTACTGAAAGCGAATTCCTATATCAGAAAAACTTTCTTTTTTACTTAAAAATTCGCGCAATATTTATGCACCATAAATACATACAAAATATTTCGAAATTTTATCTCGTATTTTCGTACAAATTTAGAAAGATTTTAATAGTTGGATATCTGCATTAATAATCGCAATTTTGCTCATTTTAGAAATTTCTTCAATGCGACTTTTGAGGTTCCAGAGAATTTTACGGTTTTAGTGTCGTTAGTTAATGCAGGTTTGACGAGTTTTGTGCATTTTAAGGATTCTAACACAGCGAGTTTTGTGAATCCAGCGATTTTTTTTGTTTTGTTTTAATGGGCGCGAAGCGTGAATACACACGTTAGTGACTGCGGCGTTGACGAGTTTCGTGCATTTTAGTGATTCCTGCACAGCGAGTTTCGTGGATCCACTGATGATTTTTTAGTTTTAATGGGCGCGAAGCGCTCATACACACGTTAGTGACTGCGGCGTTGACGAGTTTCGTGCATTTTAGTGATTCCTGCACAGCGAGTTTCGTGGATCCACTGATTTTTTTTAGTTTTAATGGGCGCGAAGCGCGCATACACACGTTAGTGACTGTGGCGTTGACGAGTTTCGTGCATTTTAGTGATTCCTGCACAGCGAGTTCCGTGGATCCACTGATGTTTTTTTTAGTTTCAATGGGCGCGAAGCGCTCATACACACGTTTGCGACTGCGGCGTTGACGAGTTTCGTGCATTTTAGTGATTCCTGCACAGCGAGTTTCGTGGATCCACTGATGTTTTTTTTAGTTTTAATGGGCGCGAAGCGCTCATACACACGTTAGTGACTGCGGCGTTGACGAGTTTCGTGCAATTTAGTGATTCCTGCACAGTGAGTTTCGTGCATGCACTGATGTTTTTTTAGTTTTAATGGGCGCGAAGCGCTCATACACACGTTAGTGACTGCGGCGTTGACGAGTTTCGTGCAATTTAGTGATTCCTGCACAGTGAGTTTCGTGGATCCACTGATTTCTTTTTAGTTTTAATGGGCGCGAAGCGCGCATACACACGTTAGTGACTGCGGCGTTGACGAGTTTCGTGCATTTTAGCGATTCCTGCACAGCGAGTTTCGTGGATCCACTGATGTTTTTTTTAGTTTTAATGGGCGCGAAGCGCGCATACACACGTTAGTGACTGCGGCGTTGACGAGTTTCGTGCATTTTAGCGATTCCTGCACAGCGAGTTTCGTGGATCCACTGATGTTTTTTTTAGTTTCAATGGGCGCGAAGCGCTCATACACACGTTTGCGACTGCGGCGTTGACGAGTTTCGTGCATTTTAGTGATTCCTGCACAGCGAGTTTCGTGGATCCACTGATGTTTTATTTAGTTTTAATGGGCGCGAAGCGCTCATACACACGTTAGTGACTGCGGCGTTGACGAGTTTCGTGCATTTTAGTGATTCCTGAACAGCGAGTTTCGTGCATGCACTGATTTTTTTTTTAGTTTTAATGGGCGCGAAGCGCTCATACACACGTTAGTGAGTGCGGCGTTGACGAGTTTCGTGCATTTTAGTGATTCCTGCACAGCGAGTTTCGTGGATCCACTGATGTTTTTTTATTTTAATGGGCGCGAAGCGCTCATACACACGTTAGTGACTGCGGCGTTGACGAGTTTCGTGCATTTTAGTGATTCCTACACAGTGAGTTTCGTGGATCCACTGATTTTTTTTTTAGTTTTAATGGGCGCGAAGCGCTCATACACACGTTAGTGACTGCGGCGTTGACGAGTTTCATGCATTTTAGTGATTCCTGAACAGCGAGTTTCGTGCATGCACTGATGTTTTTTTAGTTTTAATTTGCGCGAAGCGCTCATACACACGTTAGTGACTGCGGCGTTGACGAGTTTCGTGCATTTTAGTGATTCCTGCACAGTGAGTTTCGTGGATCCACTGATGTTTTTTTTAGTTTTAATGGGCGCGAAGCGCTCATACACACGTTAGTGACTGCTGCGTTGACGAGTTTCGTGCATTTTAGTGATTCCTGAACAGCGAGTTTCGTGCATGCACTGATGTTTTTTTAGTTTTAATGGGCGCGAAGCGCGCATACACACGTTAGTGACTGTGGCGTTGACGAGTTTCGTGCATTTTAGCGATTCCTGCACAGCGAGTTTCGTGGATCCACTGATGTTTTTTTTAGTTTTAATGGGCGCGAAGCGCGCATACACACGTTAGTGACTGCGGCGTTGACGAGTTTCGTGCATTTTAGCGATTCCTGCACAGCGAGTTTCGTGGATCCACTGATGTTTTTTTTAGTTTCAATGGGCGCGAAGCGCTCATACACACGTTAGCGACTGCGGCGTTGACGAGTTTCGTGCATTTTAGTGATTCCTGCACAGCGAGTTTCGTGGATCCACTGATGTTTTTTTTAGTTTTAATGGGCGCGAAGCGCTCATACACACGTTAGTGACTGCGGCGTTGACGAGTTTCGTGCATTTTAGTGATTCCTGCACAGTGAGTTTCGTGGATCCACTGATGTTTTTTTTTAGTTTTAATGGGCGCGAAGCGCTCATACACACGTTAGTGACTGCGGCGTTGACGAGTTTCGTGCATTTTAGTGATTCCTGCACAGCGAGTTTCATGCACTAAATTCGTATTTTTGGCTTTTTTTTAACTAAATTGTAGCTTTTGCTGGAATTTTTGCCGAAATTCACATTTTTTATGTAAACTTTAGAAGAAATTTGCGTTTTTTACTTTATTCTTACAACTAATTGAGCTCTTTTTAACTATGTTATGACTAAATTATTTCTTATTTTTAATTGTTGTAAATGAAATATCTGATTAATTTTCGTAATAAATTTTAGAAATGAAGCGTATTTGTATTAATGCGTTAGTTGGTGTTTTAGTTTAATTTTTAAGTAAGAAAACAGTGTTGAATTGAGGTTCTTTTCTAATTGAGAGTTTTTGTGTCTCCCCCTGTGGGGGATGCAACATCAGTGGTATAGTCGTAAAAAAGCAGAGGCCTGACACTCTAAGCAGAGGGTATGCGCTCATGGCAGAGTGTACATCCTAGAGTATATGTACTATAGCTTTCTTGAGAAACACACGGTAAAAGTTCCAAAAAGTATATGCCGTATATCCTATATTACATCTCTGGGCAGCATGCAGTTTCAAGAAATAAATTTCACTTTTTGGACATTGCGATCAGAGAATCTGTAATCTGACGGAGGGGAGGAAGCGTTCGTTTTGCCCCTCCGCCCTCTCCCCCCTCTTATTAGTCAGTTCGGAGGATATATATTTCTTTTGTAGGTTTGAAATTTTAATATTTTTATAGCATTAGATGAAAATTTTCAAAGTTCTTGCTAATACATACTTTGAATGAGTTGAATGTTTAATAATAGAAAATCGTTAAAACTCTATGCATTTGTTTGCCGTGTGCAGAAATATTTTATGAAATTATTGTACCATTAATTTAATGAATTACATGCACTATTAATTTAAATGAAGAATATCCGTAAAACATGTGAATAAAATTTTTTTAATTAAATTTGCAGAAATTAATGCTATGTGTTTCTGTAATTGATTTCTTGTAATTTTAAGAAACTCGAAATAGTTGTTTAGCGCCGATTTTTTAGCAACATTTTTTTTTTTTTTTTTCCGTGTAGAAAGGCACTTTAAAAGATAGAAATGACGGATTGATATTAGTTAGCAAGTTGTGAAATTTTGCAATTTTGAAATCGTCTGCTGGATATTCCGGCATCTCGCAAGCGGAAAAAATCTTTTCGCTCTTTTTTTTTTTTTTTTTGGTCTATTTTTACTTTGAAGGTTAGATTTCTTCAGAAAGGGTTTGCATTGTGGATTGCATGAGCTTTTTAATTTTTAGTACTGTATTTTTGATTTTACTTCAGATTTTTTTCGTGTTAATTTTGTTTGTATATTTTAGTTTAAGTTGATTTTTGAAAGGAATTTTGTTTTGTGGGTAAGTTCGAATTTCGTCCTCTTGTTTGAACAGTTTTTGTTCTTGTGTTCTTTTCTGTGAATTTTTAAGTATCCTTTCATAAACGTTTTATTTTAAAGTGTGAGAATAAGTGTTTCAGAGAAAAATAGTATAAATTCGAAAAATCGGGATAGTAATGTTTATGAAATTCGAAAAATGTGGAGTGAAAATTTTTAAAATTCGAAAAATATAGAGTGAAAATAAAAAAAATAGTTTAAAAAATTTTTGGAGAGAAAATTTGTAAAACTGTAAATCGTAAACTTTGTAGTAGTAAAAAAATCCGAAAAGAAAATTAAATTAAATTCACATCGAAAAATTTGCGTACATTGAAATATTTGGAGCGATATAGTTTATAAAAATGTAAAGTTTCCAAGTAAAATTGGATAAATACGAAAATCTGGACAAGAATTGTAGAATTTGAAAAATTTGGAGTGACAATTTTTAAAAATCGAAAAATTTGTAAAATTAGTTATTACAAACTTTGTAGAAATAATAAAAAAAAAGAAAAGAAAAAAATTGAGTGAAAAATTTGCGTTAATTAAATATTCTGAGCGATATATTTTATAAAAATCTAAAATTTCCGAGTAAAATTGGATAAATCTTACAAAATCGGGGCAGGCATTTTTGTAAAATTCGTAAATTCTGAAGTGGAAAATATTTAAAATTCGAAAAATCTGTACAGGAATTTTTGTAGAATTTGAAAAATTTGGAGTGACAATTTTTAAAAATCGAAAAATTCGTAAAATTAATTATTATAAACTTTGTAGAAATAAAAACAAATCCGAAAAGAAAAAAAAATGACTGAAAAATTTGCGTTAATTAAATATTCTGAGCGATATATTTTGTAAAAATATAATTTCCGAGTAAAATTGGATAAATTAAAAAAAAATCGGGGCAGGAATTTTTGTAAAATTCTGAAGTGGAAAATATTTAAAATTCGAAATTGTTACTTCATAAAAATACAAAAATTCATAGCGAAATTTATGGAAAGATAGAAACATTTTTAGATATGCAATAGTGGAGAGTTAAATTCCTAGAATTAGCAAAAAAAGACATCGAAAAATGTATAAAGTTACAAAAAATTAAATGGGATATAAGAAAGTAAATAGTTTCGTATACAAATTCTCAAAGAAACGGAATAGACCTTAGAATTGTGCTGTCGAATCGTCTGTTGAAAAACGCGCGTTGTGATTGGGTAGAATCTGTAGGTTGCTGAAAACTCGGTTGGCGCTCGTGGGTGCTTGGCGCGTATTAAAAAATCGCCAAAATCAAGTGTCTCGGGTGTTTTAGGAACATGCCGACATTTGTAGAAGATGACAAGATTTAACATTAGATCTGATGTCCTCTAATTCTTGTTCGGAAGGGTCACGAGAAAGAGTTGAGAGATGAACCATACTTTCGATTTCAGTTCAGCGAAAATAATTTTCAAACCTACTTCAATTCGTGAACTTAACATCCTTGAATCAATTCACATTTATTAAAATTTTGACAAAATTGTCAATTGAATTCTCTATCTCCCTCTATCGAATTGCTCGAAATATTACATTAAAACCTATATTTCGTAATTATTATTACAATATTTTTGCTCCTTTTGATCTTTTTCTCTCTCCTTCGGTCCCTTTCCACGTGCTTGGTGCAATGCAACGGATTTTTCCAAGTGCTGATATTGGCCATTACTTGCAGTCCTCTGTCATTCCATTAATTGCCTTCAATCCCCCGTCTCTACTATATATATATGAGCAAATTTCTAGCTCCTCTAGCACTGACGACGGTACGCTAAATGCTACCGAAACCGGTCTGCTGCTTATAGAACATATTTCATGCATTTTAAAGTTGCTTATTCTTGTATTCCATTGCACTGCACCAAACACTATCTGAATATTAATAAAATAAATGTATGATTTTTTTTCTGTGTCATACAAAAATTCCAACTTAAATTATCTTGATCATCTATTTTATCTTAAAATAATATAGATCATTATTGTTGCTTTTATATTTACGGCAATAGTTTAAAAATAATTTGACTAATATGTGCAGATTGAGAAATCAATTAGTAGATAATGAATAAGACAAAAATTCTAATAATTCGAAATTTAACATCTAAAAAATCACTTAAGCATTTATAAGATATTCTGACACTCTTGAAATTAAAAATTAAATCCAGAATTTAACTTTTTTTTTATTATTTATACTTCAGAGATAATTACAATTTTTCCAGTTAAAATTTTTATAATTGTTCTGTTGCATATCAGACTTTATTTATTCTTTTCTTTTCAATTCCGTATTTGTTTTTAGTGATTTCTGTTCATTTATTTAAATCAAAAATGCTAATAAATTGAAAGAATTTTTTTAAACTCTTCTAGTATTATAAGTAAATTAATTTTGTCTTTGTCTCAATAAATTATTCTGCTAATATATACTCGTAAAAAATATTTCTTTAAAAAAGAACAAACAAACATTTCAATTTCATTCTTTTCTATATTAAATGAAAATATTTGTAATTAAATTTTTGAAACTATTACTTTATGTTAGATTTTTGTAAATGAAATCTTTTCGTAGTATTCCCGTTGAAATACTAATAACTGCAATGACATTTTTGTTTCTGTAACTTCGTCAGCTAATTTCTAAGCAAATTAAATTTTAAATTATAACTTTGAATGTTAGTAAGAGATACAAAAAAAAAAAAAAAATAATTTTAGAAAGTCTATTAAAATGAGAACACAAATACTTGAATTTTTTTTTCAGCGAAACGAAATTATTGTAATTCATTTTTATATTTTAAAACAAATGTTTTTATCAATTTTGTTTTCTTTAAATTGGTATTGTACCAGAAAGAGAATTATTTTATTAAAAACAAAATAACTGAATAAATTTAGAAAAAATAACTTTATAAATATGCTCATGATGCTTAACAATATTATAATATCAATTTAAGTTTTAAAACATTCAGAGTTTAAGAAAAAAAATCTTTCAGAAGAAAATATGAAAACCTATATTTATAATCTCCGAGACATTATATAAAATATTTTATACTTCAAATGTATTACAACATGCACGTGCTTTTTAAATTTAAATCAAGGATGACATGCAACTTCTAGCATCAATTCTATATTATAAAAGAAAACACCTTCATGAGTAATGTTCACTTCTTATTCAGAAAGGAAACGCAGCATCTAACAAAAACATTTCGCCTTTACTATACTTTGAATTAATCCAAACATTGCAAAGTATACACTACAGAAAAATAAATGTTTATTAAAGCAATGTGTTTCAAAATGTAATCTTAATATACAGACTTTTATGTTTTTAAATATATTTAAAAAGTGCTTTGTTTTCAAATTTATGTTTATTGCGTAGAACCCGATTATGCAATATTAACCTTTTAATTTTTGTCTAATATTGTATAACGAAACATAAAATTCAAAATTAAT
Source organism: Maratus speculifer (assembly GCA_964019185.1). Taxonomy (NCBI): domain Eukaryota; kingdom Metazoa; phylum Arthropoda; class Arachnida; order Araneae; family Salticidae; genus Maratus; species Maratus speculifer. The sequence continues at coordinate 17,916,223 of OZ025297.1, read as the reverse complement.
TTAAATAAATAGACATGTAAAATAAAATAGTAATAGACATGTTGCCAATCTACGCTAAACAATTGAAATTATGAGAGCCAAAAAAAGGTTGTTTTATGCATTGAGATCTAGCGATATACTTGACTTTTAACTCCTGACACGCAGCTAATATATGCCCCTGTGAAAGCCTTTTTTTTTCTATAAATTATCGATTTTATTCATATAAAAATTATAAAAGTGGAAAAATAATAAATGTAATAAACATTAAATATCTTCTATAGTTTTTAATAAAAAAAAAAAAAAAAAAAAAAAAAAAAAAAAAAAAAAAATACATTCAAATGTGCTTGGCATCCCGGATCGAAGCTCAATACTTATACTTTTGCAATGTAGTGCAGGTTATTAATTATAATCTATAACCAAATTAAAAATCAAATCTTTTTAATTATTTTTGTTAATAATGAAATATGTACTTTTTAATTTATTGACATTATTATTATGCATAATACAGTCTTTTCATAAGCGATAGGTTTAAAAAATAATATATTTCTCTCGAATATTCCTATTATTAAAACTCTAAACTCAAACAAAAATTATTATAAAACAATTCATTAATGTGTTATTATTATTAGTATTAAGATGTTAAAATATGAGATAGAGAAGATGAATTCAAGCAGAACGACGAAAGAATAAATAAATAAAATAAAATTTTACATTTTGTTATTGGAAGTTATTGTAGTAATACCCGAAAATGCATATTAACCTGTGCATAAAACCTATTTATGCGAAGTATACCGAATACCAGAATTTTTCTTTGTATTTGTAGTGATATTATAAAACCCAGGTGCATATTATTTGAGATTTTGGCAAATTATTCCTTTTCGTTCTTCACTATAACTGAATAGGATCTAACTTAAACTATTGGGGAGAAATGCAGTTTACTCTCCTTCGCCAAGGCGACTTCTTTTTTGGCGCGATAAATGCTTCAATATGGCAACTCTGCATTTTCATTTTCTTCTCTCGCATCTTCAATGTGGCAACCCTACGGAGTGCTCCGGTTTACGTATCCTACCGATTTCTAAGCCGTTTCCTGATTGGACGCTCCTTTTTGTTAAATGTTTTCTTATTGCACGAAAGAAGAGAACTGAGAGAGGGCGCGTTTATTGCTTCCGGTAGCATTGTTTTTTGGAGTTGCGTCTTGCATTCAAGGAGTGAGTTTATTTTTTTGCATTTTCCTCTTTTTATATTTAGTTAGATACCGCTCAGTAACTACTATGGAAGTTGTTGATTTCAGAAAGAATGTTGTTGATTGTTTGAATGAGGAAGTAAAGTATTCAAATGGATATTTTACGTTGTTGAATGTTTGCAGGAAAAAGTATATGATTGACTGGTGAGGGGGGCGGCAACCCCCCTCACAAGAGCAAAACAGCGGCTCCGGGTAAGTAAAAATTCTCCTTTTTTTTGTCTTTAGATTTGTATTTTATGTGCTTTTTGTTTATTTTGATTGCCGCCATCTTGGAAAGTGCGTTTTTGCGTAATGTCTCTTGGAGCAAGTTGCTCCGGGAGACAAGATGCAAAAACGCGCCAATTTGGCTATTTTTGAAAATCGCGCCAAGAAGGAGAGTAAACGGGATGTATGAAATCTTCCCCCATGAAAACTGCCCCCGTCCGCCATTTTGACCTCTACATTAGATTGGGGTAGATATCCAGCGGTGCAGCATTTCACTTTCTACGAGGGCCTGATATCTGCCCCCATCCGCCATTTTGACCTCTACATTAGATGGGGGCAGATATCCAGTGCTGCAGCACTTCACTTTCTACGAGAGCCTGACATCTACCCCCAGTATATCTGCCCCCGTACGTCATTTTGATATCACAGTAGAGGGGACATACATGGAGTGCTAGAATACTTTTTAGGTTCATCGAGAGCAGTAAATCCTGGATATATATCCTTTCTGCTTGTAGTTTTTATTGTTTCCGCTAATAATCATACGGTTTATTTATCTAGAAATTTGTAGACGACACTTAAAATGTAACTCTAAAATTATATAATAGATATGAGGACGTAAACTTCAAAACGCACTTTATCGAAATTTTTAAAAATGAATTTTCTGTGTGAACCTATTCTATTAATAAATCTGCGGAAAAGAAAAAAAAACTATAATTTTAGAAAAAATAATGAAAAAAAAGAAAAAAGAAAGTTTTAACGTGTTTTTTGGCATTGTAAAATCTTGGTGTTTACAATGAAAACTAATAGTTTTTATGATATTTATTTAAATCGCAAAAATTTTACTTTCTGGAAAAGGCAAAATTTGAACCTCACGCCCTCTTATATACATGCAAGATTTTTAGTACTTCTGTAGATTTTTAGCATTTTCCAACAAAGTTAAAAAGTGCTTTTGCATTTTGTTTGTTTGTCCGTCTGTCCATGCACTGACTCCCGTAAATACACTCGGATTTTTATACAATTGATAAAACTTATTTACAGGGGTTGGACAAAAATATGGAAATACCTTAAAAAAAACACATTTCCTTGCCTAGTATTGTGTACGGTACCCGTTGTTATTCAAAACAGCTTGTAGTCTTCTTGGAATGGATAAATGCAGTTTCTGTATGTTTGCCAAGGGAATATTGTACCATTATTCCTGCAAAACGGTGGCAAGTTCAGATAACGATGTTGGCGGTGGATAGCGAGAACGCACTTTCCGCTCCAATGTAGACCACAAAGGTTCGATAACATTCAAGTCTGATGACTTTGGTGGCCTGGAGAGATGCGAAAATTCATCCTCGTGCTCAGAAAACCAGTCCTGGACAATGTGAGCTGTGTGAACGGGGACGTTGTCGTCTTGGAAGATACCACCATCATTGGGGAACAAAGCTTGTACCACTGGATGGACTTGATCGGCCAAAATGTTCACTTAAGTCTGAGTAGTAATACGACCTTACAAAGTTATCATGGGGCCAGAAGAGAACCACGACATGGCTGCCCAAACCATCACCGAACCCCCGCCATGTTTCACTCTTGGCAACAAGCAGTCTGTATTACAGGCTTGAGATGGCGTTCTCCAGACGTAAACTCGGCCAGAAGTGGGAAACAATGTAAAAGAAGACTCATCAGACCATATTACGCTCTTCCACTGCTCTATAGTCCAGGCTTTATGACTTAAACACCACTTTTTCCTGTTACAGGCATTAGCATTACTGATGGATGGCTTTTCAATTGCAACACGGCCAGCAATTACCTATTTATGAAGCTCCCTTCTAATGTTTTGGTACTCACAGGGTTTGGTAACACGACATTCATTTCAGCAGTAACTTTTGCAGCTGTGGTCTGCTTATTTTTCGCGATAATTCTCCTTAATGATCGTCTGTCACGATCTCAGCACACACTTTCGTCCGCTCTGTGTTTTAGCGGATGATGTTTTTTCCGCATTTCAAATATGCGGAATAAATCTTCGACACAGTACCTCTTGAAACACTAAAAACCTCGGCTACCTTGCTTACGGAAGCACCCACCATACGCGCGCCAACAATTTGTCCACATTCGAAGTCTGTTAACTCTGACATAATGCAATGATAATCTCACATAACAGTGCTCCAACAATGACTGAACGGTGCAGCGATTTTACGAAGTTGTATAGGTGGGGGTCAGTAGGCGAAAACTCCAGTGCCATCAACATAGTTCATTATAAGCAATCTTTCTTTTCAAACATGCATTTCAAAAGGTGTTTCCATATTTTTGTCCAACCCCTGTAGGTTTATTAAAACATGTTTGTTATTGCATATGAAGTATGTACTGTTAATGTTTCAATTTTAGGGACACTCAAAAGAATTGAAGAGTATTTTAATGACATTACGCTATTCCAAATCTTTTGAAACTGGCATAAATTCTTGAATCTCTTTACGATCACGTTAAAATAGAACATTTTTAACATTTTTTTATTAATTTAAAGGGACACATAAAAGAAATCGGTTACGGTACTGTCTTTGCATAATAATTGCTGGAGTGTACGTTTTAAAATTCTGCATACGCTTTTAAATTTGATTAGTTTTTTTTTTTTTTTTTTTTTTTTTTTTTTGCATATTACTCTTTATATTAAATTCTATACCTAATACACAGTACCAAAGAACAGAATTCTAATTAATGTTTATTAAATCAAAAAAAAAAAATTACTTCTAAGTTTTAAATACCCGAAATGATAATAATAAAAATATAAGCTTTTTTCCAACTTATTTAATAATTAAAAATATGGTTTCAATATCTATATTATAAAGACCAAAAGTATCTGTGCGTAACGCATACGTCATTTTATGAATGGCAACACTTTAAAGTTTGAAATGCATTTCAGGTTTTGCAATTTTTTCTACTGCAAATTTTTGTATTTCTTAACTGCGCACTTTTTAATTTTTACACCATCGTATAGGGGGGAAAATGTACTTTTAAATGCAATTTATTTGAATACTGTATCTTAATTTATTTTTGAAACATTAATTTTTTTGTAGTTTGTAATACCGTTTTTCTAAACGTGTCAACAGAAGTACTCCATGCTTATTAAAAGCAAAGGGAAAAAAAACGGGAAAAAAAAAAAAAAAAAAAAAAAAAAAAAAAAAAAAAAAACAGATTACTGAATTTTTATGTTGCCATTTTTTTATTAAAAGTGAAAAAAAAAATAATTAAACTACGTTCTGTCAAGAATATTGTCTGTTATAAAACCCAGTGAATGTTTGTTTCTTTTATAAAATTTCATTTATACTTAAAAAAAATATATGGATAGTTTAGTATCTGTTTCAGTTAATAGCTATCGAGACTTCAAGTTTTGAATCAAAATGATCAAATTAAATTATCGATTTTCTTTAAAAAGTGAATACAGATATGAAAGGTGTTTATTTAAATTTTGATATGGTGAAAAGGACGTCAGATTTAGGTTTGGGGAAAATATTCTATGTTTGAGTAAAAGTGCAATCAATTCTGCTTTTTTTCATATTGGAATACAAGCATTAAAACCTTAATAACTTTATTATAATAAAAGATCTTTATTTTTATTTATTTTTTATTTTTTAGATGTAGAATAAAATTTAATTTTAATAATATCTATAACTGAGTTTTACAGAAATAATATTTTGTTAACTTTAGATTGAATATAATTTCACATAAAGAAGTACTTTACAATTAAATTAATTTAAAAATATAAAATACAAAAATAAGTTAAAAAAGGACGTGTATACAGTGAAAAACTTCATAAGATAAAAATTTCATGTTTTGCGTGAAAAGAATAGCACACAGTCATGGGAATAACCCCCCCCCCCCAAAAAAAAAAAAAAAAAACATTTTACTAACGCCTCAACAAATTATTGTAGAAAAAGTTGTTGGTACCAAAGGATTGGAAATAAAGTGTACTATTAAATGATGCATATAAAATGTTATTAGTGGGGGGAGGTGACATGTACATATTAAAACGAACCGAAACTTTTTTTTTCAACAACAATACCCAATTTTAACAAAATATTTCAAATTTTTGGTTTAAATTATGCCTAATATATATATATATGTATATATATATATATATATATATACATGTATTACCCATTTTAACGAAACATTTGTCGTGGCTGTAGCCGAAAGATATAAAGCGACTAAAATGGTCTTATTGGTAAAAAATAATATACATTAATAGAAGAGACATAATCATTCTGTAGCATTCCAATAATTGAGTACATAACTTCAATTTAGATGCAGCCTCTAAAATATGCTTGTTTTAAAATAATTAATTTCTTGGAAACTAATTGTACAATAAGAAATTTATGAAAATTTGAATTTAGGTTAATTTAAGGGTGCAAAATCTATTTATGGTGGCAAAATTATTTGTTGGTATTGAATTAAAGGACAAAATTTGGATTTATTTTTATATGAAAATGGCCCCCTAAGCGATTTTATATACATCATTTAAAAGTAGACATTATTTATAATCTTTTGCTAACAACAACTTTCTACTAAAATAATTTATTGCACATGCACAGTTGATAGGGGGTGGTTATCTTTTTCTTCTACGATTGTGCGTAAAAGGTTCAAAATATCTCAAACTTAAAGAAAGGTAATTTTAGCAATTTTTGGAGCGAATTATTATTAGTAGTATTGTTATTTGCATTCGCATATATTTGTTAAGATTTCTATATTATACTATTTACTTTTGGATTTTCCTTGTTTTGTAAATTTGCATATACAACAATAACGCTTTCAACCATTAACAAAATGAAGTGATAACTGAATGTTCTACATAATAATTCTGAACTATTCTATATAATAGTTCTGTATATTCTATATAATAGTTCTGAACTATAGTAGAACTTTCCTATTATGATAAAATATATTAATAAGGTATGTATCTTCACTATTGAATTTTTTTAAATTATTAAAATTTTTAATGATTTATGTGAGGTGAAAATTCATGTGAAAGGTTATAGCTGTTTCTGCCCTCTTGAGTTATAAAAAGATACATATATATAGTATGTAATTCATTTTATAATCTGAAATCCCCCTCATTTTTTATATAGTTGTAAATGAAACTATATTCAGTAATTTAAAGCAACATTTATTGTCTGAGCGAAGCGAAGTCTTTATACTCAGAGATACGTAACGATATTAAAAGTCAAAAAAATTCTTTCGTCAAGCAAATCTCAAAAAGTACTTGTCGGATTTTGATTCTGTTTGTACCAATAGGTACCTATGAAGGTAATCTGGTGAATGCACTACATACGAAAAATTAGTTCCAAATAGTTTAAAAGTTATATTAAAAAAACTGATAAAAAAGCACAATTTATTTGTATACGTCACAGAAATTTGGTGCGCGTGATTTTCACCAGCTGGATATTTTCGTAGATAACCGAATCAGTACATGGAGTAAATAGTAATCATTAACGCACTCAAAAATATGGAATGCAATAAAACATTTGAATATTTAATCATGCAGAAAAATAAAACTGTTATTTTTTTATATTAAAAAAATGTCATAAAAACTTTGATTTTGAAATTTTGTGATAATCTCTTAATAGCATTTTTTGATCGCTAAAAGAATGTTTTATATATTTCGCGTGTGAAAATTACAAACAATTACGTTTTTAAATAAAAATTGTCTTTTATGACATCATTTTCCCTTTATATTTATTTTTATTGCATGTTTTCTTTTAACTTATATTTTGTTAATGAGTGGAAGTCAATTCTGGTCACAAATTTTTCGGCACGGATACCACAAGCGCATCAGTTTTGGTGCAATTTTTTTCAAAGCCCATTTGGCGAAAACTCCGTTTTCAAATAGCGCTTACATACACATTTTTAAATAATTTTCTATTTTCAAAAAGAACTTACAGTAAATAAAATAATAATAATAATAATTAATAACTATAAAAAGAAATATTTTATATAATTAAAAAAAGGAAATGAAAGTAAATAAACATTTTATGAGTAAATAAACAAATAATAAATAAATAAAGCCGGGTTACCATCTGAGGTAAAATAATGCCATTTTGACGCCAATTATGTACCCTGGTGCATATGTGATATCTTTTCCCATTTTTCATCCATTTCCTGTTGGCATACAACTTTGAAATTTGGAATATGTATGCATACCTGGGAGCAATAATGGAATTAGACATTGATTTTTTTTTTTAATTCGATCCAAAAAGGGGCAACGGGGGCTATTTTTTAATGATTTATACTGCATAAAGGAGCCACTTACCTATTTTTATATACAAGAAGAAGTAAGTGGTATGTAAAAACAATTATAGTATACATAAATAAAATACTTGAGATAATATACTAGAGATATAAGCACCGGGTTTGGCGAGATATTTTAAGCCAACTAGGCGAAAACATAGTTTTGATTACCAGATACATATAGCATGCTATAATAACACGTTATTTATTTTTTTCAAAATGAAAAAAAGGAATAAACGAAACATTTTCTGTTATTAAAAAAAAGAAATAACAATCAATAAATTATAATATTTTTAGAACAAACAATTTATTATAACATTTATATGATAACCAGCATGTTAGGCAACTGAACGCCATTTTGGCACCAATTAGGTACCTCGGTGTGTATAGGGCATATATGTGCCATATTTATTTGTAAAACTGAGCATGAACGTTTACCAAGTGTGTTTTCATAGTCGCTTATATCTTTTTGCAACATAGCGCAACTTCCGAAGCCAAAACTGCACAAAAGAAAAAAAATCAATATTTGCAGTTTTTTTTTTTTTTTTTTTTTTTTTTTTTTTTTTTTTTTTTTAATGTAATGCACATTTTGTAATCAGTAGGCTCGATAATCAGACCTCGTTTTTTTGCTTTCAAAGATGATATTTCATACGACGTCTTTTTTGGATTCGTCGTTTTTCTATATTTGATAGTATGCGTCTACTCATTTTGTAACTTTTTTTGTAACTTTCTTCTTTATTAACAGCTACATTTGGATTTCCTATTTGAATAAAAATTTTTCTCAATACAAAGAATTTTGTTAAAATAAATAAATAAATGAAATATGGACATCTATTGCTCAAAGCACAAAATTTTTCCTATTGAGTTAATAAAAATCAGTAAAAACATAATTTTTATGATAATAAAAAGGTGACTTATGTAATAACAGAGTCATATATTATGTACGTTATGGATTAAGTATGAATATTTCTCCACCATTTATAAATAATAATAATAATAAAATAAAATGCGGACAGACCAAAGTCTATATTTGACTGAAAACAACAACCATTTTCTAAATGCTTTAAAAAGATGGCCAATGAAAAGTGATATTTCAAAAGTATTATGAAATTAGTTAAAAACCATTTATTTAAACTAAATGAATAAAATATTTATATTTTTAATGAAATAAATGGGATTTGAAAAATTATTGAAAATTTATCACCATAGATGTATCAATATTACAATCAGTACTTTGTATGCAAAATGGAACAATTAGCAATACTTTTTGAACCCGAAAAATGGTCGTTGCTTTTTTTAAGGTTAAAAAGGAGGTTACGAAATATTCCTATACAGATATGCCAAGCCCCCGCTTATTGCACAGCAGAATTTCCTTATAGGAAAAGTTATTTTTTAAATCCGCAGAATGTTCCTATTTAATAAAAGATTTTCTGTATTAAAATACCGGTATCCAAAATGCCGGAGACTTGGCAGCTCTGCCTATAACATTTTAATTAATTACGGTACTTTTTTTAATCGGATTCAAATTTAGTGAAGACAACGTTTTTTGGCCAAAAGCAGCTTTTTTCCACGTGTGTAACTACGATACAATTCCTTGATGCTGAAATAAAATGTTTTGACTGATGCTATTATTGCTTCCTCTTATTTATTTATTTGAATTTTAAATAAGATGACTCAAAATCGTGTTTTTTAAATGTGCTGAAAAAATGCATTTCGAGAGAGGGCGAAAAGAACAATATTTGGCGATTTATTACCTGCGTTTGGCTAAGTTTCTTACTACCTTGTATTTAATACTCTTCACAATACTTCGCTGTTATATGGACTTAGGCGCTTTTATAAAAAGTTTGTCGTAGTTCGGGCTTAAGAAAGTGAGAATTTTGCTGAATAATACAAATAAATGAAAAATGAATACAAAGAAATACTAATAAAAGAAAAATGAAGCGTTATATTGATCTATGTATATTTAAAAATGCATCTGCTAGCACTAATTAGATAATTTATGTGTATATAATAGGAGATAAATAGCTTTTGATTCTGTATTTCTATGCTTTAAAGCATTAACGTTTGTGTGATTTTCGTTATCATTAGGAGTACCTAGCCGATTTAAAAAATAATGTGGGCAAAAAATGTTGGTAACTATCTTTGCTGCAAAATATACTATATTTTGCGTAGGAACAATAATCACCATCAATGTCCCAGCAAAAAAAGTTCTAAAATTGAGAATTCTTTGATGTCGATATGACTAAAAATTTAAAATCTTTTTTTTTTTTTTTTTTTTTTTTTTTTTTTTTTTTTTTTTTCGGGGCAACTTTTAGGATATAGTATTCTTGTTATGAACGATTTCTAAAACATTCGACAATTTAATTTCACAAATTAAACATTTTTTTTCTAGAAAAAGTTTTAAACCCAATTTATTGAGAATATTGCAATTTCTAGGATACTGTTGGGGTCAGAAACTATAACTTTGGCATCACAGTAACTTATAAGATGTAAGTGCTCTTTAGGACAAATTTTTAAAAAAAGGATTCCTTAACTCTTATCGACAACCTCATTGCATCCTTGGAAAACAGATATTCATCATTAAAAACTATTCCGACGGATTTCACACCGTATAAAATACACTCCATTCTCTTCAAACATAATAGTTTACGTTATTTATAGTTTCTCAAATCGGTGCGAAGCTTCTGTTTATGCTCATGACATCATTTCAAAGAGTTATATTTCCAATATAGGAAAATTTGGTGTTTTATTTTCTGTATTACTTTTAACATTTTACATATTTCCAATTTTATATCCATGCATGGTTTGCTTTTCTTTTATAAAAATAGTATATGCAACTTTATGTATAAGATTTTGTAACTCTATGATTCAATATGCCTAGTACTAATTTTTTTTCTTTTTTTTTTTGTTATTGATGTTTTAAATCAGCAGCTCTCACTGTTTTATTGATGTTAAAAAATTAAATTTAATCGACGCATTATACAAAATAAATTCTCATTTATTTGAAAAAAAAAAAAATTCTAAAAAAAAAAAAAAAATCTAAAAAAAAAATAAAGAGGGAATAAAACAAAACATTTAACATTTAACAATATTCGTTACATTTTGTAAACTTAAAATTTTCGAAATTTAGCTTTTGGTTTTCGCTTTAAATTAACATTGTTAAAAAAAAAAAAAAAAAAAAAAAAAAAAAAAAAAAAAAACATTCTTAACAAATTATTTTGCGCTTAACAAAAGAAAAAAAAGTTCTAACGAGAGCTATTTAATTGACACATTAAAAAGAATCAAAATATATAAACACATAAATACTAATGAAAATAATGATAAGTATCAAAATTAGTGGTGGGCGATTTCGATTTTTTAAATCGATTTAATCGATACTGCGGCCAATTCGATTTAATCGATACTTTAAAATTTTTAATCGATTTCTCTGAAGGTAATATAATTTTCACTTTCCTTCAAAAGTAGAAGATAAAATAGACGGATGTGCCAATTCCAAAATTTCAGTGTATTAGTTTCTAAGATAGAAGAATTAAAGAAACCTCAGAACCCCCCCCCCTCCCCTGCAAAATAGCGTTTTTTGTTGAGTGATGTACACCAAAAATTGATCAGGATCAATTTTTATTAAGTACCAGCTGAATCTTAATTTTGATGAAAATCCATGAAAGCGCGAGATACAGCTATTGCGAAATCACAAAAAATGCAGCATATCAGCGCCACCTGTAGGGCAATTTACACCAAAAACTAAATAACACTAATCCATGTCAGAGATTTACCGAATCTGAATTTTGGTTAGCAGCGCCATCTCTTAAGCGATTTCCACCAAAATGTAATTAGCATCAAATAATATCAAGGACTAATTGAATCTAAATTTTTATGAAAGTCCGTGCATTTTAGTTCTTGAGATAAAGCTAAAATGGAAACAGGGGCATGCGAAAAGAGAACTGCGCCCGGTTCAAAGTTCCAATTTAGCCCCCCCCCCCTATTAACTTTTTCGTGTGATAGGCTAGAAGTGATGTTAGTAGTAAAAATTTGGCACCCCCTAAATTTCCGTGCTCGGAACGACCGCTTCCTTTCGTCCCCCCCCCCCGCCTTTCACATGGCGCTGAGTGAAAATTGTAAAAAATTCAGTATAGCAGTGCCATCTGAGAAGCTATATACATCAAAATGCAAAAAACATCAATTCATGTCAAGGACTAACTGGATCTAAAATGTGATGAAAATCCGTTCATTCGTTATTCAGATATAGCTGTTGCGCAAATCGCAAAAAATGCAGCATAGCAGTTCCACCTGTTAGGCTATATGCACCAAAAAATAATTAGATTCATTTTATATCAAGGTCAAATTAAATCTAAAGTTTTGTGGAATTCCGTGCATTTGTTCTTGAGATAGAACGGTCAGAAATTTTTGTCGTATACAGACTCACAGAGTGACAGACACACACACAGACAAATATTTCTTAAAAACCATGAAATCGTGTTAAAGACCTTCTAAAATATATAAATCCATCAAAAACGGGAAGTCAAAATTTTTCTCGAATCTATTACTCTCTTTTTGTAAAGTTACAAAAGAAAGTAAAAATGTAAAATCGATTCTGTCCGTATGATCGGTCTTTAGATTCGATTTCGATCTTTAGATTCGATGTCGATCTTTAGATTCGATTTCGATATTTAGATTCGATGTCGATCTTTAGATTCAATGTCGATCTTTAGATTCGATTTCGATTTTTTTTTCCCTAGGCTAAATCAGTGTTTAATGCAGGTATTTTTCTCCGACTCCGGAGGAAGACATCATGTTTTACAGCTCTGTAAGAGAGGGGGAATCGCAATTTGTGCATTAAAAAACATAAAATCTCATAACTTCTGGGGGGGGGGATAATCCCCTGCGGGCCACCCCATTAATTCGACACTAGGTTAAATCGTTATATTTTTGTTTAGAAGTCCAGTTATTTGAAGTATTAGTTTATTATGTTTTATTTTTCACGCTCGTCTCTTCTAACCTCCCCCCTTCCGCGTCAGTTTTAACTTACAGGGCCGTTCAAAATAGGCATACAGTTTTAAAAATGTCCAATTCTCGGTCTATTTTATTTTAGATCCGCATTTTAAATTCTTGACAAAAGATAAATAAAGGGTCGCCCTTCCGCCCGTTTGGGGTTTATCTGCGCCCCGCCGTGGGGCATATCTTTTTGTTTCTTCGAAAGAAACAAAAATAATTTTGAGGGGGGGGGGAGGCTTGCACCCTCCCCCAATATACACCTTAAAATTTCGTTCATTTAATTCTCTACCATTTTTAATTTAAAAGTTTAAGCTACATGGCACCCTCAGAGCTGTGGACCCCTCCCCCCATGTCGATCACTCACCTAATTTTGCTTATTTCTTCACTTCATTTCAATCTTTAAAAGGCTATAACTTTGCTTCTATAGCAGTTACAGTGATGAGAAAAATTCTAGTATAGCTAACCATTTCTCGCCGTTATTTTTGCTATTCCAGTTTCCCTGTTTTCCCTATAGGACCTTCTTTGGGGGGCGGGGGGGGGGCAGAGGGGTTTTTTCTCATTTCTTGATACAATATGTCTATTGAAAGCTTATGCTTCATACATTACAAATCTACCATAAGAAATTTTCTCCCATTATTTCAGCTCTCGTTACGGACCCATAATGTGTTAAAATTTTAATTTTTCAAACTTCTTCGGAAAAAAAAAAAACAAACATTTATACATATTAGCGAAACTGGGGTTCGAACCCGCAATCGTTTGATTGCACACGTAATCCCTAAGCTTATTGGCCACCGAGTACTCAGCAGCGCTATTATTTCTTTAGATTGTCATCTTTAAATTCGTAATATCTCTTGAATGGAATGTCCGAATTGAATAATTCAAAAAGTAATCTACAGATATTGTAACAGACATTAATGCAAAATGATTTATTTGGATAAGGATTAAGGTATCGATAGTATGGTCTAATTTTGGTTGGTGTATTTATCGCGTTTTAAAATGTAAGAAAGTAGTTATAGTGAGTTAACTACAATAGCTAGACATATATTCATATTCGCGCGTTTTTTTTTTTTTTTTTAGATATTAATATATTTTTTAATATTATAGAACCTCTTTTTATTCATTTAAAAGTATTTCCTGGCGATTCAAAATTATATATCCTAACGATTCAAAAAATATACACGTAATTATTCAAGGTTTCACTTCTATCGGCACTCTCAGAGTGCCACTATTTTTTTTTAATGTTCACCCGTCCTACCGCCCCCCCCCTTTTCCTCACCAATCTTAACTTACAGGTTCGTTCAAATTATGACTGCAATTTTTAAAAAGTCTAATCCTCGTTCTATTTTGTTATAAATCCATATTTTGAAACCTCAACAAAAGATACATTTGGTCCCGGTCGCCCTTCTGTCCGTTTGGGATTTACCTTGCCCCCCTGGGTGGGGAGCATATTTTTTGTTTCTTCCACACCATCTCATGTAATATATCGTTATAAAGCGTTTATCTCCTCGTTTTTTTTTTCTGTTACTACCCCTCTCTCCACCTAGTTACATGCTCTTGGCACTTTTTATAGTTTCAAAGAGTGCATGTTCCCCGCGGGCCACCCCATGAATTCAACACTAAGTTAAACACTATATTTTTGTTTAGAAGCTCAGTTATTTGGGTTACTATTTAATTATGTTTTTTTTTTCAAGTTCGTCCGTTCTGATCCCTCGCCCCTCCCCCCTCCTTCCTGGCCAATCTTTACTAAATGGGCCGTTCAAAGTATGCATGCAATTTTTAAAATGTCGAATTCTCGTTCTATTTTATTGTAAATCCTTATTTTGAAATTTCGACAAAAGATACATTTGGGCTATGGTCGCCCTTCCGTCAAGAGTGGGGGTTTACCTGCCCCCTTGGGTATGGGGCTTAGTTTTTGTTCTTCCAAACTATCTCGTGTAACATTTGGTTGGCATTAGAAGAAAAAAAAGTTTTTTTTTATGTCTATACTCCTTGTTCCCCACCCTAGTTACACGCTCTTGGCACTCTTTATACTCGGTTTAATGCCAAGTTATTCAGTGTTGTTATGTCTCTCAAATTTGTCAAAGTTTTTGTGTAAGTGACAACCGTAAGTGACAATCATTTTAAAATTTAAAATTCTTATTATCCGGCTCTAAAATCTGCAATAGCTTAATTCTATTCCTCCCTAAATGGGGATGGGGGGGTGGGAGGCGGTAATTACGGTTCTACTCATTGTCTAAGCTTTGGAATTAGTAATTTGGAGCTTCTCTGTGTGAATCTGAATATCGAAATATCGATTCTAGTATCGATTCTAGAACTGAGAAATCGATTCTTATCATGATCGATGTTGTTTTATACGATATCGATTTTAATCGATTCTCATAATTTCCAGAATCGCCCATCACTAATCAAAATTCAACATTTAACAGACGATAGAGAATTTGCAATCCATTTTAAACGTTGATTGAAAGTCTCAGTTCCTTATGTGATTGACAATTTATCTTTAAATGTTACTCACAGATTGTCAGTTTTTAACACATAAAATATTAAATTAAGAATATATTTTGGAAAATATTTTGGCAACAAAAAGAACGTATAATATTCATTTCCTGGGGTGAATTTTAAACCCTAAAACCTATTCCGGGATTCATTTTATAAGAAAGAACTTTTATCCAAAATATGAAATACATCTGATAAATGTGCATAAAAACAATTTAAATAATTTAAGGGGAGGTTATAATCACTCGTCCCTTTTTAATTAGCAAAAAAATCCCATATCTAATCAGGGATACACCTAATCATAATGAATCTATTATCCAAAATTTGAAGCAAATCCGATAATTCTGCGTAAAAAGCCATTTATTCAATTTAAGGGGGTGAGGGCTGTATTCGATTCACCTTCTATACTTAGCCATTAAACTCTTAGAACTATTCAGGTATTCACCTTTTTAGAAAATACCTACATTTAAAAGAAATACATCGGGTAATTCTGCATAAAAAACGATTTATCTAATTTGAGGCGAGATAATTGCCCCCCCCCCCTTTTTTAATAAGCAAAAAAAAAATCACATAAATAATCAGAGATACTTCTTATCATAATTAACTTATGTCCAAAATTCCAAACAAATCGGATAATTCTGCGTAAAAACTTATTAATTTAATTTAAGAGAGATTATTCTCCCGTTCTCCCTCTATGCTAAACCATTAAATTCCCAAATCTCTTCAGGCATTATATACAATATATAAGCCTTATCAGAAAGAACCTATATCCAAAATTTGACACACTTTCTGCATAATTCTGCATAAAAACCGATTTATCTAATTTAGGGCGGTTAAGTGAATTAAGTGATGAAAAATGAGCCACTGCCCTTCAAGGAGTTAATAAACATCAAATTTGTAGATACATGTTACCGAATTTTGTCAGAATTTATACTTTTAAACGAAAACCTAATCTCTTATCAGGATCTATGCAATATTCATATTTTTTCTTTATTCTACCTCTACCTGAAAAAAAGGATGGATTCATAAAAATTTTTGAATTTCGGTCTTCGTCGGATTTACACGTTTTAGGGGGTCAAAGATTCCAAAAAACACGTGTTTACGAAATGTCTCTCTGTGACATAAATTTTGTGGACACTCTATCTCTAGAATTTATAAACATAATTTCACAAAACTTTATATTGAGTTAGTCCCTGAAATACACTGGTGATAATTAGTTTTTGGTGTAAAATCGATCAATAAGTTGCGCTGCTATGTTGCATTTTTTACGATTTACTCAACAGCTATATCTTGATAATTAATACGCATATTTCCATCAAACTTCGGATTCAGTTAGTCCTTGATATGAACTGGTGTTTGTTTACATTTTAGTGTAAATGTTTCAAGAAGTGGCGCTGCTATGCTGTATCTTTCACAATTTTTGCTATCGTTCTGTTTCAAGAATTGAGGGTGTATTCCAAACCAAATTTCTTATATTCCGATTCATTTTTAAATTCCTTTTTGCTCTCAAGTGCATCAAACTGGCAAATTCTATTATTAAGAAAGTACACAATGTGCCGTGCTTATGGAGTTTTTGATAAATGGAGAAAATATTGCAAAAAAAAAAAAAAAAAAAAAAAAAAGGCCGTCAAAGATGACGTTTTGAACCGAAGTTTTTGAAGCGGAAGATCTAAAACAAAAAACAAAAAAAACAAAACAAAAATAAAATAAAATAAAAATAAAAGATCAGAGTGAGAAAATAATTGTTTATAAATCCAATTCTAATGAATTGAGGGGAAAATTAAATCACACGGCATCTTCAAAAATCATCTTAGCAAATTTCATGTTTCTACTTTAAAAAATTCGTCTGAAAATGTATCAGAAAATTTCGAGCTGTTGAGAGTGGGAACATATTTTTTCGAATCCACCCTTAATGCACGGAATTTAATAAAAGTTTACTTCAGGTAGTCATTCATATATATTGACGCTGATTAGTTTTGGTGTAAATCGCTCAATAGGTGGAGCTGCTATGCTGCATTTTTCACGATTTTTGCAACAACTCCATCTCAGGAACAAATACACGGAATTTAATGAAAATTTATTATCCTGGTAGTCCCTGATATAGATTGATGTTGATTAGTTTTTGGTTCAAATCGCTCAACAGGTGGCGTTGCTCTGCTGCATTTTTACGATTTATACGACAATTTTATCTCATTAATTAATGCACTAATTTCCGTCGTCGATTCCGTTTGTGTTTTTTTTCTGCGATGTTTAAAAACTGACATCATAAACATTGAAATCAAAAACATAAAAAAAATAAAGGAACCAAAGCAGCATATCTGCGTTCAATTTTCTGTCTGAAAATGACAATCTATTAAAAAAAATAATTTTTTGAAACTCACACTTTTGTATTATTTATTTATTTACTTATTTATTTTTGAAAAATTTAAAGTTTTTCACCCAGAATTTAAAATCTAAATACGAAAAGACAAATCACACACGCGTAAACATGCATTCATCTTTAAGAAGATTTCTTCAATTTTAAACGATATTGACATTTAACCTTTCAGGCAAATTCGTTTCCAGAGATCTCTTCAGGATTTTTTATAGGTAGATTTCGTAAAGAATACTATACCTATTATATTTTCCCCTATGTTGAAATTTCTGAAAACTTTTTGCAGATCCATGCCCATCATGAGTAATAGAATCCAAAGCCCCCCCCCCCCCCCCCAGTTTAAAACTTTATATAAATATTTATCTGTTCATATTTATTTATTTATTTATACCGTATATACTAGTGTAAATGTCGGAGAATTTTACACAAAATTTGGGAGTTAAAAATAGGAGTCGGTCGACTTATACACGAGTTAGTAAGATTTTTTAGTCCTTTTATGGATCTATGTTGGAGAGACAGGTAAAAACGAACAATGATCAGTCCCTGAGATTGACAAAATAAGCTCAACAAAAATGTCCCTCTAATTCTTCTGCACCCATTCCCGCATGCAATGCTCCTCAGCGCAGGAAATTAAATTTCAGCATTTGTATACCCCTTTTAAAAAGAGTTCAACGTGAGAATGCTTGTAGACGCCTCTTCTAAAAGTCCTACAATACAAAGAAGTTTTGTGCATCAGCAGTCTAAGGAACTTTTTACTCTGGTAAATAAGGCTTAAATAGATTTTTCAAAGATTTTTTTTCTTTTCAAATATCGAATTGATGAGAATGGGTTTCAAAATAATTTAAACTTCTGCGTTTTTACATAATTATGCTTTTTGCAAATATTACACTTAAAAAACTCTGATTAGAAACGCAGAAAAAAGTTATTATTGTTATTACTATTATTATTATTATTATTATTATTATTATTATTATTATTATTATTATTATTATTTATTATTATTATTATTATTATTATTATTATTATTTTTATATCTTCGATTGCACATCATTTTTCAACATAAGTGCTATTGAAGTTTCAATGAGGAAAGCTTTTTTCTTTTAGCGATGAGAGCCGCTGGCGCCTAGATTTTTGCACTCCTGTATATATCCACGTAATTTCTATAATTTTGCATAAATCTCTTGCAACCTCATACATAAAATCAAGGAGAAGAAAATCTCGGTCATGTTCGTTAATGGCCAAAATCAGACCAAGGAGGTTGGAAATGGGGAAGGAGTTTGTGAAAACAGAAAAAACCCATAATTTCACAATTGTGATGTACATAAAATCAATTATCGTTATTATTACTTCTAAGAAAAGTTCTAAAAATTTATCTATGACAGATTTTTGAAATCGTTAAAAATGGGCTCAAATTGCGCAAAAAATAATGTTTTAACCCTTTCAGGGGCAAGGCTTTTCTGCTCCCAAACTGGTCAAATAATTAATTCAAACTGCGATTTTTGAACAAACTGATTTTAAAAATAATCGAAAACTTTTCGTCTTGCATATTATGCGATCAAAATTGCCGTAAAAATTTACTGCTACCGTTTATCAGTTTGAACCTTCAGATTAACCGTTTCCAGACTGCAAAAGACGTCCTTAAAAGGATTAAAATAAAACAAAAAAATCATATCTTCGTCGGTTTACAAGATATTAAATGCAATTAAATTTATTATAAATCTTCTTAATATTATCTACAACTTTTATATTGACAAGTTTTTCATGGGACCAAGTCTAACAGAAAAAGAATCATAAAAGGAGAGGAGGTTAGAGAAGAAAAGAAGTCACAGTAACATAATTCTGTTTAAAAAGGCGCTTATTGAAAATTGAATTAAAAACTCATCAAAAGCGGCTAGATGAAAATGCGTTTATTTCTAATCTTGATTTCCTTTTTTTTAAAATTAGTAATTAACTTTCAAATATACCTTACGGCTATATTCTGAGGCGGTAGGGGCTTTTTCTAATTATTTGCTTAAATCGTAAATTACGCACGTCAGTATTGCTCTTGATGTGCAGCACTTTTACCACTAAATATCAGCCTTTTTGCATGAAAATTAAACACGGAGTTTGAAATCACGACATTTGTATTTCATAAAATTTTTAAATCGTTTAGACAATAATAAATATCTTTTAAAATAATTTAAATGTATTTATTGGTAGTCGATAAAAAAGAAAAACAGAAGAATGCTTCTGCAAGCTTTTTATACTAGATTTCCGTTTAAAAATATAAAGTTGTTCAAATTAATGAACGGTTTTATTTCAGGTGTTTTTAAAGCTAATATTTTGATCCCGACTAAAGCTGGGCGAGACACCTGCTATTTATATGTTGTTAAACATTGTATGTCTTAGGGAAATTAGTTATAGGGGAAAAAAAAATCTTCCACGCATACATTTTTATCGAGAAAAATAAAAATAGTAATGTAATTGGAAAATGTTTTCTTAAAATTTTATTAGTTTGAGGGAAATATTTCTAGATTTCGAGAAAGAATCGTAAATTTTCCAAGCTAAAACATGGCTTTACTTTAAATTTTGAGTCTTGAGCAAATTTTAGCTTTGGATATGAAATTGAAATCCACTCGCTCAAGAATTTTTAAAATTATAAATATATAACTTTATTTTGCACCCTGAATATTTTTTAACATTAGTACTAATCATCCTAAAAATATTGCAATTTTTATACATTTTAGCAATATTTTCTTTTTAAATATGAGCTTTGACATTAATAACCGAAAAAATTATTTAACTATGATTGCAGCCAAAATTTGTGCTTAAAAGCAATTTTAAGGACATAAGAGAGATTTCTCGCCAACTAGCAATTGATTATAATCAAAATCAAAGATGCATTATGTTTATAGGGACATATTTCTTAATTCCTTAAATTTGACTAAAATTAGCCGAAATTTTCGTTTACAAATGTATAAAAAGTATTAGGATTGTCAAGCTTGTAAAAAGTTTACCTTTTATATTAACACTGTTTGTAAAAGCAGAATTTGATTCGATTAAAGAAGACGGTGCTGATTAAACAAATGACAAACGTTGTTTTCTTAACCTTCCTACCATGAATGGGTCTAATCGACCCAGTCCTATTATGCGTTTCATTCGATTCAAACCAGAAAATTTTTCATAAAGTAAATTAAATAAATAACACAAAGATTTAAGTTAAATAAGTATGTTTAATGGATTTAAATAAAAATTCTGGTATTAAATATTTTAATCAAGTTTGAGTAAAATTTCAACAGGGTAGGAAGGTTAATTTAAAAAAGTACTTATTCAATAGTACTGTGATTCAAATAAGCGGCAAATTTCCATATGTTTAATTGTAGGAGGGGGGCCGTATGTTTAGTCTGCCCAGGAGCCCGTGAAACCTGTTACCGTGCACACTAGAAATTCAAATTGCCACACCTCAGCCATTTTTTAAGATATGAACGAAAGAAAAAATGCTCCGACCCTTTTTTTTATAAAGTTCAAACACATAAAAAACGCTTATTTTTTTCATTTTTTGTACCTCATTTTTATTTTTTAGTTTTTTAGTTTTAAATGGCCACAGGGCCGGTTAGAGGGGGGGGGGGGCACAGTGGGAAAGTGACCAGCGGCAGAGGCACTGGGAACAAGATGGGGTCCGCACCGTATCAAACAACTATAGAGATTACATAATATTACAAATCTGAACTTGCACACATTTTTTTAATTATTATTCACAAGTTAACTGGAAAAATGTTTCCCAGAATTGTTGTGAGAATATTTTCACCCAAGACATAGAACCATTGGTAAAAGAATCCCTGCATAAGAACCATTACTAAAAGAATCCCTGCATAGAACATAGAACAAGACAAATATTATCTCTTCTTGTTTTGTACTGAGGTGAGTACTAATCTAAATCTGTCACTTCATTCATCATTCTTTTCACAAACAGCCAGGCACTTCCTGTTTTCCTAAGAAATTCAGAAAGAACCCTTCTTTGACCACGGATTGCCGTACCCATGCCTTCAGGTCAAAGAGCCTGTGGACTACAACAGGTCTATCTGATACTGGCAGCTAGACCGACTCAATTATCGGACAGACGATGCGACAGTTAGGGCACGGCCCGCGCTAATTGGGGTCTCCTAGGGAGTTCCGATTTACTGATTACCGAATAGGCACGAGAAGTACATGCTTCCCTTAGAAAGTTTTGAAGGGGCCCAAAATTGAGAACACAGGGGTCCCTGAATTTTGCATGGAATTAACTTAATTCTAAAATTTTATCTAATTTCTTTTCAAATTATTAATTATACATATATACATATATATATATGTTAATATTACAAATTTAAAATTTTTTCGCCAAAACTAACCTTTATACTATCTTAATTTTCTTATAATAATATTCCGTACTTACTTCAAATTATTAAATTAAAATCTTGTTTCTAAATCTAATCTGTTAATCCTTATGCAGACGATATAAATTCTTAATTTGCCTTAAAAAACATTATTCCAGTATGCGTAAATTTAAAAAGGTGGAAGTCTCGAGATGAAAAAGAAGATTTCTTGGGTTGCTTCTTCGATGAGGACAGCTCGCTGAAATAATGATGGAATTTTTGCAAAAGGAGCTTTTCCTTCCTCATTATTACGAATTTAATAAATGAATTTACAGCAGCCCATGACTAATTATTGGAACTTCTACATTTATTTATTTATTTTGTTTTTTCCCTCGCATTCACGCAAAAAATATCAAATTATCTTATAAAATTGGTTCACTAATTTATTAATGGTTTTTATAATCTTCGATTAACCCTTTATCTACGGACGGTACTTATAAGTCCATTAAAATTATTCATTATAAAATTCTTTTAATACGTCAATTAGTTGTAATACTGTTTAGAATGAGTTACAGATACATTACTTTATTTTGTTCCAAAAACATTATTAGTTACACAAAACAAATATAATTTTAAAAGTATAATTTCTTTTACCTTTGTATCTTTTCAGCTTTATTGGCGCTGAGGGAGGGGGATGGGGATTTTTCAATTCGGAAATACAGTCGGCTCTCGTTAATTCAAAATCGGATAAATCGAATCTTCACTTAATTCGAACTAAACGTTAAGTTCCGAAATTTTCAATGGCAGAATAATGTTAAAATTTTCAGTTAATTTGAACTCATTTTCTCTTGACATCGTTTAATTCAAACTAACGGAAACTCCAATTTTTCATTTTTCCTTTTTTTTTTAAACTCCAGACCCTTGAAATAACTTGATTTCTTTCATTTTAGTAAAAATTGTTCTGAATTAGTATACACATAATCCCATCCATTTGACATCCGCTTTCTAATTATCCGTATGCAGACCCTGACTATCGCACGGGCACTCAAGTTCTATGCCCTGGGAACGAAATTTCTGTGGAACACAAAACATTTCCTATTTCATCTAAATTTATATCATAAAAATCATAATTGCGGAAAGAAAAGTGATATTAATTCGGTAAAATGACAAAAGTATACCTCAATTTATGTTTAAAATCACGTTTCAATAAATAGTAGAATTTCTTTCTTAATTTTTATTTATGGAACTGTTTTTCAATTTTCCAGGAAACTTTTTTTCGGATAAGTGTATAATGTGTGAAAAAACTACTATCAGTAAATTAACTAATCTACGGGGGCACGAAAATTTGAAAGTGCCCTGGGCATAGAAACTTGTTAGTCGGGCCTGTTGTAACAAGTCTGTAAATGACACATATACCTCTTCTTCCATTGCGATTGTTCCTAATTCCTTAATTGTTTTATGTATTTATATATTTTAATTTAATATTAAGTCACATTCTAACTTGAACAGCTGAAATGAATTTAGAACATACTATAATTCCTTTGTAAAAGAGCTCTTTTAATTATGTTTTTCTGTCATACTTAGCATAATTCGAAGATTTCTTGTGGTCCCAGTAAGTTCGAATTAACGAGTGCCGACTGTATTTCTACATTTATATTGTAAGAACACAATATTTGTACATTTTATAATTCTACAAAGTACTAAGAAAACAATTTAAAATAAAAGATTTGAGTGTGTTATAAATATTGCACAAAATCCCTGTAAATTCAAATTTAATTAATCCTTCTAAATAATTCAATCCTTCTAAAATCCTTCAAAAATGTATTAAATGATTAATAAGGAAAGCGTCTTTTCAATATAGGCGTATATCCAAAAATTGGACCAAAACCGTTAATTCAGTATGAAAAACCCATTTACCTAAATTAAGAGCCTCCGTCTGATCAATGAATCCCCAAAATCAATTCCTTGTCACTTTTTTTCCTGTAACTTTTTTTCCGTAAACTTTTTATCGTGTCACTTTTCTCCGCTTTTATAGTTTATGTCTTTAAAATAATTTGTTTTAAAATGCATGTAATACTCGATTAGTAATACATTTTAGAATGCGTTCTAAATACTACTTTACTTCATCTTATCTCAAGAGCATAATTGGTTGAACAAACAAAAATATTTTTAAAAGGACGATTTCTTTTTCGTTTGCATTTCTCAGCTTTCTTAGCGTTGAAAGATTGTGGGGGTAAATTTTCAATTAAGTATCATTTCTATAATTCTAGAGTAAGACCATTATGTTTGTACATTTTGTAATTCAATAAAAATCTAAAAAAGTATTTAAAATAAAAAATTTGAGTGCAGTTATAAATATTGCATAAAATTTCTATAAACACAAATTTAATTAATTAATTTTAACTGTCAAAACTCTTTAAAATTTTATTAAGAGGAATTTCAGTCATGAGAAAAGACCCGCTAGCTTATGCTAATCCAATGGAAAAGATTTATAAAGATATCTCGATTGAATTTCAATATTTTTAATATTTTTTCTTAGATGATCTGTATGCAGGCCGTTTCTTACTTTTTCGATTTTGATTATATGTTTTTTTCTCATGAATATGCTTTCACTTTCGAAACCGGTTCCGAAAATAAAAGTGTTTTCGCTAAAATTATCTGTAATTAAAATCGAAAAAATCTCTAATATTCAATGAAAAAAATCATTTAAAAACTTGTAAATTCAAACGAGATTTTTTTTTTTAAATTTCTTCCACAGGATTAGCATTATCGAACGGGCCTTTTCGCTTGATTGAAGTAGCCTCTTAATTAATTGTGTACATCTTCTTATGTAGATTCAAAAATTCACAAAAAATGCTTCAGAAGATGAAATTTTCATAAATTCATTATTTGGGAAATACAGGGTTCGGAGGTACACCGCTCTTAATTATTTTCCGGTGATCACGAATATTTTCCATTTAGGAAAACTCCATTTTAAAGAGGTTTCTCTTTAATCGGGTTCCTTTATAGACAGATCCATTTTATCAGTTTTTAAAGTACTTAGTTTGCTTAATTACTGCATTAGTAATTGCTAAAAGATGTTAGCCCCCCACCCCCACCCCCCCCCCAAAAAAAAAAAAAAATCGGAGTCTACCCCTGACATGATTCGCTGGTTGGCACATGATTCGCGCCCAGCTCTGAAATTACAGTTTTTTAGGTGCGTTCGTAATTATGTAAATACGTAGCACCTATAGTGGTCGTTCAGTCCGTCCGTCTGTCCGTCTGTCCGTCCGTCTGTCCGCATATAACAACGCAAAAACTACCAAACCGAATCGGTTGAAATTTAAATTACATAATTATAACATAATTTTGTCGAGTCATTTCAAATTTTATGAAAATCGGATGCATAGATCAATTACAGGGGCAATCAAAAGTATTCCATTACATTACGTTCAATGGGGAAAAAAGTTTCAAATGCATTTTAATCGTTTGAAATTTAAAATACAAAATTATTACATAATTTTGTCGAGTTATTTCAAATTTTTTGATAATCGGGTGCATAGATCAATTACAGGGGCAATCAAAAGTATTCAATTACATTATGGTCAATTGGGAAAAAGTTTCAAATGTATTTTATACGTTTGAAATTTAAAATACATAATTATTATATAATTTTGTCGAGTTATTTCAGATTTTATGAAAATCGGATGTATAGATCAATTACAGGGGCAATCAAAAGTATTCCATTACATTACGTTCAATGGGGAAAAAAGTTTCAAATGCATTTTAATCGTTTGAAATTTAAAATACATAATTATTACATAATTTTGTCGAGTTATTTCAAATTTTTTGATAATCGGGTGCATAGATCAATTACAGGGACAATCAAAAGTATTCCGTTACATTACGGTCAATGGAGAAAAATGTTTCAAATGCATTTTAATGGTGTTACACTCATTCGAATTTAATAAAATTTATATGCAACAATAAATAACATATTATAATATACATTTTACATAATTTGTGGTGCAAAGAAAACTTTTTATTGATTTACAAGGCCACACAAAAGTATTCCATTACATAATGGTATAGGGAGAACATTGTTTGATGAGCCTTTTAATTGTAATTCACTATTTAAAATTTTATGAGATTGATATATGAGAGTAATATTTTTAAAATTTCGTTATCGTACGAACGCACCACATTTGCTACGCTTCACGTGCAATTTCCAACTTGTTTTTCTTTTACGCAGATTTATTAAAAGAATAGGTTCATACAGAAAATTCATTTTTAAAAATTTTGATAAAGTGCGTTTTGAAGTTCACGTATGTAACTCTAAAATTATATATATTATATAATTTTAGAGTTACATTTTAAGTGTCGTCTACAAATTTCTAGATAAATAAACCGTATGATTACTAGCGGAAGCAATAAAAACTATACGCAGAAAGGATATATATCCAGGATTTACTTCTCTCGACGAACCTAAAAAATATTCTAGCACTCCATGTATGCCCCCTCTGCTGTGATATCAAAATGACGTACGGGAGCAGATATACTGGGGGTAGATATCAGGCCTCATAGAAAATGAAATGCTGCAGCACTGGATATCTGCCTCCATCTAATGCAGAGGTCAAAATGGCGGATGGGGGCAGATATACTGGGGGTAGATATCAGGCTCTCGTAGAAAATGAAATGCTGCAGTACTGGATATCTACCCTCATCTAATGCAGAGGTCAAAATGGCTGACGGGGGCAGATATACTGGGGGCAGATATCAGGCCCTCGTAGAAAGTGAAATGCTGCAGCGCTGGATATCTACCCCCTTCTAATGTAAAGGTCAAAATGGCGGACGGGGGCAGATATACTGGGGGCAGATTTCAGCATTCCCGAGTAAACTGCATTCGCACCAACTATTGTGCTGTGAATTATATATAAAGGCTTTCAAGAAAATTATTTTATTCAAACATATATATTTATCAACAATATTTATCTAATCGAATATTTACTTAATGGTTAAATACTTGCTAATATAAATACTTGCTGATAGTCCAAATAATTAATTATTTATATATTTTATATCTATATATCTGCAACATTCATTAAATAATTATTCTTTTTTTTGGTTTTACAAAACAGTTTTATTTACTGATGTTGTTTTCGAGCACAACAGCTAACATAAATTGGTCATGGAATTTCAAACAGACGGCAATACCAAATTAATTTTCCATGCAAATCCTTGAAATTCAATTTTATATTAAATTATAGGAAAAGTTATAGAATCCCATAGGATTATGGATCGTTCTTTTTTACCCTTGTTTAAATAAAGGTACATAAATATATGTTGAGTTTCTATAAAAAAATATTTGTAAAAGTAATGTAGAGTTTCTATTGACATATTTGATTATACTGCATAAAAATACCCGATTTTTGGCAAAAACACACAGCTGTTTTCAGTTCTTTACCCTATCAAGTACGAATCGAGCTCAAAGCTGTTTTTTTTTTCTGTGATAGAACATGAACTGGTAATTCCAGCTTTGTGCTATCCGCTAACAATTTAAAACTCTTATTAGGTGCGTTCGTAATTATTTAAATACGTAGCACCTATTGTTGTCGTTCAGTCCGTCCGTCTGTCTGTCCGCATATAACAACGCAAAAAATTCCCAACTGAATCGTTTGAAATTTAAAATACATAATTATTACATAATGTTGTCGAGTTATTTCAAATTTTATTAAAATCGGATGCATAGTTCAACTACAGGGACAATCAAAAGTGTTCCGTTTCATTACGGTTAATGGGAAAAAATGTTTCAAATGCATTTTAATGGTGTTACACTCATTCAAAAGTAATAAAATTCATATGCATCTATAAAATACATATTATAATATACATTTTGCATAATCTGAGGTGCAAAGAATATTTGTTATTGATTTACAAGGCCACACAAAAGTATTCCATTGCATAATGGTATAGGGAGAACATTGTTTGGTGCGCATTTTAATTGTAATTATTTACAATTTTATGAGATTGATATATGAGAGGGATATTTTTAAAACTTCGTTATCGTACGAACGCACCTCATTTGCTACGTTTCACGTGCAATTTCCAACTTGTTACAGTATTTATTTTTTTCTTTTATGATTTCCATTCAAAATCGTCAATCCCTGAAAAAAAAAAAATTCACCGATTCTCAAACTGCACGAATTCTAATGTCAAAATCGTTTGCAACTTATATAACCAGATTTGAAGATTGAAAAACAGTGCATTAAAGGAAGATTTTTTTAAAATTTATTATTTGACTGATTTTTTTATTTTGTTGATAATATTTAAAAAAATTATTGATTCATAAGTAAATTAATTATTCATACTTTATATCAACATATTGATATGATTATATTAACATATAAAAGTTAAATTATAATCATATTAAATATATGTAGTACTATTTTGTTAAACTTTTGAATTACAATAAATAAACAAATAAATAAAATAAACAATCCTTCAAATTTTTAATATATAGATGTAAAAAGAAAAAATAAAGTACACAAAATTTCAAAAGACAATATACATATACATAAAAAATAATAAATACAAATATATGTATGTAATTCCTTTGAAGTAATGTCTATTTACGAGGTCATGTAACGATTTTAATTAAAATTCTGAATAAATATGGTATGTAAAGATATAATACAATAATCATTATAAAAAAATAATATAGTAAAGCTAATAGACATCGAGAACCCACTGGTTTATGGTGGGGGAGATTTCTTTAGATTTATTATGTCCACTTATCATTCTAACCATATGGTTCAGTACCATTATTATTATATATAGATATATTATATATATTATACAGGGTGTATCTAAACTACCGGGCAAAACTTTAAGGGGTGATAGTACAGATCAAGACAAATAATATTAAATGGAAAACTAAGTATCCCAAACGTCTCCTGAAGGAGATAGGCGCCATCAATGTTTAGGGTCCAAAATTTGAAATGATTATAAAAAACGGAAAAATGGGTCGATTCGTTTGTGGTTTTCACAAAAACTATTTTTTATGTCAGTATTGTCTTGAAAAAAAAATTATAAAGATAAATTTCAAAAAATGCCGATAGAGGGCGCTTTAGACTTTGGAGTAACAAACAACTATTTTTTACCGCTATTTTTTGCATCTCATAAATTTTTTTAGAAGCTTAGACATAAACTTAAATTTTTAGCTGAAAATCTCAATTGTTGAGAGTGGTTAAGTAGCGCTAACTGAACTGTGTTCAATGGGGGTGGGAAGTTTCAAATGATTATACAAAACGAAAAAATTGGTCGATTCATTTGCGGTTTTTTCTAAACCATTCTTTATGTCAGTATTTCCTTGAAAATAAATTTTAAAGATAAATTAAAAAAAATTCCATTAGAGGGCACATTAAACTTTAGAGAAACCAACAACAATTTTTAACTGTTACTTTTTGCATCTAATTAAATGCTTGCAAAAGCTTAGACTTAAATTTTGAGCTCAAATTCTAAATCGTTGGGAGGGGTTAAGAAGCGCAAACTGAACTGTGTTCAAGAGTTGAAGTGTTACCCTGCCCACCCTACGAACACAGTTCAATTTTTGCTACCTAATTACTCACAACGATTCAGATTTTGAGCTCAAAATTAAAATCTAAGCTTTTAAAACATTTATTTCGATAAAAAAAAATAATGGTTAAAAATAGTTGTTGGTTACGCTAAAGTTTAAGGCGCCCTCTAACGGAATTTTTCGAAATTTATCTTTAAAATTTATTTTCAGGGAAATACTGACATAAAAAATGGTTCAATGGGAGTGGGGAGGTTAAAATGTCAAATGTTTATAAAAAACGGAAAAATTGGTCGATTCGCTTGCGGTTTTCTCAAAAACCATTCTTTATGTCATTATTTCCTTGAAAACAAATTTTAAATATAAATTTAAAGAAATTCCGTTAGAGGGCGCCTTAAAATTTAGAGTAACCGACAACTATTTTTAACCGTTATTATTATTTTTTTTAATCTAAATAAATGTTTTAAAAGCTTAGACTTAAATTTTGAGCACAAAATCTGAATCGTTGTGAGTAATTATGTAGCGAAAAATTGAACTGTGTTCGTAGGGTGGGCAGGGTAACATTTCAAATCCTGAACAAATTTCAGTTTGCGCTTCTTAACCCCTTCCAATAATTCAGAATTTGAGCTCAAAATTTAAGTCTAGGCTTTTGCAAGAATTTTATTAGATGCAAAAAAATAACAGTTAAAGATTGTTTTGAAATTGACATTTTTTGAAATTTATGTTTATAATTTATTTTCAAGACAATACTGACATAAAGAATAGTTTTAGTGAAAACCGCAAATCAATTGACCAATTATTCTGTTTTTCATAAACATTTGAAATTTGAAGCTACCCACTCCTATTGAACACAGTTCAGTTTGCGCTACTTAACCACAGATTTTGAGCTCAAAACTTAAATTTATGTATAAACTTCTAAAAGAATTGAATGAGATGCAAAAAATAACGGTAAAAAAATAGTTATTCGTTACTCCGAAGTCTAAAGCGACCTCTATCGATATCTTTTTTTAATTTATCTTTATAATTCATTTTCAAGACAATATTGACATAATCAATATTTTTCGTAAAAGCCGCAAACGAATCGACCATTTTTTCCGTTTTTTATAATCATTTCAAATTTTGGACCCTAAACTTTGATAGTGCCTATGTCCTTCGAAAGACGTTTGGGACCTTTAGTTTCTATTTAATATTATATGTCTTAATGTGTACTATCACCCCTTAAAGTTTTGCCCAGTAGTTTAGATACACCCTGTATATAGATGTAAAAAGAAAAAAAAAAGTACACATAATTTTAAAGCTTGTGCATCAGAATGAATTGCATATTTTTGAATATCTATTTTCTGTGTACATAAACAAATAGGCTGTGACATCAACATAATTATTTTTGTCTACAATATTTTATTATATAATTTTTTTTTTTCATTTTCTGAATAAGTATAAGTCACTAGAAAATTATTCAAAGTATTGTTTTGATAACTTTATCCTTTTTTCTTATACTAGAAAAGTATTCAAATAAATAAAATCTTAGAAATTCGTATGTTCTTACAAATTCATACCCATCTACACATTTAAACTAAAAAATTATTTTTTTATGCAGCGTAAATATTTATTACTTCCCTTTTTTTAAAAAAAATATTAAAAAAAATAATTCCAGTGGTTTTTCTTTTCATTTTTATTTTAATTTCTCATTATGTAAAGCTAATCGCAAAATCATTAAATCATAAATAATGATTTTAAATTCCGCAGTTGCGTTGCAGAATTTTTTTCGTTTTCCAATTTCTTTCAATTAATGAATCTTTTTTTAAAAAAAATCAGCATATTTTCCAAAAGTTTCAATGAAACATATGGCGATTAGGGTTATTTTTAGAAGGAGCTTAAAAGAAAGCATCCTTTTTAAAACATTAGAAAAATAATTTAACAAATAAAAGTAGCACAAAATGCAAAATCTGATTTTCGAGCTGAATTACGCGAAAGTCTTTGAAAGCTATCGGATATTAACTCCGAAGAAATACGAAAGTCATTAAATTTACATTTCAAAGGATTACGCAACAAGAATGTCGATTATGTAAATGTTTTGTTCTGCATAAAATATTTTCTAAAGTTTTTTTTTTTTTTTTTTTTTTTTTTTTTACATTGGAGAGGCTTTGTTATATGAATAAAATATTAAAAAAAAATTATTAAATATATTAAATTTAAAATTAATTATCTTAAAGATTTCATTTTCATAGACATGAAGTTCTTTGACCCCATGACAACCGATCAAAATGGGAAAAATGTAATCTTGTTTTCTCCTTAACCTTTTACAGGCCCCAAATTGGAACTTATGTTCCCAGTTGGGAACATAAGTTTAACACTAGAACCGCGGGACTTTCGATATACCTAGAACCGCGGAGCGGGTCAATTTGACCCGAGATGGAAAACAATTTATAAATATGCCCAAATATTTAATCTGGTTAATTAAATTTTTGCATTTTCTTATAATAATAAACATTTCTTAGTATTTACATTATATTTCACACATATATCAGCAGAAATTCCACACATTTCAGAAAATGCTATTATTCAAAATGTCATTTCATTAAGAATGAGGAAAATATATTGAACAAATATTCAACATATATTCTAAACATAAATAAATTTGGATTTAATAAACATTAATAATTGATTATCCATTTAAATAAATTTAGATATAAAATATTTAGATATATATTTTTTTAAATTATAAAAAAATGCAAGTTACTTAATAATTTTAGTGATTTATGTAATTGAATTTATTGTATGCATTGCTTGAGAAACATGGTAGAAAATTTTGCACATTTACCAGAAACGTGTGGATAAATTATATTTTGAACTTTAGTTTTATTTTCCTTTTTTAAATTGTGATAAACTCTTTTATGCTTAGTTTGTGTTTTTCATCGATTTAAGTATTTCTTTTTGCCCCGTTTTTTTTTTTTGGGGGGGGGGGAGGGAAGGCGAGAAATAACAAACTTTTTATATACATCTTCAACCAAGTCATGAATAAATTCACGTATCCTAATATATTTTGAGGTTACAGATTTGTATAAAACCCGAGCATTGATATAAGCAAAATACAAAATATTATAAACTGCATTCACTGGACTCCTATAAGATGCAGACTTGTCATAAACAAACTTACTATCATCTGGGTAATCACACAGCCACACTGAATTTAGTTGCGTTGTTGTAAACAAGTGTCTATTTCATTTTTTAGAATTATCTAAAATTTCAAAAGTTAGATGAGTGTGCTAAGCAACAAAACATTTTTCCCATTTTCTCCTTGGTGAACAGTTATGCTATTGTGAAAATGTATTAGAAGAATAGCTGCATGCAATTCCAATTTTGACATTTTTTCAGAAACTTGTTTTTCTCGTCGTTCTAACGCTTTTTTTTCTCAACATCTGCAAGCAACTAGAATGTGATATGACACTGAATTTATCTAGTTTTGTTAGATATTTACTGAGTAAATCTACTCACAGGTATTGAAAACAATGCGTGCTCATCTACGCTGATGTTAGGCCCTTTTATATAGTTAGTGTTGCACTTTTCTTGTCATTTGCTTTATTTCCAGGTGTGAATACAAAAGTTACTTTTTATTTAGTTTTCAGATTTTCATGAGTATAAAGTTCAAATTTTGTCACCTTTTGTTCAAATTCTTAATTTTTCTTTTTTATATCCGATTTTTTATCGGACAAATATCACAAACTTTCGTTCAATAATGATAAATTTTCACCTATATTCTAAAGAAAAAGTTCAATATTGTTAAGAGTATTAGACAGAGTTGTCGTCATTTTCATAATTAAAATTTAATTTTCTTCATTTACAGGAAGATGTTGATCCTCAATCATTTGCATTCTCAATCATTTTCAGATAATAGTTGTTAAAATTTTAAAGCTTCTTTGACGGTAATATTTAGACATCGGAAATCATATCTACACTTTCAATAAATGCATTATAAAATGAACTTCGATATTACTTCTAAATATTAGTTGTAATTTTCTACTTCAATCATATATTCTTCGCATCAAGAATATAAGATCTTGATTGAAAATTTTCATTATCATTCTTTTGATTCTTCCTAGTAGAGGAATTAGGAGTGAGGCAGATATTATTTCTCAATAGTTCCGAAAAAATGCATCTCTATTTTGTAATTTAAGCGAAGAACTTATTACGGGTCAAATTGACCCGCTTCGCGGTTCTAGGTATAAGTGTTTGTAACTGAAAAACTATTTATGTTACTCGCTATCAAATACGAAAAGTTGTTGTTTACCTTAAAATATTAAAAGTCAGAAAGGGAAACCTTTTATCAATAAATACTTTTCGCGCGGCGAGAAATTAAATATCGATTTGGGTCAAATTGACCCGCTCCGCGGTTCTAGTGTTAAGCATTTATTAAAAATTTAATTTAATCAAATTCGACCAAAAAAAAATTAGCATAAATAGTAAAAGAATGACTTTATTTTTTGAAATAGAAGTTTTATTCCTATCATTAATGAGGCAAGGTACAGAAAATCATAAAAATGACCAATGACCACTGGAAAATGATGAGTCATAAAAATGATTTTTTGAAATAGATTTTTCGAATTAGAATAACTTGATTTTTTTAAATATAAGTTACATTCTCATCATTTATGAGGAAATCTACAGAAAATCATAAAAATTATCAATGGCCACTGGAAAATGACCGCCGGAAGTGACCAATGTTCCCAATTGGGAATATTCTGAAAATTATAAAAAAAAATTCCACCATATTAATCACTAATATCTCTTAATTAAAGCATTAGAAGGCATAATGCAGAAAAAAGTAATATAAAATATGCCTGGATCTGAATTTGGCCTGTAAAAGGTTAATTTATTTTAAATGTTAATAGAAGAGGGATTTTCTAACATGGTACATATATATTTTTTGTTACATATATGCTTATAATCCTTGAAAGTGTCAATCGTAACTTAATTTCTTAGAACTGGATTATATTTGTAGAATTATATAATTTAAATGAAGCTTCAATTGCAGTGAAACCTGCAGCCTAGTGAATAGATATATCCGGGCGCGACAGTGGGAAGGTTAATGAATAATTTGTAAAATGTTAAACAAAAAATTATGAATTTATTTAATTTTAACAGGGCCATTTTTATCTTTTAATCAATAGAAACTGCATTCTTACGCCTAGAAAAATATTAGAGAAAAGTTTTGTAAGATATCTAACTTATGGCCTTAAGCAAACATCTGTCGTATTAAGAAAGCCATCTCCTTGTCTAGTAGGTTACAAAAGCAGATTAAAAAAGGGAATTTTATTGTAAAAAGCAGATTGCTTTCAATAATTGTTAACTTTATTCTTAAGTATATTGGAAGTTAAAACCAAACTGTAACTTGACTTCACTTTTGAGGAACTTTGTCACTTTGTTTCGTGTGGTTATACAGGGCTTTATAGAAATGGGCGAACCAAAAACTTTTGTTGAGCTTTATGAACTGCTGGCGCTGCTATACGGCATTATTCATGATTATTGTAATATCTGAGGAGATAATGCACGAATTATCATCAAACTTCAAAATCTGTTAGTCTCTTATATGAATTAGTACGCTTTCTTTTTTAGAGTAACTCGCTTTAAAGATAGTGTTTATATCCAGTTTTACACAGTAAAAACAAAATACCCAAATTGGGTTGAAAGATTTTTGGGCACAGAATTGTTCTAATTTGGAAAGTTCAGTTTGTAGCACAAAATCGTTTTAAATAAGTCTGATTTTTAATGACATTAAAGCAATTAAAATATCTTAGATAGTATATACATTATACCTCAGAAATTTTGATTAATTTAATGTTAATAAAGATCTGCTCTGTTTTGAACCATTTTGGGTTATCTATTTTAAGAACAATACTCTACCATTTTGGAATCCTTGCTGTACCATTTCAGGAAAATTACTATATCCAGAAATCTTTCAACACAATTTGGTTCTTCAATTTTTACAGTGTATTACGATTTCTACGATGATATTATTGTAACTCAAATACTAAATCACGTACTTTTATGAAATTACAGATTCAGTTAGAACTAGAAATAAGTTGTTGCAGATTAGATTTTGGTGTAAAATATCCAACCAGTAACATTGCTATATTTCATTTTTCTCCAAGTATTAATGAGTATGAGATTGAAGAAAGATTTGGGATTGCCACATCTGACTAGCTTATACTTGTTGTTATTAATGCGAAGTTCACAATCATAGTATACATCAAATCCATTGAATAAAAATAATTTCAACAAATGATGTAGTCATTGAGATGTTTCAAAAATCAATTTTAACCATCTCTACTGTGAACAAAGCCTGCTTTCAAATTTTTTGTCATACACGTCTTCTCTTTGTTAACTTGGTTTACTGAAGGTAATGTTAAACAAAATTTTATGCACATTCTAAATCGACCAAATGCGCCCCTCAAATGTTCTGTACTCCACATTTACATAACAGGACTATATACAGGATATATACAGGGTGTCCACTCTCAGCGGTGGCCAATGGCTAATTTCTAAACCGTTAGTCATAGACATATAGTTCCAGTTGCAAAAATGCTTTTAAAAAAAGTAAAGAATTGTTTTTCAAGCGATTTAGGTCAAAAAAAATTATTAAAAAATTACGAAAATTAAATTTTTATACGGTCCCCCGGTCCTATAAGTGATATTTAGTAAATTTTAGCCACTACTCTAACAAGTAATACAAAAAAAGTCCATTTCCTCTGCGATTAAAACTAACCGATTAATAGCTGTTTAAAATTTAAGCAACATTTTGGCTGCTAATTGGGGGTCAGTCACAAATTCACTCGAAATAAAAATAAACGAAAGATATTAAAATTTAACATTAAACATTGAGAGTAAAATAATTTTTACAATATTATTTTTAAATTTATGTTGATGATTATAAATGAAAGCAAAATTTGCTCTAACAATATAATGAAAAAAATAACAGAAAGTTTGTTAATTTAAATTAAGGAAAGCAACATGTCACAAATCGTTACAAAATGACATATATTTAAAATTCTATTACATTACTGAACCTAACAGAATTCGGTGTAGTTCTATAAAATAAATAAATGGTACCCACCGAAAATTGCATTAATATTACATTATCAGTGGATATAAATAAATGAGCAAAGTGAACCTCCATCGGATATTTGAAAATGTGTTAAAATTTGAAAAGAAATTTTGATCTAGGGAATCATATGTGCGAACGTTTTAAGCAAAATAAATGCTTATAAAAATAACACACCTTTTAATATAAAATCGCGATTTCACAAAATTTGATTTTCTCGATAAACAGAATTTTAAAACTCACGTCTTCAACTATTTTAACCAATCTAGAAGTTAATTAATAAAAATTAACACTACCGTAAAACTTCAACGGTGGTTTCACCTTCAGTGAAATTGCTTTAAAAATGTTTCTTTATCTCATCTAAAACATTTTTGTAATTGGAACTATATGTCTATGACAAATGGTTTAGGAATTAGCTATTGGACAGCGTTAGAAATGGACGTCCTGTATAATAATTTAAGCACTTAGCATAAGTTTCCAGAAAACTCATTCGCCCAACTCATTCGTTTTCAGCTACAGAAAAGTGGTTTAAGTCATGAAATTTAAAGTTTCATAACTCGGTCAATTTTAATGTTAGATGTATGGGACCTTTTTTTGTATTGCTTGATAGGGTGATGGGAATTTTTTACTAAATATAACTAATAGGACCGGGGGACCGCATAAAAATTTAATTTTCGTAATTTTTTATTAAAAGTTTTTTTTTTACCTAAATAGTTTGAAAAACAATTCTTTACCTTTTTTAAAGCATTTTTAGGTGCGTTCGTAATTATGTAAATACGTAGCACCTATTGTTGTCGCTCAGTCCGTCCGTCTGTCTGTCCGTCTGTCCGCATATAACAACGCAAAAACTACCCAACCGAATCGTTTGAAATTTAAAATACATAATTATAACATAATTTTGTCGAGTCATTTCAAATTTTATGAAAATCGGCTGGATAGATCAATTACAGGGAGATTCAAAAGGATTCCGTTACATTACGGTCAATAGGGAAAAACGTTTTAAATGCATTTTAATCGTTTGAAATTTAAAACATATAATTATTGCGTAATTTTGCCGAGTCATTTCAAATGTTATGAAAATCGGATGCATAGATCAATTACAGGAACAATCAAAAGGATTCCGTTACATTACGGTCAATGGGGAAAAAGTTTCAAATGCATTTTAATGATGTTACACTCATTCGAACATAATAGAATTGGTATGAATCTATGAAATATATACTAAAATATGCATTCTGTACAATCTGTGATGCAAAGAATTTTTATTATTAAATTATAGGGCCACACAAAAGTATTCCACTATATAATGCTATACGGGGAAACATGGTTTGGTACGTGTTTTAATTATATTCAACTATTTCACATTTTATGAATAAGATATACGTTGCTGAGGTATAATAAAAATTACTTCTTGCATATTTACAGAAACGTAAAGATTTCGACTATTATACTGTATCTGGAGTACGCTCTACTATATCAGAAAGATCTGAATATTTTTAAAACTTCGTTATCGTACGAACGCACCTCATTTGCTACGTTCACGTGCAATTTCCAACTTGTTTTAATTGTAACTATATGTCTATGACTAACGGTTTAGAAATTAGCCGTTGACCACCGTTGAGAGTGAACACCCTGTATATATATATATATAAAAATCTGAAATTCTCTTCTAAAATAAACTATTTATACAAAATATATTATTTAAATAGTTAAAATTATTACTGAGTTTGAAAATTTTGTAAAAGTTTGTGCATCATTGTATCTGACCCAATGTATTTTTCTTTACTAAATTAATAATTCGGTGTCTTCAGAAATATATTTTCTACAAAAGAATATTCAAATCTGCATTTTTGAAACTCTTTTTTGATAAGGACAGAGAACAGCTTTCAGGTTGCCATTGAATGTAAAAATGTCTATATATTTTCCCGTATATTTCTCGGAATGCCGTAGTCACTAAAATGCATAAAATCGAAAAATGAAACCGAAATTTTCGTTTTACACATATACAGGGTGAGTCATAAATATCGAAACAATAGGCTATCTCCTTAAATATTGCCCCTAGACCCATACTTTCAATTGCAAAGTTTCATAAAAAAAAAGGTGAATTTTTTGATAAGATAAATTGCAACTCCATGGGGGGTCTATTTTAAAAAATACGAAAATTAAATTTTTATACGCCCCTAGAGGATAAAACATACAATTAGAAAAATTTTCCTTATTCATTCCTGAACTGAACAAAAAAAAATTCATCTTGATATTTTCAAAACTCAGAGAGTTATGACAATTTTAATAAATCGTGAGGTTTCAAGGGATCAGACACAAATTGAAATGCGTGTAATTGAAGAAACAATGTTGCTGTAATGGGTCCAGGAAACATTTATTTTATTTATTTATTTATAAAGTTGGAATTTTGAATGTTTTGTGATGGTTAACCTTGTAATTTGTAAGCATTATCACATCATAAGACTTCTTAATATTAAAAAAAAATTTAGTAAATTAAACTTGTTATAACTCAAAATATTATTTGTCGCGTTGAATTTTTTTACTTTTGATCAAACGAAAATGTCTAATTTTCAATTTTAATTCAGCATTTCAAATACTATGTATTTTAAAAAAAAATAAAAGTATTTAAAATAGCAATATTAAAAAAAAAGTAATTTTTGTAAACAAATCATATTTTTAAAAGTAAATTTTCTGAGCTGAAAAGTTACCGTTACCGACGGTTATTGACGTATGTCAGTTTAAAAATGAGAAATACTGAAATAAAAACATTTGATGCAGTAAAGTGCATTTAGTTTTAAGATGGGCAAAGCTGGGCTCCTAACGTTTAAATGCTGTATAGTTTCGATTTCTGATTTTGTTTAAGTTTTGCCATTTTCACCTTCTTTAATTACTGTTTAAATGCGTCAGTTGATTTAAACTTTATTTTTTTATCACGTCGATTTAAAATTTTTACATTGTGCTGTGACTCACAAATTTCATAAAAACATGTTTTTCGGTATCTCTGAGTATCTCGGTATCGTTTTAACGTGTGAATCCATCGATAACCGGAATTCAAAATTTTCATGAATCCAATACTTTCTTCTTGTAAAAATAGAAGAAAGCAAAAATAGGTTTAAAACCTTCATAAATTTTGAAACTGAATACTGTAAAACCTCTAAATAACGGACACCTCAGGAACGCAGAAAGTGTCCGCTATTCGGAGGTGTCCGCTATTGGGAAAAACAAAGATATTCAAAAAGTGCTAAGAAACGTTTAACATTTTATTAATTTACTTTTATGTGTCCTAAAACCTCTTTTATATGATTAATCAGAAATTAAAATTATTTTTTAAGCAATGGGGCTAAATAAAACTGTACACACCTTTAGTCACTGTTCATTACATGCTTGTGAAAAAACCCTGTTACAAAAGTTAACTTTTGCTTGCGATTACATGTAATTTGTTTTTCAAAGTGACATTATTGGACATTATAGAGTTCCGGTCGGGGAGGGGGATTGCACTTTTTGCTGTTAAAAGCATAAAATCTCAATTTTCCGAGGGGATATTTCAATGCTCTGGAAGATGTCCCTCCTTGGCAACTTCTTCAATTCAACTCTGAACGGGGGGGGGGGAATTTTCTCCAGCTCATTTATTGCAAAATTCCCTGATAAATTTAGAGCCTTTTTACTTTTTTCATTTTTTTGTTCTTAAAAAATACTTTTTCATTCTTTATCGCCTTAAATAGTGTCCACTATTCGGAATGTTCATTATTCAGAGGTTAAACATGCACAAATTTAGGTTTTCAGAATGGGGATTGGAAAATAGTCCGTTAAACAGAGGTGTCTGCTATTCGGGAGTGTCCGTTATTGCGGTTTAACTGTAGCATAAAGTAGATATTTTAAAATATTTCTATGTAATTTATTAAAATATATTTCCATTGATTCCGCTAATAGAAGAGTCATTTTAATAACAATTTTAATTTTTCTTAAGAAAGGTGTTATGGTAAAAATAAAATACATTGACATGTTTCGGAACCGTCAAATAAGTTCCATAGTCATAATATAAATAAAACAAAATATCAAAATATTTCTCGGACAATATAAATGACACGCGACAATGAGATATAAATAACAAAAAACACGTGCTCTATTGCAAAAAATCAAATTAAAATATAGACCATGATCTAAAACTTAACTAAAAATAAAAATTTCAAACTATTTTACGGTCAATACAAATGACACGCGACAAAGAGATATAAAAAAACACCAAAAAAACACGCGCGCTATTGTAAAAAATTAAATTAAAATAAAAATAGACCATGATCAAAAGAAATTCCAACTTGGTTCATCCCATTCAAGTCCTCACGAGGAATTTATTCATTAATTCTAACCATAACTTAGGAATAATTCATTAATTCTAACCATAACTTAGGAATAATAATGTTTTAAAATCTGATGATTTAAAAAATCAATTGAATTTAATTAACTTTTTATCATAGAAGAGTCATTTTCGCTATTACTATATTTATTAAACTTATTGCCTGCGCCAATAAGTTTTTAAGACACTTTTAATGAGAGTTTAATTAATATTACTTAATTTGATAACACTTTTAATAAGTGTTTAATAATGGTCCGTTTTAATGGTCCGTTCAATGAGTTGTGCCAGTTACGAAGTTGGCGGCAAGGAAAATTTGCAGGCATATACAAGGAAATATTGCAGACATCTAGCATATTTCATCGAAGTTTAAAGCAAAAACCTATACGCTTTTATTTTATATCTAAAAGTTTAAGTGTTGTCTTGGATCGACATTTAACAATACGTAAATTTATGGTAGATCCCTTAATTGTACTTCAAATGAACTGATTTTGCTGCGCTCAGAGGCATGCTTATGTGGTGTAAGTCAGGAATTTTGGAAAATTTTGGATATTAATATCTTTCAGGGATTTGCAGATATCGAGATGAAATTTTTTTTGTTCAATTCAGGAAGGGATAAAGAATTTTTTTCTAATTGGAAGTTTTATTCTCTGGGGGCCGTATAAAAATTTAATTTTCGTATTTTTTAAAACAGACCCCCCATGGAGTTGCAACTTATCTTATCAAAAAATTCATCTTTTTTTATGAATTTTTGCAATTGGAAGTATGGGTCTAGGAGCAATATTCAAGGAGATAGCCTATTGTTTGGATATTTATGACACACCCTGTATATCAGTACGTAAAGCTAGCTATTGAGGAAGTACTCTTTCTTTAGGGGTTTTTTTCTTTTTTAATCGAAGTGTCATTAATTTCAGTTATTGAAGATAAAAAAGGAAAATGACTGAAATACTTGGTTCATCTTTCTGAACGTTTTTATGAAACATATTGTAGAAAATAAAGAACAGATGAAATTTGAAAATCTAGATTATTTTTTCATGAAGAACGTTGTTCTGAAGTAAATTTGGGGGAAATTGTTTTGGTAAATGAATATATACACAAAATCGCGCATATGTCTACGCAATAGTCTATGCAATAATACAATTTTTTTGCCATTAATTTTTTGTAAATTATTATAACATCTAACTTTTGTCCCAGACTTAATAATATCGTAACCTATTTCTTACATTTTAATTCCTACCTTTAATCAACACTTTCTTTATCTTCTTATTAAAAATATTTAAACTTTTATAAACAACACTTTCCCTAAAACCGCGTTAAATTATTTTATATTTTTACCTGTTTCTTATATATTTTATTTACGTTTTAAATTATCATTCGAATTTCCATCATTACTTGCGAAGCAACACGCCAGAACTTGATTACGTAAGATATTCATCCGATTGTCTGTACGGACCTATTTTCTTTTTCGCACGTTTTAAGTTTAGTAATGGTTAAAGAATCGCTTTCCAAAAAGTTCATTAACAACACTAATTGTTGTTACCTTATACTGTATTCTAGCACCATTTTAGTACATAACGACATAAGTTTGACTTCGGAGAGGAACTTGTACGTTTTTTAAATTGTTAAACTGAACCTTGGCATGTAGAAGAGAAAACGTCTTTAAATAGTTTCAGTTTTAATCTTTAAATATCATCTTTTCGTTTTACTATGGCGGTATATTACTCGGGTACCAGATTTAACGAGGTATTTTAGAATTGTTTCCTTTGATGTGGATTTCGAATAAATTTGTTTATAAGAATATCATGTTTGCTTGATTTAATTGGAAAATTTCAACGAGAGTAATTATTTGTCTTACCAACATTTTCCGTAATTGACTGTGAATTAAATATTCTACCATATATAGCTGCAGGCGAAAAAAGGTGCATAAAGTGTATGTGTTAGACATTCCACGATGTTTTGTCATAGGGAATTATGTCACACACGCACACACATATAGATATGTATTTTGCTTGGCTTAAAATATGTAAAAGTATGCATTTAAAGATATTTTCAGATGTTTACCAAAATTGAATTAAAAAAATGATATTTTAAAATAAATAAATGTCCAGCATAATGTTATTTCTTAGAATTTTTATAAAAAATAAACATATAAAAATTAATTTTTTAGCAACTTTAACTATAAAAGGAATAATTTACTTTCAAAAAAGAAAAAATTAACTTATTTGCAATATTTTATGTTTGTCTGAGTATTAATTAGATTAAAAATTTATAAATAACCGAGACACAACAAATTGCTTTCCTTTTACACATTGTTGTTCATTGAGGTACTTGACACACTTTCGTATCAGCTACCTGCCTCGATTATTTAGTTTTATTATGTACTTTTTTTTTGATACGAGATAATTTTTTAAATAGTATCAAATTTATTAAATCGCACATACACACATAAATAATCCTGCACTACTCGTAAGGTACATACGAGTATTATACAGACATATTATACAGACGTATTATAATACATTATATTTTTATTTTTTATGAGAAAAAGTTGTATTTTTTAGGTGTTTTTTAATTTTCAAATTTGAGAGTTTTTTTAATAATGTTTTTTTCGAGTGACTGTTATATCCTTAACTCATTCTATAAAGTTTCCTGATCATTTTAAAGCAAAAAGTAGGTTCTTAAGTCAATTCAATGTTAAGATATCTTGGTGTTGGTGATATAACACATAATTTTTTTCGAACATTGTGTTACACAAATTTTGCTATATTTCTTGTTATATTACATTGACGTACCTCATTTAATAATTTTATAAGCCTACAAACATACCTTTAAAATATCAGAAAGTTTAAATTAATTACACTGAATGCTTCAGTTTTTATATGGACTCGAAGCGAGAGCTCTGTTTACATGTTTTTCCGTATCAATCAACCCCTGAGCCCCCTTAATGGATTCTTAAAAA
Source organism: Maratus speculifer (assembly GCA_964019185.1). NCBI lineage: Eukaryota > Metazoa > Arthropoda > Arachnida > Araneae > Salticidae > Maratus > Maratus speculifer. The sequence goes on along the minus strand of OZ025297.1, from coordinate 17,872,376 downwards.
TTAAATAAGTCATTATTTATGTGTTTATGTGTGTTTTACTATGCATTGTAGATGGATGGAATAGTTATATCTATTCTTTGTTGTTCAGTTATTTACCGTTCTGTGATAGATGGCTGATGACTATTCCTAAAAGTGTTTGTTAGTGAAAAATGTTAGACCCAGGTATTTGGGTCGTCCTGGGCCGCTCTGGGTTCGTTTGTTCTGGATCTTCAAACGATTGAATTCCGCCATTTATCAAAGTAACTTAGATCAGGAGCCTTTACCTTCACAAACATATATAAGAGCAAAAAGGATATCTGAGACCTTCTCGCGGCATTTAAATATCGATATCACCAGATTTTCGGCCTTCCACATTATCCAAGTGCGTTCTTTGCAAAATGTTTGGAGTGGTAATAATGTTACTGCTCTTGCTTGTATTTAAATTAAGCTAGTTAGGAATTAATGTGTTATTAACTAAAATACATTTAAAAAAAAAAGAAAAATAGACTAAATGTATCAAATGACAAAATATTATCTAAAAACTAAACATCCGAAATCATGTACTGATATAAAAATGATAAATATCGGTGATAAATTTATCATTTTATGATAAATTTTATTATTTACAATCTAATATCCACCAAAAATGGATTCCCAAGAGAATTGCTTTTGCAAAAGACGAATTTTCTAGCTTAGCATTTAATTTATGGATATATACATTTAATAAACTATCAATTACTTTTTGAAGTTCGTGCTAAACTAATTGAATGTATTATTCACAGTGGCATGAATGCGGAATATGGTATAAATTCATAAAAAATATTATATTTTTGGGGGAAATTAAATGCTTAATCGGTATTGATGGGAGTTGTTTAGCACAGAACTACAAAAAGTAGTTGATTACATTTTAAATGTATGTAGTGTAAATTAAATAAAAATCCGAAATTTTATCGCCTGTAAAAATAGTCTCTTGAAATTCATGTTTGGTGGGTATTAGATTGTAAATATACATTGTAAATAAATGTGGTGTTCATGCCACCACATAATTCCGGGTATTTAGTTTTTCAATAACATTTTGTTACTTTAGAAAATTAATGAATCATTCACTGATTTTCAGTGATTTATTTAAAGTCAGTTATTATTATTTTTTGAAAATTATATTTTATTAAATATTGAATATTGAGTTACATTGTTATTTAATTGCATTTAAAATATTTTTTTCTTAGAAAATAAAATCTATGAAATTCAATATATATTCTGTTTTTGTTAAAAACACGAGAACAATGTTCTTAGTTTCTTTCAGAAATAACCTTTTTTTTCAGTTTTTTCTAAAGAAATTTACCTTTACCGTAAATTTCCTATCTAGTCATTTTTTTTTCTGATGTCTACACAATACATGGTCGTTGAAAGCATCCAATTATACTATTTTGAATCTCAATACCGAAATCATTATATTTCCGTACTTATTTCCTTTTGTCTAGATATATATTGAATGACGAACGAAAGTTATTATCATGTAACAACGATGAGATAATAAAGATTTCACTTTCCTCATTTTTATATGTATTAAATCTCAAATTGCATTTGTTAAATTTTTAAAACTTAAGACAAAAATAGAGATATAATTAAAATCTCATTAAATAAGATGAAGACAATATAAATTAGAAGAGAATATTTTTTTTTTCAATTTAAACATATGATTACTTCAATTCCTTGAGTAAAAATAGAAAAATTGCGAATTCCTCCTCAAATTATATCCTCGTATTATTTAATAATGCATTAAAACTTAAAATTCATAGTGTAACAAAAAAAAATTGTTATTGCTTTTGACCATTTGGCACATTTTATTAAACTTTTATGGATATACAGTGAAACCTCTAAATAAGGGACACTCCGAATAAAGGAACACCTCTATTTAAGGGACAAAAGGTGTAGTCCCATAGATGTCCCTTATTTGGAGGTTTCTCTGCCTAAGAAACTCTGAATAAGGGACACCTCTATTTAAGGGACAAAAGTTGCGGTCCCATATGTGTCCCTTATTTGGAGGTTTCACTGTATAGTCTTTAACTTATATGGTCTTTCATTAAAACATTTGTAGAAAACTTTCGTATATTAACATGCATTTTAGGTCGTAGTCTGTTTTAAATCTGATTTTTTGTCACAGAGGTTTATACAGTGAAACCTCTAAATAAGGGACACTCCGAATAAAGGGACTCCTCTATTTAAGGGACAAAATTTGTAGTCCCATAGATGTCCCTTATTTGGAGGTTTCTCTGCCTAAGAAACTCTGAATAAGGGACACCTCTATTTAAGGGACAAAAGTTGCGGTTCCATATGTGTCCCTTATTTGGAGGTTTCACTGTAATATCTTTTCTTCATACTGCTTTCAATGTGCTCCATCAGTGTTGTTTTTCTCAATTCTGGCCATTCCATTCTCTCCAAACCGTTATCCTCAAGCTAATTCCCAACAACCACAGGTCGGTGTGGTCTCGCATTACCATCCATTAGAACTTAACCATTGCCAATAACACCGGCATATGGGTGCACATATGAATTAAGGATCTGATCCCGATATCTCGCACCAGTCAGGGCTTCTCCATGAGACAGACGCAGGTCATTATTTCGTCAGAGTGAGATCTCTGTCCAAATCATGATTACACCGTTTTTTGTACCTCTATGTTTCGACAGTGTTTGAGCGATGGTATCAAGTGCATATGGAATTTTTTTTATGGATTTATTTATGTAAAATTTTTCGCATAAATTAATTTTTGCTTTATTCCAGAAATATTCATTGTAGTTTTATAATAATTATATATTATAAATGTAGAGATGTAGAATATATATATATATATGTATATATATATATATATGTGTGTGTGTATATATATGTATATGTGTATATATATATATATATATATATATATATATATATATATATATATATATATATATATATATATATATATATATATATATATATATATATATATATTTCAGAAAGTTAGTATATAATTTAGATTTAAAAAAATCTTACAGCGGAAAAAATATATATATTAGTTCCGCAATTAACATCTGTTGCTAGCAATAATTGTCATGAGCTTTATATTAATTAAATAAATGCATTATGAACATTATCTCAGTATACATTAAAAAAAGTCCTAGCCATAAAATACATTTTGTTAACGAAAATTAGTGATTAATTTAAATCTAATTCTTAATAAAGTTAATAGTTTAACAACATTGTGTTTTTTGTTTAAATCATAAATTGACTTTTTTTCTTTACTCCGTTTTAAAGTTTATTCAAGTATAATTTGTGTGATGCATTTAAAGAGCGCTTTTTTTATTTTTTTATTTATTTTTTTTTTATACTTTCTGATAAAACTGTCATTATTAAACTAATTATAAAATTGCAGCGGATGTTCAAGTCATAAGTTTATCTAATATCGGAGTGAAAAAGATTTTTTCGTGCTTAAATATGTCACATCAAGATCAAATTATATCATAATTTAATTTTCGTTGCAACACCTGTGTTTATTCTTTTTAAAAAATAAATAACAATATATTTATTTAAAAAAAAACACTCTTTATTTTTTCTTTATACTCTCATGCATGAAAGTATTTATTGATTATTATAAGAACTTGATAAAATAAATGTAATAAAACACTAAAAATGAAGAGTTTTTTTTAAAGATATTTTAAGCCTTTTTCCTTTTTTCCCAGTGGTGTAAAAAGTTATCTTTATAATGTTAAGAAAACAAGCAAACAATTTAATAAAACACAGTTTAGTGTGAATTTGTTTATTTATGATATATGGACTTTTTTTTCTTTCAAAAATGTGTGTTTAAAAAGAATTATATATTTATTTTAGCAATAAAGAATTTTATTCACATTTTCGATTTAAATGTTATTAAATATTAATAAAATGGAAAATCAGAAGAAAAAAATAAATAAAGGTGGATTAAAACCTCATTTAAATTTAAAATGTTTATGTTTATATAACGAAATATAAATTAGGTAATAATAAAAGCCCGTCTCCTCAAGGCTTGCTATATATACATTAATAAAAAATACATTTTTACGTATCGAAATCTATTACATTAACTATTAATTATGTGTAGAGTAAAAAAAAAGTGATAAATCAACTATTAAAATTTCAGAAAACATTTACTTCACAAATTTTAACTATTTATATATTTATATATATACAACTGGTTATCAAAATAATGGAAACACCCTAGATTTTGAAAGAATTCTTTATTAATATGGCGTAGGACCACCTTTGGCATGTAATACAGTTTGGATTCGCCTGGGAATTGAATCTTACAAATTTTGAATAGTGTTTAGAGGAATATTGTACCACTCTTCATGGAGATATTGTGAAAGTTCCGTGAGAGATGCCGGTGGAGGATATCGATTCCGGATTGAAAGCTCTAAAATAGACCACAACGGTTCGATCATGTTGAGGTCTGGGGACAGTGCGTGCCAAGGTTCCACCTCATCCTCATGTTCATCAAACCATGATTGGACCTCTCTGGCTGCATGAATAGGGGCATTATCATCCTGGAAAATTCCATCTCCTGCAGGAAACAATTTACATCATGGGATGGACCTGGTCAGCTAAAACTTCTCTATACTTCTCCCAGTGATCCTAGTGCTCCTTCCAGTGATCCTTCCTTTCAGGGTTACGATTGGACCAGCAGAAAACCATGACACGGCTGCCCATACCATGACCGATCCACCTCCATGCTTGACAGTTGGACGGAGGCAATCAGGATCATAAGCTTGTGAAGGTGTTCGCCAGACATGTACCCGTCCTGTTGTGGGGAAAAATGTGAAAGATGATTCTTCTGACCATATAACAGTCTTCCACTTATCAATTGACCAGGTTTTGTGGTTGTGGCACCACTCTACACGACGTTTGGCATTAGCATCTGAGACAAGTGGCTTGGGAATTGCTGTTCTGCCGTAAATGTTCTCTTTATGAAGGCATCTCCTAACTGTAATTGTTGACACTGAAGAATCCAGATGCTGATTGAGCTTTGCGGTCACTTTGGCTGCAGTTGTTTTCTTTTTAGACATTACAATCCGCTTCAATACCCGTTGGTCTCTTTCACTCAGCTTCTCCTTCCGTCTACTATTTTGCTTTGCTGAGCTTGTCTTTCCGCGCTGTGTGTATGCTGTCATGACTTTAGACACCGTACCTCTAGAAACGCCTATAAGCTGGGATGTTTCGGTCACCGTTGCTCCAGCTAGTTGGGCTCCTACAATTTGGCCTCTTTGAAAATCTGTGAAGTCTGACATTTTACGCTTCTGGCAAAAAAAAAAAAAAAAAAAAAAAAAAAAAAAAAAAAAAAATCAAAACGTAGACAGCTCTTCTAGAGCTCTCTCATACTACCTAATATAAAAAAAATCTGATAGCTAAGATTATATTTTAGTGCTTACGAAGGGAATTCTTAAATGTCCCTTTCATTCAGAAGTGTTTCCATTATTTTGATAACCACCTGTAAATTAAATATTATAATATTACAAACCATGTTGTATCAAGTTGCATAACTGTTGTAGAATATTATAATAATGCGCACTATTAGCACAACTTTTAACACAATATTAAAATGAATCCGTGTTTGTTATTGTGTTTAACATTTTAAATGTAGGACAAATCAATTTTGATTAGTGAATAGCATAAAACGATTATATTTTCCTTAAAGAAAACACTAACTATAACAAAATAGTAATAACACTAGTTCATGATATTCACAGGGCAGAAAATGTACTTTAATGAAAATTATTGAAGACACTTTAACGTTTATTGAATGCTCTTGTACTTCCATCAAGTGCCAGTACACTAAGTTGCAGTTGTGTAAATATAACGTAAACAACCTGTTGGCAATTTTGGAGTTCCTCTAATGATTTAATACGTTATCATACCTTGAATTCCTACATACCTCCTATTGCTATGGTTATCGATGTCTATTTTTTTAGATTTTATTTATTTATTTATTTATTGTAATATTTCTAATTCTAAACAGTTTTAGCTATACATTTAATATTCTCATATCTTGTTGCTTTACTGAAATTTACTGACTTCCTTTTTAAAAATGCCCGGTGTCAGTATTATCCATTCCATAATTTTAGATGATTTCATAATTTCAATCATTATATGTTTCGTTCCACTATTAAACATTGATCAGTTAATTCCAAAAGAAGCTACTCATTAGTTTTCTAATTGTATTTTATGTTTTCGAGAAAATTTTTCGCTATCTTACTTGGAACAAATGTAAAATATATTTAAATGACTCATAAACTCAACATTTACAAATAAATATTTAGAAACAAAATGAAATCCTAAAGTTTCAATATGCAGAAATTCTTCGCCTTTTAGAATTATGATAAAAGTATATGTTAAATGTGTATGATGAAAATACTAAGTTTATTGATTGTTCCTTTATTTCTAGTGCTACCGATTGAATGTCTTACAAAACATCTACACTTCAAATTTTTTTCTGATTAAATAATTATTTTTCATACAATTCCCGTTCTCAGAAATACAAATAAAAAACGGGTGCTTTATTCATTTATTTTTACGAGTGAGCGTAAAATTTAACATGATATAACATAATTTAAAAGTGTTTATGATATATTATACTCACAACAAATAGAGTACTATGCTTTATTAAAATAAGTAATTTCTTTATATCATTATAAATTATTCAACTTTATATAAACAATCACACTTTAAAAACACTAAATATACGTATAAATTATTTTAATTGCAATACTGTTTACATATGCATATTTCACAAACAAGTTACAAATTTTGAAAACTATTTTTTTACATTGTGGATCCGAAATCTATTAAATTGTAAAAATAAAATTTATTAAATTCTATTAATAATGAAACCGTTTAGTAAGTGTTGAGACATTTAATCTTTTATCCGTTATTAGGTAGATTTCGTAAGAAATACTACCTATTGCAATCGCACCAGTTTTTATATATATGTATATATATATATATCTCACTTTTTTATGGACACGATAACATCTATAATTTTTCACCAATCTCCACCAAACTTGTACATAAACTCAAGGGGGATAAAATCTTGGCTAAGTTCGTTAATGGGCAAAATCGGACCAAGGGGGTCGGAAAAGGGGGCGTTTTTGTGAAAACCGAAAAAACGCCATAACTTCTTAATTAAAGTAGATATCGAATCGGTTTAAAGTTTATATTACTTCTTAAAAATGGGCCAAAAGTATATGCATGACAGATTTTTGATAAATTTAGAAGTGGGCTCAAGGGGCGAAAAAACAGGGATTTTGAGAGAAAAAAATTCATAACTTCGTCAATTTTCAAGATATCAAGTCCAACTAAATTTTTTGAAAATGTTCTTAAAATTATCTAAAACTTTTGTATTTACAAGTTTTTGATAGGACCAACTTTTACCGACAAAAAAAATTAAAAACCAAAAGAAAAAGGGCGCTGAAAAAAAGAGAAAAATCCATAACTCCGTCAATTTTTAAGATATCAAATCTGATTAAATTTATTTTACATCTTCTCAAAAATATCTACAACTTTTATATTGACAAGTTTTTCATAGGATCAATTCGTATAGCAAAAAGAAATTAAACAAAAATAGGAGTTGGAGAAAAAACCTCAAATCCAAACTGCTTATATTCTGACTCATTTTTAAATTCATTTTTGATTCTAAACGCATCCAAATGATAGATCCTCTTATTTAGAAACTGTATAAAGTGATGCATTGGTCAATTTTCTGATAAAGACAGAATATATTTCAAAAAAGGCTACCAAAAAGGGTATTTTGAACAGAATTTCCGAAAGTCATCCGGACTGAAAATTGAAGGAAGTATTCAAATAAGAAATTGCGTTTTTTTCTGACTCGTTTTTAAATCCATTTTTGTTCTCAAACGCATCCAATTTACAGATCCTCTTATTTAGGAACTATATAATGTGATGCATTGGTCAGTTTTTTAATAAAGACGGAATATATTTCAAAAAAGGCTACCAAAAAGGGTATTTTGAACAGAATTTTCCGAAATCATTGTGACTGAAAATTTAAGGAAGTGTTCAAATAAGAAATTGCGTTTTTTTCTGACTCGTTTTTAAATCCATTTTTGCTCTCAAATGCATCCAATTTACAGATCCTCTTATTTAGGAACTGTATAATGTGATGCTTTGATCGGTTTTTTGATAAATACAGAATATATTTTTAAAAAGGCTACCAAAAAGAGTATTTTGAACAGAATTTCCCGAAGTCTTTGTGATTTGAAAATTTAAGGAAGTTTTCACATAGCAAATTGCGTTTTTTATGACTCGTTTTAAAATCTATTTTCGCTCTCAAACGCATCCAATTTACAGATCCTCTTATTTAGGAACTATATACTGTGACGCATTGGCCAGTTTTTTGATAAAGATAGAATATATTTTTTAAAATGCTGTCAAAGTGAGTATTTCGCACAAAATTTTCCGAGCAATGATGAATAAAGGATTAAGTATGTATTCAAACAACAAATAGGTTATTTTATGACTCATTTTTAAATTCAATTTTTTTCTCAAATGCATTTAACTGACAGTTTTTTGTTATTTAGGAGATGTATAATGTACTGTTTTGGTCGATTTTTTTAATAAATTCAGAATCTATTTCAAAATATGTTGTCAAAACGGGCATTTGAGCTGAATTTTTCTTAAGTTGATTCTGATAAAACCAGTTTTTGAAGAAAAATGAAATTAAAAATTTTTCATAAACGGCCAAATGAAGTTATTAAACTGGGTTTATCTCTAATCACATATTTTTTTTTTTTTGTTGAATTGAGCACTCTTCGAAATCTACCTCCGCCTATAGGCCCAGCTGACAGGGATTTTTTTTTAGACTAAATAAGAACTAATTTTCTTTAAAAACGATTTTCTTTCTACTAAACATAAAAAATATTTAAAAATCAATTTTGCTCTACTGTTTACTTTTCGATAAGAAGGGAATAACAATGTTAAGCGAAAATCAATTTTGAATCTGCATTTAGTAATTGAAATTTTCCCATAAGCACTTTTGATATACAATTATTGTGCATTGTGCTTCAAGATAATGGACTTTTAATATTTTATTCTTTTGATATTTGAAAGATTTTTTAATCATTTTTAAATGTAGAAATTTTTCTTAGATAACACGATAATATATTATCGATTAACATTTTTTATTAGAAATCTGAAGATAGATAGTTTTATATATAAATAGTGCATCATGTGTAGCTTGAATGTGTAGCTCCAATTTTTACTCTTTTTAGCTCGCAGACTATCAAAGTCTCAGAACTAATGTGCCTTCAGTTTATATATATACGTATGTACATATGTGCGCAAAGTGATAACTCTTGATATAAATACCTGATTTGCTTCAATTTTTTTTATATTAGGTTAATTCAATAACGCGTTTTTCTGATTAGCTTTGGGGATTGCTTGTTTAAGTATAAAGGGCATAGTCAAGGGTTTATTTTCCTCTTTTAGCTTTTATCCAGAAATGTTCGATTTGCTTCAAATTTTGGATAGGATTGTTATGATAATGTGCTTCTCTGATGAGATTTTGAGGTTCATTGACAAATATAAAGGAAGGAAAGAGGCTTAATAGATCCTGTTTATTAAGTCCCGTAAGAAGCCGTCGTGAACTCCCTTTGGTTGAAATGTGAAGTAAACTGAGAAGAGAAAAAATGTTGTTTAGAGTGTGTGAAAAGAATAGCGACGAGCGAGGCGACGAGAGTGTTCGCTGCTTATAGTTGTGAAACAGAATGACGAACAGAGTGTTCGCTAACTATAGTGTGTTATTAAAATTATGAAGATTACATTCCTAAGTTTTATTATTAAAAGTGCTTTAATCAGTAGAATAGTATACATATACAGATCCTTAAGTAATAAAAATGTTTTTTTCAAACAGAAACGTCCGATTTGCATCATATTTTTTTATGTAGATTCAATCTCATAAAGTACTTCCCTGATTAGTTTGAGGGTTCACTGGCTAAGCATAAAGCGAGTTAATGGGTAAACTAACTTCCCCTTAATGTAGATAAAATGTTTGTTCTTTCATAAACATACAATTTATTTCAAACTTTATATAGATTCATTCCATTATACTTTTCTGATCAGTTTTGTGAGTTCATTGGTTAAGTATAAAACGGTGAGATCGGGGTACAAATCCACTTTGTTTCGATAAATGAGTTTTTTCATGCGCGTACATTCCTTTTCCATAAAAAAAATAGTTAAATAGGTTTATTTTAATAAGATGCTTTTCTGACAAAATTTTGAAGTTGATTGCTGAGTTATAAAACTGGAATATGAGGGGGTTTATTGCCTTTTAATTTATTTTTGGAAGGTCATTAGGCTATAAAAATTACGGTTGTAATATAAATTTTGTGCTAAACGCCTATATGATCAATGCAATTAGCTTACTTGGATTTAACTGGACAATTTTCTTCTTATTCTTATTTAAATGATTTTCTAATTAATCAATGTTTTCATTACAATAGCAAAGTATTATTTATGTTTTAACGTTTTATGAAAAGTGCATAAAATATAAACAAGCAACAAGATATTTATAATTTGACGCTTCCGATTTATGTTCTGTTATTTACTGAAATGTATTTATAATAAAGTTGAAAAATAACTATCAATCACTTCTACCCTGATCTTTTTAGTAAACACACAAATAAGAAAATAAACTATACATTCAAAAAAAAGTTTTAAATTTACAAAATAGTTACAAAATTTACAGAATAATAAAAATCTTACTAAAATTTTGAAATTGTAAGTCAGGTAGAAGTTACATAAAAAGCCCTAAGCATCTCATTTTCCAAAAAAAAAATCATTATAACTTTACTAATTTTTTTTTATTTGCAGTAGAAACGTGTACCTCTTACATACATTTTTGTTATTGGCATAACTTATACTATTCTAGACATCATTTCCTAGAAACGTGTTAGTAATTTTATAGATTTTTTTACAGTGTACTATTTTCATACTATAAATATTTATAGATTTAGAAAAGGTTTATCAAATAAAAAAACAATATTTGTAATAAGTTATTGTAACTTTTTTTAATCCAGTAAATTAAGCAGATAATCCTAAATTTTCTTTCTCTTTGTATCGCTATATATATATATATATATATATATATATATATATATATATATATATACAGGGTGATTCTAATTTTTTTTTTACAATAAAAGAAGGGTGATAGTACACATAAAGACAAACAATAGTAAATAGGAGACCAAGGGTCCAAAACGTTTTCAAAAGGAGATAGCCGCCATTAAAGTTTAGGGACCAAAATATCAAATAAACATAAAAAACGGAAAAATCGGTCGATTGATTTGCGGTTTTCACTAAAATTATTCTTTATGTCGGCATTTTCTTGAAATTAAATAATAAAGATAAATTTCAAAAAATGCCGATAAAGGGCGCTTTAGAATTTGGAGAAACGAACAACTATTGTTTGCCGGAATTTTTTGCATCTCATTAAAAGTTTTCGTAAGCTTAGAGTCAAATTTTGAGCTCAAAATTTGAAAGTGGGAGTGGTTAAGTAGCACAAACTAATCTGTGTTCAGAGGGTTAAAATTTCAAATGATTAAAAAAAACGGAAAAATTGGTTCATTGATTTGCAGTTTTCACTAAAACTATTCTTTATGTTGGTATTTTCTTAAAAATAAATTATAAAGATAATTTTCAAAAAATGCCTATAGAGGGCGCTTTAGACTTTGGAGTAACGAACAACTCTTTTTTGGCGTTATTTTTTGCATCTTATTAAATGCTTTCCTAAGCTTAGACTTAAACTTAAATTTTGAGCTTAAAATCTGATTAGTTGGGAGTGGTTAAGTAGACAAACTGAACTGTGTTCAGAGGGTTCAAATTTCAAATGATTATAAAAAACGGAAAAATTGATCGATTCGTTTGCGGTTTTCGCTAAAACTAATTTTTAAATGAGCATTTTCTTGAAAATAATTTTAAAGATAAATTTCACAAAATGCCGATAGAGGGCGCCTTAGACTTTGGAGTAGTGTACAATTATTTTTAACTGTTATTTTTTAATCTCATTACATGCTTTCAAATGTATAAAATTATATTTTAGGCTCAAATTCTGAATCGTTGGGAGTGTTTAAGTAGCGAAAAATTGAATTGTGTTCGTAAGGGGGGGGGGGGGGAGGGTTAAATTTCAACTCCTGAAAAAACTTCAATTTGTGCTTCTTAATTACTCCTAATTCTTCAGATTTTGGGCTCAAAATTTAAGTTTAAATCTAAGCTTCTGAAAACATTTAATAATTTTTTGCAAGCATTTAATTAGAACAAAATAATAATGGTTAAAATTAATTATTGGTTACTCTGAAGTTTAAGGCGCCCTCTAATGGAATTCTTTTAATTTATCTTTAAAATTTATTTTCAAGAAGATATTGACTTAAAGAATAGTTTTATTTTAAACCGCAAACAAATCGACAAATTTTTCCATTTTCTATAATTATTTTAAGTTTGAACACCCCCCCCCCCCCTTAAACACAGTTCATTTTGTGCTACTTTACTACTCCCTACTATTCATAATTTGAGCTCAAAATTTAAGTTTAAGTCTAAGCTTCCGAAAACATTTAATGAGATGCAAAAAAAAAAAAAAAAAAACACGGCAAAAAATAGTTGTTCGTTACTCCAAAGTCTAAAGTGCCCTCTATCGACATTTTTTGAAATTTATCTTTATAATTTATTTTTAAGAAAATACCGACATAAAGAATAGTTTTAGTAAAAACCTCAAACCAATCGACCAATTTTTCTGATTTTTTATAATCATTTGAAATTTGAACTCTCTGAACACAGTTCAGTTTGTACTACTTAACCCCTCCCCCCCACCCCCACTTTCAGATTTTGAGCTCAAAATTTAAGTTTGAATCTAAGCTTACGAAAACATTTAATGAGATCCATAAAATACCGACAAAAAATAGTTGTTCGTTACTCCAAAGTCTAAAGCGCCCTCTATCGTCATTTTTGAAATTTATCTTTATAATTTAATTTCAAGAAAATGCCGTCATAAAGGTTAATTTTAGTGAAAACCGCAAATCAATCGAACGATTTTTTCATTTTTTATGTTTATTTGAAATTTTGGTCCCTAAACTTTAAAGGCGGCTATCTCCTTTGGAAAACGTTTTGGACCCTTGGTCTCCTATTTAATATTGTTTGTCTTGATGTGTACTATCACCCCTCTTTTATTGTAAAAAAAATTTAAATCACCCTGTATATATATATATATATATATATATATATATATATATACAGGGTGTTTCTAAATTCATGGTACAAACTTTAAGGGGGATAGTACATATCAAAACAAACAATATTAAATAGGAAACTAAGGGTCCCAAACGTCTTCCGAAGGAGATAGGCGCCATTAAAGATTAGGGTCCAAAAATTCAAATGATTATAAAATACAGAAAAATTGGTCGATTCGTTTGCGGTTTTCACTAAAACTATTCTTTATGTCAGCATTGTCTTGAAAATAAATTATAAAGATAAATTTCAAAAAATGCCGACAGAGGGCGCTTTAGACTTTGGAATAACGAACAACTATTTTTTACAGGTATTTTTTGCATCTCATTAAATTTTTTTTGAAACTTAGACCTAAACTTAAATTTTGAGCTCAGAATCTAAATAGTTAAGAGTGGTTAAGTAGCGCGAACTGAACGGTGGGGAGAGGTCCAAAAATTAAAATGATTATAAAAAACAGAAAAATTGGTCGATTCATTTGCGGTTTTCGCAAAAACTATTCTTTATGTCAGTATTATCTTAAAAATAAATTATAAAGATAAAATTCAAAAATTGCCGTTAGAGGGCGCTTTAGACTTTGGAGTAACGTACAACTATCTTTTATTGTTATTTTTTGCATCTCATAAAATTTTTTTAGAAGATTAGAGCTTAAATTTTAAGATGAAAATCTGAATCGTTGGGAGTGGTTAAGTAGCGCAAACTGAACTGTGTTCAATGGGGGTGGGGAGGTTCAAATTTCAAATGATTATAAAAAACGGAAAAATTGGTCGATTCGTTTGCGGTTTTTTCTAAAACTATTCTTTATGTCAATATTTCCTCGAAAATAAATTTTAAAGATATCTTTCAAAAAAATCCGTCAGAGTGCGCCTTAAACTTTAGAGCAACCAACAACTATTTTTAACCGTTGTTTGTTAAATCTAATTAAATGCTGGTAAAAGTTCAAACTTAAATTTTGAGCTCAAAATCTGCATCGTTGTGAGTAACTAAGTAGCGGAAAATGGAACTATGTTCGAGGGGTGGGGAGGGTAACATTTCAACTCCTGAACACAGTTCAGTTTGAGGTTCTTAACCCCTCCCATCGATTTAGAATTTGGGCTCAAAATCTAAGTCTAAGATTTTGCAAGCATTTAATCAGATACAAAAAATAACGGTTAAAAATAGTTGTCAGTTATTCTAAAGTTTAAGGTGCCCTCTAACGGAAATTTTTTAAATTTATCTTTACAATTTATTTTCAAGGAAATATTCACATAAAGAATAGTTTTAGCGAAAACCGCAAACGAATCGACCAATTTTTCCGTTTTTTATAATCATTTGAAATTTGAACCTCCCAACTCATATTGAACACAGTTCAGTTTGCGCTACTTAACCATTCCCAACAATTTAAATTTTCATCTCAAAATTTAAGTTTATGTCTAAGCTTCTAAAAAAATTTATGAGACGCCAAAAATAACAGTAAAAAATAATTGTACATTACTCCAAAATCTAAAGCGCCCTCTATCGGCAATTTTTGAATTTTATCTTTATAATTTATTGTTAAGATAATACTGATATAAAGAATAATTTTAATGAAAATCGCAAATATATTGACCAATTTTTCCTTATTTTATAATCATTTAAAATTTGATCCTCCCCCCCACAGTTCAGTTTGCGTTACTTAACCACTCCCAACGATTTAGATTTTGAGCTCAAAATTTAAGTTTATGCCTAAGCTTCTATGAAAAAGCAATGAGATGCAAAAAATAACGGTAAAAATAGTTGGTCGTTACTCCAAAGTCTAAAGCGCCCTCTATCGGCATTTTTTGAAATTTATCTTTATAATTTATTTTCAAGACAAAACTGACATAAAGAATAGTTTTAGTGAAAACCACAAACGAATCGACCAATTTTTCTGTATTTTATAATCATTTGAATATTTGGACCCTAAACTTTAATGGCTCCTATCTCCTTCGGAAGACGTTTGAGACCCTTAGTTTCCTATTTAATATAGTTTGTCTTGATGTGTACTATCACCCCTTAAAGTTTGTACGATGAATTTAGAAACACCCTGTATATATATACCGGGTGTCCAGTAAATGACTGACCCATTTTGAATCTAAATAACAAAAAAAACTGTTTAAGATAAAAAAGCGCGGCTTGCTGTATAGTTATTAGATTATAAATAAATTTTAAAATATGCACTTTGTTAATGTAATATAATAATATTTAAAATAATATCTTAGTCTCAAGACTGAGGAGGTGAAGTATAATACAGATGGTTTAATCATAAATATTATTTTAATCACTTTCCAACCAACGTACCCTATTTCTGAAGCTGATTCGAGAGTCGATTCAACATATAGATTCAGATTCGACAACATATAGATTCAGATTCAGCCAAAAATCTCATATTTATGAAAATTAGAGTCATGTCTCTATTCAAACAGCCTGTTACCGCCACCACGATATTTGTTTCCGAAATGTGTACTATATTAACAAAGTACGCGTTTAAAAATTTATTGATTTTCTAATAACAATACCGCAAACCACGCATTATTATCTCAAACCGTTTATTTGTTATTTAAGTTCAAAATGGGTGAGTTATTTACTGGACACCCGGTATATTTATATATATATATGTATGTATGTATGTATATATCATGGCAACGTAATTATGTTTGTGAAATGAATGGGGTGTTCCCGTTTACAAGGCACAATTGAAGAAAAGAAAACATCTTCACACATATTTTTCCAACTTTAAATTAATTTAATTATTTCTGCAGTAAAAGCTTCTGAGAAATGCTCTTCAATTCTGTCTAAGTGAATTCAGCTATAGTTAAGTTCAATTCAAATACAGAGAAAAAAAAAGGTAAACTTTGTATATCAAAGAATCAGACACTGCACTATGGTTAACATTAGAAATTTGTAAATGATTTACTGCACAATTTGGTTAAATACAAGAACTTTCTATTGAAGATTGGTTGAAAAACAGGGATGATTATAATGTAAGTTTGACTTTATGGTAAAGATATGCAGATTTGTTATAGTTTTGATTTTTTTCAGTTATAGTTTCGCCGGTTTCTGTTCCATGGATTTAATTTTTCCCCGTAGGTCATGAGAGGGAAAAGGAAGTGTTGTACGCTTGAAACAGTTTACATCCCGTCGTAAACGTCAAAAGTCATGTCATCTGTCTTCAATGTTTTTAATTTTCCAGTTTTTTATGGTTTAAGTTATATCAAAATATTTAATGCTTGATAGCTTGTTTTTGTGGGGTGTTGGGATAATTCATAATGTATATTGATGTTATTTTGTCCAGTTTACATATTTTATTTACCGTATTTACTCGTGTATAGGGCGCACGCGTGTATAAGGCGCACCCCTACTTTACAAGTAAAAATGGCGATTTCTTAAAATCTCGTATATAAGGCGCACCATAAATTTGATACGCTAATGAAGAATGACCAAATGAATTTCAGTAAAGAAAAAGTTGAAACAAACATTACACTAGACTAGAAAACAAGACGAAAATGCATTTTTAGACTTCGGGTTGTAAGAGAATGACGGGAAAAAGGAATGAGTGACGGTAAAGAGAATTGCTAATTAGCGTTTAGATAATGTCATCAGCTCTCTTGTATAAAAAACTGCAAGAAATAAAATAAATATGCGGTAATACTTCAATTAAGTAACATTTTCCGAGTTTTAATATCTTCTTTGAATAATTTCTTGTTTCATATGTATATCGCTCGACTGCATCCAACAATAAAAAAATATTCCGTGTATAAGGCGCATCTAAGAGTTTTGCCCTAATTTTTTGGAAAAAATGTGCGCCTTATACACGAGTAAATACGGTATTTTTGGTTCAGTTCAATATTTTTTTTAATATTTTAGTAAAGTTTTCGGCTATACATATGTGTTTGTGTATAATGAATTTACGATTACGTAAATGTTCATAAAATATGTATTTTGAAATATTTCTGTGTTTCTTATCAAATAAATATACTTGAATAAGTAAATTGAGATTAATACTAATGTAGTATTGAAAATTATTAATAAATAATATGATATTTTATTACACATAAAAACTTCAAAAATTTAGTTATTAAAGTATTTACTTATAGAAATGAAAGATAATGTTTCTGAATTTGTTCTTAAATGCTTAAAACAGGATTGAGACAAATAAAAAGAAAAGCTATTTCTCAAAAGCAATTTTCAGGAAAATGAAACTTTATCGTTTACAGATTCTAAAATAATTTTATTTCTTTTCCATTGTGTGAAATGGTCTTTTAAAATTGGGTGAAATATGATTAAGTTACCATTATTAAAATTAACTTTTAGAAGCATAATTTAAACGAGAAGAACTTTTAGAACGAATAATTACACTGCATTAAATTTTTTTTGCTATATAATAATTTTTAATGTCATTAATCGTTAAAACTTTTCATTTTTAAAGCAATATAAGGAGTTTAAATTTATGAGATATCCAATTTTTAAAACAAATGATAGGAAGTTTCAGAAAAAGTTAAAATTATTTTAAAGTATATTCTATACAGTTACATTATACATTTAAATGGTGATAAATTCATATGATACTTTTTTATAATTTTTGCTCCTGTACTTTTCAGCTAGAGTAATATTAAAAGAATTAAATTATTCTTTGTTTTGCTGTTTAAAAAAATACAAAACAAAAGATTAAATAAGTTGCTTAATTTAAAATTTAATGCAACATAATTTCCCTCAAAGTTGAATTTTAGATAAACCATCACACATACATTTTAATATGAAAGTATACAGAATAGTCTTTAAATGGTTGAAAAATATAAGTTTCATAGAAGAGTAACAGAAATAGATTATTAAATACTAAAATGGTACATCAATGAACCCTAATAATAAAGCATTTTCCTACACTCGAACCAAACTCTCCATGAATTTTTATTAAACATAGTTATGTTATCTCATAGTTATTTAGAATTAAATTCATCCATTTTAAAATGTAAGGTTTTCATGTTATTACGGGAATTCACGTAAATTGAGTAATTTATAAGTACAAATTTTAATTTTAACTTATTGAAAATATAATTTTCCTTTTCAGCCTTAAACAATTATAATATCCAATATAAATAAATTTCCAAGTCCAAAACAAATATAATTTTGTTTGATGTTTGAAAAAAAAACTAGACAAAGTGATGTACATTGTTTTAATCATATTTGATATATTTGGTACATGTATTGTTTAATTTTTCTCACAGTTAAAGATGGTTATTTCAACGATTTGGATCCTTGGCCTTTAAACAAACACCTCTTTTTCAGCCTTAAACAATTATAATATCCAATATAAATAAATTTCCAAGTCCAAAACAAATATAATTTTGTTTGATGTTTGAAAAAAAAACTAGACAAAATGATGTACATTGCTTTAATCATATTTGATATATTTGGTACATGTATTGTTTAATTTTTCTCACAGTTAAAGATGGTTCTTTCAACGATTTGGATCCTTGGCCTTTAAACAAACACCAAATTCCTACAATTAGATATTAGATGACTGAAATATAAAATTTATCATCGAGAAAGTGATAAATTCTAAAACTCATCTAACGTATTAAGAAATGGCTCCATTTATTGCAATTACCAAATGAGATTTGAACCTTTAAGATTCCTTACAGATTATCTACGGAGTATTATATCACATGGGGAAAAAAGTAAAGACGTACAGTTGATGACTGATGCTTACGTTATACTCTCTTAAAACGAAAGAGTGGATTTGGCTTCTCAGGAAAGAGCTGTAATTTATTAGATCGTGAATGAGTTGTTTTTTAAATTCATTACTCATCTTGATTTAGATTGCTAATTTAAATAACTCATCTTGATTTAAATTGTTTAAAAACAGCTCACTCACTTGAGTTGTTTCAACTCTTTATGAGAAACTGCCTTTCAAAACGTGAAATGAGCGAATTTAGGCTCAACATTTTAAGAGAGTAGATTCCGTATTGTGTACATATAATATACGACAGTTCAAGGAGTGGTCATTTTTGAGTGAAGAAAACTCCAAATAAAACACGAGATTTTGCTATGGATGAAATTCAATATACATTCAAGCACTGACAAGAAAAAAAAATGCATGTTGAAAATGAGTTAAACTAAAGACGTACGTACTTAATTATACTACGTAAAATTAGGTATACTACGTATAATTAGTACTACGTAATTCAAAATTCGAGATTGGCAGAGCAATATTTTACTGACGACATCTAAAAAGAAATTTGCATCCATAGTCTGATAGTATGTTTGAGAAAATTAATGGAAATGTTCTAATCTATGTTTATTTCGAAAACCAGATGGTTTTAATTTCTTGTTAACCAATCTTTCGCCATTCCTTCACAAGACCATTGAAAATAATAACCAGGCAGACGTCATATGCGATGGTGTTTTGTAGAAAAATCTTTTTTGCGCGTGTGTTAGTAAACAGAGTGTCGTCCAAAAAAGTGGTCTCTGTTTTTTTTCTTCGATTTCACCTTCAAGTATTGTTCAATATATATATATATATATAATAATGAAACTGGTGAGGAAAACGTACTCCATAGCGGAAATTTTCTATTTTTATTAAGTCTTATATTAAAATAAAAACCATAAAAATAAACATTTGGTTCGAATACATTATTTTACATATTGTGAAAAACATGTAATAATTCTCCATGTCAAAAGTATCGATTTCGGAGTTCTACCATGTTATAAATATGAATTTTAAAGATAGTCATAATTTTTTTTCGTTTGCTTTCATAAAAAGGATAAATTTATATATCATCTATCTATTTACAAGAAATTTGACTGCCTTGAATTTTATTATTTGGAAAGAAAAAGTTGTTTTTGTTAATGTGATGATTAGTGAAATTTGTTTTCTATGAAAAAATTGTTCATGCAAAAAAATACTTTTGGGTTTTTGAAATATTATGTAATATATTATTATGTGCTTATTTTCAACCTAATAGAAAATTGGACTTGTTAAATTATTTAAAACTATTTCGAGCAGTAAATCCTGAATTGATTCAAAATGACGTATTTTGGGCATCTAATA
The DNA here is from genome assembly GCA_964019185.1 of Maratus speculifer. Taxonomy (NCBI): domain Eukaryota; kingdom Metazoa; phylum Arthropoda; class Arachnida; order Araneae; family Salticidae; genus Maratus; species Maratus speculifer. The sequence goes on along the minus strand of OZ025297.1, from coordinate 17,852,049 downwards.
TTCCATTTCCGATAGCTAGCACAGTAATTTTTTCTGGTATTTGAATCTGAATACTAATAAGATATTAAATAGCTTAGTTTTAATTTCGTATTAATAATTTGACAAAAATAAAAAGAATGCAAAAAATGCCGAAAGAGCTTGTAACAATCATATTTCATTTTAGAGATTTTGTTGTTTTTTAGTATAACAATATATTTTTAAATACTTTTATCACGAATTTTAAAAGTTCTTAAAAACTCTCATTAAAAATAAAAACGACTGATACATCCTTAAAAGAAGATTATAAATCCTTAGCTTGAAAGTTATTGTTCTTTTTGTAGACTGAAGTTTGTTATATATTAATCATTCCAACTTTAAAATCTTAGACGTTGAAATCCTTTTGCTTTTTTTAATTGTGTATTTGACATTTATTTTTATTAGATATTGATTTGGTTTTCTCAAGGAAAATAAAAAATATCATAAGAGGATTACAAATGTATGTGTTAAGTGGGAAGTTTAGAACATCAGTCAAAAAATCTATAACTTCTCAACCAAAAAGAAAAAAAAAAATTCTTTAAATTAAAAAGTAATATTCGATAATATATATATATACATATTTCAGAATTTTTTTAAAATGTATATCTATTGCTGATATTTTTTTTTCCAAAAATGCTTTTAGGCCAGTCAAATTGTCAGAAAAAAGGACCAATAGATGCAAAAATTCTGCTAGAACATTTTATGTTTTTAAAATGTTTATGGGGATGCTAGTAACAAGAATTAATGGTTTTCCAACAAAATATCTCGAGGCTAAACTTTGAGGAGCCAAAAAAACATAAAATTTTCGGATTTTTTTCAGTTTTTTGCTTATAACTCAAAAATTATAAAATTTTTGCGTACCATATGCAGTTACAAAAAGAAAGGGCATTAAATTTTCTACAAATTTCATACAAAAACTGTTTTTCTAAAGGCAATATTAAACGCACTACAGCTTTCTGAAAGTGACTCTTTTTTCTAACTTTGTGAAAAAATTGCAAAAACGAAAATTTGGCACAATTTTGTATTATTTTATCCTCTTTAATGTGGCTTATTTAAATTACAGGTATTTGAATGATAACAATCATGATGAATTACAACGGCAACATTGTAAAAAAAATTAAGAACATTGTAACTTTTTTTATTTGGAGCTTTAGTAAAGAACATTATTATTAGGTATTTAACTGAATGTAAGTAAAAAAATGTTTTCGGTATTTTGTCTGTAACTCGAAAATTATAAACTTTTTCCGTAACATACTTAGTTTAAAAAAGAAATAGCATTAAATTCTCTATAAATTTTGTTATAAAATCGTTTTTCTAAGCCCATTACTAAGCACGCTATGTTTTTTTGAAAATGATACTTTTTTTTTACTTTATAGAAAGTGACCTATATTTCGCTTCCCATCCCAAAAAAAACTTTTTTTCATCACTAACAATAAGAAATTAAATAGACCTATTGATTTATGAAAAATGAAAGTTTTAAGAAAGGCAGGCAGAAAATGCACAAATTCTAGAAACCCTAAAAGAAAACAATTACAAAGGGAGGGAGGGCCGGGAATAAAAAAAGAGAATGCAGATGGAAGATTGTAGTCAGTGACATTCACGAGCCGCTTTCGTTCAGATGCAAGTGATCTTTTTTAAAGACATACTCTTATAATATACTTTTATTAAGTTTATTGCATCTCTTTTCGTGCAGTAATGAAAAATGAGTGATCTCTACCCAAAATTGTGTTTCATTTGCCAAACGGCTTCAAATAGTGATACTCGCATTGTGAGCCAGAAAGAACTTGCCAAGCTCTTTAAACATAGCGTTTAGTGTCAAAGTAATATTCATCAAAAGTAATAATCATCAGTTTTTTGAAAAGTAGCAAGGAAGTTAGAATACAAGATGATTGCCGAAATACATATGCGAATGAGAGAATGATAGAAGCATCTGTTCGTTGGGATGGAGATTCTACACAGACTATAGTTTGTCCCTTAGATCAAGCACTTCTTTCAAGCTTCAAGATAATTGCTTCTTATGTGACGAAGGTAATCCCGGTGACTTCAAAGAAAAACAATAAAAAAGCCCTACGCAAAGAGAAATTTGATTCACAAAGTAATGAAATTAGAAGGTAAAATTACATTTTTGAAAGCTGCTGAAAAGCATCAGGAGGAAGGGTCCTAGAAAGTAATATTGATCGTATTTAGCACGAACCTGACTTGCAGATGCATGGCATTATAGTTTTTGTCGCGTAAAACTAGATCAATCTTAACAAGTGAAGAGAAAAGAGGGCGTCGACCCGCATCATCCGTTGACGATGTCAATGACAGAAAGAAGAGCCGCTTTATTTCATTGCTTAAAACAAATAAAAAATTTCAAACAAGAATTCCAAAATAACAGAATTCAAGTTGAGCAGGCAAAAGAAGAAGCTGATGTCATGATAGTTACCTCAGCCATTTCAAAAGCCGAAACTTTTGAAAGCGTCGTAATTGTCGGAGAAGGCAATGACTATCTCGTAATCATGACGAGCTTAGAATATCAGCAGAAAAATCTGTTTTTTTAAAAGCCAGGAAGAATTAACATCGAAAACAAGTGGTTTTCAATCATGTCGTTCAAATACAATTACAACAATGTTCTTTTTACTCATGCAATCTGCGGATACGATACAACATCCACTCTTTTTGGGCAAAGGAAGTCAAAGTTTTGTAACACTTTGAAAAAACATGATCAGATTGGAGAAATAGTCTGCGTATTCAATAAAATAGGTTCTACCCGTCAAGAAATCATCAAGGTTGGAAAAAAATTCCATATTGCACTATACAGTGGATGTCTAGCTATCACACAGAATTTGAACACCTTAAGGTTCCAATTATTTGCTAAATCTGCCACAGAAAGGTAAAGTTCATTTTGCAAGACTACCATCAACATAAGAGGCTGCGCAGCATCCTTTTCTCGGATGCATCAGATACAAGCTATGCTAGGAAACAACATCCCTCCTGAAGGATGTGGGTGGACTCACAGGATCTCTTTCAACCAGTTCAAATGTGCCAAGACCCGACACTTGAATCCTTGCTCAATGTTGGTCATGTAGCTGTAGAAAAGGGTGCAGCAAAGCATGTTCTTTTCATAAATAAAGACTCAAATGCTCGGCAATTTGTAAAGAATGTAATTGGATCAACTACGAAAATGTCGGCGACATTATGTATCCTGAATAGGGGTTGTAAAAATGTCACCTTAAGTATTTTTTTACTTACATTCAGTTAAACACCTAATAAAGCTCTAAATACAAAAAAAGTTATAATGTTCTTAATCTTTTTACAATGTTACCGTTGTAATTCATCATGATTGTTATCATGCAAATACCTGTAATTTAAATAAGTTACATTGAAGAGGATAAAATAACGAAAAAGTGTGTCAAATTTTCGTTTTTGCAATTTTTCAACAAAATTAGAAAAAAAGAGTTACATTTAGAAAGCTGAAGCGCGTTTAATATTGCCTTTAGAAAAACAGTTTTAGAATGAAATTTGTAGAGAATTTAATGTTCTTTCTTTTTGTAATTGAGTATGGTACGCAAAAATTTTATAATTTTTGAGTTATGGGCAAAAAACTGAAAAAAGTCCGAAAATTTTGTGGTTTTTTGGCTCCACAAAATTTAGCCGCGAGATATTTTGTTGGAAAACCATTAATTCTTGTTACTAGCATCCCCATAAACAGTTTAAAAACATAAAATCTGCTAGCAGAATTTTTGCATCTATTTATGATAATTTGACTGGCCTATTTCTTGATTTCATTTGTTTTAATACTTGAACATTTAACATGTAAACTTATTAAACAGTATGAAATATTATGGCGGAATAATTCATGCCATGAATGCATTTGATAAAACTGAAGTACTATATATTTAATCAGGGAGAACGCGCCTTACCCAGGGGATAAATGGTTTTAACTTTGCCACCAATAAAATCAAGTTATAACATATAAAAACATTTCATATTTATTTACTTAGAACAGGTGTCACAAATAAAAAATTAAAAAGTTGACATGTTTCGGTTCATTCATAAGAACCGTATTCCTTAAATACGATTCTTATGAATGAACCGAAACATGTCAGCTTTTTAATTTTTTATTTGTGACACCTGTTCTAAGTAAATGAATATGAAATGTTTTTTATACGTAAATGAAAAAGATGAAGTCATTTTGTTTTAGTTTTTAGTTTTGAAAAAACGAAAGCTAATAACAGTTTTAACATCAAGTTATAACTGTCATTTTATTAAGACGGAGACAATTCTTACAAATTTTGCGATAAAATAAGTTGAAGATTACTTTTTAAAAATTAGTGGTTACAATTGTAAAAACCATACGCACACCGGGTCTTTTAGGCCCTGCGCGCGTTATACCGGGTTAAGATACACACTTTGTACAAAACAAAGCAAAGACAGATGGTTAATGAAAATGTAAAATTATTTTTTAATTTTTATTATGCTCAGCACAATATACCTAACTAACTTTTTTCCCAAAAAATAAGCGAACTTAATAGACACATCTAGAGAAATAATATGAACTTACTCTGAAGGACCGTAAAATATGAAAAATGAAATAATTCAACATAATTCATTTTTTATAAAGTATAATTAAAGGAACAATATTAACCTTTTGTATCAACATAAAAGATAATCGCAAGGTGAAAATGTCGCGATACATGTTAAAATTTCAGTAATTATAAAAATAATTATAAAATCATGCTATCATAAATAAAGTAAAATATAATTTATTAAAGTTCAGATAAAATATAATTTTAATATATAATAAAGAATTAGGCCTCAATTATGCCGATATTTTTCAAAAATATGTAAAATTATAGCTTTTACACTGTTGAATGCATAAAAAAATTCTGAAGATTTTAGATGTTTTACACTGTAAAAGGAAAAACCTGTTAAGTAACTAAATTTTTTATCGTATTTGATTCTGCTACATGCATTTTTGCTGTTACCGTTAAACAAAAGTTCTAGGAATCCAAGTCTATTAGAAAAAAAATAGTATCTTTACAGATTTCATTTTTTTTTCTACTATGTAGTCCAAGAAATTCTGTAAAGTATTATATCTCAAGGCATATTTAACTTTATTTAAACAAGACAAAGTTTTTTCATAAAAGCTGCTTGAAAGCCCTTATAGTATTACGAACCTGGGCTTGAAAAATCTATATGCCGGACACAGTGCTGCCAAACAGGGTATATTTTTATTTCCAGATTGACATCACTTTTTTGAAATAATAAAATACGATTTATTCAAAAGCATTTTTTATCAACAGGAATTTTATCCTTTAATAATACTGGTTTAAATGAAAAACAAAGTAGCCCTTCTGCCATATAGATTTTTCGAGTAGGGTGCAAAAATTGTTTTAGACAATTCACAATAAGTGGGGCTTGCTTTTTTCTCTAATGCTTTCTTTAGAATGTCTTACATAGAATTAAAAATGCCTCGCATTGGTAAGTAATAATAATAACAAACGCGCACTTTGTAAAGGAAAGTTCAAGTTTAATAAATATACCTAATTAGTTTAGTATAGTAATCTAGTTATCATAGTTCTCTAATAAGTTATCTGAAGGCTTTTACTTCATAAATATCAAAACAAATTTGCCATAAGTTAATATTATTAAATAAAATTAATAAATTTTGTTATATATAGATATTTTAATCTATATTGATATTATAAAGAGGAAAGATTTGATTGTTATTTTTGAAGTGTATAGGCTCCGAAACTACTTGACGGATTTGAAAAATTCTTTCACCGTTGAAAAGCTACACTATTTCCGGTAAACATAGGATGTATTATATTTAAAAAAAAAAAAAAAAAAAAGAAAAAAAAAATAGGGATCCTTATTAAATTACCAATAATGTAACCCAAGGTGTAGAAAAGTGACCTTAAAATTACTTTACATTGCGTCCGCTGCGAATACTATTGATTATATATTCTAATATTATAAAGAGGAAAGATGTGATTGTTTGTTTGAATTGAATGGGCTCCGAAACTACCTGAAGGATTTGAAAAATTCTTTCACCGTTGAAAAGCTACACTATTTCCGGTGAACATAGCCTATATCATATTTTCAAAATAAAAAATAAAAATAAATAGGGATCCTTATTAAAATGCCAATAATCTAACCCAAGGTGTAGAAAAATGACCTTGAAAATCCTTACATCGCATGCGCTGCCAATACTATTGATTATAATCCATATACATAAAACAAAGTCGTGTTAGTTACACTATTTATAACTCAAGAACGGATGGATCGATTTTTATGAAATTTTTTATGGAGGTGTCTTACACTTTAGATTAACATATAGGCTACGTTTTACCCGACTATCTAAAAGGAGGTAATGTTTTTAGTAGTTGAACTTAATGGGATGAAGTGGTAGTAACAATTTGCGGTATCAGTAGTGGCACGGGATTTGGCGATATGCTCTACCCGAAGCAAAGCGAGGGCGGGCCGCTAGTATATTATAAAATTACATAAAAAAATTAAATTCGTAAAAATTAAATTTTATTTAACGTATAGAAAAAAAATGATCATAAGAAAATTCTTGCAATCTAATTAAATGGGAAAAACCTTTTGTTTATTCGTTATACAAAACAATAATTTTGCATAGTTATTAAATGTGATTAAATGTGTTTTAAACATTTGACAGAAACAAGAATACTTTTAATGAAATGGATGGAAAATTAATTATCATATACTATTTTGGACCTACATGTTTTACCATGGACAAATAATTTTAAAAATAATTTCTTAATATAAGCTAGAAAAGTGTAGGATTCCTTGTTAAAATTTTGCAAATAACATTCAGTTTAATCAACAGTTTTCAATTTAGTCGATAATAATGAAATTAAACGTAATAATAAAAAATGAAAGTTTAAAGATATATACTTAACTTACAAAGTTGTCTTTTTTATAGACACATATGTGGAAAATTAAGTTATAGTTTCCATATAAAAACACCAGATTATTTCAACGCTAATCGTAAATTTCCTATCCATCAACGATATTCTTATTCCAATAGTCAAAATAAAATCACTAATCATTCTTAATAAAGAATTGGACTAACTCCAATCCTTTTTAAAAATGATAATTAAAAAAAAAATCAAACTCAGGAATGCAAATTCGATGCTAAAAACGACAGGTTTAGGATATCAAATGAATACCAATTACCTTTTAACAGATTCGATGACATACGTAAGCATTCAAAAAGCATTATAAAATTTGTCGTAATAATTCTATCTTTGCATAAGCTGCACAGCTAAATTACAATTATGAGTATTGCTTTGTAAAATTAAACTAAAATTAACAACTGGAATTTCAGATTACAAATGCCAAAATTTTAAAACATATCTTGAGACTAAATTATTCTTGTCATTAAATCATTTCAGAATTATGGAATCTGTCATTTTTATGTATTTATTTTAATTGATTAAATAAAAAAATATTTTAAACATTGAATATGTGATAATAGCTATTAACTTTTATCTTCATATATAACAAAAAAAGAGAGAGAGACTGGCTAGGAATTATCTTTTAAAAAGAAAAAAGAAAATTTCAATAAACATAAAAACAAATATATATATATATATATATATATATATATATATATATATATATATATATATATATACACACACATTTGGTTCTATGTGTATTGAAATTTTGTTTGAGCTGCTTTAGACTATAATTCTCTTTATATTAGTCTCACCTTTCTAATCCAGTTAAATCTGACCAATTTCTCTTGATTGAAACTTATAGATGAAACAATAAGTTAACAAACAACAGTTATTTTTTCTCATAAGGTGTTAATCAGACAACTATTGTTCGCGGGTGTAGAATTTAACAAACTATGATCACTTTAAGGCTCTGCTAAATTCTCACCCCATACATCTGGTTTTGTAAACAGCAGTTAAATTGCCAGCCAAGCTAGCAGATTTTAAGTTAACAAAAAAAAGGGCCATGTAGTAAGATCGTAGAAGTCCCTTACATAATATTGCAGCATGATAAATCATTTAAACAGTGTCGATTTTGTACCAGAATGGCAAATTAAAATAAATAAAACCGAATTATATTTTTGCATTTAAACACCTTTTTTTATTGGCTTTTTTTTTTTACCTTAGACAACTTTTTTTTATACATTTTAAAGTTTTCTTATTACTAATTTTTCATAGTATATTTTATTTAACATTTTCTTTTTTTATTGAATTTTATTGATAAATACAACTAATCATCGACATATAAATATTTAGTTCAAATAGATTAGTGCAAATAGATTAGCGCAAAGTAATTTTTAGTAAAACATGTTTTAACTCTCTATACTCCTGAATAAAATACATAAAAATCGCAGTTTTATCTTTACAATATAATGAAGGAAAGAAAAAAAAATTTGAATTTAATTCCTAGTCTAGAAAAAAAAAATGAAAATGCAACTAAGAAATCAAAAACTTGATCCCAATACTAGCTAAAAATGCTTTAAAGATCTTTTTTTATTATTTGGCAATCAAGTAATTGTACAATTTCCTTCGAGAATTTTACCGTAAAATATACGCAAAAGAACTATTTTTTAAATTGTTTTCCGTACATTTTTGTTCATTAATTCTTTTGATATACTTGTTGAGAGATTGTTCCACAGCACTTGAAGCAATTTAAGTTATATAATCTTTTTTTTTCCGAAGTTGATAAATATCGAAAAAAAATTAAATCGGAAAAATAAATATGTCTGTAGTCCTTTTTTTCCGTAAAAATTAGTAAAACATACGCGGCAAAGATATTTTTTATACAGAAAGGACAATATACATTAAAGGACAAAATGCATTTTAAAAAGTTGACAAATGCTTAAATAGTATATCATTACTAGCTTTAATTTAAACTGGAAAAATAATCATATTCATATGTAATCTACTTTTATCATATGTATCACATCAAATGTAATCACACACTTAGAAAGATATATATATATATATATATATATATATATATATATATACAGGGTGCTTCACAAAGGACTCCTAACTTTAAAAATCTATAACTCGGAAACGGTGATAGAAACATGAAATCAATGATGTGTTTATTTAAAAAATCGTAAGAATCTTATACATAAATCAGAAAATTTAGTTTAAAATAGCGTTCATAGATGGCGCTGAGAGTGATAGGTGCTCTGTTGAGGCTGATATGGCCGTCATTCAGCCCTGATGCGAATTAAGGAGTTTTATGCGGAGTGGGTCTTGTTCGAAAATACAACGTTCGAAAAAGACGGTATTTCAAATGTTTCTCGCATTTACATTTTAAAGAAGTCGTTCCTATGGAAACACTATTTTTGTCTATTATTGTGCTGAAGTCAACAAAATCAAAATTATATGGACTAAATTCAAAATCGGATTGTAATAGCAAAAGTGCGTTTTTGAACAAGACCCACTCCGCATAAAACTCATTAATTCGCATCAGTGCTACGTGATGTCAATATCAGCCTAATCAGAGCACCTATCGCTTTCAGTGCCATCTATGTGTACTATTTTTAACTAAATTTTCGGATTTATGTATAAGATTATTACGATTTTTTTAATAAACACACCACTGGTTTCATGTTTCTATCTATCACAGTTACCGAATTATAGATTTTTAAAGTTAGGGGTCCTTTGTGAAACACTCTACTTATATATGGGTGATTCTCAAAATAGGGGACAATTTCAAAAATGAAATCTTAAAAAAATCACTGTTAGCAAAATTTCTGAAAAAAATATGTGTTGTTAATATAGTATTAGGTATACTTTACATGTAGTCAGCAGAGCTAAATATTTAAAAATTAACTTAAAAAAATAATTAGTATTTTTTGAGCCATGCTAATGACAAAGCAAATTGCATGGAATAAATATATTAAGAAATTTTTATTTTCTTCCTGTTTAAATATTTTTTTCTACGTTTATTAGCCTTCCTTTCCAACAAATAGTTTCCATTTTTACATATATACATATAAGGAGAATAAAAACATTACCAAAGAGCAAACTTTGTTTACATGAACAACATTCTGACACTAACAGTGTAAGAAGCTGTCTTAGTGATTTTCTGACAGATTTAATCCATATTATATGGATAATAAGTGTAATACCTAAATTTATATGTAAAATTAAACTTTAAAAAGATACAATATAAGTACTGGTTACATTTATGCACATAGGAGTCTTTAGCATGGACAGAAAAACCATGCTAATGACACTGATATTTGTCCATGCTAATGACAAATTTTAATTTAAATAAGATTATGAGCCATAATATAATCACAATGAAATAGTCCTTTCTGGGGCTTTTTAAAACACAAAAGTTCTATGCAAATAAGTAAAATAAAAATTTTAACTATAAAATAAACATGAAAATTATTATCCATTCTAATGACATACAATTGATGTACTCGCCTAATATTCAACTTCTATTCTTAAAATACAATACATGCTTCTATTTTCAGGCTGGAATAAAATGGCTACTTGTTGCCATGGAGAAACTTTATATTTTCAAAGTACTGTCATATGTGAAAATGAAATTTTGATTAATAAACAGCTGTTATAGTATGACCTTGTTTTGAAAACAGAATATGGATGACAAACTTTAATTCTCTTTTTATATACTATAATTTTATTTTTAAAAAGAAATTTATTGGATAAATCCTCTCCTTGATTAATTTAAAGAAAGAATAACATTTGTTTTATTTTATAAACATGGTATTAACTCTTGAAAAAGCTAGTATATACAAGGCACAGCTGCTGTGGACATCCATGCTAATGACATTTTGAACATTTATTCTGTTATTTTAAGGTGTTTTTAAATAAAAAGTGAGTAATTCTTGAGTGCAAATAATGAATAATATTAAGACAAACATATCTAAGTATAAAAACATGACAGAAAACCTCTCAATTTTTTTTGTATGCTGAAAGACATAAATTGTCCCCTATTTTGAGAATCACCTATATATAATATGTATACATTATCTTTTTTAAATTGAAAGATTTCATTGGATAGCTTTCACTAAGGAATGCATAGTAAAAAAACTAATTTTTAGAATACTTAAATAGTAATTTTTCTGGCAAGCATATACGAGATGAACCGAAAGTTTTACCTCAAATATGAATATTTGTTGTGCATTATTTATTATAAATATACATTTTTTTAGTTGCATAGTAAGTACTTTTGTAATTCTTCTACAAGACCATGTGCTTCAGTAAATTTTAATGTACTCCTTCTTGGAAGCTCGGAAAATATGTAAACGGTATTTTAGCTCCCGCAAAATGTTCTTTAACCCTTTAACGATCATAGCATTTTCATTGCTAAGATGTCGAAATAAATGACTGACACCGGTAATTAAGAACAGATAAGAAAACGTAATAAAACGTTCTAAATAAGAAAACGTGATTTTTCACATACAAAATAAAAGGGATATTTTTAGATAGAAATACCGGTGTCAGTGTTGCGTATCGGAATTAAAATTTTGTGGTTTCGTGGCGAAACCAATGAACGTTAAAGGGTTAAAATATCTTCTATTATAGCACACATTAAGTTGTGTATTTGTATCCATTTCTGAGATGCCAGCAATTGGTGTGACAAATATAGCTCCAAAAGATAAAATACAGACCAATTTATTCATTTATTTATTGAACTATTTATGATTTACTGAACTATTATGAAAATTTATGAGCTATTGTACCAGTCTATTGCACAAAAAAGCTACTAAAACATAAATGACCAGTGATGCACAAAGTTATATTCTGATACAAACAGTTAATTTGTAAAAACTATTATGATCAGTGCAAGAATTTTGGTTCTCCCAGTATATTTAGTTAAATATGGATAACAAAGAATGTTGTTCCAGAGAGAACTTTGAAGTTTAAGAAAGAGATCTTTAAAATTACGTGCATTAGGAGAAAGATAGTATCACTCAACCTCAAGAAAAGTGACACATATCGATAAAAGTAAATCTCACAGGAGAGGCAAAAGAAAATTTACTATATTTTACTGTAATATGAAATCTTAGCTCTGCCACAGGAATAAACTAGTTGGATGTACCACAACAAAAACTTTCTTCTATCTCATACGTACATTTTAATACTAAAAAAAACAAGGTAAAACCCGCCAAATTTTGACGAAAGAAAATGTTTAAGAAGGAACTGTTTCATTAACTTATAATAAACCTACAAAATTAGTTATAGTAAAGAATGCATTTTAAATTGGTGCATCTAACTCTTAAACAAACGATATTTATCGTCAAATTAACAAAATACTATTTCTATAAAACGCAGTTGTAGAAATTGTTAAAATTAAACTTTAATCGTACATGTAAGCAGTAAAAAATAATAAAGATATGTTATTATGATAAAGTTATCAATTAAGATTCTTATGCTAGTATTTCAAAATAATAAAAAAACAGAACTTCATTCAACTTTGACTCAATCATAGAATTTTTTTTCCCGTGAAATCTAAACCCGGCATCATTTTCACCATATCAAAATTTACAGATGTACATTTCACACCTGTATTCACGTTTCAAAAAAATTGGCATTTTAATTTGATAATTTTGATTCAAAACTTGAACTCATGATGGCTATTAGCTGAAATAATTAAACTGTTGATATTATTTTACGTGTAAATCAAATTTTGTAAATGAAGTCAAAATTCACCGGGTTTTATAACAGAAGATCTTTAAATTTCTACTTTTTCCCTTTTAATGAGAAAATGGCAACATAAAGATACATCATTCATTTTTTTCCCTTTTTTCCTTTGCTTTAAATCGAAATGAAATACTCCTATTGCCACGATTAGAAAAAAGGTGTTAAAAACTACAAAAAAAATTAATATTTCAAAAATAAATTAAGATACAGCATTCAAACAAATTTCATTTAAAAGTATATTTCTACACGATGGTGTAAAAATTGAAAATATACGACATTAAGAAATTGAAAAACTTTTAGTAGCAAAAATTGCAATACCGAAATTCATTTAAATTTTGAAAGTGTTGCCATGCACAAAATGACGTAAACGTTACGCACAGATACGTTTGGCCTTTATAATATAGATAATTACAAATGGTTATGCGATAATAATCATATCTAAATACTATACCAACTTTGAATTTCATCTTAAATTTCGGCTTCAGGGGTAAAATCGGGTTAAAAACGAGTTTCCGTCTTTGCACGAGCCGATGGACAATGGAATGATAGGCATGTTTTTTTTTTCAAATTCAGGTAAGATTTACTTGCCACACCAAAAAAAAAAAAAAGTTCTATGCATAACTCCATACACTTTTTTAGGGTAAAATAATGAAAAAGACACAGACAACGTGATTATAGTGCCCCCTTTCCAGCGGATTTTTTCAAATTCAGAGCGGACCAACTAGCCATAGCCAATCACGTACACAAAAAATTTCGTTCAATTCTATGCATGACGTCATACACTTTTAAGTGGTACAATATTGAAAATGGCGCAAACATTGCGATTCCAGATGCCCCTTCCGGTAGAATATTTCAAAACTAAAGGAGGACCTGCTTGCCAAAGCCAAAAACATTCACAAAAAAATTAATTCAATTCTGTGCATATCTTACTTGACTTTTTGATGGTAGAATGGCGACGTACGGAAACACACACAGACACATGGAGAGACAGACATTTTGTAAAAATTTTTTTTTTTGGAATCTCTGACCCCTAAAACGTGTAAATCCGTCGAAAACTGAAAGTCGAAAAAAATTGGGATTACAAAAATGTCTGCTATTGAAGGTAGAAGAAAGTACAATATGCATAAAAGCATAAAACTCTAAAAAATAAAGATATATGATGAGTCTTGGAGAATTAGGTAATTTCACCACCCCACACAATCCAATTTGCCCATTTACTGTATCACGAATGGGCAAATAGCGTAATAAGGTGATTTTCCGTTTATCTACACCTATGAAGTTTTTTGTGTAGCAAGACACGCCTATGAAAGACCTATTAGTGTAATAAAATGTAAAATGATTTTATCCGAGATTTTTGGCCTCTTTTCTTGCAAGTTATTAACATGATTATTTTTTGTTATTGCGAACAAATTTTCAATTAGGAAATAATCACTAAAACTTATTTTTTTGTGTGTTAAAAATATTCGTTGCAATTCGCCATTCATATAGTTAGTAAAACAAAAAAAAAAAAAATCTTAATATTTTGTTTACAGTAACCATACAAAACAAGACAAATATGTGATTTGGTAGCATTAAAAGCATAAAACCATCAATATTATGATATGCCAGAAATCTTGACATTAACCCTTTCACGCTGAAGGGAAATATTTTTCCCTTCTACAAAAATCGTTATCGATTGTTCAATTATTATTGAATCGAATTTTTTGTACTGAATGTCAAAATAAAATTTATGCCCAAGGCGGCAAATGTGTTTCTGAAAAAAAAAAAAGAACAGTCAAACTTTATTGCGCCAAAACCAAAATATTCGCGGGCTGAACTAGTAATATCTTGAAAGTGTTTTGGACTTGAGAAAATAAAATAAATATATTTTGTCACTGTATTTTACTTTTCTGGTAATTTTTATTATGTTATTTGTATTATAAAGTAAGAAATAAAATACCGATATAATAAACCTAACTCTTCGTTTATTTACTTTTATGGTGCATAGGGAAAAATATTTCCTATGAAATTATAGGAAACCTATACACCCTGCTATGTTTTTCTTGTGATAGTCTCTCCCTTTAAACCCACAATAGCTAACATATTGTGTTGTATTGGCATATTTAGTCTTGGACATCTCATGGTCCTGTTCGGGTTAACTGTGGAATTTTGTGCTTACAATTTACCAGGTTGATTATAAATAACTACGACAGAAATAAACCTTAACCTAATCTAACGCTGCTAAATCTTCAGTATTATTCAAGAAACTTAATAATAAGGTATTTTAAATTAATGCATTTAGGATACAATTTCTTTTCGATTCTTTACTTCAATAAATGCTTCGAATGTAAAAGTATTTAAATATTAATTAAAACTTTAATGAGTTGAAATATATTTCAAAACGTAATTATTTGATGAAATATTTTAGGGTCGGCATTTAATGCATTTTCCTGATTAACTTAGCCTTTATTACAAACTGTAACAATAATGTATTCTAAAACTGACTGGGATGTTAAAACTGCTAATGGATTTTTCCAGAGTGCTTTTTCCTATTCAATCAAAGCTTCTTCGCTTTTAACACTTTGTTAAGGTCTTTGTAGTGTTTAATGGATCTTGAGTTCAATAAATGAATTCCCAATCAAGTTTTCAAAAGTTTATGAGAAAATATATGTAGGAATCCCACAGTAATTTATGTGTAATTAATTACTTTCCTATGCTTTTAAATAAAATGAGTTACAAAAGTTTTTAGTCAGAAGATATTCATAAAGCATTAAGTTAAAATTTTTAATAATATTACATTCCTGCATTTGCTTAATTATTTTATATTACGTAACATAAATTCAAATCTGCATTTGAATTTTTTTAACTGATTTTTTGAGCAAATTATAAGCAGTAAAATGTTTTAAGTCTTAATAATTTTTTCATAAAAAATACTAATTACTGTTTTGATAACATACATTTTAACTAGTTTAATAGGAGCTCGGATAAAAAGAGCAAATTTTGAAGTAAGAATAGTTCATTTAGACTATATTAAGCATCTATATAAATACAGCAATAAAGATTTGTATTATATTTATTTATGTGTACGATTATCATTGAGTTTTATCTTATTTATAGATATTAAAAGTAGTTTTTAATATATATGTATTCATAAAGTATTGTGTGACAGCAACCGTATTTTAATGAAATGATGTGAATATAATAAACTTTAATATATTAAAAATGTACGAACATGCATTTCATACATCTTCATTGATAGAAAATTGAATGTTTCTTTCTCAAGTAAAAAATTTTCCAGACAATACACTTACATATCGAATTGTTTTGATTTTCTCATCTTATGAAAATTAAAATCCCTTATTCTGAACGTTTGATACCAAGAATTTATCCTGAAATCCATTTATATCTATACTAATAAAATAACAAATCGCTCTGTCTGCGTGTGTGTGTGTGTGTGTGTGTGTCTGCGATGGCTAGCAAAATCTATGGGACGTACGAAGCTCAAAATTTTTATGAGAGTAGCTTAATATCTCTCCTGATGCACCTGAGCTTCAGAATTTCGAAATTCTATTTATTAACTGAGTAATTAATTAAATTCCAAAGATCACTCTCATAAAAAATCGCCTTTTTTCTTCTTTTTTTTTCCTTTCATTTAGTTATGGTTGGTTGATTGCATAAAATTTTCGCATAAATAATTAAAAAAGCTGGAACAGACCTTTAAAATTCATAGACTCGCAAACTGTCAGTTTAAATGATCATTTTTTATCACAGCGGTTGTAAACCATGGAGAAAAAAGATAGGTGATGGTGAAGTAAACCGAAAAAAGGGTTGTAATATTAAACCATTTATCGCTCAAATTTTAATGTCCCAAACAAAAGCATGTGGAAGGGATTTTGTATTAATAAGACGAATTGAAAGAAATGAATTACAGCTGAAGCGTATTTTACGAAGAAATAGTAATTTTTTAAAATGGTCTTTTTTCTATTATATTATTTATATTTAAAAAATGTTTGCTTTTAAAATAATTGAAATTGATAAATTCGAAATAATTAAATGTCAAAATAAAATTAAATAAAATATTGAAAACATTTGATTTGAACTAAAAATTGTATTACTAAAAGTTTTCTTTTTTTACAGAACTTTTTAATACTTTATAATATAGATGAAAAAATGTTTTTAATTTAACAACATATTAATAACTCTATGTCAATATATAAAATATATTTATGAAAACATTCTTTTAAAATCATGCGCGAAAACTTAAATAACAAATATTAGTCTAAACTCTAGATTTCAGAGTGCAGACGATTTTAAGACATTAACGAAAGAATGTTAACTTTTCAAGCAAAATCTTAAATGATGCTTTGCTTCTATATTGATATTTCAAAGTGACGGCTAGGTTACATTTATGTTACATTTAAGTTACGGTAGTGTAATGTTAAGTCGCAGTTAGGTTACAGACAGATTATGGTTATGGTACAAAACATTACGGTTAGGAATTTGCCCACAGAGTCAAGATTACGCATGCTTTGATTAAAAATATATACTTTTGTTAAATGGCTCTGAAATTATAATACTATATACCAATCTTTTATCATCGCGTATCGATTTCATTCACGGTATAGTCGGATTTAAGAGTGATATAATTAGTTTGAGATTCAAAAAATTTCACTTGGGATTTCTATGCGAAAAAAAAAAATTAGTTACGTGATTTAATAGTGATTTTTACGGGTAAATATCAACACTTTAACACGAAACTAACGCAATCGTTGGATACATGTTCCCTCCCGTGTTTCTCATTGCTCATTTTAAGTAATTTTAGAGCTTAATATTAGTTGTTTTTAAAACCGATTTTTCACAAAGTCAGCTGCGACGTATTTCAGACAATGCATTTCTGCATGCTTCCAGTTAATGATAAAATCATACAAATTTCAAGTTCGTTTAGTATTGTTAATACGGACCCGGGCAACGCCGGGCGGGTCAGCTAGTACTAATAAAATAACAAATCGCTCTGTCTGCGTGTGTGTGTGTGTGTGTGTGTGTGTGTGTGTGTGTGTGTCTGCGATGGCTAGCAAAATCTATGGGACGTACGAAGCTCAAAATTTTTATGAGAGTAGCCCAATATCTCTCCTGATGCACCTGAGCTTCAGAATTTCGAAATTCTATTTATTAACTGAGTAATTAATTAAATTCCAAAGATCACTCTCATAAAAAATCGCCTTTTTTCTTCTTTTTTTCTCTTCATTCAGTTATGGTTGGTTGGTTGCATAAAATTTTCGCATAAATAATTAAAAAAGCTGGGAATAGACCTTTAAAATTCATAGACTGGCAAACTGTCAGTTTAAATGATGATTTTTTATCACAGCGGTTGTAAACCATGGAGGAAAAAGATAGGTGGTGGTGAAGTGAACCGAAAAAAGGGTTGCAATATTAAATCATTTATCGCTCAAATTTTAATGTCCCAAACAAAAGCATGTGGAAGTGATTTTGTATTAATAAGACGAATTGAAAGAAATGAATTACAGCCGAAGCGTATTTTATGAAGAAATAGTAATTTTTTAAAATGGTCTTTTTTCTATTATATTATTTATTTTTAAAAAAATGTTTGCTTTTAAAATAATTGAAATTGATAAATTCGAAATAATTAAATGTCAAAATAAAATAAAATAAAATATTGAAAACATTTGATTTGAACTAAAAATTGTATTACTAAAAGGTTTCTTTTTTTTTTCAGAACTTTTTAATACTTTATAACGTAGATGAAAATATGGTTTTAATATAACAACATATTAATAACTCTATATCAATATATAAAATATATTTATGAAAACATTCTTTTAAAATCATGCGCGAAAACTTAAATAACAAATATTAGTCTAAAATCTAGATTTCAGAGTGCAGACGATTTTAAGACATTAACGAAAGAATGCTAACTTTTCAAGCAAAATCTTAAATGATGCTTCTATATTGATATTTCAAAGTGACGGCTAGGTTACATTTATGTTATATTTAAGTTACGGTAGGGTAATGTTAAGTCGCAGTTAGGTTACAGACAGATTATGGTTATGGTACAAAAGTTTACGGTTAGGAATTTGTCCACAGAGTCAACATTACGCATGCTTTGATTAAAAATATACACTTTTGTTAAATGGCTCTGAAATTATAATACTATATACCAATCTTTTATCATCGCGTATCGATTCATTCAAGGTATAGTCGGATTTAAGAATGATATAATTAGTTTGAAATTCAAAATATTTCACTTGGGATTTCTATGTGAAAAAAATAATTAGTTACGTGATTTAACAGTGATTTTTACGGGTAAATATCAACACTTTAACACGAAACTAACGCAATCGTTGGATACATGTTCCCTCCCGTGTTTCTCATTGCTCATTTTAAGTATTTTTAGAGCTTAATATTAGTTGTTGTTTTTAAAACCGATTTTTCACAAAGTCAGCTGCGACGTATTTCAGACAATGCATTTCTGCATGCTTCCAGTTATTGATAAAATCATACAAATTTCAAGTTCGTTTAATATTGTTAATACGGACCCGGGCAACGCCGGGCGGGTCAGCTAGTTAAGTATAATATTTAAGAGGTCACCTGACATTTGATTTTGTCAAAACAATCGAGTTCGTCTTATTTAAAATACAAAAAAGCACATACTATGCAAGTGATATATTTTTCTTGTTTCCTGCCTAAAGTAATATTCTTTACTATATTATAAAAAAAATAAATGTTGTACATTAAAAATTAATAATTAAATTTTATATTTAAAATTAGTCTCACTAATACGTGATTAAACTCATAAATTGCTGCGAGCATGATAGAACTGTAAATTATGCATACAGAAAATTCGAATTAAATAGAATCATAATACACCTATTTCTAAATTAGTATCAAAATATAAAAACAAAAGTTTATATAGAATTTAATTTTAGCATAAAATAAATATAAACATATACATATATATATATATATATATATATATATATATATATATATATATATATATATATATATATAATTCTTAAAAAAATGCAAGGTTGTGAGAGAGTGACCTTTTGTGATAAAAGCACTCTAGCATTTTTGTGAGATCGTGACGTCAATGATTTAACATGTGTAGCGTGGAAGCGACATCTATCCTCCCTTTTACTTTAACTTTCTAGAGCGTGTGTGTCTTCCTCGGTTCTACAAGTTATGTCGTGGTTAGAAGCAATATGCAAATTTATAGTATTTCATTTTGCAGCATATAAAAGCTTGGAGTTTGAGTGTGTGAGTGGTGTGTGGTGCCGCAAGCCAGCTAGAAGGTGAGAAGCAGCGTAAGACAGCTAGTAGAGTGTGGAGTTTTTCAGTGAGCCGCCAGCATCATTTTGCCGACTTAGTTTATTTAGAGCAAAGCTATTCAAGGAGATTGCAGTTGGTAAGTGATAGTATTAATTGCGTTGAGTATTTCAAAGTTAATAAAGAGTGTTGTACAGCACGGGCTGCCTAATAAAGTTTTATCTAGCAGTGTAGCCGAAGTCTAAAGGATTAAAGGATTAAAGGATCATATAAAGAAAGTTATTTGAAGTTCCCCGACTGAGTCTAATGCCGGAGCTGTGAGTATGTTTGTGAGTTTAAACCTTTTGAATTGTGACTAGTGTTGAAATTAATGAAGTGAAAGCTCCACTTCCCCTGAGCCCTAACAGTTTAAATAAACTGGTTTTAACTTATATCTCGAGTTATGTCTCCATTCCATCTCCACGCTGAGTTACCTTCCGTTACAAGGTTTTTAAGTGAAAAAAAAGAATCGAAATATATGCAGACATACAAGTGTTACACCAAAAATGGCAAATTTTTTACACTAAAATTTAATAGTACTATATTTTTTATTAAATCTCAGTAATCTTGCCATTAAATAAAGCTATAAATACTTTAAAAGTTAAGTGGGAGGAATCAGTTGCTTCTGGCGCAGGGCTTGTATCCCTGAATATATGAATTTATGTGGTTTTACCATTTATACTATAAAGAAAGTTTGTTTGTCTATTTTTTAAAGTTGTGATTTATATAGATTGAAAGTAACAGTTTCGTACAAACTCCAAGTTTACTGATATGAGAAATGGGAAAAATAGGAGCTATTAAATGGCTAAACGACATTAATAACAATGTGCACTTTTTCATATGCATTATTATTCGCGAATCTATGAAATCCTGATAAGATACAAAATGCTCTCGGTCCCTTGATTCCTATTAAACGAGTTCACAGTAATTGTTTTTTTATAATACTATCACAAAATAGACAAAAATATAAAAATATTTTATCAGAAAAGTTAGTACAAGAATATTATTTAATAATATAAAATAGAAACTAATATAAAAACATATATATATATATTGTATTGAAATTAATGGTTCTTATATCGTGATACAATTAATGGTTTGCTCTCTCTCTCTCTCTCTCTCTCTCTATATATATATATATATATATATACAACTGGTTATTAAAATAATGGAAACACTTGTGAATGAAAGGGACATTTAAGAATTCTCTTCGTAAGCATTAAAATATAATCTTAGCTACCAGATTTTTTTTAATATTAAACTATTTCTTACCAGGGGACTGATAAATTAAGTGTTAGCAATCTGTTTGTCGACACAAGAATGGCAATAAACATTGAATAAAAATGGCTGATGGATAAATATCAGTCTTCACTGCCATCTTTATATGATAAATAAATATGAGAAAGAGAATCAAGTTATCAACAATGGACACATCACAATGGGACAATATAACATCAGAAATTTTTGGAATTTAACATGAGCCAGGGGACTGACGCGCAAAGTAGGGGTACACAACTTAAAATTTAAAAAAA
The DNA here is from genome assembly GCA_964019185.1 of Maratus speculifer. Classification (NCBI taxonomy): domain Eukaryota; kingdom Metazoa; phylum Arthropoda; class Arachnida; order Araneae; family Salticidae; genus Maratus; species Maratus speculifer. The sequence continues at coordinate 17,830,526 of OZ025297.1, read as the reverse complement.
GTAATATTTTTTTTTAAATCACATAACATACACAAATAGTTATTAATTAAATATCTCAGAATGTAACAACCTTAATTTTTTCTGCCTAAATCTATTAGTTTAAAAATAATTAGTACTTAAGTCTTCACTTTTTCCAGTGGTACACGCCAGGGGACTGGCTTTTTGGGGTCAAAAAGCTAAATTTTAATAAAAACATTTTTCAATTTTCAAAATATTATACAGGCTCCTAAACGGAATCAACATTGTCTACAAATGGGCATTTTTCAAATTTTGAATACATTAAATGGTAAATAATTTTTTTGCAATTTCACGAATTTACCCGATTCTTGTGGAATGATCCATATATATACCGGGTGTCCCAAAAGTGACTGATGGAATTAAAATTCAATAACTTGCAAACGGTGACAGCTATTTAAAAATTTTTTGCAGGAGGGTTATGTATAATGCCAGGAGTTCTTTTACCATAATTTTTTATTTTAGTTCGAATTTCAAACAATAGGTGGCGCTGACGGAGATTGAAGGCCAGGTCGACGCCCCACTCAGCACTGATGTATTAGGTAGTATGAGAGAGCTCTAGAAGAGTTGTCTACGTTTTGATTTTTTTTTCAGAAGCGTAAAATGTCAGACCTCACAGATTTCCAAGGATGCGAAATTGTAGGAGCCCGACTAGCTGTAGCAACGGTGACCGAAACATCCCAGCTTATAGGCGTTTCTAGAGGTACGGTGTCTAAAGTTATGACAGCATACACACAGCGCGGAAAGACAAGCTGAGCAAAGCAAAATAGTGGGCGGAAGGAGAGGCTGAGGGAAAGAGACCGACGGGTATTGAAGCGGATTGTAATGTCTAAAAAGAAAACAACTGCAGCCAAAGTGACCACAGAGCTCAATCAGCATCTGGATTCTCCAGTGTCAACAATTACAGTTCGGAGATACCTTCATAAAGAGAACATTTACAGCAGAACAACAATTCCCAAGCCACTTGTCACAGATGCTAATGCCAAACATCGTGTAGAGTGGTGCCACAACCACAAAACCTGGTCGATTCATAAATGGAAGACTGTTATATGGTCAGACGAATCATCTTTCACATTTTTTCCCACAACAGGACGGGTACATGTCTGGAGAACACCTGCACAAGCGTATGATCCTGATTGCCTCCGTCCAACTGTTAAGCATGGAGGCGGATCGGTCATGGTATGGGCAGCCGTGTCATAGTTTTCTGCTGGTCCAATCGTAACCCTGAAAGGAAGGATCACTGGGGAGAAGTATAGAGAAGTTTTAGCTGACCAGGTCCATCCATTGATGCAAATTTTGTTTCCTGCAGGAGATGGAATTTTCCAGGATGATAATGCCCCAAGTCATGCAGCCAGAGTTGTTCAATCATGGATTGATGAACATGAGGATGAGGTGGAACATCTACTTTGGCCCGCACCGTCCTGAGACCTCAACAAAATCGAACCGTTGTGGTCTATTTTAGAGCTTTCAATCCGGAATCGATATCCTCCACCGGCATCTCTCACGGAACTTTTCACAATATCTCCATGAAGAATGGTACAATATTCCCATAAACATTATTAAGAATTTGAATGATTCGATTCCCAGGCGAATCCAAGCTGTATTACATGCCAAAGGCTCTCCTATGCCATATTAATAAAGAATTCCTTCAAAATCTAGGGTGTTTCCATTATTTTGATAACCACCTGTATATATATATATATATATATATATATATATATATGTATATATACACTGTTAAAAATATGCTGCATTTTGCTGCAACGCACTCCCCTGCTTGTTTAGAAAACGGTTACTTGGCCGTGAAATGGAGCTTTCTCATTGGTTGGAATAGATATATTATATACAAGCGGTGGAGTGCGTTGCTGCAAAATGCAGCAGATTTTTAACAGTGTATATTATATATATATATATATATATATATATATATATATATATATATATATATATATATATATATGTATGTATATATATATATATGGGTCATTCCATAAGAATCGGGTAACTTTCGGGGTGAAAGTGAAATGTACTATTTATATCTCAGATTTCAAAATTGTTTTGCTATATCAATGAACAATAAGTTAATTTATTATATTCGTACAGCATCACTCAAATATCTAAATATTTTTTGGAAAAAATCGAGCTTTTTTAAAAAGTAGATTCCAGGGAACTGACGTGACTTCCAAGCGACTGACAGAAACCGATAATTTTATTCTAGAATGAACTTTTTAATGAATAATTCAAACATTTTAAAAATAATTATTAATAATTCACTAAAAGAGTAATAAAAATATGTTTAATACATAATCTCAATACATATTTTTTATATTAATCATCAACCAATACATGTTTTATTACTTACTTTATAACACTAATTGAATTTTTTTAAAGCTTTCAATAAAACTTTTTCAAACAACTTATAACTTTAAAATCAACGCAAACAGTAACAGTAATTTTATTCTCAAACATCATAGTTTTATTAAATGAAAAGTGACTTTATTACGTTTGGTACTTGAAATAGGTTTAGGTAGTTTTTCCAATACAATGTCACAGCCAACATTTCTCCGCTTTCTTTAACATGCGAACAAATTGCGGCACTCCGGTATTCTTTATTTCTTATTAAAAATTTTACTAGAATAAAGTCTCTAACACTGTACTTGATCTGTTGCTCACTTGTAGATTTTTTAGGCTTTTCACCTGATTTTTTTCTTTGGAAGCTGTGAGTGTTGGACAACACTCTGAAAGATTTTTATTTTGTTCAAATTCAATCGTTCCCAACTTGTAATGTTCACAAGTTATAGGATCGCAGAAGCAACTCAAATGATTTCAAACAAAATTTAAATGAAATTTCAGTTTTACAATTTTTGGTACTGAAAATTTTAAACTTCTAATCATCGCAGATTTTAAAATTGTACACAGTCGTATACGAAAAAAAATTACTTTTAAAACCAATTTGTTTGAAAGCTGTATCTCAATTTGTTTTTTAGTTATTATTTTTTGTAGTTTTTAATACCTTTTTGTCATTGTGACAACAAAAGTACGTCAGATAAATAAGAGATATACCTATTCTTGTCCGAAAACAACAGCCATTTTCTAAATGAATGAAAAGGACAAACATTCGTTAAAAATTTATATATGTATAAAATTTTAACGAATGTCTATTTAAAATATTCGAGTTTTTGACCCCAATCGTTTATGGATCCCCTATCAGCAACCCGTGTGCCAAATTTCATAGTCCTGCGCGCTCTGGTTTCCGAATTTTTGAGGTTACATAGTTACGCGCACAGATTTTAATAGTATAGATCAGTAACTAATTATTAATTGATAAGAGAATTTCTAAAATAATATGAAATTATTATAGAAATGATGTGATCTAGCATACACTAATGTGTTTAACTTTGTTTTGCTTTTACGGCAGTCCCCTGGGATTTTTCATCTTAAAAACTGCCAAGGGACTGATGCCAGGGACTGACGTTTTCACTGTAAAACACAAAAAATCTACTTATTGGAACAAAATAGCATATTATTCTGTTTTAATATTAAGTATAGCAATAAAAAGACGCTAAAAGCAGCACACATTAATAATAATTATTTATAAATTATTAAACTATTTCTTACCAGGGGACTGATAAATTAAGTGTTAGCAATCTGTTTGTCGACACAAGAATGGCAATAAACATTGAATAAAAATGGCTGATGGATAAATATCAGTCTTCACTGCCATCTTTATATGATAAATAAATATGAGAAAGAGAATCAAGTTATCAACAATGGACACATCACAATGGGACAATATAACATCAGAAATTTTTGGAATTTAACATGAGCCAGGGGACTGACGCGCAAAGTAGGGGTACACAACTTAAAATTTCAAAAAAGTAATATTTTTTTTAAAATCACATAACATACACAAATAGTTATTAATTAAATATCTCAGAATGTAACAACCTTCATTTTTTCTGCCTAAATCTATTAGTTTAAAAATAATTAGTACTTAAGTCTTCACTTTTTCCAGTGGTACACGCCAGGGGACTGGCTTTTTGGGGTCAAAAAGCTAAATTTTAATAAAAACATTTTTCAATTTTCAAAATATTATACAGGCTCCTAAACGGGATCAACATTGTCTACAAATGGGCATTTTTCAAATTTTGAATACATTAAATGGTAAATAATTTTTTTGCAATTTCACGAATTTACCCGATTCTTGTGGAATGATCCATATATATACCGGGTGTCCCAAAAGTGACTGATGGAATTAAAATTCAATAACTTGCAAACGGTGACAGCTATTTAAAAATTTTTTGCAGGAGGGTTATGTATAATGTCAGGAGTTCTTTTACCATATTTTTTTATTTTAGTTCTAATTTCAAACAATAGGTGGCGCTGACGGAGATTGAAGGCCAGGTCGACGCCCCACTCAGCACTGATCATCTGGCCTTCAATAACCGTCAGCGCCACCTATTTTTTGAAATTCGAACTAAAATAAAAAAGTACGGTAAAAGAACTCCTGACATTATACATAATCCTCCTACAAAATTTTTGAATAGATGTCACCGTTTGCAAGTTATTGAATTTTAAAATTTATCAGTCATTTTTGGGACACCCGGTATATACATATGCATACGCACACACACACACATATATATATATTACTTGTTGTAAGTTTCCCGTATCGGTTTGATAAATTTGTCATGTATATGTCACAATCTATGATAACAAATAAATTTTATTTAAAAAGTTTTATGTGATTCAGTATTGTCATAACTTGAATATACTTATAGTATTATACTTAAACATCCAGTTTTTAATATTAGCAATATCTAATCCTAAATTCATCAAAATGGCTGCTTTTAACAAAAAATTGTACTCATGTCTGACAAAAAGAAACATTTTATTATTTTTTTCAAAAATGCTATTATATTCTTTCGTTATAATCGAAAACAATTAATGCATAAAAATTTCTTCGCCCCCCTCTAAAAAAAAAAAAAAAAAAAAAAAAAAAAAAAAAAAAAAAAACATATATATATGATTTATCGTTAAAAATTACGTTTCATTTGGTTTTTAATATTTTGCGGGCATATCTTGATAAATTCAATTTCCTTTAAGAATTCCGATTTTTATGTTCCATTCATGAAGTATTTTTCTAAATATTTCTGGTGTTTTTATTCCTTTTTTGTAATATAAAACAGAAATTTCCAATGTTATCAGTTTAACATAAATATCAAATTATGTATTATATTTTCAATATTTTCCTTATTTATATTTTTAGGTTTTATAATTCTAAGATGATGGTTGGTATTTATATTTTTTATAAGAATGATACGAAATTTTATGTTGGAAGATTACAGTCCTAACGCACAAAATACAAATCTTACTAACCATCATTATTCCAGGATAGTTACTATTTTTTTTATTTAAAAAATAGCAGTTTCAATATTTATTTTTGCATATATTGAACATATGCAAAAAAATATACATTTCTACTTAGGCGAATTTATTTAAAAGAAAATATACCCTCATGACTAATGAAAGTTTCTTATCTTAACGGCTTACGAATTCTTTTCTTGGATTGAGTTTGAATACTTTTACTAATGAACATTATTTTTATTCAAAGAATCACGCTTAATCTTTTTTAAATACAAAATTAATCCTTTCCGATTTTTTTTTTTTTTTTTTTTTTTTTTTTTTTTTTTTTTGCTAAAACACTTTTTTAAGGAATATTTTTTCAAAACTCACTTAATTAATTTTTTAGTGGTATATATATATATTTCTAATACTAGATTTTACATTAATAAAAATATTGTATTTTTGTAATGTTTATTTTTTATGTAATGTAATATTTCATCATGTAAAAATCAATCGGTAATAAAATTCTAAAATCTATGTTTTTTTTGTTTTTTTTGTTTTGTTTTTTGCATAAACAGTTTTAAATAACTGGATGAAATGACTTTCTAAATTATGCTTAATTGTCAAAAGTATCCCCGTTATTTTTACTTTCTTCTATCTTTACAAGAAGAAAGTATTGGATTCATGAAAATTTTCGACTTCCGGTTTTCGACGGATTTATACGTTTTAGAAGGTCCTGAACACGTTTTGACTATTTTTAGAAAATGTCTGTCTGTGAGTCTGTCCGTCTGTCTGTCTGTCTGTCTGTCTGTCTGTCTGTCTGTCTGTGTGTCTGTCTGTCTGTATGTGACAAAAAATTTGTGGGCGCTCTACCTCAAGAACTAATGCTCGAAATTTAATAAAATTTTATATTCAGTTAGACCTTGATATGAATTAGTGCCTATTGGTTTTTGGTGAAAATTGGCCTGCAGGTGGCGCTGCTATACTACGTTTTTCATGACTTTCAAGATTGCTATATCTCAAGAACTAATGCACAGAATTTCACCAAACTTCAGATTCTGTGACCCCTTGATATACATAGACGCTGATTAACTTTTGGTGTAAATTGGCCAGCAGGTGGCGCTGCTATGCCACGTTTCTCATGATTTTCATGATAGCTATATCTCAAGAACTAATATACAGAATTTCACCAAACTTCAGATTCCACGATACCTTGAGATACATAGCCGCTGATAAGGTTTTGGTGTGAACTGCCCTATAGATGGCGCTGCTATGCTACATTTTGCACGATTTTGCGATAGCTATATCTCAAGAACTAATACAGAGAACTTCATCAAATTTTTGATTCTGTTGCTCTAGAATATATAACATAATTAGATGCTGATTACATTTTGGTATTAACCTTGCAACAGGTGGTGCAGCTATGCTGCATTTTGCACATTTTTTCCGATAGCTATATCTCAACAACCAACGCACAGAATTTCATCAAACTTCAGATTTTGTTACAAAATGACATATAACGTAATTACACGATGATTACGTTTTGTTATAAATCCTTCAACTGATGGTGCTGCTGTGCTATATTTTACACGTTTTTTTTTTTTAACTAGCTATATCTCAAGAACTAATGCACAGAATTTCATCAAAATTTAGATTCTTTTACACCATAACATAATTAGACGCTTTTTTACGTTTTGGCATAAATTGTCCAAGATATGGTGTTGCTGTGCTACGTTTTGCAATTTTTTTGTTATAACTATATCTCAAGAACTAATGGACGAAATTCCATCAAATTTCAGATTCTGTTAGGTCTTGACATAAATAGATGCTTATTAGGATTTAGTATAAATTACCCAACATGAGGCACTACTAAGCTCATTTTCTCAGAATATTAATTAAATTTTGCGTTTTATGCTTTTCGGATACCAGAATCTCATTAGGCTTGGTCAAATGTTCGAGGAAATTCGATAGTGGGTAACTTTGGGATCACCACGTTTTTTTTTTTTTTTTTTTTTAATATTAAAATGTACTTCTGAGATAGAAGAAAGTTTTGGGATTGACACATCCAACTAGTTTATGTATGTTCTTAAAATGAATTTATACATTTTACTTATTAACCATCGATAAAAAAAAACTTTTTTTTAAGTTAGTGTTTAATTTCTATGTTTTTTTTATTATATTGCCTTTTTTGTTACATATTCGTGGAATATGTTATTCTTAGACTTATGTGAGAAATTTTTCATAAAAATAATTTACATTAGTTAAAAACTCTGATAGTCTTGCTGTTTGATAAAATGCTATTTAATTTTCTACTGGCTGTGTCACCTAGCAACCAAGATATACCTAATTATTTCAAAATGTAAAAAGTTTTCTGTGCAAACGATAATTTGTGATAAATACATTATCTGTTTATTTCTTCAGTTTTTACCTAAGCTGTGTGAAACAATATTCTTTTTGTTTTTGAGTGTGATTAGAATGTTTTTTATGAGTATATGTGAAAAAAATGATACGGTTTTTTATTGGAGTTTTGTTAAATTATCTATGTTCGAAAGAATTTGAGATGAGTGTTCTCATGAGAATAAACTGTTTAAAACCAGATATGAGTAATTAATTTTGAGTTGAGTAAGAAATTAATAATAAACTTTCGAACAATTGAGTTATTCATATGGTCCGTCTCTACGGAGAAAAATCAGCGAGTTGTTGTTCTACGTCAATGACTGAAGGATAAATGGTGAATATTTTGTTGTGTTTTCCTATTTCTTCGTATCTAGAAATCATCTTTTAAAGAGTCAAGAGGGGTAAGTGCACCCATTTAATTTTTATTCATTAAAAATGAGTATGAAAGAATTAAAATAAAAAAGAAAATTTTCAAAACAAACTTGACAAATTTAAAAGAAAAATTATCGAATTCTGAGCTAGAATTAAATGAATTAATTCTCATAGAGGAGAAACGGAATAAGTTAGAGAAAAACTTTTCTGAGTTATTTGAGTCTATTTATAAGATAAGTAAAGAAGATGAAATTGAGATTTTATTAAGGAAAACGAAGAAATTAATGAAATATTAGAAATAATGGAATTTGAACTTACCAAAAAATTATCAAAAATGAAATTGCAAACTGTTAATTTAGAAAATGCCACAAAGGCTGAAAATAACATTAAATTGCCAAAGATAATTTTTCCTGTATTTACGGGTAATTTGCATGAGTGGCTTTCTTTCAAAGATATATTTAAGGCTACTGTACATGAAAATTCTAATTTGTCAGGGGCAATGAAATTACAATATTTGAAGTCTTCATTTGAGAGGAGATGCCTTTCGTATAATTCAATCTATTTCAATCGTGGATTCTAATTATGAAGTTGCATGGTCGCTTTTGGAAGAACGGTTTTCAAATTCGAGAGAACAAGTTTACGCGCATTTAAAACGTTTTTTAAATATTCCTGTTATTCAGAATAAGTCCCCAACAGCATTATTAAATCTAATAGATGTAACAAATGAATGTATTAGGACGTTAGAGATTTTAGAACAAAAAGTTGAGGGGTTTTCTACTATTATGTTTGCTTATATTTTAGCTCAAAAATTAGATGTAAATACAAAAATGTGGTGGGAAAGACATCTTAAGCGGGATAATTTACCGAGTTTAACTGAATTGCTAGAATTCTTGAGAGACCACGAGCGTACACTAAGTGCGTCCAAACAAGTAGATACAAAACGAAAATTTCAAAACGAAAGCTAAACAAAGCATAGCTTTTCAAAGGTAACATCCATGGTTGCGAGTTTAAATGAGAAAAATATGCGCAAATGTGTTGTATGTAACCAGGAAAATCACAGTGTTTTTAAATGTCCCAAATTTCAAAAATTTAATGTACAGGAAAGAGTAGAATTTGTTAAAAAAAACAATATGTGCTTTAACTGTCTTTCAGAATTCCACTGCGTGAAAAAATGTAACTCAACATTCTCGTGTTCAAAATGCCATAAACGCCACAATATACTTCTTTGTTTTGATAGGCGCGAGAGAAATTCCAATGCGGTGGGAAACACAAAAAATTATAGTGATAAGGAAGTGCCAAATGCATTGTCAACGAATGAAAGTAAACCAACATTAAATGCTGACACCATACCATTTGAGTTAAATAAACAAATTCAAAATTTCACTGGTACTTCAAGTGTGAGATCGAATAATGTTAAAACAGTTCTTCTTTCCACTGCTATTGTTTATATGAGAGATAAATTCGGAAATAAAGTGCGGTGCGTGCTTTATTGGACAATGGTTCAATGAGCAATTTTTTAACATTGCAGTTAGTTGAAAGATTAGGAATTCGAAAAGAAAAAAGTAATATTTCGGTATCGTGTTTAAGTGGATCCTCTGTAGCGGTAAAAAATAGAACTACTGCCTTGATCAGTAATAATTCGGGAGATTATAGTCGGGAGTTAGATTTCCTTATCATACCAAGGATTTCGCAAACTATGCCCTCGAAATATATTAATATTTCAGAGCTAGGAATTCCAGAGTCTATTATTCTTGCTGATCCTGAATTTAATAGACCAGAGAAAATAGATCTTTTGCTTGGAGCTGAAGTATTTCTAGAATTGATAAAGGTGGGTCGTATGAAGCTACCAAATTCTAAATTAATACTTCAAAATACGGTGTTCGGTTGCATAGTAAGTGGGAGTGTTTACGATTGTAACGATCAGGAACAAATACATTGTGGGTTAATTACTGAAACAGATTTAAATTTTGAATTGAAAAAATTTTGGGAAATTGAAAGAGTAGAAGAAAGTACCCCATTGAGAAATACAGAAGAATTAGCATGCGACACCCACTTTATAAACACACATCAGAGAGATATAACGTTCAAATTCATAGTACAAATGCCGTTGAAAAAAGATCCATGTTCTTTGGGAGAATCAAAGCAATTTGCGGAAATTAGATTAAATTCACTTTGGAATAGGCTAGTCAAAAATACAAATCTTTTAGAGTTATATTGCGCATTTATGGCGGAGTATAGAGAGTTATGCCATATGGAAGAAGTAGAGAAAACAGATGAGTCAATACATGCGAATTATCTACCTCATCATGCTGTTTATTGCCCAGATAAAAGTTCTACAAAATTGAGAGTTGTCTTTAATGGTTCACATGCAACTTCATCAGGAGAATCCCTAAATTCCATACAGCTGAATGGAGGTGTCATTCAAGTTGATTTGTTTAGCATAATACTTAGATTTCGTACACACCGCTATGCATTTACAGCAGATGTAAAAATGATGTATCGCATAATACTTATCGATAAAAGTCAACGTGATTTACAGCGCACAGTTTGGAAAGATACTGTAAATGGTGAGATGAAATATTACAGACTATGTAAGTCACATATGGCACAACTAGTGCCCCTTATTTAGCCATGCGCTGCCTAAAACAGCTTGGTATAGATGGTGAATCTCAATTTCCGTATGTTTCTGGTGTGGTACAATCAGATTTTTATATGGACGATGTCCTGACTGAAGCAGCTGACCTAAAATCGGCTAAGAGATTGCAAATTGAGCTTATTCAACTATTAAATACGTGCGGCATGAATTTACATAAATGGTTTAGTAACCATCCAGAATTAATGGAGCCAGCCTTTAAAAATGAGAATTACACTTTTGAAAATATGAGTGAAACTAAGGCACTAGGACTTTATTGGAATGCCAATGATGATACTTTTACTTTTAGTGTATCATTCAGTGAGCAAACCAAGGTAACTAAAAGAAGTGTGCTGTCAAATATTGCTCGCATTTTCGACTCCTTGGGTCTACTAGGACCAGTTGTGACGAAAGCAAAAATTTTCCTACAAAGACTGGGGAGACTGCAAATTGGTTGGGATGAAAATCTCCCTACAGCTGAGCTTGATGATTGGTTGCAGTTTTTAGAATCATTAAGAGCCATCAACAATATAAGTGCTGTTAGATACATTTTTACAAATAATCCAGTGCAAATTAAAATTTGTGGCTTTTTAGATGCTTCGGAGAAAGCCTACGATGTGGCATTGTATGCTGTGTCTTCAAATTCTTCAGGAGAGCAAATTTCTCAGTTGCTTTGCAGTAAAAGTCGAGTTGCACCAATCAAAACAATCACTATTCCTCGCTTGGAGCTCTGTGGTGGCCAAATTAATGAATAAGGTTGCCAAAACCTTAAAAGTTCCTAAAGAAGCTGTCTACTATTATTCAGATAGTACTATTGCATTATGTTGGATTCGAAAACATCCTTAAAAACCTTTGTGGCATCACGTGTGGCTACGATTCAGTATCTTTCTGATATCAGTCATTGGGGACATGTGGCTTCTTCTGATAATCCTGCTGATCTTGTGTTACGAGGTGTAGATCCAGACAAACTTCTCCAGAGTAGCTTATGGTGGAAGGGTCCACTATTCCCAACACAACAAACTGAACATTCTCCAAATATTGTTGAACTTGAGAAAAATGATAAGGATCTATACATAAGTGAACTTAAACATACAGCTTCAAAGACTTTTTTAGAGACTTCACTTTTAATACCAGACTGTTCATCTTTTATTGACTATTTTTTGCAATTGAGTAATAATTATGCTAAATTAATAAGAATTCTTAGCTATGTTTTCAGGTTCATTCAGAATGTCAAGAAGCCAAAAGAAAGGTATTCAGGTAATTTAACATCTGCTGAATTGAAGAAAGCTGAGCAGTTTATCATAAAATCTGTTCAAGAAAAAGAGTTCAGTTCTGAATTCACATTGTTATCTAAGGGTAAGGAGTTACCAAAAAATAGTAGATTACTTTCATTAAATCCTTTCTTGGATAAAAATAATTTAATCAGAGTTGGAGGTCGTCTCCAAAATAGCACGGTAAATTATGCCCCAAAACACCCAATTGTACTGCCCTCTAAACACAAATTAACAGAATTAATTATTGAGTTTTATCACAAAAAGTATCTACATATAGGACCACAAAATTTACTTTATTGTGTTCGAAGAGATTTTTGGCCTTTAAACGGTAGGGCTATTTGCAGAAAAATTGTACATAAATGTATTACATGCTTTAGGGCCAAACCTAAATTGTTAGAGCAAATTATGGGCGAGCTCCCGAAAGAAAGAATAAATGTAGACTTTGTTTTTAATTGCACAGGAACTGATTTCTGTGGTCCATTTTTGATCAGATATAGAGGTCAACGTAAAAGTATTTATCATAAAGTTTATGTTTGTATTTTTATTTGTATGGTAACAAAGGCAGTGCATTTGGAATTAGTTAATGATTTAACGTCCGATGCTTTTATTACCACATTAAAGAGGTTTTTTGCCAGACGAGGCAAACCTCGAAAAATTATTAGTGATAATGCAGGCAATTTTGTGGAGACTAATGTAGAGCTTAAAAGGTTGCATGAATTGGTAAACAAACCAGATCAGAACCTTACTAAATACTTGTTATCTGAAGGTATTGCTTGGGAATTTATTCCCCCTAAAGCTCCAAATTTTGGAGGTTTATGGGAATCGGGAGTCAAGTCCTTCAAGTATCACTTTAAACGTGTTGTGGGCAACTCTAAATTAACTTATGAAGAAATGTTAACTATAATTGTCCAACTTGAAGGTATCTTAAATTCGTGCCCGCTTACTCCCTTGAGTACAGATATTGATGACTTGGAGGTCTTGACCCCGGGACATTTTCTTATTGGTCGCCCACTTAACGCCATTGCTGAATATGACCTGAGTAATATTGAAGATAATAGACTTAACTTATGGCAAAAGACCACTAAAATGGTTCAGACCATCTGGAAAAAGTGGAAAAATAGTTATTTAAGTACATTGCAGCAAAGGCATAAGTAGATGATATCAAAAAACAACCTCAAAATAGGAGATATGGTTGTAATAAAGGAAGATGTTTTTCTAGTGTCTAAATGGTTATTAGGGAGAATTGTAGAGGTATTTTTTGGTAATGATAATAGAGGAAGAGTTGTAAATATAAAAACCCCAAATGGAATATATATGGAATATATAAATGGAATAAAAGAGCAGTATCCAAAATTGCTGTATTACCTCTTGAAAAATAATTCAGTTTTTATAAGAAAGTGTACATTATTGTAAAATTGCTTATTTATTATGTATTATGTAAAATTGTTTAGATATTTATTTAAATTTAACTTAACTATGACTCATTTATATTGTATTTAATTGTATTGTTATTTATATTTTTTGCAATGGTTGTAATTGCAGCGTTTTAGTTTGAAACCCCCCTCAGAAGTTTCAAGAGGGGCGGTATGTTTGATAAAATGCTATTTAATTTTCTACTGGCTGTGTTACCTAGCAACCAAGATATACCTAATTATTTCAAAATGTAAAAAGTTTTCTGTGCAAACGATAATTTGTGATAAATACATTATCTGTTTATTTCTTCAGTTTTTACCTAAGCTGTGTGAAACAATATTCTTTTTGTTTTTGAGTGTGATTAGAATGTTTTTTATGAGTATATGTGAAAAAATGATACGGTTTTTTATTGGAGTTGTGTTTTGTTAAATTATCTATGTTCGAAAGAATTTGAGATGAGTGTTCTCATGAGAATAAACTGTTTAAAACCAGATATGAGTAATTAATTTTGAGTTGAGTAAGAAATTAATAATAAACTTTCGAACAATTGGAAAATTCACTTGCTGAAACTTAAATTGTAATAACTATAGCTTTCAAAAATTATTTTCATTTTAGAAAAGACCTTGGAAATATTTCAGCGCCGAAAAGTGAAACATAAAAATGTTTTTTAAGAAAACTATTTATTATATTTTATTGTTTTGGGAATAAAATATTCATATAATTGTTCTTATATTCGCTTTTTAGAAATTTCTGTTATTGTGTATCGATTTTGAATAGTTCTGAAAATAGATAAAATATCATTTTAAAGAAAATCAATGCAAAGTCTATAGGTTCACTTCTTTTTTAAAAAAATCACAGTGTTTTTATGGTAATTTATTAGCATTAAAATTTGTTTTAATGATAATCTTCAACTTTTGATACTTTTGGTTTGCCTTAATTAATAACTTATTTGTTACATTTGCTGAATGCTTTGGATTTTGTTCATTTTATTTTGCAAAGTAGTAATAATTAAATGTTATTTTTAGTAGTATTTTGAGTACATGCTTTTTAGCTGAATAATTGATTATATTTTATTTCTATTTTTAAAGTCGCGATAGCTTTTTAAAAACCATTTTTCAAAATACGCAAACACTAAAATTATCATAATCAAAAAGTCTTACTATAAATAGTAAACCGTTTGTGATTTCTTAAGCTATTGAACTTTATCACGGGCTCAGTTAAAAATATCACTTTTAATAATTAAAAAATATTAACGCATTACTACTATTTTTAATACGGACAATAAGTTTAAGTAATTTTAATTGACTCTGTGAAATAAACGTTGATCCTCGAATATCTATTAAAAATATCAAGAAAAAAGTAGATTAATGTATTTTTAATCATTTACCTCGGTTCTATAACATTAGAGGATTCCGACTCTTAGGAGTCTCGAGGAGTTTAAATAAACAATGTAAACAAACAAATGAGTGTACTAAAAGAAAAATTTAAGCGGCAAATTTGTTAAATGTAAACTCAAACACCGGAAGCTCGAGAAGTATGTTACATCTTAAAGAAGAAAGAAAAAAGTACAAAAAAAAAAAAGAACAACTATTGTCCATAATAAGAAACAAAAAATTCCGAAATTTTTGTGAAAAGCGATCTATTGTTGCTGCAGAAACAAATTTATTTGCACTGAAGTACATTTTTTTCTCTTGAATTTGTACGTTTTACTGTTACTTTGTAAAAAAACATCGCATATATATGTGATGATGTAGTTCGGCTCAAAAACTCTGCTTGATTCATCTTTTCAAAAAAAGCAGCTACCCTCTCTTATTTAAAATGTCCTCCTTTTAATCACCGAAATATCCTGTAAAAGAGTTTTTTTGTGGGACACATAAGATTATATTTCTTGTGCAAAAACTAAGTTCATCCTAAATTTTCGCGGACGCTCATGAGTTATTCCTACAAAAACAAATGCACCTGCACTAAAGTATCATTTTCGCTTTTGTATTGATAAAACATATTGTAGATTTGTAACAAATAATAATAGCGATTAGCGGATGTCGGCATTCTACTTAGAATTAAGAACTAAATAAATAATAAACGCTACACAACGTTACATATTTAAACAAAATTACATTTTCTACAACCAGGCGTTTACATTCTTCCTTTTAACCCTCCTCCCGCTTCTTTGTAAAACATTTTTAGTTTATATTTAGTGAAAAAGCAAAGTTCTTACCAAGTATTTCTGAGTGGAATTAAGTTTTGCATAAATATATTTTTCTATTTCATCTGTATTAGAGGGCCATTTTCACCAATCACTTACATTTCAGAATTTCATTTACATTTCAAACTTAATAATTTCTTTTTAAAATGTTGACAGGTGTTAAAATAAATGTTTAAGGTACATGAAAATAAAATGGTTGTGCACTTTGCCCTATAATATAATATGTATATGCTACTTAAATTTGGCTTGTAAGGCAAAGTGTCAAGTCCTCTACAGTACAAAATTACTGAAAATTTTCAGCTTTAAATTTATTAAATTTTCTAAAATCAACTTACTTTGAAGTGACTTATGTCCCTAAATTTCAAAACAGGATATTTATCAATAATACTTAAATTAAATTGAAATGAGATGCAGTTCTACGAAGTTTTGATCACACAGAAATTATACAAGAGCTTTTTCTAATAATTACAGTATATATCCATGTAAATTATTAAATTTTAAGGAAATTCCATATTTGTTTCTTAGTTAAATAAAAAATAAAAGTAGAATGGTGAAAAAAATGATAATCATTAAAAAACCGTGCCGTAACAGACTTGACATTTGGTAACGGACTTGACACTATGTTGAAAAATTTCGTATAAATACATAACTTATATTTGTTTTGCATTTCTACCATCGCCATCGTCGCAACCGCTTGCTGTGTAGCATTTTACTTCTATTAGGCCAAGAAATTAAATATTTTTGAGCATCACTTTTAATTCTTTACTGCACAATATTTTCCATTTTTATGAAAACATTATTTGGAATTTATATGTCGTTCTAATAGTGCAAAAATTTGTAAAAAAAAATTATATATATATGTAAATTTTTAAATTTTCAACTTAAACTTAATATTGCATGGTATGCGCCATGTGTACACAGTTAAAAATTCTTAAATATTGTATTGCTATATTTTGCAACACATTTAGTTTGAAATATGTCATTTTATCTGCTTAAAACTCTGCAACTTTTCCATATGAATATTTTGTAGCATTCAGTAAAAATATTGAATGTAATTCTACTTTTATAGCTTGATAGAAATTTTTTATATTTACGAAGAACAACATACAAATTCTCATTTAGTGCAGCTATCTGACATTGTCAAAATAAATGTTATTCCTTTTTTTTTTTTTTTGGCTAGTTTTGGATTATATTGTTCAAATTTATGACACATAACGAAAATTATAATGAGTTTGTGTATGTGTCTGTATCGCACGCTTCGTGCAGTGAAGCGTTGAGAGCTCTTGCTGCAATCAACTTCTGAAAAGTGAACTGCTGCTTTTTCTTCCTAGTTTATTTTTCAACACTTATTCAATGATTTCACATCATTGGAATGAAAATATTTTGTCATATAAAGTTAATAGGAATGAAATTTTACAAATTGTATGTCACTTTTTTGTTATGCAGTTTTTTTTCATTTAAGTCATCAGTTTACTCTCTCATAAAAAATATGAAAATTTACAGTTTGTCTACTCCATAATTCTTTTCTAAATAAAAATAATAAATATTACGCATTTCTTAAATAAAAAGCCTCAAAATACGGATGCTATTAAAAAGAAATGTTTAACACTTTTGGAATAATTATGGAAAAAATTATTTTTTAAAAGAACAAAGAAACTTAAAACTTTACTCAAAAAGTTTATTTATAGTGAATAAAATTTTTTTGTAATCAGAAAAAAAGTATATTCTTTTCTTTTCAAGAAAAAAAAAAAAAATACTGTCCAACTTTTGCAAAAAAAAAAAAAAAAAAAAAAAAAAAGATAGAAACGTTAAATATATATTTTATTTTCTTCATACTCATAAACAAAAATTCATTTATTCAGTGTCATATTTAGTTTATATACACTTTTTATGTTTAGAGAAATCATTAGTTTTTTAAATAGAAAAAAAATATGTAACAGAAAAAGCTGATTCGTTAAAATAAATTTCTTTTTTAGTATCCTCTTAATAATGACTACAAAAAACTAAATTTCTATTACATAAAAAATTCACCCTACAGCTAATGTATTGAAAATTTTGTTGAGATTTTCTTACATGAGTAGATATTTTTTTAATACTTCATTTTTTTCGGCTATATAATTATTACTCATCTTAATATAATAAAATAATGTGTACTGTAATATTTTAAAGCTAGTTCACAATTTCTTGATTAGAGAATAAAATATTGTATTTATAAATAAAGAATTGTATCTATATCATCAAACGAACGTTATTTAAAATTTCTTCTGTCTTTGCAAGAAGAAAATATTGGATTATTATAAAATTTTCGAATTCCGCTTTTCGGAGAATTTGCATGTTTTAGGTATTAAATAACCCGAAAAACATATTTATACAAAATGTCGGTCTGTGTACCTCTATGTGAGAATAATCTTATGAACGCTCTATCTCAAAAACTAATTGATGTTTTCCAATAAAACTTTACAGTAAATTAGTTCTTCGCATAAGCTGGTGCCTATTTCTTTTTGGTTTAAAGCTTTCAGCAGCCGGTGCTGCTATGCTGATTATTTCACCATTATCTCGATAGGTATATCTCAAAAACTATTATATGGATTTTCGTATAATTAAGTAAGGCGTTACGTTTACACGTGGAACAATTTGTAATATCTAGACACTCTCTTTTTTTATTTTCTACAATATTTACAAGGTAAAAGTATTGGATTGGGGAAAATTTTCAAATTTCGCTTTTTCGACGGATTTACATGTATTAAGGATCAGGGATTCCAAAAAAACTTGTTTTCATAAAATGCCTGTCTGTCATTCTGTCACGCTGTATGTGACAAAAATTTTGTGAGCCCTCTATAACAAGAGGTAATTCACGGAATTTCACAACTCTTAAGATTCCGGTAGAGCATGATATAATATTGTATTGATTGATATTTGGTGTAAATCTTCTAAGAGGTGGCGCTGCTGTGCAACATTTTTCTTAATTATCGCAATAGCTATATTTCAAGAACTAATAAAAGGATTTTTTTCAAACTTTTGTTTCATTTAATTTCTATATAAATTACTTTTTTTTCTTTTTACGATTTGTGGTAAAACACCTAAACGGTCGTGATACTATGTTGATGTTTTAGGAAATATTTGTATGTATGAGATTGATAATATTTTGAAATTGCCACATCGGACTAGTTTTTAAATTTTAACATAATTTTTACAAAATATAATGTCGGAAATCAATATTACAGATTTCACTGTTGAAATTTTTAATTTTTTATTAACACACTCAACGAATTAGAAACATATATTCGTAAATTCAATTTATTTGTATTTATGTCCGTCCGTTTTTAGGTTCGTGCGCTAACTGTACTTTCGCAATAAACTTTCTTTTTGCCCTAGTTATATCTGTTATTAAAATATAACGTATAATTTGTGAAAAAAATGTGTTGCATTTATTATTCCTTTATTTACACAGCTAGAAATATTGTATTATCGTCTACAGAAGATACTGTATCTTAATGATGTTAAACTATCTAAAACATAATAAAATTAATATATATTTCTTAAGAGTTGTAAAAAATGCTATCGCACGAATACGAAGTGAAAACATTTATGACTGATTTATGCGTTTGCTCAAATTATATAATTATTTTAGGTAAGAAATAGTTTGCATTTTCAAACATAAACAAATTTATGCATTACCACATTAAAAGATTCTTGTTATAGAATACATAGAAGTATGTTGTAGACTATGTACGGTAAGTATTTCTCCTTTTTTAAAGGAAGTGCAACGCACGAGAATAGTGTCGTTTATGAGCAGCATTTGCTTAAAATATATTGTTAACATTATTTTGCAATTTTAGTTTAAATCAAAATAGTGTGTACTGCATAATGTGTTTAAATAATTTGAGACACTGTACATAGACCAACTTATATAGATTGGAATAAATATTTCAAAAATATTATTGCGTATGGTAGTAAATTTCTTGATGGCGCTTTTTAACTGCGTAATATATTTTCAAATTAATGTTTTTTTTTTTTTTTTTTTTTTTTTTTTTTTTTGATGAAAATGTTAATTTAATTTTAGTAAGGTGTTTAATTTTACCTTAATATGTCGTGACATAAAAAAATGATTTGGACAACTAAACGGTTCTATGAGTAACAAAAAATACGAATACATTTTTGATAATTTGTGAAAATTTCTTAATTGAACTTTTAAACTGGGTTAGTGGTTTTCAAACGGCACTAACGGCGCTCCGCATATCGCTACATTGTTAGAATTTATTTTATTATTTTTTTAACTATTTGGAAAATAGTTTTCGACATCGGTAGAGAATTGGGAAATCTGATGTAAATCAGAATCTTTTTATTGGTTGAATTCCGCAACTCATTCTTTTTCTGTTGCTTTATTTTTAATGTCCAGAAAGGGGATACTTCTGTTTCCACGATGACAAAAAAAGTATCTAAAAACTACAAACAAATTAATAACTTCAAAACAAATGGAGATACAGCTTACAAACAAATTGCATTTAAAAGTAAATTTTTTTAATCTGTACGACGGTGTAACAATTGTAAATATGTGACATTTAGAAATTTAAAAATTTGCAGTTCCGAAAATTGTAAAACTGAAATTTCATTTAAAATTTATTCATGATGGATCCAGGAATATCAACGTTTAATTCATGTCGTACGTAACATGAGGCGTTCAGAAGAATAAAAATGCGTATTTTAAACAGTTAAAGTTGTATGTCTAAAAACTTCTGTTTTTTTTAAATCATTGGTCTAGGAATATTAATGTTCAATGCACGGCGAACGTAATATATGACTCGTTATGATCTTCATAAAAATGATATTTATCATTATTAATTATTTTAATATAGAATTTATTTATAAGTCTTTAAAATTTTAGTTTTTGAAAATATCACCCTCCAAATAGTTGTTGTTAAATTATATATATATATGTTTTTTTTTTTTTTTTTTTTTTTACCAAATTTATTTTCGCAAATACACATTTCTGATTCAGAATTATCGTACTAAAAAATAAAAATTCATGAATTTTATTCAAGTAATTGATTTTATGCAATAAATTAATATAGTTATATTTGATATAAAATTTGTAGCAAAGTGCAGATTTTGGTGCATATATTTTTCCCATATATTTTGAAGTAGGTTTGTTATCATTGAAAATTTCCTTTCAAAATATCGTTTCCTGTAAAAATAAATAAAAAATAAATAAATAAAAAGTAAATAAAGAGGTAATTTACTTATTATATTTTACCAAGTACACATTATATGTTCTAACATAGTACAGATTTGGTGCACATATTTTTCTCCATATATTTTGAAATAGGGTCGCCAGTTTTGAAAATGTTTTTTCAGGTTATCTTTTCCTGCAAAAAAATAACATATAAAAAGAAAAATAAATAAAACCAAAGAGGTATTTTTTTATTATATTTTACCAAGCGTCCCTTCTAAGAGATAATCACTGTAATAAATTTCTATTCATTTTCGAATTTGACCATTTTTCTTACTAAATAATGGTATATAAAATAATATAAAAATGGAAATTGTTAGACTATTCAGGGTAGATATTAAGATAGATATTATGGTAAATATAATTTACTTACTACATGATCGGCAGTTTCCATGTCTTTCAGAGATTAAAAGTTGCATCAATATTTTAAAAAAAACTGAAAAAATCTTCTGTAAACTAATTTAAAAGCATTTTGAGGATAAAACTGCTTCTGAAACATAATTATATATGAAATATATTGAAATAATTTTTCACATTATCTCTAAAAATATTTTTATAAATATCGAATGATCTTAAATGAAATCCTTCTGTTTTCAAGATACTCTAAAACAATATCCGCTAGTTTTTAAGATTCATGTTTGAATGCTAATGATATTTTATATTCAGAGAATTTAAACATAGCTGAAAGAGAATTTAAAACTCATTTCCATAGCTATCCTTTTCAAAATATCCAGAAAAAATATCAAGAGACTTTTCGTAAAGTTCATTTTTACCCGTTAATGTATTGGAAAAGACACTGTCTTTAGGAAGGGATTCTTTAAGTAAGAATTCAAAATATTTGAGTGAATTGGTTTAGAATAATCAAAGCATTAAATTACATATATCGATGTTTAGTTAAACATTCTTCTTAAAAGAGAAATAATGAAAAAATTAAAGAAATCATGCATAAACATTTATTATTATTTTATAATTAGGCGTATTTATTTACGCAAGTGTAAATTAATCAACATTACCGTTAATTAAATATAGACGTTTTGGGCTACCGTAATATTTACTCATCATGGATTTGCATACTAAAAGAGAGAAAATCGAAAAATGCAACAAAAAATACAACAACAACAAAAAACTATTCACTATCTCACAGAAATTTTATTTATGTTTCTGTATACTTTTTTCAATTTATATAACTTATATTTTATCATAAAACGAATCGTTGATTTTGTTTCAACTTAGAACTTTTACGGAAGATAAAACATGCCCTATTTATTATGTCATAACTAAAGATTTTCCGATTGAATGCATTTCTTATTGGAAACTTGTCACATATTGTTGTTCAAATGTTTCTTAAATGCTTCATGGCATGGAAAAAGCAGTAAAGTTCAACCAGCCAAGATATGTTTTTTTTCTTCAGTTAAGAAGTAATTGCAAAGCGCTATTTTTTTTTTTTTTTTACATTTTCTCACCATTTTTAATGATTTTTAAAGTAAAAAAATATTAGATGAGAGATTGTTTTTTTTCATTTTTTTATATAAATTACAAAAATCCATTTTTAATATCCGAGCAAGAGTATATAAAAGCATATACATGCAAGTAAATGCACATACATTTAAAGTTTATAAATAAAAACTGAAAAAAATTATTGTACAAGAAGCATTTTAAATATTATTCAAAAAATCAATTAAGGAAAAATATCTAGTATCAACTGCGATAGTGCTTATTGTTTTTATTGATAACAATATACTCAATAACAGTTTTCTCGTAAAAATAAAATGTTAGAGTTCAGATGCAAGAACTTTTGACGACGAACGCTAATTAATTTTGGATAGTGCAATTATTTATCCATCCTTTCATATGGTATTATTATTTCAAATAGTATTATTATTACAAGAACATGTAACAATGACATCAACATTTTTCGCTCTATTGGTTCTACACTTACTAGGGAACTGCAAAAAGTGTAATTCACCGATTTTGACGAAAGTGGTATCGTTGGGAAGATCTCATCGTGAAATTAAAAAAACTCAATGGTGAAATTAGTAAAACTCAAATTAAAAAAACCCGTCGCAAATGAGTCGTTTTCGAGATATTCGACAATTTATATCACGTAGCTAGTGCACACTTAATGGGGTACTGTAAAAAATTTTAGTCTCGATCTTAACGAAACTGGTATTATTGAAAAGATATCATCGCAAGGATTGAAAAACAAAATGGAACCACCCGTCGGAAATGAGCCGTTTTCGAGATATCTCATAATTTATGTCACGTAGCTAGTGGATACTGGGCTAGTGTACGCTTAACGGGATACCGTAAAAAATGTTTTCTTAATTTTGACGAAAATGGTGTCGTTGGGAAGATATCATTGTGAGAAGTAAAAATCTCAATGGAATTACCTATCGGAAATGAGCCGTTTTCGAGATATCCGTAATTTATGTCACTTAATGCAGTTTCTGTGTAATTGTGCATTAGCGATAAGACACAAACTGTCGGATATCTCGAAAACTTCTCATTTCTGACGGGTGGTTCTATTGAGTTTTTTAATCCTTACGATGATATCTTTTTAATAATACCAGTTTCGTTAAGATCGAGACTAACAATTTTTGCGGTTCCCCATCAAGTGTGCACTAGCTACGTGACATGAATTGTCGAATATCTCGAAAAGGACTCATTTGCGACGGGTAATTGTATTGAGTTTTTTACTGCTCAAGATGAGATCTTTTCAACGATACCACTTTCGTCAAAATCGGTGACATACACTTCTTGCAGTTCCCTAGTTAGTTAACATTGTAATAAATTAAGTATAAAATATCCACATATTAAGATGTTTGTTATTCAAAATAATTTTATTTGAGTTAAAAAAAAATATTTTTTATACAGATGATAGTTGATCCAAATTTTACAATAGTTAAGCTTTGATGAATTTTCATAATTTCTGCTTAAATTTATGCGGTTGATTTGTAATATTTTAAACTTATCTGTAGTATCAAATACAATTAAATATAATGTATCGAATATGCAAATTTTTTTATAAAATAATATTTAATAAAATTTCTAGTACAATTTCAAAGTTACAGCGTATGAGTCAAGTTTGGCATATGGATTTCCAAAAATGGCCTTTATGTATTGAAATCACTTTAAAAATATGAAAATAAAATTATGTTTACTTTCATAATAGCATTACAACATACAATTAAGTATGAATGTGAGTATAAATAAGTATGAAAGTTAAGTATAAATAAGTAAAATTATTCAAGTAGACGAAAACAACTAGAATAAATGTTTTTTTTTTTTCAAATTATATATTTGTGCTGCGATTCTATACAGAAAGTGTAGATGAAATTTTTCTTTAGTAAACCCCTGAAACTTTTCATGCATGAACTGTAAGCATTAATAAAAAGATCCATTCGCTAATGCTAATCCTATGGAAGAAATTTATAAAGATATCTCGGTTGCATTTCGATATTTTTAAATGATTCTTTTTGCATTGGATATCTGAGATCGATCTCCATGCAGGCCGTTTTTTACTTTTTTAATTTTGTTTATAGATATTTTTTATGAGGATGCTTTCATTTTCGGAACCGGTTTGGAAAGCGAAAGCACCATCCTAAAAAAATATCTGGAACCAAAATCGAAAAAGTAAAAAACGGTCTGCATTCAGATCAATCTCAGCTATCCAATGCAAAAAGAATCATTTAAAAATATCCAAATGCAACCGAGATATCTTTATAAATTTCTTCCATAGGATTAGCATTAGCGAACGGGTCTTTTCATTTTACTAAAGTAGCCCCTTAAGCAGAGAATCGCGTTTAATTTTTTTTTTTGTTTTCATAAATAAAACCATCTTACTTTTGACTGATAGCTACTTGTTCAAGGCATTGTACAATCAGTTTGTTTGAAAGTCTCATTTTGTGAGTGTACTGTATTGATTTTTAATTACCTTATTACTTTACTTACTGATGTTATTGATGTTTGCTCTGATGTTTGTTTCTTTTGATGGCTTTCAAGGCGCTCTTCTTAATTCTGTTATCTTCAAACAAGAAAAGACTTTGAAGATCTTTTCTAATCAGTAGTTCTAGTTTCTTCCTTTTTTAGGTGCGTTCGTAAAATACGTAGCACCTATTGTGGTCGTTCAGTCCGTCCGTCTGTCTGTCCGCATATAACAACGCAAAAACTACCCAACCGAATCGTTTGAAATTTAAAATACATAATTATTACATCATTTTTTCGATTCATTTCAAATTTTATGAAAATCGGATGCATAGATCAATTACAGGGGCAATCAAAAGTATTCCATTACATTACGGTCAATGGGGAAAAAGTTTCAAATGATTTTTATTCGTTTGAAATTTAAAATATATAATTATTACATAATTTGTCGAGTCATTTCAAATTTTATGAAAATCGGATGCATAGATCAATTACAGGGGCAATCAAAAAGTATTCCATTACATTACGGTCAATGGTGAAAAATTTTTCAAATGCATTTTAATCGTTTGAAATTTAAAATACATAATTATAATTTGTAGAGTTATTTCAAATTTTATGAAAATTGGATGCATAGATTAATTATAGGGACAATCAAAAGTATTCCGTTACATTACGGTCAGTGGGGAAAAATGTTTCAAATGCATTTTAATGGTGTTACACTCATTCGAACTTAATAAAATTTATATGCAACTATAAAGTACATATTATAATATACATTTTACATAATTTGTGGTGCAAAGAATAATTTGTTATTGATTTACAAGGCCACACAAAAGTATTCCATTACATAATGGTTTAGGGAGAACATTGTTTGATGAGCGTTTTAATTGTAATTCACTATTTACAATTTTATTTGATTCATATAGGAGAGTAATATTTTTAAAACTTCGTTATCGTACTAATGCACCTCATTTGCTACGCTTCACGTGGAATTTCCAACTTGTTTTTCTTGTATTACAAACTCATCCAGGGGAATGTTTGTTTTCTTAATATTGTGAATGTTGTTGAATAAAATTAGTAAATAAATGTTTTTTTTTTTATATATGTTACAGGCCAAACCCGATTTTAGGCCAAACTAGATTAGCTTAGGCCAAACCGGTCTATCCTAACGGCCACCGGATAAACTAGTTTTTCCTAGGCCAAACCGGTCTATCCTAACGCCCATCGGATAAACTAGTTTTTCCTAGGCCAAACCGGTTTATCCTAACGCCCATCGGACAAACTAGTTTTTCATAGGCCAAACTAGTCTATCCTAAGGCCCACAGGACAAACTAGATTTTCCTAGGCCAAACTAGTTTGGCCTAACTCTTATAGGCTAAACTAGTTTAGCCTGCTGTTTATTGGTCTGAACTAGTTTATCCTAGGCCGATCTAGATTATCCTAGGCCAATTCAATTTGGCGTGATTTTATTGAATTCAATGACCGCCTCAGCGCCAACATTCTAGTTTGTCCTAGGCTGATCTAGTTTATCCTAGGCCAATGTATTTTGCGTGTTTTTAGCTCACAGGCGTCAAAGCCTGAGAAATAATGGGTGCGCAAGTTCTGTATGTATGCATGTATGTACACATGTATGTACGTACGTATGTACGTAACACGATAACTCTTGATAGAAATAATGTAATTTGACGTGTTATTATCTCATCAGACTACCAAAGCCTGAGAAATAATGTGCCCGTGGATTCTGTATCTATGTATGTACGTAAGTACGCAACGCAAAATTTCTTGATAGAAATACCCGATTTGCATCAAACTTTCAATATGGGTTTATTCTTATGAGAAGTTTTTCTGTTTAATTTTGGGAGGTCATTGGAGAATAATAAGGAGGAGGAAGATCGAGAGGCTGATTCGCCCCTTCCCTTAAATCAAATAAATGGGTTTCAATGCTTTATTAACATATTTTATAATAAAAAAAATTAGATATAGAAGCATTCTGATGAGGCACCTCCATGATTAGTTGTGGATGTTCATTGTTTAAGTATAAAGAGAGGGGGAAATATAGGTATTGCCCCATAATTTATGTAAATGCTTCTTTCAAGCAGAAATTGCTGATTTGCTTAAATTTTTGAAATCGATTCATTCTGGTAAGGTGCTTCCCTAATTAGTTTTGGAAGTTAATTGGTTAAGAACAAATGGAAGAAAGGGGGACTCCCGCCTAATTTAGCCAAATGGGTTTTTCATGCAGAATTAACCGATTTGATGCAAATCTTTGATTTGTTCATTCTGATGAAGCACTTCACTGATTAATTTTGGTGGTTCTTTGGTTAAGTATAAAGGGGAAGCGTACAATTTATTTCCTTAAATTAGATAAATTAGATAAATTAGTCATAATACAGAATTATCCAATTTGCTTAAAATTCTGGACATGAATTCATTTTGACCAGACGCTTCTTTAATTAATTTTTCGTTTGGTTAAGTATAATGGGGTAGTGGACGATTTATTGCCTTCCTTAAATTAAATAAAAGGGTTTTTAAGCAGATTTATCTGATTTGCCGATTAAATTTTGAACATAGTTTTTTTCATAAGGCGAATCCCTGAATAGTTTTGAGGGTTTAATGATTAAGTATAAAAGGGGGAATGTAGGATTACCCTCCTTAAATCAAACGAATGGTTTTTGAGCAGAATTATCTGATTTGCTTCAAATTTTGGAAATTGTTCAATTTTATAAAGCGTATCTGTGATTAGTTTTGGGGTTCAATGGTTAATTATAATTAGGGGAAATGGGAAAAAGTAATCTCTCTTACTTTTCCGAGGATGATATTAAAAAAAAAAGTTTGTAATACACAATTAGTGTAAACAGCCTGTGAATGCAAAGCCATTACTTTAACAGGGCAATATTCTTTTTAATATTAATCCTGACTACTGCTCTCTAATCTTGTGCAAAGTGAATTTGCTACCACCCCTGTATAATGTATTTTATTTGAAGGGTAGTAGAATACTGTTACAGGTTTTGCACGGGTCGGAATTTCGAAACCCGGTATAAAAATTAAAAGTTCATCCCGAGCCCTGCCTATAAAAAAATCAGTGAAAAGAGACTCAGTCCGGCTCGACCTGGCCCTACTCAATTTCTGCAAAAAATTCAGATTTTAATTCACATACATTTAAGATTCCTTTAAAGGATACTGCATACATATTTATGGATAAATTTACAATGTATTTTTAAATTACGATGTGTTTGCTAAATGGAAAATACACAATGTATTATTGATTATTTAAATTCTTAGTCCTTCAATATTCAAATAGGAATTCATTAAATAGTTAGAACAAAAGAAAAAAAGGAGTGTTATAAACATCATAACTTTTGAATATGTTTAGTAAAAAGTAGATTTGTAAATATATTTTTCTATCATTCCTTAAGGGTTTTCTCAAATCCAAAAGAGCTACATCCTAACATATTTATTAATTAATTCCTTTTCGGAAATGCATAAGATTAACAGGCATTCTCACTCAGAAAATATGTAATCGAATGGCGTTAACCATTTTTTCATAAAAGCGATGTATCTTTGAGAAAATACTATTAAAGCTACGTTTTGAATCGAATTTCCAGTTGCGACTTTACGGAAAAGAAAAACTTGACGCCGTAACAAAAATAGCTGTATGTCGACAGGTAATTAATTTCTCAAAAATGGAAAACGCTGTTTGATTCCAAATTATGTTCAGCTGCGATCTGGCTCGAATAATAATAATAATAATAATAATAATAATAATAATAATAATAATAATAATAATAATAATAGTAATAAAAGCAAGCTTATCACAGCATGGCCTGAGTCTGCAGAAAGAAAAATAAAAATAAGCAAACAGCATGTCCAATGTATCATGTCTCTACGGTGGACATGTTAAATTTCTGTATTGATGTTACAAGCAATGACTCTTGACACACATTTATGCTTATTCTAGTGAAAGATATGTTTTTACCGGCCAAACCCAATTTTGAGCCAAATTATATTAGCCTAGACCAAACTATTTTATCCTAACGCAAATTGGATAAACTAGTTTTCCTATGCCAAACTTATTTCTCTAAATGTCCATAGGATAAACTAGTTTTTCCTATGAAAGTTGGTAATCCTTCACTTTTCCTTTCATACTTAACCATTAAACTACCCAAAACTATTCAGGGAACCACTTGTCAGAAAGAACATACATCCAAATTTGACGCAAATCCGTAAATTCTGCATCAAAACCATTTATCTAAATTATTGGGGGGTTACCTATATTGCCCTTTGTTTCACACTTAAACGATAAACATCCACAACTAATCACGGAGGCATCTTGTCAGAATGATCCTATACCTAAAGTTTTAAATGAAAACTGATAATTCTGCATGAAAAATCCATTTTTCTGAATTAACAATGGGGTATTAGCCTCCCGTTCACCCCCTCTTAATCTTATCCAATGAATTCCCAAAACTAATCAGAAAAGTACCTTATCAAAATGAAACTACTTCCAAAATTTTAAGCAAATCGAATATTTCTACCAAGAGTTATTGCATTACGTACATATGTACGTACATACGTACAATCATGCGTACATACATAAATACAGAACCTGCGAGCTCATTATTTCTCGGGCTTTGACGCCTGTGAGCTAAAAACACGTAAAATTACATTGGCCTAGGATAAACTAGGTCAGCCTAGGACAAACTAGATCAACCTAGGACAAACTAGAATGTTGGCGCTAAGGCGGTCATTGAATTCAATAAAATCACGCCAAATTGAATTGGTCTAGGATAATCTTGATCGGCCTAGGATAAACTAGTTCAGACCAATAAACAGCAGGCTAAACTAGTTTAGCCTATAAGAGTTAGTTTGGCCTAGGAAAAACTAGTTTGTCCTATGGGCCTTAGGATAGACTAGTTTGGCCTAGGAAAAACTAGTTTGTCCGATGGGCGTTAGGATAAACCGGTTTGGCCTAGGAAAAACTAGTTTATCCGATGGGCGTTAGGATAGACCGGTTTGGCCTAGGAAAAACTAGTTTATCCGATGGGCGTTAGGATAGACCGGTTTGGCCTAGGCCATTCTAGTTTGGCCTAAAATCGGGTTTGGCCTGTAACATATATATATTAAAGAAGAAATTTTGAAAAATATTTTTTCTACATTGATTTTTGATGTTACAATGATTTCTCCATATGGTGGCACAGTATTGGACCTATTTGGGAATATGTATACTAGGGTGGGCCGAAAAAAACTTTTTTTCGATTTTCGATTATGGCGGGTGCGGAAAAGTGGTCACTGGTGGCACTCAGTTCACACAAACAATTTGAGATTTTTTGGACATTTCCTTACCCTGCCGCAAACGGCTTGAAGTTTTGCAAAAATGTTCATTTTTGAACTTTTTTCGAAAAAAATTAAAAAATGTTAAATTAAATTTATTTTGGTTGTATTTACTTGAAAAGGCATATTTAATGTACCAAATGTTTAAATAAGATCTGATCATGCATTATTTAATATCTATGTGTATTATAACTCAGGCTATTTTTATAGCTTTTTCGCGTATAATAGGCAAAAGTTGTATTTGTTTGAATCGATCGTTAGTTTCTGTATTATTTATGTCCCTTGGTCTTCTTTATATATTTTCTATGTATCAAACGTCATATATTTAGGGAAAAGACAGCAGTATACTTCAAAAACAAATCTGGAAGGTGAGAAAGTGGTGAAGCAAGGCTCTAAGCGAGCGCAATGACTCGTCTAATACTCAGGGAGTGAAGGACGAAATAGTTGAGAGCCAAAATGCGATAAAGGATTCTTATTATTTATCCTTGCTAAGTTACCTGCGGCATTTGTTCAGTGTTTACGTGAAACCCTTTTGTGGTGATATACAGTGCTTTTGGGGTCGTTTAATGTGCCATTATAGTGTTTTGTGCGTTTTATTACAACGAGCTTAGAAATGGCTAGTATAAAGGGCCATGACAATGCAAAGACACGCGCTAACGTGAAAAGTAACTCTTTGGGGGCATCATGCATATTGAAAGAATTGAAATTGCCAATTTATGCTGATAATCATGCGCCACTATTACTGGTTGCTTCATTATGTAGAAGTTGTGACAGCAGAGGATACGAATCTCGTCATCGATAAAAACAAAGTCAGAAGAGAGAAATAGAAACTTGGAAAGAAGATACAGGCAGAAGTTATTGAAAGAAGGAAAATTAAAAGCATATTTTTTGATGGTTGAAAGGATAAAAGTATATTCAGAAGAAGAAAAATAACAAGCGGCACCGTCGAGAGAAAGGCGAGGAACACATCACCGTGTTGTTTGAACCTGGTTAGGAATACTTGTGTCACTTGATACCTCGTTCCGTTACCTTGATACCTCGTCAGTTCAGAAAAGTCTAACTTGTGCTGACTTGGAAGATTGTATAATGATTTTGCTATTTCTTTTCCGTGACCGGAACGAGGTATTAAGTGACACAAGTATTTCTAACCAGGTTCAAACAACACGGTGATGTGTTCCTCGCCTTTCTCTCGACGACGGTGCCGCTTGTTATTTTTCTTCCTCTGAATATACTTTTATCCTTTCTATCATCAAAAAATATGCTTTTAATTTTCTTTCTTTCAATAACTTCTTCTGCCTGTATCTTCTTTCCAAGTTTCTATTTCTCTCTTCTGACTTTGTTTTTATCGATGACGAGATTCGTATCCTCTGCTGTCACAACTTCTACATGGTGAAGCAACCAGTAATAGTCGCGCATGATTATCAGCAGAAGTTGGCAATTGCAATTCTTTCAATATGCATGATGCCCCCAAAGAGTTACTTTTCACGTTAGCGCGTGTCTTTGCATTGTCATGGCCCTTTATACTAGCCATTTCTAAGCTCGTTGTAATAAAACGCACAAAACACTATAATGGCACATTAAACGACCCCAAAAGCACTGTATATCACCACAAAAGGGTTTCACGTAAACACTGAACAAACGCCGCAGGTAACTTAGCAAGGATAAATAATAAGAATCCTTTATCGCATTTTGGCTCTCAACTATTTCGTCCTTCACTCCCTGAGTACTAGACGAGTCATTGCGCTCGCTTAGAGCCCTGCTTCACCACTTTCTCACCTTCCAGATTTGTTTTTGAAGTATACTGCTGTCTTTTCCCTAAATATATGACGTTTGATACATAGAAAATATATAAAGAAGACCAAGGGACATAAATAATACAGAAACTAACGATCGATTCAAACAAATACAACTTTTGCCTATTATACGCGAAAAAGCTATAAAAATAGCCTAAGTTATAATACACATAGATATTAAATAATGCATGATCAGATCTTATTTAAACATTTGGTACATTAAATATGCCTTTTCAAGTAAATACAACCAAAATAAATTTAATTTAACATTTTTTTAATTTTTTTCGAAAAAAGTTCAAAAATGAACATTTTTGCAAAACTTCAAGCCGTTTGCGGCAGGGTAAGGAAATGTCCAAAAAATCTCAAATTTTTTGTGTGAACTGAGTGCCACCAGTGGCCACTTTTCCGCACGCGCCATAATCGAAAATCGAAAAAAAGTTTTTTTCGGCCCACCCTAATGTATACGGTCGCCAGTTAATCGACGATATTCTTTAAACTCATTAAATTATTAGAATTATTTTAAATGTGTTAAAGAGGCAAAAATGAGATTTCAGAAAACACATTTTCTTAATCAAAAATTATGAAATAGTATGTATTGTAACACTTGTAAATTAAAAGAACTTTTTTTGCATATCTTAACAGCCGATCTAAGTGAAATTTTCAAATTACATCACAACCACTGTAGATACAGACTTAAAATGCAGTATAGCCATCTTGCTATTTAAAATGAAATTCATGCGACTTTTAGGGGAAGACTACCTTGAGGACACTAGGCATCTTACATAAATTAATTGTACCAATACAAGTACGATCTACATAATACAAAAAATGTTATTACTATTGTCGCATCTGGGTTTTATACATGTTACTTAGCTATTATTACGTCCGGAATTATACTTGATAATGAAGGAAGGTCAGGGGTGGGAGCTTATGATTAAAATAAACAAAATGGGATATCCTAAAAATAGGCACCATTAAAACTGTGCTGAGTTTTGTGGGATTTAATTGTAATACAATGATAAAATCAATAGATACCTGTGCGTTCCGTTGCTACAAATCTTTTCCTACGGCTGTATGATTTATTTTGATCTGTATGATCCATGCCTCATAGACAATTAAAAGTACCATAGTTATAATGGAGTTTTGTGCATTTTCCGTACTAAACCATTAAATGACAATCATTTTATTAGAGACCTGATCACTTCACGCTTATAAATGATGATGAAGGTAACATTTTAACGTCACCTCTAAATTAATTATAGTGTTCGGTATTAAGTTAGTAATTTAATTCTTACAAAAAATGCTTGAGACAATGATGACATCTTTAAAGATTGCATAAAGATTTTTTAGAAATATGATAACTTAAACACGGGTAACTAAAAAAATTAAATTCGAGTAAAAGAAAGGATTAAACAAATGTCTGCCCTGGAGAATGTCTTTCAAAAAGCACCAATTTAATTGTCAAAAACAATTGTGTTATTCCACAATCGGGTTCATGGAAAGTGTTAGAAATTCACAAAGGTGATTCTAAGAACAATGTCCGTAGTTTCAAGATTACGAGAACTACAGCAATATTCAGAACAATAAACTTTCATTTTACTGGAACGTCTGCTGCATAATTTTTCTGTAGACCTAATATTTTAAGATCTTTTTGGTACATCTATCATTCATTAAGTTGTATTTGGAAATAAAATATGAATATGTTTTTATTTTCTTTTTTATAAATCTTTTTATATGCGTTTTTGATACTGCCTATCACATTCTACCTAAAACCGAGGCTAAGATGTGATGCAATGATTTAGCAATATTTGCATCTCCTTTAGCTTCTTTATAATTTGAAAATTTAAAATCGTCTTTAGTGGATTTATTAATATACATTATAAAAATGTATGTTTATTAATGTTTGTAATTATGTCTGTTTTTTCTGAACTTTCAGAAATCTATATAGTGAAATCCTCTTACAGGAAAACTATAATTGAATATTATTATCCTTTGCGCAGAAATGAATTCCATATATATATATAAAGTGATCTTAATAAAGGTTTGAATTATATTTTATGTGATAAGTATGCCGTATCAACATCCTTGTTTCAAATTTAAATAGATTGATTTCGTTAGGCAATATTAATTTCAATTTACTTTAGTAAAATGTTTTCAATAACTTAAAAGGTAATATGTCTTCTATCAAAAAGAGATATGACACATATAATAAAAAAGAGAATTTTTGTATATTCGATTAATGAACTCAAATGATATGGGTTTCGAAGTGAGAAAAATATAATCATTTCTCGTCTTGTTTTGTCTAGAATCTTATTAGTGAATTCAGCTGTATTTTTTTTGTACTTATTTTAAACCGCAGACTGCGTTTTACAGGAGTATGTTTTGCTAAATTGACAGCAAATTATGTTTTTTTACGGTGCATATAATTTTTGAAGATTAAAAATACTTTCTTGTTAATATATATTGTTTCAGAAACATTATAAAATTATGTATCATTAATTATAATAGTAAAAAATAGATAAATGTTTAATATTTGCAATTGGGAAATCGTTAATAAAATTTTTTTCAGTTAAAATATAAATAAAATAAACAATAAAGTTATGAATAACGTGATTCGAGTACTTAAAAGTATTAATGAAAATTAAATAATAGATGAATATGATAAAAATGCTTTAAAAATGAATAATATTATATGTTGAAACATCTTAACATTTTCTGTAACATTTTACATAAAATGTGGTATGATATTTAAAAAAAAAATAAAAAAACATTGCTATGTCATAAAAAATCCTTATCAAATTAATAAAAAAATACACAAAACCACGTTTACCAATCAATAAATGTTCTAGTGTTGTCAATAGATGGCAGCGCCTGCATTTTTTTAACTAGCAACTGATGCTTGAAAAGTAAAAAATTAAAGCAAATGATGGTAGAAAAATAGTGCTAGACTAGCAAAAAATACTAGCAAGTGATGGTCTTTATTACTGCTAGGCCAGCAACATATTCAAGCAACACATGCTGGATTATGTATGCTGGCCAAGCAGCAAAGTGGGCCAAAACACACCATGACATGCTGGTAATTCTGCTAGAACCAGCAAATATGTAATGGTAGTTTGTGCTATTTTATTTGCTGGGATATAGCAAGTAATGCTTGTCTAGCAAACAAATACCAGCATGAATTTCGACCTGGGTAATAATAGATGAATATGATAAAAATGCTTTAAAAATGAATAATATTATATGTTGAAACATCTTAACATTTTCTGTAACATTTTACATAAAATGTGGTATGATATTTAAAAAAAATAAAAAAAACATTGCTATGTCATAAAAAATCCTTATAAAATTAATAAAAAAATACACAAAACCACGTTTACCAATCAATAAATGTTATATAAAAAATGCAGCAGAAATTTGCCTCAATACGCTTTAAGATTTCTTATACTAAAAAATTAAAGTTTAAATCCTGCATAAACATTTTTCGTTTTTGAAAGCTTATTTAAAATTATAGAACTATATATTTACTCGCATGAATCTACTAAAAATTGTATGTATATTTTATGTCTGGTATAGGAATGAAATTCTTTTCATGAAACCTCAATCTAAGATAGTTTGAAAATTGCAAGCTGTGATCTACAATCAGACTTCTAAGCTTGAAACTTATAACCATTAAATCATTAACAATGTTACAATAAATGTTTCGTATTTTTTTTCTATCTTTGTTGATTTTAATGTCATAGAAAGAATTTTTGTATAATATTAATGGATAATAAAAAATTCTTTTACATACAGTGCCAGCAAAAATAATCTTAATACTCATTCAACAATGTGAAATTTGTGATAGATGATGCTTACTGATAATTTCATTAGTAATATTGCCTTTTTATTTGTTATCAGTACATGAAAGCAGTACGTAACCCTTTAACAGTAGATGATTTTTTAAAAAAATACATAAGATCTGACTGAAGTTTTTCTCGCTTTTTCATTTTGAACCGATTTTTTTGTTGTGGTGTAAAATGTGGTAAATCAATATTTGCATTTTTATGTTCATAGAACATTTTGTGCTAATGCATGTAAAAATAAGACTTTAAAACTTGCAGAAAAATTTTGTTTTGAAAAATCAAAACACGAGTTGTTCAAGAATTGTAAGCTTTTTGTGTCGATTATGTGCACCAAAAGTATTACGTTTTCCAGAAAAAATAATAAAAATCCTTATTGTAATTCACTACCAGAACTAAAAACTAAATGGAGTACTTTAAATCACATTAAACTACAAGGATCACTACTCCAAGTAGCCATCCCGCCATAAAATTTTCTCACATGCGTCCTCTATTTAAAACTGGAAAAAAAATTAAATAAAACATCTGGACACTGAGATTGTAGCCTAAGACTCAATATTTCTTTCTGGCTCTATGTGGTTTTCTTAATAAAAATAATCTTAAAAGTAAATTTATAAATTACCCACATATAAAATATTTATTAAAAAAATACTTAATTTCTTTTGCATGCACAAAAATCTAGTCTAAAATGCACAAAAGTCTATTTTCAGATCTTTCAATATCTTCATTTTCAGATTTAAAAACCTATAACTCGTTCTTTCTGCTTCATAAAGGAAACAATCTAGATTTATATAAAGTTCTAAGATAAACGTAAGTTATTATGATTTTGAAATTTAGAAAATATCTTTTAAAATCGCAATGAAAAAGAAAGGCATTATGATATTAAAAAACACTTGAAAATATTTTTTAGATGACATGTATTGTATTTTAATAATTCATACTCAACAGGAATATATTAGCATATTTGAAAAATATTTACTGAATACCGAAAAAGTCAATTTTCCAAATTCGTATACATCTGTCGTATATATTTATAATTCAGGAACCTTCTATGATATGCAAGTAAGAATAGAATGGAAAAGAGTTAAATAAAATCCCAAATAAGATTTTCTTTTTTCTCTAAATTCCAAATATGCCTTTTATATTTTTAATGAAAAAACAAAGCATAATTTTTCAAGCTTAAAATTTTCAAGACTTTTTTGGGTTATTTCTTATTCAAATTTGATAATTGAAACAACATTCGAATTTTTCGTTTTATCTTTTCTAGATTCACTTTGTTTTTGCAACACCATTCTTTGAAGTACTTCATACGATCACTTTTTTGTATACATATGTATTTAATATTATATGTATTTAATATTTCAAGACTTTTTTGGGTTATTTCTTATTCAAATTTAATAATTCATACAACATTCGAATTTTTCGTTTTTATCTTTTCTGGATTCACTTTGTTTTTACAAACACCATTCTTTGAAGTACTTCATACGATCACTTTTTTGTATACATATGTATTTAATATTATATGTATTTAATATTTCAAGACTTTTTTGGGTTATTTCTTATTCAAATTTAATAATTCATACAACATTCGAATTTTTCGTTTTATCTTTTCTGGATTCACTTTGTTTTTGCAAACACCATTCTTTGAAGTACTTCATACGATCACTTTTTTGTATACATATGTATTTAATATTATATGTATTTAATATTTCAAGACTTTTTTGGGTTATTTCTTATTCAAATTTAATAATTGAAACAACATTCGAATTTTTCGTTTTATCTTTTCTGGATTCACTTTGTTTTTGCAACACCATTCTTTGAAGTACTTCATACGATCACTTTTTTGTATACATATGTATTTAATATTATATGTATTTAATATTTCAAGACTTTTTTGGGTTATTTCTTATTCAAATTTAATAATTCATACAACATTCGAATTTTTCGTTTTATCTTTTCTGGATTCACTTTGTTTTTGCAAACACCATTCTTTGAAGTACTTCATACGATCACTTTTTTGTATACATATGTATTTAATATTATATGTATTTAATATTTCAAGACTTTTTTGGGTTATTTCTTATTCAAATTTAATAATTCAAACAACATTCGAATTTTTCGTTTTATCTTTTCTAGATTCACTTTGTTTTTGCAACACCATTCTTTGAAGTACTTCATACGATCACTTTTTTGTATACATATGTATTTAATATTAGCATAATTTAAAACAAATATTAAAATAAATATATTTATATTTATAATGAACAGAGGCATGATACTTATATCATTTAAGAATTTGTATATTTTTTATGAAAAAATAAGTACAAAAGACAGACAAAAATATAAAACAAAAGTTTTCCAATAATTTTAATAAAAGCTCTCTTTTCAGTTTTTTTTCCAAAGTACCTAATAGGATAAAAAATATATACCCAACATATTTTTATTTTAAAGATATTCTTTCCGTTACATATTCATTTATTTATCATGAACTATATGTTAAATATATTGTCTTGAAGCACTTTTGAAAATTTTATCGTCAAAATTTCAACACTTTCATACAACGACGGTAACGCTTACAGTATAGTAAAAATATGACTTATTGGCTTGTAGAAACTGTTATAATCAAATCAATCTAGATATTTAGATAAAACATAGATAATTGTGTGAAGAATGCGATAAACGGTTTGTTGTCCTTTGTTTCCAAAAACAGATTCTTATGCTGTGATTCCTGAATTAACGCCAAATTTTAGCATGGACCAGAAGTGAGGGTGGCTTTTATAAATCATGTCACCTTTTTTTAATAAATGGAGAACATATTTAAAAAATGCTGTCAAATTGGTCATTTTAGCAACATTTCTCGAAGCATACGTGTTTATAAGTTATAATATAAACCTCAAAAATGGACTGAATTCCAATATATTTTAATGAATCTCTCATTTCGAAAAACTCTCGGAAATTCCGGAAAAGTTCTTCTCAAAATCTTTCTGAATAGAATATTTACTATACGCAAATCATAAAAAAAATAATACATGTAATTTTTTCTAATTTATTAATGTCCATATTTTATACTATTTTTCCATATGTGCAATAAAAACTAGTTGGATGTGTCAATCCCAAAACTTTCTTCTATCTCATAAGTATATTTTAATATTTAAAAAAAACGTGTTGACCCCAAAGTTACCCACTATCGAATTTCCTCGAACATTTGACCTAGCCTAATGAGATTCTGGTATCCGAAAAGCATAAAACGCAAAATTTAATTAATATTCTGAGAAAATGAGCTTAGTAGTGCCTCATGTTGGGTAATTTACACTAAAACCTAATAAGCATCTATTTATGTCAAGACCTAACAGAATCTGAAATTTGATGGAATTTCGTCCATTAGTTCTTGAGGTATAGTTATAACAAAAAATTTGCAAAACGTAGCACAGCAACACCATATCTTGGACAATTTATGCCAAAACGTAAAAAAGCGTCTAATTATGTTATGGTGTAAAAGAATCTGAAATTTGATGAAATTCTGTGCATTAATTCTTGAGATATAGCTAGTTTAAAAAAAACCGTGTAAAATATAGCACAGCAGCACCATCAGTTGAAGGATTTATAACAAAACGTAATCATCGTGTAATGTTACATGTCATTTGGTAACAAAATCTGAAGTTTGATGAAATTCTGTGCGTTGGTTGTTGAGATATAGCTATCGGAAAAATCGTGCAAAATGCAGCATAGCTGCACCACCTGTTGCAAGGTTAATACCAAAATGTAATCAGCGTCTAATTATGTTATATATTCTAGTGTAACAGAATCTAAAACTTGATGAAGTTCTCTGCATTAGTTCTTGAGATATAGCTATCGCAAAAATCGTGCAAAATGTAGCATAGTAGCGCCACCTATAGGGCAGTTCACATCAAAACCTTATCAGCGGCTATGTATCTCAAGGTATTGCGGAATCTGAAGTTTGGTGAAATTCTGCGCATTAGTTCTTGAGATATAGCTATCATGAAATTCATGAAAAACGTGGCATAGCAGCGCCACCTGCTGGCATATTTACACCAAAAATTAATCAGCGTCTATGTATATCAAGGGGGTACAGAATCTAAAGTTTGATGAAATTCTGTGCATTAGTTCTTGAGATATAGCAATCTTGAAAATCATGAAAAACGTAGTATAGCAGCGCCACCTGCAGGCCAATTTTCACCAAAAACACATAGGCACTAACTCATATCAAGGTCTAACTGAATATAAAATTTTATGAAATTTCGAGCATTAGTTCTTGAGACAGAGCGCCCACAAATTTTTTGTCACATACAGACAGACAGACAGACAGACAGACAGACAGACAGACGGACAGACTCACAGACAGACATTTTCTAAAAATAGTCAAAACGTGTTCAGGACCTTCTAAAACGTATAAATCCGTCGAAAACCGGAAGTCGAAAATTTTCATGAATCCAATACTTTCTTCTTGTAAAGATAGAAGAAAGTAAAAATACATTAATAAACAAACATAAAGGATTTTCATATTTTATCTTCATAAAAAATCTTTTATTGATAATCTTACTAAGTAGTTGTCATCTTTCTTTTTTACCAGCTATTTTTGTAAAACAAAATAATGAAGAAATTCTAAACTACTGAAGTATTTTAACTGGAAATTTTTAGCATTAAATATTTTCATAATGAAAATATTATCTTTGTTTAGTTTTAATAATAGGCTACGCCGCCCATTCTTTAATGCTTTTGTATAGAATAATTCTTTATTAGTAATCTATAAAAAGCGTCAAGTAAAAATGAAATTTAACACCTTTCATACAATTTTATTTAGCATAAAATTAAGATAAAACTGCATCACCTTATACAAAATAATAAGTTTATACCAAAATATAGTTTTTTTTTAACACTGTAAAACTTTTTAATGATTTTTGCAGTGAATGAAGATAGTTTGTTTTTAAAAAATGATGTTTTAAAATAACCTCATGAATTTTAACAAGAAAGAAAAATCATGCATCATGCATAGATTATGGAGCAATTTTCAACACATCCAGAATTGTGTTGCAAAACTGCACGGTTTTAATAATTAAAATTTTATGTCGCATTTCAGCATGTGGAAATGTATTACGCATTTCAAAACCGATTTCCAGCTGTTCCGAATTCACAATCGGAACATTATTCGATTTTTTAGCAGCCGTTTATATGATATAGATATTTGTACCTATTAACAACATGCATTCCAAAATTTAGTTAATTTAAGATATGCATGTATTTCAGTTGAAAATTCCCCTTCGGCAATTACCTCTAACAAAGAGAATGGTATGCGGATAATTTTGTGGAGCCCTGTATATGAGTACAGAGTTTACATTAAACAAAATATGTAAAAACCTGTTTCAAATTCAAGCTCATATCAAATTTTAAAATGAACTCTCCAGCATTTATTATGCAAAGACAGCACTGTAACCTATTCATTCTATGTATCTCTGTAAATAAACAAAAAAAAGCTATGAATGTTCTGTTTTAACGTGATGGTAGTGAAAATCAGGGATTTTTATCAGTTTTTATGTATTTTAGAATATCAGTTTTAATATATTTATGCGTCTGATTATATGACCTCCGCGTCAACCAAGCGATT
Source organism: Maratus speculifer (assembly GCA_964019185.1). Lineage (NCBI taxonomy): Eukaryota > Metazoa > Arthropoda > Arachnida > Araneae > Salticidae > Maratus > Maratus speculifer. The sequence goes on along the minus strand of OZ025297.1, from coordinate 17,789,131 downwards.
TCAATGCAACACGTGGTGGTTATTACAATGTTTGGGCTCTTCATTGCAGAGATTTATTAATTTATTTGTATGTTTGTATTTACTTACTTAACTTGTATAATATTTGAATTGATACTAAACAATAAATATTTTTGAGATTTTACTTCATTGTTCAATAACAAAAAACTTCTCGATTCAATACATTTTTTAATAAAAAAACTTCATTAACCCTCATAGCATGTATATAGTCACAGTGACGTCACAATGACGTCACTGTGAGTCACTTTGGTCAAATCACATCTGTGCCACCAAAATGCCACCACTCAGTGACGTCACATTGTGACTGAGATGTGACTTTTTTAAAAATCTTTACTAAATTACAAAAATTCTTCAAAACATATTATTTACTTTAAAAAACATGTTTCTGGCAATTTAAGTATCGTCGCTTTTGTCACAGTTCTGTCACACTGTTAATGTCAAAGTAGTTCCAAATGACACATTTTTCACAAATTTGCCACTTTCTGAAGTGTTCACAAATGAGCTCTAAAACGGCCATTACGACTTCACATTTCAGTCACTGTGACTTCACATCGACGTCACGTGACGTCACATCGACGATCGATGATCACAAAGTCACAATGTGACTTCACAACGACGTCGCAGTGACGTCACCATGCCTTACGGGAAATGTTAGCCGGGTATGCTTTAAACGTTCGCGTTTATGGATGAAAAATGCAAAATCATCATCAGGGGACTTTTTCCATATTTTTTTCTATTCATCGGTAACCGCATGTAATTATTTTACAGTGTTTTAATTTCAGATATCTCCATTTATACTTTAATAGGTAAATATTACTTATTAGCAATATAGTAAATTACTTATTAGTAAATATTATACTTATTAGTATTTTATTATAATTATACTTTGCATATTTATAATAAAATACAGTTCATTTTCCAATCACTAAAAAAAAAAGATTTTTCGCATTATATTGTAGGGAGAAATAACAAAATCAACATAAATATTAAATAGAAACAAAGCGTAACTATATCACATCAACAATGAAACTAATCATACATCATATATTTTTATTCATTTCGAAATCTTTACATGTGACACTGTTTATTGACGCTATATTCTAGGGTAACATCCCCAGTAATTGGCACATTAAGTATTTGTCTTTAAACTTAGTTCAATTTTCATTACCAAGAAATGAAATATTTACTTGCAAATATTTTTAAATCAAACATATCTGTGCATCTATTTTGCCCACTAAATCAACAATTTTCGAAAAAATTAATTAATAAACAAATTAATAAACAATTAATAAACAAATTAATAAACAAAATAAATTAATAAACAAAATTATTTTTGTAAAAATATATTTATAAAAAGTTACTGTGGTCACCAGTAATTGGCACCTAGAGCACCAATGTATGACACCTTGTGATCCAGTAATTGGCACATGTTTATATTAAGGGTGTATTTCGATTTAAACTGCTTATTTTCCGATTTATTTTTTAATTCATTTTTGATCTCAAATGCATGAAACTCGCAGATTGTCTTATTTAGAAACTACTCAAGGTGCCGTGAGGGTTGATTCTTTGATAAATGCAGAAAATATTGCATAAAAAAACAATCTAAAACGGCCTTTTGAACCGATTTTTCCAAAGCGAGAGATCTGGCAAGGAAAAAAGGGTCCTACTGAGAAGGTAATTGTTCGTAAATCAAATTCTAATGAATGGAACGCAAAATGGCATCACACAGCACCTTAAACGTCTCTTCAAAAATCTCTTCAGCTAGTTTCAAGTTTCTACTTTTAAAAACGTGTCTGAAATTGCATCGGAAAATTTCGAACTGTTGAAGGTGGAAAAGCTTTTTTTCGAATACTCCCTTAAAAAAAAAACTTTACATTTTGCATTGGGTTTAATCGCTTTAAATGAATTTACTGTAAATGAAGATGCCATATTTCAGATTTTTGAGAGTAAGAAATCAGCATATTAGTCTGAAATGTGAACACTTTAAAACAATACAATATACTTATATTAATACCCAGTAATTGTCAGTAACTGTCCCCAGTAACTGTCATATGAAGCTTCAATGGATTCCAATTACTGATAATATTTCACATTTTGAAATAAAAACAAATAATAAACAAAATTAGTCTATAACTTTAAAAGTATTGTCAAAATAAGTTGTTTAATCTTCAAATCTTGCGAATTCCTTGTAACTGGAATAGGTACCAATTACTTGGAACTAGCAAGTTAGCCTAGTTTATTTTTCAACACTTATTCAAAGATTTCACATCATTGGAATGGAAATATTTTGTCATATAAAGTTAATAGCAATGAAATTAAAAAAAAAAAAAAAAAAAAAAAAAAAAAGATAGAAATGTTAAATATATATTTTATTTTTCTTCATACTCATAAACAAAAATTCATTTATTCGGTGTCATATTTAGTTTATATACACTTTTTATGTTAATAAAAATCATTAGTTTTTTAAAAAGAAAAAAAATATGTAACAGAAAAAGCTGATTCGTTAAAATAAATTTCTTTTTTAGTATCCTCTTAATAATGACTACAAAAAACTAAAGTTCTATTACATAAAAAATTCACCCTACAGCTAATGTATTGAAAATTTTGTTGAGATTTTCTTACATGAGTAGATATTTTTTTAATACTTCATTTTTTTCGGCTATATAATTATTACTCATCTTAATATAATAAAATAATGTGTACTGTAATATTTTAAAGCAAGTTCACAATTTCTTGATTATAGGATCAAACATTGTATTTCTAAATAAAGAATTGTATCTATATCATCAAACGAACATTATTTAAAATTTCTTCTGTCTTTGCAAGAAGAAGGTATTGGATTATTATAAAATTTTCGAATTCCGCTTTTCGGGGAATTTGCATGTTTTAGGGATCAAATAACCCGAAAAACATATTTATACAAAATGTCGGTCTGTGTACCTCTATGTGAGAATAATCTTATGAACGCTCTATCTCAAAAACTAATTGATGTTTTTCAATAAAACTTTACAGTAAATTAGTTCTTCGTATAAGCTGGTGCCTATTTCTTTTTGGTTTAAAGCTTTCAGCAGCCGGTGCTGCTATGCTGAATATTTCACCATTATCTCGATAGGTATATCTCAAAAACTATTATATGGATTTTCGTATAATTAAGTAAGGCGTTACGTTTACACGTGGTACAATTTGTAATATCTAGACACTCTCTTTTTTTATTTTCTACAATATTTACAAGGTAAAAGTATTGGATTGGGGAAAATTTTCAAATTTCGCTTTTTCGACGGATTTACATGTATTAAGGATCAGGGATTCCAAAAAAACTTGTTTTCATAAAATGCCTGTCTGTCATTCTGTCACGCTGTATGTGACAAAAATTTTGTGAGCTCTCTATAACAAGAGGTAATTCACGGAATTTCACAACTCTTAAGATTCCGGTAGAGCATGATATAATATTGTATTGATTGATATTTGGTGTACATCTTCTAAAAGGTGGCGCTGCTGTGCAACATTATTCTTAATTATCGCAATAGCTATATTTCAAGAACGAATAAAAGGATTTTTTTCAAAACTTTTGATTCATTTAATTTCTATATAAATTACTTTTTTTCTTTTTACGATTTGTGGTAAAACACCTAAACGGTCGTGATACTATGTTGATGTTTTAGGAAATATTTGTATGTATGAGATTGATAATATTTTGAAATTGCCACATCCGACTAGTTTTTAAATTTTAATATAATTTTTACAAAATGTAATGTCGGAAATCAATATTACAGATTTCACTGTTGAAATTTTTATTTTTTTATTAACACACTCAACATATTAGAAACATATATTCGTAAATTAAATTTATTTGTATTTATGTCCGTCCGTGTTTAGGTCCGTGCGCTAACTGTACTTTCACAATAAACTTCCTTTTTGCCCTAGTTATATCTGTTATTAAAATATAACGTATAATTTGTGAAAAAAATGTGTTGCATTTATTATTCCTTTATTTACACAGCTAGAAATATTGCATTATCGTCTACAGAAGATACTGTATTTTAATGATGTTAAACTATCTAAAACATAATAAAATTAATATATATTTATTAAGAGTTGTAAAAAATGCTATCGCACGAATACGAAGTGAAAACATTTATGACTGATTTATGCGTTTGCTCAAATTATATAATTATTTTAGGTAAGAAATAGTTTGCATTTTCAAACATAAACAAATTTATGCATTACCACATTAAAAGATTCTTGTTATAGAATACATAGAAGTATATTGTAGACTATGTACGGTAAGTATTTCTCCTTTTTTAAAGGAAGTGCAACGCACGAGAATAGTGTCGTTTATGAGCAGCATTTGCTTAAAATATATTGTTAACATTATTTTGCAATTTTAGTTTAAATCAAAATAGTGTGTACTGCATAATGTGTTTAAATAATAGAGACACTGTACATAGACCAACTTATATAGATTGGAATAAATATTTAAAAAATATTATTGCATATGGTAGTAAATTTCTTGATGGCGCTTTTTAACTGTGTAATATATTTTCAAATTATTATTATTATTTTTTTTTTTTTTTTGATGAAAATGTTAATTTAATTTTTGTAAGGCGTTTAATTTTACCTTAATATGTCGTGACATAAAAAAATGATTTGGACAACTAAACGGTTCTATGAATAACAAAAAATACGAATACATTTTTGATAATTTGTGGAAATTTCTTAATTGAACTTTTAAACTGGGTTAGTGGTTTTCAAACGGCACTAACGGCGCTCCTCATATCGCTACATTGTTAGAATTTATTTTATTATTTTTTTAACTATTTGGAAAATAGTTTTCGACATCGGTAGAGAATTGGGAAATCTGATGTAAATCAGAATTTTTTTATTGGTTGAATTCCGCAACTCATTCTTTTTCTGTTGCTTTATTTTTAATGTCCAGAAAGGGGATACTTCTGTTTCCACGATGACAAAAAAGGTATCTAAAAACTACAAACAAATTAATAACTTCAAAACAAATGGAGATACAGCTTACAAACAAATTGCATTTAAAAGTAAATTTTTTTAATCTGTACGACGGTGTAACAATTATAAATATGTGACATTTAGAAATTTAAAAATTTGCAGTTCCGAAAATTGTAAAACTGAAATTTCATTTAAAATTTATTCATGATGGATCCAGGAATATCAACGTTTAATTCATGTCGTACGTAACATGAGGCGTTCAGAAGAATAAAAATGCGTATTTTAAACAGTTAAAGTTGTATGTCTAAAAACTTCTGTTTTTTTTAAATCATTGGTCTAGGAATATTAATGTTCAATGCACGGCGAACGTAATATATGACTCGTTATGATCTTCATAAAAATGATATTTATCATTATTAATTATTTTAATATAGAATTTATTTATAAGTCTTTAAAATTTTAGTTTTTGAAAATATCACCCTCCAAATAGTTGTTGTTAAATTATATATATATATATGTTTTTTTTTTTTTTTTTTTTTTTTTTTTTTTACCAAATTTATTTTCGCAAATACACATTTCTGATTCAGAATTATCGTACTAAAAAATAAAAATTCATGAATTTTATTCAAGTAATTGATTTTATGCAATAAATTAATATAGTTATATTTGATATAAAATTTGTAGCAAAGTGCAGATTTTGGTGAATATATTTTTCCCATATATTTTGAAGTAGGTTTGTTATCATTGAAAATTTCCTTTCAAAATATCGTTTCCTGTAAAAATAAATAAAAAATAAATAAATAAAAAGTAAATAAAGAGGTAATTTACTTATTATATTTTACCAAGTACACATTATATGTTCTAACATAGTACAGATTTGGTGCACATATTTTTCTCCATATATTTTGAAATAGGGTCGCCAGTTTTGAAAATGTTTTTTCAGGTTATCTTTTCCTGCAAAAAAATAACATATAAAAAGAAAAATAAATAAAACCAAAGAGGTATTTTTTTATTATATTTTACCAAGCGTCCCTTCTAAGAGATAATCACTGTAATAAATTTCTATTCATTTTCGAATTTGATCATTTTTCTTACTAAATAATGGTATATAAAATAATATAAAAATGGAAATTGTTAGACTATTCAGGGTAGATATTAAGATAGATATTATGGTAAATATAATTTACTTACTACATGATCGGCAGTTTCCATGTCTTTCAGAGATTAAAAGTTGCATCAATATTTTAAAAAAAACTGAAAAAATCTTCTGTAAACTAATTTAAAAGCATTTTGAGGATAAAACTGCTTCTGAAACATAATTATATATGAAATATATTGAAATAATTTTTCACATTATCTCTAAAAATATTTTTATAAATATCGAATGATCTTAAATGAAATCCTTCTGTTTTCAAGATACTCTAAAACAATATCCGCTAGTTTTTAAGATTCATGTTTGAATGCTAATGATATTTTATATTCAGAGAATTTAAACATAGCTGAAAGAGAATTTAAAACTCATTTCCATAGCTATCCTTTTCAAAATATCCAGAAAAAATATCAAGAGACTTTTCGTAAAGTTCATTTTTACCCGTTAATGTATTGGAAAAGACACTGTCTTTAGGAAGGGATTCTTTAAGTAAGAATTCAAAATATTTGAGTGAATTGGTTTAGAATAATCAAAGCATTAAATTACATATATCGATGTTTAGTTAAACATTCTTCTTAAAAGAGAAATAATGAAAAAATTAAAGAAATCATGCATAAACATTTATTATTATTTTATAATTAGGCGTATTTATTTACGCAAGTGTAAATTAATCAACATTACCGTTAATTAAATATAGACGTTTTGGGCTACCGTAATATTTACTCATCATGGATTTGCATACTAAAAGAGAGAAAATCGAAAAATGCAACAAAAAATACAACAACAACAAAAAACTATTCACTATCTCACAGAAATTTTATTTATGTTTCTGTATATTTTTTTCAATTTATATAACTTATATTTTATCATAAAACGAATCGTTGATTTTGTTTCAACTTAGAACTTTTACGGAAGATAAAACATGCCCTATTTATTATGTCATAACTAAAGATTTTCCGATTGAATGCATTTCTTATTGGAAACTTGTCACATATTGTTGTTCAAATGTTTCTTAAATGCTTCATGGCATGGAAAAAGCAGTAAAGTTCAACCAGCCAAGATATGTTTTTTTTCTTCAGTTAAGAAGTAATTGCAAAGCGCTATTTTTTTTTACATTTTCTCACCATTTTTAATGATTTTTAAAGTAAGAAAATACTAGATGAGAAATTGTTTTTTCATTTTTTATATAAATTACAAAAATCCATTTTTAATATCCGAACAAGAGTATGTAAAAGCATATACATGCAAGTAAATGCACTTACATTTAAAGTTTATAAATAAAAACTGAAAAAAAATATTGTACAAGAAGCATTTTAAATATTATTCAAAAAATCAATTAAGGAAAAATATCTAATATGAACTGCGTTTCAATTATAGTGCTTATTGTTTTTATTGATAACATTATACTCAACAACAGTTTTCGCGTAAAAATAAAATGTTGGAGTACATATGCAAGAACTTTTGACGACGAAAGCTAATTAATTTTGGATAGTGCAATTATTTATCCATCCTTTCATATGGTATTATTATTTCAAATAGTATTATTATTACAAGAACATGTAACAATGGCATCAACATTTTTCGCTCTATTGGTTCTACACTTACTAGGGAACTGCAAGAAGTGTAATTCATCAATTTTGACGAAAGTGGTATCGTTGGAAAGGTCTCATCGTGAAATTAAAAAAAACTCAATGGAACTACCTGTCGCAAATGAGTCGTTTTCGAGATATTCGACAATTTATATCACGTAGCTAGTGCACGCTTAACGGGATACCGTCAAAAATGTTTTCTTAATTTTGACGAAAATGGTGTCGTTGGGAAGATATCATTGTGAGAAGTAAAAATCTCAATGGAGTTACCTATCGGAAATGAGCCGTTTTCGAGATATCCGGCAATTTATGTCACTTAATGCAGTCTCTCTGTAATTGTGCATTAGCGATGTGACACAAACTGTCGGATATCTCGAAAACTTCTCATTTCTGACGGGTGGTTCCATTGAGTTTTTTAATCCTTACGATGATATCATTTCAATAATACCAGTTTCGTTAAGATCGAGACTAACAATTTCTGCGGTTCCCCATTAAGTGTGCACTAGCTACGTGACATGAAATGTCGAATATCTCGAAAAGGACTCATTTGCGAAGGGTAGTTGTATTGAGTTTTTTAGTGCTCAAGATGAGTTCTTATCAACAATACCACTTTCGTCAAAATCGGCGACTTACACTTCTTGCAGTTCCCTAGTTAGCTAACATTGTAATAAATCAAGTATAAAATATCGACATCTTAAGATGTTTATTATTCAAAATAATTTTATTTGAGTTAAAAAAATATTTTTTATACAAATGATAGTTGATCCAAATTTTACAATAGTTAAGCTTTGATGAATTTTCATAATTTCTGCGGCTGATTTGTAATATTTTAAACTTATCTGTAATATCAAGTATAATTAAATATAATGTATCAAATATGCATATTTTTTATAAAATAATATTTAATAAAATTTCTAGTACAATTTCAAAGTTGCAGCGTGTGAGTCAAGTTTGGCATATGGATTTCCAAAAATGGCCTTTATGTATTGAAATCACTTTAATAATATGAAAATAAAATTATGTTTACTTTCATAATAGCATTACAACATACAATTAAGTATGAATGCGAGGATAAATAAGTATGAAAGTTAAGTATAAATAAGTGAAATTATTCAAGTAGACGAAAACAACTAGAATAAATGTGTTTTTTTTTTTTTTTTTTTTCAAATTATACATTTGTGCTGCGATTCTATACAGAAAGTGTAGATGAGATTTTTCTTTAGTAAACCCCTGAAACTTTTCATGCATGAACTGTAAGCATTAAGGGGCTACTTCAGTCAAATAAAAAGATCCATTCGCTAATGCTAATCCTATGGAAGAAATTTATAAAGATATCTCGGTTGCATTTCGATATTTTTAAATGATTCTTTTTGCATTGGATATCTGAGATCGATCTCCATGCAGGCTGTTTTTTACTTTTTTAATTTTGTTTATAGATATTTTTTATGAGGATGCTTTCATTTTTGGAACCGGTTTTTGAAAGCGGATTCCAACTCAAAGTAGCCAACCCGCCATAAAATTTTCTCACATGTGTCCTCTATTTAAAACTGGAAAAAAAAATTAAATAAAACATCTGGACATTGAGATTGTAGCTTAAGACTCAATATTTCTTTCTGGCTCTATGTGGTTTTTTTAATAAAAATAATCTTAAAAGTAAATTTATAAATTACCCACATATAAAATTTTTATTAAAAAAATACCTAATTTCTTTTGCATGCACAAAAATCTAGTCTAAAATACACAAAAGTCTATTTTCAGATCCTTCAATATCTTCATTTTCAGATTTAAAAACCTATAACTCGTTTTTCCTGCTTCATAAAGGAAACAATCTAGATTTATATAAAGTTCTAAGATAAACGTAAGTAATTATGATTTTGAAATTTAGAAAATATCTTTTAAAATCGCAATGAAAAAGAAAGGCATTATGATATTAAAAAACACTTGAAAATATTTTTTAGATGACATGTATTGTATTTTAATAATTCATACTCAACAGGAATATATTAGCATATTTGAAAAATATTTACTGAATACCGAAAAAGCCAATTTTCCAAATTCGTGTACATCTGTCGTATATATTTATAATTCATGAACCTTCTATGATATGCAAGTAAGAATAGAATGGAAAAGAGTTAAATAAAATCCCAAATAAGATTTTCTTTTTTCTCTAAATTCCAAATATGCCTTTTATATTTTTAATGAAAAAACAAAGCATAATTTTTCAAGCTTAAAATTTTCAAGACTTTTTTGGGTTATTTCTTATTCAAATTTGATAATTGAAACAACATTCGAATTTTTCGTTTTATCTTTTCTGGATTCACTTTGTTTTTGCAACACCATTCTTTGAAGTACTTCATACGATCACTTTTTTGTATACATATGTATTTAATATTATATGTATTTAATATTTCAAGACTTTTTTGGGTTATTTCTTATTCAAATTTAATAATTCATACAACATTCGAATTTTTCGTTTTATCTTTTCTGGATTCACTTTGTTTTTGCAAACACCATTCTTTGAAGTACTTCATACGATCACTTTTTTGTATACATATGTATTTAATATTATATGTATTTAATATTTCAAGACTTTTTTGGGTTATTTCTTATTCAAATTTAATAATTCAAACAACATTCGAATTTTTCGTTTTATCTTTTCTAGATTCACTTTGTTTTTGCAACACCATTCTTTGAAGTACTTCATACGATCACTTTTTTGTATACATATGTATTTAATATTAGCATAATTTAAAACAAATATTAAAATAAATATATTTATATTTATAATGAACAGAGGCATGATACTTATATCATTTAAGAATTTGTATATTTTTTATGAAAAAATAAGTACAAAAGACAGACAAAAATATAAAACAAAAGTTTTCCAATAATTTTAATAAAAGCTCTCTTTTCAGTTTTTTTTCCAAAGTACCTAATAGGATAAAAAATATATACCCAACATATTTTTATTTTAAAGATATTCTTTCCGTTACATATTCATTTATTTATCATGAACTATATGTTAAATATATTGTCTTGAAGCACTTTTGAAAATTTTATCGTCAAAATTTCAACACTTTCATACGACGACGGTAACGCTTACAGTATAGTAAAAATATGACTTATTGGCTTGTAGAAACTGTTATAATCAAATCAATCTAGATATTTAGATAAAACATAGATAATTGTGTGAAGAATGCGATAAACGGTTTGTTGTCCTTTGTTTCCAAAAACAGATTCTTATGCTGTGATTCCTGAATTAACGCCAAATTTTAGCATGGACCAGAAGTGAGGGTGGCTTTTATAAATCATGTCACCTTTTTTTAATAAATGGAGAACATATTTAAAAAATGCTGTCAAATTGGTCATTTTAGCAACATTTCTCGAAGCATACGTGTTTATAAGTTATAATATAAACCTCAAAAATGGACTGAATTCCAATATATTTTAATGAATCTCTCATTTCGAAAAACTCTCGGAAATTCCGGAAAAGTTCTTCTCAAAATCTTTCTGAATAGAATATTTACTATACGCAAATCATAAAAAAATATAATACATGTAATTTTTTCTAATTTATTAATGTCCATATTTTATACTATTTTTCCATATGTGCAATAAAAACTAGTTGGATGTGTCAATCCCAAAACTTTCTTCTATCTCATAAGTATATTTTAATATTTAAAAAAAACGTGTTGACCCCAAAGTTACCCACTATCGAATTTCCTCGAACATTTGACCTAGCCTAATGAGATTCTGGTATCCGAAAAGCATAAAACGCAAAATTTAATTAATATTCTGAGAAAATGAGCTTAGTAGTGCCTCATGTTGGGTAATTTACACTAAAACCTAATAAGCATCTATTTATGTCAAGACCTAACAGAATCTGAAATTTGATGGAATTTCGTCCATTAGTTCTTGAGGTATAGTTATAACAAAAAAATTGCAAAACGTAGCACAGCAACACCATATCTTGGACAATTTATGCCAAAACGTAAAAAAGCGTCTAATTATGTTATGGTGTAAAAGAATCTGAAATTTGATGAAATTCTGTGCATTAATTCTTGAGATATAGCTAGTTTAAAAAAAACCGTGTAAAATATAGCACAGCAGCACCATCAGTTGAAGGATTTATAACAAAACGTAATCATCGTGTAATGTTACATGTCATTTGGTAACAAAATCTGAAGTTTGATGAAATTCTGTGCGTTGGTTGTTGAGATATAGCTATCGGAAAAATCGTGCAAAATGCAGCATAGCTGCACCACCTGTTGCAAGGTTAATACCAAAATGTAATCAGCGTCTAATTATGTTATATATTCTAGTGTAACAGAATCTAAAACTTGATGAAGTTCTCTGCATTAGTTCTTGAGATATAGCTATCGCAAAAATCGTGCAAAATGTAGCATAGTGGCGCCACCTATAGGGCAGTTCACATCAAAACCTTATCAGCGGCTATGTATCTCAAGGTATTGCGGAATCTGAAGTTTGGTGAAATTCTGCGCATTAGTTCTTGAGATATAGCTATCATGAAATTCATGAAAAACGTGGCATAGCAGCGCCACCTGCTGGCATATTTACACCAAAACTTAATCAGCGTCTATGTATATCAAGGGGGTACAGAATCTAAAGTTTGATGAAATTCTGTGCATTAGTTCTTGAGATATAGCAATCTTGAAAATCATGAAAAACGTAGTATAGCAGCGCCACCTGCAGGCCAATTTTCACCAAAAACACATAGGCACTAACTCATATCAAGGTCTAACTGAATATAAAATTTTATGAAATTTCGAGCATTAGTTCTTGAGACAGAGCGCCCACAAATTTTTTGTCACATACAGACAGACAGACAGACAGACAGACAGACGGACAGACTCACAGACAGACATTTTCTAAAAATAGTCAAAACGTGTTCAGGACCTTCTAAAACGTATAAATCCGTCGAAAACCGGAAGTCGAAAATTTTCATGAATCCAATACTTTCTTCTTGTAATGATAGAAGAAAGTAAAAATACATTAATAAACAAACATAAAGGATTTTCATATTTTATCTTCATAAAAAATCTTTTATTGATAATCTTACTAAGTAGTTGTCATCTTTCTTTTTTACCAGCTATTTTTGTAAAACAAAATAATGAAGAAATTCTAAACTACTGAAGTATTTTAACTGGAAATTTTTAGCATTAAATATTTTCATAATGAAAATATTATCTTTGTTTAGTTTTAATAATAGGCTACGCCGCCCATTCTTTAATGCTTTTGTATAGAATAATTCTTTATTAGTAATCTATAAAAAGCGTCAAGTAAAAATGAAATTTAACACCTTTCATACAATTTTATTTAGCATAAAATTAAGATAAAACTGCATCACCTTATACAAAATAATAAATTTATACCAAAATATAGTTTTTTTTAACACTGTAAAATTTTTAATGATTTTTGCAGTGAATGAAGATAGTTTGTTTTTAAAAAATGATGTTTTAAAATAACCTCATGAATTTTAACAAGAAAGAAAAATCATGCATCATGCATAGATTATGGAGCAATTTTCAACACATTCAGAATTGTGTTGCAAAACTGCACGGTTTTAATAATTAAAATTTTATGTCGCATTTCAGCATGTGGAAATGTATTACGCATTTTAAAACCGATTTCCAGCTGTTCCGAATTCACAATCGGAACATTATTCGATTTTTTAGCAGCCGTTTATATGATATAGATATTTGTACCTATTAACAACATGCATTCCAAAATTTAGTTAATTTAAGATATGCATGTATTTCAGTTGAAAATTCCCCTTCGGCAATTACCTCTAACAAAGAGAATGGTATGCGGATAATTTTGTGGAGCCCTGTATATGAGTACAGAGTTTACATTAAACAAAATATGTAAAAACCTGTTTCAAATTCAAGCTCATATCAAATTTTAAAATGAACTCTCCAGCATTTATTATGCAAAGACAGCACTGTAACCTATTCATTCTATGTATCTCTGTAAATAAACAAAAAAAAGCTATGAATGTTCTGTTTTAACGTGATGGTAGTGAAAATCAGGGATTTTTATCAGTTTTTATGTATTTTAGAATATCAGTTTTAATATATTTATGCGTCTGATTATATGACCTCCGCGTCAACCAAGCGATTTCAATGCAACACGTGGTGGTTATTACAATGTTTGGGCTCTTCATTGCAGAGATTTATTAATTTATTTGTATGTTTGTATTTACTTACTTAACTTGTATAATATTTGAATTGAGACTAAACAATAAATATTTTTGAGATTTTACTTCATTGTTCAATAACAAAAAACTTCTCGATTCAATACATTTTTTAATAAAAAAACTTCATTAACCCTCATAGCATGTATAGTCACAGTGACGTCACAATGACGTCACTGTGAGTCACTTTGGTCAAATCACATCTGTGCCACCAAAATGCCACCACTCAGTGACGTCACATTGTGACTGAGATGTGACTTTTTTAAAAATCTTTACTAAATTACAAAAATTCTTCAAAACATATTATTTACTTTAAAAAACATGTTTCTGGCAATTTAAGTATTGTCGCTTTTGTCACAGTTCTGTCACACTGTTAATGTCAAAGTAGTTCCAAATGACACATTTTTCACAAATTTGCCACTTTGTGAAGTGTTCACAAATGAGCTCTAAAACGGCCATTACGACTTCACATTTCAGTCACTGTGACTTCACATCGACGTCACGTGACGTCACATAGACGATCGATGATCACAAAGTCACAATGTGACTTCACAACGACGTCGCAGTGACGTCACCATGCCTTACGGGAAATGTTAGCCGGGTATGCTTTAAACGTTCGCGTTTATGGATGAAAAATACAAAATCATCATCAGGGGACTTTTTCCATATTTTTTTCTATTCATCGGTAGCCGCATGTAATTATTTTACAGTGTTCTAACTTCAGATATCTCCATTTATACTTTAAGAAGTAAATATTACTCATTAGTAATATAGTAAATTACTTATTAGTAAATATTGTACTTATTAGTATTTTATTATAATTATGCTTTGCATATTTATAATTAAATACAGTTCATTTTCCAATAACTAAAAAAAAAGATTTTTCACATTATATTGTAGACAGAAATAACAAAATCAACATAAACATTAAATAGAAACAAAACTTAAATATATCACATCAACAAGAATGAAACTAATCATACATCACATATTTTTATTCATTTCGAAATCTTTACACGTGACACTGTTTATTGACGCTATATTCTAGGGTAACATCCCCAGTAATTCGCACATTAAGAATTTGTCTTTAAAAGTTACTTCAATTTTCATTGCCAAGAAATGAAACATTTATTTGCAAATATTTTTAAATCAAACATATCTGTGCATCTATTTTGCCCACTAAAACCAACAATTTTTGAAAAAGTATTTTTATAAATATATATTTATAAAAAGTTACTGTAGTCACCAGTAAATGGCACCTAGAGCACCAATGTATGACACCTTGTGATCCAGTAATTGGCAAATGTTTATATATATATATAAAACTTTATATTTTTCATTGGGTTTAATCGCTTTAAATGATTTTACTGTAGATAAAGATAACATATTTCAGATTTTTGAGACTAAGAAATCAGCATATTAGTCTGAAATGTGAACACTTTAAAAAAATACAATATATTTATATTAATACCCAGTAATTGTCATGCTGTCCCCAGTAATTGTAATATGAAGCTTCAATGGATTCCAATTACTGATAATATTTCATATTTTCAAATAAAAACAAATAATAAACAAAATTAGTCTATAACTTTAAAAGTACTGCCAAAATAAGTGGTTTAATCTTCAAATCTTGCGAATTCCTTGTAATTGGAATAGGTGCCGATTACTTAGAACTAGCAAAACTGAAGTACCATTAATTGGCATCTATCATTAATTCAGAAATACAAATATTTGTGTCAAAAATACTTTTACACAATTAAAGTAACCCTTTTCAACTAAACAAAATTGTTGTCTATTAAAATTTAAAATATATTATAAATCAGATAATAATGAATCGAAAAGCATGCTTTTCTTAAGCCAGAGAAGAAGCATTTGCAACAAAATGGCTAATTTGATACAAGTCGTAATTGTTTCTCTTTCCTAGGCACTATTGTCATCTAG
Organism: Maratus speculifer; assembly: GCA_964019185.1. Taxonomy (NCBI): domain Eukaryota; kingdom Metazoa; phylum Arthropoda; class Arachnida; order Araneae; family Salticidae; genus Maratus; species Maratus speculifer. Next base: position 17,773,260 of record OZ025297.1, on the reverse strand, counting down.
TAGCATAAATCAAAGTTATAATCTTTAAAGTAAATGAGCATATAACTGGTCTTGCATTTTTAAAAGAATGGATATAAATCTTATTTTAGGACATGTTTGTAGAATGTGCCAAACATTGGTGCATGCCAATTACTGGGAATGTTATCCTATAACAATAAACTTTCATTAAAAAATGACAACATTGCAAAATAAAGAAAATGCAGTCTAATTAATAACTATATTAGGTATGTTAAAAACTTATTAAAAGTATTTTGTAATTAATTAAAAAAATCTAAAAATACATGAAATTGCTTTGATTAAAGAATATGACAACTTATACGCTGTAATTACATATTTTATTTATAAAAAATAATGAAAGAAAGGATTTTTACCACCAGTAATTAATCTTCAGTGCGTTTAAGTAAATTGTTTATTGATTTGTAATTATGACACGGACATTTTAAACAAATTTATAGCTATTTCAAATTAGTAAATTCTATTTCAAATATGCTTTTCAATTAACAAAACGTTTTTGATTAAAATGTGCGTTATCCTAAATTTTCAATAAATGTATTATATTTAAAATTCTAATTTCGTTATAATTCTTATTTTAATTATTTCTAAAAGGAAATCGAATATTCCTTCAAGAATTAAATAACTGTGGAATTTTGGAAAAAAAAAGAAAAAAACATATAGTCCTTTTAAATGTTTGCCTAACCCTGCTTCAAACTTATGTTCTTATACTTTATGTATGGACAATATACTAATCGTAACACGATAGTAATTGTTACCTCTACGACTCTAATTTTTACTATTTAATATCTTTCGATAAACTTTAAATTTTTAATGGAAAATGTTACTCACATTTAGTACCTTTAGTAACTCGTATTGCTGCGATGAATCACAGCACCTACGGTGAGTAAAAACACTAAGTCTAAAGCAATAAAACTTATATGGAAAAAGACCAACAACATTTTTAATTTATCTATCTTTTTTTTTTAAATTAGAAAACAGGCTGTTGCCACAAAATACATCAAAATTTTGTTTTTCACAATTTCTTTTTACATGAGACAATTGCATACGAGCGTGCAAATAAAACAAAGTATTAAAATGTCAATTCAACTCAATGTTTCTTTTCTCTTTTTCTCTTTTTTCTACACTGTTCATTGCTGATCGCGTGATTTCCTAACATCCTCCCACCTTCTGATTATCTTGTATAATCAGAACTAATTCTAAACTTAGAGGAATTGATCAGAGAAACTCGTTATAAAATCAGTCTTTCGGGAATTTTCAGGAGCCTTCCAGCTCTGCTGTGTCTAGGTGATTCCTTGCTTGAGGATGCATCCAAAATTGTAGCTTTGTTCAGTATTTTCACTTGGTTGTGGACAGTCTTTGGTTTCGGACAGTCAGTGGGCGTAGCTATCTCTAGTGGTTATATTCTTTGTATAGGTCGTAAAAGCTCATGTTGTGATGTTTGAACTCTTACGAGTCGAACTTTCTTGTCTCTACCAGGTATAAGTTCAGTGATTCGACCTAAAGGCCAATCAATTCGCTTTTTGTTATCTGATCCGATCAATACAACATCATTTACAGCTATAATTTGCTCTTGGTGTTTCTTCTTTGCTCGTTCAATTAATGCACCTAAATATTCGGACCTGAAGCGATCTTTTAACTCCTTTTGCAATGACTGCCGATATTTCAATCTCTTACTTAATGATTTTTGTTCCACAATATCCAGGTCTGGGAGACTGCATTCTTCTATACTTTGTAGAAACATAGATGGGGAGATAGGTTTCATTGTTGCGTCTTCCGACAGGTATGTTAACGGTCTTGCATTTATTACACTTTCCACATCTGTCAAAATTGTGTTCATTTCTTCATAGGTGAGGTAAGCATGACCTAATACTCTTTTGAGGAGATCTTTCATTATTCTGATAAGTCTTTCCCAAAAGCCGCCCCACCACGCCGCGGTTGGTGGATTAAATTTCCAATCAATGGCATTGACAGAGCTGTATTTCTGTATCCGTGACCAGTCTAGGCTTCTCAATAAATTAGCTGATCCAGTGAAGTTCGTGCCGTTATCGGAATAAATGACAGCACATCTTCCTCTCCGTGCTATGAATCGCCTGAGTCCCATTAAAAATCCCTCTGTCGAAGCAGCGGTCACTAACTCTAAATGCACCGCTCTGTATATTGCACAGGAAAATATCAGTATCCAACTTTTTTGCATTTTCTTCAAGTATAACGGACCTGCCATGTCTACTCCTGTAATTTGAAACACGTTAGCATCCTTTATTCTATTTTCCGGTAGTGGCGCACTATCTCTCCATAAACTTTTCCCACTGAATCGTTTGCACACAACACACTGTGCTAACACTTGTTTTACATTTCTACGACCATTAAGTATCCAGTATTTCTCTCTCAATAAATTAAGTAGGATCTGTAGTCCAGCGTGACAATGTTTTACATGAACATGATAAATGAGCCGTTTTAAAACTTCATGTTTTGCTGGCAGGACTATAGGTTTCAGGAAATCTTCACTGTCTTTTCTGTTCGTTATTTTGGTGCGTAGTCTAATTATATCTTGTTCATCCTTCCATGTCTGTAAAGTACGCAATCTGTTATCATTCTCGGGAAAAAATGCTTCTTTCTGAACCATGCGTAGAGTCTTCAATTCAGCTTCCTTAAACTCAGATGACGTCAGTTCTCCTTCTCTTTTCACTTCTGCACTTTTGCAGTTATGCCTGAAACGTAATATCCATGCAACCATCCGTACGATTTTTACATAACTGGAGAAATATCTGTAATACCAACTATCTTGTTTAACGCCAGAATTCGTTATCATGGAAACTGACTTTATTCGTTCCTTCCGAATTTCGTCTTCATCATAGTCTTGGTCAGTAGAGATCGGATGTTTTCCAAACTCTGTTGAATGTCTCAGCCAAGCTGGACCCTTAGGCCAGCGAGAGTTACGGCCTTAGATCCGCGAGTTGGCAGGTCTGCAGGATTTTTATCACTTGGCACATACAGCCATGATGAAGGACTGCTTAGTCTTCTGATCTCTAGAACTCGATTTCGTACAAATACTGACCAATTGTCATCTCTGGATATCCAAGCGAGTACTGTGGACGAATCGCTCCAATAATACTTCTTCATCTTTTCCCAACCGAGAGCATCTACAATAGTTTGCGCCAAACGAGCTCCCATAGTTGCCGCCAATAATTCCATTCTTGGTATCGTGACATTCTTCAAAGGCGCGACTCTTGATTTGGCTGCAATGAAAACTAACTCGACTTGGCTTTCAATTTCTATTCTCAGGAATATAACTGTTGCGTAAGCATCTTTACTTCCATCTACAAATGTGTGAAGTGAACACGCTTCTATGTTTCCTGGAGTCATTTTCATGTATCTTGGAATCTCCATATCTTTCAAAACTGATAATTCTTTGAACCACAGTAAAAATTCTTTACGTAACTCACCAGTTATCTCTTCATCCCATTTGAAACCTAATTTCCAGGCTCTTTGCAACATTATTTTCGGACAAATCGTGACTGGCGACGTAAAACCAAATGGATCAAATATTTTATGCACAGCTGATAACATACTGCGTTTAGTGATCTTTTCTGTGTCGAAATCTTGTAACCAACTTAAGTTGATCTTTAACATGTCGGTATCCTTCTTCCAAATGAGACCTAAAACGTTGGTTTCATTCGTGTTTGGCGCTTCTTGGCGATCACCTGTGTACTCCCACTGTCTGAGATCAAAACTACCTCTCGCCATAAGCGTCTTAGAATCTTCGATAAATTTTTTCAATTCTTCTTCGCTGTTTACACTGGTTACGACATTATCAACATAAAAGCTATGCAACAGTCTATCTTTAAAATTTTCAGCAAAATCTGGAGTCCTTCGGATGTGATATTCGATGACTGATGAAAGAAGAAATGGACTGCATTTCACACCAAATACAACTCGGGTATGCCTGAAGATCATTAATTTCTTTTCTTTTAAGTCCTTCCACCATAAAAAACGTAGAAAATTTCGATCTTTTTCACAAATGCTGATTTGTAAAAAAGCTTTCTTAATATCTGCAATTAAACCAAGCTTTCTTTCTCGAAAGCGTAGAAGAACATCTGGAATTAGCTCAATCAAGTTGGGTCCGCATTGTAGACATTGATTCAGAGATGGATGATTCGCGAATCTTGCTGACGCATCAAATACAGGACGAATCGGAGTTGTGGTACTACTCTCTTTTATGACTGGATGGTGCGGCAAATAATTACCGTACAATTTCGTTTCGCAAGAAGGAACTTCTTCTATAATCCCTTCGTTCATCCAATCCTTAAAGGCATTTTCATATTGTTGAAACATGTTCTTAGCGATTAACTTGGAGGTGGTATTTTCTAAACGTTTCATCGCCAAATTAAAGTTATCTGGAAGTGTTGCTGCGTCATCAGCCCAAGGAAGGCAAACTTCGTAACGATTTTCATCGTTTACCTGTACTGTTTCTAAGAAACAGTCCTTAGTTTGGCGATCTATCTCTTCTTTTGACTTCTTCTCTATAGGGTCTGTAATTCCAATTAAATCAAGCCTCCATAGATTTGAAATATCTGCTTCTTTCACAAACATCGATGTTACTGTCATCGCCAAGTTTTCAGATGAACATTCCTCTTCACATGGTACTTTTCCCATTAATGTCCATCCAAGATACGTTTCCACTGCAACTAAACCAGATGACAATATTTTTCTTTGTCCAGTTAACATTTTCCCCATAACATCAGCTCCGATTAAAACTTCTATGACACCACAACATTGACTCACATCGCTTAACATGATGCCACTTTTCTTTAATTCTTCTAACCATGGCCCCTGTGTAACAGGTTGAATGTCTCCGCATATGCTAACTTGATCTCGTACTTCAAAATTGCACCGGAAGTTTTCGCTTAAATCTCTCATTCTTATTTTGTAACAGTTGTGTTGGCATTCTTGAGTAGTAATACCGCCAAACAAAGAATGGATTATCTTTTCTTGCCGAATAGGCTTGTAATTCATTTCTTCTGCTACACTTTTTAGTATGTACGATTTTTGTGATGCTGAATCTAGTAATATACGAACAATTTTTTGTTTACTTTCTGAAACTAGCTTCACCTTCAAAGTCTGCAAGAACACCTTGGCGCTTTTCTTACTAACATTTGTCAAATTCAATTCATCTTTTTTAAATTTCTCTTCAGCTCCTTCTTGAGTTTCTTTACCGGACGATTTACGTTGATCGCACAGTAATGGCACATGGCGCTTATTGCAAATAATGCATTTTATCATCGCGCGGCATCTTTTAGCGGTATGTTCTGGTACTAAGCATACGAAACAGCATCTCTTCTCTTTGGCGATTTTTTGTATTTCTGTCAGGCTTAATTTTCTAGCAGAAAAGCATTCCGAACTTGCATGTTTTCCCTGACAAAAAATGCAGGCTAATTTTTTCTCTGTTACGGAAGAGGTAGTCAACAGACCTGCCGCTGTCGAAGTTTTATTAGTTTTATGTTCAAAATTAATGTGATTCTTTTTGGCGACATATTTACGATCTTCATTCTGACCTAAACCAAAACCAGCTACTGCAAGTGACACTCTCTCTTCACCTTCTACTTCAGTTTTCAAAAACTGCATAAGACTATTTAATCTGTCCTGCGCCTCCGTTTTCTCCGTTAATATGTTCGAACGATTCCATGCCTTTAGAAATTCTGCTGGAAAACAGGATTCTACTAGTAGATATAAGATCGATGCGCACTTGTCAGTTGTAACACCTAAGGTATCTAAAGCCCGTAAATATGATTCCAACTTATCATATAAGGATGTCAACGAGAACTTTCCCTTCGTTTGTACTGATATTATCAATTTGAGTAATTCTCTCACATATACTTCTACTAATATATCTTCTCTACCAAAGCGGGTTTTCAAACTCTCAATTGCTTTGGCGTAGTTTACACCACTTGGCGGAAAGCTCTCTACCACTTCTCTTGCACGGGAGCCGGCAATTGTTGCTTGCACGAGATACTGAAATTTGTCTTCTGGCGCAATTTCTGTATCTTCATCAATTTGTCTAAATTGACACCAAAACGGTAACCAGTCTATGATTTCACCGCCAAACTTTCTGAACTCTAATTTTGGTAATGTAAACTTTCTTCTCATTCCATAAGTATCGATAACTGGATTAAGAACTTCACCTTGGCTGTTTACTGGCAATTGAAGTTTTGCCAACTCTAATTCATGTGCCAATTTTAACTTTTCGCATTCAATCTTTGCTTGTAATTCTGCAGCTACTTTCTTTGCTTGTAATTCTGCAGCTTCTTTCCTTGCTTGTAATTATGCAGCTTCAGCTTCTTTCTTTGCTTGTACTTCGAGTTTTTCTTTTTCCTTTCTTTCGGAAATGGCATTTTCTAAAACGTTTTGTACAAATTCTGGATCGGTTTTGTATTCTTTAGAATTCAAAATTAGATCCTTAAGCGTTGAAAGAGTAGCCGTTGACAATACTTTCTCACCTAATTGCTCAGCCAAAAAGATTAAATCTTCTCTTTTAAAACCTTTAACCGATTTAAACATTTTGGAAGTCTTTATTTCATTTAAACTTTATTAATCCTTCTATAGTAAAAAAAAACTAGCCTTAAAAGGAATGACTCCTGGAATGATGCTGATGTGGAAGATTTCCGGAACTAACGAATCCGGTTTGTCCACTCCTTCCATGAGTCGAATAGACCAATCAGGAAAGGACTCCGTCTATGCATCGCCGTATGGGTTACCATAAAGAGAGGAAAGGTTACCATCGCCAACAATCGCCAAGTTTGTCGCCAACTTGGCGATATATCGCCAAATTTGGCGACCAAAATTAGTTGTCAAAAGTGACGCCAACTTGGCGATAACTGTAATATTTCGCCAAATATTTAATTTCTTTACAACACCAGTCGTTTGATGCATCATTTGAGAGGTTTGCAACTGCTTATTCATATAATGGATGTCTTGTGTGTTATCCCCCATTCTGCTCCCCAGGGGGCACATTTTTAATTTCTTTATAACACAAGTTGTGTGACACATCATTTGAAAGGTCTGCAACTGCTTATTCATATTATGGATGTGTTGTGTGTCATCCCCCACTCTGCCCCCCTTGGGGGCACATTTTTAATTTCTTTACAACACCAATTGTGTGACACATCATTTGAGAGGTCTGCAACTGCTTATTCATATTATGGATATCTTGTGTGTAACCCCCCCTCTGCCCTCAGAGGGGTCTCATTTTGTAATTTCTTTACAACTCCAATTGTGTGACACATCATTTGAAAGGTCTGCAACTGTTTATTCATTTTATGGATGTGTTGTGTGTCCCCCACTCTGCCCCCCAGGGGGGCACATTTTTAATTTCTTTACAACACCAGTCGTGTGATATATCATTTGAGAGGTCTGCAGCTGCTTATTCATATCATGGATGTCTTTGGTGTCGCCTCCCACTCTGCCTCCCAGGGGGGCACATTTTTAATTTCTTTACAACACCAGTCGTGTGACACATCATTTGAAAGGTCTGCAACTGCTTATTCATACCATGGGGTATTGGCGAGCGCAGCAAGCAGGGGTAGCCAATAATTTGGAATCGCGAAGCGATTACGCGGGGGGTTGGCGAGCATAGCGAGCAGGGGGGCGGGGCCCCCCTAGTACTTTTAAAATGAATCTGATAAATATATTTGTTTAAACTCGATCCTGTCGCGGACGCCAATACTTTTATGTATGGACAATATACTAATCGTAACACGATAGTAATTGTTACCTCTACGACTCTAATTTTTACTATTTAATATCTTTCGATAAACTTTAAATTTTTAATGGAAAATGTTACTCACATTTAGTACCTTTAGTAACTCGTATTGCTGCGATGAATCACAGCACCTACGGTGAGTAAAAACACTAAGTCTAAAGCAATAAAACTTATATGGAAAAAGACCAACAACATTTTTAATTTATCTATCTTTTTTTAAAAAAAATTAGAAAACAGGCTGTTGCCACAAAATACATCAAAATTTTGTTTTTCACAATTTCTTTTTACATGAGACAATCGCATACGAGCGTGCAAATAAAACAAAGTATTAAAATGTCAATTCAACTCAATGTTTCTTTTCTCTTTTTCTCTTTTTTCTACACTGTTCATTGCTGATCGCGTGATTTCCTAACACTTTACATTGAAATGCGAACGCATTGGATTTTTTAATGATAATCTATTATTTTTTGTTCTTGACTTTTTTAAAATGTTTTTTCGTTATTTTGAAATTTTCCCGAAAAACTTCGGCATGTTTGATATGTTTGCATAAAGCTCTAAATGATGTCTGTTATATAATTTAGGAGAAAACTATAACAATAAACAGTCTGCATTTACAATAATTACTTTGCTAAGATATCAACAACTCTATTTTTTAAGGCCCATTATTATTAATTCCTAATTCAAGCATGTAATTGTGAAATCCATGTAGATGACATTTTCATAATTTGCAATTTTTAAATAATTTTCTGATAAAACTTAATGAATCGGATTCAATGATCAAGTTTAAATTAAAAATAGGGAATGAAAATAGATTACATTTTCTTGATATTAAATTAATAAAGAAAAATTATAAAAAGAAATTTGATCGTACTGTTTGCAGAAAATAACCCAGATCTAACAACACTATTCCTTTTTATTGTAACTTACCATTTTCTTATAAAATTGCTGCCTATAGATTTTACGTTAATCGTGCTTTCGAATACCTTGAAAATGAAATTAATATAATTAAACATATTGCTTTGGAGAGTAGTTTCTATTCTCTACACCTTAATAGTTTAGTTAATTGGCCGAAACAATCCAGACAGAAGACGAAATTAAGTTTGAATAAATTCAGTTATTGCAAATTTGAATATATGCCACAACTTTACGAGAAATTGAGATATGCTTTAATTAAATGTAATATTAAATTAATAGCTAAACCTCCTGCAAAATTAAAAAAATAATAATTCATATGAAAATTGATCCAATTCTATATTATGGAAAAGCAGGTGTTTATATCATCCTATTCACTTATGTAAAATCAAATAAATTGATTCTATATTAGTCGGACTTCCGAAGAATTAAAAGTAAGATTAAAAGAGCATTTTTCTGATATACAATATAACAAATTAAAAACAGCATTATCCAGACTGCATCAAAAAGAATCTTTTATGATGCAGCTTCGACAAAGCCAAAATGATCTTTTCGACATCAAACTATTACTATTCAATTATCAGTGAATCGATTGATATTTTGCTTATATGTGATACTGTTTGTAATGACGTCGTTCTTTATAGTATTCCCTCACTTTGGTATAATATCCTTGGTGTTTCAATGGACTCCTCGTAACTTTGTTTGCGCACATGGACTCTTTGTGTTTTTGTTTTATATTTTACGTTTTCTATTTCTAGTCAATTTTCTTTTCCGTCCTTTGAAAATGGATGCCCTAAGGAATATAATCAATAAATGATATCTAATTTTCAACGCCTTTTACGTAATTATGTATGTATTTTAACACTTACAAACATGGCTTTATATATGAAAAAACAAGTTGGAAATTGCACGTGACACGTAGCAAATGAGGTGACGAAGTTTTAAAAATATTCAGATCTTGCTGTTGTAGTAGACAGTAGTTTGGATGCAGTACAGTGGTCGAAAGCTTTTTTTTTGTTCTGTAAATACACATGTAGTAAATTGAGTTACACCTCAGCAGCGTATATTATATTCATAATATGTGAAAATGTTTAATATAATTAAAACATGCCCCAAACATTGTTTTCTCGTATAACATTACGTAGTGGAATACTTTTGTGTGGCCCTGTGATTTAATAATTAATATTCTTTGCATCACAGATTGTGCAGAATGTATATGTATACTTCATAGATTACATGTTAATCTTATTATCTTCGAATGCGTGTAACATTATTAAAAATGCATTTGAAACGTTTTTCCCCATTGACCGTTATGTAACGAAATACTTTAGATTGTCCCTGTAAATGATCTATTCATCCGATTTTCATAAAATTTCAAACGATTCGACAAAATTATGTAATTATTATATACTTTAAATTTCAAACGATTAAAAAGCATTTGAAACTTTTTTCCCCATTGGCCGTAATGAAACGGAATACTTTTGATTGTCTCTGTTATAGATCTATGCGTCGGATTTTCATAAAATTTGAAATGACTCGACAAAATTATGTAATAATTATATATTTTAAATTTCATACGATTAAAATGCATTTGAAACTTTTCTCCCCCGTTGACCGTAATGTAACGAAATACTTTTGATTGTCCCTGTAATTGATCTATGCATCCGATTTTCATAAATTTGAAATGACTCGACAAAATTATGTAATAATTATATAATTATGTAATGTAATAATTATGTTATGTTATGTTAATATTTATGTTATGTAATAATTATGTAATAATTATTTTAAATTTCAAGCGATTCGGTTGGGTAGTTTTTGAGTTGTTATATGCGGACACACAAACGGACTGAACGAAAACTACAGGTGCTACGTATTTACATAGTTACGAACGCACCTAAAACGGTATTCATGTATGGAAATTTGATGTATGGAAATTTCTGTAAGATACTAGCTAGCATGCATCACAATAATAAAATCATTCTATAATGGGTTCTCATTAAGCAAAGCAAAAATTTTTTTGAATAGTTGAAAATTAATTAAAAAAAACTATGCATGAGAGGGTTAGAAAAATTCTTAAAAATCTAATTTATAATTATCATTTACTGTACATTTTGAGATTTTTAAAATATCGAAATGTTTCTTTTTATAAAGTAATATTATTTTGAATAATTTTCTAAGATATACATCCAATGACATTTTTGGATTTGGAAACATCAAAAACTACTTTAACTATGAAATAAAACATATTTTACGCTTTTTTTAGAAACAAAAACTGTATGGCACTGCTAAATTGAATTAGAAGTTTAAATATAGTTAAAAATATCTTTAAGTAAATACGAAATCCCTAATTAGATATAATATAAAGGGAATTTCGATAAAACGATGGCCGAGAAACTCGATTGAATGCATTTAAATGAGAACTAATGTAAATTTACACGAAGTCTCGTTTTTTTCTCCGTTTTTACAGACATTTTTAACAGTGAGTTTATCTTTGTCTATCTTAAAGGAATATTAACCACTTAAATAATCAATATTTTTGAAAAAACTTTCAAGTAATATCTATTTTTCATGTATTTTACATAATTTTTAGATTGTCGTAAAATTTACATTGTCCGCAAGACGTAAAAGATATTCAAGGAAGCGGTTAATCTTACTTAAAATTTACAATATTGTTTTTTTGTTTTGTGAGAAAACTCTTTACTGAAAGCGCTTTAAGAATTGAAAAATGTTGAAATGAAACAAATCCATAAGTAAAAATATCTATGAAATTTCTATTAGTCATAATGCAATTAGTAGAATCATGATTAATAGCTAGAATGAATAGCACATACTATGCTATTCGTGCAATAGTATGCATGCGCAATATACTATTCATGCTATTAGTATCATCAATAAGTCTAGCGTTACATTATTAATAAACTTAAATTAACCATGTTGTTATAAAGAAAAAAAATCTCTCTACTTTATACTTCCAGAATTAATTTAAGTCTTGTACATTTCTTTTAAAATTTTGCACAATACTTTGTTTTAAAATATCAGTTATATATTTATCAGATAACTGATTTACTGCAACTATTACATATATTTTCCAAAAAGTATGAAACAAAAATCAGATTTTCAATTTAGTTTTATTGTGTTATTAAGAAAAAATATAAAACAGTACTGAAATAAAGTATATCTTTAGAGTTCATTCGGACACTCAAAACAACATAAGACTAACACTTGAGAGGATTTTCAAGAGGAAAATCAGATTTTTTACTTTCAGCTTTTCTATAATTCCTTCACAAAACAAACATGTCTTTAATCCTACAGCAAGCATCTAATTGACATTGGGAAGCTTAGAATAAGATGGAGATTACTGAAAATTTAGAAAAACATATGCTTCACAAAAACAACTTATAACAAATGAAAGAAAATCTACTGTAATAGTTAAAGTAATCATTATATATTTCAAGTAATACAAATGTTTTTTTTATTTTAGCATGTAATCTTTGTATTCGGCTGCGCAATTTTTTAAGAAAGTTTAACTATTTTTATTTTTACAGCACCAATTTTTGGAAATATAAAATTAATATTTTTTACTTAATAAATCTTGAAATAATAATAATAATAATAAGCAATATTTTACTTTAAATGTACAAATTCCATTTTCTTCTATACAATAATAATATTATAAATCTGCTTGTTTTTCGATAATAAGGTTGCAGTGGCAAAAGAGTTTGACATGCGTGTATTAGAGGCTTAAAAATATGAAAACTGCTATGCAATAAAACACTCATATATTAAATCGCATTCGATAGAAAAATATCCGTTACAGATAAGTTTTCTTCGTATCGGGTATATCGACTGTTATAATTGTTTTATACTGAGTATTCTTCCCTCACATAAAATTGTACTCATTTGGCATGGGAGGACCCATTTTGCCTTTGATTCTTTTTAGAGATATACTTCAGTTACACTATATTTTAATTTTATTGCCTAGAAATTTGCTTTTCTTTATAAAGAATAAAATTCAAATTTTAATTGTATAAAATGGCTATTTAAAAATATTTATTTGTTTGCAGAAATTGTTTGGGCTGGGCAAATTTTAATGATACTTGCGAGAAACAGGCCACTCCTGGACTGATTTTCATACGGGCTATATGGAAACCGAATCAGAAAATTTTGACTGGATCTGAAGTTTAGGAAGAATCTAGTTCAATCTTGGAACGAGATCAGTATGGAAAAGTAAATTTAGGCCAGACCCGAGTCTTCAGAAAAAAAGTAATGTCTGGTCAAAGCCCGAGTACTGTGAATAAGATTTGGCACGCACACGTCTGCTGCCATCTATATCATGCTGACTCTGTGTTCTCTGATTCTTGTCTACGCACATATCTCTTGTAAAGTAATAATTTATTGAATATTACTCTAGATAGTAAATAAAAATATTACAATATTAAAATTAATTGTTATACTTACAGAAAATCGGGGTATTGAAATATATATATGATACAACGTGGTAATTTTCACTCTTTTGATTTATTGCTATGCAAAATTATTTTCAGGATGTAGTTATATTGAAGTAGACTGAGCTCTATGGATAGTAACCTCTTACCTACTACTCGTAAGTGTTCTTTTAAAACACAATTATTGATTTTTATTTTATTTTGTTTTGTTTTGGAAAATTGCGTGTGTTCATTAACTTTTGGACTACAGTAAAGGATAATAATTAAAAAAAAATAAGAAAATAATTTGCTGTTATATTTTATTCGTTGAAAATCTTAATTTATTTGCTTTTCATAAATGAGTTTCACAAATTGATTGTCTCTGTGTCCGGTCATAAGAGAAATATATTGATTACTAATAATTCAATATCACTTATGAACAAAGGGGAATTTCACCTGAAAGCATAATCTGTTTCCTAATTATCAAACCCTTTGATAAATCAGAATGCTTACCTGTCAAGTGAGTCAGAATACTCACTATATTGTATATTAATTGAAATAAGCATCATATATAATTTAAACATTAATTCTCAAAATTAATTAATACCCAATGTTGTACAAATTCCATAACTGTTACTAATTTATTAGTAAAACTCAATTCTAAAAAAATAGTAATTAAAATTTTTATTTTTTTAAAATGTCTTGAAGATACAAATTAAAGTTCTATTATGATATTAAAATTTGAAAATGTTTTTGGAATTTCATTTTACACTGTTTATGATGTCTCAATTCCTAAATATAAATTAATCATTTTTTATGCCTGAATTATATAAATTATCCAAAATGATATTCAATTTATATTTAAATATAGCATAAAGTTATAATCTTAATTCCTGTCATATTTTTTCTTTATTTATTATACTTTTTAAAGTATTTTAATTTACAGAAACAGAAAAAACATAGTAAGGAATAAAATATAATTACTATTTAAACATATACTACCTTTTTCAATATATTTTTTACAATTTTATTATGCTACAAGATAAAATTTGAACGCAAATAAAATTTCTGGATATCAACTTAATTTCCATATTTTACTTTTTAAATTATTTTTAATGAATTCGTGTACAGAGATACTAATAATTTATACAAACCATCCAACAACTGAAATTTCATATTTAATTGACTCTTAATAATTAATTTAGTATCGATTTTTTTGTACCAAAGCACACAATAATAAAAATTTCACCCTGTTTCCATAAATAGTCAACAATGGTTGTAAAGGAAATAACAAGAAAAATAAACCTCTACAAGGATCATATTTTTGAAACATTTCGTAAATATATGCTAAAATTATAACTTATAAAAACTTATATTTTTCATCAGACATTGGAAGAAAAATATGTAACTACAGATGAAAAGTTAACTAAACATTTATACTTTCTAAAATTAGATTTTCGAGCCGACAACAAACCACATCTCAAATACACATCTTTGTGTATTTGAGCAACTCTCAACTGCTGCAAAGATCAGCTTCGAAAAGAGAATGTTGTGTCAAATGATGATTGCGACACATTTTGAGAAGTTTTGTGTTTCTGTAAATAAAATTATTATGCATTAACTCCCATGTAAATAAGTTCACTTTCAATATAAGTATTCTATTTAGATAGTGTCATTGATTTTGTGTTTAACTAAAGAAGTCTCTATATTAATAATTCGTTTAATCTGTAAAGGGTCTTCTAGAAACAATCGGAGTTCTACAAAGCATTTATCATTGACCAGAGCACACTCTTTGAGACTTTTCATATCATTTTCCTAAAGATTGGAATCCTTTATGCATGGTCAAATTATAAAACATGTATTTACATAGTATTTCTACTTTTTATGTTTATTTTTTTATTAACTATTTTAAAAATTGTTGTTTTCTTCAATAGAGAACTAGAAAATCTAAAGTATATCTATCTGAATCTTTCTATTGGTTGAATCCCGCAACGTACTTTTCGTTTTTTAATTGTTGCCACGATGACAAAAAAATAATAAAACTTTAAAAATAATAATATTTTGAAAACAAGTTGTGATAAAGATCTTAATCAAATTTCATTTAACAGTGCGTTGATCTCTACACAACGGTGTAAAAATTGAAAATTGTGTGAGGTTTAGAAATTAAACAATTTGTAGTTCCGAAAACTGTAAAACTGAAATTTCATATAAAATTTGTTTACGGCGGATCCAAAAATATTAATGTTTAATCCATATCGTACGTAATGTGAGGCATTCAGCAATCAGTCTGATAAACTCCATGAAATAAAAATGCACATTTTAAAATATTAAAGTTGTCTATATTTCAACTATTGTTTTTTTATCATTGGTCTAGGAAAATTAATGTTTAATTCTTGGCGTAAGTAATATATGATTCATTATGATCATCATAAAAATGACGTTTATGATTACTATTAATTTAAATGTAGAATTTATTTATAAGTTTTTAAAATTTTGATCTTTAAAAATATCATTTTACCAAATAGTTGTTGTAATTTGTTAAATTGCCTTTTCACGTGTATCACTCCGTATTGGATATTTCAAAACGTTTTCAATATACTTTCCCTCTTATGAGATTTTCTATCTTAAGACCATTTTCTATTATATTTAAAGACACAGGCATTTATTTCCTTTCCCGAAAATTCAATTTCATGAAATTGGAAATCTTTTAAATATTATAAATTGATTTTCTCGCTTTGCGCTTTCATTTCTTTTCTTTTCCATTCATATTCTTCTAACGGCAAAAGTATCCTGAAACGGTGTTACTCTCCATAAACATGAGCTAATTTGCAGGTAAAAATTTAAAAAGGATGCGCCCGTTTGAAGCTATTTTTTAATTATTTGGAAAATAGCTGTTGTCCTCGGTGGAGAACTGGGAAATCTGAAGTATATCTGAATCTTTTCACTGGTTGAATTCCGCAACATTTTATTTTATTCCTTTTCTGGTGGCTCCATGTTTTATATCCAAAAATGGAAAAAATCTGTTTTTTATTTTATTCGTTTTCTGATTTTTTGCATATTTAATGTCCAAAAATATAATACTTCTTTTGCCACGATGAAAAAAAAAATAATAAATCTTAAAAAATAATAATAATTTGAAAACAAATTGTAATAAATATTTCAAACAAATTTCATTTAAATGTGCATTTATTTCTCTACGTAACGGTGTAAAAATTTAAATTGAGTACCGTTTATAAGTTTAAAAATTTGCTATTCCGAAAATTGTAAAACTGAAAATTCATTTAAAATTTGTTTAGGATGGGTCCAGGAATACCAACGTTTAATCCATGTCGTACGTAATATGAGGAGTTTAGAAGTCAGTCTAATTAACTCCCTCAAATAAAAATGCACATTTTAAACAGTGAAAGTTGTATATCTATAAACTACTGTTTTTTTATCATTGGTCTAGGATTATAAATTTTTAATGCATGGCGTATGAAATATATGACTCATTATGTTCATCATAAAAAATATGTTTATTATTAATATTCATTTAAATATAGAATTTGTTTAAAAGGCTTTAAAATTTTGGTCTTTGAAAATATCCTATTACCAAATAGTCGTTGCAATTTGTTAAATGATACTTTTTTATTCCACGTGTATCACTCCGTATTGGATATTTCAAAACGTTTTCAATATATTCTCTCGCTTATGAGATTTTCTACCTTAAGACCATTTTCTAATGTATTTAAAGGCAAAAGCATTTATTTCCTTTCCCGAAAATGAAATTTTATGAAATGGGAAAACTTCTAAATATTTTAAATTGATTTTCTTCTTTTCGCTTTCATTTCTTTTCTTTTCCTTCGATATTCTTTAACTTACGACAAAAGTATCCTAAAACGGTATTACTCTCCACAACCTAGAAAATATTTGCAGGTAAAAATTTAATACGATATACCCGAGCGAAGCAATTTTTTTTCATCAATTTTTAATGAAATTGTAAAGAAATATAATAAAAAATGTATTTATTGTTCCATGTTTGCAATTATATTTATTAAATTTAAAAATAACATTTCATTTTTCATTGTACAATTTTAGCAAATCTGATTATTGAAACTCAGTTCTGAATTAACCTATATTCAATGAACATATATTTAATGACACATTTTAAAATAAATAAATCGTTTTACTCAATGGTACTGCATTGCTTTTTAACTAAAATGTTTTAATGAATATGCGGGAAATATTCACTTTTTAAATAGTATTGGCTAAATATCAGCTATCTTTTGGATATATTTACTTTTCATTTGAAAATTTACTCATTAATTACACATCTAGTTGTTACTAGGTATGGACATTTTATTCTTTAATAGCTCTCTCACAATCAAACAAACACCAACCCCCGCCCCTCTCCCTAAAAATTTACAGATACTTAGATAAAAATCCAAGAACATATTCATTTGTGTTCCCTGAATTTAACTGTGATATATATTTTTTTCCAATATATATTTTAACTTATACAAGAAAAGTAAGTTAAAAAAAAAGATTAATATTTGCATGCATGAAGAATTCTAAAACTTTATTAAAAGAATCTATAAAAAGAACATTAGTAAGGAATGTGGATATCTTATTTTCAGGCACAATTAAAATAAAAAAAGAGATGTAAGCCGTCGACATTGAATGATAAAATAAGTATTAAAATATCTTCATCAATTCTTTCTTCGTTTCAATTTAATTTCTTCTGAAACGCATCCTTAACTTAATTGGATGCTTTTTGAATAATTTTCAACGTTGAAATCTAATTTATAGTTCATTCGAATATGAATGAGTAGTGAAAGTGTGCTTGGAGGTTATCTAAAATGAGCATTCATTTAAATTGATGGCTAAATACATTAACATGATTTAACGATTAATGTTATATCTATCATTAGCATTTTATATTTTATGTAAACAGTTTCAGAAAATGCAATTATCATATTTCAGCTCTGGATATTCCTTTTTAAATATACGCTCAGTGAATGTGCAATTAGTAAGACATTTAAACTTAAGTGTAACAAATATTTTAAATGCGATTTGCTTTTTATTTTAAAATTTCATTTAAAATATTTTAATGACTATGCTTTGGAAATGTGCTGTTGAAAAATTCAGCTTTAATTGATATAGTAGTACAAGCATTAGTGTATATGTGGAACAGTTTGGAACATAATTTATATTTGGATACAGATCCTCATTTATAGGCTTTATTTTCGGATAATTGAATTTTGGGCTTATTCCATCCACAGTCACTTTTGGAATGTTCAAGTTAGGTTTTCTCACAAATGTTGCTCTGTATATTTAAATATTACAATTATGCACATCATATTTTGATGGCATTTGGGCGCGCACAAACTTTATTTAATGAACCTGCTCATTTTTCATACAATATTTTGATTGTAAGGTATTGTGTACAGTACCGTTTGTCATGCATCCTGAAAAAAACATACTTTAGTACATTAAATTAAGCAAATTATAACTAAAAGACTAAGTGAAGTTTTTAATTGTTGTCATAAAAGCCTTAATATCTCTAGGACTATATGTGCTATCCTCATTAAAAAATAACAGTTTTTTAAATGAAGGTTCTAAAATTTTAACGCTTTTGCGACATTGGTTTGTAGAGGGTTATCCAAAAGATTTTCGTTTTTCTTCATATTTTTTCAGTCCGTTATGGTATTTCAAGGGGAAAATCTTCGAGTAAATATATAACGTCTATTATGCTGTTTACAGACATGAATTTTTAGGATAAATACTCATATACTTTTCTAGGTATTTAACAATGCACCTAAAATCGCAAGTAACCAATCACCATTGGCAATATAATATATACACTATATAGCCAAAGTTGACAGACCATTTGCGATTTTAGACATTTTGTTATATATCTGCAAAGAGACATGAGAAATTATCCTGAAACTGTGTGTAAACATAATAGTACAGATCATACATTTCCCTGAAGATTTTTTCCCGAAACTCCACAGGAGTTCGTCAACAAATTGAAAGAGAACGAATATTTTTGGGGTGACCCGGACAAAACTAATGTAGCAAAAGCTTTCAAACTGCATGATTAAGTGGATTAGTGTCATAAACTGTGTTCATTTTCATGCGGAAATCATGTATACTCGTAGAAAAATAAATGTTTTTATAAAAATAGTCCCAAAAGATTTTTGCTTATAATTTGTAGCGATCTTAATGTTCTTTTCCGATAATATGACAAATAATATTATACACAATATCCTGTAATCAAAAATAAAAAATAATTAAAATTCTATGAAAATTGAGCAAGTTTGCGAAATAATTTTTCATTGCGCATATGTAAGGGTTATAAAATTTTCAGTTGCATATTTGTTAGCTAAATGTATAGACCAACTTTTGCAAAAATCTCAGAAACATGGCTTGTAAATTATGAAACTGGTCTTTGCTAGAATAAGCTCAAAAGCCATTGTCTCCAAAATGAATTTAAAAACAGAGGTATATAGTACCCAAATATAGTAGTACGTGTCATCATACAAAAAACTAGTGGAACCAGAGAGAAAAGTAGAGCTCGTTTATTTTGCTACTGTTAAAATACATTCGAAAATTCCTTTTAAGATAAAAAATTTTCAAGAAATAAATAATCTTAGATACAACAGCTGTTATTTTAATAGACATTTATCAGGAGTTAGGTAATGTTGACATTTTTTAAGGCAAGTTAATTATTCGTGTAAAAAATTCTTATGTGTAAAAAAACAATCCAACATATAGCATATACATTTATACATAAATATAAACAAATCAGATAAAAAGAATTGAAGGTAATACGAACGTATGAGATTACAAACCTTACATTTTATAGGAGAATAACTTCAATATTTTTTTCAACGCGAGCGCTAGCATTCAGCTGGACCCACCATTAGTTTTCAACTTAAACTTGATGAAGCCAAGTAACCATGATTACGATTTTAGGTTTCGATGCTGGATTTCCTAACTCGGGATCGAAGTAATTCGTGAACAGGACCAGAAATTGCACTGCGAACTAAAGTTAAACTAAAATTACAAGTTAAACTTTGAAGTGGGTAAAAGATTACAAGCTATGAGACGGGTAAAATAAGGCATGCTTATATTCGATGTGCAAAATGTAAAAAAGACTCAGGATACGAATTTAGAATTATCTTAATTGCATGCATTATATTTTATGTTACATATTAAATGAATTCGAAATAGTTTTTAGATTCTACTGAAGGTTAAACTACTGTTCTTTAAATTAACAAGAGGGGTTGGGCAGCAGAAAATTAAAAACAGTACAAAAAATATAATTTAAATTTATGAATAAGTTTAAAGTGGGATTATATCTCTATTATAAAGCCTCTTTATGAAGTCTTCCTAATTTCGCTTTAAGAATGATATCTAACACTATCACTGAAAATTACAAGTAAAATTGTGAAAAAAAACAGCAGTCTGCGAGACGGCTGAAAGAAATTACGATTTAATTAAAACCTAGAATTATAAAATTAAGCATTCTTATATTTCATGTACAAATTTCAAAAGATAATTCGGTAAACGAAATTAAAATTAACTTATTAAATGAATAAAATTTTACGTTACATGTAACGAAATATTGTTACATGTTGTCGAGATTAAATTTTTTTCAGCTTTTTTTAAATATTCACGTGCTGCTGAAACGGGGAGGGTTAGAGAGGTGGTCAGAGTATCCTATAAAAATAAATAAATATATTAGTTTATTATTTAAAAATGTTGTTACAGCAATGCAATGACATCATCTTATTTATGAAAGGGATTACTGAAATAAAAAGTGTAGCTCTGAATAATATGTAAGCCTTTCATCCCTTTCGTAACGTCCCTTTCCTACTTTAAAATTCACTCATTTATAATTTTTATAACACACTAATTAGATTAATTTCAGATGTTATATACATTAACACATTTTTCTGAGTTTATGAACTGATAAGAACTTATAAACTTAATGCCATAAACTAAACACACATTAAGATAGGTATTTTTTGTGGGAAATGTGCATTTTTTATGACAAGTGGATGATTTTAGAAATTTACACACTTACCGATGTGTATATCATTAAGTGTTAATTAAAATAACGTACAAATATGTGTAAATTAAGGCATTTTTCACTATTTACACATTTATTTGTGATTTTCAAGTGATAACAAAATACATACTTAGTTTTGTAAATTAAAATACACATTTGCAAAATTTTGCAAAAAGTGGGTAATTTTCATGCCAGGTGTGTAATTTTAGGAATTTACACTCACATATATGTGAATTCGTCTAATTTACACTTTTATTTTTTAGAGTGCATAAAGCTCAGTCCACATTTTCATTTAACAAAAATTTGCGTAATATCATGAGCTTTACAGATAATCTGATTCCATTTCTTTTCAACGCACCTTTTTAGATTGAAAATATTTGCAAATTTTTACTGTAACATTTTTTAGATCGAGCTCTACTTTTCTCTCTAGTTCCACCAGTTTTTTTACGATTTCACAACTTTTTTTTATCCTTTCAGGAACTTCATCAACCAACTTCAACGAAAAAATATGAACTAGTATTAATATGAATTTAAAATTATTAAAAGACGTATTAGTTTGAAAAAATACCGGTAACAGCGCCAAGTTGGCGTCATTTTTGGCAAGTAAATTTAGTCGCCAGGTTTGGTAATATATCGCCAAGTTGGCAACAAACTTGGCGATATTTGGCGACATAACTGCCCCACCCTGATAGTAGTTCCCAAACAGTTTCGCGGTATCTATGCAGAATTTTTTTGTTCATTGGTATCTATACAGATTTTCATTCCTCCATTGTTATTTTTTTATATTATATAGAAGAATTTTTTTCTAAATTATCTCTTTGTAATTGTATATCTGCATTATAGTAACTATTTTCACTTCGAAAACATTCAAATAAAGGTGTGATGTTGTTTTAACGTACAGTTAGTTACAATTTATATACATGTTTATGAAAAATATGCATTTTCTGTTTCGAAGGACGTCAACTTCAAAAATGTAAAACTCTAACAGAAGAATATGAATTTTTATTGACTTATTAAAAAAGATCATTTTTTATCATTTCTTTTTTAAATTATTGTGCCTCTTTTTAGATGGTGGCAACTCGAAATAAATGATTAACTTAGCCATTAAAAAGGAGAGACTTCTATAATGTTAAATTATGGAAAGTATCGCGCTGTATAAATTTTAAAAGGGTGGAATTTCTTAATATTGGATATTTTTTGTCAGGATTTTCGTAGCGCACATCCCTAAATTCAGAGCTTTCGAACAAGCTATTACACGTCGCTGAATGTTTCGTGGTTCGGGTTTTAATTGAGTTGTTGAATTGAGACAAAACCGGTGTTCTGGATCTCCGTAACAAGTCGGTGGATCTGGATGAAATTTCACAAAATTTGAGGCCAAGGGTAAGACACTTCGCCTTTGCAATTGCGTCGCGATCAGTTGATTGGTTCCAAAGATATTAAGAGGCAAACTTTGGACATTAACATTAATGATGCCTCTGAGCTCTACTGTACAGAACTATCGTGCACTTTACTGACACTAATTAACGGATAGATTAATATAGCCTCTCATCGTTTTGCTTCATTTTGGGAATAACGGATTTTGTGCTTATTCTATCCACGACCACTTTCAAAAGTTTCAAGCTATGTTTTTGAGACTTTTACAGTAATTGCTCAATACATTTACCTAACACAATTTTCAAATGAAATTGTGATAGCCTTCATGCATGCGCAATGAAATGTTATTTATTAAACTTGTTTATTTTTTATACAATTTTTATTATTTTTAAAATCTGATTGCAGGATATTGTATACATTATTATTCCTCATATTTTCGGAAAGAACATTATTTTATATTAAGGACTTTCCAAATTATAAGCAAAAATCTTGGCCAACTTTGGGACTGTTTTTATAAAAACTTGATTTTTTTACGTGTATACATGGTTATCGACATAAAAATGAACATATTTTATTACAATAAATTATATAATTACAATCTACAGTTTTTACGCTTTTTCTACATAAGGCACAGGGTATTTTGACAGGGTTTTCCAAAAGATATTCGTTCGTTCTTAATTTGTTCACTGTCCCCTATGGAGTTTTGAAAAAAAATCATGTCGGAAATATATTTCGTGTACTAATATGTTTATATCTTTACAGTTTTAGGATAATGCCTCATGTATGTTTCTAGATATTTAACAAAAATTCCAAAATCGCAAATGACCGTTCACCTTTAGCCACATGGTGTATTCATTGATATTTGCGCTTACGTGTAATTAAAAAACATTCTTAATAAATCATTTTTCTCTAAACATATTGGTAGCTGTGGGAATACTCAATAAAATTGTTTTTATTAACAAATTTCTGTTACGTAGACATTGAAATTAATATCCTTAAAAGTCATTTCCACAAAGTTCTAGACTTTGAATGATTGCGAAATGTTTTATACTCATAACGAAAACATATTTTACATACACAAATTAAAAAAACATTTTCTAATTATTCTGGCTTAAATTTTAAATCTTTCAAATTTAAAATCCGTTTATATTATATCTTTTGTACATAAGAAAAAGAACAAAACTAGCAAAATCGTTTAAATTTAATATCCGCTTATATTATATCTTTTGGACATAAGAAAAAGAACAAAACTAGCAAAATTGTTTAAATTTAATATCCGCTTATATTATATCTTTTGTACATAAGAAAAAGAACAAAACTAGCAAAAGTTGATTATGTGTTTTATCCCTCTGAAAGGTCTGTCATAGTAAGTCATAAGTAAAGTCACCGAAGCAAAATTTGCAAAGCGCAGTGTTTCACCTCTTTGTCAGATGTCTTTACCTATGATCCAAGAGCAGAAACTGTAGGGGAATACATGTTGGGGGAAAAATGTGAAACCAGAAATTTGTAAAAGGATTTTAATTGCGGAGGGGGGGGGGGGGTCAAGCTACAAAACAAGTTTAGTTAAAAAAAAAATGATGGATTATTGATTTCCTCTTTAACAAGTACAATTGTTGTATATCGCTTTATTTTTTTTTATGTCCAGTCTAGAAGACAGATGGGAGCAAATTTTGTAGAGAGATGACTTTACATAACTCTTTAAAATTAAACCCTCGTCATCAGTGTTAGTGTTTTTTTTCTTTTATGCGCGTTTACTTTGCTGCATTCAGAGCATTAAAACATAATTTCATGTTACATTGACAACATGCGAAACTTCTTGTTCCTCGTCTGTGAAAGGTATTTTTCTCGAGATGTGTCTTTTTTCTTCCGGTTGAATAACAAAAAAAAATCATTCTAGCGTAATAACTATAGTTTTTCAATTCAGGATGTTTATTTCAATACGATGAAAATAAAATATTCTAGAATTTTTTTTTATCCTTCATATTTTGATCGTATAACTAAATACGATGTAAACAAATCTCATTTTTTTCAGAATAGAAACTTTAAAATACTATTCGTACTTGAAACAAATATGAATTATTTATGGTTTTTTTCCGTAAATTATGAACAAAGTTTAGAATTATTTCTTTTGAAGAAAATATGCCATCGGTGTATTTTTCAAAATTATGTATTTCCTCTTTAGTATTAAGTAAACTATTCTGAAACGTGTAATTCATACTCTTTAAAATGTGAATCAGAGGAACCTTTTCAATAAATTTTAAAATGTTCAAGATTTTTGTGAAATATTCATGATATAAAAGTCTTTCTGTTTATTTTCGTATTCTTCGAATTTCAGATTTTATCAAAACTTTAATTCGATGAATTATTTATTTCCTCTTTAAAAAGTTCAATTGTTGCATATCGTTTGACTTCTTTTATTCAAGTTTTAAATCAGAGGAAAAACTCTTCCATGAATTTTAATCTGTACAACGTACGTGTAGTATATTCATGAATTCAAATTTCTTGTGGATATTTCCGTAAATTATGAATTATATTTTATCTAGAAATCGTAAGTACTACTAAAAATATGTTGCATAATTTTCCTTTATTTGTCATTAATAAAATTCACGAATAGATAAGTCACTGGTTGACTAGTACACGGATGGTAGCAGTTTTGCTCCTTATACATTTTTATTTTTTTATTGTTATTTATTCCAAAATGCATCCTTTCTTTAAAAATAAAAAATTGTGAAAATGATAAATAAATAAATGCGGCTGTGATTTATGTACTATGCAATTTCATTGTTATATACATTAAAATTATGTTTAAATCTGTTGATTTTCATTTTTTCAAAGGTTTTAAATTACTTCTTCTCTGAATTAATGAAAGAGAGATAAATTTAAAAGAAACTTTTTTTAAAAATAATTAATTATGAATTGGACAAATGCACCCTAAATGATACTAAAAATATGCATGAAAATAAATACAATTGCTAATTGGTACACTTATAAAAAGAATATATTTAAAATTCATCAACGCTTCATTCGTTTCTATGAACGTCGTCTGGATACAATATAAAGACGACATGAGATTGCTTTGAGGCCTATAGCTGCAATGGCTGTCGTCTCGATTCATCCATTAAACGCAGAAACAGAGATGATACAGAACAATTTTTATTACACATATCCATTACATATTTTTATAACACTACAAAGGGACAACACAACATCCATGCCCGTACCCGGATTCAAACCAACAACCTTTGGTGTGGCAGCAGCTGCCGCTACCGACCACGCCACTTGGTCGACCATTATAAAGATGTTAAATGTAATTTAAACTTTCAAAATGTAAACACATACGTCCACGAGGCGTATTTTTTTCCAAGCACCTTCGTCGTTCCAAGCCCAAGCTCGCACTCTGATTGGTTGTTGTTCTCGGTACTGTTTTCACGTAACTTGGCGATAACCATACTTGGCGAAAAATACTTCGCTCGGAAGTGAACGAGTAAACCTAAAACCTAACCTACTCATTCTTATTCTTCCTTCATTCTTATCTTCGTGGTCTTGTGCTCTTGCTTGTAAAAACTATTAAAGAATACAGCTTTCAGTAAGACACGTTCCATCCAATCCAGTGCTCCAAGAGAAAGGTTACAGAAAGGTTCGGAAGAAAATAAAACTCGACGGAAGCATCTATCGCTACGCCAAGTATGATTATCGCCAAGTTACATGAAAACAGTGCCGAGAGCAACAACCAATCAGAGTGCGAGCTTGGGCTTGGAACGACGAAGGTGCTTGGAAAAAACATTACGCATAAAGACGACATGAGATTGCTTTGAGGCCTATAGCTGCAATGGCTGTCGCCTCGATTCATCCATTAAGCGCAGAAAGAGAGATAATACAGAACAATTTTATTACACATATCCTTTACATGTTTTTTTATAACACTACAAAGGGACAACACAACATCCATGCCCGTACCCGGATTCGAACCAGGAACCCTCGATGTGGCAACAGCTGCTGCTACCGACTACGCCACTGGGTCGACCATTATAAAGATGTTAAATGTAATTTAAAGCTTCAAAATGTAAACACATACGTACACGAGCATAGATGAGTTGAGATTGGAGTTCGTAAAATGCTTAAATATTTATAGCATATTGTTCCAGATTTTATGAACGGAGAATGATAAATGATCATAACAATTAAAATTGAACAAAACTCAGCTTCACATTTTGTAGATGTTCAGATTAACCGGAAAGTAAAACGTTTGTGTGTCAATATGCCTTTTAAATAAAAAATTATTGCATTTCAGTCTTTCACAGCACGTGCATATAGAATTTATTCAGATGACCATCTTAACAATGAAATTAATTTTATTTAAAAAGTTGCCTTAAATCATGGTTTTAAGGATTCGCACACTGACAAGATTATTCGGCAATATACTACTCCCCCTCCTTCATCCCAGCGTTTTGTCAATAGTTTACATGTTAAACACAAAAATATGCATTATGTTTCCATTATGTATGAAAAAATAAAAAAAAGTTCTTCAAGAATTCAATAAAAAATTACTAGCTATACCCTTTCCATATCTAATACAGCTTCTTAGTAACAATATTGGTAAAATTCATAATTATCAAATGGCTGGAGTTTATGAAATTCCAGTTATCCTCGCAAATAACGAAAGATTACTAAACATGGGTGAAACTACGCGAAATTTTCCAAAGAGATTTAAAGAGCACAAAAGAGATATTGCACAGTCAAAACAGAGTACAGCCCTTGCAAGATTATATTTTTCAAATGAAGGGAACAAAATTAATTGATGAAGCATAAATTGCAATTCCAAGCAAATATCCACATCTCAATAAAATTTTAGAATCCGTTTAAATCGTTAAGCTCGGGCCGCGAGCTTGTAATGATCATTTATCATACTACGTTCATACAATCTGTCACAATATGCTATAATTATTTAAGCAGTTTACGCACTCTCATTTCAACTCAAATATGCTCGTGGACGTATGTGCATACATTTTGAAACTTTAAATTACATGTAAGATCTTTATATTGTATCCTGACAACGTTCGTAGAAATGAACGAAATGTTGATGAATTTTTAAGACTTTCAAAAAGGAGAGGAGGTTATCAATTCGACGCGTATGTATTTTTTTTATGTATGTTCACCGATTACTCCGAAACTTTGCAACCGATTTCTGTTATTTTTGCTTTAAATGAAAGATAATGCTCTCGAATTGGTACCACTTCGGTTTCATCGAAATTGGTTCAGTACTTTTTTTATTAATTAGGCAAAAACTAATGAAATTAGTGATTTTTCGCCAATCAAAAGTGTTAAATTAGTTCACCGTACAGACTGCATACAGAATGGCCGAGCGGTCTAAGGTGCGGAATTTAACCTCTGGTTCTCGAAAAAAAAAATAGCATGGGTTTGAACCACACTCCTGCCATAATTTACATCAATGCATATTTTACCATATTTTTTTCCGTATTACAATTTTTATTATTAACCCACTTCAGAAAAGGAAGAGGAAGTGATGAATTCGACGCATATGTATTTTTTCTATTTATGTTCACCGATTACTCCGAAACTATCCAACCTATTAATTTGTTTTTTGTGCTAAATAAAAGAGGTTATTCTCGAATTGCTACCACTTCCATTTCATTGAAATTGATTCAGTATATTTTTAGTAATTTAGCAAACACTAATAAAATTGGTGATTTTTCCCAAATTAAAAGTAACATGGACTTTTAATAAGCTGACCGACTGGAGTGCTGTCAGGATGGCCGAACGGTCTAAGTCACCCGATTTAAGCTCTGATTCTCGAAAGAGAGCGTGGGTTCGAACACCACTATTTTTAATAATTTTGCACATAATAGTAATAAGAAATAAAATTAAGAGCATAGTATTTACCATGCGTATTATTATATTTGTGTACATTAATTTGATTTTTTGGAGTCGGTACCAGCTAAGCAAATTTCAAAATTAAAATTAAAAATCAAATGCAAATTGTAAACGAATAAAGTTACATTTTTAACTAAATATTAAATCTTAAAAAACTCGTAAATACTTGGATGTGTGTCTATTGGAAAATTACATGTAACTTGGCTTGGCTGGCACCGACTCCAAAAAATCAAATTAATGCACATAAATATAATAATACGCATGGTAAATACTACGCTCTTAATTTTATTTCTTATTACTAGTATGTGCAAATTTATTTTTCACTTTGCAGTAGTTTTTGAAGTCGGTTCAATTTTTGGTAGAAAAGTTTATTAATTGTATTTTAAATATATTCTTTTTATAACTATACCATTTAGTAATTTTATTTATTTTAGAACATACATTTTAAAAAAGCTTATAAAATACCTAGCTTTTATTGTATACCCATACTGGGATTTACTGATACCATTTGAAAATTTCCAACAAAGCGAAAAATTGACCAGGCCAGGAATCGAACCCAGATACTTGGCTTACAAGGCCAATGCTTTACCTGTTAAGCTAACTGGACGATAGCCGGTAGGGATTTATCACTCAGACAACCTTATTATTCATAACATTTGGTCTGTCATTTAGACAGCTCGGCAGAATAAACCGCAGTTAATGGAACTCCATGTAATGATGGATACGTGGATATACAATTATTCTAAGTGTTAAATAATAGTATGTCTACGTATCCATCGTTACATCTACGTATCCTTTGTAACCCTAGATTTTTTTTCGCTTGTCGTTTGCTTGGAACGGTTCTCAGTGGCGAGCACCGTAAGAATTATTTTGTTGCAAAGAAAACATATAGTTATCAAGGAGGCTCAGGTCTTGATCGATACGGAAAAACATGCAAACAGAGCTCTCGCTTCGAGTCTATATAAAAACAGAAACATTCAATATAATTAATTTAAACTTTCTGTTATTTTTAATGTATGTTTGTAGTCTTATAAAATTATAAAATGAAGTTCTTCAATGTAATATAATAAAAAATATAGCAAAATTTATATAACAGAATTTTCTAAAAAGAAATGATGTGTTATATCATCATCAGTAAGATATCTTAACGTTGAATTGACAAAATAACCTAATTTTTGCTTTAAAATGATCAGGAAAATTTACTCTATATAATGAATTAAGGATATAACGATCTCACAAAAAAATTATTAAAAAAACTTTCAATTTTGAAAATTTAAACCCCCCTAAAAATATAGATTTTTTCATTAAAAATACTCATAATACTAAACCATCTAAAATATATTAATTCATTCTATAGATAATGATGTTATATGAATGCAAAAAAATAAGCCATTCCATCAAATAGTTTTTTTTTATCTTACGTAGAGTCGTCAAAAATCAAGTTTTGAGAAAACGCGACGTCGAAATTATATGGGTGCGGCTTTGAAAGTGTTGATACATATATGCTTATAACTCACTTAAAAATGCAAATATTTTTATGCGGTGTTTTGCATAGAGTTCAGAATTAATTGAATAATTAAAATAGATCATAAAAAATCATTTTTTGAAAGGTTTTCAAGCTTTGAGCCCCCTTAATTAATTGAATTATTATTTAAGAAATAATTACAGTCCACTCATTTGAGTCCACTCACTATATCTAGCTTATATCATTGTCACAAACAATCTAAAGATTTGTGAAATTCCGTGCATTAGTTCTTGAGATAGATTTATTGGAATAATTCTGAATAATGCAACATGACAGCATCACATGTCACGCAATTTGCACCGCATCATGTTATGTTAAGTACTAATTAAACTAAAGTTTTATGAAAATCCATGAACTAGTTCTTGGGATAAAGCTATTGTGGAAATTGTCAATAACGTGTCATAGCAGTGACACCTGTGATATACACAAAAAACTAATGAGATCTAAATTATATATAGTTCTAACAGAATCTAACATTTTGTGAAATTCCGTGCATTCGTTCTTGAGATAGAGCGCCCATAAATTTTTTGTTACATTTACAGACAAATTCACAGACAGACTGACAGTCTCACCGACAAGCATTTTGAAAAAAAACATCTTTTTCGGATTCTCCGACAATTTTAACGTGTAACTGTGAAAAAACAGTTGAAAACTTTGAAAATTTCCATGAATCCAGTATTTTCTTATCCAGTATTTACTATAGAAGAAAATAAAATGAGGTATGTGTAGAAAAAAAAAATCCAAATTCCGTTAACTCATAAGATATCGAATCCATGTAATTCTATTATAAATTTAAATATTATATACATCCTTTATGTTGACACGTTTTTTATAGGGCCAAGTCTTTTAATAAAACCATAAATAAAAAATTAGGGGTTAAAGAAAAGAAATATCGTATTAACATGATTCTGATAAAACCAGCCTGAATAAAAAAAAGGATAAATTAATTTAAAAACTCACCAAAACCGGAAATATAAAATTGTAAAAATGGGCTTATCTGTAGTCTTTGTTATGTTTTTATTGGTGAAATTAGTACTTCACTTTGAAATAAGTACCTACACGCTTAGCTAACAGGAATGCTGCATAATGGAAATCATTGTCTTAAATCATTTTCGCTGTTTACAAAACTTATTGAGCACAAATACTAGTTGTGTTTCAAAATTTATATTTTGCATGCAGAATATTTCAAATATATTTCAAATTTAAAAATTTAAACCGTGCGCACAGCAGCGTTCTTGAAATTTAATTCATAATTTTTTGCTTAAAACAAATTATGAAATTTCTGCTAATTTAATGAAAGATATTATTATCTTGTCATAATTATTATCAATACTTTATTATATTCAATTTTTTTTTTAATTTATGAAAATGCATGTCTTATTTAATTTATCTGAATATTTGTGCATTTGTTTCTATTTAAAAGCAAGTGTCAGAAGAAAAATATTTGCAGACCCAGAATCATAAGTCTTTTATATAAATAAACTAAATAAGATGCAAATTCATATATATTCATATGCCGACGTCTCGATGTGCTCCTTAATGTCTTTTTGATTACCTTCATGCCAGAAGTACCTTAATGTCAAAACGTTGCAAGGTAGTTGATGAACTCAGACCAACTGTCATTTAGAAAGAAAATCGTTATCTTAATCACTAAGTTCATGTCGTCCTAATTTTCTCCTTCGCAATTTCTTTCGAATTAATTTTTTTCTTCGCATTATTTCATTATTTTTTTGTTTTAATTTTGCGATTAGTACTTAATCTTAAATAAAAAAATCTTTAAATTTAGATTAGAGGTTAAGTATAATTTTTATTAAAACAATGATTTGACTTTCACTGTCTACTACACTGTAAAAAAAAATTTTGTACATCTACAAAACTAGTTTTTGTAAAGCTACAAAATTCTGCAAGTTTACTAAAATTTATCTGTAACTGGGTATAATATTTAGCACTAGCATAGTACAAATACATGAAATAGCTTATTGTCCCCTGTCAGAAAATCAGGAAGGGCTTAAATGATAACGTAATCACTAGTCACGGAGCCACAGAGGCGTGAAATGCATCCATTTTGAATTGGAAATACTAAGAGGTAATTTTTATTCTTTGTGAGTTAAAATTTTATTAGATTTCAATTCCACGTGATTTATCATGAGTAAAAATCAAAAACTCAGAAAAGACTACTTAATTTTTAGTTATTGGCAAGCTAATCTTTCAATTATGTTCTGTTCATTACATATTTATCTTTCGGTGAAATAACTATTCTTTACGTCTGTGTTTAATACATCTGAAATTTCTAATTTTTTATGTAATAAATCAAATTCAGCTGCTCTTTTTCTGAAATTTCACTTCCCTTTCTTGTCCCCTTCTCCACAATACCAAAATTTAAAGTGTTTAAAACTTGCTTTAAAAAAATTATTAGGGGAGAGTGGGGATGAATGGGACAACAGAAATTTATATATGTTTCCCAAATATAAATAATTTGATAATTTACCTGACTGATGGCAGTACTGAGGTCATTCAACAGACATTTCTCAAAATATATTTCCTTATTTTTTATATACTATATATACTATATATATTATATAAGACGTATATAATTAAAGGTCATTTTAAATGTCATTTTTGTTTGATTGGGCTAAAATTATCTGATAACGACAAACTTTGTTATACTTTTACTTACCCATCATACGTAGTATAGGGTAAGTCTTGCAATCGTTTTGAAAATTGAAATTTTTTTTGACGGATTTACACGTTTTAGATAGTGGAGATTCCGAAAAACATATTTTTAGAAAAAAAATTTTGCCGTCCGTCTGTCTGTCTGTCTGTCTGTCTGTCTGTAAACGCTCTATCTCCCGAACAAATTGAGATAGAGATTTGAAATTTTGTATGTAGTTAGAATGTAAGAATGGGACGAACCCTATTTAATATCAGCAACCTCGATTATCCGGAACTATTTTTTCGGACTCTCGAAAAATTCGTTCTGATGAAAGGTATACAAAAATTTTCGAATTTTTTTGTTCTAAGGAATGGACATAAAAGGCAATAAAATAACACACATTTTGCATATAGAACGAAATTGATCGGATTATTAGTTGCCGAGATATTTGTAATCTTGTTTTCCACATTCTTCGATTTTTCATGACCCTGTATGTCATTAAAATTTTAATTCAAAAGTATATTTTAATTGGAAATGAGACGCTTAATCCGAACGCAGTTAATTGTTAGTTAATAGAATTATTATTTTTGGAGTTATAAGGATGTTTCATTTACGCAGTTCGGTACTGCTTGAGTAGTTTGGCGTTTTATATAATTTGTCGAAATTGGTACATCAGCAGTTCTTTAATAGAGCATTGCTATGTATATTAACAATATTTAAATTTTGTTTATGAATTGCAATGCATTGTATAAATAGTTTCACATGTTTTATTTTCATATACATATCCATGATGGGTAAGTATTACGGTGGCCCCCAACGACTAGTTTTTTTGTTATTTACTATCGTGGGGGGGGGGACGGGAAGTAAACACTATCTACTAACCTTGAAACAAATTACTTTAAGAAAAGATTATTTGCTGAGGGGGCAACGTTTTAATTTCCACAACGGAAGGATAATTTAGAAAATTGCTTATTTATCTATTTATTATTACAATATAACAACGAATATGACAAAACATAAAGATTGAAATATGATTTGCATAACGAATTTAAAACAAATAAATTCATTTCCTTCACATTCATTATAAATCCAAGAATGGACATTTATTAATATATTTCATTCAGTTAGTTTTAAGTTTAAACTTAAATTTTTGGTCAAAATCAAGTTAAACCACTTGAATATTTAAAAAAACAGATACATAGAACACACAGAAAACATAAATTCTAAAGAAAAAAAATTATATTCTATACTTTATATTCCATTTTAATTTGCAAATATTTGTATTGCATATTTTGTATCATGCTTATTTTGAGTGTCTACAAATTGGTAAAGCTTATGTAGATTACAAAAACATAAAAAATAAATGATTTATTTCGATTTAATTTAAAGAGAGTTTTTTGAATATTAGTATAATCACATTGTTTAAATTTTGCCTGTATTTTTTAAATAATCAATCGGATTAACATATTTCCTACAAAAATTTGACGTTAAACGTAGAACTAACGGAATGCAATAAATGTCACTTTTCGGGCTTAAAAAACGTAACAAATAAGCTGATTTGTTTTTCATTTGTTCTTCAAATTAATTTTTTTATTGTTTTCACATTTGTTATTTTGTTGCAATAATAAATAGATATTTAAACAATTTTTTACATTATCCTTCCCCGATAAAAAATAAACGTCTTCTCTCTCAGTAAATAATCAACAGAGCTTAGAAGTTAAATTAGGTTTTAAATGAAAAAGTTGTAAAAAGCAAAATTTATTAGTTGTTTAAAACTAGAAAATTTAAAATTATTAAAAAAATTTTAAATGGAAAAAATACATTAGTTTACAATATATATATATATATATATATATATATATATATATATATATATATATATATATATATATATATATATATATGCATATATATATATATATATATATGATTGTAAAAATACTGGTTTCATTGGTTTATTTAATGGTATTGTCTGATTAACTTTGGATGTATTTATAAAAGTATATATATATATATATATATATATATACAGTTTTTAGAATTATTGAAAAAAATTCTGTCCTACTTACTATATTGTAGTTGCAATAACTATTTTATCATCAAAACGTATAATCCCAACCCGGCCTGAAATTCACGCTATTTCCCCAGGCTTATGTTATTGTATTGTACTGATTAATTAAAAAAAAACATACACTCCCACATTCCTCCAAAGTAAGTTATTAAAAAATACAGAGGTCATTCAAAAGCAGAATATAAACACACCCCGTCCGTAAATATCAAACTTTATCCTTTATCTGTTTGAAAGGGAAGGTGCACATTTAAATGTTAGAAGTTCAAAATATGCAGATTATTATTTAAAAAGGATTGGCTGGATAGAAAAATTGCAAAATTTATTATATTACTATTATTTTTTCACGGAAATATCATATAAAGTCCCACGGAAACAACGTCCACTGGTTTTATTCAAAAAAAAAAAAACAATTGTTTCGGAAAAAAGGGCTACTTTGACGGCAAAATTTCTGATCAATTAGATTTCGAGATAGGTAAATTCTGGTTGAGAAAAAAAATATATATGTATCAGTCAAATTTCCTCGATTACTCCGTGAAGAGTGGGGATTATAAAATGTTAAAAACAAACGCTATAAATTTTTGCGTGCAGAATTTTAATCTGCAAAAGAAAAAAAAATAGATGCATTATTCAAGATTTCAAAGTCAAACCCCCATCTGATTCCCATTTGTTTGGTTATGGGGGTCAACTTTCATATCATTAAGTAACTGGTTTAAAAATAT
This sequence comes from Maratus speculifer, assembly GCA_964019185.1. Lineage (NCBI taxonomy): Eukaryota > Metazoa > Arthropoda > Arachnida > Araneae > Salticidae > Maratus > Maratus speculifer. The sequence goes on along the minus strand of OZ025297.1, from coordinate 17,737,860 downwards.
GTTACAAGTATTTTTTTTGTTGTTGTTTTTCAATCTGTTATATGTATTTCTCGAGTTATTTGACCATTTACCGACTTTTTGGACACATTGTAAATGCAAATATACGCTATAGAAATTTATATTATATTACAACCAATTATAGCGATTGTTTTCTAAAGTAGTTGCGTTTACTGATGCATCCCTAGTAGCAGACTAATATTGGTCCAACGTTGCGCCAATATTTCATTAATTGGAAAAATTCGCAGTAAAGTGTCAATATTGCTCCAATATTGGGATGTTTACATTTTGTCCATATTTAGCCAATATTTGCAGCCAATATTATGCCAGTATTGGGGTTTCATTCGAAATATTGCCAATAAAACACCAATATTGTAGAAATGTTGGCGTTGCATTGGAAATATTTCCAAAGAAATTCCAATATTTAACATATATTGGCGTTTTATTGGAAATATTTCCAACAAAACCCCGATATTGGCATAATATTGGCTGCAAATATTGACTAAATAAGGGAAAAATGTAAACACCCCGATATTGGAGCAATATTTCATGCATATATTGCGCCAATAAAACCAATATTGCACCAAGATGTAGACAATATTTGTTCAATATTGTTTGGCTACTGGGGATTGTTCGAATATTTCCTTTTACCAATGTAATTTTAAATAAATTTAGGAAAACATCATTTTGGCATTTTGAAGAAGAACTTAGTGTCACTTTCCCTTCGCAATTCACCAAAAAAGAAAAAAATGCCCTTAATAGTCCAAACTCACTTTAAACTTTAAATATCTTAAAAAAATAAATAAAAGAATAACATCATAACTTTCCGTAAAAAATATTTGACAATCATTTTCAAGATATATTCACAGAAGGTTTATTTTTTATAATTATAACAAAGATGTTAGCGCGGTTTATTCTGTTACAAATAAATGAAAATAAAATATTTTAATGATAATAAGTTTCTACGTTGTCTTTTATACAACTGCGTTACACTTGAAATAGTTATAGATATCCTTGTAAGCAAATATTTTCATTTTAAATGTTCAATTTTAATTTAAAACTGAATTTAGTCAAATACATACATTTGCCTGTCATAAAAAGGCATATCAGCCTTTTTATACACTGGATTATTTATATCATAGTTATGCAAAGTATATTCAGTAATTCAATTCCAAGTAGAATCTGATAAGAATCTCGCGTGTCATATTTGAAATAAATATTTTTCATGATATCTTGAGAATTATATATTTATGCCGTAAAGGATGGGAAATCCATGAATAAAACATTATGAGAGAAATATTTAGGATCAAAGTTAAAGATAACATTTTAAATCTTATCATTTCAAATGAGAAATATGAATGTGCATAAATTCTTCGGATATATGAATAATCTTTTTTTTATTATCAAAGAAAGTTATCATTTTTATATTTGTTTTTTCTATTTTTCAGAAAACGTTCTTCTAGCATATCTATGTAACAAATTATGGAAATTTTACAATTAAAACTTCTAGAAGAAATATCTTCATCGATTCTTATTCTATAAAAGGAAAACAGTTTAACTTTTCTTCAATTAATAATATAATACCGCAGATTAAAGTGAACAAAAGAAAAGATGAAGTATGGTGTCTGGGCGGTATGCCAAAAGTGTAATGTCAAAGTCCTTTACATTCGGCCCAAACACAACCACGTGCTTTGAGGTATCTGTCAAATCAAATCTGATATTTTGTTGCTTTAGGTTCGAAAATTGTTATTTATTATGTGTGTTGAGCGTCATTATGACTAAAATTTCGATAAAAAGAATATAATAAGTTATACGATGCTGTACCTGCTCCCTATTCCATATGCTTCTTTCGTTTTGGTTGAATTATTGTTTAGAAATTAATTTTAAGTGATAACCATCTTAATATTGGAAATAATTTTTACGGGTTAATGCATTTGTATGCATTAATTTCACAGACAAGACGTAACTTGTGAAGTTGGCCTTTTGTATCCCAAAAGTTTTTTAATTTATAATAATAGATACAATGCATTATGTACTTTATATATGTTATTTAATTTAAGAATGTTATCAGCATGTATACTTTTTTTTACATATTTTAATGACTATTTAAAAATATTTTCAACAAGTGTAGTATTCAGTGTCAGTAGCTGTTGAATATATATTTTTTAAATACTTAATAAGTTCAGTAACTCACGTCTCATCCACTCTCACAAATTCAAGTTTGGAGTCACTTCTTAGACCTAAAGAGAAAATAATATTAATATAGCAGCTGTGGTTCTGAAAATGAGCATATAGTCATCTAAAACATTATGCTTCGGTATCCCACATCAACCATCAAAGTACAACAATTTTATACACACTCTGGAGAATAACACTGTTTTACAAATGTAAACATTTTTTGTATACTTTTGATGAAGCCCTTCTTTTCTTATTTTACTACTTCTTACTAATGAAAGGAGGTACTTGAAAAAAATCCACCACACTTTTTTTATTTTCTTCAATACAGGGTGTCTACCATCAACGGTGTCCAAAGACTAATTACTAAACTATTAGTAATCGACTTAGTGCAGTTAGATACAGTTAAAAAATGGTTTTAAATGAGGTAAAAAAATGATATAGCTATTTCTGTTAAAAACGTTTATTAAAAATTGCATAATTTATATTTCTATACAGTTTTCTGGTCCTCTAAGTTGCTTTTAGTAAAATTTCTATTTAGCTTTTTTTTACATCCCCAAAGAGGTCGAGATGGTATCCCTACAGCATTTTGAGACATCCCATATCCTTACAATTGTAATCACTCACTGAACATTGCTGTTTGATGTTTACCCTATTGTAAAACTTTAAGATTATTTTTCTAGAAACCATTATTTTTGAAATCAGCGAAATCACCATTTTGCTATAACTTAACTATTCTGCCGATTCTTCATTATTTTTATTTAAAAGAAAGGTATTTCTTTTGCTGGAACTTATAAAAGAAAAAAAGCATTATTTCAATATTTTTTCCATTCTCACAAAAATTTTATAATTAATAAAAATACTCATTTTTATTAAAAATAAGTATTTAGTAAAATCTTTTTTCGACCTTCAGCTTTCAATAGTTCTATAGGTTTTTTTTAGAAGCTACGAAATATATATTTATACAAAATTCTGTCTGTCCGTGTGTATGACCATGCGTATGTCTGTGTTTCCTTATTTTGTCATATATAACGTTTTTGCCTATTACCAGCAGATTTGAAGCCCAGTTAGATTATATTCCCCTCTAAAAGTGGCCTGCGAAAACAACTCATTTTTTCAATTTTAGCTATTTAAATTTTTGACTATTACAAACAGTACTTACACGAATTTGAAAAAAACATTTGTAATAGCTATATTTGTTCCATGATTGTACAATTAAAAAAATTTATTAACTTATTCATATAATTGAACCATTTTTTTTTGTTTTTACAAGCAGGTTCCAGTTCAGTTTAATGATATTCCTTCGGTGATAGCAATGTTTTCGTAACTTTCTAGATTTTCTGTATTTCTGTCGTACATGGATAATTCATGAACAAGGCATCTTCGTATCTTGAAAAGGCGTAGATTTTCAAGCAGTTAACATATAGCACAATAACGAGTAATACAGATTTTGATAAATTTTATAATCGAGATTAATTTCTATTTACTTCGATTCATTGACGTAATGGGATTTTAAAAGGAAAACCTAAGTTCGAGCTTAATGTATTTGAATATCAATAAGTGTAATTACTTTTTGATGATTTAAGAGGTGTAATATTTTCGTATTGGCAAATCCAACTAGTTTTGTTCAACTGACAATTATTTTATTAAAAATCATTAAAAAATATATTGCTATAATCTTTTGAGAAATAAATTCCCTTTAATATTTTGACAACACATTTTGTTACAGATCCTAGTGAATGAATATAAACTATCACCATATTAGAAATTCAAAACGCCAAATTTTAGGTAGGCATTGTACAATCATTGAAATAAAGTAAATACCCCCTACTGACTTCGAAACAAATTATCATAGAATGTTACTGGCACATTATAATTTTAAATAAAATCTACTTTTAAATGATGAATATAAAAATTGCATAGGGGACAATCTCTATAATAAAACAAACCCAAACTTTGCTACCTTCTCATACTTTATTTGTGTATTTATAATCGTTGGTTTTCTATCTTTAAACATTTGTGCTCAAAGGCTTTATTTGCTATTTTAATTTTCATCAATGATAGTTTGTCTGGAGCCTTAGATGCCTTGATTGGTCAACAGTCGATTGAAAAACTTGAATTTGGACACAGCTTATTAAATATGTTGATTTTAAAATAATTAATTGCTCGAAAACTTATCGTTTTAATTACAAGATTTTTTAAGGCTAATTGAAAGGTATAGAGTTTATTTATGCTATCAGAATTGGGTAGAAAAAAATATGGTTCATTTTAATATGTAAAATGCCTCCTAAGCGACTGTTATACACATCATTTAAATGTTGACTATATTTCCAATCGTTTGATACTAGTAACTGTATTGTACAAACACTTGCTAAACACTTTTGAAATCTCATCACGTACGCAAATTTTATTTGGAATTCACTACGGTTTTTAAACATCCCTATTTACTTGGAAAAAACACAAAATACTCTAATTAAAAAAAGTCAAGAACAATTACTAATTTATTAATGATGCCAGGAATAAATTCCATATGAACCTTTTGACCATACATGTATGCATTTTAAATCAAGAAAGAGTTAAATGCTTAAATTATTTTTTTAATAAAAAAAATGTTAAATTGAAAGATATATTAAATTACAACAAAAATAATAACTCAATTATATTTATGGAAAGAAATTTCTTATGTACTTATTATTTTGTAGTTGCAGTAACTAATCACTCAACAAAACCGAAAATCCCAAGCCCACTCGAAATTTACGCTTTTTCCCCGTCATTTGTTCCGGCAGCACATAATAAGAATTATAAGTTTAATTAATTATTTCTCATATAGTAACAATTAAAAAAACATGCACCTGCATCAATCCCTGAATCAGAGGATTTTTAAAAATACAGTTGATACCACGGAAATGCCGATTATCTCCATTAACGCCCGCTAAAAATGAAGAATATCCTTATTATGTTTGGCGAAGGTACATATTTACCTGTTAAAAGGTCAATATACATAGGTTATAATTTACAAATTATTGACTTGATAAAAAACACATCCAAGTAGAAAACTAATTTAATATATTTAGATTATGTTTTAATAAAAATCATATAAAGCGCCCTCTAAACTACCACCATAGATACTTTTCGAAAAAACAATATCCTCGCAAAAGACAGCAACTTTGACATCCAAAATTCCTACCAATCAGATTTTGAGGTATCAAAACATGTTTGGCAGAACAAAAATGCGTATCTGTTGAATTTGCTGATTACATCGCGAAGAGTGGAGATCCGAAAAAAGTTAAATTTAAAAGTTACGTATTTTTGTTCGAATAATATGAATGTGCAATAAAAAAAGGGTGGTTTCATTCAAGATTTCTATGTTGGATCCATTTTCTGATTCTCAGAGGTTCAGTTCCGGGAGTATAATTTGTTATGATTAAGTAGTTTTTTTTAATATATATATATATATGTTTATTTAGCACGGAATTTTTCTTTTTTTAATCTGATATTTAATTTTCGATTCACTCGATAGTTAGCCCATTTTATGTACATTGTGTATACAGGGTGTTTCACAAAGGACCCCTAACTTTAAAAATCTATAACTCGGAAACGGCGATAGAATAGAAACATGAAACCAGTGGTGTGTTTATTAAAAAAGTCGTAAGATTCTTATAGATAAATGAAAAAAATAGTTAAAAATACCTCTCATAGATGGCGCTGAGAGTGTTAAGACCTTCTAAAGAGACAGTGTTAAAAATTTGAAACTTTTGCTGCATCGTCACTCCATCGCTATCATAGAATATCTCTATTTTGACCAATGAGCATCCTCCATAATACATCAAAGTAATCGTTTTCTGTATAAGTGGTGGAGTGACGATGTAGCAAAAGTTTCAAATTTTTAACAGTGTCTCTTTAGAAGGTCTTAACACTCTCAGCGCCATCTATGAGCGGTATTTTTAACTAAATTTTCTGATTTATGTATAAGATTCTTACGATTTTTTTAATAAACTGATTTCATGTTTCTATCTATCACCATTTCTGAGTTATAGATTTTTAAAGTTAGGGGTCCTTTGTGAAACACCCTGTATGAGTTGATTAGCCGTATACTCATTCGTTAAACGTACCCTTTTTCTCCCATCAAGTGATATACAAGTGTGTTTAACTCTTTATCTACCGAATTATTTATGAAAAAATTGTTTTACCTCAATAATTATGTTCTTTAATATCTGAACTGAAATTTCCAAATGATAATGATATGAAATTTAGACATGTTTTTTATTTAAAACTGGTTAAATATATCGGTATTTATAAAAAAAATTATAGAATATTCACAAAAATAATCTTATTAATTAACGAAAAATAATCTTATGGAAATATCATAAATCTTATAAATGCAAAATATTTTAAATGTATTATGATCATCTCTGTAAATTGAAAGGCTTTCGTAGTTTAAGATTTTCCTTGCAACTTTATGTTATACCTGTAGGTTATACCTATATGTTATTACATAGGTTATACCTATGAAAATGATTAATAATACCACCACTTTTTAAAATATTTAGCTTCGACTGTTTCTGCAGAAGAGTTTATTGTGTGGCAAGAGCATTAAACTTTCAAAATAAACTAAATAAATAAATTTTATATTAAATTTTCTTCATTGGTACTTAAAAGTATCGTCAGTGCATAAATGGTTAATGACAATTTCATAGCAAGATTAACAGTGCAATAAAACATTGATTAGAGATTAAACAACCTCAAGAAAGATTATTCAAAGTAGAGTCCATGCGAAAGGATACAAATAGTGTATGTGATTAATAATATAGTATATGTGACCTTTATAGACTTCTTATAATATTATTGTACTGTTACATCGTAATTCTTCATCTTTTATGTTAACCTCCTCTTATTGCTTTATACATAGATTTTCCATCATCTTATGACATGTGTTAATATTCCTGTGGATTCTATGCAAAATATTTCTTTTAAATCTTACAAATGAGACTTTAAAGCTACTCATTTTAAGTTGGTAAATGTACATATTTTAATCGTTTTTTAGGGGTGGGGGTGGAATATGAATTATATGATAAAGAATTATTTGCATATACATAGCTTTTTTTTTAATAATTTTTTAAGCATTTTTAATTAAAATGTTTTTAACCAATAAATAAATTTAAATTGCATAGTAAATAGTCAAATTATTTTTAAACAATTGCAATAGATAATATGAAATTCATATAGAAATAAGTTTAACTATGGGCCTTAAATGCTTAACAAATAGCTAATATATACTCAAATACAATCTTATTACATAGAATTCACAAAATTCTAGGAAAACAGTTACATTTTTTAAAGCAAATTTATACATTATTTATTATTACATTTTATTACAATTTTTACAGCCAAAAATAGACATCTTTATGAAAATAATTTCAGCAATTTGAATAAAAGAAATAGATTATAAATAATAAAATGATAGAACTCTTTAAATGCAGAAAAGAAATTTTGCATCATACTTATTTTTAAAAAATAATGAATGGATAGAATAGATTTATATGTATATATATATATATACATATATTATATATATATATATGTACATATATATATATATATAAACATATATATTCATATATTTGTATGTACATATATATACATACATATATATATACATATATATATACATATATATATAGATATAGATATATTTATATATACATATATATATACATATATATATATATATATATATATATATATATATATATATAGATATATATATATACATATTTATATATATATATATATATATATATATATATATATATATATATATATATACAGGGTGTCCCCTCTCAACGGTGGCCAATGGCTAATTTCTAAACCGTTAGTCATAGACATATAGTTCCAATTGCAAAAATGCTTTTAAAAAGATAAAGAATTATTTTTTAAGCGATTTAGGTCAAAAAAATGTTTTACTAAAAAATTACGAAAATTAAATTTTTATACGGTCCCCCGTCCTATAAGTGATATTTAGAAAAAAATTACCACTACTGTAACAAGTAAGACAAAAAAAGTCCCATTCCTCTGCGATCAAAATTGACCGAGTTATAGCTGTTCAAAGTTGAAGCATACTTTTTGCTGCAAAATAGGGGTCAGTAACAAATTGACTGGAAATAAAAATAAACATCAGATAGAAAATTTAACTTTAAACATTGAGAGTAAAAAATTTTTACAAAGTTGTTTCTCAATTTATGTTGACGTTTACACGTTAAAGTAAAATATGCAAATTGTGCTAAAAATATAAGTAAAAAAATAACAGAAATTTTGTTAAACTATGAAAAGCAACAGTCACAAATCGTTACAAAATGATACATTTTTAAGGCTGTATTAGATTACTCAACGTAATAGAATTTGATGTAGTCCTATAAAATAAATAAATGGAACGACCCTAAAATCGTATTAATATTACATTGTCATCGGGTTTAAATAAGTATGGAAATTGAACCTCAATCAGATATTTGGAAGTGAGTTAAAATTTGAATATAAGTTTTGAACTAGGAAAATTTACATACGAAAACTAAATAAACTGAATAAAATAAAAGCTTATCAAAATAACATACCTTTTTAAAATAAAATCACGAAAAGAATCAGCTTCATTTGCTTACAAAATAAAACATACGTAAAAATACAATTGAGGATATGAATTTCAAAATTCGCCTTATGGCTTTTTGATTTCTCTATCAGTCTATACAAACCTGCACTATTGTAACAATGCAATCTCAAAATTTATAATGAAGACCAATAGATGCATTTAAAGTTTTTTCTCTATTTCCCAAAATTTTATTTTTTCGATAAAGAGAATTTTGAAATTCATGTCTTCAGTTATTTTAATAACCAATCTAGAAGTTAATTAATTATAATTAACACTACCGTAAAAATTATACGGTGACAGCGCCTTCAGTTAAATCGCTCATTTAAAACATTTTGTAATTGGAACTATATGTCTGTGACAAATAGTTTAGGAAGTAGCCTTTGAACAGCGTTGGAAATCGACTCCCTTTATAATACTTTAAGCACTTAGTGTACGTTCCCTTAAAGCTCATCCTTTTTCAGCTATAGAAAAGTGGTTTAAGTCATGAAATTTAAAGTTTCATAACTCGGTCAATTTTAATGTTACATAAATGGGACCTTTTCTGTATTACTTGCTAGAGTGTTGAGAAAATTTTACTAAATATCACTTATAGGTCCGGGGGACCGTATAAAAATTTTCGTAATTTTTTAGTAAAACATTTTTTTGACCGAAATCGCTTAAAAAACAATTCTTTGCCTTTTTTAAAGCATTTTTGCAATTGGAACTATATGTCAATGTCTAACGGTTTAAAATTAAATTCTTTCCTTTTGTCATAAATATCAGTTATAAATTTGTTCTCTTTTAATGTCTATATAATAAAGGCCAAACGTATCTGTGCGTAACGCATACGTCATGTTTTCAATGGCAATACTTTCCGATGAAATTTCGGTTTTACGATTTTCGCTATTGAAAAATTTTTAACTTCTAGACATAGCAGGTTTTCAACCTTTATACCATCTTATACAGAAAAAAATGCACTTTTAAATGCAGTTTGTTAGAAAACTGTATCTCAATTTGTTTTTGAGATATTAATTTTTTTGTAGTTCTTAGTTCAATTTCTCTAATGGTGGCAATTTGAGTATTTCCTTTATGTGGAAAATAAAGAAAAAATAGCCATAGAGTAAAAAAAGAATAGAAATGCAGTTTGGTGGCTTAAGGTGACGCCAAAAATGTAACCTTAACATTCGCGGCATTGCATCAAACACAATCGTATGCTTTCGCAAAAATGGAAAACTTTTAGCAATACAGTTTTAATTCATAATACAATGAAATGCTATTTTAGAATGCTAAAATAACTTCTGAAAGAACTTTTTCATTTAGAGAAAAAATGATTTTTAATAATTCGGTCTTTGTTCCACATAATTGTTTTGTTTGGGCCGAATAAGAGATTTAAATTGGAAGAATAACGCCCATCAAACCGTTTTAATCGCGTACTGCACCTCCATCTATCGCTTTTCTCCATGGAAAATAACAGATCACTGTATAATTTGTTGCCATTTTTTCATAGCAACTGAAAAAAATAGTAATAATTAAAAACCTGTTATGTAAAATATCGTCGGCTATAAAAACCCCGTGAATGTTGTTGGTTTTATTCCGTTTTTATCTATCAATTTAATGGACTTTTAGTTCGTTTCAAACTTACTTTACAAAAGACACATCAATTAACTTTTGCAAAAATATATTTTAAAGAATACCTGTGTGTCATATTTTCTTAGTTGGTTTTAAAAACTGAAAGAATTCAATTTTATTCTTTGGGTAATAACTTTGACTAAAAATTTCTATCTTGCGTCTAATATGGAAGTACTGATAATTTTCAAAGCTTTTTATGATTACATAATTATTATGTTTCATATAAAATTGCTGTTTGGAATTAGTTGGCAGTTTAAAAGGCATATTACGTAAGAAAAATTTATTAGACTTTTCAATTTAAAAAAGTTTTCACCTTTATTCTGTGACCCGGAAAACCCGGGTTCCGTATACTAGTAATTTTAATATCTAAGAAATTGATTGTATTATTAAAAAGTAGGTTTTTTGAAAGTTCTACAGCTCATATTCAAAATATTAGAATAATTACCTTTTTTTTAGAAATTGAAAATATCGTTTGGTAATTTAATGTCTTTAAATGAAAATATGCAAACGATATTTTTATTAAGAACTTATTGTTGATTAAACTTACTTGTTATCTTAAATTTAATATCATTTTTGAAAAAATTAATTGCAAAAAAAATTATTTTGAAAAGTCAAAATATTAGAATATTTATTCAAGTGGTTCAAAATATTAGAATATTTCACATTAATTCTCCTTTAATTATTACCAATTCTTAACTGGTGGCATCATTGATTAAATTCAGACTATTTTATTTAAAATCAGTATTCTTTTTTGCAGTTTGTTTCTTTTTCGTCTTAAAATGGGCCATGTGAGTGATATTCCTGAATCTACTAAACTTCGTATGGTTGATTTGTATCAGCACAGTAAAAATCAATGTTTTATAGCGAATTATTTACATTGTTCGCAATCGAGCGTTAGTAAAATACTAACACAATATTCAAAAATTGGAAAATTTCAAAATAATCGCCGAAATGGTGGCCGAAAACCAAAAACATCTGCTAGAGATGACAGGAAACTGAAGCGTATAGTTAAGAAAAACCGTTTTAAAAGTGTGCGATTTTTGCACCGAAAATGGAAAGAAGAAGGAGTTGAAGTTTCTACATCGACAACATTAAGACGTCTCCATAAATTTAAATTTGAATCTCGTGTACCGAAAACAAAACTTCTCATGACTGCAAGACAAAAGCGTATAAGACTGAATTGGTGTAAATCAAGACGTTTATGGAGCAATGAAGATTGGAAAAATATATTTAGTGATGAAAGTATGTTTTGTGTTTCATATGGTAATCAAGGTATTCGAGTTTGGAGAATGAAGCAAGAAGCATTTGATAAAGAATGCCTTAAACGTTCCGTAAAATTTGCTGCTAATGTCATGGTTTGGGTTTGCATGAGTGCATAAGGACCTGGAAAGTTTACGTCGTCTACGAAAAGGTTAACTCTCTGATATATCAAGAAATTTTAGAATATTACATGATTCCATCATCAGAAGATTTATTTGAAGATGATTTCATCTTTCAACAAGATTTAGCGTCCCCGCATACCTCGGTGTCAACTAAGAATTGCTTCCGCCAACGCAACATTAAGGTACTTCCTTGGCCACCAAATTCATCAGATCTTAATCCCATCGAAAACTTAGGGTGTATAATGAAGAAAAAACTTCAAGAAAATCCTCCTTCAAGTAAAACTGAGTTAGTGGCACGTATAAAGTCTATTTGGGCTAATATTGATAGAAATGTTTGTAAACACCTTGTATATAGTATGCAAGATCGATTGTACGCTGTTATGAAAGCTAAAGGGGATGCTACAAAATATTAACTACCATTTACTTCATATTCATAAGGTAATATTGTTGCGTAAAATAAAATATTCTAATATTTTGAACCAATCTAAATTTTATTCTAATATTCTGGTGTGTTTAAGGAAGCTGTATACCTAATTTATTGTGCTGTATTTTATATTTTATAAATGTTAAAATCTTATCTAAACATTCCAGATTTAATTTATAAGAAATTTAATTGCAATTACTTAGTACAAAAAATAAAAAAATGACAAATAATTTTTTCTTCTTACTTTTTCTCAATTATTCTAATATTTTGAATATGAGCTGTAGATTAGAAGGATAATCAACAGGGAATTGAGATATACAGGTGTTATCAGTATCAATTAAAATTACATCATCTATATATCGATATAAATGTATTGTATTATTTAAATAATGACTGTATGTATATATATATATATATATGTATGTATATATATATACAGGGTGAGTCATAAATATCGAAACAATAGGCTATCTCCTTAAATATTGCCCCTAGACCCATACTTCCAATTGCAAAAATTCATAAAAAAAGATGAATTTTTTGATAAGATAAGTTGCAACTCCATGGGGGGTCTGTTTTAAAAAATACGAAAATTAAATTTTTATACGGCCCCCAGAGGATAAAACTTCCAATTAGAAAAAAATTCTTTATCCCTTCCTGAATTGAGCAAAAAAAATTTCATCTCGATATCTGCAAATCCCCGAAAGATATTAATATCCAAAATTTTCCAAAATTCCTGACTTACACCACTTAAGCATGCCTCTGAGCGCAGCAAAATCAGTTCATTTGAAATACAATTAAGGGATCGACCATAAATTTACGTATTGTTAAATGTCGATCCAAGACAACACTTAAACTTTTAGATATAAAATAAAAGCGTATAGGTTTTTGCTTTTAACTTCGTGAAATATACTAGATGTCTGCAATATTTCGACCTTGCCGCCAACTTCGTAACTGGCACGACTTATTAAACACTTATTAAAAGTGTTATCAAATTAAGTGATATTAATTAAACTCTCATTAAAAGTGTCTTAAAAACTTATTGGCGCAGGCAAGAAGTTTAGTAAATATAGTAATAGCGAAAATGATTCTTCTATTAGCGGAATCAATGGAAATATATTTTTAATAAATTACATAGAAATATTTTTAAAAATCTACTTTATACTAGAGTTAAACCACTATAACGGACACTCCCGAATAGCAGACACCTCTGTTTAATGGACTATTTTCCAATCCCTATTCTCAAAACATAAATTTGTGCATGTTTAACCTTTGTATAACGAACATTCCGAATAGTGGACACTATTTAAGGCGATAAAGGATGAAAAAGCATTTTTTAAGGACAAAAAAATTAAAAAAAAGTAAAAAGGCCTCTAAATTTATCAGGGAATTTTGTGATAAATGAGATGGGGAAAATCCCCCCCTCCCCTACGTTCAGAGTTGAATTGAAGTGGTTGTCAAGGAGGGACATCTTCCACAGCATTGAAATATCCCCTCGGAAAATTGAGATTTTATGCTTTTAACAGCCAAAAATGTCCAAAAATGTCACTTTGAAAAACAAATTACATGTAATCGCAAGCAAAAGTTAACTTTTGTAATAGGGTTTTTTCACAAGCATGTAATGAACAGTAGGTAAAGGTGTGTACAATTTTATTTAGCTACATTGCTTAAAAAATAATTTTCATTTCTGATTAATCATATTTTTATATGATAAATTTTTATATTTTAGGATTTTTTATATTTATTTTTATATTTTATTACATTTATTTTTATATTTTAGGACACATAAAAGTCAATTAATAAAATGTTAAACGTTTCTTAGCACTTTTTGAATATCTTTGATTTTCCCAATAGCGGGTACCTCCGAATAGCGGACAATTTCTGCGTTCCTGAGGTGTCCGTTATTTAGAGGTTTTACTGTACTCAGTTTCAAAATTTATGAAGGTTTTAAACCTATTTTTGCTTTCTTCTATTTTTACAAGAAGAAAGTATTGGATTCATGAAAATTTTGAATTCCGGTTTTCGATGGATTCACACGTTTTAGGGCTCAGAGATATCGAAAAACATGTTTTTATGAAATGTCTGTCTGTGAGTCACAGCACAAGGAAAAAATTTGAAATCGACGTGATAAAAAAATAAAGTTTAAATCAACTGACGCATTTAAACAGTAATTAAAGAAGGTGAAAATGGCAAAACTTAAACAAAATCTGAAATCGAAACTATACATCATTTAAACGTTAGGAGCCCATCTTTGTTCATCTTAAAACTAAATGCACTTTACTGTATCAAATGTTTTTATTTCAGTATTTCTCATTTTTAAACTGACATTCGTCAATAACCGTCGGTTACGGTAACTTTTCAGCTCAGAAAATTTACTTTTAAAAATATTTGTTTACAAAAATTACTTTTTTTTTAAATATTGCTATTTTAAATACCTTTATTTTTTTTTAAATACATATTATTTAAAATGTAGAATTAAAATTGAAAATTAGACATTTTCGTTTAATCAAAAGAAAAAAATTCAACGCGACAAATAATATTTTGAGCTATAACAATTTTAATTTACTCAATCTTTTTTTGAAAAAAAAAATATTAAGAAGTCTTATGATGTGATAATGCTTACAAATTATGTGGTTAACCATCACAAAACATTCAAAATTCCAACTTTATAAATAAATAAATAAAATAAATATTTCCTGGACACCATTACAGCAACATTGTTTCTTCAATTACACGCATTTCAATTTGTGTCTGATCCCTTGAAACCTCACGATTTATTAAAATTGTCATAACTCTCTGAGTTTTGAAGATATCAAGATGAAAGTTTTTTTGTTCAGTTCAGGAATGAATAAGGAAAAATTTTCTAATTGGATGTTTTATCCTCTGGGGGCCGTATAAAAATTTAATTTTCGTATTTTTTAAAATAGACCCCCCATAGAGTTGCAACTTATCTTATCAAAAAATTCACCTTTTTTTATGAAACTTTGCAATTGGAAGTATGGGTCTAGGGGTAATATTTAAGGAGATAGCCTATTGTTTCGATATTTATGACTCACCCTGTATATATATATATGTATATATATATATATATATATATGTATATATATATATATATGTATATATATATATATATATATATATATATATATATATATATATATATATATATATATATATATATATATATATATATATATGTGTGTGTGTATATATCATATATGTGTGTGTATATAAAATCAATTTTTTGGAAAATATTTTGATATTATTTTTGAATAATACCTTTAAATTTTGATAAATTTCGGGGTTTTTTCTTGAATCGATTTTTGGTAATTTGTACTTCTAAATAATGTATAAGAAATATATATATATACTAGCAGGGGAGACCGGGCTTAGCTCGGTTAAAATTAACTTTGTGTTCAACTCGATATAATATTTTCACTGTATCATTAACTCTGTATTATTACTCTAAAACATGTTTATAATAGTATTACTTAGAAAAACAATCAATAAGAAAACTATGTTTTTATGCGCATGTTTATAAATTTTACTTTATTTTAAAATTTACAACAAAAGGACATCGATCTAAATCACTTTTTTAGCTCGACTCTGATTGATTTAACCATGCATCTCGAATCCTCTTAAGAATGTATAAAAAAATTCTTTACATTCTGAAAGACAATATTTTTTGCTAGATATAGCCAGATTTGGAGGCATTCTTTCATTTGGCTTCAAATACGTGTTTTCGTTTTCGTAATTTTTATAGTCGATTTTTTGGCCATATGTCGCCAATATTTTGTCAAATATCACCAAGTTATTGGCTTTTGCAATGTTCTCATGACCCTGACCCGTATTACCCAAAATAAGCCACTAATCAAATTTGATCAAGCATGTGACATACCTCAGTCGTCTTCAGGTAATCAAAAACAGTAGAATATAAAATTGAATCAAAACCGTTTAAGCCATTTTTTAGGTAAAATTAGCTTGGCAGCATTCAGCAATGAAGCGAAATGACCAACTAATATAATTTTGTTTAACATGCGACTCAGCCCAATAGTCTTCTCGTGACAAAAAACGTTTTGTTTCAAAATTTAGGTAAAATTGATTGAGTCGTTGTTATACATAATTAGAATGACCCTAGCTCATTAAGAACGAAAATGACCCACTAATCTAATTTTCGCGAGCATGTGTCCAAGCCAAATGGTTTTCTCTTGCTCAAAAATGACATAATACAAAGTATAGTCAAAATGGTGAGTACCATTTTCTATATAAAATTAGCATGACCCATCATGACCAACAAATGACCCTTATAATCGAAATCTCTCGAACGTGTGGCCTAGCTCATCCGTTTTAGCATGCCGAAAAACATTAGATACAAAATTTAGATAAAATCGATTGAGCCGGTTTTTAGATATAGTTAGTTTGACCCTGACCCCTTATGATCCAAAATGACCCATTGATCGAATTTTCTCAAAAATCTGTCATAACCCAATGATTTTCTTGTGCCCGAAAACGATAAAATACAAAATTTAGTCAAAATTGCGCGAAACGTTGTCTAGATAAAATTATAATGACGCAAAAGTGACCCACTAATCGAAATTTCTCGAAGATGTGACCTACCCCCAATGATTTTCTCAGGCCAAAAATATGTTGTATACAAAATTTCGTTAAAATCGACCCACCCATTCTTTAGATATAGCTTGACCTTGACCCATTAAGACCCACAAATGACCCTTATAATCGAAAGCTCTCGAATATGTGACTTAGTCCATTAGTTTTCTCGTTTCTAAAAATTGTTACATACAGAATTTCGTTAAAATTGATCCTGCCGTTCTTTAATTATATATAGCTTGACCCAGACCCTTTATGATCCAAAACGACCCATTAATCGAAATATTTCGAACATGTAACATAGTCCAATGATTTTATCTTGCCAAAAAAATGTTGCATACAAAATTTCATGAAAATCGATCCACCTGTTCTTTTGATATAGCCTGACCATGACCCATTATGACCCATCATGACCCACAAATGACCCTCATAGTCGAAATCTCTCAAACATGTGATTTAGCCCATTAGTTTTCTCATGTCAAAACTCTGTTACATAAAAAATTTTGTTATAATCCATCACGCCGTTCTTTAAATATAAATAGCTTGACCCAGACTCTTAATGACCCAATATGACCCATTAAAATTTTTTCTCGAACATGTAACCTAGCCCAATGTTTTTTTCGTGCCCGAAAACCATAGAATGCAATTTTTAGTCAAAATTGCGTGAGAAAGTCTCTAGATAAAAATAGCATGACCCACAATGACCCCCAAAAATGACCCACTAACTGAATTTTCTCGAACATGTTACCTAACCCAATGGTCTTCTTGTAATCCAAAACGGTACAATATAAAATTTGGTCAAAATCGTTAGAGCCGTTTTTTAGATAAAAATGGCTTGACCCATAATGACCCAAAAATGACCCACTAATCGAAATTTTTCGAACATGTGACGCAGCTCAATAGTTTTTTCGTACCAAAAAACGATTGGGTACAAAATTTCCTTAAAATCGATCCAGCCATTCTATAGATATAAATAGCTTTATCCTGACCCATTATGACCCAAAATGACCCAGTAATCGAATTTTCCCGAACATGGGACCTAGCCCAATGGTCTTCTCGTGCCCGAAAATGGTAAAATCCAAATTTTTGCGAAAATCGTTAGAGCCGTTTTTGAGATAAAATTTACCCATACACACACACACACACACACACACACACACAATTTTTGCTCGCATTATAGTATAAGATTGTTACGAATTTTGTAAATAGTTAGTGGTTGTACTGTAAAAAAATGTAAATCATCTTATTAAGCTCCGTTCCTTTACTAATATTAGTTTTTGTTATATTGTCTCTGTTATCAAGCAAACTTGTCTATTATTTTCAGTGTATGTCTATGGCAGCTTGGCGAAATAATAAAGATATCGCCAAGTTGTCGTCACTTTTGACGACAAATTTTGGTCGCCCAAATTTGGCGATATATCGCCAAGTTGGCGACAAACTTGGCGATTGTTGGCGATGGTAACCCTTCCCCCCCTATAGATATACTGATACATTGAATGTTGTTCCGTGGATTTTTCGAGAAGGTTGTAGAAATTTCCAGCACATTCTGCGAGCCTGTATAAGGGGAGCAATACGAGCTGTTGTGGTTATTATTTACCAGTCAGTCATTGAGTGAACAAGGCGTTTGTTAAGGAAGTTTGCTTGAGTTTCATCTATGTTGTTTTGAATGTGATTTAGTGTTGAGACGTTGTATAAAGAGTCTCTGGGATCTAAAGCTGTACTTGTACGATAGCTTCGAGCAGTTATTTTTGAATATCTAGTAATATTTGTGAGTTTCGAAGACTCTGTTGTTCTGAAGATCTGTAAATAAATTATTTTCTACTTTTCTAAGAGAAAAGAGTTTGCAGTCGCCTAACCATAAGATCAAAAGAACCCCATATACACAATATTTGGTGTCAGGAGTCGGGATCTTATGGCGAAAACAAGAACAATGGACGGACAACTGAAAGAACTGTTAGATGCTATCAATGGCATAAAGACAGAAATGAATAAAGGCCAAGAAGAGTTGGCGGAAAAAATAAATAAAGGCCAAGAAGAGTTGGCGGATAAAATGAATAAAAACGAAGAAAGAATGAAAGAGTTGACTGAAGAATTGAAGAGAGAAGTTAATAAAAGTCAAGAAGAAATGAAGAAAACTTTAGAAGAAAAGTTCTCGTCGGAAGACAGAAGAATAAATTCGGTAGAAGAGAAAATAGAGAATGAAATTAGTAAAGTAGAAGAGAAAATTCAGAATGAAGTTAGTAATATTGTAGAGAAGATAGTTGAAGTAGATGAAAAGCTAAATAAAAAAGTACAAGATCTTGAGAAGAAACTTTCAGCGTCCAGTGGTAATTATGAAGAATTTAGGAATCTGTCTTCTTCTCCCGTGCATATCAAGCTGTCGACATACGACGGAAAGAGTTCCTGGCAAGTTTACAAGACCCAATTCACTATTGTAGCCGAAGCGAACAAATGGAGTGACGAGGGGAAAGCTTGTCAACTGGCAGCGTCTTTGGGGGCAGAAGCCACCGACGTGCTGCAAACATTGCCCGATATGACGCAACTCAATTTTGAGACTCTAAGTTGTGCACTTGAAATGAGATTCGGAGAAAAATTCTTCAAAGATTATACGAGAATACAAATGAAGAGCCGCCATCAAAAATCGAGTGAAACCCTTCAAGGTATATATTATAATATGAATATATTATATATATATATATATATATATATGTACATATATATATATATATATATATATATTTCTTTTTGAAGTCGTTGCAAAACAGTCACAATTGACAACCATTTTCGTTATGTTACTAGGCACAATATATTCACAATTCTTATTATATTTAAGACAGTTTGGAACCAACTTCGAAAAGTAATTCATTACTTTTTATATGTATATATTCATAAATTAAATCATAAATATGTAAATTCATCTTTTGTAAAAAATATTCTCTCTAAAATCGATGTTTAGTGGATATTAAGTTATATATATTAAATTTGACCGTTTTTATGCCGGTACCTGATATCCGATGTGTGCTTATTGGACAACGTTTTGCCATTAGGGAATTTTAAAGAAATATTTAATACTTTTTAATATTATTATTTAATACTTTTTAGCGCTTTTTTGAAGTCGGTTGATATTTTTTTCAAAAAAAGCGTATTTTATATTAGCATTGGACTCCTTTTTAGCAATTAAATATTTTAATACATATTTTTGAAATGAAATGGAATAGTTATGCTTCGCCTACTGTTTTCATGGAAAAGTATATTTTCTGCTGAAAGGAATATAATGATTTCTTCAACATTTCATTTTCCTAATGCGTTATCTTTATTGCGTAATACTTAAAAAGAAAATTATGTATTTGAAAATGATATCTTACTTTCTTTGAATTCAGAATTCAACTGTAATATAAAAACGCTAGAAATAGAATAAAATATGGATGCTTAGTACAGTTATACAGTTATTTTATTAAAAAAGAAACTTTTGTCATAGAAGTAATAAAATATGAATAGAGATTTATAACTATATGAATAGAGATATATATAAATACTATATAAAATATGAATACAGAACTTTTGTTTGTATTTTTTGTTTAAAAGCAAGATACTTAATAATAAAATCAATTTTTTGGAAAATATTTTGATAATTTTTTTTAATAATACCTTTAAATTTTGATAAATTTCGGGGTTTTTTCTTGAATCGATTTTTGGTAATTTGTACTTCTAGATAATGTTTCCTTGATAAGTAAGGTCTTTAAATCTAAATGATTTTGCTTTGTGCATTTACTTATTTTTCTATTTTAGACAGTGACCGAAATAATTATAATTTCATTTCAAATGATACAATATTAATAAAGCATACAATAGTCTTATATATTCTCGTGTTATCAAGAAAAAACTTTTATAAATAATATAGTACTTCAACTTTTCTTTCAGATCTTCTCACTACCATTCTTTAAATATAAAATATTTTTTTTGTATCTATTCAAAGGCAAGTTTTTCACAAAGGGATTTTCTTTATGACTATTATTTCAAAAGAACTCTTACAATTCGCAATATATATATATATATTTACAAGTACTTGCTTTATCATCATTTTTTTAGTGAAAAATATATCTAAATTTAAAATAAAATATGTATGTCTTGATTATTCTACTGAAACAAACAAAATCAGCTGCACAAAAAAATATATATATATATATATATATATATATATATATATATACTTCTTTGACTTTTTGAATACCACGTTTATAACACAGTGTGCTATGGTATATTTGCATTTATTTCATCTTAATTGAATGATAAAGTTAACTAGTTGCTGAAATGAATAGCCTGGGGTTTTGAATATTTGCTTAGTTTTTGTTTCTCAGATGCGGTATTTATTTTATATGTAAACCATCAGTGAAATGTACTTTTTTATAAGATAATAATTATTAAGTTACTAAAAGTTTTTTAGTTTAAAAATACAATATTATTACTGAAATTCATTTACATGTAAGTTTAACAATTGGCTTTGGATGATTAATGAAAAATAGGTAACGTACACTGAATGATATACTTAATTAAAATCATCCAAAAAAAGTCAGGAAAACAATTACATTTTTATTTATAGCAAATTAATATCTCTGTTGCAAATTTTAAGAAAAAATATGTATTACAATAGTTTCTGCAAGTTTAAAAAAATAGATATTTTATAAATTATGACGTTCCAGGATTGTTTAAATGCAGAAAGGAAATTCAGCATTATACTACATTCAACAAAAATGGATGCAGGTATATTTTCTTTAATTAGGTAGATTTCTTCAATATCGAGATATTCACCAGGAAATGGTCACATTTCCGCTCTATTAAAAAAATCTTTTTTTAATACATTTCTTACGTTTGTTATGCTA
Source organism: Maratus speculifer (assembly GCA_964019185.1). Taxonomy (NCBI): domain Eukaryota; kingdom Metazoa; phylum Arthropoda; class Arachnida; order Araneae; family Salticidae; genus Maratus; species Maratus speculifer. Next base: position 17,716,149 of record OZ025297.1, on the reverse strand, counting down.
TTTTAATGCGTTGTAATAATTTTTGTTTAAACCGATGTCTTCAAACGGAGTATACTAATTACACTTCATTTAATCACTTTGGAAAATATATTCATTCATAATGAATATAATTGAAAGCAGAGGGAAATCTTAACTTTATATTCATTATAATGAACAATTCCACAGAAAAAGTGTTTATTTTTATGATAATACTTAAAGAAGAGTTATCTATCATCAAATGAATGTATTTCTACTGTAGATTTCAAACTCTCGCCTTCTTATATGTTATTTAATGAAATTTCTGGGACTGAAATGGAATAGTTCTGCTTCATTTATTCTTTTTATGAAAAAGTATTTTTTCTCATGATAATGAATATTATTATGGATTTGGCATTTCTGCGTGCAAAAACGTTATCTTTATTGCATATTACTTTAAAAATATATATCAATCTCGAAATGCTAGGATGTTTTCTTTGATTTCATAATTTTCTCTTATCATCAATACTATAAAAGTTCTAAGGAGCGGAACAGAGAGGGGACAGTTTTGCTTCATTCGTTATTTTTACAAAAAAAGAAATATTAATCGTAGAGAATGCAAAAAAGTATAGAAAATTGAAATTGTTGCTAATTTTATTAAAAGCAAATGTCATAATGATAAAATAATGTGTTTTGAAAAAGATTTTGAAATTATTTTTGAATAATGCGTCTGCTTTTTCAATAAATTTATGATTATCTTTGCTTGAATTATAACATCATCTTAACTATTATCTTAAATTTTAGCAATCTATACCCAACATCTGCGAATTTTATAAATTTTAAATAGTTTTTGTTATGATATAGTGCTATATAATAGTTTCTTTGCAAGGAAGAACTTGAAATATCAATAATTTTGCTTATGCATTATAAGTGATTTTTAACCGACTCCAAAAAGGAGGATGTTATCAATTCGATGCGTATGCATATTTTTTAATGTTTGTTCAACGATTACTCCGAAACTATCCACCCAATTAATTTTGTTTTGGAGTTAAAGGAAAGCAAATACTGTCGAATTCGTACCACTTACGTTTCATCGAAATTGGTTCTGTACGTTTTTAGTATAAACAAAAACTAATAAAATTAGTGATTTCTCGCAAATTAACTTTCGTTGTTGTAACCGTTTTCCCAATGATATGCATAAAGATATATGTATATTTGTGTCAGCGCCAAGTTGTCTCCTAGCTCAGCGTCATTTATTGAAATATCGCCAAATTTGGCGACCAAAATAAATCACCATAAATGAAGCCAACTTGGCTGTCATTGACTTATTCAACGACGTTTCCATTTAAATTCAATAATGGATTTTTTCGTATAGGTTACTTCGGGTTTGTTAATCGCCAGTAATATTTACAATTTTCTAAGGTCAATCGCATTTAGAATTAGGCTAATTACTAAAAAAGTGCTGAACTAATTTCGACGAAATGGAAGTGATACCAATTCAAAAGTAACCTCTTTCATTTAACACAAGTGCTAGTTTAATCGATTGGATAATTTTGGTGTAATCAGTTAATATACATAAAAAATAGATACGCGTCGTATTGATGATAACCTCCTTTCTTTTTTTTTAAGTCGTTTAAAAAATTATAATTGGAAAAAATCTGTATATTGTACACGTATGTCAGGATAGGGGTTTAAAACCAAGCTCTCTTTCGAGAACCAGAGATTAAATCAGGCGCCTTAAACCGCTCGGCCATTCTGTCTCTACTCCATTTAGCGAACTTATTCAACACTTTTAATTAGCAAAAAATCACCAATTTTATTAGCTTTTTTTAATTACTAAATTTTAAGTACAATTTTATTAATTACTAAAAAAGTACCGAACCAATTTCGACGAAGTGGAAGTGATACCAATTCGAGAGCCTCCTCTTTCATTTAAAACAAAAATAACAGAAATAGGTTGCATAGTTTCGGAGTAATCGGTTAACATACATAAAAAAAATACACGCGCATTGAATTGATAACCTCCTCTCCTTTTTGGAAGTCGGTTAATAAAATTCATCATCAGCAGGGTTCGCACAGTTCTACCACTAAATTTTAAGATTATTTTCGAAGTGTTTCACTGCAGAAAAATATCGTAAAATCTGTGAGTGAAGGTGGGAATTGCGAATGTTGTGGTTTAAAAATTAAATGTAAATTTTCTTATTTTTAATAGTGGTGCAAGAGTCCTTGGAAATTCCAAGGAGTGTGCGAACCTTGATTATGAGTATTCATTCAAATTCAAGTTTTTGATAAAGAGGTTTCCTTTATGAGTGTTGTTTCAAAAGAATTCTATGAACTAGCAAAATATATACATATTTTCTCTTTTGTCACAAAATTTTCTTGTGCATTTATATGCTTCTTTATGGAAGATATATCTTAATTTGGAATGGAATAGTTAATCTTCATTATTCTGTTGATGAAAAGTGTAATCAGCTGTACCAAAAATTTAAAAATCTTTTCATTCATTTAATTTTTTACTATAAGAACGCTAAGTTTACAACTCAAGTTAATTTTTTAAATACTTACAGGTTATTTTCGATTGATTTTATGACATTTTTGGATAAAGGACGTCAATAACAGATTATCAAAAGTTATTTGCATTGAAGATGTAAAACTAATTTAAAAATTTAAATTTGTTTTTGAACAGTGTAGGACACTATTTTCAAGAGAGAAAAAACTTTCAATGTAAGATAACTTACGCAATTTTAATTTTCATTTACATTTTAAAACACAATTCTAGAACATTTGCGCTAGAAACTGTTTGTCACTGCAATTTCCAAATTAAAAATCTTAGCCTTTTTTAAAATTCGAAAATTCTCCATAATTAAAGTAAGATATCCTGTTGGATGATTTTTTGTATAGAGGAGTTCGTCAACTTCAAGTTGAACAATTATATTTTAAACAATTGCAAACAAGAACAGGAATTATGGATTTGTTTTACCAATGGTTAATATTTATAATTCAAAAACTAACAAAAATTCTAAAAACTTTACAAAATATGTTTTTTTCCTAAAAAAAACGATTTTTTTCTTTTTTTTTAATGTTAGAGGAACGCGGTTAAATACCCAGAAATATTAATGAAATTTTTGTGAGTTTTAACTGACCCAACCTTTGCATACTATTCCAAAACCAATTTCTGAAAGATTTATTCTCTAATATAAATCTTCGATTTTCTTGTACTTTTTAATCTTTGTGATACAGCATACAATATTATTTTTACTTATTGTAATTATCATTAGTATAAATATTAATTTGTTACAAAATAAATAAAACAAGTTCATTACATTTTTAGATGTTTTCAATTTATTTTTTTATGTGTTTCTTTCGGTTGTCGATATTTACTTCGAAAGAAATATATGTGTGTTGCATAATTTAAAGAAAATAAAAAATTCAAAAGATACTAATTAAAAATTATTCGTCAATTCTTATCGCGTGCATTAAAAAAAGTAAAAAAAAATATTCCTTTAAAAAAATCCTCATGATGTTTTCATAAAAACTATCATCTCAAGAAGCTTTTATCGACATAGATTTGGAGATCGACATTGGAAGAAGTATAGTATTAGGAAATTAAGAAAACAAATGCATCAAACAATTCTATTTTTTACATACTTATTGTTAACTGCAGGTCTTCAAATAACTTATAAAATGTAATAAAGTATCAAAATATAAATTTTAATTTATTTTTGTCACACTAAGCGAAATTTATTAACATTAAATAACTTTCTCCCAATACACGTAAGGCCGTGGTCACTAATGATGCTGACGAATAGTATATTCTACGAAATATTTCAAATTTTAAAAGAAAACTACGACTTTTACCTACCGTCTTAAAAAGTGCATTTGCACTAAAATTAGAATATTTCGATGTGTAACACGGATGTATGTTTGAAAGTGTAATAGGAATTAAATGTTCTTTTTTAATGTTGTTCCTTGCTATCATATTACTTTTGCAGTCCTTACGGATTAATTTCTTGATGCTATTAATTATAAACTAAATTAAAATCCTTGATATTGTCAATGTTGAATTTCATTGCTTTACTTTAAACTATCCTTCTAAATCCATTAATTTGGATTTAGAAATCTCCCTTAAGTATCATTGTTTTGCAAAGAGAAAAGTCACAACGGATAAATTTTTTGAAAGAAAACATTTGGATACATTTGTTTATCAGACACTAAGGACTCTTATCTATCTTATTCCCATTCATAGTCTAAAACCACTGAGTATTATTCGATTCGTTTTCAGTTATTTATTTAAAAAAAATGTACTATTTTATCTGTTATCTAATGCATTCACATGCATTCCATTATACTTATAACGTACTGAAATCATTTCAAAATAGATTTCGAACATTCATAAAATATACAATTAAAATTACGTGATTCCGGATAATTGCTCTTACATATATCAATTTTGAGTGAACTAAGAAGTTCAAATATTTATCGACAATTACAATTATTGCGATTAACATTTACTTTTAAAACAATAGTAAAAGTATTCAGTTTTTCAATTTATTAAAATCCAAGATATTTTTTTATTATTTTACGCATATATTTTTTATTTCATTCCGTAAATTTTTCTTATTTATTTTTGAAAACAATTTTTAAATTATACATTATCTAATGCAATTTTTATCATAATTTTAGATAGAAAAATATAAAAAACTTAGAATTATGTAATTTCATTTTAAAATCCACAAAGCATAAATCATATATAGAGATAGTAATTAATCAAACATGATTTTTATTTTCCTAGTAGACGCTAATGATTTAATGTGTTCCTCATGGAACACATATTTTATTTTTAAGAAACGTTTGATTAATACTTATGTACACAAAGTGCAACCCAAAGATATTTATTACAAGCTTTTGATGTTTTGTTTACGGCCATATCATTGTCGAATAGTATTGCTTCGATAAATCTCTTTAGAAAAAGCTTTTTTTATTTTTTTATCGAAGTTCGAACATCAGTAACTTCAAAAGGGAGGATTTATTCAGTTTTAAATGTAATAGAAATAAACTTTATATTTATTGTTTAATAAAGCTGTTAGTTTTTCAGCATAACTTCTATATGTAACACAAAAAAATTGCAATAACATTTCTTCTGCTTGGTTTAATAACATGGCTTTTTTTCTATTTTAAATATCCCTATTCATATATAACTAAAGATACAAGTTATACATATACGAGTAAGCTGTATTTAAAAATGTTTGTATTTTACGATTTCCATGTTTATTTTTAAAAGTTGTCTTGTTTATGTTGAGTTTGTTATAAAAGATTAAGTCAAAGAAATAAACAGTTTATATATATATATATATATATGTAATATATATACATATCTATATATTATATTATTTTCTTTATTTGTTTTTTTTTTTCTTTTGTTCTTTTGCTCTTCATATTTACTTGGAAATAAAAAACAACGTTTCTATTCATTTATATAAAAGTAAGAATGAACAAACATTAGTTAAATTCCATTAAAATAGGAGAAATAATTAAAATTACTAAAATTCAAAATTAATACTTACGCTATAATTATTTACTTACTAATACTTACTTTATTAATTTCACCCTTAAAATAGGAGAAATTAATAAAATTACTAAAATTCAAAATTAATACGCAACTGAACATTTTATGTACCTAAATATTCCTTAAAACAGTCTGTATGGGCCATATTAAGTAAAAAGATGTCTGACGATAAACAATTATACAAACATGCTTTACAGACAACCAACTGTATATATATATGTGTGTGTGTGTGTGTTTGTATATATATCGAGTAAGAGTAAAAACTATGAAGACAACAAAAAATATAGCATTTTTAATAAATTTCCAAAGAAATGAAACTTTTTTCCTTATAATATGTAACATCAAGCAGAAAAACTACTAAAAAAGTTAGCAAATTTAAACTGCATGGCTTTTATTATGAAAATAATGTAATTGTACAAAAAATATCATTATTTTTGCCTGTGTAAAAACTTTAAGGACAGAAAAAATCAATATAAAACTGAAAAAACAAATATTTGATGTATTATACATCCATCTATGGGTTTAACGATTTCAAATTTTCTATTATTCCTCAACATCATTAATTTTTGGCACAATACGGGATTGTTTTTGTACTTTTCATCTTCAATTGTAGATCTGGGTTCCTATGATGAAGTAAAATGCCTTCCATTTTTATAAACTCATCTAGCTAGAATTCCCCACAAATTATTGATAGGATTTAAATCAGGATTTCTGGGGGGGGGGGGGGGAATTGTAAAACTTCAGTACTTTTCTTATCGAACTAAGGGTTTTTTTTCCTCACGACTTTTGTGGATAGTTCATTATCTCGTTGTTTTATCTGTTTTTTTTTTTCTTTTCAGAAGTATAGCAAAAAATGAAAGATCGTTTAAAAAGTGTTTGTATATGTGTCTTTGGATGAAATTTTCCTGAAAGATGTACGAGTGACACCACGTTATTGAACGAAAAGTAGTCCCATGTGGCAATGAAGCCACCACGTAACTAATGTTTTAATAAAATCTCTTTTCTTTTCTCAAATCGTCCGAATAACATTTCTAGCCATCACGACCATATAAATTTTACTTGTTTTCACCAGAAAATTGTTATTGGGGTGATTTAAGAACAGAAAAAGAATTTTATTAAAATAGCAGTTACACTGATAAAAATCTGCTGCATTTTGCTGCAACGCACTCCCCTGCTTGTATAGAAAACGGTTACTTGGCCGTGAAATGGAGCTTTCTCATTGGTTGGAATAGAGGTATTATATACAAGCGGTGGAGTGCGTTGCAGCAAAATGCAGCAGATTTTTATCAGTGCATGTAGCAGATTTATAGCATCCTGAGGCTGTTTTTCTTTAATGACCTGACTTCACTTGTATATCTTTCAGGGAAATTTAATTCACAGACTTATTTTCAAAACATTCTGACCATCTTTCACTTGTTGTTACACTTCTGATACGACAAAACAGATATAACAACGAAATAATGCACTTATCAACACAAGTCACTAGAAAAAGAAACTTTAATTCTGTGAGACAAATATTGAAGTTTTGCAATGATCACTGATGAAATCCTGATTTAAATCCTATCAATAGTTTATAATTAACAAGACAAGTTTATAGAAATTGAAGGCATTTTTTCTCAACATAGGGATTCAGATCTGCAGTTGAAGATGTGTAATACAAAAACAATCCCGAACTGTGCCAAAAATTAATGATGTCGAGGAAAGATGGAATATTTGCAATCAATAAACTCATTGGAAGTTGTATACTACATTTAATATTTGTTCTTTCGGTTACTATATTGAACTTATTTTACTGTCCTTATAATTTTTACACATGGGTAAAATAGTGATTTTTTTGTGCAATTCCGTTATTTTCGAAGTAAAATACTAAGAGTTTTTTTTGACATTTTTATTAACTATGATAAAAAGTTAATTAAATCCAATTGAATTTTTTTTTAAACCATCAGATTTTAAAATATTTACCTTTTATATAAACATTTTAATAACAATTTTAATTTTTCTTAAGAAAGGTGTTATAGTAAAAATAAAATACATTGACATGTTTCGGAACCGGCAAATAAGTTCCATAGTCATAATATAAATAAAACAAAATTTCAAAATATTTCTCGGACAATACAAATGATACAATACAATATATCTCATTGTCGCGTGTCATTTGTATTGTCCGAAAAATATTTTGAAATTTTGCTTTATTTATATTATGACTATGGAACTTATTTGACGGTTCCGAAACATGTCAATGTATTTTATTTTTACTATAACACCTTTCTCAAGAAAAGTTAAAATTGTTATTGAAATATTTTTATTAACTTTTCATCTTGCTGATACATATTTTAAAGAAAATGATTCAATTGTTTTGAAAGCTATCATTTTTTTTTTTTTTTTTTTTTTTTTGCTGTTCTTTTAGATCAAATTATTTAGATCATTTTTTCTCAAACAATTCTATTTTTTACATACTTATTGTTAACTGCAGGTCTTCAAATAACTTTTAAAATGTAATAAAGTATCAAAATATAAATTTTAATTTATTTTTGTCACACTAAGCGAAATTTATTAACATTAAATAACTTTCTCCCAATACACGTAAGGCCGTGGTCACTAATGATGCTGACGAATAGTATATTCTACGAAATATTTCAAATTTTAAAAGAAAACTACGACTTTTACCTACCGTCTTAAAAAGTGCATTTGCACTAAAATTAGAATATTTCGATGTGTAACACGGATGTATGTTTGAAAGTGTAATAGGAATTAAATGTTCTTTTTTAATGTTGTTCCTTGCTATCATATTACTTTTGCAGTCCTTACGGATTAATTTCTTGATGCTATTAATTATAAACTAAATTAAAATCCTTGATATTGTCAATGTTGAATTTCATTGCTTTACTTTAAACTATCCTTCTAAATCCATTAATTTGGATTTAGAAATCTCCCTTAAGTATCATTGTTTTGCAAAGAGAAAAGTCACAACGGATAAATTTTTTGAAAGAAAACATTTGGATACATTTGTTTATCAGACACTAAGGACTCTTATCTATCTTATTCCCATTCATAGTCTAAAACCACTGAGTATTATTCGATTCGTTTTCAGTTATTTATTTAAAAAAAATGTACTATTTTATCTGTTATCTAATGCATTCACATGCATTCCATTATACTTATAACGTACTGAAATCATTTCAAAATAGATTTCGAACATTCATAAAATATACAATTAAAATTACGTGATTCCGGATAATTGCTCTTACATATATCAATTTTGAGTGAACTAAGAAGTTCAAATATTTATCGACAATTACAATTATTGCGATTAACATTTACTTTTAAAACAATAGTAAAAGTATTCAGTTTTTCAATTTATTAAAATCCAAGATATTTTTTTATTATTTTACGCATATATTTTTTATTTCATTCCGTAAATTTTTCTTATTTATTTTTGAAAACAATTTTTAAATTATACATTATCTAATGCAATTTTTATCATAATTTTAGATAGAAAAATATAAAAAACTTAGAATTATGTAATTTCATTTTAAAATCCACAAAGCATAAATCATATATAGAGATAGTAATTAATCAAACATGATTTTTATTTTCCTAGTAGACGCTAATGATTTAATGTGTTCCTCATGGAACACATATTTTATTTTTAAGAAACGTTTGATTAATACTTATGTACACAAAGTGCAACCCAAAGATATTTATTACAAGCTTTTGATGTTTTGTTTACGGCCATATCATTGTCGAATAGTATTGCTTCGATAAATCTCTTTAGAAAAAGCTTTTTTTATTTTTTTATCGAAGTTCGAACATCAGTAACTTCAAAAGGGAGGATTTATTCAGTTTTAAATGTAATAGAAATAAACTTTATATTTATTGTTTAATAAAGCTGTTAGTTTTTCAGCATAACTTCTATATGTAACACAAAAAAATTGCAATAACATTTCTTCTGCTTGGTTTAATAACATGGCTTTTTTTTCTATTTTAAATATCCCTATTCATATATAACTAAAGATACAAGTTATACATATACGAGTAAGCTGTATTTAAAAATGTTTGTATTTTATGATTTCCATGTTTATTTTTAAAAGTTGTCTTGTTTATGTTGAGTTTGTTATAAAAGATTAAGTCAAAGAAATAAACAGTTTATATATATATATATATATATGTAATATATATACATATCTATATATTATATTATTTTCTTTATTTGTTTTTTTTTTCTTTTGTTCTTTTGCTCTTCATATTTACTTGGAAATAAAAAACAACGTTTCTATTCATTTATATAAAAGTAAGAATGAACAAACATTAGTTAAATTCCATTAAAATAGGAGAAATAATTAAAATTACTAAAATTCAAAATTAATACTTACGCTATAATTATTTACTTACTAATACTTACTTTATTAATTTCACCCTTAAAATAGGAGAAATTAATAAAATTACTAAAATTCAAAATTAATACGCAACTGAACATTTTATGTACCTAAATATTCCTTAAAACAGTCTGTATGGGCCATATTAAGTAAAAAGATGTCTGACGATAAACAATTATACAAACATGCTTTACAGACAACCAACTGTATATATATATGTGTGTGTGTGTGTGTTTGTATATATATCGAGTAAGAGTAAAAACTATGAAGACAACAAAAAATATAGCATTTTTAATAAATTTCCAAAGAAATGAAACTTTTTTCCTTATAATATGTAACATCAAGCAGAAAAACTACTAAAAAAGTTAGCAAATTTAAACTGCATGGCTTTTATTATGAAAATAATGTAATTGTACAAAAAATATCATTATTTTTGCCTGTGTAAAAACTTTAAGGACAGAAAAAATCAATATAAAACTGAAAAAACAAATATTTGATGTATTATACATCCATCTATGGGTTTAACGATTTCAAATTTTCTATTATTCCTCAACATCATTAATTTTTGGCACAATACGGGATTGTTTTTGTACTTTTCATCTTCAATTGTAGATCTGGGTTCCTATGATGAAGTAAAATGCCTTCCATTTTTATAAACTCATCTAGCTAGAATTCCCCACAAATTATTGATAGGATTTAAATCAGGATTTCTGGGGGGGGGGAATTGTAAAACTTCAGTACTTTTCTTATCGAACTAAGGGTTTTTTTTCCTCACGACTTTTGTGGATAGTTCATTATCTCGTTGTTTTATCTGTTTTTTTTTTCTTTTCAGAAGTATAGCAAAAAATGAAAGATCGTTTAAAAAGTGTTTGTATATGTGTCTTTGGATGAAATTTTCCTGAAAGATGTACGAGTGACACCACGTTATTGAACGAAAAGTAGTCCCATGTGGCAATGAAGCCACCACGTAACTAATGTTTTAATAAAATCTCTTTTCTTTTCTCAAATCGTCCGAATAACATTTCTAGCCATCACGACCATATAAATTTTACTTGTTTTCACCAGAAAATTGTTATTGGGGTGATTTAAGAACAGAAAAAGAATTTTATTAAAATAGCAGTTACACTGATAAAAATCTGCTGCATTTTGCTGCAACGCACTCCCCTGCTTGTATAGAAAACGGTTACTTGGCCGTGAAATGGAGCTTTCTCATTGGTTGGAATAGAGGTATTATATACAAGCGGTGGAGTGCGTTGCAGCAAAATGCAGCAGATTTTTATCAGTGCATGTAGCAGATTTATAGCATCCTGAGGCTGTTTTTCTTTAATGACCTGACTTCACTTGTATATCTTTCAGGGAAATTTAATTCACAGACTTATTTTCAAAACATTCTGACCATCTTTCACTTGTTGTTACACTTCTGATACGACAAAACAGATATAACAACGAAATAATGCACTTATCAACACAAGTCACTAGAAAAAGAAACTTTAATTCTGTGAGACAAATATTGAAGTTTTGCAATGATCACTGATGAAATCCTGATTTAAATCCTATCAATAGTTTATAATTAACAAGACAAGTTTATAGAAATGGAAGGCATTTTTTCTCAACATAGGGATTCAGATCTGCAGTTGAAGATGTGTAATACAAAAACAATCCCGAACTGTGCCAAAAATTAATGATGTCGAGGAAAGATGGAATATTTGCAATCAATAAACTCATTGGAAGTTGTATACTACATTTAATATTTGTTCTTTCGGTTACTATATTGAACTTATTTTACTGTCCTTATAATTTTTACACATGGGTAAAATAGTGATTTTTTTGTGCAATTCCGTTATTTTCGAAGTAAAATACTAAGAGTTTTTTTTGACATTTTTATTAACTATGATAAAAAGTTAATTAAATCCAATTGAATTTTTTTTAAACCATCAGATTTTAAAATATTCACCTTTTATATAAACATTTTAATAACAATTTTAATTTTTCTTAAGAAAGGTGTTATAGTAAAAATAAAATACATTGACATGTTTCGGAACCGGCAAATAAGTTCCATAGTCATAATATAAATAAAACAAAATTTCAAAATATTTCTCGGACAATACAAATGATACAATACAATATATCTCATTGTCGCGTGTCATTTGTATTGTCCGAAAAATATTTTGAAATTTTGCTTTATTTATATTATGACTATGGAACTTATTTGACGGTTCCGAAACATGTCAATGTATTTTATTTTTACTATAACACCTTTCTCAAGAAAAGTTAAAATTGTTATTGAAATATTTTTATTAACTTTTCATCTTGCTGATACATATTTTAAAGAAAATGATTCAATTGTTTTGAAAGCTATCATTTTTTTTTTTTTTTTTTTTTTTTTTTTTTTTTTTTTTTTTTTTTTTTTTTGCTGTTTTTTTAGTTTTTACACGCTTTGTATACATACGCATATACATACATACATGTATATATATGTATATATTGACGATAATTATTTTTATTTTTCCCTTTTCATTTTGCTAACCAATTTCGTAGTTTGATGTGCCTCGTTTTTGAATTTTTTTAAATGTTACTTACCCATCATACGTAGTATAGGGTAAATCTTGCAATCGTTTTGAAAATCGAAAAAATTTTTTTGACGGATTTACACGTTTCAGATACTGGAGATTCCGAAAAACATATTTTTAGAAAAAAAATTTTGCCGTCCGCCCGTCTGTCTGTAAACGCTTTATCTCCCGAACAAATTGAGATAGAGACTTGAAATTTTGTATGTAGTTAGTATGTAAGAATGGGACGAAGCCTATTTAATATCAGCAACCTCGATTATACAGAACTATTTTTTTCTGACCCTCGAAAAATTGGTTCTGATGAAAGGTATATAAAAATTTTCGAACTTTTTGTTTTAAGAAATGGATGTAAAAGGCAATAAAATAGCACACATTTTGCATATAGAACGAAGTCGATCGGATTATTAGTTGCCGAGATATTTGTAATCCTGTTTTCCACATTCTTCGATTTTTCATGACCCTGTATTTCATTCAAATTTCAATTCAGAGGTATATTTTAATTGGAATTGAGACGCTTAATCCGACACAGTTAATTGTTAGTTAATAGAATCATTATTTTTGGAGTTATAAGGATGTTTCTTTTACGCAATCCGGTATTACTTGAGTATTTTGGCGTTTTATATAATTTGTCGAAATGGGTACATCAGCAGTTCTTTAATAGAGCATTACTATGTATATTAAGAATATTTAAATTTTGTTTATGAATTGCAATGCATTGTATAAATAGTTTTCACATGTTTTATTTTCATATACATATCCATGATGGGTAAGTATTACGGTGGCCCCCAACGACTATTTGTGCTTTGGTTTTGTGCGTTTTGGTAGTCCCAAATTTGTATTGTTTTGCATTTTCATGGCAAATACGAATATGAAACCACACATTTCATTTGTAGTTCCAAAGTATTTGGAACCTGAAGATTCTGCTTTGGTTCTACAAATTCCATTTTTATTCATTTTAATTACTTATTTTTTCCATCCATATTCAGTGTGCTATAGGTTATTAAATTCAATGGTTTCTATATTGTAATACGATTAATATTTTTATATATACATATAAAACTATTAATATATATGTATGTATATATACAGTGGTGGTCAAAAGTTTCCGGCCAGTTAGTTTCTTCGATTTATTTACCAAAAGATTTCAGCAAAGAAGAAGCATAATTGCTTCAAAAGTTAGGAAAATGTGAATAATCTCTGACCACGTGATCATTTTAATTGGATACGGAAGATGCTTAAAACAAAGGGATAGAATTCGACGTTCGCGTGCGCAAAAGTCTCCGACCACTTATCATTCTTCAGTTTTTTTTTTTTTTTTTTTTTTTTTTTTTGGTAAAGTGTTTTTTGGTTGTGTTTATGAATGAATCAACGTATATAGTATAGTTTGAATTAAAAATTGAAAAGTTCAACAATTATGGTTCATAAATGAGTAATTAGTTTATAGCTAAAAGTCAATCTTCTCGAAAGTCAATCTATTTTTGTCGCTTCGTTTGAGCACGCATTGCAATGCATTTCTAAATAACTATTTCATACTATCCTTTTATAAATTGTATTTGATCATAAATATAAATTTTCTAAAATATTTTCAATTTTGTATCCGTAGTGAAGTTTTAAATTTTGTTGTTATAAATCCATAAATATTTGTTAAATTTCATAAGAAATATGATGTTTTGTTCCTATAATTCAGTTTTATTGTTTTTAAGATAGGTTATACTTAAAGATCATTAAACTTATTGAATTGTATTTCGCGTATATTTTTTGAATGCATACGTAAAACACTCTTAGCAAAGCAATGTAATATTTATTAAGAATCAAGTAGCAACAGAAGTATATTTTAAAAAGTAAAAGAAGAATTTGACGTTGTTTTACTGAATTTCACAAAATAACATGATTAATAAGCTTTCATTTATTGCGACTTCTATTACGAAAATTGCATTTTTCTTGAAAAGAAACATGCTTAAAACAGAAATACTAATGATTATTTGGATTCGAATTCCTAATTAAGTTTCATATTTTATTATAAAACATTCTAAAGAACAAACGGCACAATACTGTAAAAACTTTAAGCAGATTTTCTATTCCCAAATGAATTTTAAATAGATTATTGGAATTGTTAATAATTGTAAAAGAAAAGCATCCCTCAGGAAATATTTTAAAAGAAATGTTTAAATATTTTATTATAATTATTAGTTTCCCAGCCTTTTGTAAAATGTAATGACTTTTTCTCATGATACAAAAAGCTATTATGTTATTTTTGTTTATGATAACGTTGATTTCTATGAGAATTTCTATGTCTTTTATTCTTTATTATAACTTCCTCAGTCCTGGTGTCGCCTGGAGGTGACATTAAAAATCACCCTTTCATTTAATGTAATTTCGTCTAAAATTGTTACAATTACATCGAGACTTTTTAATAGATGTGTGCAGGTTAGAATATCGCTGCATAAAATAATGCACATTTGGAGATGTTCTGCAAAAATTTTAAACTGGTTTTTGTAGTGCAACGTAAAATCTGTCTCAGGACTGAGGAGGATAATATGCCCTGATGTAACAACGCCACGTCAAGTTCTACGAATTTTGAAAGACTAAAACACCCTTTGATACAGCAACATTTTGACTATGCACAGAAGAAATAATATATTAGTGTATGTGCGTTTAGAAAAAAAAAAGTGGCGCGACATCTTGACCAATGCTTTTTGATTAATAACGCCATGCAAACAAAACTATAAAATAATATTGGATAATGGCTTGTTAATTGTCCAAATCTAAAATCACAAACTCTACAGTCTTGGATATTTTTATTCACCATTAATTGCGATATGAGGATGCAGTAATAATCATTCGGTATTTTATTCTTCTAACATGAAAGAATTAGCGTCACAGAGGACACACAGAATTACCTTTATCCTTATAAATTTTAGCAAATTTTAGATTGGGTACTGACTTTTACGTGCTTCTTCCAGAGACAAGTTCTACAAATGGAAAAAAAATAACTTTTAGTAGTTGTAAGTGATACAAAGGACTCATAGCTCTTCTCATAGCTCATAGCTCATAGTTCGTCTGCATATCTCGTAGTTTTATTTGCCAGCTTTCTTCATAATTGCGCCAAATCTTAGCAGTTGACATTATTATCCCAGGGCACTTTATTATTAAGATTTATAATCTGTAAAATATAATAAGCAAAAAAACAATGTTTTAATATAATGAATTAAAATCCCTTATAATGATATTTGCAAATTAAACGAATGTTATACCATGATAGAAGTGAAAGAAATTACACTTTAAAATTCATAAATGCCTTTAATAAACAGATCCCCACGTCGTGGTAACACATTTGCTACAATAGAGGACTTTTTGAAATCAAAATTCAAATAAAAAAAAAAAATAAAAAATAAAATAAAATAAACACGAATATTAATTTTTTTCAGACTTTCTCTTTCTCAGTACCCAGATGACACACAGTTATCGGCCAATGTCCTTATCAATATTGGACAATATCTCGAAAGTCACTGAATGCCAAACGTCAAATTTACAATATCTGTCGATATTCACAGATGTAACTTAGAATTAATTTTTAAAAGAATGCATCCAAATGCATTTTTTGCATTAAATATAATATTGTAATGCGTAAATTGTGTTTTAAACACTAAAATTAAAAAATTTAGCCATTTTTTTAAACTTTATGATTTAATACCTTATTTATAATATTTTATTTACATTGGCCAATGTTTTAAAAATGATATTATTATTCCAACATTCAGAGATGTCGAAGTTGATTCGAAAAAAAAAAACAATATGATTTTCAGACATTCTAAGATTTTTTCGACATTTAGCATATCTGATGAAGTTTCAGTCTTGAGCAAGTTAGTGTAAAATTCTTCCTATTTTTCTATCATTTTCGTCCTAGAGTATTGAACTGAGACGACTACCGTGAAATTTGGATACGTATATGTGTGTGTGAAAACAATTATGTTGAAATATATTGAGATTGATATGGAAAATTCTCTGAAGTACAATTTATAGAGAAATTTATAGCGATTGAAATATAAAGATTTCTCAAGAAAAGATTCCATATTAAAATCTATTTGATAGTGCTGTGTATAAAATTAATAAGGAAATCAGCAGTAATTGCTGTAGAATTATTTATATTATAAAAATAATGTAGTGTTTATAGCGATGTTAAAATATAAAAATTTTTATAGTTTTATTAAAAAACGAAACATGCTTTTTAGCTCACAGGCTATCATAGCCTGAGAGCTTATGTGCCCGCCCGTTCTGTATGTATGTTCGTACGTAACGCGATAACTCATGATAAAAATATCCAATCCACTTGAAATTTTGTATGTAGGTATATCCTGACAAGGCGCTTCCCTGATTAGTTTTTGGAGTTCATTCGATATGTATAAGAGGGGGAACGGGGGGCTCATGCCCCCCGTTAGTTGATATAGATGGGATTTTCATGCAGAATTAAGTTTTCAAAATTTAGATTAGGATCATTCTGATGAGGCGATTCCGTGACTGTTATTAGGTGTTCATTGATTAAGTATAAATAGGGGGAACAGGGGTTCTAACCCCCCCCCCTCCGTTAGTTGATATAAATGGGATTTTCATGCAGAATTAAGTTTTCAAAATTTAGATTAGGATCATTCTGATGAGGCGATTCCGTGACTGTTATTAGGTGTTCATTGAATAAGTATAAATAGGGGGAACAGGGGTTCTAATGCCCCCCCCGTTAGTTGATATAAATGGGATTTTCATGCAGAATTAAGTTTTCGTTCAAAATTTAGATTAGGATCATTCTGATGAGGCGATTCAGTGACTGTTATTAGTTGTTCATTGAATAAGTATAAATAGGGGGAACTGGGGTTCTAATGCCCCCCCCCCGTTAGTTGATATAAATGGGATTTTAATGCAGAATTAAGTTTTCGTTCAAAATTTAGATTAGGATCATTCTGATGAGGCGATTCCGTGACTGTTATTAGGTGTTCATTGAATAAGTATAAATAAGGGGAACAGGGGTTCTAATGCCCCCCCCCCGTTAGTTGATATAAATGGGATTTTCATGCAGAATTAAGTTTTCGTTCAAAATTTAGATTAGGATCATTCTGATGAGGCGATTCCGTGACTGTTATTAGGTGTTCATTGAATAAGTATAAATAAGGGGAACAGGGGTTCTAATGCCCCCCCCCCTTAATTTATATAAGTGGGTTTTTCAAGCAGAATTGTCAGATTTCGTTCAAATCTCTGAATAGTTTTGGAAGTTTAATGGTTAAGTATAAAAGAGGGGGATAACTCCTTTTAAATTATATAAATGCTAAATGGGTTTTTATTAAGAATTATCTCATTTGCTCTGAATTTTGGATATAGATTTTTTATATGATAAAGCATGTCTTTGATAGTATAGGAGTTTCAATGATTAAGTATAAAAAAAAGAGGAAAGGGGAGAGCTGTTTCCCCTTCTTAATTTTTTTTCGAACGGAATTAACCCTTGAAAATATAAGGCTTTAATGTACAATTAGTATTTGTAGCCTGTGAGCTCAATGCCATCAGTTTAACTGGGCAGTATTCTTTATTTATATAACATATTTGTTTTACACGGAAAGAAGAGGTCAATTTATGTATTTTTATACGATAATTATCTTTTTAAAATGATCTCGAATTTCAGGCTTTTGAAATAATTTCAATTTTTATTTATGAAAGAAAATAAGTTTAGTTTCAAAAGTTAATCATTAGTTTTCAACTTAATTTGTTTTTAAATTTATTAAAAAATTAATAATAAAAAGTAATATTTAAATAAATCTTTCTTAAAAGAATATAAAAAAAATAAACAAAGAAATTGATTGTGATTAAAAATCGTCTCAGATAATTAAATTATAGTTTTGTCAGACATTTTTTTTCATCACTAACAGAAAACTCTACTCCCACCCCTTTTTATTGATTGTTCCTTATTAGTAGAATTTTTCTAGGTAGCAATATCTATTTTTATTTTGAGTAACAGTTCTGGGTAACAATATTTTTTCTTATTTTCTTTGCCAAAGTTTCAAAGTCTTTACGCATAATTAGAATAAGACTAGGTATCCATAGGTTGGCCATAAACCCAACTTATCTCAGTAAGAAGCTTATGTTCGCAACAATTGCGAATCGCAGTTGTTGAAATTAAAATCAGAAATTATAAACCAAAAAGTTATTGGTATTCTTATATACACTATCTGGCCATTGATTATCGTTCACTTGCGATTTTAGACATTTTGTTAAATATATAGAAAAATACATGAGAAATCATCTCGAAACTCTTAGTGTATAAATATAATAGTATAAGTCATACATCTCCGTGAAGATTTTTTTCCGAAACTCCATAAGGGACGTCAACAATTTAAAAAAAATGGATATATTTTGAATAACCCTGTCAAAACTAATGTAGCAAAAGCACTCAAACTCTAGATTATGATTGAGTGCCTTATTGTAATTCACTGTGTTCATTTTTATGCAAATGACATGCATACTCGCTGAGTAATTAAGGTTTTTATAAAAATAGTCCCAAATTTTTCCAACTTCTTTATCCTTATACACTCTAAAAAATAAAAGTGTAAAATTGCACAAAAAAAGTGTAAAATGATGATACTAAAACGATTTGTTTATATGTGTAAATTTCCAAAATACACGCCTAATGTGTAAATTTAGAAATACATATTTCAGTGTGTAATTTGATGATAACACTAAGTGGGTAAAAGTTATAATGATCCTCCCCACTCTCCTCTAAATATACACATAAAAACTGCTGGTTTTTTTTTTTATATTCTTCCTTGCTTCTTAAATTTATATTTCCCCTCATTTAGATATTATTTAGTTCATGCAATTAAGAATTAAGGTAAAGAAAAAAATTCATTAATTAATGATAGATTTTAGACTAGTCAGATGGAATAATGATAGTTGGTAAACTTGCAATCCCCACACTTTTTATTTTCAGAGTTCAGGCTCAATTTTTCATTTTTTATTATTCAGACTCAAGATACAAAGTCAAATATACTCAAGATGCTGTGTTACATGCAGTTATAAATGTAAAATTTAAAATACTATAAAAAATAGAAAAAGGCATGTAATCTTCATCTCACACACACATACACATATTACCTGAAAAAATTTTAGCTGATTTGTTTATATATACATAAATCATCTATATTATATGTTGAATTGTTTTCTTTTTAAAAAATATTCATTATTACAAAGAATTTACCTAAAAAAATTATCATGATTATCAAAAAGGCTGTTGAATCATTAAAATAACATCTTTTGCATTTAAGATTATATTTAGAATTTTTTTTTCTTTTTTCAAAAAAATAAAAATATATTTTAACATTAATGAAATGACTCATGTTTTCGTAAATGGAAATTTCAGATATTCTAATTAAAATTTTAGATATCAAACTAATAAGTATTTTTATTTATCAACTATAGTAAAAAATAAAATAAGAAATACTTTGATTATATCCAAATATCAATTGACTCTTATAAATTTTCGAAATTAAGTCTCGTAGAATTTATTTGACAATTCCATTTGTGTCTTAAGTCTATAAAACTCACCCGGCGGGGGGTATTTATGCTGGGGGGGTTAATATGTTCGATTTTGAATATTCATTATGACACAACTGTTATATTTTTTATATACATACAATCATATGTTTTAGGTCATATAAATTCTGTAATAATAGGCAAAATTGCAATGGGAAAATATTTATTTTAATAAAATGCCATTACTTTAATGTAAATTTTCTTCAGAATTTTTAGTCTAAGGTTGTTTTAAATCAAACGTATTTTTGTCCTTATGAAATATACTTCTGTGTATTTTTATTAAATCTATAATTAACAAGCAAAAAATATGTGTTCTTTACTTTGATTATTTTAGTGGAACATAGTTCTTCTGATGTAACATTTTCAAATTAAAACACAGCTGAAAATTAAATGTAATTAGGATAAATAAATATTCCAAATTTCTCAAAATTGGATGATGTAGCGTAGAAACTGAAAACAACGCTATAGTTTTAATCGACGATAAAATTTCATAATTAAAAAAAAAAACTTATAAAGGAATTTTAATAAATAAATAAAACTCAGATGAACTGTTTAACTTATAAATCAGAATATATAATTTATAGATATGATATAAATATGTATAGTAGTTTATAAATAAACTATAATATCTTTCACACAGCCGACCCAAAATTTAATACCGTCTTCACATCCCCAAAAAATATGATGATAACGTTCATTTTTTCTACTGTTAAAATACATTTATAAATTCCTTTTAAGATGAAATTTTTTCAAGAAATAAATAACATTAGATACAACAGTTGTTATTTTAATAGTCATTTATCAAGAGTTAGGTAATGTTGACACATTTTATGGCAAGTAAATTATTAGTGTAAAAAACTCTTATATGTAAAAAAACAAACCAACATATAACATTTACATTTATACATAAATATAAACAAATCAGATAAAAAGAATTGAAGGTAATACGAACGTTACGAGATTACATACCTTACATTTTATAGGAGAATAACTTCTATATTTTTCTCAACGCGAGCATTAGCATTCAGCTGGACCGACTATTAGTTTTCAACTTAAACATGATGAAGCCAAGTTAACCATGATTACGATTTTAGGTTTCGACGCTAGATTTGCGTCTAATTAAGGATCGAAGTAATTCGTGAACAGGATCATAAATTGTACTGCGAACTAAAGTTAAACTAAAATTATAAGTTAAACTTTGAAATGGGTAAAAAAAGGTTACAAGCTGTGAGACGGCTAAAATGATTTTGGGTAAAATAAGGCATACTTATATTCGATGTGCAAAATGCAAAAATAACTCAGGATACGAATTTAGAATTATCTTAATTACATGAATTATATTTTATGTTACATATTAAATGAATTCGAAATAGTTTTTGGATTCTACTGAAGGTTAAACTACTGTTCTTTAAATT
The DNA here is from genome assembly GCA_964019185.1 of Maratus speculifer. Classification (NCBI taxonomy): domain Eukaryota; kingdom Metazoa; phylum Arthropoda; class Arachnida; order Araneae; family Salticidae; genus Maratus; species Maratus speculifer. The sequence goes on along the minus strand of OZ025297.1, from coordinate 17,694,698 downwards.
GAGGAGAGGAGGAGGGCAGCAGAAAATTAACAACAGTACAAAAAATATAATTTAAATTTTTGAATAAGTATAAAGTGGGTTTATATCTCTATTATAAAGCCTCTTTATGAAGTCATCCTAATTTAGCTTTAAGATTAATATCTGATTACTAAAAATTACAAGTAAAATTGTGAAAAAAACAGCGGTCTGAGAGACGGCTGAAAGAAATTACGATTTAATTAAAACCTAGCATTATAAAATCAAGCATTCTTATATTTGATGTACAAATTTCACAAGGTAATCCGGAAAACGAAATTAAAATTAACTTATTAAATGAATAAAACTTTACTTTGTATGTAACGAAATATTGTTAAATGTTGTCGAGATTATTTTTTTTAACTTCTTTTAAATATTCACGTGCTGCTGGTATGAGGAGGGTGAGAAAGGTGGTCACAGTATCCTATAAAAATAAATAAATATGTTAGTTTATTATTTAAAAATGCTGTTACAGCAATGTAATGACATATTGTTATTTATGAATGGGGTTACTAAAATATAGAGTGTAGCTCTGAATAATATGTAAGCCTCCCATCCCTTTCGTAACGTCCCTTTCCTACTTTAAAATTCACGCATTTGTAATTTTTGTAACACACTGATTAGAGTAATTTCAGGTGTTATCTACTTTTACACATTTTTCTGAATTTATGAACTGATAACAACTTACAAACTTAATGCCATAAGCTAAACGCACATTAAGATATGTACTTTTTGTGGGAAATGTGTATTTTTTAATGAGAAGTGGATGATTTTAGAAATTTACACACTTACCTATGTGTATATTATTAAGTGTTAATTACAATAACGTACAAGTTTGGGTAAATTGAGGCATTTTTCGCCATTTACACATTTATTTGTGATTTTCAAGTGATAATAAAATATATACTTAGTTTTGTAAGGTAAAATACACACAAAAACAGCTAAAATTTTGCAAAAAGTGGGTAATTTTCATATCAGGAGTGTAATTTTAGGAATTTACACACATATATATGTGAATTCGTCTAATTTACACTTTTATTTTTTAGAGTGTAATTTTCAGAGTTTTTAATATAAAATAATATTTTTTCTGAAAATATGACAAACAATATTGCACACAATAACCTGTAATGAGATATAAAAAAATAATAATTGTATGAAAAATGAGTAGGTTTACTAAATAATTTTTCACTGCGCATGCGTCAACGATATCAAACTTTCATTTGCATATAATGTTAGCTAAATATATAGAGCAACTTTTGTGAAAGTCTCAAAATCATAGCTTGAAAATTCTGAAAGTAATCGTCTATAGAAAAAGGACAAAATCCGTTGTTTCCAAAATGAAGCAAAAAAATGAGGGATTTTATCCAAATGCAGTAGTAAGTTCCGTATTGTGTATTCTTTATTGACACTAATCAATGAATATATGGATACAACCCCTCTTGTTTTTGCTTCACTTTGGGAATAACGGATTTTCAATTTATTCAATTGACGATTATTTTGATAATTTTCAAGTTATGATTTTGAGATTTTCACAAAAGTTGCTCTATACATTTAGCTAACATAATATGCAAATGAAATTTTAATATATTTGACGCATGCGCAGAGAAAAATTATTTACTAAACCTACTCATTTTTGATACAATTTTTATTATTTTTTAATTATGATTACAGGATATTGTGTGCAATGTTGTTTGTCATATTTTCATTAAAAAATATTACTTTATATTAAAAACTCTGAAAATTATAAGGAAAAAACTTGGAAAATTTTGGGGCCATTTTTATAAAAACCTTAATTACTCTGCAAGTATGCATGCTATTTGCATAAAAATGAACACAGTGTATTACAAAAAGGCACTCAACTTATAATCTAGAGTTTGAGCACTTTTGCTACATTAGTTTTGACAGGGTTATTCAAAAGATATTCATTTTTTTATTTGTTGACGGTCCCCTATGGGGTTTCAGGAAAAAATCTTCACGGAGATGTATGACTTATACTATTATATTTATACACTAAGAGTTTCGAGATGATTCCTCATGTATTTTCTTAGATATTTAACAAAATGTCTAAAATTGCAGGTGAACGATAATCAATGCCCACAAAAAAATGTTAAAAATGTTATTCTGGGACAGTAGAAAAACACATCGTTAAATATCGACTTATGATATTCAGCGATGACAGAAAAAGATATCACCTAATGTCATAAACTGATTTTCAGAGATTATGGGAAACATTTGTCAATATTGTTAAATATCAAAAATTAATATTCGTGCATATCTTTTTAGGGGAGAGAGGGGTCATTTACTGTGGGTCAATATTACATTTTGATATCGGCCAATATCTCAGTTTGATATTGGGTGCTACCTGGGTAAGGATTAAATTGGTTTAGAAATTTCAAAAAATCAATTTATTTCTATTTTTTCATCAAATAGTACAATAGATCTAGAGTATTTTTCCAAAGTTTCAGTTCGATCAGAGTTAAATTCTAGTAAATGGAATCCTAGGAAAATCCCCCCATGAGGCTAGAAGTCCGGAAGTGATGCAGGTATATCGCTTTTTCGTAAAAGTAAAATTTTTGAAGTCATTGAGCATGATTTGTGAAGAAATTATACAGCAATCTCATTCAAATTTTGCGAACCTATTCAAAATATTATTCACTGGAAATTGAATGAAAAAATAGTTTGGATTTTACTTTCGAATAAATCTAATTTTACAAGATTATAAATTATATAAATAATAGAAAGGTTGAACAGTTTTCTAAACAGATCTAACAAAAGAAAATCAGATTGTCACATTTTAATTTTTATTTAAATCCTACTGTTAATTAGGAGCTATGCTTACGCAATAAAAGATAAAATATGGATTTTTAATAAAGCTACCAGGAATCATCCTGATGATCAGTCCGGATCTTCGGAAACCCTGCTGTATCGTCTGAAATTTCGTAATTTTTTTTCATTTTTTAAATGTTCCTTTTTAATAAGATTAAACATTTGAATAAAAAATTACTTGTTATATATATAAAGAAAATGAAGGAAATATGTATACAATTTAATTAATTTTCTGCAATTTAATTACATTTGAAATTATTGAAAATTTAATACGTGATTTATCACTTGCTTACTAAGTGTAGGAACGGTAATCCAAGTACTCTACCATTTAAGCTACGAGGACGGTGCCCAACTTAGCACTCTTCACAGACGTATGTTGGGGAGGATGCATGGCAGCACAAGATTGAATATTCTTCAAGAGCGCACAATCCTGAGGCGTAATATGAGACACAAAGAAACACAGTATCGGTGAACTCATATGCAATATAATTAATTTTGAAATTAATTTTCATTAATGAAATTATTTTTAAAATTTTTCAATAGTTAATGCGTGATTTATCACTTGCTGACTAAGCGTACGAACCTGTCAGTTGAAAAGCTTCGAATCCGGGGAGCGAACCAAGAACCCTTCGAATATGCTTGAAGAGCACCACTATTTAATCTACGAGGATTCCTACTATTACAAGGGTTCAAGGTTCGATCTCAAGTTTGGAAGCTTTTCCATTAAATCAAGCATTGTCTTCGGTCCAAAGAAACTGGCAACTGAACATAGGGACAGGAAATAACATAGTTGTAATCAAGTACTATTTTGAAAGGAGATTTGATTAAATCTTGATCTGACTCCAGATGCGTTTTGTAAGAAGGGAAAGCATCAGTCATAATAATAACTTAATTTTTTTTATGAAATATCACTTTACAGACGAGATGGTATGGACAAGAATCAGCGTAGCCTGACGTACGGACCTGCGTATTATTCTGAAAGGCAGTTTGACGCCCCAAATTTAACAGACGAAATACTCAGACCTTATATCGTATTTTATGTTGAAGCAAATGATGATTCCTTTCTTTTATAAATGATATTGTGGGCGGTATACTGTTCATTTTGCGGAGAGCATACTGAAAGATAAAACAATACAGTGTGTAGAACAGTCAACATGATCTTCAGACCTAAATGAGATTGAGCATGTTTGAGATGCACTTGAATGACGCATTCCTGCTAGACAAAGCTTCCTTTTATTGTTTGGACTTGGAGATTGCAATTCTTGTGAAGTGCAACAATACACCTCAAATTCTTACTAATAATGTTATCGAAGTAATAGAAACAAGTGTAGTTATCTATTCGAGGAGACCACGTGCCATGCTAAATACTTAAACAATAAATTGTATGTAACCAGAGTGTCACCTTAAACGAACTTTTCATGTTCAATCTATCGTTTCAAAGATTTAAAGCTATCTTACAGTTTTTCACAATCTTTTGTTTTGCTTTGCGTGTCGATACATATACACTTTATATTTTATACCTACTCATGATTGTCATCATGTCTTATGCTTGCTCCGTTCTCTTCAACTATTTCCTTGTTCAGCAATTTTTTGAGCAATGCAGAAATTCACATCACTTTAGCATTCCTTCATTCTTTTCTGCGCGTTATATTATTTTTTAAAAGAGTAATTTCTATATTTTCGCGACACAATGTCGTTTGTGTGCTTTAAACAGTTTTAGCTATTTTGTTCTTACAATTTTCTTTCAAAATTAGTCAAAGTAGTTATATATTTTCCATATGCTACTGTTCAAATACTTTACTAAAAATTGTTTTCTCTTTAAAACCAAAATTTAATTAAATAAATTGTTTACAAATAGCTAAATATGTGGTTATTACTTTTGTTTCTAACCATTATTTAATGAACGTATGCATACTAATTTGCTATGTTTATTTCTGAAACATTAATGCATTAAATATTTCTTCACAAATAAATAAGATTAAAAATAAATGACAGATAAAGTTATGGTGCTCTTGATATCTGAGTTTATGCTTCAAACTTTATCAAAACTTCATACTTAATATTATGCACTTATGCACTATTATACAATAGTGCATTATGCAATATTATGCACTAGCTAAAATGTATTTCGTATAAAATTAGGATTTAATAACTCTGAAAAGAATGTTCAATGCACTAATCAAAAATACAAGTCTTGTGATTTTTTTATGTTTTCTTAATGTATGAATTAACTGAGGATTCTTTAATTAATCTGGTTTCTGATTTTCAGAGACTTTATTTAAAATTCTAGCTTTAAATGAAACATATGGTGTTTGTATTTGTTCAGCTTAAAATATAAGAGCAATGGGTTTTAATGTATTTTGTGCAGAACATTCCATTATAGTTATAAATGAACGTTCTTCTCTTTTTATTTTTTAACATTTCATCGTGAAAAGTAAAAGTATTGTAGCATCATAAAATATAAATTTGTTTAAATAGAATAAATTATCGCCACAAGTAAAATTTATTTCGTATAAAATTAGGATTTAATAACTCTGAAAAAGAATGTTAAATGCACTAATTAACCTCCTTAGTCCTGATGTCGCCTGGAGGAGACACTAAACAGTACTTATTAAAACTTTTACCTCATTAAAAATTTCTATTCCAGACTTTCAAAAATTGGTTCCTATTATTGATAATAGATGACAGCATATTGCAGAATGCTTTTTTGTTACGAAAATAATCTTTTTCGTTCATTTATCGGTATTCAAAAATGGCGTCGCCAAAAAGAAAGAAAATTACTCACTTGCTTGCAAGTAAGTTCTTTTATTTATTAATAATAATTTTGTTAAAATTTATTCGGACTAATATTTTATAATATAGAGATTCTTTTTTTTTATGATACCATTTGTTTTAAGATTTAAGTTCTCTAAGCGTTACATAAAAACATGATCATTTAATTGTCTCTTGAAGGAGACATCCGATCATGCTCCAATAAAATTGCGTTTTCTGAAATTGTTGCTAAAGCTATATTTTCTTAATTAAAATACAGTATTTTTATAAAGATTTTCTTACCGTAAGATGGGATTACTTTGTGACGGATGGAGTGACGTTGTGACTCTTGGTATAGTTTTGTATTTCGAATATCCCGCTCTTTAATTTGCGATAAGAAAGCAAATAACAATAATAACTTCCAGTACAGAGTGACACATAACCTAACGACTCAAACACGAAGTATGCAAAGTACACCAGGCGTTACAAAATAATTCCATCTTTCACAAAGTAGGTATATTATGATTTCAAACATTCCAGCTTATTTTTTTTATTTTTTAGTGTTAGGATATTTTTAAATAAAATGTGGATTTTTTTATTACTACTTTCAGATAAATTGAGTATGTTTTGAGATCCATTATTATTAAAAAAAAAGAGAGAGAATTTGGAGTTTAAAGATTTATTGTAGCTTTTATATAAGACAATAAAAAGCAATTATGTAAAAATAACTCTATTTTATAGTAAATTTTGATTTTATTCTAAAATTTTTATAAAGTTTGTATCTGAGTGTGTTTATAACAATGTTTAAAAACAGATATATAAGTTTATGTGTACAGGTATCTGCACAAATATCTGCAAAATCACTGTGCACATTTTTAAAAAATGTAAAAAATAAATAAATAAATAAAATTTTATAAAAGATAAAAATTAAATCATAAAATTATTTATGCTTAATTGTATGCATTTTAGTAACAATATTCAAATTGTATAAATAAATATATAAACAAATATATACATTTTATTTTCAGATAGTCCTTTCAGATTTGAGAGGTGGTTTGAAGAAATTTGGAATGACGAAACGTCCCATCTTAATATCTTCAATGACGAAGATGGTGCAATAGATCTTCTATTTTGTCCTATAAATGAATAATCTACTTCATCATCTGAAGAGGAATCTATGAATATGTCTACCGAATTGCCAAAACTTAAAAAATCAATTGAGAAAACTCCAGTAAACATTCAAAGGAAAAACATAAATTCAAGAAAATTTATTCCAGACCCTTCGATCTCCCATTCAACAGTTCAGGTAATCTACTCTACATCTGAAGTCTCAGAAGGTTCACAAAGATCTTATTCAAAAATTTAAATTAATTTATTCCTCTGATTCCTCTTCAACAAATGTAGAGAGTGACAGAGTAAATTTTTCTCCCCAGAACTATTTTCATAAATATATACCAAATGTGCTAATGAATGTTATGACTAAATTTACAAATCGCAGGTATTTAGTAGAGACTGAAAAAAGCCTTTTACTTACAAAATCTGAGCTTTTTTTTTTTTTTTTGCTATTACAATTATAATGAACTATCTAAAATATCCTAGAATACGAATGTAATGGTTGAAAGGCATAAGCGTTCCAGATAACATGTCGCATGATAGGTACTTTTCAATTAGAAATAATTTAAAACTAAGAGATGATCTTACGGTAACCGATGAAGAAAAGGCTGAAGATACATTTTGAAAAGCCAGACCTATTCTCCAAACTGTTATATCAAGATTTCTGTTGAATAAAAAATTCTCAGCCGTAGCTATAGATGAACAAATTATCCCCTTTTATGGCCATAGACCAGGAAGACAATTCATCAAAGGAAAATAAATTGATGGTTTTTTAGCTGCAGCTTCAGATGGTCTTCCATTAGACTTTTTTTATTTATCGAAACGAAATAAATACAGGTATAAATGAGAATGATGGAAAATGTTTAGATACTGATGGAAAAGTAGTGCTTAAACTTACCGAGAATTTGCCTCCTGACTGTACCTTGTATATAGGCAGATATTTTACATCGATACTTTTGTTGGACAACCTCCATTTTAAAGCTGAATGCCAGGGAACAGGTACTTTACGAAGGTGTAATATACCATCAAATATAAATTTTAAATCCTAAACTGATATGAAAAAGCTTGATCGGGGTTCAGCTGACCTATAAATTCGAAATGATGGACAAATTTGCATCCTGAAATGGTTTGTTTACAAGATAGTTATACTTGCTACTTTAGCTGACGGTAAGCATCCTAAAGATATATGCGAGCGATGGTCGAAAAAGTATAAAGAATATTTTTCAGTGAATCGTCCATCCATTATAAAGAAATATAATGAATTTATTGGATGTGTTGATTTCCTTGATCGTATTCTAAGCTATTATAAATTACATACAAGGACAAAAAAGAGGAGATATAAGAGTCACCATACTTTTTTTTTATTTTAATTTTATCATAGCTCCCAATTGGATAGAGTATCGGGGTCAGAAAACGGTGCTCATCAGAGCAAAGAAAGAAATATTGGACTATCTTGCATTCAAAGTTCATCTACAATAGCATCTTTCTATAATACAGAATAATGCAGTGGCTCAGAGTATACTTCTATGAGCCACACAACTTATGAGCCGCCTACACTACAAAAAATAGATGTGTTCAAATAATTTCCTTGCCAATCACTCCTTTTCGAAAAAGAAAGGTTTCATGTCTGCCGAGATTCCCAAACCATCTACTAAAATCAATGTAAGATGCCTGGTTGTATACACAATTCTGCGAAAATTCGATGCACTGCATGTTAAGTTTTTTTTTTTTTTTTTTTTTTTTTTTTAATCTTTGCAAAAGGACATACAATGTTTCGAATTATTTTGTGAAAAATAATGTTCTAAAATTTTATTTTAAAAAATTTACTGATATTTAAAAAAGTATCCGCAATAATTATTTTTTTTTCAATTTAAGATTCAGTCATTTCTGAAAAACTAAATAATTTACAATATAAATTTTTTAGCTAATTATGAATACTGTTTCCTCACAATTAAATAACTTTTTAAACTTCTGAATATATTCTACATTATTATAAATGAGTAATATAACATTAAATTGCTATTTGGTCGTAAAATATTTAAAAATATACTCATAAATTTATACTTCTTGTTTAACATATCGTACGTCATTGTGACCAGATGTCTCCTGTAGGCGACACTAATTTTCTAATTTAAAAAAAAAAAAAACAGCATTTTTGCATTGTATTTCAGTGCATTTAAAAACAATTTAACAAGAAATCAATAAAATTAAAGACTCAAAGTTGGCCTCAGTACTGAGGAGGATAAAAATACATTTCTAAGTGAAAAGCTTAGTTAAATTTTAAAAGAATTATCAAGCAGTAAAAAAAATATATTTGTAGCAAGATGTATTTTAAAACCTCTTTCTTTTCTTTCTACTATCATATCTATATAATAATGTGTCAACAATATCAATATCAATATTATCATTGTTGTATTTTAATGAAAAAAAAATGTTTCTTCTAAAGTAAGATATTTTTATGGGTATTGTTATGATTTCATAGTGATTGACAATGTTTATTATTTCAATGGTAACCTATCGCCGTATTTTTTGTGCTTATTCAACTTCATATCAAGGATGCTCAAACCCAAGTTCTAACGATATATCTCATAACTTCAACTATATATATTGCTTAACAAAATCTTATAAATCTATTTAAATTGAAATTTGTCCCTTCTTTAAAAATATCCAAGACTAATTTTTATTTAATAATTCTACAAATCATACATTTATTGTTTAGTTTAAAATGAAAATGACAAGAGTTCGTCAGGGAAATTCCTGAAAATAAATCCACAAACTTGTCACATTAACAAAGCTAAAATGATAATCGGAGTGTGTTATTGAATTTTACCCTTATCGGAATAATGAATCTTCATTCTTATAATTTAGTTAAATACTGCCTGCATATTAAGATACAGTTTCGAGATAAATAATTACTCAGGGAGCTACAGTGAATCGAAGAAATAACTTTTTGGTAAATCAATGCAATTTAAACAAATGAATTTCTATTTTTAGGTTCTTAGATCATTCACGAGAATGTCAACATCTAGAAATCTAGCATTTTGTTCTGACAGAACTTTATGCAGCACTTCTTTGTTCTTGTTCTCTATTTTTTGTATTTGGTTAGATTCGCGTGGAATGAGTCTAAATTGAGCTTTATCCTCAGCCATATAAGTGCAAAAATATTTTATAAAACATATATGTTACAGTCTCCGTGTTTGATAGTGTACAAATGACAAAATTGTATATATTTGGCTGTTTCCATGCGAATTTGTTTGTCTGTTACGCTCTAAGATTTTTGGTTACCACTATAACACCAGTAAAAACTTATTTTATCGAAGATATATATTTTATTGAAGATCTTATGAATTGAATCAGGCGAGGCAAACTTTTCGAAAATAACGGTGGCCATCAAGCATAGCGATTTTCAGCTGTGTAACAGACAAACAAGTTCGCATGGAATTAGCCATTTATGTTACTGATATTGGTCACAAAATGGTGTAGTCTTCACGAAAAATTTTGTGAATTATCTTAGTAATTCCCTGTAATATACCTTGTTAAAACAGTTATACAAAGTAATAATAGTTATTCAACAAAAAGCACCGTGAAAGCACCAAAATTTTCCCCGTGATGTTTCTTTGTTGTTGTTTGTTCTTGAATTATTTGATTTTTTTCATATAAAACAAGTTAAAATTGAATTGCATTTTTTTTCTCATTTTAATTCAATAATTTCTATTGGATGTTTAGCTAGTTTTGCTATGTTTTTTACTGATATCCTGTTAAACCTTTTTTTAATCTAACTAATTTGTAAATGTAAAACGAGATTAACTTATTAAATTCATTAGCTTAATTACATCAAGTTCACACATATTTTAACACATCTCGATGGTTGAGAAATTAAGACATTGCATTGTATTTTGTATGTTTTTTAAATAGATTTATTTTAAACACAATCTATCGCAGGTCAAAAAGAGATATTTATAATAATAATATATTAAATATTTTTGTGATGTTTTAAATTGTAATGTCACATTCAAAAAATCATTTTATAGATGAGATTTTTTTTAATAATTTATAATAATCTAAAACATTACTGTACAATGCAGTATATTTTTAGTATTTACAGTATTATAAATTCTATTAAATAAATTCTATTTAATTGTATTTAACATTATTGTTTAAGCCTTTAAGCGTATGATGCTTTGAAGGGTATCTTCTACTGTTAAATCGTTGAGTTAAATAGAATATTATTACATATTTCCAAATATTATAAAGCTAATAAATCATTTTTCATGAAATTAAAAAAATAATTATACTCTTTAAAAACAATGAAAGATTATTTTATCATTTTCAATATAATGAACATACATTCAATCAATGTACTGGAAACTTTTAAAATATTTTGAAAATTTAGAGACTGACAAAAAATAATTACTTCTTATTCCATTCATGCATTTTCCTTTTTGCGCAAAATTTATAAATGGCTCGTAAAAAACTTTTTTTAACGGCTAGTGTAAAGTATTTTCTAACATTATGTTTTTTGTAAATTATAATGCAATTAATGGAAAATTCCTTAATTTGTAATTGGAAAAGATTAATATTTTCCATACGAAAGTAATAAATATTTTTTTCCTTAAATTAACATTGATTGTAAATGACGCTCATTTAAGAAAATAAGATATTGTTTTCAAAATAAAAAACTGCGTCTTATTATTAATTTTTTTATCCAAATATATAAAAATCAATAAATTATGCATTATTAAGTAGCCATTTTTTATATACAGTATTTTATTCTTATAATATAAGCAAATTCATTTTTGTTTTAAATTTTGTAATGCCATTTTTATCCCGATTTATAGTTGTAATTAGTAAAGAAAGAAATGTGATGGATATTAATATTTTATACATTAATTATATTTTTGATATTCGAAAAAAAAAGAAGAATAAGAACGTTGTAAAAAAAAATGAAAGTATCTGGTAGAAAATACATATATAAAACTGTCTATACAAAAGTACAGAAAAAGGAGTGATTGAAAAGCAGAAAAATCAATTCATTAATGATTTCTGTCTTTTTAAAAAAAATCTACATCATTCTAAATATACAGCTGTTGTTGCACCATCATTCCACTGCTTTGCATAAAACGGTTACTTTGCTGCATATAGAGCATTTTCATTGGTCATTGTGAAGGTATTCTATACAATAAGTGGAGTTTCATGCAGCTACAGTATAAGATTTCTAAAGGTGATAACCCTAACATGTTTTACAATTACGTATGTGCTGTTATACTATTGGTAACAGTGAATGTGTGAACAGTGGAATGTGTTGCAGTGGTTCATTCTTCGTGTGCAATGGTAAGTTCGGATAAAAATTTACACATAATGTCCTTATCATACTTTCTTATCCAAGCAACAGTTGTGAGATAATTTAGGGATGAGGTTACTGATTCAGGTAAACAACACATGCAATTGCTGTTTAAAACCAATCCTATAGTATATGTAACACTTAACACTTAAATACTTAAAAGTTAACAAAATAGAAAAAAAAACTTAGTTTAGAATTTTGATAAAGAATGAACTATCCGCAATCATTTTAGTATAAAATATTCTACAAACGACCATGAAAGAAAAAAATGTGTTTCATTGTTTTTAAAAAAGAATTGGTCTCTCATGGAGGGAGCTCAACTGAGAGGGTTTCTAAATGAAAATAAATTTAATATTGAGCCTAAGGGAATAAATTTCGTTACATGAAAAAAATGGTCGTTCAGGGAGGTGGTCGCTTAATTGAGGTGTTCGAACAGAGAGGCTTCACTGCATGTATATATTAGTCTGTTTATTGAAATATTTGGGGCTTCAAGAGTCGAAACATATTCAGCGAAAGAAATAATTATATCAAAAAGATAAAAATCATTGATAAAAATGATATAATCATACTTTAACGTTTCAACATTTGAGTATTGAACTTCAGATAGGATACAGCTCCTCAAATAGTCTCATTCAAAAATAATTGGTTTCTCGAAAATTAATCTTATGGATCTTATGGAAATTTGGAGTTAGGCTATTTAAAGGGTATACAATCATGTATCATGCCAAAATTGGATATTGGAAATAAATATAACAATGTTTAGGCTTGTTTTCGTGTGCAGATGCCCCCTAAGCAAATTTTATGTTCATCATTTAAAAATAGACTTTATCTTTAATCTTAACCTGTAACTTTCTTCTACGATAATTTTTTGCAGAGTTAATAGGAAATGTTTTCCTTTTCTTTTTTTTTTTTTTTTTCTATTTCGTACGACTGTATTTATTTTGCAATCGTTTATATTAAATAAAAAAAAAATTAATATTTACCTAAGCCAACTTCTATAGGAAGCTTTGTAAGTAAATTTGTTATTGTATAAAAGAGTGATTTTAGGTTCCGAACAAAGTTTTGGAAATATTAAAGATTTCAATAGCATGACAATACTTTTAAGTACGTAATAAAATATTAATATTTTTGCTTATATCATATTTAAACTTAAACTTATATGATTAATTTTAATAAACTTAAAATATTTAATACATAAACTTTAATTTCTATAACAGAAATAAACTTATTGAATTAACTTTTAAAATATACATATTAAGTAATTTAATTCCAATTTTATTATAAGGTTAGTTTGTTTTGAAAAATAATATTTAATAAAAATATATTAATTTATATATAATATTTAAAATAAAAATTTTAAACAAAATAAAAAAAACTACAAATCAAATCAAATGTCATTTAAACGAAAAAATTGTAAAATATCAAACATTTGCCCACGAAAGAAATAATCTTAGAAAAATTCCCGCGTATGAATGCTTTAAATTACTTATTTGTATGCAACGTGCTACTCAAAGTCATTTATAACAAGCACTTAATGTTTGTTTGGACTCATATTTATGTCAAAATGGAAGTGCCTATATAAATCTACTCGGGCTAAGAACAGCGTAGTCATTTGTCAAATTGAACCAACAAATGATCAAAGGATATTTTTCTACGCTTTATATGGGAAACACAATGTAATAAATTGTTTCTTTTTCTAAACATCTTTGATCCCGAACCGCACCCCACCCCCCCCTCTCAATAAATTTAAACGCTCTCTCTAATGCGACGTTTTTGAGAAAATGATGCCTTTGTTATTTAAGTGTATGATTTAAGTTTGTGTGGAATTGCTTTTTTTTACGCTTTTTATTTTGTGAAAAGAGTTTAATTGATCTTTAAAATGGAACGCAACAGACTGTTTGAAAGAAATATAATTTATTTTGTTTTTAAAGCATTGCTTATTAAAATAACTGTAATAGTCAATGAAGAATTACCGTAATAACAAATAGTTTTATATTTACAATATTTGTATGCAGAGATACTTAAAAATTAAAAATTAAATAGAATATTAATAATTTGTTCGTTAAGTAGTATTTATAAAATATAGTATAGTTGTTATGTTTAAAAAATTCCAATGTGTATAAAAATGTTTGGAAACTGGCTTTGTCTGTCCATCTGTCTGTCAGTCAGTCTCTTATGTGTGTGGAAATCAGATTTTTATGCAATTAATCTATGTTAATGATGGCATGATACTCTAGCATGCTCAATGCTGAATATGAAGTGAAAATAATAATAATTTATTTACAGGGGCAATAAAAGGAATCTCTTTACGTTACGGTTAAAGGAAAAAACAGTTTTTTGAAAAGATTTTACACTATTTCAAAATCATCGAAATTACTATAAATCTCAAAATTTTACTGCAAGTTTATTACTTTAGAATACGGCTATAATAACATTTAACGTTCATTTGTAGTACGCTCAAAATAATTGGTTACAATATTATCCTTGAAGAGGAATTGCTTGAAAAGAAATTTCAATTTTATGTATTTGCTTATACATTTACCCAATGTATTTTATGCTACTCGTTGTTTAAAAATTCTATCTTAAATATTTTGTTTGCACATAACATTTTATGTGTTTTTCACTTTATTACAGGGAATTCCTAAACGAGAATTTTCAACCGTGGTACAGGTTTTCTATCAAAAATAAATTTTCCCATGCATACAGTTTATAAATATACATATATATATCATATGAATGTGCTCTCGGAGAATTCAGATAATTTTTTGAATGCAGAAAAGAGTTGTTTAAATAGGGCTTTCAAATATGTTATGCGAATCCAAACGGTGCAGTTAAACACCAGATTTCAACTTATTAGACAGTGATGTTTTATTCATGACTAGTAGGCTATGCCCGCTGTGCTGGTCCATTTTTCCATACGAAAGTGACTCAAACAAAATGGTGATTTAAAATTTTTTATTGAAAGCAGTAGAACATCATCTGGAATGTCTTTCCCCATTGCTGAAAACGAAACCTATGCTATTGCGATATTATACTATCGAATGCCTTGTAGAAAAATTTGGCAAGTAAGAACCATCTCTTTTATTTGATCATTCATAATAGAGTTTCTGATGAAATTGAGACGGTTATGACGACAGGAATTAAAACGATCTCTAGTCATCACACTACCATAATAGAGAGCATTGCACTGATTACTGAGATTGATTATCAAACTCTATTAACTTTTGGACCGTACATTATTATTCTTTAGTTCTTAAACTCCCGACATCTGTACTTGCGCTATGCGTAGTTCTAGGTGATAGAAATCTCATTACATTTTTAAAAAAAAATAAACATCCTCTTCTGGCAGGCCTACTACAATTGCTTATCTACCTCGGTCTCTTCCAGCAGAATACATAGAGTAAAAAATGTAAAGAATTATTTACAGATAAAGAAGAGTGCTTAACTTATAAAAAGTGTGTTTTAAAGCTGAATTATTTGAATAAAATTTAAATTACACTGCTTTTTTAGTTTCAGAAAATGATCGTTTCAGGATTTTATGACATTCATTTTGTTGGTATACGATATTAATATTAATTACTATTTTCATTAATTAAAATTATAAATATTTTAGAACATAATTGGTGTTAATTTCATTTTTGAAATTTACAATAGTTACTAAATCATTATAATGAAGTATGTGTGTAAACAAATATACAAACACATTGATTTTAATACGATATATTAAACATATCAAAATTTATGGATGTGAATTTGAAAACTACGACACTCCCAAGCATATCTAGATGCGTAATAATTTTTCTCCACATTGAAAAAAAAAATATTTCAGTTAATGATTATTACATAATTCTTCTGTTTATTAGAATATACTAATTTTATATTTTTCGTAAGCCATTACATCATAGTGAATGTAGATTTTTTTAAAAACGTTTGTTTAAAAACGAACAGACATTAATTAATGAAAATTAAATTTTGTTCTAAGTAACAATATATTAATCATCACAGTCAAGATAAATCATTCTTTATTCTTAAAACATTCTTGAATTATTTTTCTGTAAGAATAAAGTCTTTTTTTTCTCTACTGAGCATTTAATCTTTACATTCTGATTTATAATCGGAGTTAAGAACAAAAACAGTGCAGAATTCACGTTTTTTACTAATTTAAAACATAAAAATACATCTAACTGTATGTATATTACTTAAAAGGTGCATAATAAAAATATACAAAAACTTAAAAATACACTTAAAGTACTTTTAAAAAGTTCAGAACGTTTTCGACCGTCACTTACGCGGTCTTCATCAGTAAGAAAAACTCTAACGACAGTTGTTGCTGCTTGGCGTTCTCAGACTCCATTCGGAACAGTAAATTTTACACCGAGGGGAGGGAGAGGAAACGGAGTATAAGGAGAGAAGTAGAATAAAAACTATTGAAAATATTTCTAAAAACACAGGTTTAACAATTATGAACAGAAGTTCACCATGTTGCGTGAATATCGTAGGAAAGTGCATCATTACGCACTATTTCTTTATTTTATGTTATTTCGATGGATTCTCTAATGGTATATTCAAGGTGCCCCACTAAAAATAATCTTAAGATTATCTGAAGAAATCGCCACTTTCTACAGAAATTCTACAGAAATTTGCAGACTTAGCTTTATCTTTAAAATATCTGTAGAATTTTTTAAGATATTCTTAAAAATATCTGCATAATGGGCCAAATACCTTCGGATTTCCCACAGAATTTGGGCCAAAAAGCTATAGATTTTCTTCAGATTTTTTTAGTGGGGTGAGTAGTAGTATGAAACATTACTTTTGAACTATTGAACTTATATTATAAGCCTACAGAATTAGATTTCAATAGTTAAATTAAATTTAGCAAAATCAGGTACACCGTGAATAGCATAATTCAAATCGACATTACATACTAACAAATCAATATACTGTTCAATATTACCAAGTTTGATACATAATTTTCAAGATTTATTGATTTTAACTGTTCCTTGTGCTTGTCGTATAAAAATAGATGTCATACTTTGTACTGGAACATTTAAAAATCCAACAATTTTAAGAGGTAGAATTGAGATAGTTTATCCACTGTTCACAACACAACGCTCTTTTTTGTTGCCTATGTGTCCAGAAATAATTAATTGTCAAACATTATTAGTAGGTGGTGGTTGTCTAGGAGGAGGAGACTGAGTTCGCAGTGGATTTCAGTAAAAGATACAATTCCTCTCCCAGTAGAGACATTTTGAGTTACACTATTTAGACACATTCTACATGGACGACTAGGATAGTTATTTAGATAATGTGCAGTAGGCATACTAGGATTGATAAATCTATTATTAGAATTTGGTACCTGAATGTTCTGACTGAGATGAGCCCAATGTCTAGGAGTAGGATTGGAATGTTGCATTTGTCTAAATTCTTGAAAATTCCTAGAGTTACTATTAGGTGTATGATTTGGAGTCGCCGCTAACTGTTTCGAAACCAATCACGAGTATTGTAAAAAGGGTTTACTATTAAACAGCTTTGGTATTCTAGCTTAAGGCCATGAGTTAATCCTTGAATAATTATATTTTCTCCAAGTTGAAGATGTTACCAACAGTTAAAAAAAATTCTATTTTCAAATTCAGTTAAGAACTAAGCTACCCAGCTACACGCCAATAGATTCTTTTAAAAGTAGTAGAAATTTAGAATCAATTCAATAGTTGCTTTGCATAACTTTTAAATATAGATTATAAAGCAAAAATATAAGCAAGTGCTATTTCAGATCATGTAAAATTTTTATTCTTTCAGGAGTGAATTCAATAAGTACTGAGGAGCCACCACACCGCAATGTGATGAAAAGAAAAATTGAACAATTTCAAATGTCATTATTTTCCCATATAATTTTATTAAAAATTTCCCTGCACATTTTTTTTTCATTTTCATATATGCAGCGAAATATTTTAAGAATTTTTTTTTTTTTTTTTTTTTTTTTTTTTTTTTTTTTACATTGTAACATGTTGGTCCTCATTTTTTTCTGAAAAGATTATCGCAATTCCTTTAAGAATATGATCACATTAAATGTATGAAAGCGTCGAAAAATCCAATACTTTTCTTACAGCTATTTAAAATATACTTAGACCTATGTCTAAGTCAAAATGAAATTGCTACCATAAATCCCTACATACTATAAAAAGTGCCATCATTTATCAAACAGAAACATGAGTGGCTTCATAAAGAAGAAACTATATATGTATACATATATATATATATATAATGTGGAGAAATAATGTGTTTCATGTTGGTATCATTTATTTGCCCCATCTGTAAATCTCTTCTTAATGGCTAATTTTATATTGATCGTAGAAGTTTATTTTTCAAGCGTATTATTTTAAAGAATACAATTACTTGAATTTCAAAATTTATTCAGTAGTATAAGTCAAAAGACGCACAAAAAATTATTCCATTTTTTTTTTACTTCTTAAAAGATTATTTTAAGATTAGTCTAAAAATATTTTGAAAATTCATTTTTAACAAATGAAATATTTCATACTACACCATAAAAGATTCTGCATATGTGACGTTATTCTTTAAGGTGGAGGTGAGTTTTAGTACTTGATATCATAAGATATAGCTAAGAGGATGTATTTTGATATCATTATTTTTATTTTAAATTAAAAAATTTCTTTTTTTGCCTGTTATCCGTCTTTAAAATTATTATTCTCATATCTACTTTTATAAAAATACAAATTTATTATCAAAACCGTTAAATTATTATAAATTCCTTTCATTACAAAATATAGAATATTCCTGCGCTTGCCATTTCTGTTTTCCCACCATCTGTTCAATAAAATGCATTGTTACTGAAACCAAATTCAAAAAGTTACTTGTTATTTTTACTTACAAAACATAATATACTCGTAATATATCTTATCTACCTGTTTTGCAACATGTTTTGTTTACTACCTTGCAGCGAAGCATATGGAAGAAGACAATATTTTACTGCTAAATGCATTATAAAACATTAAATTATTTTTAAATGCTTTTAAATTGTTCTAGTAAGTATTTCTTAAAACTATTATTTTACATATCATAGCGATAATTTATTAGCCCATTATCTTCATTTACCTCAGCAAAGTATGCAAATTATAAATGTATAACCACATCTGTATATCGTTGCAAATGAATAAAAGAAGGGGAAAAATAAAAAGACACTGATAACGATATTTTTGCTGGGAAGTTTGTCGTAAAATGAGAATGTATGATATTGTAAGGTAGGGGATCGAGGTCCGAAATTGCTAAAAGATTGATAACATTATACAGCCTTAAAATTTAATTTAAAAAAATGTTTTACAAAATTCACTAATGCGTTACTTAGTTTTTTGAAACAGACATTTCCTAAGATATACATGTACTTCAGTGAAACTGCATCAAATTATTTATAACAAGTAAACCTGCTGGTCAGAGGCGTCTGTGTCAACTCTTTAAATAACTACTTTTTACAATACTTTGCGTAACATTTAAGATTATACAAACAGCTACTGGAAGTTTTCAAATAACAAAAATGAATATAAGAATAAACAAGTCGGAAATGACACTTCAAACCAATTAAAGGAGGTGCATTCTTATTATAACGCAAACACAACCATTCCTTTAAAACAGATTTTCAATATGTAACTGATTTTAATTATCAATTTCCAAAGCAACCGTCAGCTGTCGGGACAGCGGCACATGAAACCACACTGTAAAACATTTGTGTAACATTACTCCATAAAACTGGTGGCAGCCTTGCTGCCTCCAATTTGGTGGAGTACTTTAACCGATACAATCGGTGTAACATTGCAATGTTACATCAGTAATGCATGTTTTTATTACACCATTATGTAAGTGAAAAATTACCCAATGAAGTGTAAATCATAGCTGCCATCAATTTTTTGGAGTAACGTTACCACAAATGTTTTACAGTGCATGGTAATCGATAAGTGCTTCATGGAAGACTGAATGAGGATTCGACTACAAAACAATTATTGTTGCTCGTAATAATCTTCCGTAATTTGGTAATTTTTTAAGAAAAGAAAAATTACCATGTTTTTGAATTCTGAACAGGGATTCGCGTGCGTAGCTCGCAGGGGGAAGAGCCTCCAAGTATGCATATAATATGTAACATTTTATTATTAAAAACTGATTTAAAAAATTTAAACAATAATATTTTTTAAATATTTCCTTCTTTTAAACCTTATTTCTGCTAAATATTGCATCAAAATCTTTTTTTTTTTTTTTTTACAAAAACTTAATAATGTGGCAATCTCGTCTAATATGATAGAAATGCAATAATGTGTATGTAGTACTTCGGATTGAAATAGACGCCACATATTATATTTTTTATTTTTTTTAATACTACACCTACCTCAGGATAAAGTTTTCCCAAATGCAGATAACGTGACATAATCGTCTACCCAGTTTTTACATTAAAAATAAACATTTATTATTATTCACTATAGACCCAATTAAAACACAAAGTTTTAGCTATAACAAAAGCATGTAATAAATAGCTTTTAGTTATAACTTACAAGTAATTCAAACTTATCTTTCTACATAAAGATATAAATACATAATAATCCTAATTGGAAGTTGATGCAATCATTTGGATCTGTAATAACGAATTCAATAATTGATGTTCTTAATGGCAGAGCATTTTAAACAGTCTTGAAAATTATCTAAACTGATCATTTAGTAAAATTACTTTGCAGTAAAAGCAACATGATTAAACGAATCCTAACAGTCAATGATCATTAGTACCCCTGTTTCAGATAAACAAGTCCAGAAAATGCAATTAATTGAATTTGTCTTGGGATCAACAAATGATTATTAAAATTGCGTTTAATGCGACTTTGAAACAAGTTATTTATAACATTTACTTTAAATGCATGCTATTATCATTTTCTTTAATTCTTTGAAAATGGTTTAAATGCTGTGCATGACATAAACTGTTAAACTAATTAATTTAAAATAAAGATATAGAAATGTGTGCATTTCATTATAAAATTTAACGAATGAAATATATGCTTTAGATATGTTTTTCTACTAGGTTATCTTAAATCGTGAAATCATGCCATGTTATTTCATGTAATTATTATTATGGCATTACTATCATTATTGGCATGAATATTATTTATTTTTAACGGGGTACTGTGTGATTTCGTATTAATTATTTTGTTAATCATGAAAAATCGGTTATATTAAATTAGGCCAAACATCTTTCGCCTTTGATATTTATAAATGACATATATTAACACATTTACATTTACATTATACATCCAAAAGTCACTTTAGACTGTAATATTCTATTATATATTTAGCTAAATGCTTTATGAATTGCTATTGAGCATTTGGAATGCAAATAAAATAAAATATAACATTTATCAACGACTGCATTTTTAAGAACAACAATATAAATGCCAAAAAATATATGTTTCAGATTACTCTGTATCATAATATCGTCATGCAGTTATCTAAAACATATTCTACTGCAGTTCAATTAATTTCATTACAGGTTACTATAGTGGAACATATTGTAATGCATATGACTACACCCTTGATGAGTTTTGCGTTTTTCCTAAATTTAACAACTATTTATGAGTTTCCTATATTATTTCCATCCAAAATCTGGTTTCTTTTTTGGCGATGTAATTAGCGCAAGCGCAATGAAAAGTTTCAGTAAGTAATGTTTAACGCATCATAAATTCAATTTATTCATTTCCAATTGCATCATAATATTCTTTCATCGTTGTGAAATTTTCTGAAACTTAAACTTTATTAT
Organism: Maratus speculifer; assembly: GCA_964019185.1. Taxonomy (NCBI): domain Eukaryota; kingdom Metazoa; phylum Arthropoda; class Arachnida; order Araneae; family Salticidae; genus Maratus; species Maratus speculifer. The sequence continues at coordinate 17,672,847 of OZ025297.1, read as the reverse complement.
TATCCATTGTAAAATCTTTATTTTAGAAGAAAATAAAGTGCAAAATTGTTGAAGCATCATGTTCAAAAAACCATACGCAATTTAATATTTCATATTATTCTTTGATATATTTATAAAAATATTTTGAAAAATCATCTAGTATTAAGACATTGCATAAATTAATTTTTAGAGAAATCGGTGACAGAAGTAACAGAAGTAGAATTCGGAATTTTACTGGGTTTGCGTTTGAAGTAGATTCCGATGAATATGAATCAAAATTGAAAGAAATTAAAGATAATTTTGCTGTCAACGATTTGATAACCATTTGCAATGTTTTGTGTATAAATAATTCCGGAACTTTTGATGAAATTGCTGCCAGAATAACTTCTAGTTTCTGTGATTTTAATATTTTGAAAATTAATTTTATACCCGATGAAGGTACTCTTAGTGATGACGAGAGTGCCGATGAATTTAATGAAGATTTAAGTAAAAATAGAAATATTTCAAATATTTTTGAAAATAATGTGAGAAATGATTCTGATAGTTCTAGTTGTGAAAGTGATAAAAATCAGAAAATTCTAATTCCTGATTATGTTGTTAAACCTACTATTTCAATTAACGATATTGAAAGTATGATTACAATATTTGAAGGTACTGAATTACAAAACATTCAAAAGTGGCTTGCCGATTTTGAAGATATTGTTTCATTATTTAATGTTAGTGATTTGCACAAATTGATTTTGGCTAAACGCCGTATGACAGGCAAAGCTAAATTATTTATTGAAAGTGAAAAAAAAATAATTCGTGGTCTAAATTGAAAGCTTTACTCATTTCTTAATTTGGTCAAACGTGCAATTCAGCTGAATTACATGAATTGCTATCCAAAAGAAAAATTGGACCACATGAATCGTTAGATGAATATTTATTAAATATGAAACAATTATGCTCAAAAGGCAATATTGAAGATTCTGCTCTTATTCAATATGTAATAAATGTAATTAATGATCCTATTTTTAAAAAATCTTTTTTGTACGGTTGCCCCAATATTGCTGAATTTAAACAAAAATTAAAGGTCTATGAAAAAATAAGATCGGAATATGAAAATACAAAATCTCATAAATATGAAGGAGCTAATCCTAAAATTAAATCCGAAGTTGAAGTTAAGAACAAATTTAAGCACGTAAAGCAGTGGTTCAAAATTTAATGTTACTATTTTTGTCGTTAAGGACAGTTGCACCGATTTCGATTAAATTATTGGCACTGATGTTATTCATCAAGGTACACTAACTATTTCTGAAAATGAAGTGAAACTGTTTAAATCTGAAGTTCAGTCTAATGACGTTTTAGTTAATATTGCAAATGTTTTGGATGAGCCTAAAATATTGGTGACAAAAATTTACGTTCAGAGTTATCCTGTTTAATTGAGAATTATGTGAAGATTAAAACTAAAACAGTAGATGTTAAAATGAAAATTTATTTAACTGATGAAATCCCAGTTTGTTCTTCCCCTCGAAGATTATCGCCATGCGAGAAAAAAATAGCCGAAGACCAAATCGAGGAGTGGCTAGCTCAGGGTATCATTCGAAAAAATTCTTCTAAGTTTTCTTCGCCGGTTGTGTTAGTTAAGAAAAAAGATAACAGAATGAGACTTTGTGTTGATTACAGACGTCTTAACAAAAAGACAGTGCGTGAGCATTTCCCCTTGCCAGTTATCGATGATGTAATAGACCAATTACATTCTGCCGAAAGATTTACCACCATAGATTTGAAAAACGGTTTCTTTCATGTAGATGTTGAAGAAGACTCGAGGAAATACACCTCTTCTGTCACTCATGAAGGACAGTACGAATTTTTAAAATGTCCATTCGGTTTGACCAATAGCCCTACTGTTTTTAAAAAGTATATTTAAAATGTTTTTCAAAACCTATTAAAAGGTCAAATTGTAGTCCTTTATATGGATGACCTAATAATACCTGCCAAAAACGAAGCTGGAGGTCTAGAAAAATTAAAACTTGTTCTCGAAACTGCATCGGAATATGGGTTAGAATTCAATCTTAAAAAGTGCAATTTTTTGAAGCGTGAAACTGATTTCTTGGGGTATAAAATCCTAAATGGTAAATTGTATCCCTCCCCACTGAAGACTACAGCAGTAATAAATTTTCCCGAACCAAAGTGTATCAAAGATGTTCAAGTTATTTAGGAGTAACAGGATATTTTCGAAAATTTATAAGAAATTATTTGGTTATAGCTAAACCGTTGAGTGACTTGTTAAGAAAAAATTCAAAATTTAAATTTGATATAGACGAACAAAAAGGTTTTAATGACCTCAAACGTATTTTGTCGTTAGAATCAGTACTTTCGATTTACAATCCCACATGCGCGACCGAAATCCATTGTGATGCCAGTATTTATGGCTATGGAGCTGTTTTAATGCAACAATCTCCAGTAGATAATCAATTTCATCCAATTTATTTCGCCAGTAAAAAAAACCCACCGAAGATGAACGAAAGTACACTAGCTATGAATTAGAAGTTTTAGCTGTAATTGAAGTCCTGAAAAAGTTTAGAATATATGTTCTAGGTATTCCATTTAAAATTGTAACCGATTGTAATGCATTTAAAATGACTATGGATAAAAAAGAAATGAGTACAAAATAACTAGATGCGCAATAATGTTATCCGATTTTGATTATGTTGTTGAACATAGACACGGTAGTAATACGAGGCATGTTGATGCATTAAGCAGATATCCTATTTGTATGGTATTCCAAGATAGCTTAACTTTAAAAATTATCCAAGCTCAAGAAACTGATGAGCATATTAAAACAATAAAAGAAATATTAAAAATGAAATCTTATGATGATTTTTTAGTTAAAAACAACGTTCTTTATAAATGTGTTAATGGTAATGATTTATTAGTTGTACCGGAAGACATGCAAATAAATATAATCAAGGCCGCTCACGAAAAAGGTCATTACGCAGTTGCAAGAACAGAAAAAATTTAGAAAATGATTTTTACATCCCCAAAGTTAAACAAAAAATTGAGAAATGTATAGGAAACTGTGTTCCCCGTATTTCAATTAATAGAAAATGTGGTAAGCAAGAAGGATTACTTCATCCAATAGAAAAAGAAGAAACTCCGTTACATACGTACCATGTTGATCACTTAGGTCCCTTGGAAAGTTGGAAAAAAAATTATAAACTTATTCTTTCTGTCATTGACGCATTCACAAAATATGTTTGGTTGTATTCTACAAAATCTACTGATGCTGCCAAAGTAATTTCTAAATTAGAAATCCAAAAAGCTGTCTTCGGAAATCCAGTTCGAATAATCTCAGATAAATGTCCTGCATTTACTTCTAAAGCTTTCGAAGATTATTGCATCAAAGATAATATTAAACATATCCCGATTACCAGTGGATTGCCCAGGTCTAACGGCCAAGTCGAGCGTCTAAAGTCCGTCATAATATATGTTCTGTCTAAAGTATCTGTCGATAATCCTAAAAAATGGTATACACATGTAAGTGACGTCCGACAGGTGATAAATTCGACTTTTTAGAGAAGTATTAGCGCAACCCCTTTTGAATTGATGTTTGGTACTAAAATGAAACTAAAAAATAACATTGAGATTACTGGCCTTCTGAATGCTGAAATACAATCTGATTTTACTAACAATCGCGAAGATATGAGAAAAAATGCTAAAAAACAAATTTTAAAAGTAAAAGAAGAGAACCGTAAAACTTACAATCTCAGACGAAAGAAATCTAACAAATTTAAGCTTAATGAGGTTGTTTCTATAAAACACACACAACAATGTCCAGGTTTGAAGTTAAAACCAAAATATTTAGGTCCATACAAAGTCATAAAAGTAAAAAATAATAACACCTACAATGTAATGAAACTTCTATTTAATGAAGGTCCCATGGTCACCAGTATTTGCGCAGAGTACATGAAGCCGTGGACGGACGAAGCTTAACAAAGGAAAAAAAAGAATTTTACCGATTTTGACACTATCCCGACTATGATACACCACTGGACTGACAACTAAAAGAATTTTAAGTTTATTATTCCCGAAAAGACGTAAGTAAAAAGAAGATGGAAAGACGTAAGAAAAAAGAAGACGAAAAGACGTAAGTAAAAAGAAGTCGAAAAGACGTAAGAAAGAAAAAGACGAAAAGACGTAAGGTAAAAGAAGACGAAAAGACGTAAAAAAAAGAAGACGAAAAGACGTAAGAAAAAGAAGACGGAAAGTTGTAAGTTAAAAGAAGACGAAAGGACGTAAGAAAATGAAGACGAAAAGACATAAGAGAATGAAGATGAGAAGACGTAAGGAAAAAGGAAGACGAAAGGACGTAAGAAAAAGAAAACGAAAAGACGTAATAAAAAAATGATGACGAAAAGATGTAAGGAAACTGAAAGAAGAATCAGACGAAAAGGCGTGAAGAGAAAAAAAAGAAGAATACGAATTTTTTTTTTTTTTGAACGAAATTATTTAAATTTTCATCATGATGACTTGATGATGATTTCCAATTAAAACTTTGGATGCTGCTGGTTTTTTATCTTTATCTTTCCAAATGATCCAACTTCTGCTATCTTCAAACGGACGTGCATTCGAGGACGAAAGCCTAGTCAGGAAGGCTGTTGTAGGAGCGATCTTTCTCCTACAACAGACTAGCAGCGTGCCTTGTAGCTTTTTATTTTCATTACTCTGTGAAAAAGGTCTCTCGAGCAAAGCAGACGATTCATGCAGCAGCGATAATTCCTACCAGCCAGACGAAAGCCGGGACACTTCAGAATGTGGAATTGGGAGATGATGGAATATAAGAATAATGTAAGATTAAGAGGAATTTCCGCATAAGATGTGATTAACTAGAGTTTATGATGTTTGAATTGAAAATGACATACATATGCTTGTTCGATATAAACGTAGATTTTTTTTTTTTTTTTTTTTTTTTTTTTTTTACAACAAGAATTACAACTTTTATTTACATATTTCTCACTATGCTATAGAATTATTTTCACTCTATTAAAATATTAATGATATCCTTGATATAGATACGACTTGCACTCTAATTAAAAAAATTACGTTCATCAATGATCAATATATTCCAAGAAGGGTACAAACATTTGTATAAAATAATACGTATTATGTGACTACAGAGCAAAAATAGATTGCTTTCTCCATTTTTTTTATTCTAAAAACAAACAGAGTTTTGTATGCCCAGTTTAGCAGAGTAGCACAAAAAAGTTTCATTTAGACACTTGTTGAAAAATAAAAGAAATCCTTAAGAAAGTAACAAAAAATAGTTTTTATGAAATAAAGATTTTTTAAATTTTAAATTTAGAAAAAAAATATAAAATGGCTTTTACTAGATTACTAGTGGATTATTAAAAAATCCCTGTCGGCTGGGCCTATAGGCGGAGGTAGATTTCAAAGAGTGCTCATTTCAAAAAAAAAAAAAAAAAAAAAAAAAAAAAAAAATATGATTAGAGATAAACCCAGTTTAATAACTTCATTTGGCCGTTTATGAAAAATTTTTAATTTCATTTTTCTGCAAAAACTGGTTTTATCAGAATCATCTTAAGAAAAATTCAGCTCAAATGCCCATTATGACAACATATTTTGAAATAGATTCTAAATTTATTAAAAAATCGACCAAAACAGTACATTATACAGTTCCTAAATAACAAAAAACTGTCAGTTGAAAGCATTTGAGAAAAAAATCGAATTTAAAAATGAGTCATAAAATAACCGATTTGTTGTTTGAATACATCCTTAATTCTTTAATCATGATTGCCTCGGAAAATTTTGTGCGAAATACTCACTTTGACAGCATTTTTAAAAATATATTCTATCTTTATCAAAAACTGGCCAATGCGTCACAGTATATAGTTCCTAAATAAGAGGATCTGTAAATTGTATGCATTTGAGAGCGAAAATGGATTTTAAAACGTGTCATAAAAAAACGTAATTTGCTATGTGAAAACTTCCTTAAATTTTCAAATCTCGAAGACTTCGGGAAATTCTATTCAAAATACCCATTTTTGGTAGCCTTTTTCAAAATATATTCTGTCTTTATCAAAAAACCGATCAATGCATCACATTGTATAGTTCCTAAATAAGAGGATCTGTAAATTGGATGCAATTGATAGCAAAAATGGATTTAAAAACGAGTCAGAAAAAACGCAATTTCTTATTTGAACACTTCCTTAAATTTTCAGTCACGATGATTTCTGAAAATTCTGTTCAAAATACTCTTTTTGGTAGCCTTTTTTGAAATATATTCCGTCTTTACCAAAAAACTGACAAATGCATCACATTATATAGTTCCTAAATAAGAGGATCTTTAAATTGGATGCGTTTGAGAACAAAAATGGATTTTAAACGAGTCAGAAAAAACGCAATTTCCTATTTGAATACTTCCTTCAATTTTCAGACCCGATGACTTTAGGAAATTCTGTTCAAAATACCCTTTTTGGTAGCCTTTTTTGAAGTATATTCTATCTTTATCAGAAAATTGACCAATGTGTCACTTTATACAGTTTCTAAATAAGAGGATCTACCATTTGGATGCGTTTAAAATCAAAAATGAATTTAAAAATGAGTCAGAATATAAACCTTTTGGATTTGAGGTTTTTTCTCCAACTCCTATTTTTGTTTAATTTCTTTATGCTATACGAATCGGTCCTACGAAAAACTTGTCAATATAAAAGTTGTAGATATTTTTGAGAAGATGTAAAATTAATTTAATCAGATTTGATATCTTAAAAATTGACGGAGTTATGGATTTTTCTCTTTTTTCAGCGCCCTTTTTCTTTTTCGTTTTTAATTTTTTTCATCGGTAAAAGTTGGTCCTATCAAAAACTTGTAAATACAAAAGTTTTAGATAATTTTAAGAACATTTATAAAAAATTTATTTGGACTTGATATCTTGAAAATTGACGAAGTTATGAATTTTTTCTCTCAAAAACCCTGTTTTTTTCACCCCTTGAGCCCACTTCTAAATTTATCAAAAATCTGTCATGTATATACATTTGGCCCATTTTTAAGAAGTAATATAAACTTTAAACCGATTCGATATCTACTTTAATTAAGAAGTTATGGCGTTTTTTCGGTTTTCACAAAAACGCCCCCTATTCCGACCCCCTTGGTCCGATTTTGCCTATTAACGAACTCAGCCAAGATTTTATCCCCATTGATTTTATGTACAAGTTTGGTGGAGATTGGTGAAGAATTTTAGAAGTTATCGTGTCCATAAAAAAGTGAGATATATATATATATATATAGATAGATAGATAGATAGATAAACTGGTGCGATTGCAATAGGTAGTATTTCTTACGAAATCTACCTAAAATTGTAATGACTTGTTTTAATTATGTAAATCAATCCGATAAATATGCGTATTAAAATATCTTTTGGACTAATCTGATCACATTATCTATATTTACACAGATTAGTTACAAATTATTTCTTAAAATATTACCTTATATTATATATTTTAATTATCTCTAAAATTAATCTCTAAACATTTGTTGCGCAGCTTTATATATATTTAAACAAAACTATTATGTTCGTTAAAAAAAAATCATATTAATGCGAGATTTACATTACTTATTTTTATTATGCTTATAAAAGTTTATATCGTAATCGGAATTTACGATTTAATTTATTCTTTTAAAAGTATAAAAAAAAGTTTACTTTCCAAAATAAGAAATATAATTTTTTATGTGTGGCATTAGATAATTTAAAATGTTTCGTTAAACATTAACGTATGCTAATCGAAAATAAAGTAAAAATAAGAATAAGGTCCTTAAGAAAACCACTGTAAGACATCAATTATTCATAGAATCCATGCACATCAAAACAACCACAAAATTTCTTTTTTCATTTAATCAGCTAAATTAATTTATGTGTAGATTTTTTTCCACCACAAATTGAACAAAATACAATTAAAAATGTGAAAATATATAAACAGACATATTTTATACCCATGTAAATTTTATGTTTAAGCTGATGCCGCTATTTTAATTTTAACTAATGATAATAATTGGTTGCATATGAGTAAACATAACTATCATAAAAAAATCCAATTATGCGTTTTTATTTTTAAAGTGGACATAAAATTAGCTTCTTCCTACTTTAAATAAATTTATGGAGTGTAAGCGCGAGAAGGATATTTTTCCTACTGTAATCCTGTTTTATTTTCTAAATTATGGCAACTGTCCAAACGAAGGCTACTTCATTCGTTTCACTTTCGATTATAAGTTTAAAAAGTCTGTGGATGAACCTAAGATTTAAAAGGGACTTTCAAACTGTGACAATCGTTTGAAAGATGATTTAATTTCATAGAGAAAAGTAATAGGCTAATAATAAATTTATTCGTTTGTTTGTTTTTGTGATCCCAATAATTTACACGTTCACCCAATTATCTACACGTGGGATATAGGCCCTAAAAAGGGCGGTATGCCCTCCATCCGGGTCTTTATAATGGTACCTTATCCGTATTTACGAAAGGAAATCAAAAGTTCAAAGAAAACCACGAAAAACTCCGAACAGTTAGGCCGAGCGCCGAAATTTAGTCCGAATCCAGCACCTGCAGTCTACCAGTTTCGAAGACAGAACCTCTCGGACACTGGTGGGGCTATAAATTATTAAATTTATATATTACATTTTGCGTAACATAAGGAAGTAAAATACTTGAAGCTTAAAATATTTATCATGATGCATTTTTAAATGCTTTCTTTCATAATGTGAACATAATTTAATAAAATAATTTTCATAACTATATTAATCAAAATTAATTCACTATATTCGCTATACAAGTTCTAAAGGCTTCGTTTAATGATTTGACTTAATATGATAACTGTTTGAAAGACCCTTTAAGTGCAAAAATAAAATTAATATGATAATAAAAAATGTATTCAGTTATTTGTATTTTCATATTACTAATATTATTAACAGACAAAAGACGACCAGCTAAACAGTGATATTTCTTTTTTAAAAGTAATAATTAAATAATAAATCATGAAAGAAATTAATCTGTATGTAAAGAAAATTAAAAAATATATATATTCTAAATATGTTTATAAAACATACTTTATCTTTTCTACAAAAAAGCATTGTAGAGTTACTATCTAATTCTTTAAATATTCTTTTTGAAGAACATGTTCTATAACAATTTTTAACTCGCATTTAATATTTATTACCACTCGTATTAATTTCAAAGATAAAGTGCCTTTTAATGTTTATCCCAGATATCAACAGCGAAATCATTTATCAAAGTGAATCATAAGAGACTTCGAAACCGAAAGAATATTTTTATGTGTTACATTATGCATAACATAAGGAAGTGAAATATTTGAAGCTGAAAATATATGTTATGGTGAATTTTTATTTACATTGTTTCATATTAAGTACAAAATTTAATAAAATAATTTTTATAACATCTATAATGATTTATCATGCTATATGTAGTTCTTTTCATCTATAAATCATATACTTTGAAACCTAATATTTAAGCTAAATGTCAACATATTTTATGAGAAAATGCATTAAAATTTTTAGATCAAATAAAACAAAAATATACATATTTCACTTATCTAGAGAAATTCTAGTTTCTGATATACATTATATAGAGGAAAAACATTGATAACTTTTGAGGGGAAATAATGATATAAATTGGTTTTAATAATTTAGAGTTTACTTTGATAATTTATGTTAGGGTTTTGGTAATAGTTTGTTTGACTTTGTCCCTTATTCATATGAAAAATTTTCCAATTTCTTGAAAATTGTAATTAAGCTAAGTAAAATATCTTCTATGATAAAGAGCGATATCTTGAAAACGTATATATTCTGAAAGGACTACAAAAAATATTAAAATATTATGTATTCTCATTTGACGATTTCTAAATAATATGAACAATATTGAAGTAATAGCTGGATGATGTTTTAAAGATTTTCAATGTGGTTCACTTATATTTTAGCTGAAGTTAAAAGATCTACGAAACAACTAAAGTGAAAAATCCCTGTGGGCTTGGCCTATAGGCGGAGGTATATTTCGAAGAGTGCTCATTTCAAAAAAAAAAAAAAAAAAAATTAGAGATAAATCCAGTTTAACTTTATTTAGCCGCTTTTGAAATTTCTTTTATTTATTTTTATGTAAGAACTGTTTTTTATCAAAATCTTCTTAAGCGAAATTCGGCTCAAATACCCATCTTGACAGCATATTTTGAAATATATTCTGACTTTATTATTAAAAAATCGACCAAAACATACATTATATAGTTCCTAAATAACAAAAAAATTGTCAACTGATTGCTTTTGAGAGTAAAGTCGAATTTAAAAATGAGTCATAAAATAACCAGTTTGTTATTTGAATACATCCTCAATTCTTAAATCATGATCGCTTTGGGAAATTTTGTGCGAAGTGCCCACTTTGACTGCTTTTTTTAAATATATATTTAGCCTTTATAAAAAACTGGGCAATCCGTCAGATTATATAGTTGCTATATAAGAGGACCAGTAAATTGGATGCGTTTGAGAACAAAAATGGATTTAAAAATGAGTCAGAAAAAACGCAGTTTTTTACACTTTCACAAATTTTCAATCAGGATTACTTTGAGAAATTCTGTTCAAAATACCCTTTTTAGCAGCCTTTTTTGAAAAATATTCTGTCTTTATCAAAAAACTAGCCAATACGTCACATTATACTGTTCCTAAATAGGAGGATCTACCATTTGGATGCGTTTAAAATCAAAAGTGAATTTAAAAATGATTCAGAATATAAGCAGTTAGTATTTGAGGGTTTTTCTTCAATTCCTATTATTGTTCAATTTATTTTTGCTATAAGAATTGGTCCTATGAAAAACTTGTTAAAATAAAAGTTGTAGATATTATTCAGAAGATGTAAAATAAATTTAACTAGGTTTGATTGCTTAAGAATGGACTAAGTTATGTTTTTTTTTTCAACCCCTTTTTTCTTTTCGTTTTTATTTTTTTTTTTCATCGGTAAAAGTTGGTCCTATCAAAAACGTGTAAATACAAAAGTTTTAGATAATTTTGAAAACATTTATAAAAAATTTAGTTGGATTCGACATATAGAAAATTTACGAAGTTATGAATTTTTTTCTCCCAAAAACCCTGTTTTTTTTCTGTCATGCATAAACTTTTGGCCCATTTATTAGAAGTAATATAAACTTTAAACTGATTCGATATCTATTTTAATTTATAAGCTATCGCGTTTTTTTCTTTTTTCACAAAAATCCTCCCTACTTCCACACCCTTGGTCCGATTTTGCCCATCAACGAATTTGACCGAGATTTTATGCCTCTTGATTTTATGTACAAATTTGAAGACGATCTGAGCATAATTATGGAAGTTATCGTGTCCAGAAGAAAGTGATATACACCGATAGAGAGATAGATAGATATACTTTTTACTAATGGTTGTTTTGGGATCTAGGGGTCGTGATCGGTGTAGATCTGCAAAAATTTTTCAGAAATTCCAACATGGGAGCAATCGCAATAGGTAGTATTTCGTACAAAATCTATCTAATGATTTCTTTCATCTGCAAAACACTCTATAAATCCGACTACAAATTAAAACAAGTTATTAATGCTTCACTAGATCACATGTCCAAAAATATTTGGTTATGACAAAGTCAAAACCGACTGCACCGAATATTATTATGTAAATCTACTTAAAATTTTAAACTCTTTTTTTGGGGCTGTCTTAATATTATCTTTTTTGCCCGTCTCGGTATTATGTTTTTTTTTTTTTTTTTTTTTTTTTTTTTTTTTTTTGTAACCGAACAACCAAAAACTGAACTTGCGGCTGTACATCCTAGAAAACAGAAACAAGACAACAGAATTGCAAATCCTAGTGATAATTTCCAATTCTGTTTCCTCGAAATCGGATTCATGGTGTATGCGGCATGTGTCACAGCCAATTGGTCAGTCTGATGTATAACCTTAGGTGTTTAGTTCACAAGCATGACTAACAAATGTTACTCATTTTGTCCAAAATACTGGAATGTTTAGAGAACTTTGCCTAGTTTGCAGCCCATAATCTATCTGGCAACATTGTGATAGAATGACAAAATCTAGATGCAATTTGTATCACATATCCATGCAATAATATCCATGTGCCAATAATGTCCAAGAAATTTGTATCACATAGAGACAAGTAAATTCATGGAGTGACATTTTGTAAAAAAAATTTGTATTCATGGAGAGACAATTAATTGTTCGTGTATTATCAAAAATTTTCAATACATAATTCAATGTATTTTAGAGCGGTAGAAAGGTATATTTTAGTGCAGTGTACTTGGTTAAACAATAAATTTTGAGAGGCAATTTAGTAATCTAAATTAAATATAAGAGTAATTTAAATAAATTAATATAAATTTTGTAATCAACCTTTCTGATTAAAAGAAGCCTCTTTAACATTATCTTTTTGTACCTGTTACGACTTCTTTTAACCTTGGCTGTCGCGCGCACTCTCTCAGGACTATCTATATTATAAAGGCCAAACGTATCTGTGCGTAATGCATACGTCATTTAGTGAATGGCAACACTTTCCCATGCAATTCGGTTTTGCAATTTTTTCTACCGCCGTTTTTATACATCTAAACATCGAAAATTCTCAATTTTTACATCGGCGTATAGAGAAAAAAATGTACTTTAAATGCAATTTGTTTGAAAGCTGTATTACAATTTATTTTTGAGATATTAATTTTTTTATAGTTTTTGTGAAAATTTTGTAATCGTGTGGCAACAAAAATGCGCGATTTTCTCTTAAAATTGAATAAAACAAAATTAAAATTTCTTATGTAAATTTTGAGACTATGAAAATGATGAGGGGTTTTGATTGCACGTGAAATGTTATGATCGTGTCATTTTTTTTTCCAAGCATAAATTACCAAGCATAAACCTCAATTGATAACTTCATCGTAATAACTTATCTTTATTATATTTTACTTATTGCATATGCGATTAAAGTTAAGTTTAATAATTTGGACAATTGACATTTATAGAAAAGGTATTTTGTTAATTTAGGTTAAAATAATATTTCTTTTAGAGTTAAACTGACTAATATACCATGCATTTTTTACTGTAGGTCATTTTGTACGTTGTTATATATCAATGAAAAATTTCTTTCTAAAACATTTTCTTTCGTCGAAGCTCGACGAGTTCCACCTTGTTATAGTAAACGAGATGTTCTTTCTCTAATTTCAAAAATCTTTGATCCATTAGGATTAATTAGTTCTGTAGTAAAAAGGGCACAGATCTTTATGCAAAAGCTTTGGTTGGCTAAAATATTTTGTAATGAGCCTTTACGAGATTCCATAGCGAGAGAATTGAATTACTTGTTTACACTCATTCAGAATTAGAAATTTTAAAAATTCTGAGATTTGTTTTTTGTGAAGAGTGCATAGTCGTATGAAGATGCGGATGCATCTTTGTTACCATATGGAGTCAGCATGTACATCCAATATATACCAGTTGAAGTTTCTCGTACTGTACATTTACTCTGTAGTAAGTTTAGGCTATTCCTCATAAAACAATGACAATTTCTCGATTAGAAGTATTTTCTTGTCTCCTCTTAGCAAGGTTAATTCATAAAGTTACACCGTCACATGACATTTCAATAGGAAATATTCTTCTCTGGAGCGACTCCACGATATCACTTGCATGGATTATAAAATTGTCCCATTTATTAAAAACGTTCGTAAGCAATAGAGTGGCTGCTATTCAAGACATTAGTAGCTCGTATCAAAGGCAACATGTGACATCAGAAAAAAATCCAGCTCACATCTTATCTCGAGGACTATATGGCAAAGAACTGTCAAACATTGGTTTTATGGGCCAAATTTTCTTCGGGACAGAATTCAACACGAAGAAAGATATCCTTTAAACCTGGAAAACAACATTGACTATGAGTCAGAATTTAAAACTGATCAGAGCATTAATATCTCAATCAAAACTGAAAATTGCTTTTATAATTGTTTATTTGCTTTGACTACTATATTTGTAATTAATTCGTACGACTAGTTATATTTTTAGATTTATAAGTAATTGCCAAAAAGCTACAGAGAAAAATCTGGTGCCTTATCCATTGCTGAATTAAGAAAGGCTGAAGTTTTCCTTGTTAGACGTTTACAGTACTCAGCATTTCTTGAAGAGCTAAAGCATTTGAGAAATTGGAGGAGCATTCCAGGTAATAGTAGATAAATGATTAACCCTTTATAAGTATGAAAATCAGAGAAAGGGGAATTATAATAAAATTTATGCTGGAATTTTTTTTTTGTTTCGACACAAAAACAATCCATTTAGATATAGTGGCATATACAAAATCTTAATCATTTTTGCCAAATTGAAATGATTTTTTGCTAGATAAGGTAAGAGCTCAAACATAATGTTGGATAATGGGACATTTTTTGTATCTACAAATAAAGAGTTTACATGCTTTATTAATTACATGCCTTTGTATGTAAACCCGATGATACTTTGTCTAATTTTTTGGCCTCTGAGGTTGTTGAATGGAAATTCATCCCTCCTAGTGCACCTAATTTTCGTGGATTATAGGAGGTTGGCGTGAAATCCTTTAAATATCATCTCAAATAAACCTTGGGCAAGGGCATGTCTTGACTCACATTAGAAAAATTCTGAACATTAATCATAGGAATCGCAGGGGTTCTTAATTCTCTTTCCTTAGTACATTTGTTGTTAGATCCAAATGAAATTGAAGTTTTGACTCATGTTCATTTTTCGATGGGTCGACAATTAACCAAAATTAAAGATAATAAATTTTCACACTGGCAAAAATTAACAAAAATGATCCAATTTTTATGGAAGAAATGGAACACCGAATATTTAGTTAATTTACAGCAACGAAATAAGTGGTAAATTGAACAAGAAAATCGAAAGGAAAGGTGTATGGTCATCCTAAAGAAGGGTAATTTACCTCCCAGCAAATGGACATTAGGTCGTGTTCTTAAAGTAATACATGGCTTTGATAAAAAGTTAGAGTTATACAAATTAAAAAAAAAGCGACAGATATAGTTATGAGGTGTGTATTTAAAGTGTGTTCAATTCCATTAGAGAATTGCTGAATTCTGTTATCTCGAAAGACTTAAATTATTGCATTATTATCATAATTATTGTATATTTGTATTTGAGCAGTTTATTACACATATCAAGTTAAATTTGAGGTTAACATAATTCAAATCTTAGCTTCATAATTTATGTAGTTTAGCATAATAACATAGAGTGCAAATTTAACTGTCGTCGTATCTATATTTTCTTGATTAAATAATGTTAATTTTGTTAAATTAATTATATTGCTACATTTATTGAGTGTTAATGTGATAATTGTCTTCCATATTATTCAAGTGTAACTATTGTTTGCTTTATACCTTATCTATTTTTCATTTTGGTAAACTTTTATGAATAACGTTGAAAGAAGTATTATTGTTTGTAGAATTGTAATCCCTATTATTTGCAATAATATTTATCGTTACATTTAGTATTATTGTTGAATGTTGCCACATACCAACGGATGCTGGTATGATACGGCTTCCCTTAATCTTGGCTTTTGCGCACACCTCCATGGCGCATTGTACTGTACTTAAGGTTTTGCCGTTTGGAATATTTGAGAATCGTCAGTTGGTTGTTTATGGACGATCATAGCGGACCTATGATGCGTTCGCTTCATACACATTCTTTTCGTTAAAAATGTAAATATAATTTCTAAAGATTTTTTGTATATAAATAATTTTTAAATAATAATAGTTGTGGTAATTGAATCAGCGACCAAATGAGTATTTCAAAATCCTCGTACCATTCGACACTTCATTACCATACCTATTAAAATTGTTCGAAATTAAATGCTTTTTCTTTGGTCCATTTTTTACAATGCTGATATGCGTTAGAATAAAAAAAAATTAAGCAAGTTATTGTTTTTCCATATGTAATTCATAATATATTAATGTAATAAATTTATAATGTGGTTAATATATAAGACTGAATCCTTCATTCTTTTTTCCGGGTTTTAATACATTACTGTACATTCTGTTATGCACAGAAAAAGCCAAAATTTCCAAAATAACGGGACAAAATTACAAAAAAGTAAAATAGTCTACTATTTGTGTTGTAAGTTAAGTAAAATTAGAAGAAGTATCGTAACGTTGACATCATTTTTGGGGATCGTAACTTATGTTTAGCTATTTCTGCGTGAAATTTTAAACTATATGTAAAAGCAAACTTTTATTTCATGCTTTAACTATTGCATTTTAATACACAAATTTAACTAGTATTCCTTAATTTCGCTCCACCGTTAACTGTGTGTATTTGCATCAATTTTCGAAAGTAAATATTTCTTACTATCAGAGAAGTGTTAAAATTATAGTTGGAGTTGTGCAATTCTGTACTTTACAAATGTCAAGTAGAAAAGTTTTAAATTGACGTATTTAAAGACTTAACTAGTCTCTATTTTAAAATAGTGTCAGATAAAGTTCTGAAAATGTTTATGTTTTGATTTAAAGGTATGTTATGCAAGCAGATAAATGTTCTAGCCTATTAAGTGCTATGTTATAAGTATGTCACAATAGCTATTCAACATACGTCAAGAATATTCTGAAAGAATATTAAATCATGAGATTTTGTGAAATATGAATGACGTTTCACTATTGTTGAGATTTTTAAAAAAAGGTTTTGTAAAACATGGATATAATGCGTTAAAAATTCTTTAATGAGTACAAAGTACAAAAGAAAAATAAAGAAAAATAAAGGTTTCTTATCTTCAAAGTGCCATATCTTTCTTTTGAAATTTAAATTATGGGTATTAGTTTTCTTTTACATTTGTTTTGTTTAAAAAATTTCTGTTTCTCGTATCAAAAATTCTGTTGGATTGAGTTATAAATTGAAATTCATTCATTCATTCATTGGAAATTGATTCATTGATTTTTTATATAAGTGAAACCTGAATTGTCTATCCAACATCTTAACCTGTGTTTTTAAGAATAGTGATTTTATTTTAATTTGTGTCCAATGCCAACAAATGCCATTAAATGTACTATCAACAGAAATGTGTGTACGGATGGCAACCCATCGTTCTTTTTATAACTTTCGTGGACTTTCATTGTGTTTTTCAGAGGTTTATTTTTCCTCGATCAAGTTCTATCAAACGACAGAACGTGTCTAAAGCTTAGAAATGCTATTTAAAGTTTTTCGAAAAACGACAAAAAACGCTTTGCCCTTCACCCTTCATATGCCTAATGTGTGCAGTATTGCTCGAACTTTTGTAAAATTATATCTATAACTAAAAACTTTTACATAATAAAGAAATGAGATAAATTTTCCTGCTTTAACATAGTTATATTTTACATACCTTTTATTACTTACCCATCATACGTAGTATAGGGTAAGTCTTGCAATCGTTTTGAAAATCGAAAAAAATTTTTTGACGGATTTATACGTTTTAGATAGTGGAGATTCCGAAAAACATATTTTTAGAAAAAAAAATTTTGCCGTCCGTCTGTCTGTCAGTCTGTAAACGCTCTATCTCCCGAACAAATTGAGATAGAGACTTGAAAT
This sequence comes from Maratus speculifer, assembly GCA_964019185.1. Classification (NCBI taxonomy): domain Eukaryota; kingdom Metazoa; phylum Arthropoda; class Arachnida; order Araneae; family Salticidae; genus Maratus; species Maratus speculifer. The sequence goes on along the minus strand of OZ025297.1, from coordinate 17,655,273 downwards.
TTTGTATGTAGCTAGTATGAAAGAATGGAACGAAGCCTATTTAATATCAGCAACCTCGATTATCCGGAACTATTTTTTTCGGACTCTCGAAAAATTCGTTCTGATGAAAGGTATGTAAAATTTTTCGAATTTTTTTTATTTTAAGAACTGGAAAAGTTAATAAAATAACACACATTTTGTGTATAAAACGAAGTTGGTCGGATCATTAGTTGCGGAGATATTTGTAATCCTGTTTTCCACATTTTTCGATTTTTCATGACCCTGTATTTCATTCAAATTTCAATTCAGAGGTATATTTTAATTGGAAATGAGACGCTTAATCCGACACATTTAATTGTTAGTTAATATAATTACTATTTATGGAGTTATAAGGATGTTTCTTTTACGCAGTTCGGTACTAGTAGTTTAGCGCTTTATATAATTTATCAAAATTGGTAATCAGCAGTTCTTTAATAGAGCATTACTATGTATATTAACAATATTTAAATTTTGTTTATGAATTGCAATGCATTGTATAAATAGTTTTCACATGTTTTATTTTCATATAGATATCCATGATGGGTAAGTATTACGGTGGCCCCCAACTACTAGTTTTTTTAAGTGCTAATATCCAACTTTGCGTAAATTGTTATTTATCTCATTTACTTTTATAACATTTTCAAATCTGTTGAAAATATGTTAACTCACATTTCTTCCCATACTAAATTTTAAAAGAAAAACTAGTTAAAATACATTATGAAATAGCATTTCTAAAATCCAAATTTTGAAATTACATCCTGATGTTTAAATTATTATAAATTTGCAGATGAGAAATGGAAAAATTATTAAACAGATGTAAACTAAAGTAATTTTTACTTAGCATACCATAACGTGTCTCACAAAGTAAGTGTTCATACGAATGTAATGCACTTATACTTTTAACTTTTGAGAATATTACTTTTCAGTCAATCATCTTTTAACATAGCTTGATCCTTTTACTGATAATATAACTTTGCATTTCATATTTCTCATTTAATTTTATGCAAAATTATACTTGATCTCTTTGAAAAGAATATTATTGAATACTATTTGTTAATGTTTTCGGGATTTCGAGTGAATCTTGTAAATAAATTTTAGCTTATAGTTATAATGTGTTTTACAAGTGTGAAGGAAACCTCATTTGTTAAATCTAAGTAAATTGTAAATTACATTTTACTTGAGCCCCTGATTTAACCAAACTTAAATATACTTTTAGATATATATAGGGGAGAGGGGAGGCACCTTTGAACAGTTTTTCAGAAAATCAATATTTTTCTTACTTGAATTAATTTTTTTGAGTTTTAAATATTACATAATAAAAACAACGCATTTCTCCATTATATGAACCATAAATTAAACATTTTCTAAAGAAATTAAATAAGTTGTGAGTATTTAAAAAATTGAAATTTTTTTGTTCTAACCTGCCCTATGTAGGTGTACCTTTGAACAAGCAAGGACCACCTTTGAACAAATGAATAAAATATGAAAGTATTGAGTTTTTATAAAAAGTGGCATAAGTTACAGAAATATAAACTAATATGAATAAAAATAAATAAATACATTTGTTGAAATTACTATTTTTTTTATTATTTAACCAAACTTAGTTCCATCAAAGTTGATGTCAAAACTCATTTTTGATAAAACAAAAAGTGTCTCTCCAGTTGTGTTTGGTTGTGTAAACTTTTTTACAATATCCTTAAAATATATCATTTGGATATTTGTGGGATATACTCTCGCATGTGGGCATACATTCTCTCTTGCACCTGAATTGGACTGTATTTCCCTCCGCCACTCATTTACCGGAACTCTGCGTCGAGATTAAATAAGAAACGTGGAATAGTGAAGCTGTGCGAGGAGGAATGGGAAGAGGAAAATAAATAGAATGTTTTCGAGGACGGCAAACGATGTTGACTAAAACTACGATGGAGATTTCAACGATTTACAAATGACGATTCTTTTAAGAAACTATAAAATATTTACGACGAATTGATCTTCGAAAAAGATTGTTGAGAAAAGTTACGAAGAATGAATCTATGTTTCATTTTTTATTTTTTATTTTGCTTGTTTTTTGTTCCGTTCGTCAGATAATAAATGTATGTGTCCGTCAGAGACTACTTTTTATTCTGAGTAAGGACTCGTCCATCCTATATATCTGATGATTCTGGAAAATTAAATTTTTTCATTTGCTATTTTTTTTAAAGAGACCTGATATAAAATTCCGTTTTAGCCGTTACGGAAACCTGAAATAATGTTTGGAAACCTGTTAAATCACGAGTCATTATTTTGTATCCACGATTTGCAATTATCAGATAAATGAATTTAGATTTGAATCTTCCCATTGTAGTATTTCTCTAATTTATTCTCGCGCGCGTGTTTCGTTTCTAATTATCACTCCATTGATGAAGGAAACGCTATTTTGAAAGAAAAGAATTTATACCAGCCGCATGGCAACAACAACTGCATAGCAACAAACGATGTTATCTTTACCTTTTCATTATTCTTTTTCTTGATGCATTATTTTTTGTGAGTCTTGTGAAATGTATTATTAAATGTTTATGTGGTTGTTTTAAACGCGTTAATTATTCAATAATACGCAAACACCACTAAAATGGTGACCTATGGACTAACGCAAATTAAAAGAATCCCGTAATAAGTGAGTAATATTTCATTTTATTTTTTAAAAAAATGTCAGATGTTAACGCAGTTCGTATACCACCATATAACTTTAACGATGTTAGTTTGTGGTTCGCCATGTGTGAACATTCATTTGAATTAGCGAATCCTAAGCCAATAACAGAAAGTCGCACAAAATTTAATTATATTTCGGCTAGTTTACCTCCAGATGCCGCATCTATTGTACGAGATTTAATTATCAAACCATCAGATACTACACCATATGAGGATTTAAAAACTGAATTAATTAAACGAACAAGCGATTCTTCACAATCTGAAATACGAAAATTATTGTTGGGGGAACAACTTGGTGATCGTAAACCTAGTGATCTTTTAAGAGTTATGCAAAGAAGAGCAGAATCCCACAATGTATCTGACGAATTGATGTTGGAATTATTTCTTTCGCATTTACCGTCATATGTACAAAGCATTTTAGCCGCTATTTCGCCATTGACACTTGATAAAGCATCCGAAGTTGCGGATCGAATATTAGAATATAATCCCACTGCAGTAAATGCTGTTTCAATAGAACCGAATATTAATTCTAAAATTTTAAATGAAATTAAAAAGCTTAATGATCGAATTAATCAGCTAGAGTTACGCAGGTCACGCAGCCCTTTTCGTCGACGTTCATTTGGAAGAAAACGTAGCGTTTCAAAAGATTCCAAAGGACAATGTTGGTACCACGAAAAATTTGGCGAAAATGCAAAGAAATGCTCTGAACATTGTTCATTTTCAAAAACCACAGACGGCGAGGTGTAACGGCGACAACCACCTTGCATAAAATATCTCGTCGCCTCTTTCTAAAAGATAAAAAGACAAACATAAATTATTTATGCGACACAGGTTCAGACATAAGCATTATTCCAGCATCATTCGCCCAGAAGAAAAAAGCTCCTTTTATGACCCTTTCTGCAGCGAATACTTCAAAAATCAATGTATATGGAGAAAAGCTTCTGACGCTTGATTTTAATCTACGAAAAACTTTTCGCTTCCCTTTTTTAATAGGTGACGTCACCACTCCAATTATTGGTGCAGATTTCCTATATCATTTTAATCTAATTCCAGATCTTTGAAATAAAAAGCTGGTGGATAATGTTACAAATTTAGCCACTCCAGGTCATCTATATACAGCATCTGTTCATTCCATCAAAACGGTTTCGGGAAACAGTATTTATCATAAATTACTACTTCAATTCCCTGATATAACCAAACCTCCTCGTGCTGATCAACCAATAAAGCATTCTGTATACCACCACATAGAAACTACCGGATCTCCTGTACATGCCAAACCAAGAAGATTAGCTCCAGATAGATTAAAAATAGCCAAATCTCAATTTCAACAAATGCTTGATCTTGGTCACATACGGCCATCGAAAAGTAATTACGCCTCACCACTTCATATGGTTCAAAAAAAAGATACTACTGATTGGAGACCTGTCTGTGATTACAGAGCACTTAATGCACAAACAATAAAAGATAATTATACTATTCCAAATATTTTGGATTTTACTTCAAATCTTCACGGTACCAAAATATATTCCCATCTTGATCTCATAAAGGCTTATCATCAAATACCAATTCATCCAGATGATGTACATAAAAGTGCCATTATCACACCCTTCGGTTTATTTGAAAGTACCAGAATGCAATTTGGACTTTGCAATGCAGCTGCTACATTTCAACGATTCATGGATCAAATTACACGAGATCTTCCATTTGTTTATGTATTTGTTGATGACATCCTGATAGCATCTCGTACAGAAAAAGAACATCTTGAGCATCTAAGAATAATATTTCAACGTTTAAAAGAATACGGATTAAGCTTAAAACCTTCAAAATGCACTTTCGGCGTATCATCAATAGAATTTCTAGGTTTTAAGGTATCTGAATTTGGCATTGAGCCCCTACCAGATCGTGTAGATTGCATTTTAAAATTTCCCCAACCTACTACCCTTACACAATTAAGACGTTTCTTAGGGTTATTTAATTATTACCGTCGATGTATCCCAAATGCTGCTCACATATTGGCTCCATTAAATAAATTTTTGGAAGGAATAAAAAATTCTAAAAAGTCTAAAAGACGCTCTCAAAACAATTCACATGACTCAATTCAATGGACAGAGGAGGCTGAACATGCTTTTAATGACGCCAAACAAGCTTTAGCTAATTCAACTCTCCTACGACATCCTATTCCTGGAGCAAAGTTAAGTCTTTGGGTTGATGCAAGCGACAAAGCCGTTGGCGGTTCTCTTATGCAGCTTAATGAAAAGCATTGGGAACCCATTGCCTTTTTATCAGTCAAGCTTTCAAAAAGTCAGCAAAAATGGTCTACATATGACAGAGAGCTACTGGCAATATATACATCAGTAAAGCGCTTTCGACACATGCTCGAAGGAAGGTGCTTTATCATATACACAGATCAAAAGCCTCTCATACACGCCTTCAAGCAAAATCCAGATAAATGTAGTCCTCGCCAATGGCGACATTTAGATTACATTTCTCAGTTTAGTACAGATATACGTCACGTAAGCGGCAACGACAACACGGTTGCTGATGCACTATCTCGAATTGAAGTAGATCAAATCTACAGCTCATTTTTAGACTTTGAAGAGTTTGCAAAAGCTCAAGAAGATGATATAGATCTACGCAACTTGCAAAATGATAGCAAATCTTCTCTTGTATTTAAAAGCATGCCATCTCCAATGTCTGCCACAGAATTGATTTGTGATGTATCAACAGGTTCACCGAGGCCATTCGTACCAGCTACTTTTCGAAGAACGGTATTTGAACATTTCCATAATTTAGCTCATCCAGGAGTTACAGCATCCTTAAATCTTATTGCATCACGATATGTATGGCCCAATATGCAGCAAAATGTAAAAGAATGGGTCAAAAGTTGTAGTGTCTGCCAACGATCAAAAATACACAGACACACCAAAACGCCTCTAGGTACTTTCGCATTACCCGATGCTAGATTTTCACACATTCACATAGATTTGATAGGTCCATTACCTCCATCAGATGGAAATGTATACTGTTTAACAATGATAGATCGATTTACAAGATGGCCAGAAGTGGTACCTTTAAAAGATATAACTGCAGAATCAGTTTGTCGTGCCATTTTTGATGGATGGATATCTAGATTCGGTTGTCCACTCATAATTACAACCGACCAAGGTAGACAATTTGAATCAAATCTGTTCAAAGAAATGACAAAATTTTTGGGTACAAATCGCATATGAACGACATCATTTCATCCTCAAGCAAATGGTTTAGTTGAGCGGTTTCACAGAGTATTAAAGAGCGCCTTAAAAGCTCACGAACATAATAAGTGGACCGAGAGTTTGCCTGCAGTTCTACTTGGGATAAGAGCTGCTGTAAAACCTGATATAAAAGTTTCAAGTGCTGAATTAGTTTATGGAATTCCACTCACACTACCGGCTGAAATGTGCTCAGAAATCCCATCTTTGGTATCCTGTGATAATAATTTCATTCAACAATTGAAAGAAAGAATGAATAGTTTAAAACCTACATTTACATCTACTCACGGGCATTCAAAAATTTTTGTTCATCCTAAATTGAAGGATTGCACGCATGTGTTTCTCCGATTAGATAAAATCCTTCCATCTTTATCTCAACCTTATTCTGGCCCTCATGAAGTTATATCAAGAAATGATAAGAACATAACCATCATTGTAAATGGAAAGAAAAGTTGTGTCTCACTTGACAGAGTTAAACCTGCATTTTTGTTCAATGATTTACCAAATAACGCAGATAATTTTGAAACTAAAAGTGTTCCAGCAGATAGCCAGCCAATAAAATCAGGACCACTAACTACCAGATCAGGTAGACAAGTAAGATTTCCTAAAAGACTAATAACCGAAATAAACTATATTTCATATAGTTGACTTTCCTTCATAAATATATTGTATTATTTACATATGTATTATACTTCACATTGTTTTTTGTTGTATCGTTCCTTCGTCACTGGGGGGGATACTCATGTAGTATTTCTCTAATTTATTCTCGCGCGCGTGTTTCGTTTCTAATTATCACTCCATTGATGAAGGAAACGCTATTTTGAAAGAAAAGAATTTATACCAGCCGCATGGCAACAACAACTGCATAGCAACAAACGATGTTATCTTTACCTTTTCATTATTCTTTTTCTTGATGCATTATTTTTTGTGAGTCTTGTGAAATGTATTATTAAACTAGCAGCCTTCGCCCGCTACGCTGGTCAGTTTTTTTTTTTTTTTTTTTTTTTTTTTTTTTTTAAAGAAACTTTGAATCAAACGAAATTTTTATATCATAGTAATTTTTAGTTTTATATCGTACTTTAGACTGTCTGTCATCGGTGAAAAATCAGTCATCTAAACGGAAAGTTCAATATTAGTCACCAATGAATGACGTAGCGCTCAACATGTTAACAATTTTAATCACATAAAAATTCATTCAGCGGAACTTTTAAAATAAAGCCAAACTTTTGTAATTGGGTTCATCTGATAAAAAACATTCCCTAAACATTCAATTAAACAACGTAGAATGCTATATTCCATTTGTTACAAAATTTCTGAAAAATTATCCAACTGACAATGTGAAATCCATAAAATCTATCTTGTAGAACTTAAGTTATAAGCGGCCCCGATGAAATTTCACTTTGCGTTTTACATATATTGAGATAATTTAATATAGCTTTCATATAATAATCATGTTAACCTGATTATAGAACTCTCTTTCAAAATTATAGGTTCAATAGATATTTTTGTGCTGTGATTAATACGAAATCCAGACTTTCTTTTATATATAGTGTTCTCTGATGTGTTTCTATATATATAAAAGAAATCCAGACTTTCTTTTATATATATAGATAAGGTGAAAATTTTCAGGATTTTGCGCCGAAGACACCGCCAAATCAGGAAAATGTGAGGTATCTCGCGAACTACTGAACTTAAAAGAATTTGCTGGTTACCATTCGATTCAGCATGAAAAAATAAACTAAATTATGTTATGAGTTGAAAAATTACTACAAAAGCCGATTTTTAAGGAATTTTTTTAAAGTTCGTTCCTATTTTTAACCCTCTTAGGGGTGGAATTTTCGAAAATCCCTTCTTAGCGGCACTCGATGTTATCAGAAATATTTTTACCCCAATTTTCAAGATTATAGGTTCGGCAGATATTTTTGTGCTGTGATTAATACGAAATCCAGACTTTCTTTTATATATATAGATAAGGATTGAAAATTACAGGTTTTTGCGCCGAAGACACCGCCAAATCAGGAAAATGTAAAGTATCTCGCGAACTGTTGAACTTAAATGAATTTGCTTGGTACCATTTGATTCAGCATGAAAAAATACACTAAAATATGTTATCAGTTGAAAAATAACTACAAAAGCCGATTTTTAAGGAATTTTTTAAAAGTTCGTTCCTATTTTTAACCCCCTTAGGGGTGGAATTTTCGAAAATCCCTTCTTAGCGGCACTCGATGTTATCAGAAATATTTTTACCCCAATTTTCAAGATTATAGGTTCGGCAGATATTTTTGTGCTGTGATTAATACGATATCCAGACTTTCTTTTATATATATAGATAGGGATTGAAAATTACAGGTTTTTGCGCCGAAGACACCGCCAAATCAGGAAAATGTGAAGTATCTCGCGAACTACTGAACTTAAAACAATTTGCTTGGTACCATTCGATTCAGCATGAAAAAATACACTAAAATATATTATGAGTTGAAAAATTACTACAAAAGTCGATTTTTAAGGAATTTTTTAAAAGTTCGTCCCTTTTTTTAACCCCCTTAGGGGTGGAATTTTCGAAAATCCCTTCTTAGCGTTGGTACCATACTGCCTTTTCACTATCCGTTTTTTGCCGACGCCAGTCGGTGAAATGACATCGAAGGATGGGGCAACCAAACTCGTTTGGATGCCAGATGCGCCCCTTCTTTTGGAGGTTATATTTAACCTCGTGCTTCCAGCTCTGGAATAATCTCGGATTTCCACCAGAGACTCTAAATTATACTTTTTGACCGTGCTTTGCTTCGAAATTCATCCTTTTCTGTTCATTTCTAATATTTAGTTGGAGGTTACGCGCAATGGACCCACATTGTGTTGGCACTCCGTAAGCACCGCGATGTCATGTCCTTCTTAGCGTTACTCGATGTTATCAGAAATATTCTTACCTCAATTTTTAAGATTATAGGATCGGCAGATTTGTTTTGTGCTGTGATTAATACGAAATCCAGACTTTCTTTTATATATATAGATAAGGATTGAAAATTTCAGGTTTTTGCGACGAAGTCACCACCAAATCAGGAAAATGTGAAGTATCTCGCGAACTAATGAACTTAAAAGAATTTGCTTGGTACCATTCGATTCAGCATGAAAAAATACACTAAAATATGTTATGTGTTGAAAAATTACTACAAAAGCCGATTTTTAAGGAATTTTTTTTAAGTTCGTTCCTTTTTTTAACCCTCGTAGGGGTGGAATTTTCGAAAATCCCTTCTTAGCAGCACTCGATGTTATCAGAAATATTTTTACCCCAATTTTCAAGATTATAGGTTCGGCAGATTTTTTTGTTCTGTGATTAATACGAAATCCAGACTTTCTTTTATATATATAGATAAGAATTGAAAATTTCAGGTTTTTGCGCCGAAGACACCGCCAAATCTGGAAAATGTGATATATCTCGCGAACTACTGAACTTAAAAGAAATTGCTTGGTACCATTCGATTCAGCATGAAAAAAATACTCTAAAGTATGTTATGAGTTGAAAAATTACTACAAAAGCCGATTTTTAAGGAATTTTTTAAAAGTTCGTTCCTTTTTTTAACCCTCGTAGGGGTGGAATTTTCGAAAATCCCTTCTTAGCAGCACTCGATGTTATCAGAAATATTTTTACCGCAATTTTCAAGATTTTAGTTTCGGCAGATTTTTTGTGCTGTGATTAATACGAAATCCAGACTTTCTTTTATATATATAGATTAATTATTATAAGTAAAAAATATTTCTGATTCATTTTAAATATGACGTCATTATTTATCTCGCTCCATTAGCTATATGATATTCATACCCCTTGTATTTTTAACGACTGCTATAAAGTACCTGTTTTATTTCAACTATGACGTCACATTTTCATGAGTGAACCATTTTATTAAAAATATAATTCTTTTTCATTCTTTTTACTTTTAATTTATGTCACCATATTTTACAAAAAAATTCCCATTAACTAAACAAATATCCTTGATAAATGTATTATAAAAAATACACCTTTTATTTTTATTTCAACCATGACGTCATGATTATTTTCTTTTAAATTATTTTATTATAGTTTTTCGCGTGGAAGTTTTCTATTAAAAATTCATTGCCGCTGAAAAATTAGTATTCCAATTTTTTATTTTCTTGGCAACAGGAAAGGAAAATGGTTAAATTTTATCTGAAAAATGCCTATTGATTTTGTATGAAAAATAATTAAATTTTGAATTATTAAGGAAAATATTTGAATAAAATAAATAAAAATTACCCTATTATTTAATCCGGACTTCTAACTTTACGTCTGCAAAATTTGAAAGCAATCGGTTCAGTAGTTACGGCGTGAAAGCGGAACAAACAAACAAACTCACTTTCCGATTTATAATATTAGTAAGGATGTTTATGTGGTTGTTTTAAACGCGTTAATTATTCAATAATACGCAAACACCACTAAACCATCAATGATACATACAGAGGTTGGAACCTATGTGTGCAGTACAGTGTTGCTAGTGGGCTACTTTTTTTAAATTCAGATTTTTGGACTGGCACCAATTTTTTGAAACGGTAAATCACCTTTTGCTTTCGCGTAAATTATCATGCCATTGAATAAGACACATTTTATCATTTGTAAAAAGTGGTGCTAATCAAGAATTTGAATTTTAAAAAAAGTAGCCCGTCTAGCAACACTGGTACAGTAAGGGGAATTGTTAGTAACATGCAAGTCCATGTTCCTTGACATTCTTAGCCTTTTTCACATAAAAAAAATTGAGAAATAATAATATTTAGATACATTAATACCTCTTTACTTTATAGTTTTAAGTGTTGCAAATTATTTCAATTAATATTTATCACCAGTTTATTCGGCGTTTTTTCGCTGTGCAAAGGTGCCCCAAATTTTTTGTTAAATGGTGCCACATCACATGGAGTTCAACATTACAATGGTTTATCCAATTCGGCTAAAGAATTCGAATAAAACAAAGGTTATAAACTAAAGCTAACATCTTTGCTTAAGCATTGAACAATAAATAAAAACTTTAGGGATAGAAGTTTGTAAACAAAAATCTTACAACTTTATTTTCTTGAAGTTTAGATTCAAGAGGGAGAAAAATACATAGCTTGTTTATAAAGCACTGTTCATACAAAATGATACAGCTTTGTATAATTATTTCCTTGAAGCAGCAGTAATGTATTGCCATATGCATTTTTTTAAATAATTTATTTGAAGGAAAATATTTAGAATGTTCAAAGGTGCCCCTAGTTCAAATGCGCCCCCCTCTCCCCTATTACAGACATCCCTCGACTTGCGTACATGCGTATTATGCGACTTGCGTAAATTCACAGTTACGTTACAAATCTTGAAAATTAAATTTATTAACGCATTTGTAGCTCGTTTGATATGACAAATCTATATTATAAAGGATAAACGTATCTGCACGTAACACATACGTCATTGCGCAAATGGCAAGACTTTGAAATTTGAATGACAATTTCGAATTTGTAATATTTAATATTCCAATTTTTTAACTTTTTAACACCTCGAATTTTCAATTTTTACACTTTTGTATTGGGGGAAAAATGTGCTTTTAAATGCAGTTTATTTGAAAACTGTATCTTAATTTAGTTCTGAAATATCACTTTTTTGTAGTTTTTAACATTGTTTTTCTAATTGAGGCAACAGAAGTACTCCATTTTTATTAAAAGCAAAGAAAGAAAAAGAGAAAAAACTAAAAAAGCAGATTACTTTATGTTTTTGTTGCCATTTTCTCATTAAAAGTGAAAAATTTTGAAATTAAAATGCGTACTGTGTCAAGAATATCGTTTATTATAAAAACCGGTATATATTGACTTCATTTACAAATTTTATTCACACTCACTAAAATACTAGCAGGGGTGACCGAGCTTAACTCGGTCAAAAATAACTTTGTATTCACCTCTATATACTATACTCACTGTATCATTCTCTCTGTATTATTGCTAAAAATTATGTTATTTATAACAGTGTTATTTTTCAAAAACTTTTAATATGAAAACTATGTAATATATATGTGTTCATGTTTATAAATTTCACATTATTTAGGCATTCACAACAAAAGAACATCAGTCCAAATCATACTTTTATCTCATCTCCGATTGGTTTAATCATGCCTCTCGATTCCGATTAAGAATTTCTAAAAAAATTCTTTACATTCTAAAACGATTTTTTTCTCTCCAAAACAGCTTAAGTTTGCGACATTTTTTTCATTTGCCGCCAAATACCTGTGCTGGGATTGTAATCTTGAATGTCGATTTTTGGGCCAAATGCTTTTGGGGCCAATTTTTGGGACCAATATTTTGTGAAGTGTTTTACTGGCTATTATAATCTTTTCGGGTTGGTGACCCACTAACCAAATTTGTTCAAACATCTGGCTAAACTCAACTGTTTTCTGGTTGACAGAAATGTAGAATATAAAATTTAGTAAAAATCATTTAAGTCGTTTCTTGCATAAAAGTATCTTGACCCGTAGTGAACTTCAAAATGACCCATTAATAAACTGTTAAAAAAGACTGTAAAGTTACCAAATTTTTTTGTTTAAAATGGGAATTCTAGAACTTTTCATGTAACGTTAACGACAAAAAATCATGTAACCGATTCTGTTACAGGAATTTGATTTGTTGTTACCGTCACAAACACACATATATATACATATGTATAACAGCATATACGTTTTTTAAACATGGGGCCCAGTCCAGTGGTCTTTTCAAGGCTGAAAACGGTAAAATATCAAATTCAGTTACAAATCGTTAAAGTCATATTTTAGATAAAATTAGCTTGACTCCTAGTGTTCCACTAATGACCCACTAATCGAAATTTCTCGAACACATAATTTAGCAATGGAATTTATCATTTCCGAAAAGGATATAATACAAAATTTTGTCCCTATAATTTGAGTCTTTTTCGAGATACAATTAACTTGACCCGCATTTTTACGGACCGAAAATTTCCCCCTAATCGAAATTTCTCGAACACGTGATCTAGCTAATGAATTTATTGTTCCCCAAAACGATATAATACAAAATTTTGTCCTTATCATTAATGAATTTATTGTTCCCCAAAACGATGTAATACAAAATTTTGTCCTTATCATTTGAGTCTTTTCCGCGAAACAATTAACTTGACCCGCACCTGTAGTGACCAAACATTTCCCATTATCGTGATTTCTCGAGCATGTATTTTTCTTCTGCTCTGTAATGGCATAATACAAAATACTGTCGAAATATTTTAAAACGGACTCAAAAATAACCCACTATCCGAATTTTCTCTAAGTTCCTTAAGTTTGTGAAATTTTTGTTTAATTTAATTGGGAAACGATATGATTATTTAAAACAAAATTCACAGTAAAAATTAATGTTAGAAATAATAAAAGATTTTGAGCACTTTATGCATCTTATGAGCACGTATACGTGACGGCCGTTCCCAAAAGATGAAAGAAAGGATAAACGGTAATAAACTCACCCGCAATAAAAGTGACTCATTTTCGAAAACATAAATTTCAGGAGAAAGGCGAAAGAAATTTTTTTTGATTTTACTGTAACATGAAATTTTAGAAAATAATTATACACACAACAGTAAAAAACAAGCATAAAAGCATACAACTGATAAGAATGTAGACGTAGATTGAGCATGGTGTTTAGTAATTTTACATCCTTACATAATCGAACCCCTGTTCTGTGGTCACGAATAAACATATAACTTAACAAATCGATTTTTAGGAGACTTCGTGGGCAGTACATACAGCAGATATCCTCTTCTTTATGAAAATCATCATCTGTCTGAACTCTGTATGGCTGCGCATTATCAACCATAATCATGGACAAACGGTCTACAACACTCCTGAATAACCTCCCATAGGCTACGAGGAACTCATTTCTTTAATAATGTGTGTTGACAGCTTTCGAATGGAAGACGTGCAGTGGTGTATGACCGCCGAACATTATGCCGCTTCATATAAAATTTTCTTTGCTAACAAATCTGTCGATTTTTTTTTTACATGGGAGGGAAAACAGCGAGCTCCTAATTCTCTGCAGACGGAAATTCGTCGCGAATAACTCTGCATGGCGAACTTGACACATCACGGAAAAGTACACGCACTATTCTATTTTTGTTAAACATCGTTTTCTTCGGCTCTATACAACATCCGACATCAGTGAAAATAACGTTAGGGATGATATCTTTGAAGTGTGAGTTTGTTTTGTGGTTCTGTAGGCCCATTCTCCCTGTTTTTGGACGATTATGGGAGGTCATACATAGCTCATATTGTTGTTGATTTTCTTGAAAAAGAAGGTACCCGCTGTATAAATTGGTCCTCAAGGTTTCCGGAACACAATCCTATTAAACATGTTTGATATGGCCTAGACAGAGCCATTGCACAGCATACCCCTCACGTCCAGAACCCAACGCTAGTTAAAGATCATGTTTTTGGTAGAATGGGCTTTGTTGCTACAAACATTTATTGACAACCTCATACCACTATAAGAGTTCACTGTCAAGCTCATTGCACATCGGTCACTCTCCACAACATACTGATTTTGCCCTAGATCAATAATTTGTATATGATTTAACATTTTTTGCTATACCCTTTACCTTAATTTACAATTAAACTTTTTTTCCAGATTATTATGTTTCTATAGTCTTTCTGCTATCATAATATACTATATACCTATGTGTCAAATTTCGTGGCAAGACAGTGAACAAATCCTCATCAGTGGGCAGTTCATCAGTTTTTACAGATTTTATGTTTGTAAGCATAATTTTGGACATAAGTGCATCTTATAATGAGAATTCTATTTTATATGTTTAGTAAAACATCTAAATATAAAATAAAAATTATTTATATTCAATTTTAACTGCTCTATCGAAAGATATATCAATCTAACAGAAATTACTATTAAAAAAATTCAAACAAAAATTACTACAATCTATTGCTTTAATTAAATATATATATATTTATATATATACATTATATTAAGACAGTAGCATTTCATTAGCAATCCAATATAATTCATTTATTTACAGAACAGTAATAACAGAGTCAAGTATTTGCAGTAAAAACTATATATACTTTCAAATCGTTTTCATCTTTATTTTCATCATATGCTATAGAGATCTTGGAATAAAACATCCTTTTTCGATATTTGTTTTTGTCTTGCTGTATGTTTTAGAATCCAATATCTGATAACTACCATTTCCCATCCAAGAAAACGATCTTTTGATCGATACGGGAATCCGGCTAAAAGCCTGTTTTGTAACATTATATCTACTTAAGCTTTTATTATAGAAGAGAATGTTATAATAGTATCTAATGCTTAAAAACGTAATATTTCCTAAATTTCTGAGCATTATATTGTATTATATCTTAAATATTAGATATGCTATCTTTACTTGCTCTATTACTATAGAATTTTTACTAAATATATAACATATTTAGAATAAACAGATTTCTGATGAAAACTTTTTTTTTTTTTTTTTTTTTTTTTTTTTTTTTTTTTGTCAAAAAATCTTATTTTTATGTAATTGTAACCAGTGTAACCGCTTTTTAACATTGTAATAAAATGCCGAGTCTGTAAGGGTCATTTTAAAATTTCGATTGCACATGCTGCTCAAAAGTAAAAAAAAGAAAATTCTAACGTAAATTAATATTTAAAGTTTGATTTGAGCTATGATTTAGTTAAAGAAGATTATATTGAACATTTTAAAAATTAAAATTTAAAAAAATCAATAAACATTTTTCAGATATAAATCTTTAAAATTCTGATACAAAGCAAAAATGCCTGTTCCATTCCAAATTTTATCTATTTAACCATTTTTTTTACTCTAATTTAAATTGTGAAATAAAAAGGTTTAATTATTTTAAATGTGAAATGTTAAGTGTTCTATAATAATGAAAAATGTATTACAAAAGATTTTCTCTTTAAGAAATTAACAGATATATTTTGACCATCACTTTGTGTCAAGTTACCTTATGATTAATTTCGTCAAAATAGGTTTCTAATTCTGCATAAAGTTAGCAGCAAATATTTACTGATATAGTTAAACTATTCACGCAACTGATACTTGCTATCTTTTATTCTTTATTTGTGAAGCAATGTAATAGTGGAAAGAATCGTCTATCTTTGAAGTTGGTGTTTTTTTTTTTTTTTTTTTTTTTTTCGTTGTTAAGTCTGTTACCAAGAATAAATATTAAAATAATATTTTTTTTTACAATTTTATATGTAAATAATATTTATTAAATAGTTTCAAAAGGTATGTGCATTATTATATAAGTTAGAAATTAGACAAGATATCTCATTTCTAATACTTTTATTTGAAATGTCAAGTCTGTTACCATGTGACTGGTAAAGTAATTGACTCAAGATAACAGACTTGCCATTGTTTGTGAACTATGGTTTTAAAAGGGTTTTTTTCCGTCAAGAATGACTTGAACAGCTGTAGAAAATCAAAGGTGCAATTATGGGTAAAGATTGAATTAAAACCATGAAAAATATAAACAAGGTTAAAACACATATAAAGAAAGATAATTGACTCTGAATTAGGATAATTATGATCAATGATATTCATAAAATATCATGACAAATCAATATACAAAATTATCTTAATGGGATAAATTCATATTTATTCTACATGCAAGTTATTAAAAGTATTTTATTTTTATAAGTAAATTCTTTGCAAATATATTATATCAATGATTTAGTGTTGTAACATCAGTTATAAAATATATCCGTGTAAAAACAAGAAGAACGTTGCTTGTGCAAATATCAGTCTTTATTTATATAAATATCTCTGTTAACTGGAAAGTTAGAAGCAACTTTAATATGTATTAAAATGCAGTTTTAATATTCAGATGGAATTGCTTGATAAATTATTTGTTTGATATTCAAATCAAAAATATGAATTGATTTGAATATAAAATGAAATTATGTATCTATATATCTGACAAACAATGATCATTTTAAAAATTTTTGCATAAAGTTAAAATATCATTAAAAGTTGTAATACTTGACATATGAAAAAGTAGTGTCAAATACATTACCAAGTGCCAATTCTGTAACCACATGATTTTTTAATGATATTTTAATATTAATATCATTTTTTTAACCACTCTGCTTTCACATTATATTCAATTAAGAAAGAGATATTCAATTTCCTTAAAATTCATTAAATTACATGAATATGTACTGTAACTATTAGAAAAATTTCTTGTATAATTTTCTACGTGATCAAAATCTTGTGGCTAAAACTGTCTCTCATTTCAGTATATTAACCCCTTAACGCGCAGTGTTGCCGGGTCGGCAACACCTAAAGTTCTCTCTGCTTAGAGACACAAAAATTCCGTGAATGTTTCAAAAACTACTTAAATGGCTACTTTAAAGCTTTCTTATGAGTTCTAGAAGGCAGCACCCCAGAAATCAAACCCTACTGTTTTTAAATAATAGGTAAAATGATTTACTGTAAGACGCGCTTCACAGAAATGCTCTTCTCACTGCGCTTATCAATGCTTTACTTATGGGAGGTTACCACTTCGACAACAGCTGTATAATTAAAATGGTTAGTGCAGTCTTTACAAAACAATACCTGCGTATTCCTCTAGGCCTAACTAGATTGCCTAATTTTTTTTTCTTTTAAATTCCAACTTTAAAGAGTAGTGCGCCGGAAAGGGTTAAAGTATTATTGATAAGTATCATGTTTTGAAATTTAGGGACATAAGTCACTTGAAAGTGAGTTGGTTTTAGAAAATTTAATATATTTAAAGCAGAGTATTTTTAGGAAATTTGTATAGTAACAGACTTGACAATGTGCCTTAGAAGTCAACATTAAAATGGCATTTATATATTAAAAATAGGGCAAAGTGTACGACCAATTACTTTTTCATTTACTTTAAACATTTACCATAACACCTGTCTCTATTTCTAAAAGAAATTATTAAGTTTGAAAAATAAAAGCAATATTCTGAAATGTAAGCGAATGATGAAAATGGCCCATAAAAATTATTTTTATAAGTAAAGTAGAAAATTATAGTCACACTTTAAAAAAAACCGTTAAGTTACTAAACTTTTTCTATGAGATCGGGATTTTTTTGCAAACGGGGACAGCAAAAATTCATGTAACATAATATTCGCTATCACTGTTATATTTAAAATTCTAGTACTTTCTTTTTACAATGAAATGGAATCTAAATTTTCAATTTTCTAAAATATGTAGTAATTTCTTATATAATGATTGTAAATTGAAGAACGAATTGAAGCACGAATCTGTCAAAAATTTTATACAGAAGTTTCGAATTGTGAATATTTTAAAAAGATTGTGTCCTGATTGCAAAACATGCTTAATTTGACATTTTTATTGTTTTAGATTGCTTGATTAGAAAGAGGTTTTCGACTTACAGTGCCACATTTCAACAATTTTTGGTATTAAAATTTTGAAATTCTAAAAATATAGTTCGAAAAACCGTTAAATTATAGCACTGTACTCTGAAAAAAACGTTCTCTACAAGGAATCTAGAGCAAGAAAAATGTCAAGCCAAGTATTCTTTGCAATCAAAACACAATCTTTTCAAAATATTCTACGATAGGAAACCACTATATAATATTTTAATAGCTTACCTAATGAACAAACTGTTTCGCTCATAATTCTATCAATGCTTGTTTTAGATAAATTTTATTTTTAAATCAGGGTCTTTTAATCTGGACACCTTGTATGTTCCAGAGATCGAATAGAAAAGATATCATAGCAAAGCTTTAAAGCATAATATTTCTTATATTACAGAGGATTATACTGTAGAATACATGAAGCATAATGCGTATGAAATATTATTGTGAAATATAGTTGCATATCATGTGTGTAATATGTATATATATATATATAATTATTACATATATATATATATATAATTATTACATATATATATATATATATATATATATATATATATATATATATGTGTGTGTGTGTGTGTGTGTGTGTAATAAATAAAAAAAATTGCGCCATTTTGCTCTCCCTGAGTTTTAATTATAACTTTATGGAACTTACTTTTATTCTCAATATTTTAACAGCTAAAGTTTTTTTATGTTATTTTATTTAACTTAGTAATAATCTATGGATTGTTTTCTTAAAAAGAGCGGGGGGGTTATTGCGAAATCTTACTTTATCAAATCCACAGATTCATTTTCCTTTTTGGAATATTTATCGAGACTTTAATTTTGTTTCGTTGTTTAATTAAATCGTCTAGTAGAATGTTCATGCGCTTTTTACGTGTGAGCAGGTTGTGTTATTACGCGCTTAGGTTAGGTCTTCTTACAAGGAGACACAACCCAGCTACCAATAAGAGATGGTGATGTGGGTTATCTTAGCATTGAAATTAATCCTAATGGGTCTTTAAATTGCTTAAGCGAAGAAGGGGAGGGGCTAGTTTTAGCTTGGATTTTGGGAAACTCATTTTTCGATTCCAGAGCGTCAGAAAGCAACTAATCTTTCAATTGTTAGGGGGCCCGTCTCATTTTCCGATAATTTAGAGTATCGAGATGACGCAGCTTTGAGAGCGAATGGTCTAGTCTTAATTGTGTGGAATGGTGACCGGTGGAATAACTTTATGACTTGCTCTAAATGAATAAGAATTAGAAACTGATTGACTTGTTTTTTTATTGTGAAAAACACCTAAAGCGAACAAATCGATTGCTCACCATGACGACTGCTGACCCTGTTATGATTTTCATGCGAATAGACTTGTTGCACAGCAAAGAGGGTATTCCACAAAAACTGATACATTTAAATAGAAAATAGTCTTATCGTAACACACACACATATATATATGTATATATGTATATATATATAGTCCAAAAAGTTTTTAAAGTTTTAAGTGAACTTAAAGTTCACAAAAAATTTACATGACCAGCGCTATAACAGCAATAACCACGCAAATCATGTATATAGCACTTAATGAATAAAGTGTATCGGCAGATCCAGAGTCCTGTGCCATTATGAAAAATGAAATCAAACTATTAAACTTTTAATGCTACATTATGATAGTCTTTTGCATATCCTTTCATATGTATTGCTGTCTCTTTGAAACAGCCCATCGCTGATGAAATTCACAGCCACTTTATTTTGTCTTTATTTTGTTTTTCTTGCTCGAATTTTATTTCCTTAAAAGTTTAATAGTTTGATTTCATTTTTCACTAGATGGAACCCGTCAAAACTTGACGGCACCACAGAAATAAAAGGTATTTTCCAGCTATTAAAGGATTTTTTAATGACTAATCTTCAGCAAAAATTTCAATAAATAAAAGAAAAACCTGCATTTTACATCCAGGCAAATGACCTGCAATTGGCAGAGTTACATTCAAACATGCTGCTATAGAATTAGAATCTCTCTCATTCGATAATTTTCCATTTACAAATACAACACCAATAAATTGTACATGACATGAATAAACCATAAATTACCGTCATTTCTCATTTCATACAAAATATACATACTTCACTTACTTCGCAGCAAAATAAGACAAATTATAGTTTGCCATTTAGCAACAACTGTAACAATGATCCTCTCAGTGGTTAATTTGTTTTTACATTACCCACCCCGTTCAACAAATAAACATTTGCATTTTCAACTAACTTTTCTATTACATTTTCATAAATCAAAAATACATGTCGATTTCACATATTAAAAAAATTAATGATATTTATTCTGGCTAGGTGAAACCCGTCAAAACTTGACGGCAACAATATGAAAGAACTAAAGAAAAAAAAGTATTTTGCCGCTATAAAAAAAATTAATATTTCTTAAAAATTTCAATATGCTTTTCCATTTACCAACGTAACACCAACATGACATGATCCTGGGCACAGAATCGGTGCAATGCTGCGACACACGTCACAAACTCTTGAAAATGTTTGAAGATTATTTTTCTACTGTTAAAGTTTTTTTTAAAAAATGCTAGAAATCATTTACTATGTACAAAAATTTCTCTAGGTACCATAAAAAATGCAAATTTTGGCAAATAATCACAAAAATAGCTATTTTCGTTAAAATACCCCCCCCCCCAAAAAAAAACAAACATCCGGAAATTTTGCAAATGGATGTGAAAAAAAAACAGCAAATTTCGTCAACAGATTGCAAAAAACAACAAATTTTATGAAAAGATCTCTAAAAAATTTGTCAAAAAAATGCAAAAAAAAAAAAAAATTGTCTAGGTATTCCAAACAAAACAAATTTCGTGAAAGTATTGCAAAAAATCAAAATTTTGCCAAAACGTCTAAAAAAAATTGGCAATTTTCATGAAAAAATTTCGAAAAATAAAGCCAAATTTGACAAAAAAAAAAAAAAAATCCCTAAAAAATGGCAAATTTGTAAACATAGTGTGAAAAAAAAATTCAAAATATTGTAAGAAAACAAAAAAATTTGACAAATGATTGTGAGTAAACAACAAATTTCGTCAAAGGATTAAAAAAAAAAAAGCAAATTTCATCAAATAATCACAAAAAAAGTAAATTTCACAAAAAAACCCAAAAAATTTTGCAAAAAGATCTTCAATAAAACAGGAAATTACATCGAAAGATTGCGACAAAACGACAATTTCATCGAAAGAACTCGAGAAAAACGATAAACTTCTCCGAAACTGTCTAGGTATCATAAAAGACACAAATTTCGTCCAAAGATCTCAGAAGCACATAAATTTTGTCTAGGTAATCGCAAAAAAAGGTAAATTTTGCAAAAAATAGCAAAAAAAAAAAAAAAAAAAAAAAAAAGAACAACAACAAATTTCTCAAAAAGATAACAAAAAACGACAATTTCTCAAAAAAGTCATGAAAAAAGGTTAAATTCGATAAAACGGCAAATTACATCAAAAGATTGTGAGAAAAAAACAACTTTCATTAATTGCAGGGGGAAAAGATGCAACATTTCTTTGTTTATCAGAAAAAAAAAAAATCACAAAATTTCTCGATCCATCACATGAAAAATAGAAAATTTGTCAATCAGTCGAAGAAAAAAATAAAAAAATCGACAGTTGGTCATGTGGGGTAAAAATTATAAAATTCATTAATGAATCATGGATAAAAAGTCATTTAGTTATGTAAAAAAGCGCACAAAAATTTTGTGATTGATCGAGACATTTCAGAATGTCTTTTCTGGGTAATCTTACGATGCGAATACTGCAGTTCAGTGTACCCATTGAACTGTGTGCTGAGTGACATATGTTTATTGACTCATTCTATAGGCAATTAAAAATATGTATGGAATTTTTTATCGCAATGTAATAAGTATATTTTTAACATAGGATCAGAGTAAATTAGTCTTTTCAACAAATAACCTGGTAAGTGAGAACTAACTTTTTTATTGATAGGCAATGTAACATCGGGTCGATCGAGTTTATTTTGATTTTGCCCTTGTTTTTGAAGGACATAATTTAACCGTTTTTTCTATTGCATAACACTTCTTATTTTGTTTTCAATCTTTTTTTTTTTTTAGTAATTTCTTATTGTGATCTTCATTTCTGTCATACGAAAAATTCATTTCTATTTCGCCTATAGCATTTACATAATGTTGACAAATTTCTGAAAAAAAAAAAACAAAAAAAACAAAAAAAAAAAAAAAAACCAACAAATTTTCAAAAAAAGGATAAATTCGATAAAACGGCAAATTGCATCGAAAGATGGCAAGAAAATACGACAAATTTCACCTAAAATCCCTGAGAAAACAAATAATTATTTCCTGGTATCATAAAAGACGTGAATTTCGTCAAAAGATCGTTAAAGTACTTTAAGTTTGTCTAAGTACTTCAAAAAATGCAAATATTGGTAAACAGATTGTGAGAAAACAACATATTTTGTCAAAAGATGAAAAAAAGAGGCACATTTCATCATAAGAACACAAAAAGGTAAATTTTGCAAAAAAAAAGGGAAAAAAATGACAAATTTCTGAAAATAACAAAAAAAACCCAACACATTTCACAAAAAAAAATCACGAAAAAAGGAATAATTTGATAAAACGGCAAATTACATTGAAAGATGGCAAGAAAAAACGACAAATTTCACCTAAAATCCCTGAGAAAACAAATAATTATTTCCTGGTATAATAAAAGACGTGAATTTCGTCAAAAGATCGTGAAAATACTTTAAATTTGTCTAGGTACTTCAAAAAATGCAAATATTGGTAAACAGATTGTGAGAAAACAACATATTTTGTCAAAAGGTGAAAAAAAGAGGCACATTTCATCAAAAAAACACAAAAAAGGTAAATTTTGCAAAAAAAAAGTGAAAAAAATGAGAAATTTCTGAAAATAACAAAAAAAAAACCCAACAAATTTCACAAAAAAAAATCACGAAAAAAAGAATAATTTGATAAAACGGCAAATTACATTGAAAGATGGCAAGAAAAAACGACAAATTTCACCTAAAATCCCTGAGAAAACAAATAATTATTTCCTGGTATAATAAAAAACATGAATTTCGTCAAAAGATCGTGAAAATACTTTAAATTTGTCTAGGTACTTCAAAAAATGCAAATATTGGTAAACAGATTGTGAGAAAACAACACATTTTGTCAAAAGATGAAAAAAAGAGGTACATTTCATTAAAAGATCACAAAAAAGGTAAATTTTGCAAAAAAAAAAGGTGAAAAAAA
Source organism: Maratus speculifer (assembly GCA_964019185.1). Taxonomy (NCBI): domain Eukaryota; kingdom Metazoa; phylum Arthropoda; class Arachnida; order Araneae; family Salticidae; genus Maratus; species Maratus speculifer. Next base: position 17,631,665 of record OZ025297.1, on the reverse strand, counting down.
AGACAAATTTCTGAAAATATAAAAAAAATGAGAAATTTCACAAAAAAAAAGATAATTTCGATAAAACAGCAAATTGCATCGAAAGATCGTGAGAAAATGACAAATTTCACCGAAAATCCCTGAGAAAACAAATAATTTTATCCAAGTATAAAAAAAAACATGAATTTTGGCAAATAATTACAAAAAATAACAAATTTTGGCAAAATACCCCCCCCCCCCAAAAAAAAAGAACACCTGGAAATTTTGTAAATAGATGTGAAAAAAAAAAACAGCAAATTTCGTCAACAGATTGCAAAAAACAACAAATTTCTTCAAAAGATCTCTAAAAAATTTGTCAAAAAACTGCAGAAGAAAAAATTGTCCAGGTATCTCAAATAAAACAAATTTCATGAAAATATTGCAAAAAATCAAAATTTTGCCAAAACGTTTAAAAAAAATTTCGAAAAAAAAAGCAAATTTTGACAAAAAAAAAATCTCTAAAAAATGGCAAATTAAACATATTGTGAAAAAAAATTCAAAATATTGTGAGAAAACAACAAATTTTGACAAATATTTGTGAGTAAACAGCAAATTTCGTCAAAGGATTGAAAAAAAAGCACATTTCGTCAAATAATCACAAAAAAGGTAATTTTGCAGAAAAAACAACAAATTTTGCAAAAAGATCTTCAATAAAACGGGAAATTACATCGAAAGATCATGACAAAACGACAATTTCATCGAAAGAACCCGAGAAAAACGATAAACTTCTTCGAAACTGTCCAGGTATCATAAAAGACACAAATTTCGTCCAAAGATCTCAAAAGCACAGAAATTTTGTCTAGGTAATCGAAAAAAAATGTAAATTTCGCAAAAAATAGCAAAAAAAGACAAATTTCTCAAAAAGATAACAAAAAACGACATTTTCTTTAAAAAAAAAATCACGAAAGAAGGATAAATTCAATAAAACGGCAAATTACATCAAAAGATTGCAAGAAAAAAATAACAAATTTCAAAAAACAACTTCCATTAATTGCAGGGAGAAAAGATGCAACATTTCTTTGTTCATCAGAAAAAAAAAAAAATCACAAAATTTCTCGATCCATCACATGAAAAATAGAAAATTTGTCAATCAGTTTGACAGTTGGTCATGTGGGGTAAAAATTATAAAATTCATTAATCAATCATGGAAAAAAAGTCATTCAGTTATGTAAAAACCCCACAAAAATTATCAATCAGTAGAAGTCCCCACAAAAATCTTGTGATTGATTGAGACATTTCAGAATGTTTTTGGCATGTCCAATTTAAAAAAATATATGTATATATATTTTCTAGCTGCAGATTTAAAAAAGTAAGTTATTTATAAGGCATCTATTTTGATCTCTTATTGTTTATTTTTTGCAAGACCTACGTTTATTTAGTTAAGTAATACGAATTTAGAATTTGCAATGTTTTGTCTTTTGTTATTTTTTATCAATTTTCAAAATGATAATGCAACAAATGTAAATGCTATAGGCAAAATGGAAATGAAATTTTCATGTGACAGAAATGAAGATCACAATAAGGAATCACTTTAGAAAAAAGAAAAAGATTGAAAACAAAATAAGAAGTGTTACGCAATAGAAAAAACGGTTAAATTATGTCCTTCAATAAAAACGGGCAAAATCAAAATAAATAATATTATGAAATATAAAATTAAGCATCGATCAAAAAAATGCTCTCCGAGAAAAGTTTTTGCGAACATCGTAAGAGGGATGTTTTACTTCAGTGTACCCATGGCAAAATAGAAATGTATTTTTCATATGGCAGAAATGAAGATCACAATAAGGAATTACTTAAAAAAAAATTGAAAACAAAATAAGAAGTATTATGCAAAAGAAAAAACGGTTAAATTATGTCCTTCAATAAAAACGGGCAAAATCAAAATAAATAAACTCGATGGACCCGATGTTACATTGCCATTCAAAAAAAAGGTTCTCACTTACCAGGTTATATTGTTGAAACGACTAATCTAAGGTGTAATAAATTACTCTGATCCTATGTTAAAAACACACTAATTAAGTTGCGATAAAAAAATCCATACAGATATTTAATTGCACATTTTAAACATATGTCACCTCAGCACACAGTAAATCCACAAACAATGTACGCGGGCATACCACGCTAACATTTAGAGACAGTAAGTATCTCTTCTCTCATTGGTTCTGTTGTCGGATCTGCGCAAGCACGAATCTGCGCAAGCGCAGAGAGCTGTTTGAGTGTGCTGACGAATCTGCGCAAGCGCAGAGAGCTGTTTGAGTGTGCTGAATAAAAATGGGGTTTCTTTTAATATATAGATTATGGCACGGGACTCTGGATCTGCCGATACACTTTTATTCATTAAGTACTATATATACATACATACATATATATATATATATATATATATATATATTGCACAAAGTTTATATACTCTTTTATGAAAAAAAATATGAAAAATGATGAAAAGATGAAAAAAATGTAAAAATGGGTGAAACAACAATGAACCACAAAAGAGCAACACCAAAAAAACAAAACAAAATAAACTCCCTGCTCTTCAGAAGGTGGGAGGAGCACAGGTATCAAAAAATTGTAAAAAAGTGTATCCTCACAGGTTTCGCAAGGCATCACAAAGCTGCATACTCCAATTATATAAAAAATAACTGAGAAAATTAAGAAAAATTTTAATATACCAAAACAGTAAAATAAATTAACATTAAAAAATGAATTTAATAAATATCCAACAGCAAAATCATAAAGTAAATCAACTCGTAACATAACATAACTCAAAAATATTATATTTAGAAATTTCCAAAGTAACATGAAGAACATCAAAAACTAAACAATAAACTAAACTAAATAGACATGCAGCAATGCGATGCCCCCACCTTTACCTATGAGGAAAAAGAAAAAAGATACCTGTTAGAAAATTTCCATTGCAAACCTCCATACTTGATTGAGCGGGGGAAACTGTTAGGCCTAAGATGACAGCAGGCCAGCTTCAAAGTTTTAAACTCCTTCGAATTGTCTTTCCGTTGTTCACTACTGTCCATTTTCAAGCTTGGTCTGTCACTCTCAAAATGTTGACAATCATCACCCTGTGAACTTTCCTTGTCGGACTTTCATTCACAGATCTTCATATAATTCAACACCCAAGAAGCAACTTCCATAATGGCGTTTGGCCCTACTGTTGCCACTTCAAAAAACCTTTTTTTTAATTCATTTACATAAAAAAATATAAAATTATGAGGATAAAAATTATTGTAAAACAAATTTGCAGCAAATTTAAAAATTTGTGTTTCCAAAATTTTTTTCGACCCACAAATATTATAATATCTAATTATTTGACCCAAAATTATATTTACAAAAACTCTTTTACTTAAATTGGAATGCCAATGAGGCATGGAGTGGGTTTTAAAATTAAAAAAAGTTCTTTTATCAAATAATTTAACAACTAATTCTTCATTTTCAATATTTAAGTCAAGATCTAAAAAAACAACATGTAAATTATCGTCTGAAGCACAATTTAACTTTAAACAAGGTGGATAAATGTGATCAATCGATTCCAAAAAATTATAATCGAAGACAATTATGTCATCGATATATCTCAAAACCCTGAATGATTTGTTAGAATTTAAAATAAATTTATATTCATAAAAAAATAAAAAAAGGTTAGCTGCAGTGCTTGAAAAATTAGTACCCATACCTATTCCACATACCTGATAAAAAATAGAACCATTAAAAGTTATAAAATTATTATAAAAACAAAAATTACATAAACTTAGAAAAAAATCTCTATTAATACCCAACTCTTCCTCGATATAAAAAGTATCAAACAAATCCTCCAGAGTTTTAAACAGCAGATCAATAGGAATATTTGAAAAAAGATTTTCAAAATCAAAAGTAAACAGATTTGTGGGCGTTGTAGGCGTGTTTAATTTCTTTAAAACCTCAATACTATTATCAATACACCAAAAATAACTAGAATTTTTAAATTTAAATTTCAAAAAACCATAAATTCTCTTCAAAAAATCTTGTAACTTAACATTAAAACTTTTACCAATACCTCTGGAATTGCAGCATATACTTCTAAATTTTATAGGATTTTTGTGAAACTTAGGTGTCAAGAAAAGAAAAGGAAGACTGTGAAAATTATTAATAGGAAAATTGTATGCATAAAGATTTTTAACCTTTCTAGAGTAAGCACTAAATTTTTTAATAATTGCATTGTGATTCAGATTATATTTTTGATAATATTTTGTATCATTCAGTTCATTAGTAACTTTTTCTATGTAAAATAATTTTCAAATGATTGCATAATTAGATGAAGCCTTATCAACAGGAACAATGACAAATTTATTATGTAAAAATTGTATATAGCTGCAGTCCTCTTTATTTAAACGATGATAAGTGTATTGATTATTATTTAATTTTTGGTCAATAAAATCAACAAAACTATTTAAAATATTCCATCTCCATTCATTGAAAGCCTCAAAAGGCACATTGAATTTGTAACACATTTTTAAGACAAAAGCAGACAAATCTCCTTTAAATTTCAAAACAGCATTCTCTTTATTAACTTTTTTATTTAATCTAAATTTGGTACCGAAGCCCATCAAAAATTTTAAGTTTTTATTCTCAATAATTTCTAAATTACCAGTTACAACATGCCCATGAAAGTCATCTATAAAGTCTGGAAAATCTTCCCTACAATTTCAAGAAACAGTATCATTCTCTGTTAAAGCTACATATCTGTAATTAAAAAGCTTCTTACTTAGAGGTATATCATATTTATAAGCAACAACTACATTTATATTTTTTATTGGAAACAGAAAATGAAATTGCCTAATGAAATTATTTATTTTGAGATCATCAAATGATTTCTGTTGAAAATTTATAGTAAAAAAAGCCTTTGTATATTCAAAATTAGAAAATGACTTCAATCTAAAATCCAAAAGATCATAAAGCAAATCCTTATACTGTGTATTTAAAAACCTATACCCCCCAACAGCCTTCTTAATTTTATCAAGTGTTTTTAATTTCAAACTGAAAACAGCATTTTTTACAATTTTAACATTATAAACAGCTAAAAAATTTTTTTCGTTATCATTTATCCAATCAGAAGGAAGCAAACAATTTAACCATTTTGAATTAACATGAGAACCCCTTTTGTATCTCTTAGTAGTATTAACATTAGCATATAAATTGCAAAAATTGTAAACATTGTCTATATTCTTAACATTGTACCCATTTATTTTAGTATTCAATCCGTATAGATATAAACTTCTAAATTTCAAAATGAACTCATTCTCCATTTTTAATCTATCATCCTTATTTTCAACATGAGCCAAAATTTCTATTTGAATATGTTCAAAAGAATGCAATCTAAAATGTAAAATTTCAAATGAAGTATACGGTGAATTTTCTTTAAAAACATTGGATCTATGGTTATTAATACGTATATTTAAACAACCAGAAGTTTCACCCACATACACCTGTGTGCAAGTTAAGCATGTAATCTTATAGACTACATTATTAAATTTTCAAAAAGTAGTATACCCTGCAGGAACATTCTCAGCAACAGTATTAGCACGACTCACCACACATGTTTTTCAAAAAGTAGTATACCCTGCAGGAACATTCTCAGCAACAGTATTAGCACGACTCACCACACATGTTTTTCATCTAGTATCCTTTCATTTGTAATATCTCATAATGTATCATTTTTATAAACCGAAGTTTTTATAAAATTTTTTGTAAGCACTTAGGCTTAGTTGCAAAAAAACTTTTTCAACAAAAATCAACAAAAATCACCCATTTCAACCAATGAAAAAAATATGAGTTAAAAAATTCCTTCAGCAACAACAGCGCTAAGCAGCTTAAATATTGCCCAATAAATATATCCTGACAAAGTGAAAAAAATATTACTATCTTTATGCAACCGGCGCATAGCAGCTCTGTCTTTGCACAAAGTTTATATACTCTTTTATGAAAAAAATATGAAAAATGATGAAAAGATGAAAAAAATGTAAAAATGGGTGAAACAACAATGAACCACAAAAGAGCAACACCAAAAAATGTTGTTTCACCCATTTTTTCATTTTTTTCATCTTTTCATCATTTTTCATATTTTTTTCATAAAAGAGTATATAAACTTTGTGCAAAGACAGAGCTGCTATGCGCCGGTTGCATAAAGATAGTAATATTTTTTTCACTTTGTCAGGATATATTTATTGGGCAATATTTAAGCTGCTTAGCGCTGTTGTTGCTGAAGGAATTTTTTAACTCATATTTTTCATTGGTTGAAATGGGTGATTTTTGTTGATTTTTGTTGAAAAAGTTTTTTTGCAACTAAGCCTAAGTGCTTACAAAAAATTTTATAAAAACTTCGGTTTATAAAAATGATACATTATGAGATATTACAAATGAAAGGATACTAGATGAAAAACATGTGTGGTGAGTCGTGCTAATACTGTTGCTGAGAATGTTCCTGCAGGGTATACTACTTTTTGAAAAACATGTGTGGTGAGTCGTGCTAATACTGTTGCTGAGAATGTTCCTGCAGGGTATACTACTTTTTGAAAATTTAATAATGTAGTCTATAAGATTACATGCTTAACTTGCACACAGGTGTATGTGGGTGAAACTTCTGGTTGTTTAAATATACGTATTAATAACCATAGATCCAATGTTTTTAAAGAAAATTCACCGTATACTTCATTTGAAATTTTACATTTTAGATTGCATTCTTTTGAACATATTCAAATAGAAATTTTGGCTCATGTTGAAAATAAGGATGATAGATTAAAAATGGAGAATGAGTTCATTTTGAAATTTAGAAGTTTATATCTATACGGATTGAATACTAAAATAAATGGGTACAATGTTAAGAATATAGACAATGTTTACAATTTTTGCAATTTATATGCTAATGTTAATACTACTAAGAGATACAAAAGGGGTTCTCATGTTAATTCAAAATGGTTAAATTGTTTGCTTCCTTCTGATTGGATAAATGATAACGAAAAAAATTTTTTAGCTGTTTATAATGTTAAAATTGTAAAAAATGCTGTTTTCAGTTTGAAATTAAAAACACTTGATAAAATTAAGAAGGCTGTTGGGGGGTATAGGTTTTTAAATACACAGTATAAGGATTTGCTTTATGATCTTTTGAATTTTAGATTGAAGTCATTTTCTAATTTTGAATATACAAAGGCTTTTTTTACTATAAATTTTCAACCGAAATCATTTGATGATCTCAAAATAAATAATTTCATTAGGCAATTTCATTTTCTGTTTCCAATAAAAAAATATAAATGTAGTTGTTGCTTATAAATATGATATACCTCTAAGTAAGAAGCTTTTTAATTACAGATATGTAGCTTTAACAGAGAATGATACTGTTTCTTGAAATTGTAGGGAAGATTTTCCAGACTTTATAGATGACTTTCATGGGCATGTTGTAACTGGTAATTTAGAAATTATTGAGAATAAAAACTTAAAATTTTTGATGGGCTTCGGTACCAAATTTAGATTAAATAAAAAAGTTAATAAAGAGAATGCTGTTTTGAAATTTAAAGGAGATTTGTCTGCTTTTGTCTTAAAAATGTGTTACAAATTCAATGTGCCTTTTGAGGCTTTCAATGAATGGAGATGGAATATTTTAAATAGTTTTGTTGATTTTATTGACCAAAAATTAAATAATAATCAATACACTTATCATCGTTTAAATAAAGAGGACTGCAGCTATATACAATTTTTACATAATAAATTTGTCATTGTTCCTGTTGATAAGGCTTCATCTAATTATGCAATCATTTGAAAATTATTTTACATAGAAAAAGTTACTAATGAACTGAATGATACAAAATATTATCAAAAATATAATCTGAATCACAATGCAATTATTAAAAAATTTAGTGCTTACTCTAGAAAGGTTAAAAATCTTTATGCATACAATTTTCCTATTAATAATTTTCACAGTCTTCCTTTTCTTTTCTTGACACCTAAGTTTCACAAAAATCCTATAAAATTTAGAAGTATATGCTGCAATTCCAGAGGTATTGGTAAAAGTTTTAATGTTAAGTTACAAGATTTTTTGAAGTTTGATTTAGTTTTTGATGTTCTTCATGTTACTTTGGAAATTTCTAAATATAATATTTTTGAGTTATGTTATGTTACGAGTTGATTTACTTTATGATTTTGCTGTTGGATATTTATTAAATTCATTTTTTAATGTTAATTTATTTTACTGTTTTGGTATATTAAAATTTTTCTTAATTTTCTCAGTTATTTTTTATATAATTGGAGTATGCAGCTTTGTGATGCCTTGCGAAACCTGTGAGGATACACTTTTTTACAATTTTTTGATACCTGTGCTCCTCCCACCTTCTGAAGAGCAGGGAGTTTATTTTGTTTTGTTTTTTTGGTGTTGCTCTTTTGTGGTTCATTGTTGTTTCACCCATTTTTACATTTTTTTCATCTTTTCATCATTTTTCATATTTTTTTCATAAAAGAGTATATATATATATATATATATATATATATGTATGTATGTATATATATTTATTTATATATATATATATATATATATATATATATATATTATATTATATATATATATGAGTACATAATCAATCATTTCTATTTCATTGTTATCGAAAGTCTTACTCCATTACTAAGGAACTTAAATTGAATGGTACAGAACAGAGACTTTTTTCTCTAAAAGCTATTAGAGAAATAGGCTTGTAGATGCGAAACCTTTCAACTTTTAAAAATACATTTTGCAGTTTATTTCAATTTTATATAGGATGCAAAGAGTATTTATAAGCAGTCACATTTTTACGCAGTGTAAATATATGTATATATACATACATACATATATATATATATATATATATATATAAACAGAAACATTCATATGTAAACATCTCATTTTCAAAAATGTAAAAAAAAACAAATATGAATACATAAATACGAGGGCAATTCGGAAAGTAACCTCCGTTTATGAATTAAAAAAAAAAAAAAAAAAAAAAAAAATCTAATGAAAGAAACATGTTTTATTACTTATGTATGAAAGACACGTTCTTCAGCTACTTCTCAACATAATTGTTGTATTAATTAAAACAATTATCATAACGGTAAATCAACTTTGAAATTCTATCTTCACAGACATGTGCCGCAGGCCTATTCAACTACGATTATTTTTAAATTCAACTCTCACCACTCTTTCAATCCAAAGAATTTTAACATAATCTTTTATTCATACTGATAAATTCTGAATTGCTCTCGTAATATTTCGCTTGACCCACTATTTTTAAAAGCATTTTTGATAGTACATTTATTAGCAAACTATGCAGAAAAATATGTTAAAATTCTTTGGATTGAAAGAGTTGTGCGAGTTGAATTAAAAAATAGTCACAGTTGAATAGGCCAGCGGCAGAAGTCTGTGACGATGGAATTTCAATGCTGATTTACTGTTACAATAATTATTTTAATTAATACGGCAATTATGTTGAGAAATAGCTGAAGAACGTGTCTTTCATACGTAAGTAATAAAACATGTTTCCTTTCATTCATTTTTTTTTTAATTCATAAACGGAGTGCCGAATTGCCCTCGTATTTATTTCATTTTACTTTTTTTCCATGCCATTTTTAAGGAATTTAAAATGAATGAGATAGAAAAAGGATGTTTTTTTCTAATAAACTGTAAGAATAAAAGCCTTGAAAGTGTAGAGAAAATTTCAGCATTTATTCGCACATTATCCAGTTTATTGCATTGTTTCTATAGAATTTGAAGAACAGTTATATACAAACAATTTTTTTCAGAAAGTAAAAAAAAATATGAATGCATAAATATTTGTATGCAAATATTTCGTTTAAGTTAAAAAATTATGAACGATTTAAGGGGGCTCAGGGGTTGAAAACTTTTCAAAAAATCGATTTTTTTATGATCTAATTTGATTATTCATTTAATTCTTAACTCAATGCAAAAAACCGCATAAAAATATTTGCAGTTGTAACGGAGTTATAAGCATTTATGTATCAACACTTGCATAGTCGCATCCATATAATTTCAACTTTAAGTCGCGTTTTCTCAAAACTTGATTTTTGATGACTAACACCAAGATTTAAAAAAACTGTTTGATGGAATGGCTTAATTTTTTTTTTTGCATGCATATAACATCATTATCTAGATTATGAATTAATATATTTTAGATAGTTTAATATTTTGAGTATTTTTAATGGAAAAAAAGTTGTATTTTTGGGGTTTTTTTAAATTTTCAACTTTGAGAGATTTTTTAATACTGTTTTTATTAAGTGATAGTTATATCCTTAATTTATAATCTAGATTATGATGTTATATGCATGCAAAAAAAATTAAGCCATTCCATCAAATAGTTTTTTTTTTAAAATCTTGGTGTTAGTCGTCAAAAATCAAGTTTTGAGAAAACACGACTTAAAGTTGAAATTATATAGATGCGGCTATGCAAGTATTGATACATAAATGCTTATAACTCCGTTAAAAATGCAAACATTTTTTATGCGGTTTTTTGCTTTGAGTTGAGAATCAATTGAATAATCAAACTAGATCATAAAAAAATCGATTTTTTGAAAAATTTTTCAACCGCTGAGCCCCCTTAAAAATTATTTTCATTTTAATCTTTTTCGAAAATCTTCTTCAATTTCTCAGGAACTTAAAATGAGTAAGATGGTACTGCACAATTTTGCTCAAGAAAACTATCAGAGAAATAGGTTTTAGACACGGAGAAAATTTTAGTACTTAAACTCACGTTTTCTAGTTTTTCTTTTTTAAAACTAGAGAATGAAAAAAAAAAACTAAAAAGTACATATCGTATATTTCCGTACGAAAGTGGATAAGTATATACGCCGAGTATACGAACTTAAAGGGAAACAATGTCCAAAATTCGGAAACCCGTATATAAGCCCATGTTAAAAAAAATGGTGATGACTATTTCAGCAAACGAAAACTTAGCACTTTTTCTACATAGATAATAGAAAAAAAATGCACTTTCCGAAATTATTTATCTCTTCTATTTTTTTCTTGTAGTGCTACCAAATCTGTTTAATTGAGGTCTCGCTCATTCTATTTTCCCTTGTTTGTATATGAAAACCAAATATCAATTTTTGGTTTCAATTAGCTCAAGAAATTATCGTTCCAGAATCAAAAATATGATGCAACAACAATGCAATAGATGTAGTAATTTTAAATGCTGACATTTTTTTTAAGAAGACGGTGTTTGTGATAATGATCAGTTAGACACTGTCAATATTCTCATAAATGTATCAATCAAATAACAATATTTAAATTAGTTGCTTGAAAATTCTTATTTGTACAATGATTGAGTAATTGTAACTTTCTTCACTGTAGCAGTATGCATTCTTAAAGAACGTATATGAATTTGGAAATACTTTTACTTTTTGTAGTATTTGTTATCTTTATTATTACTTTACTCTATTTACCATTTAATATCAATTTTAGAAATCTTCTTAGACTCGTGTAAAAGCTGATCCCATTCATTGGAGTCAAAAAAATGCTCAAACATTCTCGGCTTATACATGGAAATACACGGTAAGAATTTTTTTGCGGAAGTTGAATAAAAATATGAATGTATAAATACTTTTATTTTATGTAATGTACAAATACTTTTATTTTTATTACTTTTAAAATATTTTTATTTTAATCTTTACTCATTTATTAAGATTTTACTTAATTTCTAAGAAAATTAAAACTGAATGGGACACCAAAGAGGCACTTTGCTCTAGAAAAGTATTATAGAAATAGTTTTCAGATGCAGAGAGGTTTTCAGAATTTAAACGTTTTCCAATTCTTTTTTAACTATAGAAGTGTGCACGCAAATTTTCTGGAAATGTATGGAACTATGGATGTATAAAAATTCATTTTCACTTTTTCAGTATTTTACTCCATATCTCAAGAAATTTTATTGAATACAATAGCTTAGAAACATTTTGCTCTTTTAAAATGTTCAAGAAATAGATTTAGGGAGAAGATTTCTGCATTTAAGGGCACATTTGTCAGTACATTCCCTCTTTGCATCTTATTTCCTTTCCGGTGATGCACAGTCTATATAAACAAAATAATATAGTTTTGAATCGTACTTTATTATTAAAATTTTATTTGAAACAACCCCAGTTATTTTTTATATAATTGGAGTATGCAGCTTTGTGATGCCTTGCGAAACCTGTGAGGATACACTTTTTTACAATTTTTTGATACCTGTGCTCCTCCCACCTTCTGAAGAGCAGGGAGTTTATTTTGTTTTGTTTTTTTGGTGTTGCTCTTTTGTGGTTCATTGTTGTTTCACCCATTTTTACATTTTTTTCATCTTTTCATCATTTTTCATATTTTTTTCATAAAAGAGTATATATATATATATATATATATATATATATGTATGTATGTATATATATTTATTTATATATATATATATATATATATATATATATATATATATATATATATATATATATATATATATATATATATATATATATATATATATTATATATATATATGAGTACATAATCAATCATTTCTATTTCATTGTTATCGAAAGTCTTACTCCATTACTAAGGAACTTAAATTGAATGGTACAGAACAGAGACTTTTTTCTCTAAAAGCTATTAGAGAAATAGGCTTGTAGATGCGAAACCTTTCAACTTTTAAAAATACATTTTGCAGTTTATTTCAATTTTATATAGGATGCAAAGAGTATTTATAAGCAGTCACATTTTTACGCAGTGTAAATATATGTATATATACATACATACATATATATATATATATATATATATATATAAACAGAAACATTCATATGTAAACATCTCATTTTCAAAAATGTAAAAAAAAACAAATATAAATACATAAATACGAGGGCAATTCGGAAAGTAACCTCCGTTTATGAATTAAAAAAAAAAAAAAAAAAAAAAAAAAAAAATCTAATGAAAGAAACATGTTTTATTACTTATGTATGAAAGACACGTTCTTCAGCTACTTCTCAACATAATTGTTGTATTAATTAAAACAATTATCATAACGGTAAATCAACTTTGAAATTCTATCTTCACAGACATGTGCCGCAGGCCTATTCAACTACGATTATTTTTAAATTCAACTCTCACCACTCTTTCAATCCAAAGAATTTTAACATAATCTTTTATTCATACTGATAAATTCTGAATTGCTCTCGTAATATTTCGCTTGACCCACTATTTTTAAAAGCATTTTTGATAGTACATTTATTAGCAAACTATGCAGAAAAATATGTTAAAATTCTTTGGATTGAAAGAGTTGTGCGAGTTGAATTAAAAAATAGTCACAGTTGAATAGGCCAGCGGCAGAAGTCTGTGACGATGGAATTTCAATGCTGATTTACTGTTACAATAATTATTTTAATTAATACGGCAATTATGTTGAGAAATAGCTGAAGAACGTGTCTTTCATACGTAAGTAATAAAACATGTTTCCTTTCATTCATTTTTTTTTTAATTCATAAACGGAGTGCCGAATTGCCCTCGTATTTATTTCATTTTACTTTTTTTCCATGCCATTTTTAAGGAATTTAAAATGAATGAGATAGAAAAAGGATGTTTTTTTCTAATAAACTGTAAGAATAAAAGCCTTGAAAGTGTAGAGAAAATTTCAGCATTTATTCGCACATTATCCAGTTTATTGCATTGTTTCTATAGAATTTGAAGAACAGTTATATACAAACAATTTTTTTCAGAAAGTAAAAAAAATATGAATGCATAAATATTTGTATGCAAATATTTCGTTTAAGTTAAAAAATTATGAACGATTTAAGGGGGCTCAGGGGTTGAAAACTTTTCAAAAAATCGATTTTTTTATGATCTAATTTGATTATTCATTTAATTCTTAACTCAATGCAAAAAACCGCATAAAAATATTTGCAGTTGTAACGGAGTTATAAGCATTTATGTATCAACACTTGCATAGTCGCATCCATATAATTTCAACTTTAAGTCGCGTTTTCTCAAAACTTGATTTTTGATGACTAACACCAAGATTTAAAAAAACTGTTTGATGGAATGGCTTAATTTTTTTTTTTTTGCATGCATATAACATCATTATCTAGATTATGAATTAATATATTTTAGATAGTTTAATCTTTATATATAAAAATCTTCTGTGCGTGTGTATGTAATTGAACTCCTCCTAAACGACTGGACCGATTTTGATGAAATTTTGTGTGTGCGTTCCGGTATATTCGAGAATGGTTTAGATTCACATTTCGTCGAAATTGATTCAGTACTTTTTTAGTAATTAGGCAAAAACTAATAGTTAGTGATTTTTCGCTAATTAAAAGTGCTATATATATTAATGAAAGTCAGGATTTCGTATTAATCATAGCACAAAAAAATCTACCATACCAAAAATCTTGAAAATTGGGGTAAAAATACTTCTTATAACATCGAGTGCCGCTAAAAATGGATTTTCGAAAATTCCACCCCTACGATGAGTAGAAAAAAGAACGAACTTTTAAAAAATTCCTTAAAAATCGGCTTCTGTAGTTATTTTTCATCTGATAGCATATTTTAGTATATTTTTTCATGCTGAATCGAATGGTACCAAGCAAATTCTTTTACGTTCAGTAGTTCGCGAGATACTTCACATTTTCCTGATTTGGCGGCGTCTTCGGCGCAAAAAACCTGAAATTTTCAATCCTTATCTATATATATAAAAGAAAGTTTGGATTTCGTATTAATCACAGCACAAAAAAATCTGCCGAACCTATAATCTTGAAAATTGGGGTAAAAATACTTCTGATAACATCGAGTGCCGCTAAGAAGGAATTTTCGAAAATTCCACCCCTAAAGGGGTTAAAAAAAAGGAACGAACTTTTAAAAAATTCCTTAAAAATCGGCTTTTGTAGTTATTTTTCATCTGATAGCATATTTTAGTGTATTTGTTCATGCTGAATCGAACGGTACTAAGCAAATTTGTTTAAGTCCAGTAGTTCGTGAGATAATTCACATTTTCCTAATTTGGCGATGTCTTCGGCGCAAAAACCTGAAATTTTCAATGCTCATCTTTATATATAAAAATCTTCTGTGCGTGTGTATGTAATTGAACTCCTCCTAAACGACTGGACAGATTTTGATGAAATTTTGTGTGTGCGTTCTGGTAGATTCGAGAATGGTTTAGATTCACATTTCGTCGAAATTGATTCAGTACTTTTTTAGTAATTAGGCAAAACCTAATAGTTAGTGATTTTTTTGTTAATTAAAAGTGTTGAATAATTTCGATAAATAGCGTACGAACGGAATGTCCGAGCGGTCAAAGGCGCCAGATTTAAGCTCAACTTCTCGAAGAAAGAGATCGCGTGTTCGAACCCCGCTCCTGTCACAAGTGTGTGCTTTACAGTAATATAGCCTGTATTATAATTTTGATTAACTGACTTCAGAAAATCGTTAACTTTTAACAAAAAAGAGAAAAATAAACTTTTCTATCAAAAATTGAACCGACTTCAAAAAATACTGAAGAGTGAAAAATAATTTCCTTACATAATTGTAATAAGAAATTAAATTAAGAGCGTAGTGTTTATCGTGCGTATCACTATATTTAAGTACATTTTTTTGATTTTCTGGTGTCGGTGCCAGGAAGGACAACGTCTGTCGGGTCCGCTAGTATTTTGAGTATTTTTAATGGAAAAAAAGTTGTATTTTTGGGGTTTTTTTAAATTTTCAACTTTGAGAGATTTTTTAATACTGTTTTTATTAAGTGATAGTTATATCCTTAATTTATAATCTAGATTATGATGTTATATGCATGCAAAAAAAATTAAGCCATTCCATCAAATAGTTTTTTTTTTAAATCTTGGTGTTAGTCGTCAAAAATCAAGTTTTGAGAAAACACGACTTAAAGTTGAAATTATATAGATGCGGCTATGCAAGTATTGATACATAAATGCTTATAACTCCGTTAAAAATGCAAACATTTTTATGCGGTTTTTTGCTTTGAGTTGAGAATCAATTGAATAATCAAACTAGATCATAAAAAAATCGATTTTTTGAAAAATTTTTCAACCGCTGAGCCCCCTTAAAAATTATTTTCATTTTAATCTTTTTCGAAAATCTTCTTCAATTTCTCAGGAACTTAAAATGAGTAAGATGGTACTGCACAATTTTGCTCAAGAAAACTATCAGAGAAATAGGTTTTAGACACGGAGAAAATTTTAGTACTTAAACTCACGTTTTCTAGTTTTTCTTTTTTAAAACTAGAGAATGAAAAAAAAAACTAAAAAGTACATATCGTATATTTCCGTACGAAAGTGGATAAGTATATACGCCGAGTATACGAACTTAAAGGGAAACAATGTCCAAAATTCGGAAACCCGTATATAAGCCCATGTTAAAAAAAATGGTGATGACTATTTCAGCAAACGAAAACTTAGCACTTTTTCTACATAGATAATAGAAAAAAAATGCACTTTCCGAAATTATTTATCTCTTCTATTTTTTTCTTGTAGTGCTACCAAATCTGTTTAATTGAGGTCTCGCTCATTCTATTTTCCCTTGTTTGTATATGAAAACCAAATATCAATTTTTGGTTTCAATTAGCTCAAGAAATTATCGTTCCAGAATCAAAAATATGATGCAACAACAATGCAATAGATGTAGTAATTTTAAATGCTGACATTTTTTTTAAGAAGGCGGTGTTTGTGATAATGATCAGTTAGACACTGTCAATATTCTCATAAATGTATCAATCAAATAACAATATTTAAATTAGTTGCTTGAAAATTCTTATTTGTACAATGATTGAGTAATTGTAACTTTCTTCACTGTAGCAGTATGCATTCTTAAAGAACGTATATGAATTTGGAAATACTTTTACTTTTTGTAGTATTTGTTATCTTTATTATTACTTTACTCTATTTACCATTTAATATCAATTTTAGAAATTTTCTTAGACTCGTGTAAAAGCTGATCCCATTCATTGGAGTCAAAAAAATGCTCAAACATTCTCGGCTTATACATGGAAATACACGGTAAGAATTTTTTTGCGGAAGTTGAATAAAAATATGAATGTATAAATACTTTTATTTTATGTAATGTACAAATACTTTTATTTTTATTACTTTTAAAATATTTTTATTTTAATCTTTACTCATTTATTAAGATTTTACTTAATTTCTAAGAAAATTAAAACTGAATGGGACACCAAAGAGGCACTTTGCTCTAGAAAAGTATTATAGAAATAGTTTTCAGATGCAGAGAGGTTTTCAGAATTTAAACGTTTTCCAATTCTTTTTTAACTATAGAAGTGTGCACGCAAATTTTCTGGAAATGTATGGAACTATGGATGTATAAAAATTCATTTTCACTTTTTCAGTATTTTACTCCATATCTCAAGAAATTTTATTGAATACAATAGCTTAGAAACATTTTGCTCTTTTAAAATGTTCAAGAAATAGATTTAGGGAGAAGATTTCTGCATTTAAGGGCACATTTGTCAGTACATTCCCTCTTTGCATCTTATTTCCTTTCCGGTGATGCACAGTCAAAATAAACAAAATAATATAGTTTTGAAACGTACTTTATTATTAAAATTTTATTTGAAACAACCCAAGAATATAAATATATCTGTAATGAGGTTGAAATAGAAAATAAATCCGCATGATAAACATTGCATTTTAATATCACTCTTGTATTCAAAAGTATCATAAGCATCCAGTTAGTTATAACACTATTTAATAAAACTTGCATTCGCCATCCAAACAATTATACAATTATTATACGTTTTATAATCAACCAGAACATTAAAAATTTAGTAAATAAAATGTAAAGGAATAGCCATTTAAAACTTATCTACGAACGGTACTTATAATTACTATTAAAATAATTTATCTAGACACACGGCAGTGTGTCAGCCAAGTTCACAAAGTAAAAGGCGACACACAGGCCGTGGGTTATATTACCCGAACCATTTCAAGCTACTTTTGACCCCCCAATAACTTAAATTCTATTTGACCTACACACTTGCAATTTTTTGTGTCGTGTAAGGCTATCTTCTATTTTCCGAATCCTAATTTTTTTTAAAAAAATCTTTTACCGTTCACGAGAAATTGACGTCTGAAAACCACTGTTTTTACCATTGACTCACTGACTCACTGACTCACTCATAGAAATGTTTGACTACTTCCAGGTGACTTAGGAAGTTGAAATTTGGTATGGAGGTAGGTTATTGGATCTATAAATAGGAAAAAATCAGAAATCGCCATTAATTAAACATTAATGGTTGGTTATAGGATAAATTATTGGATTACAATGGAAGTTTATGAGAATTTCACAAAATACCAGAAATAGTGCCAAGTTGGCATCACTTTTGGCGAGTATCAGGGCTAATCCCTGAAACTACCGAACCGATTTCAAAAGTAATGGTACCATAATGATGGTATTCGACCCGGTTCAAACATAGACTATATCTTATGTCTGTGCCACTAACCAAAAGAGGGTTCATAAGCGAAAAACATTCTAAAAATGTGATTTTTGTTTTACTGAAGGGCCTAGAATCACAAAATTTGGCATGTTAATTATTTATAAGATATAAATGATCACTAATGACATTTGCTAAAAAATATCAAATTTAAACGGGTGAAAATTCGCGAAGAGTGTTCTAAAAAAGTTTGAAATCCAATTTTAAAACAATCTCAGCAAACAACAAACCGATCTTAAAAGTAATGATATCAAAATGATGATGTCAGTCTTTGCTCCAACATAGGATATATCTTATGTCGATTACACTAACCCAAAGGAGGTAAAAGAGTAAAAAACATTCTAAAAATGCGATGTCTGTATATTAAGGGACTGGACTGGAAACAAAGTTTGGCATTTTAGAGTTTATGGGAATTTCGCAAAATATCAGGTGCCATTTTGGCGACACTTTTGGCGAGTATCGGAGCTAATCTCTGAAACCACCGAATCGATTTCAAAAGTAATGATACCAAAATGATGATATTCGCTCCGGTTCAAACATAGGCTATATTTTATGCGTATACCATTAATCAAAAGAGGGTGAAGAAGCAAAAAACATTCTAAAAATGCAACTTTTGTGTTACTGAAGGATCTAGAACTATAAGATTTGGCATGTTAATTATTTATAAGATATAAATGATCTCTAAGGGCATTTGATAAAAAATACGGAATTCAAAAGGAGTGAAAATGTGCGAAAAGCGTTCTAAAAATGTTCTAAATTGGGATTTTTAAGCAATTTCAGCAAACAACAAACCGATCTTAAAAGTAATAATATCAAAATGATAGTCCTTGCTCCAATGTAGGTTATATCTTATGTCTATTACACTAATCCAAAGGAGATAAAAGAGCAAAAAGCGTTCTAAAAATGCGATGTCTGTATGTTAAGGTCCTAAAATCATAAAATTTGGCATGTTCATTTATTATAAGATATAAATGATCACTAAGAACATTTGTTAACAAATACAAAATTTAAAAGGGGTAAAAATGCGCGAAAAGCGTTCTAAAAACTTTCTAAATAGCAATCTTGGGTAGTTAGCGAACCGATTTAAAGAAAAAAAAGATGCCAAAATGATGACAAAAGTTCTTACTCTAATAAAATTATTGGATATATTTCCAAATTACAGTGGGAATCTATGGGAATTTGGCAAAATACCAGAAATAGCGCCATGTTAGCATGACTTTTGGTGCGTAATTTTTGTCTTCAATATAGCGATATTTCGCCAAGTTGTCTACAAACATCTTGTTGACGAAATAATCAAGTAGTACACAATCACGTAAAAGAAACATCCTTATTAGTGGAATTTAAAGGAACATAAGCAGTCCTAATGTTAAATTTTTAAATTTGACTGAAAAAAACAGTGAATAAATGCAGGAAACAGCTGAAAGACTAATTAATATTAAATAAAACTAATTTAACTAATTTAACCTATTTATTTCAAAAAGGAAACAAATACCTACTTATTTGACAAAAAATAGTGATATCCTATCAAAAACATGAATGTGAAAAGATGCCAAGTTCGTTAAAGGTTTCGCTCATAAAAGAAGTGATTTGACAAAAAATAATGATATTCCGTCAAAAACATGAATGTGAAAGAATGCCAAGTTCGTTAAAGGATTCGCTAATAAAAGAAGTGAGATCTAACTGCAAACCAAGTTCTTTCGGAGCTCCTTAAATCATAACTCCTGTCATGCATAATATTATTCAATTACTTCAAATGATTTGTTATGTTACTTGTTATTCAATAGAGCGACTTGGCAAGTTTTCAGCTACTAACTTTAATCTTTGAGTCGGAGTACAATTTAATCTAGAATCTGATTGGCAACGATCTAGTCAATCGAGTGTTCGAATAAGTATATTGAAGTTAAGGTACTGATAAGTTAAGGAAGGGATCAACTTTAAGTTTTGATCAAATAAATAGAAAAAATTGAATAAGAGAAAACTTGCTAAGTCGCTCAATTGAATAACAAGTAACATAACAAATCATTTTAAGCAATTGAATAATAGTATGCATGACAGGAGCTGTGATTTAAGGAGCTCCGAAAGAACTTGGTTTGCAGTTAGATCTCACTTCTTTCATTAGCGAATCCTTTAACGAACTTGGCATTCTTTCACATTCATGTTTTTGACGGAATTGTAAAATTACTTTAATAAATGAATTAGTTTTAATGTAGTTTAAAATGAGTTTTGATACATTAATTTATCGTCTATTAATTGTTAATAATAATTGTTATCGTAATTAATTTTTTCGAAAGAATTATTGGTTACGCAAAACAAAGATATATTTAAAAGGATGATTTCTTTTTTCTGTGGATCTTTTACTTATTTTGGCGTTGAGGGATGGAGAGGGAATTTTTCAATTCGGTAAATATTTTTCTATATATATTTTAAGAGCATCTCATTGTGCATTTCCTAATTACATAAAATACTAAGAAAAAAAAAAGTAAAAGTTTTCTGTGGGTTAAAAATACAGCCCAAATTCTTCTAAAATCCTTCTAAAATCCTTCTAAAATGATTATGTAAATCTTCTAATGTAGTTTAAATAATTCACGAAAAATGTTTTAGAAAATAATTTTTTTTGTGAATTTCTAATTTTAAGTGGATAAAGGGTTTTAATACATACTTTTAATGCCACTGGCAGATATAAATCATTGTAATTTTTTTTCGTTATGATTATAGGAAATATTTTGTTTCGAACTATGGGAATTATTTTGACAGTGAGAATTTTTCGATAAATAAAAAAGAGTATTTTTTGGTAAACCTTTTCTACAAACTACCTGGGAAAATGATTTTTTTAATACACAAGTGACTTATATAAGAGCAACCTTCTTCAAAATTCTGTACAATACATAAAAAAATAATAATAAATAAAAATGAAAATAAACCTGCAAATGATTATCTATATTATAAAGGCCAAACGTATCAATGTGTAACATATACGTCATTTTGCGAATGGCAACCCTTTCCCTTTTAATTTCGGTTGTGCAATTTTCGATACTACAAAATTTTAAACTTCTATACATAGCATATTTTTAATTATTACACCGTCGGATAGACAAAAAAATGTACTTTTAAATGCAATGTGTTTGAAAGCGGTATTTCAATTTATTTATGAGTTATTATTTTTTTTTATAGTTTTTAGTATCAATTTTGTAATTGTGGCATCTGAATCACTCCATTTTCTCTTAAAATTGAAAAAAAGTAGAAATTAAAATGCGCAACACTTTTCCATGCAATTTCAGTTTTGCAATTTCCGCTACTGCAAATTTTACAGTACTAAACATCGTACATTTTTAATTTTTACATCGTCGTATGGAGAAAAAATGTACTTTTAAATCCAATTGGTCCAGTTGGAAAGCTGTATGCCAATTAAATTTTGTGATATTAATTTTTTATATAATTTTTAGTATCAATTTTGTAATTGTGGCAACAGAAACACTACATTTTCTCTTAAAAACGAAAAATTAAAATAAAATGCGTACACTATTTTAAAAATATCGTCTGTTATAAAATCCGGTGAATTTCGGTTTTATTTCGTTTAATAATTTTGATAATTGAGTTTTATAGTATTTTTTTAATTTTAGCTTAAAATAATATTTGTTTGAGAGTTAGACTGACCAAGATAAAATGCATTTTTTACTGGAACTAATTTTGTAGATTTATTATAAATCAATGAAACAGTTCTTTTGTAAAGATTTTCCTTCGTCGAATTTCGACGGGTTCCACCTCGTTATAATAAATTATTAACTAAAATTTGTTATTAAATATTCACGTTACCTTATTTATACACCTTATATGTATTTTATTGAAGTTTTTTTTAAATATATAAGCTTTTTTGCAAGTTTTGAAGACAAATAATACTTTTTTTTAAAAAAAAAACTTTGCGCATAGAATCTGAAAAAGATTTAGATGAAAACTTATTTAAACAAATATTAAAATTTTTGACTACTAAAGCATTCATATTAAACTCTTCTGATATTCTCTTCAATGCTTAAAAATGGAAATTTAATAGGATATTATAAACGTAGTGCTTTAAAGAATACTTTTAGAGAATAGGATATTTAAACGCAGAAACTTATCTTTTCCCGTTTCATCTCCAATAATGCGAGGAAGAAAGATAATACATAAAATACTTCTACTTTTGCCGTATAACATTTGAAAGACTGAAACAAGCTATACATAAAATTATAACTTTGTAATTAAGCTGCAGTAGTAAGTTTTCTAACAAGCATTTCTTAGTAAAAAATAAATAGTCCTTAATTGGGACTTAATGATACAAATTCCCTTCGGGGAAATTCTGCTCTGAAGTATATAAAAAGAAACAAGACTTTTAGGTCATAAAAAATAATGAATTTTACTTTTAAGCTTATCATTTATTTAAAAAATATATTAGGAAATTTATTATAAACTTTTAATAATAAAATATTTTAACGAAGTATAAAAGCAGAAGACTATTGCAATATCTCTGTTCTCTTTCAAATGGATAAATATATTTGAAAAATGTTTATATATGTATTCCGTTTAAAAAATATGTAGGAACTTTAGAGTAACAGACTGGATTTTCATTTTAGAAAAATTATATCCTTCTATAAAATAAAAATAAAGCAGTATTTCGTCGAGATTAAAATTAGTAACTGTAGGATTTCATCTAGAATTTGAAATGCGAATATGCAAGGACTACTATGTTTTTGTCCGAAAAGGTATGTGAACAGAGATATTTAGAACCATGCAAATATTTTAAAAGTATGGCAATGCATTTTATTTATACCAGTGCCTCTAATGAAGAAATTTGGACAGTATTAATTTTATCTCTCTAATTTGTAAAATATGTACAATAAAATCAATTAAGGAAATACAGATCCTCTTCCAATTTAGTATGAAATTATGCTCTTCATGTCAAAATAACCCGATTTGAATATATGAAATGTACGGTTTCCAATATCAAGTAATCGAATATAGACTTTTATGGCAATACAAGGCAGAAATATATATACTAATATAATTCAATCAAGCTAAAAAGTATTTTCATGAAAAAATGCAGCTATGTATGCTTAATTTTCCGTCCAATCGTAGCAATACATGCGTCCAATCGTAGCAATACATTTCGTCCAATACATGCATGCAATAACACATTTCGTGCTTCGAGTTTGTTACATTGAGCTTACCTAACTCCATTTTCTTGATAAAATAATTTGTATCTTGTATCATTTGTCTTTCGTGAATGAAAATCGAAAATTTAGGCTTTTGTACAACAGTGACTTGTACATATAAGAAGTCATTTCACGCTAAAGTAAGGATAGTCTTTACTTTTTAATTCTTGTATTTATGATAAAACATATACTTAATAATACAAAATAAAATTAGCTATAAATCGAATTCACTTTTTTTTTACAAAAAAGTCATACATAAAAAAGTCCACATACTTTTCTTATGGCTTCAAATATAGGTGTACGTGTTGTTGCGAATTTTAAGCTAAAAAAAATTGGCAATTTTCGTGATACGGTGAACTATAAAGATAATAATTTATTGGAGGAAAACGACAAAAAAGTAAATTTTTAATGATCGTTTAATATATTTTTGTCGCATTTAGGGTAGATTTACTTTTTTTATTAAATAAATATATTTTCTTTTAAGAAAAATATTCCATATCGTCCTTGTAGTTGAAAGAACGCAGGGGAGCTCTGGGGCACATTGATACAGCTTTTTTCTAAGAATTTTTTTGGTGTCCAGAAAGCACAAATTTCAAGTTATTTTTCTATATGGTGTCAGCAAAACTTGTGTAGTGTGTTATAAAAATGTACAATCGTTGTTTTATACACTGTTAAAAATAAATCTGTGAATTCCAGGTGAAACTACCGGCAGCAATGTAGCCGAACTTTTACCGTTCCGTTAGTAGATTTTCCGTTGTGGGAAATACAAGAAGGGAAAACTCCGGTGTAAGAATCAGTAACATTCCGTTACAAAGTTTGATTTATAATAGTAATAATTTAATATAATTTTTAAAAATGATTTACCGATTAATCTTCAAAGATTTCGAAATCACCGAGGGATTTTAAGCTGCTATGTTATTTTACTTAATTGTTACTTTGGATAATTTAGTTCACGCCGTCCTCAGGATCGAACTCGGTACCTTCAGACTGCGGAATAAATTCTTACGAACTGAGCCAAAGTTGCTAATGCTAAGCGGTACAAAGTATGTCTTTTATGAGTTAGTGGGAAAATCTGTTGTGATTTTTAAAGATTTCCTTTCAAATATATTCCTTAGAATGTTTGTAAACGGATTATTATAGACTGATGCATAATACTTATTATTTTTTAAAATCATTTTTAATTTTTTAAATAGTTTAAATTAAAAAAATCACTGTTTAAAACCACTGTTTTTTTTTATAAAAATTTGTTTATTAAAATTTTTTTTACAATATATATATATATAGATATTTTTTTAAATTGTCGTACACTATTTATTTCTTTATTTATTTATTTTTCGGCTAATAAATTAAAGGATTTTTAATAAGAATAAAAAGAGAAAAATAAACAGAAAAAATGTAATTTAAAAGGAATTTTTTATGCTTCATTATTCCATGGCGCTAATGGGACTCGAACCCACAATCTGCGCTCTCAGGCGATTAGCGGTGTGGTGCCTTGACCACTCGGCCATGGAGCTCCCCACACAACCGAGTGTCTCCGTTTTTTGTTTTTATTTCCATCCGTTTCGTTATTTTCATGAAATATGATGGAATTTTGTGATTTGTAACGGAAAACACCCTTTTGTTGTTAAAAGGGAGCTTTTCTGTGAAATTCAGGAAAAAAATGTTCGTGAATTTCAGAATTTTTTTAACAGTGTATATTATTTTTGCATGTATTTTTTAAAAAATCAAGAAAGTCATTTGTATCAATATGATCCATCCCCGGGGTAGATTGATACACCTCATGGGGCACTTGATACGTCTGGGAAAAATGGAGACAAAATAACATTAATGCATATTTTTCATTAAAAAAAAATGGTTAGCAAACCATTTTATATTTATATATAGAAATTCAAATCGCCCACAATTTATTTTTAAGCAATATTAAAGCAATAAAAATGAAATGTATAATGATCTGTGGTTCTGACTATTCCTAGTTTGATTATTGGCTGTGGTAACTTTGTCATATCTGGCACTTTAACCCCAGCATAATCTTCTTTCTTAGGAAAAATGAAAAAATTACCAGGCTTTCTCTTTATAAATCGGTTCATAAACAGAAAAAAAAGGATAATTATATTAAAAATTCTGTTTATAATATAATTATCCTGAGCTGTTCTGCAGCTTATTTCTCTTACTTTACATTTCTAATCTCGAAAATACTTTTTTCTCTGGAGAATAGATATAAATTTGAGATTTTCCAGGCTGCCGCTCTTTTTTTTTTGTTAATTCTACTAGCACTAGATGTTGGGTAAGTTCGCACGTCTTCTGTTTGCAAAACTACTATAAAATGCTCTAATATATAAAAAAATTAGAGCTATTTCACTTCAATAAAAACTAAAATTTTTGGTGAAAAATGTATGGATTAAGGAGTGTATGGTAAAAAAATGATAAAAAGTATTGAAAAAAATGAACTAGAAAATAATTTAGTTTGTATCAATGTGCCCCGACACAGACTGTATCAATGTGCCCAATAGGGCCATTTTGAATAAAATGAGTCTCAAATCCAACACTTCATAATTTATCTAACAATAAAGAATGAGGAACTGATAAAGAGTAGCTTTACTTGCCAAGGAGAGTATTCTTTTCTTTTGAAAATACTGGAACAGTTGTATAATAACATTTCATTTCTACAACTCAAATTTACTTGTGACCTACAAAAACAATTAATCACCCGTCCCATTTCATCAAACTACTAAATCATTCAAAGACTTTCTGTACGTAGTTGAGTGCACTAGCATCACCTTTTGGAATTGTTGTAAAACTTCCTGTAATGACCCTGTGTGAAGTACAGGGGGTGTATCAATATGCCCCATGTATCAATGTGCCCCAGTTCCCCCTACTTGTTTTGTCGAAATGAAATCTTTATTTGTAATTTATACAGGGGCTATTCTATTGTCTAATTAAAATAATAATTTTCAATTTTATAACAGTTAAAACATATGTGAGACGCTTAAAGTCCTGAATGTGACGATACGTTCAAATTTATCTAAAAATATTTATTTAATATAGCTGATTTACATTCTGATGATTTTTTTCTGATGTGCTATGAAAAGAATTGTGTACTACACTTCAAACATATCTGGAAGCACGAATGTCTATTATTGCAGGAATATCCGAAAATTCTCTCCAATTCATGTCGCATAAGTGTCAGTCATGCATCCCTGCCTATTAACGCAATTTAAAACTGATAAGTCTTACATAGTATTTTGTTTTATGTAAAAAACTTTTTATACTTCTTTCTGAATTGTTTTTCTAACGATGATGTCTACTTCCAAGTCACGTTTATGCACAAAATTTTGGGACACCATGTATATACATAGATATCGATAGATACGGAGAGAGAGTGAGAATTAACTGAATAATACAAAATACAATATTTTATATATATATATATATATATATATATATATATAAAGCGTAATACAACTTCACGTATTTTCAAAAGAAACTTATGATGAGCTTAAGAATTTTAATGATTATCTACTGTAAATTTATTTCATTTCCTTCAATAGCAATATTCAATACATAAAATGAGAAAATAAAATTTTAACTTATTATGCCTTCCAAGTATTCCCCTTATATACTTTATATCTGCTGTTCAAGAAATATTTTTTCTCGTGTATTTTTTTTAATGTTAGTGTTGATGTGGTGATTCCAATATAAAGGTAGAAAAGAGCATACGATCCATATTAAGCTTAAAAATTTCGATGGATATCTTTCCCAGCATTTCAAAAACAGATTCAATTTAAAAGATTTATAATACTACTTAAGTGTTTACGTAAACAGATTACTGCAGGTTTACGTGCTTTGAATTTTATCAAAATTATTATTGAAAGATGGAAACAGAATATTTTTTCTTTTGACACGTTAAAATATATGTTAAAATCATATCATTTATGTATGAAACGTAAATAAAAATATTATATTTATCATACATTTTTTTTTATTTAACGTATACACACACACACACATATATATATATATATTTGTAAATATTAAATGTGCAAACATATTAGTGTCATCATAGTAACACACATTGTTATCTATATTATAAAGGCCAAAAGTATATGTGCGTAACGCATACGTCATTTTGCGAATGGCAACACTTTGAAATTTGAAATGAAATTCCAGATTTGCAATTTTTACTATTGCAATTTTTACACGTCTAAACATTGCACATTTTCAATTTTTACACCTTCGTATGGTGAAATGCAATTTATTTGAAAACTGCATCTTACTTCATTTTTTAAATATTGTTTTTTGAGCACTTTTAATACAATTTTTCAAATTACAGCAACAGAAGTACTCCATTTCTGTTAAAAGAAATGGGAAAAAAGGGAAAAAAATATTACTGTATCTTTATGTTGCCATTTTCTCATTAGAAGAGAAAAAAATTAAATTTTAAATACGTGCTGTTCAAGAATATAGTCTGTTATGAAATCCGATGGATTTTCATTTCAATTACAAAATTTCATTTCCACTTAAAAAAAATATAAATAGTTTAGAATTTGTTTCAGCTACTAGCATCGAGACTTCAAGTTTTGAATCAAAATTATCAAATTAAAATATAAATTTTTTAGAAAAAAAAGAATACAGATGTGAAAGGTGCATATGTAAATTTGGATATGGGGAAAATGATGTCGGGTTTAGATTTCAAGGAAGAAATTTTTTTTTCATTGAGTTAAAATGGAATAAATTTTGCTTTTTTTATTTTGGAATACTAGCATAAGATCTTTAATCGATAACTCATTAAAACATATTTTTATTATTTTTTACTGCTTACATTTATAATTAAAGTGTAATTTTAACAATTTGTTCAACTATGTTAAGAAATAGTATTTTGTTAACTTTAGGTTAAATATTATTTTTTTAAGAGCTGGACTTACCAATATCAAGCGCATGTTTTATTGTAACCAATTTTGTAAGTTTATTATAAATCAATGAAACATTTTCCTTCATCGAAATTCGACGGGTTATACCTCGTATTTTTAAAAAACACTGTGATACAGCTGTAAAATATGCAAGTATTGTTTGCGCGCATGAATAGATTTCATATTCATTAAATATGCACAAATTTAACAAACAACTATGATAAAAAGTTAATTAAATCCAAATGATTTGTTAAATCATCAGATTTTAAAGCATTCACCTTTTATATAAACATTTTAATAACAATTTAAATTTTTCTTGAGACAGGTGTTATAGTAAAAATAAAATACATTGACATGTTTCGTAACCGTTAAATAGTTCCATAGTCATAATATATATTTTATACTAGCTGACCCGCCCGGCGTTGCTCGGGTCCGTATTAACAATATTAAACGAACTTGAAATTTTTATGATTTTATCATTAACTGGAAGCATGCAGAAATGCATTGTCTGAAATACGTTGCAGTTGACTTTGTGAAAAATCGGATTTAAAAACAACAACTAATATTAAGCTCTGAAAATATTTAAAATGAGCAATTAGAAACACGGGAGGGAACATGTATCCAACGACTGCGTTAGTTTCGTGTTAAAGTGTTGATATTTACCCGTAAAAATCACTGTTAAATCACGTAACTAATTATTTTTTTTTCGCATAGAAATCCCAAGTGGGATATTTTGAATTTCAAACTAATTATATCACTCTTAAATCCGACTATACCGTGAATGAAATCGATACGCGATGATAAAAGATTGGTATATAGAATTATAATTTCAGTACCATTCAACAAAAGTGTATATTTTTAATCAAACCATGTGTAATGTTGACTCTGTGGACAAATTCCTAACCGTAAACTGTTGTACCGTAACTATAATCTGTCTGTAACCTAATTGCGACTTAACAGTATCCTACCGTAACTTAAATATAACACAAATGTAACCTAGCCGTCACTTGAAATATCAATATAGAAGCATCATTTAAGATTTTGCTTGAAAAGTTAACATTCTTTCGTTAATGTCTAAAAATCGTCTGCACTCTGAAATCTAGATTTTCGACTAATATTTGTTATTTAGGTTTTCGCGCATGATTTTAAAAGAATGTTTTCATAAATATATTTTATATATTGACATAGAGTTATTAATATGTTGTTAAATCATAAACATTTTTTCATCTACGTTATAAAGTATTAAAAAGATCTGAAAAAAAAAAGAAAACTTTTAGTAATACAATTTTTAGTTCAAATCAAATGTTTTCAATACTTTATTTAATTTTATTTTGACATTTAATTATTTCGAATTTATCAATTTCAATTATTTTAAAAGCAAACATTTTTTTAAAATAAATAATATAATAGAAACAATACCATTTTAAAAAATTACTATTTCTTCGTAGAATATGCTTCAGCTGCAATTCATTTCTTTCAATTCGTCTTATTAATACAAAATCCCTTCCACATGTTTTTGTTTGGGACATTAAAATTTGAGCGATAAATGGTTTAATATTGCAACCCTTTTTTTGGTTTACTTCACCACCACCTATCTTTTTCCTCCATGGTTTACAACCGCTGTGATAAAAAATCATCATTTAAACTGACAGTTTGCCACTCTATGAATTTTAAAGGTCTGTTCCAGCTTTTTTAATTATTTATGCGAAATTTTTATGCAACCAACCAACCATAACTAAATGAAGGGGAAAAAAGAAGAAAAAAGGCGATTTTTTTATGAGAGTGATCTTTGGAATTTAATTAATTACTCAGTTAATAAATAGAATTTCGAAATTCTGAAGCTCAGGTGCATCAGGAGAGATTTGGGGCTACTCTAAACAAAATTTTGAGCTTCGTACATGCAGCAGATTTTGCTAACCATCGCATACACACACACACACAGACAGAACGTTTTGTTCTTTTATTAATATAGATTATGACTATGGAACTTATTTGACGGTTACGAAACATGTCAATGTATTTTATTTTTACTATAACACCTTTCTCAAGAAAAATTAAAATTGTTATTAAAATGTTTAACAAACAACATTTTTAAAATACCAATAATGTTTACATAATTATCATATTTCATCACATAATTTTAAATTGTAAATTTTATCTTTGTGGGTGTTTATTATTTGGAAGATATATCCTCTCCAGTCCTGTTTTCGCCTGGAGGCGACACTAAAAACATCCTTTAAATTAATTTAAATGCATCTAAAATGGTTACATACACATCTACACTTGTTAAATAAAAGTATGCATATTAGAGCCATCGATATATAGAATTACGTATCTTTGGAAATGTTTTATAATATTTTTGAACTAGTTTTTGTAGAGAAATGTACTTTGTCTCAGGACTGAGAAGAATATTATATTTATTGTTTTTTATATGTCTCATTTGTCTCTTCTTCTTGCAGCATTTAACACTGAAACTTCCAGATTTTTTGGTATTTTTTGTCTCACATCCCCTAACATTGCGACTGTATCCCAAATATAGATTTAAAAAATCTTAAACAAATTGAAAAAAAGTGAAAAAAGTTACTTGAGTTTAAAATAGATTATATTACAAACATTTTAATAAGAACAGCCTTTCGCAAAAAAGCTTCCTACGGCAAACTAATTATTTGAAATTCACTTGTATAGAATGATTATGTATTTCGGTTCAGGATAAAGAGAAAACACTTTTCTTTGCTTTCAATAATTTTAACTTGTTGTATATATTGTCATTGTCTCTAATTTTTACAGAAATTACACACTTAATCATCGTTTTTAATTGAAAATATTAATTCCATAACTACATTGCGGGAAAATCTCCCCTGAAGCCCCTGATTTTCCATCTTAGTCTTGATGTAAGATTTCGTCTCATGTACAAGCAACTTATGCGCGACCCAGGTAAAAAAAAACAGCAAAAAACCTTTAAATATTTTGAGATTTTGCAGGCATTTTGAAGGTTTTTGCGGATATTTGAAAGGAAAATGAAAGCTAAAGGTTACCTTAAGAGAAGTATACAGCTTTTTAAAAGTTGCCATACAGGTTTTTATGGGCAAATTATTACCTTTAAATTACCTTTAATGACTTAGTACATTTTCGTGAAATCATTTCAGGTAATTTGAAGGAAAATGAAAATTGTTTCTCACGCAGGTAATATGAAGGTTTTACTTGAAGGTTTTATAGAGGTTATCATTGCACATTATGATATCTAAGATTTTGATATGTCTGCATTTCCTAATAATATTTATTAAAATTATTATTTTTAAATTAATATTTAAGATAAATCCGAAAAAACTGATGTCTTCTACCGGTTTAATAAAATTTTTTTAATTACCCAGGTCGTTAAAATCGTTAATTATCGTAAATAAAATCGTTAAAATTTTTAATTATTTAAAATTACAATTTGAAATAGCGATATAAAAATCCAGTTCTAGAAATGAAAAATCTTGAAATTATTTTAAAGTCATCGCATTAAGATGCTTAATTATCATTTAAAATTACAATTTTTCATTCCCATCCAAAAATATCCTGTTAAGGAAAACAAAAATCTCAAAATTATTTTGAAATCTGCTCTCAGTTAAAATTTTTAATTACCATTTCTAAACTTATTACCATTAACAATTTCACCTCTAACGCACTCAAAAATTTCAATCTCCGAAAATTTCCTCTAAAAGAAAAGAAAAAAAATATTTTCAAAATCTACTATCCTAAAAATTGCCATATATTTTTCTTCAGTAAAAATACACCATCGAACAGTATGAAAAAATTTCAATCAACAAAAATTATCCCTAATAAAATGTTCAAATTATTTTAAAATCTCTTACATTAATATTTAATATCGTATTCAAAAACGCACGAAATTTCAAAGCCCGATAAACTTCCGAAAATAAATTTAATGTAACGGAATTCTTTTGAATGTCCCTGTAATATAAAAGTCAAAAAGTATAAAATTAAATGTCATTGCATTCCGACAATATTTATTAGAGTTAGACCACGGACGGACGGACATACAAACCGAATTTATACACAGTTTTGAACTTCGTTAGAAAGTGTTAAAAAAAAGGTCGAAAATTAACTGTCAGAAGAAATTTGTTAAGAAACACCCTGCCTCTCCCCCACCACAAAATTAATTAAAACTTAAAATCTAACTAGGATCAAAGTATCCCGCCCCCTTTTACGGAAAATATCTTATTTAGTTTTTCATATTAAGTTTTCCGAAATGAATATATATATTTTTAATCTGAAAAAAAGGAAAAACTTTAGTTGAATAAATTAAAAAATGCATGAAGAGGCAATGGTTCACCCCCCACTTCCATCCTTTCCCTGTACTCCCTTGAACATTTTTTCAGTTCCTCTTTGAAGAAAAAACTTAGAATTTTGCGCATTCTAACATAAAAGAAGCTTTTTTATGTTAGTTATACGAAAAAAAAATAAATTTTACAATGTTTTTGAAGACATAAAACGAATAATAAATAGTTATTTAAATTTCAAAATCGAGCTACACTGCTCAAAACAATTAAAGGATATTGCAGTTTTAGGTGGATTTTGTATCAGGGAAACTTTTTAGCTGATTGATACATGGTCGACAGACATAGTAGGTTATATGAGAATAAATTACACATGTTTGGCAGAAAAAAATGCATTTTATTGCGCATTTGTGTACAAAAGGAAAAAACACAATTTGTGCATATGAGAAAAAAAGAATAAGAAAAGGTGTTTTCTTCAAAGAAAATCGTTTTCAGTAGGGTGTATGGTTTCCACGGGCGGTCAGCAACGTTGAACACCTTTGAGGCATGGACTCAATGAGGCTATAAATGACGAGTTGGTGTATTCTGCCCCACCCTTCCAGAAGAGCTCCTTCCAGTTCTTGGAGAGTTTGTGGGGGTTGTTGGCGGCCAGAAACTCGTCTTCCTAGAGCGTCCCAAACGTGCTCGATTGGATTCTTGTCTGGAAAACACGCTGGCCATTCCATTCGAACGATTCCTTCCTCGAAAAGGAAATCCTCCACCAGGTTTGCATGATGCGCCCTGCAGTTAACGTCCATTAAAATGAAGTTATCACCGATTGCTGCAGCGTAAGGGACTACAATAGGTCTGAGGATCTCATCCCTATATCGGCGACCAGTCAGAGGTCCATCTCGAATGATGTAGAGGTCAGTGCACCCGTCAATGGAGATGCCACCATACACCAACACTCCTCCACCGCCAAATCTGACACTTTCGTGCACGAACGCAGGATTATTCCTACTGCCACGGTCCCTCCAGATGAAAATACGCCTATTATCCGGATGCACAGAAAAACGGGACTCGTCAGAAAACAGAATATTGCTCCATTCATTCCTCCTCCAGTTGACATGCTCGGTTGCCCACTCCCTGCGGTCGCGACGATGCCTTGATGTTAATCTAACACATACCATCGGTCGGTGAGCATACAGACCTACAGCATGGAGCCGGTTTCGGACAGTCTGAGTTGAAATCGTGGTGCCTGTAGCCGAGCGAAGGTGTTGTTGGAAAAGAGTAGCGTTCAAGTTTCGGTGTCTCCGAGCTGTTAACGCTAAATACCAAATACAAAATAATAAAATTACTGCATAGCCTGGTATATGATATGTATTATATATATTTTAAATTATTTTTAATGAAATGTTTTGTTTAATTAAAGCATTTATCTTTTTTTAATGCTACGTGAACGACGTCACGGGTAACAGCTAGTTAAGTTTATAAGTTTTCACTGGTGCGTTAATACTGTCCTTCCACAAGATTCTAAGGAAGTCTCGTTGGGATGGTTCAATTAATACCATTCTATACATTTTTTCTACATCCGCTGTGAATGCATATCGATGTTTTCGGAAACGTATCATAATTACGAATAATTCTTGTTGAGGAACTTTTCCTTTTAAAAGAATGTCATTCAATGACAAACCAGACGTCGTTGGCGTTGACGCGTTAAAAACGACACGCAAGCGTGTTGTACTTTTTTCTGGCCTGTAGACCCCATGAAGTGGTATATAATAAAGGTTCTTTACGGGTTTTGATTCTTCTACTAATTCCATATGATTTAAGTTTTTGTATTCTTCCATAAATTCCGAATAGAGAGGTTGTAAATTCGAATCCTTATCTAATCGGTGCCAAACTTGATCAAGCCTTTTTTCGGCTATTTTTTTAGATTCTCCTAAGAGTGTAGCATCCTCCATAGGCATGCTAACAACATACTGACCATTGGAAGTTCGATAATGAGTTGTTTCAAAATGATTTTCGCAAAATTTCTCTTCAATACTAAGTAAAGATCTAGAAACATTAATATTTTCGATTTCCCAAAATTTTCTTAACGATTCGTCTGTTTTTTCATTGTTATATAAACCACAATATTGGGAATCATCTGAGGCATTATTCACGTCACCGCTAGCAACATATCCGAACACTGTTTCTTAAAATAACAAATTTTGAGATGAGCTGCGAATTTTACCAGATTTTAATAAATCGAAGAAACATTGCGCGCCGAACAACAGGTCTATCCTCCCAGGGATATAAAATTCAGCATCTGCTAACGAGATATTTGTAGGAATATCAGCAATTTCTAAACGAATAGGTGTAAGTGGGGTTATTTCTGTAATTTTTGGCACTACAAGAAATTCCAGTTCCCTTGTGAAATCTCTATTTTTATTTGAAATCACAGTTTTAATTTTATAATTTAATATTGTGGTTGTGTTATTCAAACCCGATATTGGAGCAAAAACCTTTGATTTCTTTAAGCCCAATTTCCTTGCAAATTCAAACGACACATAATTTATTTGGCTACAAGAATCTAAGATAGTCCTTGCCTGGATAAAATTTCCTTTATTTGTTTTTATATCAATAACTGCAGTTGACAAGATAACAGTTTTATTTGAAGCGAATAAGCAGTTAGGAAGATTTTGTGAGACTGAAGGTGTCGGACTTGATGCTAGGCGACATACTGTCTGATCAGCACCTGGTTTTTGGAAATGCGTTTCATTATTGGAACCGATTTCTTTATCTCTATGTAACAAAGTGTTGTGAGGGGATTTGCAATGTTTACATAAATGTTTCGAAACACAGTTAGCTGCTAAATGTGATTTGTTAAAGCATATGAGACAAAGTTTATTTTTTTTAAGTTTATTAGACTGTCTGAGCTAGGAACTTCAGAGGTGTTCATTGACAGTTCAAATTGTTTTCTTGTTTCCTTATCTAGTTTTTCTAAAATTATAGTTGTAAACAAAATGTCAGAGAGGTTATTTCTCTCAAATCCTAAATTATTTAGAGCCCTGATATTTTTGTTTGTAACATCAAACAAACGCCTTAATTCTTTAGATGATTCGTGTGTAATTTTTTAAAAATCTAACACAGCCTTTAAATGTATATTAACCACAATTCTTTTGTTCTCAAATCTATTTTCTAACGCTTTAAATAACGAATCAAATGTATCATCTGGAGTTTCTAATAATTTAGCCTCATTTCTTAGTGCGGAATGCAAATAATGTAATTTTTGAACATCAGTCAATTCTTCATTAGTCGTAACAATATTATTAAACTCTATTTTAAACATATTCCATTCTTCCTATTTGCCACAAAATAGCGGAAGAGGTATATCTGGTAATTTAATTTTACATTTATTTTACATTTATTATTCCAAATTTTTAGTTTCTATTTTATTAGAATATAATAATTAATTGGAACTTACCTCTAGCTTTTCTACTCGCTCTTCCATTTCGATGAATGAAGCATCAGTTAAATAATGATCTTCAGGTGATGTTATATAATAATCACGACGAAGTACATCGATATTTGTAGACAGTTTTTGGAGATTCTTGATTTTCGTTTCAATTTGAATTCTAGACAATTCTTCGGTTTTTTCATTAACAGAATTTTCTAATCTTGTTAAGTGGGCTTTTATTGAGCCTATAGTCCTATTCAAACTAATTATTGAAGCCATTTTAATTCAAATAGAACAAGGAGGTTTAATACTAAAATTGAATTAAAAACGAAAGTCCTACCGGCGAGCGGACCAATGTAACGAACTTTCGAATGTTGCGAGTATATTTAATACTCATTAGGTCGCTGGTTCAATTAATACTAATAATAATACTTAAAAATTCTTTATATACAAATTATTTACACATTATTTACATTTCGAATAAAGAATGCAGATCCAGCGAACACACGATAGGTCCGCTAAGATCGCCGAAACCAAAACAATAACAAACGATATTCCAATGTTGCCAAAACGGCAAACCTAAAGTACAGTAGAATGCGCCAAGGAGACGCCCGGCATCCTAGGTTATGGTGAAGCCCTTACAAAAGAATGCGCCATGGAGACGCGATACACAAGATTATGGTGAAGCCATAACAATCCTGTTTTTTAAGTGATAAAGATCTCATAATTTTAAAAACAGCTTGACACACTCTCTCTTAAAATACAAAATACATCCTAACTCTACTACATCATAACTCTTAAAATACACCCTAAAGGGACTTGGTAATAAAACTGTGTTTCATTTTTTTTAATTGCTTGATGTTTTCATTAAAATAAAATTAGAAAGTCCCTTTAGGATGTATTTTAAGAGTTAAGTGTCAAACTGTTTTTAAAATTAGGAGATCTTTATCACTTAAAAAAAAGGGAGATCGATCTTTACAAAACACAAAAATCTCTATCGATCACGAAAATTTCTTATAAGAAATTTCCCCCTAACCAAAATATTTTTATTGATTAAAATTTTTGTTATTTGTTACTTTAATGAGTGGAGTTTTTCCAAGTTTTTCTTTTTTTTTTACTTTTTTTTAACTTCCAATCAATGCTATATTCAATTTTCTACAGAACATTTCAGTCTGGAATTAATTGTTTGATTGTAAACATTGTTGATACTTAAAATTAAAAAAAATGCAAGGCAGGATTTTTTTTTCTTTTTCTTTTTTTTTAAAAAAAATTTCAAATAGCGCATTTTTAATTAATGTGATTTGTCTGTATATGTCTAGGGCATGAAATTAATGAAACATTTTTTTTTTGTGAAAAATTAGTCAATTTTTTGAATTTGGAATACCATTTTATCGGTATGTAATTTAGCTTTTTTATAAATCTTGCAGCTATTATCTTTTTAGGAACGTACCTACCTGATTTATACACAGTGCTGGCAGTGGCGTAGCCAGAGCATTTTGTTTAGGGGGGTGTGGAGATGGAATTTACCGAATTTTAATTGAAAATCATCGAATGATTGTGCTTTAGTTTTTTTTATTTTCTATTCTTGTATATTTATGCCTTATAGTATTTTAGAATAAGCACTGTGAAAATACATGTACCTACGATAGGGATGCATAACCTGTTCAAGAGAAGGGCCACATCAGTAACACGAAGAGAATTATATTTAAAGAGATGATCTGTGGCCTTTGTGACAAAATAAAAAATTTGGTCTCAAACGGGAGGGGGGGGTTCACATACCCAGCCAAAATATCCAATTCAGTTGGTAAAGATATATCAACAGTTTTTACGTTTGTATATATAACAGATATTGCAAGAATTATTTTCAACATGTGATAATAATCCTTGACTTTTCAGGAGACTAAATTTTCTTTCGTTAAAAGTTCTAAAAAACAAACATAAGTTGCTAATGCTGAATAAAAGATGTGAAGTTTATGAATGAAAGCAAGAAAGGAGCTGATCAACGAAATTCCTGATTTTTCAGCGCCGTATCGACATAATTCACAATTTTCCGCACAAGATCAGTGAAATTCATGATTTTTTCAAAGCCGATCCACGAAATTCGCAATTTTTCTAAGCCTGATCGACGAAAGTCACGATTTTTCCAATCGACAAAATTAGCGGCTTTCTCCGTTCTTGATAGATGAAATATGCATTTTTCCGTGCACAAGCAATGAAATTAGCTATTCATAACTCTCTGGCAAAATCTGCATTTTTTCTGCCTCAAATTGATGAAATCCACGATTTGTTTTCACAATAAACTGCCGAAACTCACGATTGTTCTGCAGCTGATGAAAAAAATTTCAATTTTTCTGCAATCATCGATAAAATCTGTTTTTTCGTATCTTATCAATAAAATTAGCAATTTTTCCTTCCGAATCTATAAAATTCGCAAGTTTTTCGAACCCGATTGTCCGAATTCACGCTTTTTACAAAGCCGATTCAACATATTTGCGATTTTTTTTCGTTTTCAGTCGATAAGATTCGTGATTTTTTGTTCCTGATCGACTAATTTGCGCTTTATTTTGAAGGTGATCGACCATATTTGCAATTTTTTCGAATTGACGAAATTAGTGCCTTTTCCCATTCTTGGTCCAAGAAAAACACATTTTTCCGAGCACGAAAAATGAAATTCGCAATTCTTAACTGACTGACGAGATCTTTATTTTTTTCTGACATAAATTCATCAGATCTGTGATTTTTTTTAGGTAGATTTCGTATGAAATACTACCTATTGCATTCTCTCCCATGTTGGAATTTCTGAAAAAGTTTTGCAGATCTACACCGATCATGACTCCTAGACCCCAAAACTACTATCGGTAAAAAGGTATATATATATATATATATATATATATATATATATATATATTTCACTTTCCTCTAGACACGATAACTTCCATAATTATGCTCAGATTTTCTTCAAATTTTTACATAAAATCAAGAGGCATAAAATCTCAGTCGAGTTCGTTAATGGGCAAAATCGGGGGTGGAAATAGGGAGGGTTTTTGTGAAAACCGAAAAAACGTGATAACTTCCTAATTAACCCCCTGACTGCCCAGCCAAAAGGTAATATTGTAATGTTGTTTTCTCTGTAATTTATTAAAAATATAAAAAAAAGATGTTTTTTCCAACCTGATGCAAAATACGTTATTAGTATCGGTGTATAATCTTTGATAGCATCAATCCTAACTTAATTTTTCAGAACTGGGTTTTATTTGTGGAATTATACTAATTTAAATATTGCTTATGTTGCAGTGAAACCTGCAGCTTAGTGTGTGAAAAAATCAGCCGGCGGCAGTCAGGAGATTAAAATAGATATCGAATCCGTTTAAAGTTTATATTATTTCTAAAAAATGGAGTAAAAGTTCATGCTTGACAGATTTCTGATAAAGTTAAAAGTGGGCTCAAGGGGCGAAAAAATAGCGTTTTTGGGAGAAAAAAATTCATAACTTCGTCAATTCTTAAGATATCAAATCCAACTAAATTTTTTAGAAATGTACTCGACATTTTCTAAAACTTTTGTATTTACAAGTTTTTGATAGGACCAATTTTTACCGATGAAAAAAATTAAAAACGAAAAGAAAAAGGGGGGAGGAAAAAGAAAAATATCCATAACTTACTCATTTCTTAAGCAATTAAATCTAATTAAATTTATTTTACTTCTTCTCAATAATATCTACAACTTTTATACCAACAAATTTTTCATAGGACAAATTCTTATATCAAAAATAAATTAAACAAAAATAGGAGTTTGAGAAAAAACCTCAATTTCAAACTGCTTATATTCTGGCTCATTTTTAAATTCATTTTTGATTTTAAACGCATCCAAATGGCAGATCCTCTTATTTAGAAACTACGTAATGTGATATATTGGCCAGTGTTTTGATAAAGGCATAATATATTTAAAAAAAAGACTGCCAAAAGGGGTATTTTGAACAGAATTTCACGACGTAATAGTGATTGAAAAATTGAGGAAGTAAAACAAAT
This sequence comes from Maratus speculifer, assembly GCA_964019185.1. Taxonomy (NCBI): domain Eukaryota; kingdom Metazoa; phylum Arthropoda; class Arachnida; order Araneae; family Salticidae; genus Maratus; species Maratus speculifer. The sequence continues at coordinate 17,591,349 of OZ025297.1, read as the reverse complement.
TGCGTTTTTTCTAAGTCATTTTTAAACCCAATTTTATTCTCAAACGCATCCAATTTACAGGTCCTCTTATTTAGGAAGTATATAGTGAGACGGATTGGCCAGTTTTTTAATAAAGGCAGAATATATTTCAAAAAAGGCTGCCAAAATGGTCACTTCGCACAAAATTTCCCAAAGCTATCATGATTTAAGAATTGAGGATGCACTGTAAAACATTTGTGGAAACGTTACTCTATACAATTGGTGTAAAAATGGTGGTAAATGCTGCCTCCATATTCATGGAGTAATTGTTTTCACATAGGCAATGGTGTAATGTAAACATATATTACAGGTGTAACATGACAATGTTACACCGGTTTTAACGGTTAAAATACTCCATAAAATTGGAGGCAGCAATGCTGCTACCTATTTTACGGTGTAACGTTTCCACAAATGTTTCTCAGTGTGTATTCAAATAACAAATTGGTTATTTTATGACTTATTTTTAAATCCAATTTTGCTCTCAAATGCATTCAATTGACAGTTTTTTGTTATTTAGAAACTATATAATGTGCATATTCATCAATTTTTTGATAGAGGCTTTATATAGGCTAAATATAATTTTTAAAAAAGCTGTTAAAGTGGGCACTTCGCAAAAAAAAAAAAAAAAAAAAAAAAAAAAAAAAAAAAAAAAAAAAAAAAAAAAAAAATCCCAAAGCGATCATGATAAAGAATTGAGGATGTATTCAAATAACAAATTGGTTATTTTATGATTCATTTTTAAATTCAATTTTGCTCTCAAACGTATTCATTTGACAGTTATTTGTTATTTAAGAACTGTGTAATGGTCCGTATTGTTCATTTTTTTGATAAAGACATGTATATATTTAAAAAAAAAGCTGCCAAATTGGGTACTTCGCACAAAATTTCCCAAAGTGATCTTGTTTAAAGACTTGCTGATGCATTCAAATAACTAATTAGTTATTTTAATGACTCATTTTTAAATTCAATTTTGCTCTCAAACACATTCAATTGACATTTTTTTTTTTTTTGTTATTTAGGAATTATATAATGTGCGTATTGGTCGATTTTTTAATAAAATCAGAACATATATTCAAAATATGTTTTCAAAATGGGCATTTGAGCCGAATTTCATTTAAGAGGATTTTGAAAAAATCAGTTCTTACAGAAAAATGAAATTAAATTTTTTTAAAAAGCGGCCAAATAAAGTAGTTAAATCTGGTTTTATCTTTAATAATATTTAATTTTTTGTTGTTGAAAGAAAATGCTTCGAAATCTACCTCCGCCTATAGGCCAAGCCGACAGCGATTTTTTTTCTTGTGATAAACTAATGAAACTCAAGATTGTCCTGCAGCAGCACAAAGAATTTTTCAATTTTTCAAATCTGCTTTATTTTGTACTTTATTAATGAAATTAGCAGTTTTTAAAATTCCAAATCCAGAAAATTCGCGAGTTTTTCGTATCCGTTCACCCGAATTTCAAATTTTTACGAAGCCAATCGACCATGTTCGCAGTAATTTTTTATCCCGATCGTTGAAATTGGTAATTTTTGCGTGCCATATCAATGAGATACGAAATTTTAGGTAGATTTCGTATGAAATACTACCTATTGCAATCGCACCAGTTTATCTATCTATCTATCTATCTATCTATCTATCTATCTCTATATATATATATCTCACTTTTTTATGGACACGATAACTTCTATAATTCTTCACCAATCTCCACCAAACTGGTACATAAAATCAAAGGGGATAAAATCTCGGCTAAGTTCGTTAATGGGCAAAATCGGACCCATGGGGTCGGAATAGGGGGCGTTTTTGTGAAAACCGAAAAAACGCCATAACTTCTTAGTTAAAGTAGATATCGAATCGGTTTAAGGTTTATATTACTTCTTAAAAATGGGCCAAGAGTTTATGCATGACAGATTTTTGATAAATTTAGAAGTGGGCTCAAGGGGCGAAAAAAAAAACAGGGGTTTTAAGAGAAAAAAAATCATAACTTCGTCAATTTTCAAGATATCAAGTCCAAATAAATTTTTTGTAAATGTTCTTAAAATTATCTAAAACTTTTGTATTTACAAGTTTTTGATAGGACCAACTTTTACCGATGAAAAAAATTAAAAACGAAAAGAAAAAGGGCGGTGAAAGAAGAGAAAAATCCATAACTCCGTCAATTTTTAAGATATCAAATCTGATTAAATTTATTTTACATCTTCTTAAAAATATCTACAACTTTTATGTTGACAAGTTTTTCATAGGACCAATTCGTATAGCAAAAAGAAATTAAACAAAAATAGGAGTTGGTGAAAAAACCTCAAATCCAAGCTGCTTATATTCTGACTCATTTTTAAATTCACTTTTGATTTTAAACGCATCCAAATGGTAGATCCTCTTATTTAGAAACCATATAAAGTGACACATTGGTCAATTTTCTGATAAAGACAGAATATATTTCAAAAAAGGCTACCAAAAAAGGGTATTTTGAACAGAATTTCCCAAAGTCATCGACTCTGAAAATTTAAGGAAGTGTTCAAATAAGAAATTGCGTTTTATTCTGACTCGTTTTTAAATGCATTTTTGCTCTTAAACGCATCCAATTTACAGATCCTTTTATTTAGGAAATATATAATGTGATGCATTGATCTGTTTTTTGATAAAGACAGAATATATTTCAAAAAAGGCAACCAAAAAGTGTATATTGAACAGAAATTTCCGAAATCATCGTGGCTGAAAATTTAAGGAAGTGTTCAAATAAGAAATTGCGTTTTTTCTGACTCGTTTTTAAAACTATATTTGCTCTCAAACGCATTTAATATACAGATCCTCTTATTTAGGAACTGTATAATGTGATGCATTGATCGGTTTTTTGATAAAGACAGAATATATTTCGAAAAAGGCTGCCAAAAAGGGTATTTTGAACAGAATTTCCCGAAGTCTTCGTGGTTTGAAAATTTAAGGAAGTTTTCTCATAGCAAATTGCGTTTTTATGACTCGTTTTAAAATCCATTTTCGCTCTCAAACGCATCCAATTTACAGATCCTCTTATTTAGGAACTATATAGTGTGACGCATTGGCCAGTTTTTTGATAAAGATAGAATATATTTTTAAAAATGCTGTCAAAGTGAGTATTTCGCACAAAATTTTCCGAAGCAATCATGATTAAAGAATTAAGGATGTATTCAAACAACAAATCGGTTATTTTATGACTCATTTTTAAATTCAATTTTTTTCTCAAATGCATTCAACTGACAGTTTTTTATTATTTAGGAACAGTATAATGTACGGTTTTGGTCGATTTTTTAATAAATTCACAATTTTCAAAATATGTTGTCAAAAGGGCATTTGAGCTGAATTTTTCTTAAGATGATTCTGATAAAATCAGCTTTTGCAGAAAAATGAAATTAAAATTCTTTCATAAACGGCCAAATGAAATTATTTAAACTGAGTTTATCTCTAATCTTTTTTTTTTTTTTTTTGAAATGAGCATTTTTCGAAATCTACCTCCGCCTATATGCGGAGCCGACAGAGATTTTTTTTCATTCGCGATCGAAAAATTTGTCGAAAGATCGTGGAGAATATGTGAATTTAGTTGAAAGATCAGGGAAAATACACTAATTTTGTCGAAAAATCACTAAAACACGAATTTCATTTTTAAGCCGACAGGGATTTTTTTTCATTCACGATCGAAAAATTTACAATTTTTCCGTTCCAGATGAACAAAATTCGCACTTTTTTGTGCTCGAGATACGATTTTAGTTAATGGATCCCGAACAAGACGTAATTTATGTCAAAGGATTGTGGGAAAACACGATTTTTGTGAACAGATTGCGGAAAACTACTCTACTTTCGTCAATGAATCGTCAAAAATACTTCAGTTTTATCAAAAAATCGTGGAAATTATTCTAATTTTGTAGAAAAAATCCTGTGAATTCTGTCGAAAGATCGTGGAGAATATGTGAATTTAGTTGAAAGATCAGGGAAAATACACTAATTTTGTCGAAAAATCGGTAAAATACGAATTTCATTTTTAAGCCGACAGGGATTTTTTTTTCATTCACGATCGAAAAATTTGCAATTTTTCCGTTCCAGATCAACAAAATTCGCACTTTTTTGTGCTCGAGATACGATTTTAGTTAATGGATCCCGAACAAGACGTAATTTATGTCAAAGGATTGTGGGAAAACACGATTTTTGTGAACAGATTGCGGAAAAATACTCTACTTTCGTCAAAGAATCGTCAAATATACTTCAGTTTTATCAAAAAATCGTGGAAATTATTCTAATTTTGTAGAAAAAATCCTGTGAATTTTGTCGAAAGATCGTGGAGAATATGTGAATTTAGTTGAAAGATCAGGGAAAATACACTAATTTTGTCGAAAAATCGGTAAAACACGCAAATTTTGTTGAAAAAATGCAGAAAATAGGCGAATCTTATTGATAAATCCTGAAAAATACGAGAATTTTGAGGAAAGTATGCCATATTTGTCAAAAGATCATAGACAATATGCAATTTTTGTTGAAAATTCGTGAAAAATATGAGAATTTTGACGAAAATAGAGGAAAGTAGACATATTTTGTAAAAAGTTCGTGGTAAATAAATGTATTTTGTGCAAAAATTGCCGAAAATATGCTAGTTTTGATGAAAGATCGGAGAAAAATCGCGAATTTTTTCGAAAGATCGAAGAAAAAATACATATTTTGACGAAAGATCGCGGAAAATATATGAATTTTGAAGAAACGTAACTGAAAATTAGCGAATTTTGAATAAAAATCGCTGATAATATGCAAAATTTTCTGAAACATCGTGGAAAATATGTGAATTTTTTACAAACATTGAGGAAAGATGCAAATTTTCTCAAAAAATCAGGGAAAATATGCAAATTTTCTCGAAAAATTACAGAAAATACACAAATTTTCTAGAAAGAGAGTGAGAAAAACCTTTAATTTCGCTAAAAGATCATGAATAATTGCTTTGAAAAGACTGTGAAAAAAGTGCGATTTTGGTCAAAGGAAAAAGCTAATTTCATTGATAAATTTGCTGAAAAATACAAATTTTGTTAAAACGCTGCAAAAAAATACAAATTTTATCAAAATCCTTGAGGCCGTGAAACTTCAGCTTTTTTCTTGCTGTGCCTGTACCATGTCTGGTTAAAGGATTATGAAAAATACTGGAATTTTTGTCAAAAGATCGTGAAAAATAATCAAACTTTTTTGAAAAATGAAAGAAAATATTCCAATTTTGTCGAAAAATGGGGAAAATATGCAGATTTTTTCGAAAGATCGGCAGAAATATGAAAATATTGATTAAAGATCTCTGAAAATACACGAATTTTGCCGAAAGATCAAGGAAAATATGCAAATTTTGCCGAAAGATTGCAGAAAATGAGAATTTTTTCATAAGATCGAGAAAAAATAGACATATTTTGAAGAAAGATCGGTGGAAAATCATGAATGAAAAAAGATCGAAAAAAATCACTACTTTTGTCGAAAGATAGGGGAAAATAAGAGAATTTTCTCAAAAGATCTCAGAAATTATGTAGATTTTGATGAAAGATCTCAGAAAATATGTAGATTTTGACGAAAGATTTTGGAAAATATGCAAATTTTGACGGAAGATCGTGGAAAATGCTCGAATTTTCTTAAGAGATTGTGGAAAGTAATGTGAATTTTGTCAAAAAGGGTGACAAAAATTGTGAATATTGCTAAAGGATCATGGATAATATAAATTTCATTGAAAAAAAGTGTGATTTTCGTTAAATGCTCACAAAAAACACTAATTTCGTTAAAAAATTACAGAAAAGTACTAATTTTGTTAAAACGCTGCGAGAAAATGCTAATTTTGTCAAAAGTCCGTAAAGCCGTGAAAATTCAGCTTTTTTTTTTTGCTGAGCCTGTATTATGTCTGCTTACTTATTACATCACTTATTATTTATTTACCTCTATTATACCAACACTTGTATGCCTTTTTCATTTTTTTTTCTTCCCACATGTGCCTGCGTGGCAGAACGAAAGGTGGAGGGGGTTTGATAAATGAAGAGTGTTAGTTATTTCATACAAAAATGTATATATTTATGATATACAAAGAAACTCGCAAGCTAATGTTAAACCTATGGGAGCAACCTTTTGAGGTGTGTGAAAGTAAAAGTAATTATATATATAATCTGTAATAAAAATCAAAAAATCAAAAATGAATGCTCTCATAGGTTTAACATTAGTGGTTCAATTTCTTTGCATGACTAGTTTAGATTTTTAATGCTTAAACTAATGTTAATCTTAAAGGGATGTTTTTCACATATTTATCGCTAGCATTTTAATTATTATTTTATTTTTTTAAGGATTTTTTTCCCATTAGGCTCTTACAGTCGATACGAGGACATGGGAGGTGCAGGTTCCCGATCCCCCCCAACCACTCATGCAGATGGTCGACAAATTTCATTTTATCCAATAAACATCTGCCGAATTTTCCTCTTTCCCCGCACAACTTATTGGATAAACTTGTGAGCTTTCTTTCCCCATATAATCAAAAAGTGAATCGGGCAATTTTTTTTGGCGGACTTTATAATATGTTTTTTCATCATACAAAAATGTATATATTTAAATTTTTGATATACAAAGAATCTCGCAAGCTAATGTTAAATCTATGGGAGCATCCTTTAGAGATATGTGAAAGTAAAAGTAGCTTTATATATATATATATATAATCAGTAATAAAAATCGAAAAGTAACAGTAAACCAATTTTTAACATAAGCGATTCAATTTCTTTGCATGACTATTTTAGATTTTAAACACTCAAGCTAAATGATAATCTTATGGGAGTGTTGACATATATTTTGCTAGCATTTTAAATATTATTAAACAATTTTTATTTTTTAAGTTTTTTTTTCACATTAGGCTATTACTATCAATAACTTTAATTGTATATAAGGACAGAAAAGATGTAGATTCCTCCCCACCCTCCTAGATGGTCAAATAATTTCATTTTGTTCAGTAAACAGTTGGTGAATTTCCCTATTTCCCCGCATGACTTACCGGCAAAACTAGTTTTTTTTTTTTTTTTTTTTTTTTTTTTAAGATGGACTGAATAATTGTTTTTTCATCATAGACAACTGTTTGGTGAATTTCTCGATTTTTTCACCAAAAACAATTGACAATTTTGCAAAGCTTTTCGGCAGCCTAATGACGAAATTAACATTTCTATTAAAAAAAAGCAAAATTCGGTACTTACGTATTAACGCCACTACAGCAGAAGTTGAGCTAATGGACCAATAAAGTGCAATCTTGTTCGCACGCACAGAAAAAAATGGTGTTAAAAATCAGCAAAAAAAAAGTACTAAAAAAGAACTAAAACGCTGAAAAAGCACAAAAAATGGCATAAAAATTTATCAAATAACAAGGCAACAAGGAATCCAGAAGATAACTGCATGTGCTGCTTTCTGCTGCGGTGGCGTTAATACGTAAGTACCCAAAATTGTTTATTTGATCACAGGCGAAAAAATCGCTGAATTCATCAGTGAATTGGGAAGATCTCCAAAAAATCTATCAGTTGCAGAAAATATTGCAACATTTATTAAGAAATAGGGACTTATAATAGAAAATGACTTATAAATAGAAAAAAGAAATATATATATGTATAAATTATTTAACAAGATACAATTGCTCCCTTTTTTAAAAATCCCCCCCCCCTCCGATATTTTTATCTCAAATCAATACAAATTATAATGATTCTAGAAAAAAAAGAGCTGCTCAAAAAAAAGGAAAAAGGGTTCGAATTTTTATAAAAGGGCTATTATGTACCTCGTTCAGAAAAAAATATTTTGAATTGGTTTGTTTACACTTTTTTTATCAGTAAAATTTTTAAATTTTTTCCTGTGGCAGATGGAATTTTGTGATTTTTCTCTATTTTAAATGTTATTATGCAATCTTTTTTCTTTTTACTTTAATTATTATTCATATGTAATATTCAGTGTGACTCATTTAACGATTTTTCACCAGAAATCAGCTTACAAATTTTGCATTTTTTTCTCCTGCCACCGACTGAAAAATCTCAACATTTTTTTTCTCACAATTCACTGGTGAGTTTTTTTACTGCAACAGATTGTTAAATTTCCTATTATTTTAAAGCAACGGAATAAAGAAAGACATCTCTCTCTCTCTTTTTTTTCCCAAATAATCGACTGGGAAATATTGTGAATTATTTTAAAGAGTGAATTATTGTATCAATTTTTTTCACATTACTGATTTATGAGTTTTGAAACATTTTATTCCTACATGTTAAAAAAATTTGCTCCTGTAATCGATTTACAAAAATTTGGATTTTTTTCTTAGGGTCGACGGATGAATTTCACAGATTTTTCCTGTGGACGATCGAAGAATTTCATTATTTTTTCTGCTTTTCATATGCTTTTGAAATTGTAGCATTTTTATCATTTTAGATCCTTTTTTTGTGGTGTTCTGATAAATATTTATAATATCTAAAAATTTCAAAGAAAGGAAAAAAAGAGGATGCACATTTCAAGCGACTTAATTTTTCGAGGGATCCAAAGCAGGACTCTTTTGCTGACGTCTCTTTTGTGACATACCATTTGAAAGGCATGTAACCACTTAATCTTGTTATGCATCTACAGTTTATCTTTTCTCACTTTGTTCCCCATTCCCCCCTCCCCAAGGGGACACTTTTCTAAATTTTGTTGCCTCCCCCATGTGATATATTGTTAGAAAAGCCTGTGACTCCTTATACATGTTATGCATCTCCTTTCCCCTTATCCCCATTTTGTCCCCTTCCCAAGGGGACACTTCCCAGGGTGTCCCCTAGTGCGGGTGACCGGGGGTGTTTTTAGCTAAAGGGTAACTTCAGGTATTTCGGACAAGTTGTCAAGGGATTACGCAGGTTTTATTACCTTCAGGGGAACTTAAGGTATTTCGGACAAAAAAGTGGAGGGGAAATACAGGTTTTTTAGCTTAAGGTAGCTTTCAGGTTTTTTTGTCCGAAATACCTTGAGCTTCCCTGAAGGTTTTTTTTAAAGGTTTTTTGCTGACTTTTTTACCTGGGCACGTACACGTTCGAATTCAAGTGCAGCCGCACGAGTGACATATATAAATATACATGCTTAGTATCTGAATAAATATATATGCAGATACATATATGCACCATATAACCATTAATGAGCAGACATTTTTGCATTTTGGACATTTTGTCAACTATCTAGAAAAATAGGTGATGATAGATTTTTTTTCCAAAATCCAACAAACTGAAGAAGATCTTTTAGATAACCTTCTCAAAATAATGTAGCAAATTTGCACAAACTGCACATTACAAATAAGTGGCTTATTGTAATAGACTCTCCATTTTAATAAGGAAAGCATGTATACTGGTAGAAAAATTAAGGTTTTTATAAAAACAGTCCCAAATTTTGCCAATCTTTTGCCTATAATTTAGAAAATTCTTAATATAAAAAATGTTTTTTTAGAATGTATAACAAACAGCGTAAAGCCCTGCAATCAAAATTCAAAAATAATGAAAATTTTATGAAAAATGAAATTTATTAAATACTTATTTCTTGCGCATGCGTGATTGCAATCAAAATATAACGTGCCTATTGTGTTAGCAAAATGTATCTAGCAACTTTTGTAAAAGTTACAAAAACATAGCATGGAAATTATGAAAATGATAATTGATAGCATATGCTGATTTCCTTTGTCATCAAACGGAAGCAAAATAATGAGAGTCCCTTTCCAAATTTAACAAGCACGTGTAATGTTCTGTATGCTACTGCTACGACGATACAAAACAATAAATATATGTATCATTAATTAATTATAAGATTACAAATTAAATATTTCTAGAAGACTGATAAATAATTGCAGATAATTTTGTTTTTGTTATTTAAGCATAAATAATAATAATCATACAAAAACGAGAGGGTGCATGCGATCGCAGATAACACAGAGTGTATCTTTTTATTTTTCTTTCAAATCTTTTAATTAATAAATTCAAATTGTTAAGTTAAAATTATTAAATTATATCATAAATAGTCGCACCAATAAAATAAATGTTTAAATGATTAAGGGGGCCCTAAAAATTAGGAGGGCATATGTTTTAACGAAATTGCGCAAATATTTACACTGATAAGTAACACGAAAGAAATCATCCATAATATTAAGCCTAGCAGGAAACAGAAGGAGAATACTTCATATACAAATCAAAGTTCATGACGCCAAGAACCTGAAAAAGAACATAAGGTCAGAAATCGGGATGTTGATGAACTACTGTTTTATTGTGAAATTTGATTGTTCAGTTTATTATAATTGAGAAAGAGTGACTTATAATGTTTCAGCAACTTGAATTGCCATAACCCACGGCATGGCGTATAACTAACACAAAACTGATGGCAAACTTGAATTCTCGCATATACAACGAAGTACAACGGACGCTATTGGAGTTGCAATAAGTGTCGTTGCAAGGATTTGGAATCTATTCCAAGAAACAGAGAATGTTAGACGTCTCTCGGGGAAATGTTAGCCACGCGCCGATACAAGAACTGATGACCTATATGTATTGTTAACACCAAATCAAAATAGAACCATTAATTATAAATAGAAGTTTTCATATACGTCCATTAAAAACATTTCAAAATATGCATTAAAATATTTAATTGCTATAAAGGACGTTAAATACTAATAAAAACATTAAAAGATCTTAATAATTTTTACATGTTTCGATTGAATTTACTCAATCATCATCAGAAAAAGAAAATACAAATAAACACAAAGATGGAAAATGACAAAAAACTATTACAAATGAAATTTAAAAAATTTTTAAAAATAAAAATCACGCGCGTAATATTTTAATATTCCTTGTCATTTCAAATCCCAAATATTTGGATTGAATTGTTAAATAATTTAAAATGAAGCAACGTGATACATAATTAAAATATTACGCGCGTGATTTTTATTTTTAAAAAATTTTTTAAATTTCATTTGTAATAGTTTGTCATTTTCCATCTTTGTGTTTATTTGTATTTTCTTTTTCTGATGATGATTGAGTAAATTCAATCGAAACATGTAAAAATTATTAAGATCTTTTAATGTTTTTATTAGTATTTAACGTCCTTTATAGCAATTAAATATTTTAATGCATATTTTGAAATTCAAAATAGAACCGACAATGTTATTTAGCTGAAAAGACACTTGCGCTTGGAAACAGGATGAAGGCTTTCCAGCCAAACAGTACGTAATAGGTTTCATCAGCGAGGTCTCTAAGCATCTAGGCCAATGGTCTGCGTTTCGTTAAAATCAAGCCACCGTGTGGCCCGAAGTAGATGAGCTGCTGAACATGCAGATTAAGAGCAACATGAATGGAGCTAAGTGCTGTTTACAGACCAGTCCCGATTCAGTCTGGAGTAAGACACCCGACGTGTTCTGGTATGGAGGGAAAGGGACACTAGAAATAACTCAACATTGATTCGTGGGAGGTCACAATACATACGAGGTGGTTTGATGGTACACTGTTAAATATTTTGATTTAGTTTGAACCAAAGTTTGGTGCTCCCTGTGTCAACATCGTTCCAACTATTGGTACTAAGCTTCAACAGGAGTTCCAAATATTAATTCAAGTTTTCACCGCCTTAAGGGGTCAGGTACCTTTTAAAGAATCCAAAAATCGATTTTTTAAAAAATAGCTTATAATTAAATGTGATTCTTTAGAAACATTTAAAAACAAACCGCATTCAAAAATTCGCATTAGAAAAAGAGTTATATCTAAAAACCTTTGCTCTTTCCCATACGACCAATGGTAAATTTAAACTTTGACGTCAATTTTCTCAAAACAGCGATTTTGTTCATTGCGCGCACGATTTCTCAAAAACGGTTGCGTAGAAATTAACAAAATTTTCGCTGAATATGTTAAACGTACACATGCACAAAATGACCTTCTATTATGTTCCTCAAATTAGAAGTTTAGAATTTACGACTACTTTTTTATAAAAAAAATCTCGATATTTCGAATTTCTTAAAAAAATAAATTTTTTTCTCCGGAACTATAAGTTTTATTTTTTTCATCGTAGGTCATTTTGAAAACACATTATTTCTCTACTGAGAAAAAAAAATATTGGTTTGTTTTAGCTATTCAAATTTGAAAAATCGTGCGCGCAAGGCATGCAAGATTTATTCTTCCGTAAAAATTGTATAATCTTTAAGAATAATTAAAAAAACATCGCATGCATGTATAATTTTTTTAACAACTTTAACTAATAAAATAAATCCTTCTTAATATGAGTTTTCAATTTTATGGTCAAAAGTCAATTAGATATAGAGTGACTGCAGTTCTTACAGAGGTCACTTTTTCACGTATTTTGTTAGTTCGAAAGGTACCTGACCCCTTAAAGTGGTTGCCGTTGAGCACCAAAATTTTGTTCAAATTAGGACTTTTTTTAACAGTATATGGGGTGGAATCAGCATAGGCGGACTTACTCGTACGGACTTGCATATTAATGGTACTTTCACTGTCCAAAGGTATGAAAACAAGAGACTGAGACTACATGTCCTTCCTTACGCTGCAGACATTGGAGATTCTTTCTTTTCAACATGATAATGCCAGACTGCATACAACTCGAATTGTGCGGAACATTCTTGAAGCTGAAACGATACAGCACTGTAAAACATTTATGGTAACGTTACTCCATACAATTGGTGGCAGCTACGATTTACACTTCATTGAGTAATTTTTCACTCACATAATGGTGTAATAAAAACATGCATTACTGGTGTAACATCGCAATGTTACACCGATTACATCGGTTAAAGTACTCCACCAAATTGGAGGCAGCAAGGCTGCCACCAGTTTTATAGAGTAACGTTACACAAATGTTTTACAGTGAGCATATGAAATGTCCGATCGCGCATGTTTGGGTCATACTTGGATGATATATTGCTGCGAGACCAAGCCCTCTTTTTAATGTCTGAGACTTTGAGATTGGTTTTCTTAAAGAGTGGAACAGTATCCCCCAATGTCTGATCGATAACATCATCGCATCCATGAAAATTAGGTCTGCGGCGATCTTAGTTGTTCGAGGAGACCACGCTTCATATTAAAAAATCCTGCATCATTTATAAACAACACTTTTTTTAATCATTTACATGCACCCAAATTGTTACCCTAACTTGTCTTTTCAAGTTTTTTTCCATATTTTCAAAAAATTAAAACTTAATCACAATTTTTTGCGTCTTTTTTTCTGTGTTGCACATTGATACGTGCATACTGTACATTTTACGACAATACATGATTGTATCGCAAGGTTTATTAAGTAATTTCTTTGCTTCTTCCCCTGATTTTTTTAGCAGTGTATAAAATAAAATTATTTATTCTAATAAATTTAAAAATGTTCAAATCAAATTAATTTAAATAAAATCTGAAATTCCAAAATTAATGAAAACCCGAGTTTAGAAGAACGATTGTGCGTATGTACGCATATATGTGTGTATAAATGTGTGTGTTTTTTATGAGAGCAGAATAAGATACATCATCATCAAAAAAACCTACAATTTCTTATTTCAGATTTTATGCAGTTCTTTTTTATACGCTCAAGCGTCCCCCCCCCCTCGCGAAAGAAAAATAATTAAATGTAACTTATTTTTACTTTGTTTTATAGAAGTAACTGCAATTGAAATTTACAAAAAATAAAGATTTGCTATGTATATTTTTTATAATTCTTTTAACATATATAAATATTCTTTAGTTACTTTTGTTACATAGAATAACATTGAGACATATAACTGTTCAATAATAGATGAAAAGAGTACATCTTGGAAAAAAAAAGCTCATTATCAGAAGTACTGGCTGCTAATTTAAAGCAAGAAACAATCTAATTTGTTAAAAATCATATTAATGAAATCCACAAAATTAATTAAATTAATCCCTATTAATTAAATTAATTCCTATCATTTTTTTCGATTTTTTTCTGTTTCATAGAAGGCAGCATAAATAAGAATTATCTTAATTAACCTAATGTGTGTTTTTGTTAAAATTAAACACCTGACAAATCATATTATGTTTTATAATTATTAGAGGAATAAAATATAATTATTAAAGGAGTAAAAATTCTTTAAAAATGCTGAGTGCATAAATCTGTAAAATAATGTTTTAGATTAAAAATAATCAAATATAATACTAATTTGTTTAAATATGATTATGATATGTATCTGATATAATACTAATATAATAGAAATATATCATTTTCTTATAGATGCGGATTTTTTTTTAGATTTTTATAAATATAAAACATAAATCATATTGTCAATAATAAATTAGCAAAATCTTTATATATATATATATATATATATATATATAGGGTCAATCCATTTCAAGTGGTCCAGAAAATATAAAAATGGTCGCTCGACCATTTTAAAAAATCTGAAATTTTTTGTACAACAACCCTAACATGACGAAAGTTCAAAATGACCGTTCTTTTGATTTTACTATTTTTTGTTTGTGCATGGCGGCCATCTTTGTTTCATATTGTGCAGCGATTTTCTCAGATACTAGGATACCCAAATAGTAAATATCTCGTCTTCTATTTTCCCAATTGAAATGGGGTTTGCAGCATTTTGTTCAGAATAGAATAGGCTAAATATACAGTGGAAGAAAAATTTTAATAAGTAAATTTTTACAGGTGAAATTTTAGCACAAAATGTACGATTTTTTCCAAAATCTAACCGTTTGCAAGAGGAAAATTTTCATGCAAGGGAAACTGTCAACCTTACACAATTTTTTCTACAAATAGGTCAAATGTATGTGTACTCATACACCAAATCCCAGATCTGGGAGTTAATTTCTCTTTGCGAAAAAAATTCCGGAATTCGTCAAAAATTTCAAAAATTGCGCTTTTTAGGCATTGATATCTCTGGTGGGGAACGAGATAAAAATCTGAAATTTCGGCCTATGATAGTATTGTGTAGTAGCTTTTTGTACAAAAACTTTCAAGAAGGAGATTTGACTACAAGCTGAGATATGACATGCACAATATGGGAAAACAATACTGTCAAACTATAGTAAACCTACTATGTAATTGTCCAACAAGACTGTCAACATTGCACAATTTTTTCTACAAATAGTTCAGAAGTGTGTCTACTCATACACCAAGTCCCATATCTGGGAAATGATTTCTCTCTTCGAAAAAAATTCCGAAATTCGTCGAAAATTTCAAAAATCGCACTTTTTAGGCTTTGATATCTCTGGTGGAGCACGAGATAAAAATCTGAAATTCTGGCCTGTGATAGTATTGTGTAGTAGTATTATGTACAAAAAATTTCAAGAAGGAGATTTGACTACAAGCTGAGATACGGTGATAAAAAAAATGTTAAAAAATGCTATTACGAGTACATTAGGAGAAATGAGATTAGTCTCTTTTATTACAATATTTACACAGAAAATATCCTTTGTTGAAAACAGTTAAATAATAAACATTTAATTTACAAAATACTATATATGCTCAACAAAGAGCTTAACAATATTTACGAGAGATGTTATGAGTTCGACCAGTTACTGTTATCAGTCCATGAGGCTGTTCTTTCTAAAAATTTTATTTGAAGCCCCCCAAGTCTTATCATCCCTTGTTAACTTGAATGAAATTCTCTAGGTTTAATAATTGAAGCCATGTCAACTCGATCAGTTGTAATCCATTGTCTGTAATTTACTTTTCCTGAAATGTGTTCCGAGTAAAATTATTGCAATAGCATTTCTAGTAGATTTGTTCATCTGTACAAATAGTGTATTAGCTTAGCATACATTCTGAATTGTTCATATCACACAGAAGCATTTGAAAAAGATATTTGTAATTAACATTTAACTTTATACCATAAATAATTAATTTAAAATTTTGGAGGTATGAACAATTACATAGTAAGTTACAATAATTTGGCAGTATTGTTTTCACATATTGTCCATGTCATATCTCAGCTTGTAGTCAAATCTCCTTCTTGAAATTTTTTGTACATAACACTACTACACAATACTATCAAAGGCCAGAATTTCAGATTTTTATCTCGTGCTCCACCAGAGATATCAAAGCCTAAAAAGTGCGATTTTTGAAATTTTCGACGAATTTCGGAATTTTTTCCACAAAGAGAAATCATTTCCCAGATCTGGGACTTGGTGTATGAGTACACATACTTTTGTCCTATTTGTAGAAAAAATTGTGTAAGGTTGACAGTTTCCCTTGCATGAAAATTTTCCTCTTGCAAACGGGTAGATTTTGGAAAAAATCGTACATTTTGTGCTAAAATTCACCTGTAAAAATTTACTTTTTAAATTTTTTCTTCCACTGTATATTTAGCCTATTTTATTCTGAACAAAATGCTGCAAACCCCATTTCATTTGGGAAAATAGAAGACGAGATATTTACAATTTTATGTATCCTAGTTTCTGCGAAAATCACTGCACACGATGAAACAAAGATGGCCGCCATGCAGAAACAAAAAATAGTAGAATTAAAATAACGGTCATTTTGAACTTCCATCATGTTAGGGTTGTTGTACAAAAAATTTCAGATTTTTTAAAAATAGTCGAGCGACCAGTGCTGTACCCCTTGAAATGGATTGACCCAATATATATATATATATATATATATATATATATATATATATATGTGCAAATTGCAGGATTTTTGGAAAATTTTAATTATTTTTACGTACATTTCAACTCATAAAAGTAACTGTATAATTTGTTGCTACTTGAAAAACATAAAAAATTGTAAATGTAGAAAAATGCCTAAATTTACGGTAATTGGTGTATTATTGTAATTCACACTTGATTATATATACAGGGACAAGTGTGTAAATTCTTAAAATCACCCATGTGTCATAAAAATTATATCTCCTAAAAAAATACCTGTTTTAATGTGTATTTTACTTATGACATTAAGTGTGTAAGTTGTAATCAGTTTATATATTCAGACAAGTGTGTATATGATACCCGCATTTACTCTAATTGGTGTGTACAAAGTTAATATTAAAGCAGACGTTCAAAAATAAATGGAAGGCTTATACATAATTCAGGGCTGCACTTTTAGGTAGATTTCGTATGAAATAATACCTATTGCATTCCCACCAGTTTATCTATCTATCTATCTAACTATCTATCTATCTATCTATATGTATATATATATATATATGCATATATATATATATATATATATATATATATGTATATATATACATATATATGTGTGTATATATATATATATATATCACTTTTTTACGGACACGATAACTTCTATAATTCTTCACCAATCTCCACCAAACTGGTACCTAAAATCAAAGGGGATAGAATCTCGGCTAAGTTCGTTAATGGGTAAAATCAGACCAAGGGGGTCGAAATAAGGGGCGTTTTTGTAAAAACAGAAAAAAAACCATAACTTCTTAATGAAAATATATATCGAATCGGTTTAAAGTTTTTAGTACTTCTAAATTATGTTTGATAAAGTTAAAAATGGGCTCAAGGGGTGAAACAAATAGGGTTTTTGGAAGGAAAAAAAATCATAACTTTGTCAATTCTCGAGATATGAAATCCATCTAATTTTTTTATAAATTTACTTAAAATTATCTAAAAGCTTTGTATTTGCAAGTTTCTGATAGGACTAACTCTTACCAATTAATAAAAAAAAAACAAAAAAATTAAAAACAAAAATAAAAAGGGGTTT
Organism: Maratus speculifer; assembly: GCA_964019185.1. NCBI lineage: Eukaryota > Metazoa > Arthropoda > Arachnida > Araneae > Salticidae > Maratus > Maratus speculifer. The sequence goes on along the minus strand of OZ025297.1, from coordinate 17,573,656 downwards.
GGAAAAAGAAAAAAATCCATAACTTTGTAAATTCTTAAACTATCAAATCCAATTAAATTTATTTTACATAGTCTCAATAATATCTACAACTTTTATACTGACAAGTTTTTCAGAGGACCAATTCGTATAGCAAAAATAAATTTAAAAAAATTGGAGTTGGAGAAAAAACTTCTAATTCAAACTGCTTACATTCTGAATCTTTTTTTTTACTTATATTTTTATTTTAAACCCATCCAAATGGCAAATCCTTTTACTTAGGAACTATGTAATGTGAAACATTGACCAGTTTCAGACAAAATATATTTCAAAAAACGCTGCCAAAAAGGATATTTTCAACAGAATTTCCCGAAGTGACCATGATAGGAAATTCGAAGACGTATTCAAATAACAAATTGCGTTTTTTCTGACTCATTTTTAAATCTATTTTTACTCTCAAACGCATCCAATTTACAAGTCCTCTTATTTTGGAACTGTATAATGTGACGCATTGGTAAATTTTTTGATAAAGACAGAATATATTTCAAAAAAGGCTGCCAAAAAGGGTATTTTGAACACAATTTCGAGAAGTTATCGTGTTTGAAAATTTGAGGAAGCATTGAAATAACAAATTGCGTTTTTTCTGACTCTTTTTTAAATTCAGCTTTGCTCTCAAACGCATCCAACTGACAGGTTCTCTTATATAGGAGCTGTATAATGTCCCATATTGGTGAGTTTTTTTTTAATAAAAGCTTAATATATTGTTAAAAATGGTGTCAGAGTGGGCACTTCGCGCAAAATTTCCCGAAGTTATCATGATTAAGAATCTAGGTTGTATTCAAAATTGGCTATTTTATAACTCATTTTAAAATTAAATTTTGCTCTCAAACGCATTCAATTGACAGTCTTTTGTTATTTAGGAACTATATAATGTGCGTATTATTCGATTTTTTTAATAAAGTCGGAGTTACTTCAAAATATGTTGTCAAAAGAGGCATTTGATTTGAATTTAGCTTAAGATGATTCTGATAAAACCAATCCTTACAGAAAAATGAAATTAAAAATGTTTCAAAAGGGGACAAATAAAGTTGTTCAACTGGGTTTATTTGTAATCAAATTTATTTTTTGTTGTTGAAATGAGCACTCTTCGAAATCTACCTCCGCCTATAGAACAAGACGACAGGGATGATTTTTTAGTCAATTTCATTGCACAAATAACATTCTGCCATCCCATTGCTACAAAAGCCTTTTTAAAAATAAAGACCTAAAATAAGTACTTGTTTTTTATTATTGTAAGACACATTGCCCCTGCCTTTAACTTTGATGAAGCATAACCCATTAGTAGTTTTGAAGTATCTTAAAATGAACGTGTGATAATATAAATGGCGTGTTACACATACTGCGACGAATTTATACATTTTCATCCAACGAATAAATATTAGAACATCTGAAAAAAACTAAGAATTTAGATTTTTTTAGTGTTGTTCCTTTCACGCTAGCGTACACGAAACTAATAGTTTTTTCATTGGCAATTTTTCATTGATGCAGATTTCAGCTTTTCATTATAGCGAGTGATATTATTTCTGCCGCATGAGAAAGTGGTCAGAAAAGAAACATTTGCGAAATAATGTAATGCAGAATAACTATCCGTGAAAAGAAATTTTTACTTATTCAAGAAAATTCATTTTTTCCGATGAAAAGAAAATCTCGTAAGAAGTCAATTTTCTCGTTTTAAAAATGATTTTTGTTCTACAGATCGTAAAACGATTATTTTTAATTTTTAACAACGATTAAACAAATAAATATGTATCAAACATGCACTGTCTTAACATTCAAATTGCTAAAATTATGGTTGTCATATTAACATGCTAATGTGACATGCCTTTGACTGATATATATATGTATACCGGGTGTCCCAAAAATGACTGATGGATTTTAAAATTCAATAACTTGCAAACGGTGACAGCTATTTAAAAAAAAAATTTAACCCAGGAGGGTTATGTATAATGTCAGGAGTTTTTTCACCGTAATTTTTTATTTTAGTACGCATCTCAAACAATAGGGGGCGCTGACGGCGATTGAAGGCCAGGTGATCAGTGCTGAATGAAGCGTCGACCTCGACCTGGCTTTCAATCGCCTTCAGCGCCACCTATTGTTTGATATGCGAACTAAAAAAAAAAAAAAAACTCCTGACATTGTACATAATCCTGCTGCAAAAATTTTTTAAATAGCTGTCACCGTTTGCAAGTTATTGAATTTTTTTGGGACACCCGGTATATATATATATATATATATATATATATATATGTGTGTGTGTGTGTGTGTGTGTATATTTCCTTTTAAAATATCAATTTTGAAAAAAAAAAAAAAAAAGAATAGCTAAAGCGTAATTGCTCGTTTATATAGATATACACAAATCCGTTTCTATTTCGTTTATCCAAATCTTTTAGAAGAAAATAGAAAATTGAAGAATGAGAGAAAAACTTCAAGAAAATGTATGTATTTTTGAGTTTTTCCAAGATATTTCCATACAAAGAACTAGAAAGTATACGTATTAAAAACAAAGTATATTTATTTTGTTTTTTGAGTTTAAAGTAGTATATAAAAGCTTTTTAAAAACTTTATAGAAATGAAGTAGTTTAAAAATACTATTAAAGAAAATGCTTTATATTAAACATAAAAAAGATGGATTTTACTTATATGAATGTAATTCATATCTTTTGCAAAATAAACATAGTATTAATTTTACTTAAAATAAAATAGTACTTATGAATACAAAAGTAATGGTTTCCATATTTTAAAAATGTTTAATGTGCTGTTCATTGTTTATTTATTTATATATTTGTTTATTTTAGTCTGTTTATTGTTATTCCTGTGATTTTTCACTATACTGTTTTTCTTAAACAAATGTATTAGATTTTGTTATATACCACCTATACCATTTATTTAATAAAACAAATTCATTACAATAGAAAGAATGGAATCTATAAAAAATAAATGTGCTAATAAGTTAATCGAAGAAAGTAGTTTGGAATGTCTTTGTACTACTACAAAGCGTTATTGTAATGAACTCATACAAATTATTTCTTCATTATCTTTATTCAATATTCCAAATATAACTCCTTCAAATTTTAGTTACTGACAAAGAAAAAATATACTATTAGCTACTACCCGAAAAAAATATAGACATTTGTTCTTGTTGGAAAATTTTCTAACTTTAACAAATAAACTTACTGTTGGAATAAGTGAATTTCTCAGTAAAGATTAAAGGAATTCTTTGTGACTAAATAACTGATTGAAACATAAAACACTACTTCCGTTGAGAATTAATTTGTTACCGAAATAAATGATAGAATTTTTTCATTAAAGGTTCCGATGTTCCAACGAATTTGAATAAGTGCATCTTAGTTTAATAGAAGACTTATTGAGAAGAATCTTCAAGGCTATAGAAAATAAAAAGTTTTAATATACCATATACAATTCTCCAAAATAGTTATCAGTTATATCAAATAGATAATAAACTTTTCACTATTACAACATTATACAAACTTTAACGTTAACTTTAATTGATTTATAACATATGTTTCTAAATCTTCTATACCTATACCCAGTCCTCCGTTTAATACCTGTAGGTATGAAAAACACAATGGTAAACCTATGAGTTAAACGCTTAATCGAGTTTTCAGGTGTTTTCCACAAGGAAATAGATTGCCAGATCGATTGATTTTTATATGAGAAGAGAGTTTTAACGAATTCTGAAACATAAGCCGCGACGTCTGTGCTGCCACCTGCCGGATTTAAACTTTAGCTTTTTTTCATAATTTGTGTTTCTACATATTCTATATCTATATTCAGTCCTTCGTGTTCTTGTGCGCTGAAAAACAGAGTGATACAACTACGAGGAAATCACTAAATCAAGTTTTTAAAGATTTGCCATCAGTATATACAGTCCCTGGCCAAATTATTAGACGCACTCCCTTTTCCTTGTGTCGAATCATATTACTAGCTTCATAGAAATATTACTGTGTGAATAACTGCAATTAATTATGTTCATCATTTGTAGGATTATAATAAGTAAAAAACATGTCTGTCGACAGCGTTAGAGAAAAGTGGACTGCTTTTATTTCACCATAGGTTTTTATTGATTATTGCCAGGGGGCAAACATTTATATGAGCTTTTGATTTGAGAGCGAGGGCGCTCGATACAGACGTGTTGTTCGAGGGACAACGAAGCTCAACTGAGCGTTACATCATTTATCAGCTAGGTGGCGCTGATCTTATAATCAAACTTCGGGAGCGCACATACCGGCCCCCATTGAAGTATTCTGATAGTTCAATGATACACAACAATTAAATATACAATAACATACAGATACTTTTACAAATTAATGGTTACACATAAAGCACTTAATATAAATACAATAATAAGAAATAATAAATTCAATAGAAATAGGTTAAGCTTAATTAATATTTTCGTTAATTAGAATTGGTAGAACACAAATATTAGAGATACTTCTTTTGTAAGTTCCGGATGGAGTCCGGACTATTACAACCCTAACATTGTCATCATTTCCCTTGATGATTTCTGAAATACGACCTACTATCCATTTACAAACTGGTAGGTCTTCATCCTTTACCAGAACCATCATACCTGGTGCAACATTTTGTTTTTTAAAGAGCCATTTGGATCTCTGCTGCAAATGACTTAAATAAGAATTGGACCAATTTTTCCAAATTAGTTGCACGATTTTTTGAGTTTTCTGCCATCGGTCGAGCAAGTTTTCTCTCACATTAATCAAGTTTGGCTCAGGAAGAGCATTAATTGGTCTACCAATCAAGAAATGTCCTGGGGTCAAAACTTCATAGTCTTTTAATTCAGAAGATAATGGGGAAAGAGGGCGCGAATTTAGAATACCTTCGATTTGAGTGGTAATAGTTAAAAATTCTTCAATGGTTAATTTCGTAACACCAATAGTTCTTTTTAAGTGGTATTTGAACTGTCCGACGCCTCTCTCCCAGAGTCCTCCAAAATTTGGGGAACGAGGGGGAAGAAATTTCCAGAGAACTTGCTCGGATGACAGAAAATTTGATACATCATCATTGTTTTTATTTATAGAATTTAATAATCTCTTTAGTTCTGCACATGTTCCAACAAAGTTGGATGCATTGTCACAAAACATAGTATTACTTTTGCCTCTGCGAGCAAAAAATCTTTTAAGTGTTGCAATTAATGCAGCAGAAGTTAAGTCAGAAAGTAGTTCTAAATGCACTGCTTTTGTAACCATGCATATGAAAATGGCCACATAAACTTTATTAAATATCCCTTTTCTCTGGTTGCGATATTTAATAAAAAATGGACCGCATAGGTCAAGACCTGCATTGGAAAACGGTGGCTCTTGTATTACTCTCTCAGGGGGTAAATTACCCATTATTTGGCTTACAATTGAAGGTTTTATTTTGAAACATTAAACACACTCGTGTACTGTGTGTCACAACTTGACGAGCAATGTTTCTTCCATTAATGGGCCAAAATAATTGTCTTATACTATTTAATAGCCCTTGAGGACCAACATGCAAGTCTCTCTTATGATAGTAAAGAAAGATAATTTTAGTCAATTTATTGCTTGGGGGTAAAATGATTTGGTGAGATCGGTCATAGCTTAAATTTGAGTTGGTCAAACGACCACCCACTCTTAATAGATCATCTTTGTCTAAGAAGGGATCTAAAAATCTCAACTTACTTTTTACAGGGACAGACATGCCCTTTTTCAATGCCGAAATTTCTGATCAAAAATACTCACCTTGAGCTCTCTTAATTAAGAAACTTCTAGAAACTCTTAGTTCATCTAGAGTTAAGGAACCCTTAAGTTTTTCCTGATTTTTGCAGTTGTGGACAAACCTGAAAATAAATGCTAACACTCATTAATTTAATATAACTATTTGAAATGGTAAGAAACGAGTTCAAAAATTCATAATTTATAATTGAAGTGAGAACCGGAACTGACTTTAGTTCCTTTAAAAAATGTTCGTCTTTGTTATGAGAGTCCTTTTGTGGACAAAATTTTACAATGTCTTGTTTCAGGAAATCGGGTACTTCAAACCACAGTTTATTTGTAGCAAGCGATTTTGCATCTTGACCTCGGGATAACACATCCGCTGGATTTAGTTTTGACGGCACATATCTCCACTCATAGTTTTTGGTAAGTTCTTGAATCTTAGAAACTCGGTTTGCAACGAAAGTTTTTAGAAGATGTGGGGACATGTTTATCTATGCTAGGGAAATCGTAGAGTCCGACCAAAGTATGACTTTGTCGATTTGAAGTTTCATGGCTCTAATTACCTTTTGAGCAAGTTGAAACAACAATAGACAGGCTGAAAGTTCAAGCCTCGGTATGCTGACAGTTTTAATAGGGGCAACTTTACTTTTGCTACAAATGAGGTGGCAAACAGGCGAATTTGAGTCAGTGTTCGTTTGAAGATAAAGGGAAGCTCCGAATGCTTTCTCACTCGCGTCAGCAAACCCATGTAAGAGGATAGTTGATGCATCTTTAATAAGAATACATCTGGGTATTTTTATCGTTTCTATAAGAACTAGTGAATTGAGGAAATTGTCCCACTCTTGAGCAACATGAAGTGGAATTTTATCATTCCAGTCGCACTTTAGCAACCATAGTTGTTGCATGAAGATTTTTGCACGGCAAATTACAGGACCGAGCAAGCCAAGGGGGTCAAAGAGTCTTGCAATTTGACTTAGAATTTCGCGTTTTGAATAGTCAGAACTTTTGTTGACGATAACTTTAAAGTTAAATGTATCACTAGTGCAGTCCCACAGTATTCCGAGAGTTTTTGTTGAAGTTTCTTCGGCATTTTGATTAAAGGGAAATGTTTGATAATCAGGATTTATGTCTTCAATAACATAAGAACGCCATTTATGCAAGGCTATCTGACCCTTTTTGAAGATGTCTGTTAATTGTTCTTTAATTTCAAAAAATTCGGAAATGTCTGATGCACCTGACAGGCAATCGTCCATGTACATATCGTTCTTTACAACTTCGGCAGCTAATGGGAAATTGTTGGCTTCATCTACGGCTAACTGTTGGAGCACTCTAGTGGCAAGGTATGGACTGCTTGCACAACCGTAGGTGACCGTTTTCAGAGTTTAGATTTTATCAGGTTCCTCCCTCCCTTCTCTCCACAATATTTTTTGGTATCTAGTATGCGACGGATTTACTTCTATTTGTCGAAACATTTTATTTACATCAACTGTAAATGCGAAAATATGTTTTCTAAAACGAATCATAATTGAAAAAAGATCATCCTGTATTATCCCTCCTTTAAACAATAAGTCGTTTAAAGACTTCCCATTAGTAGTTTTACAACTCCCATCAAAAACAACCCTCAGTTTAGTTGTAGTACTTGATGGTCGCAAAACACCGTGATGAGGGAAAAAATATCCTTTATCAGGATTTATGTCATCGGAATTTTCTTCCATGTGTCCTAAAGTAGTGTATTCTTTTAGAAATTCTGAGTATAATTCCTTTATTTTGGGATCCCGGTCTAAACGGTTCCATAACTGATTTAATCTTTTAGCGGCAATTTGTTTTGAATCTCCCAGAGAATTATTTAACATTTGAATCTTAAAGGGTAATTCAACTACATATCTGCCGTCCGGTTTCCGATAGTCGATAGTGAGTCTTTAAAAAATGTTCATTACAGTAATTTAACTCCTCACTAACTAAGGGTTTTAATTCACTTACTTGCTCCATTTCCCAAAAGGAACTTATTTCTTTTTCCAAATTTTTATAATCTGTTACTAAAAAACAAGAATCAGAATAGTCCCTTAAATTTGAGATAGAATTGCATACAGTTCCTGATATAACGTGACCGAAAAACGTTTCTACTAACATTAATTGGGAATCATCAATTTTAATTTTTTTAGACCCTATTAATTCATAGAATAACTGCGCTCCAATCAATGCATGTACGCGTTTCGGCTTATTCCAATTATTATCCGCTAATTCTATGTTCGACGGCAATTTTAATTTTGACGTATTTATATATTTGGGTGGTAGATTAGCGATTTTAGGAACAACTAACATATCTAATTGATAAGATTTAGTTTTGTTTTCATTCGTTAATTCCGTACTAACAAATGATTTAGCGTTTAAACATAGATCATTAAGGCCGGAAATGGAAATATGAGTTTTTTGTTTACGCAATCCTAATAGATTTGCAGCATAAGAAGTCAATAAATGCGAACTCGAACAACTGTCTAATGCAGCAATTAAAGGTTGAAATTCCCCAGAACCGTCCTTCAAATATATCTCAGCTGTGTTTAAAATTACACAAGATTTATTTATTTCATTTTCCTTCGCGAAAAATTTTTGATTATCAGGAGAAAGGGAGGGGGGTGAATCCACCTGGCGCCTATCTGTCTGGTCTTCAACTATGAATTGCCTTCTGATTTTATTATTTTCATTTAATGGATGAAGTAATGAATTATGCTCTTTGCTGTTACAAGAAAGGCATTTATTTTTAGATAAACAAGGGTTAGGTAAATGGCAGTTTAAGCAAGATTGGCATAAATTGTTATTTTTAACAACTTCTGATCTCTTTATCACGTTCATTTGTTTAAATTTCTCACATCTATATAATGAATGTGAATCTTTACATCCTAAAATACACTCTTTTCGCTGTTTTGATTTTGTTAAAAAGGATTTTTTCATGTTTGGCTTAGTGCCAGATTTCCAGTTATTACAAGGAGACTTTTTTTGTTCCTTTGAAATAGCAGTATTTTGAAGAATACTTCTTTCTTCCAAAAAGCTTCAAAAGCTAGCTAATTTAGGAATTTCGTTTTTATTTAATTTCATTTCGAACGATTTTTTTATTTCAGAATCCAGTCTTTGAAACAAGATATGCATTATTAAAGCATCTGACAGCTCATTAGATTCAAATTCAAGTAATTTTAATGCACGCAAATTACATTTTGTATTATCAATTAATTGCATTAAATGATTAGGAGAATCGGGTACTTTTGAAAAATTAAGTAGTTTAATAATATGGCAATCAATGACAGCTCTTTTATTTTCATATCTTTCTTCTAAAGATTGCCAAAGCGATTCGTATGTATCTTGAGCTGACTCAAGCCTTTTGGCTTCACCTTTTAAACAGCCCTTTAAGTAGCATAACTGCTGAGTTGAATTTAAATTCTTATTATTTCCGATAATAGACATAAATTGTGTCTTAAAGTTTTGAAATTCATCATATTTTCCATAAAAATTGGGTAGAGGTAAGTCTGGAATTTTAAAGCTATTACTAACAGTAGGATATTCTTTGTTGACATTAACACATTCATATTTAGAAAGAATAATGTTAAGTTTTACCTCTGAATCTTCCAGTTCATCCTCTAGCTCCGTTGCTAGTTCCAAAGAATCAGTTATGTCGACATCTTCCGGAAGAGTTGTATACGATACTATCAAATTACGTAATGAGTTTTAATTTCCAAAATAGAAGCCCTTTTGCTTTCTAAACGGAGTCGTTCTTCTTGCTGTTCTTCTTGCGATCCTTTTAGATGAATGCATTCATAATCATTAACGAATTTCGTAATTTTATTTACTTTTATTTTCAATACGCCGCGTTGGCGATTTAAAGTAGTTAACGTGGTCATTTTTTAATTAGCTGTCCTCCGGTCGCCTAGGACCATATGTCGACAGCGTTAGAGAAAAGTGGACTGTTTTTATTTCACCATAGGTTTTTATTGATTATTGCCAGGGGGCAAACATTTATATGAGCTTTTGATTTTAGAGCGAGGGCGCTCGATACAGACGTGTTGTTCGAGGGACAACGAAGCTCAACTGAGCGTTACATCATTTATCAGCTAGGTGGCGCTGATCTCTTAATCAAACTTCGGGAGCGCACAATGTCTATGACTTTAAAACTCTTTCTTTTTACAAATTAAAAATGACTGAAATTGCAAAATTTATAACTTGAAGCTAAAAAAAAAATATCAATATTTTTGGAGCCTCTTTTGGTGGCTATCAGTGCCTCTATTCATCGCGACATGCTGTTAATACAAGATTGAGAGTTGATAATTGAAGAGTTTTTTTGTATGCGTGGGTGACGATTCCAGATATGGATAATATTTTCTGTTAGCTGGGTTTTGTTTGTTATGACTTCTTAGTTAATTCTCCAGACCAATATAAAGAGGTTTTCAAAATCGGTTTATTCTAAGCTAAAATGATGGTTTCGAAATGAAGAATCATTTGTATTTTTGCAAGGTAAAGATTTTTGTTACATAGCACGATCCGTCAAGTTCTACTTTCAATAAAAAAATATCCCTGTGTTGAACTGCTCCCGGTATTTCATCAGACATGAATACCACTGAAAATGTTTGGGAGCTAATGAAGAAAAAACTGGACAAAGAGCTCATAACGAGCAAAACACAGCTCATAGAAAAACGTATCCTTGTCTGGAAACATCACTCACACATGCAAGAAATATTTCAATTTTGTACTAACAGCATGCCATGAAGAATAGAGGCACTGATTGCCACCAAAGGAGTTTCCAAAAAATATTGCCATTTTTTTTTTAATTTCATGTTTTACAATTTTAGCAATTGTTAATTTAATTTACAAAAATAAATAATTTTTAAGTCATTGGCATGCTTTTAATTTATTATAATCCTACAGATGATGTATATAATCAATTGCAACTATTGGCATAGATGAAACTTGTAATATGATTCGACACAAGAAAATATGAGTGCGTCAAATAATTTGGCCAGGGACTGTATATTGGCAGACCGTTTGCTTTTTATATGAGAATCGAACTTTAACTAATACTAGAACTTCAACCTGTTAATTCTGTAAGGTGATTGTTTGTGCAGCCACCTCCCGATCTAACAAGTTTGATGATATATTTTCTAATTTTCTGTAATTGGATTTTCAAATAAAAGTGCCGTAAAATAAAAATAAAAAAACAATATTAAAAACACGATGTTTCATCTAAATTTTGGATATTATTAAGGGATTTTCACATAAAACCTTTTTTTTTCAGCAAAAACGCATTGAACAATGCCCGTGAATATGCTGTGTACCCAATTAATGAAGATCACATAATAGTTTTCGAAATCACCGCACATATTGTAACAAACAAACAAACGAATAGCAAAATCTGTACACGAAATATAAATTAATTAAAAAATAAGTTGGAGTAATGTATATTTTTTATGAAATATCCGGTTCAACGAAAACGGTTAATGAGTGTTTCATAAACAGGAAAAAAATATTATTTAATTAGCATCAGATATTGACGTTTAAAAAAAGTTTTAAAAGTTTTTTCAGTTGAAGTATTTTCTAGAAGAATCGTTCACATTTTATAAACTTTAAGAAACTTAAAATGTTCGAGGATAAATACACTTTGAAAATTATTTTTCAATATACGAGATTCCCTTTCGTTATTTTAATAGATATGCAGGGTGATTCATAATGATTGAATCAATAGGCTATTTTCTACAATTTTTTCTCTTGATGTATAATTTAAGTTGCAAGGTATCACAAAATTGATGAAATAAAGTGCAACTCTACGGCGGATCTATTCAGAAAGTACGAAAACTAAAATTTTTATATGGCCCCTCAATTATTAAATTTCCAATTAGTATAAATTTCCCTTTCCATTCCTGAATTAAACTCTAAAAAATCAATTTTTATTTTTTTTTCTTCTTTTTTTATGACGTTAACCATAAATTTTGCAAACAAAATCACATTTCCGTATTTTTTAAAAAAAACTTCATTAACTATTCATTTTTTAATTAGATAATTTGAAATCGTTATAACTGGAAAAATGCCTTGTCAAATGTAATTTTTTATTCATTTATTTAAAGAGTAAAACATGCTTTTAACTTTAGAAGTTTCTAAAGTATTAGAATTTTTTGAAGATTTGATCTTGGAAAAAAATTTTAAGGGCTTTTTTTAAATACATATATGTATAGATGAGTAAGTATCTCTTTCCTGTAGCTTCCACTTCTGCTTCATATTAACTTATATCAAAGGACTGTCTTTTAAATATAACGCTTTTTTTATCATGTCGATTCAGGATTTTTTTTTTTCATAGTTTTAGACCTCACAATTTATTTCAGTTTTCTCATTTTTTCAGCGAAGCCGTAAAAAAAAAAAAAAAAAAAAAAAAAAAAAAAAAAAAAAAAAAAGTCTGTAATCTAATGCCGGGCTGAGCCGAAATCATTTTTTAAGGCTCGGAGGCTGCGACCTACCATTTTTTACATTGAATCGGGACTAGCTTCTTTATTGTAGATTTTAAAATTTCATCTGTTAGCATATTTTAATATGAAGAATTTAAAGTTTTTGGAAGGCTGGAATAAAATTAAACCCGATCTCCACCGCATATATGCGTTACATTAAATACAATGAGAATATAACATTGAGAAGCTAAATAAAAACTCTTTCTTACCAAATAACATTAATTTAATAAATACTAGATTAACCATATAGTTAAATAAAAAAGAAGAATTTTAACATTTAATATATTTAATGGTAAATGGGGGCTTAATAATGAAAGCAGTATTAAATTCAGTTACTTTTCTGCGCAGGGTTTTTTGTGGTTTCTGAAAAGACATTGGGCAGTTTTTTTTTGGGGGGGGGGGGATAATTTTGTTGCTAAGAATAGAAATAAGACTATATAACGACATGAATCATGTATAAAATTGAATAAGAATCTCACACGGATATTGATTTTTATCAAAAATATTACTTAACTAATTAAAAATACAAATTTATTAAAGCATTTTTATATAACGCCGACATTTTAACTTTAGATTTACGTGAATCCGCAGTAGTGCGCAGTTTACCGGTTAAGGGGACAAGGGACCTTTGAAATCATTTTTTTTAATATTTTTAAAATTGCACTTTAAATATTATTTAAGGGTACATTATTGCATTATATCATATATTTATCACAAAAAATGTAAAAAAAAAAATTTTTTGAAAAAAAATAGGCTGTTTTTTTGTAATATTTTAGATTTAACGAAAAATTTTCAAAATGCTCCATGCGCATTATTTTTTTTTCTGGATGCTTTGAAATTTTTTATAGTGGTTTTTTGAAAATAAAAATAATTGTAAAAGTTATAGGTAGTTAATTGTAAAAATACGTTCAAAAATGCTCAAAATTTCAGAAAAATTGAGAAAATATTTTTTTCTTACCTTTATATTCAGATATATAAAATTCAATGCACATTTTTATTTATATATATAAATCAAACTTGTATAAATATTATTGGAGATTTTTATTGATATGGAATGCGCATGGAACATTTTGAAAAATTACCGTTAAAAAAAAAAATATTACGAAAATTTCCCCATTTTTTTCAAAAAAATTTTTTTTTACATTATTTGTGATAAATATATGCTATAGTGCACAAAATATATCCTTTGAATAATATTTAAAGTGCAATTTTAAAAATATAAAAAATAAAGGATTTCAAAGGTCGCTTGTCCCCTTAAAAAGTATTTACAAGACTTCTATAACGGTAATAACAAAAATATTTAACATAACTCTAGTTAACATAATAACATAACTCTAGTTATTATAAAATTTCACATAATAAAAATATTACATTAAAAAATCTTAAATGTTTCTTAGTTAAGCGTGACATTTTAAGCAAAGATAAGCTCAGAGCGTTATATTCTGTTAAAGCTCATCCTCCCCTCCTTTTCTTTCACTTTGCACAAAATATTGAATATTTTCTCATGTATAATATGCATACATAGAAATATAAATGCTGATTTAGAAAGACTTAGTTAAAACTGTGCAATGTTTCTAATAATTCTATTTAAGCAGTCCTTTTTAAGAAAAAAGAAGTTCTGGGTCTGATATTCTTTTGACTCCCCCCCCCCCTCGATTTCTTTTTCTTACACTTTTACAAAAAATTGAACAGTTTCTATCGCTTAGAATGCCTTTTGTCAATTTCTAGGGCTGTAGAGTTTGTATTTTTAGAACTGGGCAATCTACATGGGATTATTCCACTTTATTTTATAGTTTTGTTTGCATGCCGTTATTACCCATATAGGTGGGTAATAACGCCAATTAGTATAGGTCAAGAAATCACGCCATTGCATTTTATGTATACATATCTGATAAATCATTTTTTGTATATAGGTAGTTGATGAGTTGCTGTATGAAATCCTACATCTGTTTGAAAAATACAATCATAAAGTAAGACGTGAAAACTCGTAGAACCTTAACATGGCGTTATTACCCCAGTATACCTTATCAACTTCCTCAATATCTTCAAGAGGAACGCAGGATGAGGCCGTTTAGCCCAATAAAATTCTATGTGCAGTCTGGCTCGAAATGAAAAATTAAATCTCAGATCGGTTTCAAAAAGCTATACATTGACATATCCGTTTGGGCAGAATCTTTTACGTGAGTGATTTTACAAAATCAAAAGTTGTAACAATTGCCATGACTTCATGAAGAAAATCTCTAGTTTTCTAAACAATAAAAGTTTCAAAGAAACATAAACAAAATTATTTAAATCGTCTAATTTTCACAAAAATATACTGTTTTTAATCGTAGATATTAATTGTGAAATTTGTTTCGATAAAGTATGAAAGAATTTTTGCTTTTTAAGGCTACATTCTAAATTTCATCCCATGTTCATTGAAATAGCTGAATATCCTATAAAAATATATTTATTTCTTATCCTATAGGATATTCGAAATTTTGATTTATAGGTCTGTTGACGTCATAAGTAATTTTTTTCAAAATATTCACCAAGTTCTATAAATTGCACTTCCCTTTAAAAATTTCATATAATGTCATTTTACCATAGCGATTCTGCACAAAATTGTCACATTTAGTTTAAATTTGGAATGTCATTCAGTAAATATGTCTTTTATTACACAAAAAGTTTAGAATACCGTCTTATTGATTCAATTTTAACTGATTTTCTGTAAATAGAATCATTATCTATAGTTTAAGATTACAATATGCGATTTTAGGATTTAACGGAGGAAAAACTTAATTGGGCGTCTATTATCCTAAATGTAACAAAGAATATTATGCATACTAATTCATTTAAATATATTCATTTAATTTCTTAAATACCGTAGCAATGATTAACTCATGGAATACTGTTTCTGCATTAAAATTTCTGTAGATGAGTTGTTTTATCTATTCTGAGTATCTCTTTTATGTATTGAAGTCAGGAAATGTGTTTTACACAAATATTACCATCTTGCGTAAAATCATCGTTTTTAGTACATTAACCATTAATTAACGAATGTAGGTGCGGTCGAAATATGCTGTATTATGTAGACAATAATGTTATTGCACTAAAAATCTTGCCTTAATTAAAAATAATATTTCATGATTAATTTAGGCAAAAAAATCATTTAATGTTGCAAAATCTGTCTTAAAACTGGTAGAAAAACGGTAATATTTGGAAACAACACATTTAGACTTAAGAGAAACTAACGGATACAACCTGGGACTCTTGATTTACAGAATATAAGTAAATCAATTTTTATACACACATACAAATGTCTCCTATCATGAGATAATTTAGGTCACAAGCGTTTATTCAGATTTAATTTCCCAAAATATGTGCACACACACAGTCGAGAAACGTAAAACTTAACGAACACAGTATTAGGCTTCAATTTGGAATTTCCCCGTAAAAATAAATAAACCATGTTAAACATCAAGAATTTTATGAGATTCCAAGTAGTCGAAAAAAAGAAAAATGAAGTTATGCCGAAATTATAAAAAATTAAACTAACCATTTTTTTTAAATTATACTTGAATGTCTTAAAGAATAGCAATAAAAATTTATTAGAAAATATAATTTTGAAGAAAAACATGAGAAAACTGATATTATATTAAACATCAATTTATTATCAAAATCTTCATTGTTTCCTTGTCTAACTCGAGAAAGCGAATTCATTCAGATGACAATAATTAGATTCTGTAATATGTATCACTGTTTTTTGTGAAAAACTTCCGATCTGACCATGCACAATGAATGTCATCGCTCTTCTGGAAAAAAAAACCCTCTAAAATTTTGTAAAACATTGCGCTTTATAAGTCTGTGATTTCGATTTGTTGTTTTTAAAGTTGAAATATTTTTACGTGTAACGAATTTCAAAACAGCTTCTGTAAAATGCTGCACTTCGGAAAAACATATTTCAGTTTTAAGATTTTTTTTTTTAAATATGTTTTCTTTTATATAAAATTATGTTATTTGCATCCTTTAAATCATTCAATCTTTAGGATCTTAAACGTGATCTATAGAAAATTATGCATAGGACGTCATAATCGCGAAAGGGAATAATGCAGAAACGCAGCAAAAATAAATATTCAAGACGCTAAGCAAAAAAATTCGTGTGTCTGATGATTCATAGTAAGGTTACCTTTGGTAATAACGCCACGTTAAGGTTCTACCAATTTTTACGGCTCAGTTTTAGTTTGTATTTTTCAAACGAATATATGATTTGATACAGCAATTCATTGACTAACTATGTAAAAAAAATAATTTAACATATATGTATTCATAAAATGTAATGGCATGATTTCATGACCAATACTATTTGGCGTTATTACTCACCTATATGGGTAATAACGCCGTGCAAACAAAACTATGAAATAAGATGGAATAATTGCATGTAGATTGCCCAATTCTAAAAATACAAACTCTACAAACTTAGAAATTGACAAACTGCATTCAAAGCTATTAAAAATGTTCAATTTTTTGTGAAAGTGTAAGAAAAATAAAGGTGTGGTGTGCGTGTGTGTGGGGGGATGAGACAAAAGAATATCAGACCGTGAGCTTCTCTTTGCTTAAAAAGGACCGCCTAAATAAAATTATTAGAAACATTGCACAGTTTTAACTGTGTTTATTTGAATCAGTATTTAGGAAGTAGTTCGGCCACTGTATAGAATCAACCGGGGTATTAATGCCAAGGATTGACGTTATTACCCCGTTATAGTTATTGCGCTGTACATTTTAAATTACAAATTATCTTGAGAAGATATCCAAAATCTTTAACAATATTTTGAAAGTACACGAAATGTACTACAAATTTATGTAATCAACAAAGTATTTCCGGATGAAAAAAATAGTATTCACATCTCAAAACGTATCTCGCAAATTTTAGATCAAGTGTTAATTTTAGTTGCTTGTAAAAACAATAAGACCTACAAATGGAACAATTTAACTTGAAACTGTTTTTTGCGATTTATATGACTCAAAACCCTTCTGCGCAGAGCACATGGGTGTCATTTACCAGATTGTTTCATAATTATGCAAAATATTAGCACTTGGCGTTATTACCCCGCCTGGCGTTATTACACCAGACCACCTTATTTGATTTATTTGTTTACAATAGTTCCATATTTTATCAGAAATCATTCATTTGTATTTTTTTTCAAATGTAAGAAAATATCATTTACACACGGATAAATAAATTTACAGTCTTTCAGCGTTCTGATACGATTTAAGTAAAGTGGGGGTCACGCAAATGTCCTTTAAAATACATTTTTGAAAAGAGATAGTGTTAAGTCATATATAAAGTAAGTTTGCAAAAACTTTAGAACATTTAATTGGTGAATATATATGAAATAAAATTGAAATGTACCAAATTTTATAACAGACAATATTTTTCACATATTTTACGCATTTCAATTACATTTTTTTTCCCCAATTTTAAAAGTTAATGAAGTGATTCTGCTGCCACAATTAAAAAATTGTTACTAAAAATTATAAAAAAATTTAATTCTCATAAATAAAATAAATACCGCTTTCAAACAAATTGGATTTAAAAATACATTTTTTTCTCTATACGATGGTGTAAAAATTTTAAATGTGCAATGTTTTGAAGCGTAAAATTTGCAAAACCGAAATTGCATGGGAAAATTATGTCATTGGCAAAATAACGTATGCGGTAAGCATAGATACGTTTAGCTTTTATAATACAGATAATTTTATTTGAACATTTTTTACACGCTTTTATTAGCTTCACCTGTATATATCTATGTAACTGAATCTTTTATCGTTATTTTCACCTACTTTAAGATATTAAACTAAATTGAAACTTTGCACACTTATTGAAAGCCGATGACAATTCAACAATTTGGAAATTTGCCGCTTAAGAGAATCAAAATAAAAACGCCGTATAAACAGATTAAAGTAATTTGAAAAATTAACAGTCACCTAACACACTAAACACATGACAATCGCTAAAACACAACCGAAAACAAACATTTTAAACTTTTTAGTTCGACATGATATAAAAGCATGTGTTTTAGTTTTTAAAACAATTTAGGAATTATTAATTTGATCAAAACAAAAAACAAACTACGATTTTTATTATTTTTTAAATTAAGATTATTGGCTTTACCATCGATTTGAGAATTTAATAATTATAAATTATTATTTCGGATTAATTAACTGAAGGCTTGTTATTTTAAAATAATTTTTAACGGAACTCGTACTTTGATCACACTTATATGTATACTTTTTTTCCATATATTTGACACAATTATTTTTAATTGCATTTCTTCACATTTGTGACGCTAAACACACGAATAACCGGTCATTTATATGGTACCAAATAAAACTATTCTAATTCAAAACCGTAATCATTTAGTATGATAATAAGTATATATAATAAAAAATATATGTAATATAAATTCCCAGAACTAAGTTAAATGAAAATATAATTGTGTTTAAAAATTTATTATTCAATCCTAGCCACAATAATGGAGAACAAAAAGAAAGCAGATCATATTGGAATGACAACCAGGAAATTTAAGAAGCGTTTGTCAGAACACATTGCAGATATCAGGCTTAATCGATGCAATACCGCTCTCTCTAATCTGTACCAGGAACAAGAAGTTATAATAGATTTCAAAAAAGCTAAATTACTAAAGAAAATATCAAATTACCAGAAGGTTAAAATCATGAAATCAATTGAAATTTTATGTCGAGCTAACAATACTTGTAACGACATTTTGTCGTACGATATTCCAAGAATATCGTACAATCTGCTGAAAATAGCTTGAACCCGCCCTTTCTACCGAATTTCGAACATTCCGACTTCTCCCCCCCTTTTTACTTTGTCTTTGGATCAGTCCACTTCGTATAAATAAACTCAGCCTTCGACTTTTACTCTTTTGTTGTTTTAACCCTGATGATGAGCATGACAGGCTCGAAAGTACTAGGTTTTATTAATAAAAAACACCTTTAAGTAATCTGAGTATTTTATTTTGGTTTTATGTATAAATAAGGTCAATTAAAGGATTCGACATATGTGATATGTTATATCATTTTAATCTTAAAATTTATTATGTGAAAAATTTTATAAAACTTGAGTAAAATTGCCGAATGTTTCACGTTAAGTAAAGTTATTGTTATTAATCGTGCGAATAAGCTTAATTTTTCAGAAAATTTATTACATTCCATAAAGAAGAATGCTCTAACTTTGATGAATAAAGTACATCTGCGGAAAATAAATGAGCTCAATGTAAAAGGTTAACCAAGATTTGCGCGACTTAATAATTGTTTGTAACTTAAATGTTTCTTACGAAAATGCAATTGTTAAAACTATTTTAATGAGAGACTTTTCTACTAAAAGTTATAAATGTTTCTCACGAAACTCCAATAAGTTAACTACAGAAGTATATCTAAATATTTCTTAGAGTTACTTTTGCAGGTGAAACAGATATAATGTTGTAAAAATGACTTTGTCCTGAAACAGATGTATTGATAATTTGTTTTTTAAATTGTAGAAGATGCTAATTTTCCTATCTCAATGAATAAAATATTATGCAAACATTAATTTATGACTTATGCAATATAAAACGTAATAAACATTAAAAAAATTAATAATTAAAAGTAATTAATATATTAAAAGTCTTTTAAAAGAGAACCATCAGCAAGTTAATAAATATTAATGGCTAGTTCCATGGGTTTTGTAGTGTAAGTCACATTACCTTATAATTGCTATGCTTGTTTGCCACCGTTATTTTCGAAAAGTCTGCTTGGCCTTATTCAGTTAATGAAAATGTGCCGATAAAATAAATCACATTTTTTCGTACTAAAATACTGGTAGCCAAAAATCGTAGCCTGTGACTTACACTACAAGTACTCATGGAAATAGCCTAATAAAAATTGGAAATGTTCTATCAAATCGCATTTAAACTAAGAAGAATTAGTTTGCCTGAAATATTAGTTAAATAGTAATAGAACGGGATGCAGCAGTACACACAATCATATCAGCGAGTGCATTGCTGAAAATCCAGAATTAGTTAAAACTAGATTCACAGATTAAAACGCAATCTGTCTGCCAAGTCATATCACGGTTAAAAGAATCTTGAACACCCGTTTTTAGTGGTTGTCTGGTATGTTTAACATTGTGCTTTTCTGCTTCCAAGTCTCATTTTTTTCATAAATGTGCGTGCAGCAAAACACAATGGTAAATCTACAATTATACCAAACAAATTTGGTTTTCTTGTAGTTTCCACAAAGATATCACTTTTTTCTGTGTTCTTCACTTTTAACAGAAGATCTATCGGTCAGAAACGATATTTAATTTGCCATATTTAAATTCCTTATTAAAAAGGCAAACATTTGTAATTTTAATATTTTATATTTTATTATATTAGACTTTTTCTGAATATTTTGTGCATTGTTAAGTTACAAATATCTGAATGAAGTTTTATTTTGCGGTCTTATTTCTAACTTAAAAATTAATTCTTGAATGCAAAAGCAAGACTGAATTATCACATCTTTATTGTAAATTGCAATGTATCTTATTTTTCTGTTCTAGCAGGAAAATTTTTTTGATAAAATATTAAATCTATCTTTTAATAGAATACATATTGTAAGCTTGTTTCTAAAATATTTTTCTTATACTTATCAGAAGATTTGCATAAATTCAACTACACTGTAAAAAAAAAAAAAAAAAAAAAAAAAAAAAAAAAAAAATCAAGAGGTTACTAAAAATTTTAGTAAATTTGTATTCCACAGAATTTTTTAGTAACCATTACAAACTTTTTTTTGCAAGCGAAACAAGCATTTCTTTTGTAAACTGAACAAAAGAATTTTTTGTATAACTAGCTTAAAATTTTTTAGTATGAGCCCCCAAGCAAATTTTAGTAATAGCTCCAAAATTATTTTTAATAATCATTACGTGGGCCTGAAGGGCAGGAGTTTCCTTCGAGCTGCATCCAGACTTCTAAAGCGGAAGATTTTCGGCAAAACCGCAATAGATGGCAGCACCAAACATTGACACTGCTCCGACAGTATATTCATAATCCCCTTATTAACGAGTACTTACATACATATATTCGGGGCGTATTTGGCAGTGGTCAGTATCGAACCCGGGACCTTTTAGCCTGGAGTCCGTTACTATAACCACTATGCTATCAAGGCCACGCCAAGTGAGTTTTAGTAATAGCTATTAAAAATATAAAATTATTAATTCTATTCGTTGCTAACTTTTTTCTAGTAATTCTTACAGATTTTTTTGTAACCGACTAAGATTACTAAAAATTTTTTAGTAATTACAAGGATCACTAAAGTTTTTTTAGTAGATCGACACTTTTTTTTTACAGTGTAGGGCTAGAGAGAAGTTAATGCAGGATGCAAAATGTCTTATTACAATTTTCAAATTAATCTGTATGAATAACGTAGCAGACAAATTTTGAAAATTATTAAGATATTCGTTTTATAGCTTTTATCCAATGTACTTAATTGCAAGAATATTCTTTCTTTAAATAACATACACATTGAATTGCTTTGTATTCTGTGGAAAACTTTTCCTTATTTTTTTTATTACAACATCTGATTGCGGCGAATCCCGGCCAGGCATTGATCACTTCAAAGGTTTTACAATTTGGGATCAATAAAATTAGTATTAAGCTTGCTTGGGAACCAAACACCAAGGGTCTCGATTTAGGCTGACCACCTGGCCGAGAAGCACGCTGCATAGAACCATGGGGTCGAGTATCTAGTAAACAGGGATGGACATTTTTGGTGCAGATTATAACTGTTTGTCCTTCATGGATTGTAATGCCACAGAGTTTAGTTTTTAATTTATTACTAACCATTGTAAAGATACATTTTCCATCTGAATTGCATCAGTGCTGTTGTGGCCGAGTGGTTAAGACGCCGCTCTGCTAACCTTGAGGATGTGGGTTCGATTCCCACTGGCTCCATTGCACGCACACTTTGTGTGGAGCTCCTGATTGTATTTCTGTTGTGTTGTAAATTTCCTTGTTCTATCATGTCCTTGTATACTGACGATGATTTATAAGCAAACTTTCATGTTGAGCACACAAGTCGGATGTATGTTATTCAAACAAACAAAACAAATCAGTGCTGTTTGTTTATTGGTTGACACTGGTAGACAACTACTAGATTGGTAGGCACTGGTAGAAACTGGAAGACAGTAGGTGCTGGGTTCGATCCCAATTTCGGCCATGGGACTAATCGTTCGAAGTTTTCCGTGATTTTCTTTGATACTTGGATTTCTTTGCGTAAATAAGGCTTAAGTTTCATTAGAAATACCCTCCACGGAGGGCACCCCCCCATTCAGTGCCATTATCCCGTGTAGATAATTGGCCGACATAAATACAAACAAACAAAGGAAAATGATTTCAGTTTAATAATTCTAACATTTTTCACAATTTCTTGGTCGCACTGTCTTGAAGGTATTTGTAAATTAAGATGAAATTAAAATTTATTTTCTGAGCGAATCAGCTTCGATAATGCCACTTATTTGTGTAATGCCATTGCTGTGAACGCAAAATACATTTGACTATAAAAAGTGATGTGAAAATATAAAAAGAAAATCTGACATTTAATTTTTTATTAGGAAAAAAAATCAGAGCCCATAAATGGGGACTCAGCGATCGAATAGGTTAATATAATAGCATTTATTATAAAAAAATACTGATATAAAAATAATTGAAAGAGTATAAGTATCCTTTAATTATTATCTTTTCATTGAATAGAGTAACCCTGTATTTTTAAATTTTATTCCATAACTTCTTTAATATAAGCCTTTTTGAAAAGCTTTACTCTTAGAAGTGGAGTTTTCGAAATCAATAATCCACCATTTAAAATCTTTTATCGCCTGAGCACTTGATCTACGATGCTTTCATTATTGACCAAAGTGATAGTTAGGCATAAAGGATAACGTATGCGAATATTATAATAATATATTCATGAATGCATATGCTTTAATATTACATACTACGCATCAAAGCATTTTATGGCACTTAATTTCCTGTATTTATTTTACAGAATTTACTTGCTGTATGTTTTCATGAATAATTCATTCAAATAATATGTGTCTTTGACTACAGAAAAAAATAAAAAAATAGTTCCTCTCTTTGAAAATTAAGTTTTTTTTTATTTGATTCATGTCATAGTGGCTCAAAAATATGTTCTGAAAATGACTGATAAATATTCATCACGACGTTATTTTTTTATTAAAAGCAATTTTGTGTTGTGTGAAAAATAACCTGTACGTTTTTTATACAACCTAGTTTAATACATAAGATTAGTAAATAGAATGCAATGTTTCAGATTATAAGATGCAGTTTTCGCTTTATTGGAGTGGCACATACATCCGTTCGGTTAAAAAAATAGAATGATTTCCACAAATCTCCAACGTTTTAATCATTTATATATTAATATAATAACATTTTTTTATCAATGGTCTTATGCCATCATTCCATCGTCAAGATAAAGCCTGCCCAGCTAAAAATAAATTGCACTTTATTGTGAGGAAGTATAGTACTTTTTAGATTCTTCTCACGTTGGCTCTAGATTTTCTATAGTGTGATTTCAGCTAAAAAAGTACTTAAGTTGTTTTGCAGTTAATTTGGTTTTATTTTTCAGTAATTCATTTTAAATGTGTTTTTAGCAATTAACTTTAAAAATACTGTAGTTTTTGTGAATTTATTTTTTAATCATAAATTTTAAAAATATATGACTCTATAACCGTAGACGTACTGCAGTAAATTTGAAGTTATTATCCAACCATTAATTTATAAGTACATATTCTGATATATATGCAGTGTAAGTGTCCGATAAATTCACAAAATTAGAGAAAAATAATTTCAATTTTATTTCAAAATCGAAGTAGGAATTTCTCGGCCCATCCATCTATTTAAATGGCGAAGAATTTATTAGTTCCTATTTTATTTTGTTACTCGTAAATTACAAATTTTACTAAGCTAAATAATCATTATATTTTTATCTAGGTAGGAACCCCTTCTCCTAACGTAAAATATGTTCCTCTATTATTTTAAACTAAGAGAAAATAAAAATATTTCACTAAATTAAAATTTCAAAATCCAGTGAGTGACAGTGACTACCTATGTACCTATCCACAAGGGAAAATTCTTAGCTTCTTAAGTTAAGTTATTCTTGTGATATACCTGTGAAATCTTCTTCAGGATATGTTTTTACAACCCTCTAGAATGCGATTTTTTTCTTTATCAACAGTTGTTTTAGTGCAAGCGAAGCAAGTGCCGAAGTTCCACTATATAAGGAACAGTTTATAACTGGCTGCAATTCGATGTAGTGTCTCGTGTTTTCAGTTGGGAAATGGGAAATACACTTGGAATTAACAACCTGTGGCCCGCGATGGGTTAACGTGTGGTACGAGGATTTCCTCAATTTATCCTTTCCACTGCGG
Organism: Maratus speculifer; assembly: GCA_964019185.1. Classification (NCBI taxonomy): domain Eukaryota; kingdom Metazoa; phylum Arthropoda; class Arachnida; order Araneae; family Salticidae; genus Maratus; species Maratus speculifer. The sequence continues at coordinate 17,548,958 of OZ025297.1, read as the reverse complement.
CAACCGGATATATCCGTTCATTAGGCTGCAGATTTCACTGAAGTTGAAGCTTTATTTAAATTAATATAATTCTGCAAATATAATCCAGTTTTAAGAAATTAAGCTATGATTGATACTTTCAAGGCTTATAAGCATATACGCAACAAAAATATTACACCATGATAGAAAATCCCTCTTTTATTTACATGTAAATTAAACTGCAGCGAACAAAGCATTACAATTTTGACCTTTGTTCAGCGGTCAGGGAGTTCAAGCTTGAAAAAAACTACAATTTTCGTGCATAGATCGCAGGAAAAATTTGTAAATTTCATCAATTTGCTGCGGAAAAATTGAAAATATCACCAAACACTTAGGAATCTTAAATTTTGTTGATCAGGCAAATGAAAATCGTGAATTTCGTTAAAAAAATGACTAAAAATAGCAAATCTTCTCGGTCAAGCATGGAAAAATCTCAATTTTCTATCAACCGCAAGCACAAAATTGCACATTTTTTTGATTCGGCAAGAAAAGATTGCAGTTTTGTTGGTGATGGGTGAAAAAATTGCATTTTTTTTCTCGACTGTGGAAAATACGAACGATATGTCTGTCTGTAGCACGAAAACAAAACGTATTTCATTGAACGCAGAAGAATCTAAAGTATTGTTGATTCGAAAATTTAAAAATGGCAAGTTTTTCGATCGTTCAAGAAAAAATTGCAAATTTTGTCGATCCGTGCATGGAGAAATCGCAAATTTAGTTGATAGCGCATGGAAAATTCGAGAATTTTGTCGATGATGTGGGGAAAAATTAGAAATTTTCAATGGTCGTCACTTTACCGAAAGAAAAATCATCATTTTCATCAATTTGCTGCAGCAAAAAATGAAGATCTCGTCACTCAGTTAAGTATTGCGAATTTCATTTTTCGGACGCGAAAAAGTGCAAACTTCGCAGATTAAGGCCATAAAAAGCGCACTTTTCGTCGATCGGGCATAAAACAATTCCGAGGTATATTGATCAGGCTCAGAAATATAGCGAATTTCTTTGGTCGGATGGTGAAAAATCATAAATTTCTTCGACCAGGCTCGCAAAAATCGCAAATTTTGCTTATCGAGTTCGGGAATTTCGTCGCTCAAGATAAAAAAAAGTTTCGTCGTTCGGCTTTATTAAAAAATCTTAATTTCTTTGTTCGGCTTCGTAAAGATCACAAATTGCATTGATCTGCTTCTTGAAAATTGCGAATCTCGTCCATCGGGAGCTGAGAAATTGCGAATTTTCGTTTGGAAACCGAACGGAGAATCATCGTTTATCGTCGTATTATAAGGTGGAAATTTTCATAAATTAAGTATGACACATTATTAAATTTATACAATCTTAATGGATATTGCAAGATTTCTGAGCTATCTCATATTTGCAGTCAATTAAAATTTCGTAATCGTTCCATGATTATATGCGATAATTAGACCCATTGATTTAAAATTGCCAAAGTCAACAAAGAAAACCTTTAAGAAAATATCTGCCCTATTTAATTTTTATTTACATTCTTGGTAAGTAGTATAATTGCTTAAATCCAAGTTTCACTTATAATTACATGTACAAGGGAAATTCTAAAAAAATAAAGAAAATTAACTTTTAAAACTATATCTTTAAGATGTATAAAGTCCGCTAGGAATTCAAACTCATATGTACTTAACAGTATTCATGCAAAAGTTCAATTTATAGATGAAACATTCTCACATTGAGAGCTACATTTACAAAAAAAAATTCTCCATTCACTCTAAGACAAAATTAAAAGGGATAATTTTAATGCATTTTCTCTATAATGTATCCTATTGATATGCATAAACTTTTTAATTTTTCATCTTAATTAGATATAGATTTTAATTATGAATGAAGTCTTAAAAGTTTTTGAGATTTTAAGAAACTTTCTTTTTTTTACTTTTGCAAGTTGTTTGTAACACTTTAAAAATTTATTTCAGAGTGTTTGATGAATATTAAAAGTAACATCTGACTCTGACATTTAGTTCTTAAAATATCACATCTCATCAAACGTGCATTACTTGTGTTAGAGAAATGCTAATGAAGTAAACATAAAGATTTTTATTAAAGAGCAGCTTCCCAAGGACTTTGATTTCATAATTCAAAATGCATTAATAAACCTTTATAGACGGGATATTGAAAATAGTTTTTTTTTCAAATTTAAATGAAATTTTCTTTAAATAACTAAAGTAAAATTTTCCTAAGTGCATAAATTTGTAAAGGATGCTAGCGTCATAATTTCCTTCAAGAAAAGGAAGTTTCATATAATTAAATATATAAAAAGTTTAATTACAAAGATGATTTAGTATTCAATTTCTCTAGCGTATCAAATGCATATATTTAATTTGTAATACAGTTTATACATTATAACATATTTTCTTTTTATATGAATAAATATAGTATATAATATAGATAAACATAATAAATAAGAGTAGTTTCGGTAAATAGCTTATGATGCATATAAAAGTATGCAACATTATATAAATATTGTTGCTTCTAATTTTAAAAAAACTGGGTATGATAATGGATGCTTTTTTGAAATAAACATAATTTTTCTTCACATTTACTCTTTAAAAATAGATATAACACCTGAAGAAATAGTAATTCCAATAAACTTTATTATTTTTTTTTTGGAGGGGGGGAAGAAGGAGGGGCTTATATGTATATTCCTGACAAAGAAAAAAAATCAAATGTGTTTTTCATCCAATAGAATTCAAATATACAGTTTTCTTTATAAAATCTCTCTCATTTAAAGCGCGAAAACCCAAAAAATACCTTTTTCAGAATGTTTGATACAATTTGATAACAATACCTTTAACAACTAGAATATGTGTAAGTTATTTTAATGTTATTATCTATTGATTAACTTGTAATAGTAAAAAAATAACAGAGAATTAATACGATATATTTATTAAACTATTCATAATTTTTTTATTGTTGTAGGTATATTTTATTAAAATTGTACGCATCTCTAAATTTTCTTAATGCATCGTTCAAAGAATATTTAATCTATTCTTAATTATTTCGCTTTCATTTAGTAGGTTATATGACACTGGCATACGTATCTGCACATGCATACTTAAATCGATGAATTTTCACATGGTATTAAAAAAAAATACTAATTAAAAAGTGGTTGATTTACAAAAGAGAAGCTTTAATAACATTTTCCTTATTTTAGGTTCCTTATGCTCCTACATATTCCTTATGTTCCTTATGCTCCTAAAAATATTTATCCATACCTCGTTCATTTTCGTCCCCCACTCATAAATATTGCAAGTTTAAAAAAACATGTTTTTATATATTTTGACACTTTCTTTTGCCACATTAATTACAATAAACGTCAAAAAATTCAAAAATTCAAGGGTTGACTGAAATTTGAAATATATGATTTTATTGCACTCACAGAACCATATTATTTTTATGGGGAATATAAACATGAAATAAATATTTTCATTCAATAACCAAGTTACAATTTTTAAACATATCAGGAATACATATTCAATTCGTGATTTATAAGATTGTTGACTAAGCGTAGAACTAACAGAGTGAAAAATGTTCGAAGTCGGATATCGAATCCGAATCAGTTGTAATAGGACTCCAAGTGCCCTACTATTTAACTTACGAGAATGATATGTAGCTTAGCATATCTTTCTCACTTATAGCTCACCTCCAAGAGCAGTGACACATCTTGTAAAATTCATTTTGCGTTTCATTCCACTAATAGAATTGTCATAGGAGTGACTTGGAACACAAACAAGTTCATAAGTGTAGCTATGCGGGAAATTACTTTACTCCTCTATATGTCCATTTGTTAAAACAGAAGAATGGCGGATTGTTTGGGGAGGTAAAATTACCAAATCATCCAAAGCTAGCCCTACGTCTTCATTTTAAAGGGTTTTACGCTTTTGTGCACTTTTTCATTCCTGCATACCGAGCTGAGTGCTATAATTTCATGTTACAGTAAAATCACGCAACACTTTCTTTTACCTATCCTGTGAAATTTACTTATGTCGAGATGTGTCACTTTTGTTCTGGTTGAGCGATATTTCGGAATATGTTGAGCGATATGATGTTTCGGTTGAGCGATGTTTGGAATAGTCTTCCTGATCACACGTACTTGCGGCAAAACATGAAACGCAAATGAACCCAGTATCGCTGAACCCACATATAATTATGCATTCAAAACTCTTTTAAATTTATTTCTTTAACTGAATCCCTTTCTTGAAATTTCATTAACCCTTTAATTCCCATGATAGAATACATTCTAGAAAATATGTTGTTCCGAAAAACTAATTTTACACCATAAATATTCAATGGCTAATTTCGTTTTATTTAAATACGAAACGCCCTGCTATTAATTACAGCAAAGATTGCCATTGGCAACCGCTGATTGCTGTAAAGCAAAAATTTTCTGGTGGGAATTAGGATATACGAAATAAATTATCTCAAAATATCGCTGGCGGTTTGGGATCCAGAAGGTTAATTTTGAAATAACTTTTTAATTTCTGCTTTCAATTAATTTTATTTTTGTCTTTGAAAAAAATGGAATACCTCGATTGTTTTTAGAGAGTAGAGGCTGAATTGAATTAGTAGAGCATAGCCAGTAAGCTACAGAACCCTATAGTAACTATTAAAATTTATGCAATATGCTAGGGGAATGGCAAACCGTTAATAGAATATTCTTAAATCTAATCACATTGCATGGTCATATAAATTCTATGACGTTTTCTGATGGTGTAATCTTATATTTTTACTTCATTATTAAGAATGGTTGAAATTTTTAACACATCACAAAATCGTTGCTGATTTTTTATCCGAATTCACACCCAATAAATTTTCAAAATCTGTAAATTTCGAAAAAACTCACATATTTTAAACAGGGCAATATATATCTTTATAAGAGTATGTACATAAAAAATTTCGTCAAAAGCATTCTACAAAATAATTATTTAAGTAATAAAATAAATTATAATGACAATATATGTATTTATTTATTTATTTTATGCCATGTAATTATCTGTAATAAAAATATTACTACACAATTTTTTAAAATCATTTTATTTTTTCATGAAGCAGTAATTTATTCAGTATTGTACTAAATCGATGACATTTTCTTTTTTTAATGTTTAAAAATCTGTAATTAGTGTTTAAAAGCGTAATTTTCATAGAATTAATATTATACTTTTTTTTTTACTATAAATGTTTAACATTAAAAATAATAAGTTTTTTAATTAGTACCTGATTCATGTTCAGCAAAAGATTAGATAAAACTTTATCTAATTATCGTCAATAAATTCATTCTTCATTATAAATCTTCGATGATGTGGAGTTTTAATTAAAAAATATAAGAGAAAATAATTTGTTCTTTTTAAATTAACTAATGTTTCTCGGTAAAATTATAGCAGCTTAAACAATAAAAACATGTGAAAAAATTAATAAAAAATTTCAATCATCTTGCAAAGAAAATGAATTATCCAATGAATGAATTAATTAAAAGTTCTATACTATCTCTGTAAAATAATGACTTTTTAGATTTTCGCCCTTTAAAAGTGTAAAGTAAAACATTCAAAAATTACTCTCTGTCTGTCTGTCACAGCCCTTTTACTCGTAAACAATTCAACGTGAGAAGCTCAAATTTGGGGGGGGGGGGATAAAGACTATTAAGCCACATATTTACAGATTATTAAAATTTCACAAGTACATTTATGAAGCAGTAGAAGGACTTATTAGGTTACTTGAAAAAAATATATTTGCATATCGCGTGGAGTATCATGCGCAAGTTTTTATAACGCTTAAACATTTGTAGCGTTCAAAATACATTTCGTTTTTGGTGTTATATTTTCAGAGATATCGTCAAAAATATAGTGAAGAAATACGTTACATCCCTCCCCCCCCCCCTATCTAATTCCGTATCTATTGAAACAAAAGTTATGAAAAAATTAGAGGGATTAAGTGTTACTTAAATCTTTGCAGGAAAACTATAGCGATTAATCTAGTTTTTGAGAAAAGTACTTTTTTCTGTTACAAATAAATTTCAATTTGTGGGTTATTATCGTAAACACTGATATATAATTGAAAAAACATAATAAAACTAAACGTATCATTGCAATATTTAATTCTTTATTTGTTGGTAAAATTTTACTTAAGGCAAAATATCGATTTAAAGAAAGCTTAAATAATATACAAAGGTATTTATCGTATTAGAAATATAAAAATAGTGTTGATAATGGTTTTTGTAAAAATTCGTCGGTAATTAGCCGACATGTTAACCCTTAAATACATGGACGGTTTGGCCATCAACAATGACGGGGCGTCGTTCTTCATACTATCCGATTTTAATGCCTAGATAACAATTTTTAATAATGTATTTGTGTAATACAATACATAGTAGACGCATAAAAAATACTAATTAACTCTATGTTAATGTAAATATGTTCTAGAATTTTACAATAATCAGTAATAAATAATTTCGTAATTGAAATAATAGTGATTAAAAAACATACTTACTTCTTAATTAAATGTAAGATATTTATGTTATATAGTGATGTAATAAAATATATACATGTATAAATAATTAAAATGCAAATATTATTTTTAGTTCTACCTCCAAATATTTTTTAATCGTTTGTATTTTACTTTTAAAACATCCATTTAAATTTTGTAGGGAAAAGATTAAATATATAGTTAACTCTTATGGACATAATTTGTAATAAGAAGCAATTACAAAAGATATAAAATCGTTCAGTTTAAAAGTTATTGCTATTAAGAAAATCTTTTTAAATAACTCTACTGAACTAATATTTTTAAACGCAGTATTGGTAAAAATGTTAAAACAGATTTGGGCTATTAAAGAATATCCGAGTTTCAGAAAAAAAATTGATACAATAAAAGTTTGTTTAAATTGAAGAAATACTTTCTATAATTTCATTATATGCTTCTGAAGAAATATCACTTTTTACTTAACTTTTTTTGCATTCTTGCCATTCAAATATTTAAAGCAATATAAATTGAAATGAGAGGACGAAATTTCCAACGGAAAATAAATTGTTTATAGAAAAATTTACTTTATAATACATTGTAAGCTTTAGGAACATTTAATCTGCTTTGATTAATTTTTAATTTGCTAATATAAAAAAAAACTATTAATATTTTTTTTACATTGACTTTTTAGTTCAGATAAATATAATTTTTAGATTCATATTTAGAAATCAATTCAAGCAATTTTCAATTGCTGGCATCAATGTTACCAGCAGTTTTTGCTGTAAAAATTTCATTAAAATTAGATGTAATTTTTTATTACATCTAATTTTACTGTAATTTTTAACGACAAAAACTGCTGTCAACATTGCTGCCAGCATTTTTTGCTTTAAATTTAACGGATTTTTTTGCAGTGTATTCTACTTCCACATATGTTACACATTTACGAACAACAATATAACAGGAAAAATATTTTTGCCAAACGCCTTCTGACCCACTCAATATCGACGCTACATGGATTCGTTTACTAACTTAAACTTATTAAGTAAATCTTGAACGCATCTTGAACGCATCTTTTTGTTGGAACAGTTCTGCCTATTAAATCTTTCCGCTTTGAAGGAGGTATTCCTTTTTTTAAAAATCTCATAGCAAAAAATCTACATGTGACAAATCTGGTGATCTCTGTCAGCCATACTCATTCCCTTAACACTTCATAAACTTATATGCATATTGTAATAGAGTAATATAGCATGACTTACTGGTTTTATTTTTTTCCAATCTTTGTTTTACCTTATTTGCCGGCTTTTTCCAATACCTTTATTTTGTTTTTCATCAAAGTTCCAGTCACATTCAGTTACTTATTCATTCACTTTCGATTCGATTGTTCGACCGATTACGAACGTCCACGAGTGAGTTCACGGTCGTGTTTTCTCTTCGTCTGATCGCGATTTGCAATCATCGCAGATCGCAACTTGCGAGTAGTCGTATCCCCTTTTCGCAAGACAGGATCGCCTTCACTCAACTCCGGTGGACGCAAAGGGGCGTTGCACTCTTCAGAGCGGTTGTATTTAAAGAGCTGGTGTTTGTTTTGACGGCGGTGGTTTGAAGATGTTTAGTCTGGAAGACGTCGCACTTTGTTTTAGTTATGAAAGACGATTTTATTTTAAGTAATGAGTCTTACTAGGTGATGGTGGAAATGTTTTTCTTAGTTTTTTTTTTATTTTGATGGTTCAGCGTGATAACATGGAACTTTTATCTTCTTCTGAAATTTGTGACTGTGTTCATTTCTTCATCATTTGAATTAGGAGATCGGCCTTTTCCCAGTAATGTCACTGTGAGTAGTTTTTCTTTTGCTACCTGTACTGGCCATTATTTACTCTGTTACGTCATTCCAATTAATTAATTAAATGTATTATTGTGTTAACGTATGACTTTAATTTTGAAGGTAATATAATTTATGGAATTGCGGTTTTTGGTTGATTTCACCAGATATAATTTATTATTGTTTAATCATTTGTACATATACATATATTTTTATTTTAAATATGCTTTCATTTTTCTCAAATAAACGTTAGACTTGTTTAAACTAATTAAATGTTTCGTTACGGACTTTTAAATATGACACTACCACATATTGCCAACATTTATTTCAGGGTCACCAAACTTTCACCTCTGTGTTAATTTCAGATCATTTTAGAACTGTTCTGGCTACAGAACCGATCAATCTCAATTTCTTCAGCTTATGTTTTCTTGGAAACGTCCTCTATCTATTCTAAGTTCTTATGCTATTTTGTAATTTTTATGTATGCCTTCTTTTTCTTTTCATTTCGGTCATATTACTTTGAATATTCCTGTATAAATATTTAGGAAGAAACCGTTTTATAGTAACTAAACATAAACATACATATAAAAGCACAGCTAATTTCTCTAAATAATTCTTTACTTATATTAAAAAATTTCCCAATTTGCAACTATTTCGAAATATATTAATGCAAAAAGAATTTAACATTAGAATTTCAAACTTCGCATCTGCGTTTCTTTTGTATTTGTTTGCTGAATGAAATCCGGTTTAGCATTTAACAACAAAATTTACCGATGTCATGTGGAAATCGGGTGTTTATATTAAAATTTTGAATACTGTTAATATTTCAATGAACAGCCATCTCCTCATCAAATGACTAACAATATCATAATTTTTGTCTTAAGATAAATTTGTAGGAAAATTGATTTACAATCTATAGGCAATTTTTCTTATTCTCCCAGGCAGTTTCGAAATAATAATGTATAAAGTATATGTTGTTCTGATTCATATTCTTATGAATATCGTTAGTTTTCAATTCCTTTTGAAACGAAATTTTATATATTTATTCATTTATTTACTTTTTTTAAACTATAGGCACCAGGAATCACAATCATAAATTAGTGTAGGGAAAAATACTACTTTCTTTCTAATGAAAAATTCAAATTCATGATGTATGCAGAAGAACAATATAGCATATATAAGTATTTTGCTGTTATTTTTCTTTGATCATTCCTTCTGTTTGGAAAATTCTCATTCTTTATTTAATTTTGTATATTTAGAATTTGCTTTACTGCAGTATCAAAAGCCTTTCTTTAAAAAACTTTGTATTATAACTTTTTTTATATATTCATATTTTAAGCTCATTATAAGAATTTCTAGTGAACTGCCAGAATACAAAATGCTGAATAGGTAGAAGAATTTTTTGGTTCCATTATCAAAAAGTTTATTCATATGGAAGCATAAATAATTTATAAACAGAAGCTAAAGATGAGAAATTTTTCAGGAAGATTTTTCGATATTTTATTTCATTTAATTTTAAAAGACTTTAAATAACAAAATGAAAAATATAAAGAATTTTTTCCAAATATTTGAAACATCTTTGCAATGTATTTGAAAATATATTTTAATTTAATTATTTTCAGATTAGTAATAATTAGACATAGATGATATTTCTGTGATATTTTCATAAATATGCTTCTTCCTTCCATATTGATAAAAAATATATTCCATTCAGTAATGTATGAATTAACATAAAGAAAAATATTTTTTTTTTATTTTTAAAAATATCAAATAGCATTTGAAATCAAAAAGTTGAATAATCATTGTTAACGAGTATTCTATGGGTCATTATTTGGAATTTAAATTAATGTAGCGTAGTGCTATTGTGATATAACAACCGGAGAATTAAAAGACTTTTTTTCTTTTAGTAATAGAAAAGAATTATGAAATGGCTATAAGCAGAAAATACAGAATAATATTAAAATTACTACATGTACATAAACTACATATACACTATATTGCCATTGATTATGGGACACTTGTGATTTTAGACATTTTACTAAATATCTAGAAAAATACATGAGGAATCATCTCGAAACTCTTAGTGTATAAATATAATAGTATAAGTCATACATCTCCTTGAAAATTTTTTCCCGAAACTCCAAAGGGGACCGTCAACAAATTAAAAAAGAATGAATATCTTTTGAATAACCCTGTCAAAACTAATGTAGCAAAAGCGCTCAAATTCTATATTGTGATTGAATGCCTTATTGTAATAAGCCTTGTTTATTTTTATGCAAATAGCATGCATACTCGCAGAGTAATTAAGGTTTTTATAAAAATGATCCCAAATTTTTCCAAGTTTTTTCCTTATAATTTTTAGAGTTCTTAATATAAAATATTATTTTTTTCAGAAAATATGACAAACAACATTGCACACAGTACCCTGTAATCAGAATTAAAAAATGATGAAAATTGTATAAAAAATGAGTTGGTTTACTAAATAATTTTTTACTGCGCATGCGTCAACGATATCAAAATTTCATTTGCATATTATGTTAGCTAAATGTATAGAGCAACTTTTGTGAAAGTCACAAAATCATAACTTGAAAATTCTGACAATAATCGTCAATTTAATAAGTCGAAAATCCGTTATTCTCAAAATGAAGCAAAAACAAGAGGGGTTGTATCCATATATTCATTGATTAGTGTCAATATAGAATACACAATATGGGCTGTACTACTGCATTTGGATAAAATCCCTCATTTTTTTGCTTCATTTTGGAAACAACGGATTTTGTCCTTTTTCTATAGACGATTACTTTCAGAATTTTCAAGCTATGCTTTTGAGACTTTTACAAAAGTTGCTCTATACATTTAACTAACATAATATGCAAATGAAATTATGATATCTTTGACGCATGCGCAGTAAAAAATTATATAGCAAACCTACTCATTTTTCATACAATTTTTATTATTTTTTAATTCTGATTGCAGGGTACTGTGTGCAATGCTGTTTGTCATATTTTCTGAAAAAAATATTATTTTATATTAAGAACTCTGAAAATTGTAATGGAAAAACTTGGACAAATTTGGGACCATTTTTATAAAAACCTTAATTACTCTGCGAGTGTGCATGCTATTTGCATAAAAATGAACACAGTGTATTACAATAAGGCATTCAATCATAATCTAGAGTTTGAGCGCTTTTGCTACATTAGTTTTGACAGGGTTATTCAAAAGATATTCATTCTTTTTTAATTTGTTGACGGTCCCCTATGGCGTTTCGGTAAAAAATCTTCACGGAGATGTATGACGTACACTAAGAGTTTCGAGATGATTCCTCATGTATTTTTCTAGATATTTAGTAAAATGTGTAAAATCGCAAGTGTCCCATAATCAATGGCAATATAGTGTATATTACTACATATAGAAATTGCTACGTATGGTATGATATGATATAATTAATTACCTATTCTAAATAGGTTTGTATAAAATATTCATTATAACAGTTATGTGTCAGCCAAAATATAAAAGTTTTTAATACATAATGTAACTAATACTTGTCAAACGGACTTATTTTTTTATGATTAAACAGTGTGTTTTGCTAACTTATTTTCATGGAATTTATTTTAAAGAAGCTAATTTATTTTCAATTCATTTAATTTCATAGAGTATTCTAAAGAAATTATTCCACCTACTAATTGAAAAATAACAAACCTACATTGTTAAAATCTTCCGTTCAGGATTGAGCCATTATATGGTTCAGAGTCAGCAAAAGTACCAAAAGAGGGTTCAAGTTCTATTTCAGAAATTCTGTTTTGGTGAATCCTAGAGTATGGTTCAATTATTTACTATCCTATGGTAAAAAATTCTAGCCAATCACAGTTATTTAGTATCATGTGCTTGTAAAATCAAAATGTATTTTAGTTTATATTTTATTGATATTAATTTTTAAAAAAATGCTATCCAGTTTTTAACCAGCCTTTTTTCGCTCGTTGTAAAAAGTGAAATATTTAATGCTAAACCTTTTCAAAATCCTGTTATATATATATTTTTAAGTTTTTTTTAGGTGAAACAAATCTTTAGAATATTTTGTGAATTAATAATTTAAACTTTCAACAAATAATTTTAACGAGCAATAAATAATTGTTTCACAATTAATTTAATTAGTTCACAAAGAAAAGAAGCTTAGCTCTGTTAATAAATCTTTTGATGTCATTAACACAGCATTCATTAATTTCATAAATTAAAATAATGAAAATATATCTGATAATATTATAGACCTATAGAAAAATTTAAAGAAAAACTATGCAACTTTATACTACGAATTTTTTTTAATTGTATTTTTTCAAACTAATTGGAAAACTTGTACTTTCAAATAATTGGAATACCTATGCATTCAATTTGAATGGAAACGAAATAGTAATATCTCTTTCATCCCATAAAATATAGTATAATGTGAAAGGATATAACCTACATTAGAATTTAGTACTTAGACTATTAATACATTGTAATTATATATAATATTTTATGATTTTGTTTTTGGAAGAGAAAAAAAAACATTTGTAATTCTATACAAGTGTTACGTATTTCTATTTCTAAAATATTTTTAAATATTATGTTCTGAATTAACTGCAAGCAGTATAATAATAAGTGAATTATTCTTAAATAAATTTAAAAATTTTAAAGGGAATTCAAAGCATTACAAGAAGGAAAGCAAATATTGATGAATAGTGCTTTATAATTTATAAATATTAATTAATTTCCTTGAAATAACTCTTTTTTTATTATATCTTTCCATGTGCTCATAAAAATAACGCTTAGGAAGATACGAGTATTTATATTTATAATCACCAAGCAGTCCAAATAAAGTAAAATTCCTGTTGTTTCTAGTAGTCTCTGGAAATTTAATAGCTGAAGAAATCAGTTCCAAATAATGATTTTACAATTTCATAAAAAAAAAGTGTATTTATTGTTTTGCAAAGGTAATATTTAAAATAAAACAACTACAAGCCAAAGTGCTTTGAAAATTCTTTTGCTACAGTTATATTTTCTTTTATCCTAAAATAAGTACGAGCCGTTCACACCACACCCTTCAGCTTATTGTTTTTATTGATACTTTTTCAATAAGATTTTAATACTTTTCACATTTAAACTTTTAATACATTTAGAATTTTGATCAATGTTTTTTTTTTTTTTTTTTTTTTTTTTTTCAGTTGATTTAAAACACAATTTAAATTTACTGATTAAAATCGATAACATCCTTACGTAAATATGGTTAAATATTAACCTTTTAAAAATTCTAGTTTTTAATAAAATAAATTTTACATTAATGCTGACTTCGTGTGGTAGATGAGGATTGGAAGATTTAAATATCAAAATCCTCGGTGTAAATTTTAACCAAGCTAAAAAAAAAGTATAAATTAAAAGCACCAGAAGTTTAAATTGCTTTTAACATTTTTATTCAATTGCACCAAGCTCCATCTTAATTATTTTTGACAAAACTGAAGTATTTATACAGTAATGCACTGATCAATAAATTTGATTTTTTTAGGTGTGTTCGTAATTATGTAAATACGTAGCACCTATTGTTGTCGTTCAGTTCGTCCGTCTGTCTGTCTGTCCGTCTCTCTGTCTGTTCGCATATAACAAAGCAAAAACTACCCAACTGAATCGTTTGAAATTTAAAATACATAATTATTCCATAATTTTGTCGTGTCCTTTCAAATTTTATGAAAATCGGATGCATAGACCAATTACAGGGACAATCAAAATTATTCCGTTACATTACGGTCAATTGGGATAAAAGTTTCAAAAGCATTTTAATCGTTTGAAATTTTAAATATATAATTATTACATAATTTTGTCGAGTTATTTCAAATTTTATCAAAATCGGATGCATAGTTCAACTACAGGGACAATCAAAAGTGTTCCGTTACATTACGGTTAATGGGGAAAAATGTTTCAAATGCATTTTAATGGTGTTACACTCATTCGAACGTAATAAAATTTATATGCATCTATAAAGTACATACTATAATATACATTTTGCATAATCTGTGGTGCAAAGAGTATTTGTTATTGATTTACAAGGCCACACAAAAGTATTCCTTTACATAATTGTAAAAGGAGAACATTGTTTGGTGCGCATTTTAATTGTAATTATTTACAATTTTATGAGATTGATATATGAGAGTGATATTTTTAAAACTTCGTTATCGTACGAACGCACCTCATTTGCTACGCATCACGTGCAATTTCCAACTTTTTTTTACACACGGGCTTTTCTTAGTGAACAATGACTACAAATGACATTTTTTCTTGCGACAAAATCTCGAAAATAGCAATTTTTCTGTAGCTTACCATATTTTTAAGAATCATCAATTAGCCTTGTAATACAAAAATTTTTCGTCCATTTCAAAAGTAACGCTTCCTTTCACTGACAAAATATTTTTATTCTTAAAAAAATATTATTATTATTTTTAATTTATTCTCCATTTTTGAAAATTAATTGAATTTTTAAAATCGTTTCTGTCAAATAATTTGTATATCATTAACTCATATAGTTTTAAATACATTTTAACGCAAGTTTTATATTAATATATACTATTATTTTTAGTTACTTTATCGTGCGGATAATGGATGTAACATGTGAAAAAACTTTGCAATAATAATTTATAATCTTATATTATATTATATCATATTAAAAGAGTTATTTTTATATTTTATGAAGCCTTAAATATACTTTAAATAGGGTACAAAGTTTTATGTAATTTCAATAAATATTTAAAAAGTTATCAAAAACTGAAACTACATCAGTTTTTCAGTGGCGAAAAAGATTTTAAAAAATATGAGATCATTTAATCTATATGGTTGAATAGATTCTCACTAGTAATGAAAAGTGAATGTTTTGTCAATGTAGTGTCAGCATAATAACATTATTAAATTTGGGCTAATTTAATTCTTATTTCATTTAAGTATCTACAAAATCGTTGCACGTCTTTTAAACAAATATAGCCTCCTCGCATATGCAATTAAAAACTGCAGGTATTAAAAAAAATAATACTTGAGAAAACATATTTTTTCACGCTCTCTTTTTTCCTAACATTTTACAAAAACAGAGTGCAAAACACTTGCTGAAATGTATTAATTTATTAATGAAAGTTTTAATTTAATGTAAATAATGTACTTAAATCTAATATAAAAGCTGATTGCGTCTTTTAATCAGTTATGATCTACATTTATGTAAATTATAAATTTAGTTATTTCAGACATTTCAATGAATTTGATTAATCATAAAATCCATGCCGCCATTTGTCCAGATCGGAAAGATAACGAGATAAACTGGCTGCCGTACTACATTTCGTATTATAGTTCTAATGCAATTTGAATTTGTATTTGTACGCCAATATTCATGCGATCAGCAGCACATGAGTCAAGCTATCTAAAAAGAGAGACCTGTAACAATGTTTTTTCTTAGCCATGTGCACATCGATGATATTATTAATGATTTCCTTTACATTAATATTATTATTATTAAGATTTTGTTATAAGTATAATTTTAGCCAAACAACATATTTTAAATAAATGGGATTTCATTACATCAAAAGCATGTTATTTACTTATTTTATTTTATTTTATAAATGTATTTTATATATATATATGTACATAAGTTTCAAAATTAGCCTTATGGAGGAAGACAAATTTTGGTCATCGCCAAACATCTGTAACTGCGATCATTGTTGCTTATTTTAAAATCTGATTTCAAAATCGAAAAATTACCCCAAAAAAAAAAAAAAAAAAAAAAAAAAAAAAAAAAAAAAAAACTTTTATTCCGTTTGCAGTAATTTTCCCATAGCAGTTTACACACAGAGTAGATTGATAGAGAGAAAAAATATTTTGATATATACTTGGATAAGCCGAGTTTTGAAGATCACGCTCACAAGTATGTGATTGATTTCAGTATTCAAGTTACATGGTATAAATAAGTAGTTTTAAACGTATATGAAAGAAAATAAATATGAATAGTTTTTTTTTAATTTATTTATTGTTTCATAGACCACCATTAAATTGGTGAAACATATTTTGCATAATAGGAATTTATTAAATTTTTAATTCAGCATGACTGATAAAAGGTATTAAAAGACTTAATTTCCAAACTAATTTATTGACTAATTTTTTCTTTGTTATTTTTTCTTTAAATTATTCCAACGTAATAAAATGCAATCTTTTTCTTGATAATGTATATGCAAATCAGTTTATAAGATTCACATTAAGTGATTGCATCATTTTTAAATTAAGAAAATAATTGATTGATGCTAAAATATTAATGGTATACGTTAGCATATAAGCAGTTTAGTGTTTTTTTTTATTATCACAAACAAAAATTCAATAGAATTTCTATTTTTTTTTTTTTTTTGTTAAAAAAAACATAAAAAAATAATTAGCATTAAAATATTTAGAATTTTATATTTAGTGAAATCGATTTCTAATTTATATGTAAAATTATTTAATAATTCAAGAAGCAGTGCAAAACATACTTAGTATTTTTAGTGGATTGTTATTTCCTCATTTAAAGTAAAAAAGCCTGGGTATACATTTTTTATTTGTTAACTTTTTCAATACATTTCACTAAATAATTAGTATTTTTGTTAATTGAATTTTTTGTTATTGAAATTTTGGATCAGTTTATTTAAATGCACTTATTTTTATCTATATTTTTATATTTTTTATTTGATTTTTAATTAAACTAAAAATGAAATTAAATAAGCCTTAATGGACTTGTTTCTCTAAAAATAACTAATGTATTTTAAACATTTAGTACGATTTTTACAAACAGCTACAAAATGCCTTTATTAAAATGAGAATTAAGGAAATAGTGTATATTATATTCAAGTATCTATGTATATACAAGTTCAATTCAAGCCAACAAATTCAAAAATGTGATAGTAAGCTTAAAGGAAAAGCAAAATAACTAAATGACCATGAAGGGAAAAAATAAGTGGTGCTGTTCTCTACTTATCTATGGTTTACAGTATTAACTTTCAGAAAACTGAAATATATTATTAGGAAACTGTCAACATACATGCCCATCTTTATTGTAAATATATAACATTTTTTTTTTTTTTTTTTTTTTTTTTTTTTTTTTTTTTTTTTAAGTGGAAATTTCCATTGCACAAGGTTTTTGTACGCTCTTAATGCTCAACATTTTGAACTGTGGTTCTAAGTGCGTACGGTATCAGCAATTCCTGTGTATTCTTGCGATTGCTGTGTTTTTATTTTTCGAATTTTTTTTTTGTTTTTTTGATGGCATCATATTTTATAGAAAACTAGATACACATATTTATGTTTGCATTAATTTATTTTTCCCAAAATTATCATCGTCAAGCCGCGTTCCGTTATGATGAGACACTATCTATTTTTTGACTGAAGAAGGGAGAGCTATGCAACCCCACATTGTATATCAATTTTTTCTGCCACTTGATGCATACTGTCACCACATCTGATTATATTTCTCGAATTTAAAAACACACTGTATATGTATCAAAATACGGAAAAAATATTAATAATAAAAATAGTATAAATAATAATTAAGTTCTTCTTCTTTATATTTTCAAGGACTTTTCTTTAAATTGCAAAGACTATTTTAAATAAATAGTATGGCATTGCCTTAATTAATTGAAATAACTTATAGAACAATCTAACTATATTGGCATAAATTTTGTAATGGAATAACTCTTTATTTTTTCATATTTATATTATAACAAACACATTATTAAATATCACGTTTGCTAAAAAGCACATGGTGTAAATATGGTGTTAACTGAAAAATAAACATACTAGGGGCGATCAAATGAAAAGGTACGAAACTCCCTAACTATCAAACCGATTGAAATCTGAATATGCCTCTTTGGAATAAAGTAGTGAGGCATCGAGAGATGCGATTGGCGTACCCTGTGTAGTTGTGAGCATGCGTGGGTGCCCGTGCATGAAGGGGGGAAAAAGCAGACAACAAGTGAATTCCGTCCAACTGATGCGGTAGTGTCTGTGAGGACATCATGGTCATTCCATTGCAAAATTCGATGATTAAAGGGCAGCAAGATGTCTGATCAAAGTGTGATGCAGCGAGAAATCTAATAGCATCTCGCTGCCCTTCAACATTTTGGAATGGGATAGCCATGATCCTCACAGACACTTCAACGCTAACTTTGTATTTTTCTTAAAGTGTTTTGTAGTTGCATAACAATAATGTGATAATGTAAAACTTCTATAGACAAAATAGTTGCATAATACTCCATGGAAAAATATATTATCTAGAATAAAACATATTCAAACATTATCTAGATTTTATACTATTAAAAAATTATTTTTGTACATTTATTTCCTTATATATATATATTTATTTATTTACATGAATTCGGGCTCACGAAAACAACATTACATAAAAAACGACGCCCTATGGGATTTTTCTTTTAGATACCAATGTGTCACAATATCATATCTTCGAATAACTGCTTTCATGCAGCGGCAGCACTTCACAGTGGGTGGGAAACATTACCCAGAACATAAAAAGTTTGCAAAATTGGAAATGAAGCACAAAAATATGATAAATAATATTTAGTATCCGAAATTAAACTACGCTTTATATTAAACCCATTCACAAAGAAAAGCTAATATTCCATAATCAGGTGAACAGACAACATTAGTATTACGCAAAAATAATGTCGGCAATAATATTGTTTTAACAGTATTAAGATGTAACAATTTTCATAAATGTACCAAATGGTTTCAGATCCATTTACGACAATTTTCAGAAGAAAAACAAACATAGGATGTGTTTTACTACTTTATCCCTAGTAATGTTCAGTCAACTAAGTACTTAAAGGATTTTGTATTACTTTAAAATATATATATTAATCAAATTAAACCAGATATTTTTTTAATTGAGAAATTGTCAAAACTAAACAAAATCATTTGTATTGTAATAATAAAATTATTATGTGAATACGCGTAAACAATATTTAATAGAAATTCAACATGTTGTTCAGATAATAAGGTAGATTAATTAAATAACTATAGATATTATTATAGTTATTTAATTAAGGTTAATAAAGAGTACTTAAGTCTGTCAAAGTGAATGTGTCTTTCAAAATCTCTTTTCATAATCTGTTTAGATTTTCTCCCATGCACATTTCATAAGGTATTAAACAAATAACGTCTCCAAAGTCTGGTAATAGTTAAAGTACATCAATATTAGGTAAACAAAATTATACTGCTTATATTAAAATATTCAGAAATTTACCTCTTATTGAATAAGTAATATTGTAGAATTTAATATATTTTAATTTTTTTAACGTGAGTAGTGAGAAATTATGAGTTTTAAGTTTCATTTCAAAATTTAGTTTATTTAAAATCTTTATATATTTATTAAAGTTTTTATTTCGGCATGTTCAGTAGCTTTATATTTTTAATCTAAATTAAACGCATTAAAAAATTTTAAAGTTATAATATAACGTTTCTTAAACTTACATTGCTCCCTCCATACATATCTCCCTTAATTTTTTTACATATCTCCCTTAATTTTTTTTAATTTATACAAATAACTACAATATGTTTCAACTAAACTCGGAGAGATAAATTTAAAATCTAAAAAAAATATGAAAATAGTACAACATTTTTTAAAATTGTTAAAATTACAAAGGTTTTTCTGCATGTTTAAAAAAGTACCTTCACAACAGAGCAAGATGGCAAACTATACATAATGACACATTTATGTAAGTATTTTAATTTTCCTTTACTCTGAATAATTCATTCATTTTTAGTGGCTATGAAATAATATTTTCTTTAATTAACCACACAGTTGAATATCTGTTGCCTGTTCATGTTTGAATATCTTTCAATAGATAGAAAATTGAACTAAATAGCTACTAATTATATGTAATAAATGAACAATTTGTTCATTGAAATCAGAATACTACGGTAATAAGAAACTAGTTGGATGTGTCAATCCCGAAACTTTCTTCTATCTAATAAATACATTTTAATATTTAAAAAAAAAAAAAAAAAAAAAAAAAAAAAAAAAAAAAAAAAAAAACGTGGTGAAGCCAAAGTTACCCGCTATCGAATTTCCTCGAACATTTGACCTAGCCTAATGAGATTCTGGTATCCAAAAAGCCTAAAACGCAAAATTTAATCAATATTCTGAGAAAATGAGCTTAGTAGTGCCTCATGTTGGGTAATTTATATTAAAACCTAATAAGCATCTATTGATGTCAAGACCTAACAGAACCTGAAATTTGATGGAATTTCGTCCATTAGTTCTTGAGATATAGTTAGAACAAAAAATTTGCAAAACGTAGCACAGCAACACCATATCTTAGACAATTTATGCCAAAACGTAAAAAAGCGTCCAATTATGTCATGGTGTAAAAGAATCTGAAGTTTGATGAAATTCTGTGCATTAGTTCTTGAGAAATAGCTAGTTTAAAAAAAAACCGTGTAAAATATAGCACAGCAGCACCATCAGTTGAAGGATTATTAACAAAACGTAATCATCGTGTCGTTATGTTATATGTCATTTTGTAACAAAATCTGAAGTTTGATGAAATTCTGTGCGTTGGTTGTTGAGATATAGCTATCGGAAAAATCGTGCAAAATGCAGCATAGCTGCACCACCTGTTGCAAGGTTAATACCAAAATGTAATCAGCGTCTAATTATGTTATATATTCTAGTGTAACAGAATCTAAAATTTGATGAAGTTCTCTGCATTAGTTCTTGAGATATAGCTATCGCAAAAATCGTGCAAAATGTAGCATAGCAGCGCCACCTATAGGGCAGTTCACACCAAAACCATATCAGCGGCTATGTATCTCAAGGTATCGCAGAATCTGAAGTTTGGTGAAATTCTGTGCATTAGTTCTTGAGATATAGCTATCATGAAAATCATGAAAAACGTGGCATAGCAGAGCCACCTGCTGGCCAATTTACACCAAAACGTAATCAGCGTCTATGTACATCAAGGGATGACAGAATCTGAAGATTGGTGAAGCTCTGTGCATTAGTTCTTGAGATATAGCAATCATGAAAATCATGAAAAACGTAGTATAGCAGCGCCACCTGCAGGCCAATTTTCACCAAAAACCAATAGGCACTAATTCATATCAAGGTCTAACAGAATATAAAATTTTATTAAATTTCGAGCATTAGTTCTTGAGATAGAGCGCCCACAAATTTTTTGTCACATACAGACAGACAGACTCACAGACAGACACACAGACTCACAGACAGACGGACAGACTCACAGACAGACATTTTCTAAAAATAGTCAAAACGTGTTCAGGACCTTCTAAAACGTATAAATCCGTCGAAAACGGGAAGTCGAAAATTTTCATGAATCCAATACTTTCTTCTTGTAAAGATAGAAGAAAGTAAAAAGATAAAGTCGCCTTTTTTTTTTTCTCTTCGTATATGCACCCATTTCAAAGACTTACAAGAATAAACTTAAAACGCTTAAAAATTTAATAAAAAATTAATTAAAAATAATTCGTTGAATATTCTATCTTAAATGCAAACAACATAAGCAATTTTTATATGCAATATGTTAATTAATGTATAGGGCGAGCTGGGGCACATTGATACATGGGGCACATTATTCCCTCTACTACTCACAGGGTCATTACAGGAAGTTCCACAACAGCTCCAAAATGTGATGCTAGTGCACTCAACTACATGCAGAAAATCTTAGGATGATTCAGTAGTTTGATGAAATGGGACGGGAAATTTGTTGTTTTTGTAGGTCAAATGTAAATTTGAGTTGTACAATTGCAATTGTATAACTGTTCTAGTCTTTTTAACCAAAAAGAATACTCGCCCTGGAATGTAAAGCTTCTCTTTATCAGTTCCTCATTATTTATTTTTAGGTAAATTACGAAGTGTTAGATTTGAGATTCATTTTATTCAAAATGGATGTATGGGGCACATTGATACAGTCTGTTTCGGGTCAGATTGATACAAACTAAATCCTTTTCTACTTCATTTTTTCCTTACCTTTTATTATTTTTTTACTAACACTCCTTAATCCTACCATTTTTCGTCAAAAAAATCTAATATTAGTTTTTATTGAAGTGAAATAGCTCTATTTTTTACATTAGAGCATTTTATGGTATTTTTGCAAACAGAAGACTGGCAATTTTCGAATTTATATCGATTTTCTAGAGAAAAAAGTATTTTCGAGATGAGAAATGTTAAGTAAGAGAAACAAGCTGCAGAAAAGCAAAGGATAATTATACTATAAACAGAATTTTTAATAAAATTATCCTTTATTTTCTGTTTATAAACCGATTTATATAAAAAAAAATTTATAATTTTTTCATCTTTCATAAGAAAGAATGTATGTATACATATATATGCATACGTACATATTATATTTATGAAACTAAAACTAAGAAGGGACTCATGGGACATTATGTATATTCATATCATGTATGTAATAACAAGATATGTATAGAGAATTATCAGATTCATGGATCTACCCTATAAGTTTCATAGTTCTTTTTGAAAGGATCAAAATTTTTTTATTTAATTATTTTAAATTACGATTTGTTGTTGCTTTTGCTTAACGGCAGCTAAAAATAATCATAAACATTAGTGTAGTTAGAAGTACCTAGTATTTAATTCCCTAATAATTTCTATTTATTTTTTCTAATTCAGAAATCCTGCTTAAACTTTCCAATGCTATAATTAACATTATTTCAAACATACCCTCTTTCAACAATTTTAATTTAGATTTACATATTAGGCATTAGTTCAATATATATTTCAGGACTTTTTTAAAGATATTACATTACTGGGTTGAAAGATATCCGTCAGAAAACCCTTTACATGACGCCGGAAATTTTTGTTAGAATATCAAAAATTCTATTCTAATGAACTTATCAATAATTTATAAAAAGAAGCTAACGACGGAAAATTTTTGTAAGATATTTTTTGTGCTTTATTTCATTCTGTTTTATTTTAACCCATTTTCGGCCAAAGGTTCGTATACGAAACATTTCGATAAATATTTTTTTTAACACTCTGACACATTTTTTTTCAAGAATTTTATTTTTCTTCTATTTTTTAAGGCTTTTGAAGACATCCATAAAATATTAGTAATTCAATTGGAGTAAACACTTTCTCTTAAAAAATTTTCAAAATACGCTAGAGTTTTAATTTGAAACGCCTTTGACAAATTCGACTTTTTAAAAATATATTATTATTCCAATTGAAATGAATTATATGTTTTTAAAATAGATTAAACTTGCAAATTCTGTATATGAAATAAGAATAAAACAAAAGTCATAAAAATATTATTCATATTCATATTATTCATCATAAGAAATAATATTTTATATTATTATATAAAATATTATTTCTTATATAAAATATTATTTTTCATGCACGAATCTTTTTTTGTGTCTTAATGTATGTAATTTAAGCATATTTCAATAAAAATAATGCTACATTTTATAAAATTTCTGTGCTTGGCCTAAAATGGGTTAAAACCATTTGAAA
This sequence comes from Maratus speculifer, assembly GCA_964019185.1. Lineage (NCBI taxonomy): Eukaryota > Metazoa > Arthropoda > Arachnida > Araneae > Salticidae > Maratus > Maratus speculifer. The sequence continues at coordinate 17,525,109 of OZ025297.1, read as the reverse complement.
TAAAAAAAGATGCAAAATGCAAAATTTTTATGTAGTTTATTTTCCAATAATACAAATCAAAGAAAATATTTCAAAATAATTTTTATTAGTTTATAGCTTATTAGAAATAAATAATGAAATCGTACTTATGATACTATAAAGTTTTGTCTCAATATCTGTGGTGTATTATCGTTGTATAATAAAAACTAGCTGTTAGGGTGCCACCGTAATTCTTACCCATCATGGACATGCCTAATATAATATATGAAAATAAAACGCGTGAAAACTATTTATGGAATGTCTCGCAATTCCAAAATAAAATTTAAACGCATATTTAAATAGTTTTAATATACATAGTAATGCTCTATTAATGAATTGCTGATGAACCAATTTCGACAAATTATATAAAACGCCAAAATACTTCCTTTTAACTCAAAAAAAAAAAATAATCATATTAATTAACGGTTTATTGCGTCGGATTGAGCGTCTCATTTATAATTAAAATATATTTTTTTAATTAAAATTTGTATGAAATGCAGGATCATGAAATACCGAAGAATGTAGAAAACATGACTACATATATCTCGGCAACTAATAATCCGACTGACTTCGTCCTGTATGCAAAATTTGTGTTATTTTATTGCTTTTTACGTTCTCTCCTTAAAATATAAAAAATTCGAAAATTTTTATATACCTTTCATCAGAACGAATTTTTCGACAGTCCGAAAAAAATAGTTCCGGATAACCGATGTAAGAGACTTCGTCTCATTCTTACATGCTAAGTACATACAAAATTCCAAGCAAATTTCAAACAAATTTTCAAACACTATCTCAATTTGTTTGGGAGATATAGCGTTTACAGAGAGACAGACGGACGGACGGATGGCAATATATAGGTAATTTTTTTTTGCTAGAAATATGTCTTTCGGAATCTACAGTGTCTGAAACGTGTAAATCCGTCAAAAAAAATTTCGAATTTCAAATCGATTACAAGATTTACCCTATACTACGTATTATGGGTATTAACAGACAATTTTGATTAACATTGCAATGACACAATATTAATGAACAATATAGATACAATTCTGATATTCATAAGTTGCTAGTACATAATGCATTCATATTTCAGTATTTAAATACACAGGGTGAATCTAAACTTTTGGGCAAATTTTTAAAAGTTGATGGTACACATCAAGACAAACAATATTAATTGGGAAACTAAGGGTTCAAAACGTCTTCCGAAAGAGATAGGTGCCATTAAAGTTTAGGATCCAAATTTTCAAATGTTTATCAAAAACAGAAAATTTGGTTGATTCGTTTGCGGTTTTCGCTAAAACTATAAAATAATATAAATATGCATTGAATTCAGATTATATTACCTCCTAAATCAAAAATCAAGTCTGAAATTATTCTTAAAAAACACATTTGACAGTCTATTTTTAAAAAATGCATTAATTTTATTTCTTATAATAGCGTTAGTCATCCTTATATTTTAACATACAATTTCTAGTGAAAGTAATAAAAGAAATGACAAAATTTCATCTGCTTTCTATTAACTGTTTCAAAAATCTGCGTAAAACATATATACTTAAAAAAATTATTCTTATTATTCTTCTTCTTCTTCTTCTTCTTCTTATTATTATTATTATTATTATTATTTGTAATTTTGAAGAATAGTTCTGCATAGTTCTTCCATAAAATTTCCTGATATTTTATTCGACCGGCATTGCTCACAAAGCTTAAAAACATACTTTATTTTTTATGTGACCTTTTTACATTACTCCATCACTCAATCAGGGACTGGAATATCCATTATTCATTTTGTTGAATGTCGGATCATAGTTTTGTACATTAATGATTATTACCATTTATTTTTACAAATATTGTAATTGTAATATTTATTTGAATACTCTTCATCGCAACACCCTCTGTCTTCCTTATCGGCGATTTCGGCTTCGGCAGCGTTTTCCATTTTTTTTAAAAAATAAAGAGTCCAGGAGGGATATCTTTGCTCTACAGACTCAATTTCAAAGTCCTAGTAGTTCCTCTTGTACAGTTATAGATGATTAATCAATATTTTGTATTTTTATTAGTATATATACTCGTAAGTTACTATAGTATTATAGACATTGTGAAAATTATATCAAAATATATCATTGTATCAAATTATACAAAGATCTTCTATATATTATTGTACAAAAAATGTATTTGCATTATTTTTATTTCGAAGTAATTTGCAGTTTAAAAAAAATCAAATTTTATTTAAATAAATGATACTTAAAACGAGAAGAAGTGAAGAGATTTACAAACGCGTTTCTCTGTTTAATGAAGTGTTTAAAAAAGCGTGCAAATAAAAGATTTATTTATTCATAAAATATTTTTTTTGAACTAAATTTACAAATTTCTTTCTGATTAAAAAAGAAATAACTACACAAAAAGCAGTTTTTTACTCGAAATTGCATTTTTTGCACTTTTTGTATAAAAAATAAAATCAGTTTTTCTAAAAATGTTCTTTCATTTTTATTTTTATGATTTTTTTTCTTGGGATAAATTATAATAGAAACACAATTGCTATATACAGTGATAAATTAAAGTTTTTCTTAAGGAAAATAAAATGAAAGTTTATTTTCCCGTCCGTTTAAAATTCAGTAGCATTTCTGTGAAATAAAAATCGGAAAAGTAATTAATTGTAACTCTAATGATAGTGCTTATTGTTTTTATGATTTATTTATTTAATAACATGAAAAACATTTCATTTTTTATGATTGTTAAAGAAAGAAGAAGTATATTTTAAACATTAATTTTTTTAAAAAGTTTTCTTCTGAATGTATAATATCTGCCAATAGCATTAGAAAAAATATTTTTTTAAAAATGTTAGTTGCACTTTTCATTAAGGGATTGCGAATTGTTTTATCAATGTATGATATTCTCCATAAATTAATAAATGCAATAAAAAATATAGAATAATATTCAATATTAATCAGTTTTTTAAGCTGTAGAATGTTTGTAAGTATTAAAAATGATAAAAGAAAAATAAAAGATTTATTCTTGTAGAAATTTGTCTTGCACTGGGCAAAATATTAAATAAAATAATTTTATTCTTAATATTTTATGAGCGCGTCACTATCTACTCAATATCATGAAATAACATTTAAACGTATTTGAGAATTCGAATAAATGATTATATTAAAACTAATTAATATAGAAATAGATTTTTTAATATAAATATAAATGTATAAAAACTAAACATAAATAGTAAAATGACTCATTTTCTGACAGAAAGTTGGCACAGGTTTAATGTATTTTTAAGAAATATTTTTCTATTTTCATTCAATATTGTAAAGCAAAAACATATATGTTTGCTCATGACTTTATTTCTCCTTTCGAATTATAAATAAATCAGAAAAATAGATTAAATCATGGAATGAAATGTTTGTGAGATGTATATAAATTACTGTAAAATAATTGTGTTTTTATTAGTTTTATGTGCATTCGAATTCTTATACAATAAAATAAATAATCCTTTTTTTTTGGTCTTCTATACATTTTTATTTATCTGACGTGTTTTGAAAGTTGTGTAACAGATTGCGTTTTCAGGTGAAATTCATTTCCGTTTATAAGGAACATTGCTTTGCATAATTAGTAATCAACACATCTCTCGAATAAGTATTATAAACAGCCAGAAGTACACCCATATTTGTAAATCAATCTTGATTATTTACAATAAAATAGCCCGGCAGAATTACGAGTTTGAATTTTTAAAAGCCTATATATAGCATTGAATTATAAAAAGAATTATGGGGCAATAAATTTTATTTTATTGCTTTTTTCTCTAATCTATAACCTTTCATTTCTGAGAAATAAAAAAATTTCTAAAAGACTTGAACTTCTAGAAAATATGCTACCTAATAATAAAGAAGAAAACACGTTATATGATTGAAAAATCAAATCAAAAAGTAAACATTCACTTCTGATGCCTCTAGAAAGAATATATTTTTTCGGAATAGCAAAATAGTTATTTTCAAAACTCATTTACGACTGTGAACCAAATACTAAAACAGCCCGAATTTAAAAATTCTAACAAAACGGCATTTAATATTAACACTAACTAGCCTCAAATTGGCAACTTTAAAAAAAAGTTTTAATGAATGACATTTGCTCAGATCGCTATGTTACCAATGTTTTAATCGGAAACATTGATAATTGTACATTGTTTTTACAATCGCGAAGCGATTTCAAAATAGCAGAAATAAGTTTTTTATTTTATATGTTTTACATTGTCATTGAAAAAAATAAAATATTGCAACCATGGTCTATATTTTGATAAACTTTAAAAGAGTGAGTCACATATTGACTTACATGTCACATATATACCATCCCTGATTGCTGGGTAATACAATTTCAAATACAAGATATATGAAAAAACATGCATATTTCAATGTAGTTCATCCCTCAAGATGTATTCATTTTAGACAATTTCGCTAAAAAATTTTATCTGATGCATACTTATTTAAAATAAAAATTTCTCAAAAATAAAATATAACTAATTACTTTAACGAAAGGTTGTCGGAATCCGGATGAGCTCACGCCGAGAATATTATGGACTTTTGTGCTTTTATATATATATATATATATATATATATATGTATGTATGTATGTATATAAGACCATTAATAGCAAACAATAGAAACCATTTGAAATTAACCATTGAATTTAAGAACTTATAGCACATTGAATATGGAAGGAAAAAGGAACAATATAAATACAAATGGAATTTTTAGAACCAAATCAGAATCTTCAGGTCCCAAATACTTTGGAACTACAAATGGAACTACAAATCACAGAACTTAACTCGCAAATTTTAGGTCTGGCGTTGACATTTACGCGCTTCTTCCAGTGGTAAGATTTAAAAAGAGAACAAATTAACTTTAGAGGTTGTTTGTGATTCTGATGACTTAGAGCCCGTCTGCGCGGAACCCGCATGTGCCATTTCCTGGATTCATTCATCATTAGGTGTAATATTAGCACATGGCTTTATTACCCCAGAACACCTTATTAAATTATCGGGGCGATGACTCTTCAAAATTATATATATATATATATATATATATATATATATATATTATTTTTATTATTTCTTCTCAGAGGGCACTTAACAAACATAACGGCACACAAACATAGAATATTTACAATATAGCGCTTATATACACTGGTGTCCAAAAGTTAAGCATAATTGGTAATTAAGTAATTATTTTTAAGTAATGAAAGAAATATAAATCGAAATGTGGTGAAACTCCAGGTGTGTAAACAAAATAGTACGCGTCATATATTTTCATGAAGAGTTTTCCCCGAATTCAAACAGGGGACCGTCAACAAATTGAAAAAGAACGAAGATCTTTTGAATAACCCTGTCAAAACTAATGTAGCAAAAGTGTTCAAACTGCACATTATGATTAAGTGGCTTATTGTAATGTACTGTGTTTATTTTTATAAGGATAGCATTCATACTCGTAGAGAAATTAAGGTTTTTATAAAAACAGTCCTAAGTTTGCTTATAATTTGCAGAGTTCTTAATATAAAATAATGTTCTTTTCTGAAAATATGACAAACATCATTGTACACAATACCCTGTCATCAGAATTTAAAAATAATAAAAATTGTATGAAAAATGAGTATGTTTAGTAAATCATTTTTCATTGCGCATGCGTCAACGATATCAAAATGTCATTTGCATATTGTGTTAGCTAAATGTATAGAGCAACTTCTGTAAAAGTTTCAAAAACATAGCTTGAAAATTCTGAAAATGGTCGCCTATAGAATCAACTCAAAATCCGTTATTCCTGAAGGAAGCAAAAAAATCAGGGGTTTTACCTAAATATAATTGTACGTGCATTATTGTGTAGGCACTAAACAATGGAATATGGATACAGCCCCTCATCTTTTTGCTTCATTTAGGGAATAAAGGATTTTGATCTCATTCTATAAACGATAATTTTCAGAATTTTTAAGCTATGTTTTTGAGACTTTCACAAAAGTTGCTCTATACATTTAACTAACATAATATGCAAATGAAATTTTAATAGCGTTCACGCATGCGCAGTAAAAAATTATTTAGTAAAACCTTTAGTAAAACCTATTCAGTAAAACCTGCTCATTTGTCATACAATTTTTATTATTTTTTAATTCTGATGACAGGGTATTGTGTACAATGATGTTTGTCATTTTTTCAAAAAAGAACATTATTTTATATTAAGAACTCTGCAAATTATAAGCAAATAACTTAGGACTGTTTTTATAAAAACCTTAATTTCTCTAAGAGTATACATGCTATCTTTGTAAAAATTAACACAGTACATTAAAATAATCCAATTAATCATAATGTGCAGTTTGAACGCTTTTGCTACATTAGTTTTGACAGGGTTAACCAAAAGATCTTCGTTCTTTTTCAATTTGTTGACGGTCCCCTGTTCGATTTCGTGGAAAACTTTTCGCGAAAATATGTGACGCGTACTATTTTGTTTACACACCTAGAGTTTCAGCACATTCCGATTCATATTTCTTTCATTACCTAAAAATAATTACTTAATTACCAATTATGCTTAACTTTTGGACACCAGTGTATATTTACATATTTCAGTTATCACACCACCAATAGAAAACATGGATTCACAACTCCTAACCAACGTCAATTAATAATAATAATTACTACATTTCTTATTCAGCAGAACTCACAGTCAATTGACGCAAGAGTGTTTGGAGTGGGTGATTTCTGTTACAATTATTAAATTCATTTTACAAAACTTATTTTTAAGACTCAAAATTAATATTTACAACAATTAAATACTTATTAGATTTCAAAAAAAAAAAAAATAAATAAAAAAAAGTAGTGATATTTATTTTTGTATTAGACAAGATCAAGAAATGTGATTGCCTGGAAATTGAGAAATACAAAGTGTTGTAAATTATTACAGAAATAACTGTGAAATGGAAAAAATAAAAAATATATATATAAAGTAAGGGAGATACATATAGGTACGTATTAAAATAAAGCGATCAACGCATGAAAATGACGTCAATTTCAGAAAAAAATGATAATATATAATATGTATGTATTATTTCTAACATATATTAGAAATAATAATAATATAATATTATTTATAATATAACAAAAGAAATTATTTCAAACATGTATCTTTTTAAATGAAACCAGATAGATGAATCTCACAATTTCACAGAAGATATAAAATGGATTCATAGCAAAGAGAAAGATATATGAATTTTAAAAATGATGGAGGTCATGCAGAATTATGTATAGCCATAGAAAAAACTTCGGAGATACTATGTTTTCATGTGCGTAAAGATTTTATTTACATTCATGCAACAATAAGTATCGTAAAAATGAAATTTATTTCGGGTATACATCATTTTTAAAGAATCTGTAAAAATATGTACACCTCTAATGTATATTATAAATAAAAGCAGGTTGCAACGATGAAATGTATACAATCATAGAAATATTATCTATGTCGAGAACATTGGAGGTATATTTTATTTAAATGAAAAAGAACATAATTTGTATTAATTGTTGTATTTGTGAGGAAAAGATATTCTAAAATTATAACAAACATAAAAAGTATAATATCTTTAAAATGCAGATCATGTAACAAACATCACGAACTGATAAAATGCTTCATTTGTTGAGTACTATAGAAGAAAAAAAGTTTTCAACATATGAAACGATCGTTTCAATTAAATAAACTATCGATGAATTTTTCTGAAAGTTGTAATTTAACTTTACCTTTTAAGCAAAAAACAAACAAAAAATCTTTCTGCATATCTAATCACTCTCTGCAATACGTGTTACATCTGGCATAAACCTAAAAAATACTATAGTTCTCAATATGTGCCGTGATTTTGGACATTATTATCACTGTAACTGAACAAGAATAACCCAAAAAGTGAAATAGCACTTATTTCGTCAATGTCAGGTGTCTGCAACTGACAAAAAAAATGTTTTTTAAAAATAAAAATACATTTAATTCAAACTATCAAGGCTAAATTTACTTTAATGTTTTTTTGTGAATACTTAAAAATATTAATATAAAGAAAGTTGGAAAGTGTTAAGCGGACAAATTTATTACCGTTTAAATGCAAAATTTAGCCATACAATATTTAAAAATCCTAAGCGGATAGAGGGCACCCACCATAAAATATAAAATTTTTGCTAGGAATTTGATTTTTTTAATTACATTTTTACTGTAATAACATTTACCATTAAAACTGTCTCGTATTCGTTAATAATGCTTATTAGGTTTTAAAATATTCTAAATGTTATTAACATTTTGAATGCTGAATTTTCGCCTTTCGGTTTTCTTGGTTGAGTGTTGGTAGTTTTGACAAATAGGTTCAAAAATCGAAATTCTAAAGTATTGAATTAAAATACAATTTAAGGTATTTAAGTAAAACAATCGTACCAAAAAACTCAAAAGTTAACTTTTTATCAATTATACAATTATATAATGCACAAATCAGTTTGGTGAAGAACTTCCTACATTATCATACCCATATCACATGGATTATCGTTACTCTCCAAATTTAAGATTGAAACTGATGCATTCTAGAATTATTTGATGCATTCTAAATGTATCATCACTTTGATGATCAGATTATTCTAAATAATCACTTTTAGGATTCACTTAACGGTCACCTTGACGCTGTTAATATGTGAAAAAAAAATCAATTTTATCCTACATGTATTCTCAAAGCAATTGCAGCAATTGCCTAAAAACATATTTTTTAACGGAAAAATATGGATTCGAATACCTTTTAATGTTTTTATTTATGATAAAAAAAAACAATCTCTTTAGAAAAGATGTAAGCATGTTCAAAACATTCAAAATAATGAAAAATTCATATAGATGCATTGAGCACCTTCGAAACTTTGGAGGACTGTACGCGTTCGTAATTAATTAGGATTAATAAAACTCTTTTTTAGAGAATTTGAATATTTTTGTTTCTTTCTAGAGATGGGCATTATTTATCGTATTAGGATAAATAACAACTTTATTCTTTTGTAGTGCATTATTTAGTAACAGGTTAACGGAAAGTCCCTGTTAAATTTGGAACGCATTACCTGCAAAGTATGTAAAAAAGAAGAAAAAAAAGCTAAAAAAACTGTTTTAAAAAAATACATATTAAAATTATAATAACAATAAAATTTCCAAAATTTGTTTTCGATATTAATGTAAAAAGATCTTAAAAATATATTTTGAAATTTAAAAAAAAAACTTCTTTTTTAAACCGCTTATTACGACGCGCCTAAGCAAACCGAAAGAAATCGTGATCAACAGTCACAAACCTTTCGTGTCCTTATCGGCTTTCAATGTCTAGAAAGTATCATCCACTATCCACCATCCATGCAGAATAGCCCTATCCAAACACCCAATCAAAGTCCAACTCATTAGCAAACAAACACCTGGCCGTTCGCCAAAAAAGGGAAAAAAAAAACGCTACGACTGTTAAAAAATGTTCTGAAAAACGCCATGTATTCATTACAGTTAATTCTAGTACAACTAATACTGCAACTCTTTTTATTCAGTAGGAAGAAAAACTATTTTTTAACACATCACATTCATATAAGTTGAAATGTTATAATTTGCTGTGCAGAATAGTGTTGCATGCAATCATTTTAGATTCATTGGTATAAAACTATCAAAGGTGTTTTTTAATGATGGATATCAAAGGATATGATTAATTTCGATTTCGTTCCATTGGCAAAGTTAATTTCGTCAGCCATTTTTGTCCATGTGGTGTTTTCTTTGACTTTGAATGTTTAAAAGGAATCAGAGGAAGGGGATAATTTTGTTTTTGTTGTACTTTTGACCAGGTAGCGGCGGTTTTTTGACTTTGGAAGTTTAAAAGGGATAATGCTAATGGAGTTTGAGAAGTTTGTTTTTCTTTTTTTGTGAGTGTGTGTGTGTGTGACGCTAGATTTTATTATTATTACAGCATTTTTACAGCATTTTATTATTATTATATTTTTTTCATTTTGTAGAACTTCTATGAGTATTACAGGATAAGTTACACTGGAGTTTTTGCCATCGGAATAACTAAGCTATTAAAATGCATAATTTTTCTAAACAGGTTAGGAAAGCAATGTCTGTGTAAAAATGCTATTTAAATTTCGTTGGCATTTTTTAAAGAAAATTTCAGAAAAATATCTTCCCTAAATACCTATATGATAGAAATACAACAGATTTATATTTCGTTTGCGATTGCGAGAGAAATTTTGTTTTCAAAAATTATGTTCGTTCTGAGATTTGCAAACCACATGCAGCGAACATGTTGTATGCAAATTTCAACAACATGCCAGCTGAAAGATTAATGCTAATAAAAAAAGTTCAAACTCTCAAAATCATAGGTGCACCGGAGGCCAGTACAACTGACATTTTTAATTCCCTAAAATCCGTCCCCCTCTAACTCAGAATTATTTCTGGAGCTATAAAATCCCACAACGAATAAATATTTTCAATTCAACGATAATTCTAATGGATAAGAAGCATGTCTGGCATCAAACAACGTCACTATCGATGAATCTGAACAGCTAATGAACCGCTTGATCAAGCGTTCACTAGAAGCCAATCAAATACCGCAATTCTTGTGTGAAGAATTGCGAATTCCGCCAATTGCGTGTGGTCAATTGTATTGATGTTTATTCCTAGTAGGGTGGGTTCAGGTGTACTAGATAAAATAATAGTAAATCAGAATGAGTATATACATGCATTAAACTTAAATTATATTGGATTTATGGCAATATATGAGCTGTAAATTGGGAAATGGGAATTTAGATTTTAAGGTCATTTGATCTCTTAATGGTTTACACCTAGCCTTACGGTGGTAAAAAATAATTAATTACTAATTTTGTAATTTATTAAGGGCGACCCGTAAGAAAAAACCCCAAAATTTTTACTATGGATTTTAAAATAATGAATTTTGATGTACTATTAAAGAATCTGTTTGTAAGAAATAATTAGCAAAAAATTCACTTTTTATTAAAAAGTATATTTTTTATGGGGATTTTTATGATTTTTTTTTTTTTTTTTTTTTTTTTTTTGTCGAAAATACATTTTTAAAATTACTACTCATCATTGAATTTTCAATAATTTGGTATTACTAAAATTTTTTAAATAGTGTTATAGTATATGGAAATGATCTAGGGAGAGATATTTTTAATTTTCTATTTTAATCAGCTAAAAAAAATAATTTACGCATGGTAAATTTCCTTAATTTCGTTATAATTTTCATGTTTACCAATTTATGTAAAATTTTCAGACGTAATTTAAAAATATATCTCTCCTTACTTTTGTTGCAATTTTTTATAGATTCTAAAAACATAAACAACTTGTTTCTAAATCATTTTACCACTGAGCCTTAGTACTTTGAAGTTAGGAAAAATTGCCAAAACATGAAAAAGTCATTTTCAGGAAAACACATTTAAAGTATAAAATACAAGAGAAAGTAGTAAAAAAACTTATTTCATGTTCAAACTATTTTTTATATTAAGTTCTAATATATCAAGACTATTTTTTAAGAAAAACTTTTTATATTAAACACAATAGAAAAAAAATTGTAGCCAGTTTTGTCTTTAAAGAAAATTCTCCGATTTTCACCCCTCACCATCAGTTGTTGGAGCTGATGTAAATTTAGAACCTTTTATTTCATCACATGCTCTATAAAACATTTCTAATTTATGGGCAAATCCACTCGTACTTTTTATAAGAATTTTCATTTGTTTTGATAAAAAATCTGGGCATGCAGTAAATGTAAAAAGTTCAGAAATTGAATTAATATGAACAATAATATAATGAGGAGTACGATTAGATGTTAAATTTTCATTTTGTCCAGTAGTACTTGCAATCTCTTCATCAAAAACAAGATTATGAAATCTTACGCTTTGTTTCATACTATTATCAATATTAACAGATACGTTAGAAAAACACTGGATATACTACCTTTGACAATAAAGTTCGGTGAATAGTCCTGTAAAATTAATGTAGATGAAATATTAACAAAAATTACCATGCCATCCTTCAAAATAGTCTTCTCCCATAACTATGCACCGCTTCGGTCTGCTATACATGTCCTGAGAAATTTGCAAGAAGTCTTCTTTTGGGATGGAGTTCAAAAGCTTTGTCACGTTTCGTTGGGTGTCAGCATTATGGTCAAATCTCAGTTTAAGGTTTGGTTTTAAGCTTTGCAAGACACCAAAAAGAAATTCATGAGGGGTGGTGCAAACTGAACATCCACCATAATCGCTTGATCTCAATCCTCCAGATTTCTTACTATTTTCACCATTCAAACTTCTTTGAAAGAGATTTGACCATATTGCTGACATCCAACAAAAGGTAACGAAGCTTTTGAACTCCATCCCAAAAGAAGACTTCTTGCAAATTTCTCAGGACATGTATAGCAGATCGAAGCGGTGCATAGTTATGGGAGAAGACTATTTTGAAGGATGGTATGGTAATTTTTGTTATTTCATCTACATTAATTTTACAGGACCATTCACCGAACTTTAAAGTCAAAGGTAGTACATTTTTCAGGGACTTGAGTAATCACATTTTTTGCTTTCCATCTTTTAGAAGCCATCAAGTTCATACGTTGTTTACGTTTCTTCGAATGAGGCATTTCAGTATATAATTTTAAAATAAACTTCTAGAATATTAAACATGAATTAATAATACAAAATATTCACGTGCAAACACTAATTTAAACGAAAGAATATGATGTATACAAGCAAAAACAGAAGGATTTATCACGAGAATCGAATCAAAAGACGTAATATGTAAACAAAAATGATAGTGTTCGATTTAACAATTAACGGTTACGGATTATTCAGAACAGATTAATGTATTCTTCTTGGATTAATCATACTAAAATTAAAATGTTATTAACTGTACCTAACTTCGTTTAATTGTGTAATATAAAAGAAAAAAAAAGATGTGTAAGCTTTTTAAATGGCCGCAAGTCCTTTAAACTCTAGTGAACTCAATTTAAAAAGCTCATTTGCTACCCGTTCCTAGTGTCCTCGAGCTCTAAAATTTTGCATGGATATTCGCAAATATGAATAATATCGTTTGATCAGATTAAAAAAAAAAAATTAACTTTTGATGATTTTTGGCCGAAAATGGGGTTCGGGTCTCCCTTAAGTCAATAAATTTTTATATTACTTTATTTTCTGAACAGAATACTTAAGCATTTTATAGGAAAATAACAACCGAAATATATATTTATTTATATTCATATGGATTTAAGTAATAAGAATACATTTATTTCCATAGAATTTTATGCCGCCATTGAACAAAATTATGGTATTCTAAATGCATTATTCAAGTCGCATGCTAATCATGAAATCGGACTTCAAACTCATTTCGAAACTGTTCTTTTGTGCATTTAACCATTTACAGTTTGTCACATGTTATATTCAAATTCACTCTGTTAACTCAATTTATATATTAAATAGCATAATATTGCTTTAATGTAATGTGCTAGTTAGATGGAGAAGAAATGTCTTATACTTTAGAATTATTTATATTTATTTTAATTGTGACGACTACATGTTTTTTATTTTGCAATATTTTTTATATTTATATAAACATTTATTCGTACAATATATAGGTTGTAAATCCTTATGTATATTTCGAAAAAAAAATATAATTAAAACTGCATTTTTAATGCACTAAAATTTAATTTATTTTGTGATAGTAAATAAAACATATACACATTACTATATTTCAACTTTAAAATGCACCAAAAAACTGTAATTTACAAACAGAGGTGCATGCACAACGACTGAGAGGATCCGTGACTCTAAAATATATAATCTTCTGTCTTTATGAGTGCTATAAAATTTCACAAATCTGAAAAAAGTCTCATTGCTATTGATTGATTGGTGAACATAAAAAAATAATTTGATTTTAATTCATTTGTTACTTCAATTCTACTTTCACACAGTATGTATATTTGAAAAATCACAAAATAAAGATCACGAATATTTGCAAATGTGTTACCAGTATGATGTTTCAAAAAAACCTGTACAGATTCATATATTTTTATATAGAAAACAAATTAATTTAGATGGTTTCTGTATTTATTTTTCTTTTAATTATATTTAGATTTTTAAAAATAAATATCTGGCAATGGAAAAAACAAAATCAAAAATTAAAAATCAACGTTATAATTGGTTATTATATTTTGTTTATATTTAATTACACTAATTTATGTCAAGTGTAACTAAAAATAGAAGTTTATGCATGAGAATCAAATCAATATTGCTTAGGACTCACAGCGTCCCTGTATTCTATGTGGCATTTAGAATCATCCAGACAGATAGGCAGCCGTTCAAAACTAATCAAATCGGCTTGCTGATTTTTAAAACTTGTAAAACAATCATTACCAAAAAGTTGCATAGCTTCAAAAAATATACTTTTTATAAAATTTCAATTGAATATTTCAAGAAAACTGTAGAAGAAAATGTTTTAATTGTGAATATATTTGAGAAACAAATTTACGATATTACTACTTTAATAAATTAGATATTTTTATCCCAAATTCAATACATTCTACTTTTAAATTCAGAAAATGTAAAGCACAAACATCTGCTTCGATAAAAATACACTTATCATAAAATTTCAATTTAAAAATATGGGAAGATTACATGAGAAAATGTTTTAATTATGAAGAAATTGTAGCATGAAAAATTACGATACATCAAGCTTAATGATTTGCATAATTTCATGAGTGCAATGTTTTTTATTATGAATACACATGAAAATAAACACAGATTATTTCTTTGATAAAATGTACATTGATCATGAATCCATTTTTTTCTGATTAAGAATATAGAAGAAAATAAATAAAGACCACTTCTTTTAAAAAATATAGATTTGCCTTATAGGTTTACGAATGGTATCTATTCTCCTGTAAGCATTTTGATTTAATGAAACATATTTAAAAAAAACGGGATAAATCCACTGCATTCAACCATGATATAGAACAGTAAATTTATTTATTTTTCTTGTTATTTATTTTATTATTTTATTATTATTTATTTTATTATGTTATTATTTTGCTTTTCTTGTGACTGAATTTTTGATTCCTATGAATTCGAATCAGTAGCAGTAAATGCTAAATTGAGAATCGATAGAATCTTAAAACCAAACATTACGATTTGTGAAAACTAAAAAAAAAAAAGAATATGGTCATTACTCCGAAGTGTTTGGGAAATCATTGGAAGCAACGTGATTTAGTTTTTGTAAACGCTTCTTGAAATCACTAAAAGTAATTTGAAATTTTTTAAAAATAAGGAATGCTTTTCCAAGTTGATAAGAACTGGGATAAATAACATTATTTCCTTACTGGCCTATATTATATTATCGTAGAATAAAGATCATTTATCTTTTTTAACAATATATAGAAAATAATTGAAAGAAATTTAGATCGAACATACCTTTGTTCTTTAGAGGATAAGTTGATAAAAGAGGGGAATTGTTTGATAAGTTCTAGGTGGTCTGAATTGAAATAATGGTGAAATTTAAAACTTTTATTGAACTGAAATCTAAAATCAATACAGTTATTGAATTTATAACTCTATTATTCAGTAAAATCAACTAGCCAAAATATTTTTCTTTTCTCTTTCATGAATTTGAAAATTTGTTAGACTAAAATATTCATATACGTTGGAATAAAAAACGGTCAAGTGCAAGTATTAATCGTGTGCAGAGGGTTACAATAAACACATGTAGACGAGCAACTCGTATACGTGCTATTTAAACTTTTCAGAATTCTACATTATTCCCCCAATTATTTTTAATTAAAAAGTATTTTCGCTGTTCAAGTACCGAAATTTTTCTGTTTTGAAGAACCGGTAGATAAAGATTAAAAAATAAGCAAAATGTCAACTGTATTATTAAAAGAAAAATATTGATAGAAGAATAATAGAACTTTGAAAAAAAAACTATGCAAACTAGGGTTAGTTATAACTGTATGTACTGCAAAACTATAAAACATTCAAAGAGATATGAAGCCTGAATATCATTAAATATTGTGGAAAATTCCTCTATAGTTCAGTTCTTTAAATCATAATTAAATTCACAGACATTCTGACACCGTTTAACTTTTGAAACTTATATTTAAACAATATATATTTTGAAAGGTAATGTTTACAAAATTATATTTACAATTTTAACACTAATAAGTTTTAGTTAATTAGTACATGTCTCCAGCGCGATGTCCCATCTTCATCGAACATTCTTTTTTACGACCCAAAACAAAACGTTCCATCAAACGTTATCTTCATCTCACTTCGGCATTTCGCTTGAATTTGATCTACTACTTGAATCGTCTGCCTTGCTGAGAGCCTTGGTCTCAGAGTAGTGATATGGGGAAGCTACGAGATACACTGCTGCTTGACTGCGGGAGAAAGAATCGCTCTCCCAACAGCCTTCCTGACTTTGCATTCGCCGCGAATGCATGTCCGTTCGCTCAAAGCAGCAGTTGGATCACCTGGAAAGATAAAGAAAAAACAGCAGTATCCAAAGTCTTATTTAAAAAAAGAAGTCATCACAATGAAAATCTAAATAATTTCGTTCAATAAAAAAAAAAATACGAATTTTTTCCTTTCTATTCACGTCTTTTCGTCTGATTCTTCTTTCAGTTTCCTTACATCTTTTCCTCATCTATTTTTTATTACGTGTTTTCGTAATTTCTTAGTTAATTAGTACACGTCTCCAGCAAGATGTCATCTTCATCGAACATTCTTTTTTACGCCCCAAAACAAAACGTTCCATCAAACGTTATCTTCATTTCCCTTCAGCATTTCGCTTGAATTTGATCTACTCCTTGAATCGTCTGCCTTGCTGAAAGCCTTGGTCTGAGAGTAATATGGGGAAGCTACGAGACACACTGCTGCTTGGCTGTGGGAAAAAGAATCACTCCCACAGTATTGCTACTCTGTATAACTTTTTTTTTTTTTTAAATTTATCTTCATCTAATTATAAACAACTTAACATCGGTACCGAGAATAAAAATTAGCGCATATTTAAACTTCATTTGGCATTTCATAAAACTAAATTCAGCGTAGTAATAAACTTTTCTTTTTCAAGTGTAACTAACACAAAACACTTGTATAATATTTAAACTTGGCTTTGTGATAAAGGAGCTTGTAGAAAAATGAAATCATAAATTTTCAAAGCCTCTTTGGCCCAAGACGCGTTTTTTAGGTAGATTTCGTAAGAAATACTACCTATTGCAATCGCACCAGTTTATCTATCTATCTATCTATCTATCTAACTATCTATCTATATATATGTATCACTTTTTTATGGACACGATAACTTCTATAATTTTTCACCAATCTCCACCAAAGTTGTACATAAAATCAAAGGGGATAAAATCTTGGCTAAATTCGTTAATGGGCAAAATCGGACCAAGGGGGTCGGAATAGGGGACGTTTTTGTGAAAACCGAAAAAACGCCATAACTTCTTAATTAAAGTAGATATCGAATCGGTTTAAAGTTTATACTACTTCTTAAAAATGGGCCAAAAGTAAATGCATGACAGAATTTTGATAAATTTAGAAGTGGGCTCAAGAGGCGAAAAAAAACAGGGATTTTGAGAAAAAAAATTCATAACTTCATCAATTTTCAAGATATCAAGTCCAACTAAATTTTTTATAAATGTTCTTAAAATTATCTAAAACTTTTGTATTTACAAGTTTTTGATAGGACCAACTTTTACCGACGAAAAAAATTAAAAACGAAAAGAAAAAGGGCGCTGAAAAAGGAGAAAAATCCATAACTCCGTCAATTTTTAAGATATCAAATCTGATTAAATTTATTTTACATCATCTCAAAAATATCTACAATTTTTATATTGACAAGTTTTTTATAGGATCAATTCGTATAGCAAAAAGAAATAAAAAAAAATAGGAGTTGGAGAAAAAACCTCAAATCCAAACTGCTTATATTCTGACTCATTTTTAAAATTCATTTTTGATTCTAAACGCATCCAAATGGTAGAACCTCTTATTTAGAAACTGTATAAAGCGACGCATTGGCAATTTTCTGCTAAAGACAGAATATATTTCAAAAAAGTCTACCAAAAAGAGTATTTTGAACAGAATTTCCGAAAGTCATCGGGACTGAAAATTGAAGGAAGTATTCAAATAAGAAATTGCGTTTTTTCTGACTCGTTTTTAAATCCATTTTTGTTCTCAAACGCATCCAATTTACAGATCCTCTTATTTAGGAACTATATAATGTGATGCACTGGTCAGTTTTTTGATAAAGACGGAATATATTTCAAAAAAGGCTACCAAAAAGGGTATTTTGAAAAGAATTTTCCGAAATCATCGTGACTGGCAATTTAAGGAAGTGTTCAAATAAGAAATTGGGTTTTTTTCTGACTCGTTTTAAAATCCATTTTTGCTCTCAAATGCATCCAATTTACAGATTCTCTTATTTAGGAACTATATAATGTGATGCATTGATCGGTTTTTTGATAAAGACAGAATATATTTAGAAAAAGGCTACCAAAAAGGGTATTTTGAACAGAATTTCCCGAAGTCTTTGTGATTTGAAAATTTAAGGAAGTTTTCACATAGCAAATTGCGTTTTTTATGACTCGTTTTAAAATCCATTTTCGCTCTCAAACGCATCCAATTTACAGATCCTCTTATTTAGGAACTATATACTGTAACGCATTGGCCAGTTTTTCGATAAAGATAGAATATATTTTTTAAAATGCTGTCAAAGTGAGTATTTCGCACAAAATTTTCCGAAGCAATCATGATTAAAGAATTAAGGATGTATTCAAACAACAAATGGGTTATTTTATGACTCATTTAGGTAGATTTCGTAAGAAATACTACTTATTGCAATCGCACCAGTTTATCTATCTATCTATCTATCTATCTATCTATCTATATATATATATATATATCACTTTGTTATGGACACGATAGCTTCTATAATTCTTCACCAATCTCCACCGAACTGGTACACAAAATCAAAGGGGATAAAATCTTGGCTAAGTTCGTTAATGGGCAAAATCGGACCAAGGGGGTCGGAATAGGGGTCGTTTTTGTGAAAACCGAAAAAATCCCATAACTTCTTAATTAAGGTAGATATCGAACCGGTTTAAAATTTATATTACTTCTTTTGAGAGAAGAAAATTCATAACTTCGTCAATTTTCAAAATATCAAGTCCAACTAAATTTTTTGTAAATGTTCTTAAAATTATCTGAAACTTTTGTATTTACAAGTTTTTGATAGGACCAACTTTTACCGACGACAAAAATTAAAAACGAAAAGAAAAAGGGCGCTGAAAAAAGAGAAAAATCCACAACTCCGTCAATTTTTAAGATATCAAATCTGATTAAATTTATTTTACATCTTCTCAAAAATATCTACAACTTTTATACTGACAAGTGTTTCATAGGACCAATTTGTATAGAAAAAAGAAATTAAACAAAAATAGGAGTTGGAGAAAAAAACCCTCAAATCCAAACTGCTTATATTCTGACTCATTTTTAAATTCATTTTAGATTTTAAACGCGTCCAAATGGTAGATCCTCTTACTTAGAAACTGTATAAAGTGACGCATTGGTCAATTTTCTGATAAAGACAGAATATCTATACATATAATAAAACAGTAGGACCCGGTGTGTCTGTACATTGAAGATAATTGACAAAAATGGAGTCAGGACGATAAAAGAAAACCAATGAAACGCAAAAAAAATTTTTTTGAATTTTTTGTCTGTCTGTCTGTCTGTCTGTCTGTCTGTCTGTTTGTTCGAGGTTATCTTCGTAACTACTGAATGGATTTTTATGCGGTTTTCACTAATGAAGAATGCACACTCCCGGGCAGTGTATAGGCTTTGTTTCATCAAAATCGGACAACAGACAAAAAAGTAACAAAAAGAAACAAAAGAAACTATTAGGTGCGCTGCTCACGTTTTTTAGTACATAACGTTTTTTAGTACATATAAAATCCAATAGATGTCACTGTGCGATTTTAAAACGCGCTATCGTTATGTTTTCGCCAGTCTACTTAAGTATGAGAAAGTTTCAAGCTGGCTGTCGTTCCATGTGGTTTAGTCGGTAGAACGTCAGTGCGCCATACTGATGGCCCGGGTTCGATTCCCAGCATGGAATTTTTTTTCACTATGTTGGCATTAACGCCTATAAGCAATTAAAAGAATTTGAAATATTGTATTCAAGGCGAATTTTCTCTCTGGGAAAATTTCCTTGCATTAATATGTCAGTGTAATTTTTTTTTCGATTTAATTTTTTTTTTCGAAACTTTGTTTTTCTTAAAAAATTACAGTAAATATTTGATATTTCCCAACGTTTTTTGAATGATCGACTTGCTTTTTTTTTTTTTAATGTATGTCTGAACCTTATCTAACTACTTCTTCAAGATTTCTTTAGATAAACCGACCAGCGTAGCGGGCGAAGGCCGCTAGTATTTCAATAAAAGGCTACCAAAAAGGGTATTTTGAACAGAATTTCCGAAAGTCATCGGGACTGAAAATTGAAGGAAGTGTTCAAATAAGAAATTGAGTTTTTTTTCTGACTCGTTTTTAAATCCATTTTTGTTCTCAAACGCATCCAATTTGCAGATCCTCTTATTTAGGAACTATATAATGTGATGCATTGATCGGTTTTTTGATAAAGACAGAATATATTTTGAAAAAGGCTACCAAAAAGGGTATTTTGAATAGAATTTCCCGAAGTCTTCGTGATTTGAAAATTGAAGAAAGTTTTCACATAGCAAATTGCGTTTTTTATGACTCATTTTAAAATCCATTTTCGCTCTCAAACCCATCCAATTTACAGATCCTCTTATTTAGGAACTATATACTGTGACGCATTGGGCAGTTTTTTGATAAAGATAGAATATATTTTTAAAAATGCTGTCAAAGTGAATATTTCACACAAAATTTTCCGAAGCAATTAAGATTAAAGAATTAATGATGTATTCAAACAACAACAAATCGGTTATTTTATGACTCATTTTTAAATTAAATTTTTTTCTCAAATGCATTCAACTGACAGTTTTTTGTTATTTAGGAACTGTATAATGTACTGTTTTGGTCGATTTTTTAATAAATTCAGAATCTATTTCAAAATGTTGGCAAAATGGGCATTTGAGGTGAATTTTTCTTAAGATGATTCTGATAAAACCAGTTTTTGCAGAAAAATGAAATTAAAAAATTTTCATAAACGGCCAAATGAAATTATTAAACTGGGTTTATCTCTAATCATTTTTTTTTTTTTTTTTTTTTTTTTTTTGAAAAGAGCACTCTTTGAAATCTACCTCCGCCTATAGGCCCAGCCGACAGGGATTTTTTAGATATGTTTTTAATTAACTTTTAAACAATTAAGCGTCGTGATGAGTTACCCACTCAATGCATACTAATAGCAAACACCATAACATTTATTAAGGGTTTGCATGTATAAAGAATTAAAAAGAAAAAAAAGACATTTTTATACCTGAAATTTCGTAACGTAATGGCCACTATATCCGAAGTAATACGCGTTTTGCAATAAAGAAGGTAAATTATAGTTAAATAACTCTGGTACTAAAACGGATATTTATACATATATTAATTTCTTATGTGTATTAGTCCAGATTTATGTAATTAATTCTAATTAAATTAGTATGTCTGTAACAGTATGCTGATTATTGTTTTTATATTAAATCTAAATATTGCATTACAGAAATATATTATTAAAAGCTGTTATATAGGCTTTCAAAATCGATGGTATGCAGAGTATGGAATCCCCATCAGTATTTCTGTCTAAACCGCCCCTGTCATGTCCACAAACCAAAAATTGTGTTTAACAGATAAATAAGCATTTCTCAAAAGCTATATGAGGTGGAATAATCTCTATTGTTTTCTTGAGTTAATATATTTTTGTAATATATTTCTCACGATATATCTGAAAATACAATTTCCTAAAATAAAAAGAATTATATTTTCGAGTTCAGCGAAAGAAATTTTTTCACAAAATACCCATATGACATACAAAAAAGAAAAAAAAAGATTTTTTTAAAGTAATCTAGTTATTCCTCATACGGCCCCTCCAATAAATGTTTAATTATCTCTAAATATGTGGATGAAATGTCTTTATTGCTTCCCCAATTTCTGCTTTACACGTTTGATAGTTTATGAGTAAAATAAAAAAAGATATGAAAGACAGGCAGACGGACATTAGAGTCATCTTATAATATTTTCGCTCTTACTTTATAAATACGAGGGAAAAAAAGAAGACAAATATGTAATTTTTATATGATCAGCATAAATTATCAAACGTGGTTTTTCTTAATGTGTGTGTGTTAAGTGTAAAAATGTACGACAAGGAAATGCATAATCTTACAATAGTACAATATGAAGCAGTACCTCTTTAAAAAGATATTTTTTAGGAAAATAATTTTGTAAAATCTGAAAATAATTTATTATTTATTAATATTTGCAAAAAAAGTTTGCAAACGTAATCATTCCGAAGATATAACACATTTTAAATGTGGCTTAAAATTCAAACTTTTTTTTAAAGAAAAATAAATTTAAATTTCTCCTTACGATTTTTTTGTGTAAAAAGTATATATAAACCCTTATTTCAACAAAAATATATAAGTAAAAGAAATATACAGCAAAAAAAATATATATATATCGTTTTATGTCCTGAAATATTTAAAGATTCGTTAAAAATTTTGAAAACTTACTTCTCAGTAGAGATTAATCATTTATATTATATTAATTCATTCATTAAATTTCCAAATTTAATGCAAATGGATCCAGTTATAAACAGAGTGCATTTATTCTTAAATACTTTTGTAGAGAATTATCAATCCAAAGTCAAAAACTACTTCTAATGTTAAACAAAATAATAAGAACATGCACTGAAAATGAATGAAATAATTCATTTGTGTCTCTGTCTTGCTAAATGCACATTCACTAGAAGCACAATTACTTAGAACTAAGTTGAGATAATGGAATTTTTTATTTTATTTAAAATATAGTTTATTTAAAAGATAAACTATAATGAGAATTTTAATAACAGTAATTATGGAATTATGTTAATGTTGATGCCAAATAAACTAAATAAATGACTAGATTAGATACAGTCCAAGGCTCACCTCTACACTCTTGCATTACCAAATGATGAATGAATCCAATATCCCGATTCATAATTGTTCCAAAATATCCCATTGAGGGTTGATTAAATAGCTTTCATGTTTGTTCAAATGATAACAAATAAAGATCATTGAACGATAAATTATAAAATTGTTTTTCTGTAAAAAAGAAAATAAAAGTACTCTTTGAGCATTTAAACGGAAAGGGAAAATTTTAATAATTCAAAGGTTTATTCATTCGGTTCAAATAATAATAATAATAATAATAAATACAAATAAATATAATACAAATGATAATAATTTAATAAATTACAACAATCATTTTGAAAATTATATTTTCCACGACTAAAATTTAAGACTGATAACTAAACTATGTTTTTAAAAAATATATAAATAAAAGCTAGATCATTTAGAATAAATTGGTTCAACATTAGGTTATTTCTTTATTCCTGATCGTCACACATTTTGTCATAGGTGGGCAGGATAATCAGAGCTTGCTCTATTTTTCTCTCTTTAAATGACAATCTGTCATACGACGTCTTTTTTGGATTCACATTATTCTATATCTAACACTTCATTCAATATTATTCAATTATTATCTAATTATTATTCAGTATCTAACAATATCATCCATTTTTTACATATTTTTTTATTAACAGTGAAATTTCGATTTCCTATTCAAATAAAAATTCCTCTAAATATAATCCTCTAAATTTCGTAAAAAATAATACGAACATTATTTGATAAAACCAAAATGTTTAAGTGTTTCACGTTGAGCTAATAAAAATCAATAAAGACAAAAATTTTGTTAATAAACAAAACATGACCTAACTAATATCAAAGTTATACATTGTGTACGCTACGGATTAAACATTAATATCATATACCAATCATAAACCGAATAAAGCGCACATTAAAAGGTCCATTCTCGACCAAAAACAACAATCCTTTTCCGGATAATTTATTAAATAAAATGAGAACAAACACATTGCAATAAAAAAGTTGCGTACTTCCATATAAAAAGTTTAAACCATGGAATTTTTATTACAACCGAATGATATTTCTATTGTAATTATTGCATGGTGTGGCATTCTGAAATGCTTGGTTCAACGGTTAATAATACATTGTTGTGAAATTAAATAAATACGTAAAATATAGAGACCTACCCAAATAGTTTTTAATATTGTCTTTGAAATCACATTTTTTCCGAAAAAAACAAAACAAAAAGGGCTAAAGAACATTTCGCGTTTTAACTGTTTTTAGAGGATAAGGTCCGACAAAATATTTTTATGCAGAATATAAATCGCAATAGATTTTGGAATTATTTATTGCAATGCGTCTATATACCTATATTATATACTTAAGTGGCTTTAAAATGCGTTCTTTAATTAAGACGTATTTTCAAATAGTCCCTTAATAAGGTTTAACGTTATATTTATTTTTTAAGCTGATGGAAAGAATGTTTCATTTTCCTAGAAACATGAAAAAAGTAAAAAAAAAAAAAAAAAAAAATTACTGTCTTAAACAGTGACAGATAATGTGACAGATAACAGTGACAGATTAAGAAAATGATGCATTTGACATTTGTAAACAATTCCAATATATGTATAATAAATGTTTACTGTTTCTCAGCCCTATTTATATATCAAAATAAAACTACTGCCAAACATACCAAGAATATTACCATCATTTATAAATGGAAAAATCATTAGCTTTCAAAGCTACAATTTTTCATTTTGATGTTAAATACGTAGCGGGAAAAAGCAATACATTTGATTGTAAAACCATTTACTTTCCGTATTTATAAACACTTTTTATTAAGTCTGTTCTTTAAATTTTTGACAAAATGATTTCAAATGTATTCAGATTTATATATTGACTTTTACTGCGATGTCATTTTGGACAAAATTAATTAACAGAATTAATTTAGATTAAAAAAAATACAATGTAATATGTTATAATAACAAATAAATCATTGCAATGTAAATTCTGTCTTACATAATTAAAATTATTTACTGTTAAGTAATGGCACTTGAAAAAAGGGTGTGTTCTCTGTAAAATGAATACAATTTTACACACAATTTATAAAAATCTTCGCACTCTTCTAAATGCTCTTGCCTTTATTAATAAAAAATTTCAATTGTTGTGTTTGTTTTATCATTATTAATTTTATCGTAACTCATTTTGAACGGTAATATACAACCAAGTCAGTGTAGTTTAAAAAAATGCTTATAATATAAATAAAATTGTGAATGTTTATGTTTGTAGCTCTTTTAAATGTTATGAAATTTTGTTCGAATATTTATTAAAAACACTACATTTTTTTCTTTTTATTCTAGCAAGAGACTTGTTTTATTAAAGGATGATTTTTTCTACTGAGAAAAAGAATCAGGATCAAATAAATTAAAAATCTCTATAAATAAACAAGCATATATTATTAACATAGATAAATGCAAATCTCAGTTTTATCCATTACAATTGAAAATCATTTTTCGGAAACAAAAATGTGAGCGACTGTATGTTTTTTATCAATTCTAATGTGCAATCTTTTAATAATTGTAAAAAAAAAAGTGTAAAGTGCATTTGAGTCTATTATTTATCATTTTTAGGTAGATTTCGTATGAAATACTACCTATTGCAATCGAACCAGTTATATATATATATATATATATATATATATATATATATATATATATATATATATATATATATATATATATATATATATATATATCACTTTTTTATGGACGCGATAACTTCTATAATTCTTCACCAATCTCCACCAAACTGGTACATAAAATCTCGGCTAAGTTCGTTAATGGGCAAAATCGGACCAAGGGGGTCGGGATAGGGGGCGTTTTTGTGAAAACCGAAAAAACGCCATAACTTCTTTATTAAAGTAGATATCGAATCGGTTTAAAGTTTATACTACTTCTTAAAACTGGGCCAAAAGTTTATGCATGACAGATTTTTGATAAATTTAGAAGTGGGCTCAAGGGGCGAAAAAAACAGAGGTTTTGAGAGAAAAAAATTCATAACTTCGTCAATTTTCAAGATATTAAATCCAACTAAATTTTTTGTAAATGTTCTTAAAATTATCTAAAACTTTTGTATTTACAAGTTTTTGATAGGATCAACTTTTAACCATGAAAAAAAATTAAAAACGAAAAGAAAAAGGGCGGTGAAAAAAGAGAAAAATCCATAACTCCGTCAATTTTTACGATATCAAATCTGATTAAATTTATTTTACATCTTCTCAGAAATATCTACAACTTTTATATCGACAAGTTTTTCATAGGACCAATTCGTATAGCAAAAAGAAATTAAACAAAAATAGGAGTTGGAAAAAAACCTCAAATCCAAACTGCTTATATTCTGACTTATTTTTAAATTCATTTTTGATTTTAAACGCATCCAAATGGTAGATCCTCTTATTTAGAAACTGTATAAAGTGACGCATTGGTTAATTTTCTGATAAAGACAGAATATATTTCAAAAAATGCTACCAAAAAGGGTATTTTGAACATAAATTCCCAAAGTCATCGGGACTAATAATTTAAGTTCAAATAAGAAATTGCGTTTTTTTTTTCTGACTCGTTTTCAAATCCATTTTTGTTCTCAAACGCATCCAATTTACAGATCCTCTTATTTAGGAACTATATAATATGAAGCATTGATCGGTTTTTTGATAAAGACAGAATATATTTCGAAAAAGGCTACCAAAAAAGGTATTTTGAACAGAATTTCCCGAAGTCTTCGTGATTTGAAAATTTAAGAAAGTTTTCACATAGCAAATTGCGTTTTTTATGACTCGTTTTAAAATCGATTTTCGCTCTCAAACGCATCCAATTTACAGATCCTCTTATTTAGGAACTATATACTGTGACGCATTGACCAGTTTTTTGATAAAGATAGAATATATTTTTAAAAATGCGGTCAAAATGAGTATTTCGCACAAAATTTTCCGAAGCAATCATGATTAAAGAATTAAGGATGTATTCAAACAACAAACCGGTTATTTTATGACTAACTTTTAAATTAAATTTTTTTCTCAAATGCATTCAACTGACAGTTTCTTGTTATTTAGGAACTGTATAATGTACTGTTTTGGTCGATTTTTTGAAATAAATTCAGAATTTATTTCAAAATATGTTGTCAAAATGGGCATTTGAGCTGAATTTTTCTTAAGATGATTCTGATAAATCCAGTTTTTGCAGAAAAATGAAATTAAAAATTTTTCATAAACGGCCAAATGAAGTTATTAAACTGGGTTTATCTCTAATCATATATATATATATATTTGTTGAAATGAGCACTCTTCGAAATCTACCTCCGCCTATAGGCCCAGACGACAGGGATTTTTTAATGTTTGCTATGGTGCATAAATGTCTTAGACTATAAAAATATACAATTTTAAATTATAATGTATTTGTTCCGTTTAAGTGTGTATTTATTCTGCCTAATTAAATTGATATTAATTAATGCTTAAAATTAATACACTAAATTATAATGCCGCAATTTTAACTGAAAAAATCAGTTTGGACTGCAACAAAAGTTAACATTTTAAAGGTGTTGCGATTGCATTTCTTGTAGACTTCGAACATTTATTGACATTCTGCTTATAATTATATAAATTATAATACAACTTTAGAGAAAAATGTAATATTACCCTAGCAGCAAACCAATATTGGTCCAACGTTGCTCCAATATTTCGTCTATTGGAAGCATTGCCAATAAAACGTAAATATTGCTCCAATATTGGGATGTTTACATTTTGCCCTTATTTAACCAATATTTGCTACCAATAATATGCCAATATTGAGGTTTCATTGGAAATATTGCCAATGAAACGTCAATATTGTACAAATGTTGGCGTAACATTGCAAATATTTCCAATGAATTTCCAATATTTGAGTTTTGTAGGCAATATTTCCAATGAAACTCCAATGTTGGTTTAATATTGGCTGCAAATATTGGCTGAATAAAAGAAATTTGTAAACATCCCAGAATTGGTGCAATATTTCATGCCAATATCGTACCAATGTGCCAATATCGCTCCAGGATGTAGCCAATATTGGTCCAATATTTTTTGGCTTATCTTTAATAATATTAATTAGACTAAAAATATTGTTAACTACACTGTTCGGTCAACCGGTTTTAAAAACGAAAGTTGCTTGTACATACAATGAAGAAGTTCATTTTTCAGGATAAATATAAAATTTACTGTCAGGGTCGTTATTTATAATAAATGTTGAAAAAAATAACTTCAAATTTTTATAGCAAAAAATATTAATTTTACAGCGGTGCGCTTCCGTTCTAAATTTATTCGTGCAGTACTATATTTAATAAAATTTTGAATAAATTAACAAAAAAAAAGATACTATAACATTAATGGCAACAAAATATAGATAAATCAATCTAAAACTGAAAATTTTTTCAAAGATGATTTTAAATCAGTAATTTAACGAAAAAGTTTTCTTTAAATTTCGTACTAATTATGGTTAATTATTTAGGTTACACATTCAATGTGAACTTCTTTTGAAGTTTATGCATGCAAGGGTCGAGAGCGCCCCTAAAATTTTTGTCCTTTTCTACCGGTAATGTAAATAAAAAATCTTCGTGTCAGATTCCTTAAACATCTACAATGAAATTCTACAATAAATATTATCGTTTTAAAATTGTGGTAGGAAAATGTGAAAATTTTAGCAACCTCTGCGTATGGACAAAGTTTTACCTAAAATATGTTAGTGGACTCCTATCACACTCTTTTCGAACACTCTTCGTGACGCAAGTAGCAAAATTCCTATTAAAAGAAATTAACATTTAAACCATAATAATACATTAAAAATGATTTGACCATGTACAAATTCTCATTCAAGATAGTATTTAAATCATCAAGATTTAAATCATTTATCGTGTTTAATTTGTTAAATAAAGCAAACTATATGCAGATCCTTAAAACAATTTATTTGAGATTTAAAAAAAAACAACTGAGATGTACTTAAAAATTGTCAACATTTGACGTCATTTTTTGAAAATTACTTAAATAAGATTTTTAATGAACTTTTATTTATTTCGAGTTCATTTACGAAAACTGCATTTTGTGGAAACATAGTTAAAACA
This sequence comes from Maratus speculifer, assembly GCA_964019185.1. Taxonomy (NCBI): domain Eukaryota; kingdom Metazoa; phylum Arthropoda; class Arachnida; order Araneae; family Salticidae; genus Maratus; species Maratus speculifer. Next base: position 17,495,808 of record OZ025297.1, on the reverse strand, counting down.
GAAATGCTAATGATCACTTAGATTGCATTTGTAATTAAGTTTCTTTTTATAAATAGTATTTTATTTTCAGAAGAATAATTTAAAGGACATACGGGGTAATTTCGTACAATATTTCATTATTTTTTGCTTTACCAAATGGATCTGAGCTATATTATTGCAGTTTTTAATGATCTTAAAAATGAAAATATTCACGATGAATATTTTTAAAAATATGAAATATTATATTGGAATTACTAGTTTATTTATATTTATTTACAATTCTAAATTCTGTCTTCTTATATTTCATATAATCATGTATTTATTTTTATTTTTATTATTAAAACCTGAATTTAAAACATACATGTTATGTATATTATTAGCAATCTTGTTTTCAATGAATCTACATTAACGAGATCTGCAAATTAAATATCATTCGAAAAGGTTTTAAATTGTTTCTGACACAAGGCACGCGCATTTCTTTAAAATATGTTTTTCGATTAAAAATAAAACGTAAATAAAACTTAAATCACCATATCTTTCATAAATGAAATTACAGTTTCTCACAAACCAATATTGTCATGAAGTAAATACTTTATTACATCATGCTTAGATTTAAAAAAAATATTGTACACAAAAAAGATAAAGTGGGATTGTCAGTTCACGGGATTATATAGCATTACTGCATTTTGCAGTAATTAGACGATTGCTTACTAATGATAAAAAAGCAAAATTAAAATTGAAAGTTGGAAGAAAAAACACTTTAAATTAATCAAAACTGTAGCATTTCAATATGTAGCTTAAAATTAAGATTTGATTAAGATTTCGTTATATTATGTTATATGTATTAAAATACAGGGTAAATCTAAACTCTTAGGCAAAGCTTTCAATGGCGATAGTGCACATCAAGAACAGAAAAAAATAAATAGAAAACTATGAGTCTCAATCGTCTTCCAAAGGCGAGAGACGCCATTAAAATTTAGTGTCTAAAATTGCAAATGACCATAGAAAACAGAAAAAGCGGTATATTTGTTTGCGGTTTTAACCTTTTATGTCTGTATTTTCTACAAAGAAATTTTAAAAATAAAGTTGAAAAAATGCCTATAGTGGGCACTTTAGTCTTTGGAGTAACAAAAAACTTTTCTTAACATTATTTTTTGTATATCATTGAATGCTTTCAAACGTTTAGACTTAAACCTTAATTTTGAGCTTAAAATCTGAATTGTTGGGAGTAGTTAAATAGCACAAACTGAATTGTGTTCAACAGTTAAAATTTAAACAGCCCCCCCCCCCCCCCATTACTGAACACAGTACAGTTATTCCTAATCTTAGTGCCGTAGACCAGTAATAAACTACTACTCCCTACACGTAAAAGTTAACAAGAGAGTGATGACAAAATTAAATAAAAAAAATTAGTCATAACAGACATGAGCAATATCTTCACGCAAAATAATAAAAAACAATTTGATGTACACACATAGAAAATGGTATACGCATGTGTTAATGCGGAATCACAAAAATTGCGCGAAATTATGCCAATCTCAACAATACACGGCGAACATTACGCCGGCACACATTGGGGCAAAAAACCTTCAAATCTGGCAAAAAATCGAAAAAATTAAATTCTATTTTCAACTACCGGCATACCCCACTTTAGATGAGCAGATGTCTCACATCTGCCCAGTATTAAAAATTGCGTAAAGTTATCTTGATCGTTATTAAAAAAAGAAATTAAATGGCATATCGCACTTTGATAAAAAACGAAAAAAAAAATTGTTTCAACATTCGTTTGTTCATATAGCTGTAATAATTCAAAAATATTTTTTTACTGTGGAACCAATTACTACAAGTATATAACAAAAATTCATTAAATTTCAATTTGTTTTTAATACGATTTTTACAGATATAGTGGCACTTAAAACATACAGTGATGAAATTTATATTAAAAAATAACGGTGTTAGAACATTGAATGTTTTATTTATGAGATAAAGCAAGTAAAGTGTCAAGTCTGATTTTTTCTGATAGGTTTGAGTTTTAGGAGGATAAATATTTCAGAAAATGTTGCTTAGTTTTTAATTGTATGACTATTTTTACAATTAATCACCCTCAGATTTTTGTTAATGTACGTGTGTGTAATTGTGTGCCAAACATGATTATATATATATATTAAATGCATAAGACGAATTTAAATGCATTACATATCACAGAAAAAAATAAATGAAACTCACTATCACGAAACGTTTTAAACAACAAACTTTTAAAAAGTAATATGATTGTTTAGCATAAAATTTCATAATTCGAAAAATTACAAATATGTAGTACTACAGATTTAAAATAAGCTGAAATGTTTTAAATTTTAACATAAATTCTGATGAGCAAAAGCCTGTCAAGATAAGAAAGATACTTTAAAATTTAAGTTTGTGTATAAGCTTCTAAGAAAATTTAATGATATGCAAAAAATAAGGGTAAAAAATAGTTGTACGTTACTCCAAAGTCTAAAGTGCGCTCTATCTTTTTTTTTTTAAATTTATCTGTATATTTTAACTTCATGAAAATACTGACATAAAGAATAATTTTAGTGAAAATTGGAAATCTATTGACCAATTTTTCTGTTTTTTTATAATCATTTGAAATTTGAAACTACCCACTCCCATTGAACACAGTCAGTTTGCACTACTTAACCACAGATTTTGAGCTAAAAATTTATGTTTATGTATAAACTTCTAAAAAATTTCAATGAGATGCAAAAAATAACGGTAAAAAATAGATGTTCGTTACTCCAAAGTCTAAAGCGTCCATCGGCATTTTTTGAAATTTATCTTTATAATTTATTTTCAAGACAATACTGACATAAAGAATCGTTTTCGTGAAAACCGCAAACGAATCGACCAATTTTTCCGTTTTTTATAATCATTTGAAATTTTGAACCCTAAACTTTGATAGCGCCTATCTCCTTCGGAAGACGTTTGGAACCCTTAGTTTCCCATTTAATATTATTTGTCTTGATGTGTACTATCACTCCTAAAAGTTTTGCCCAGTAGTTTAGATACACCCTCAACAAGACGAGAAATCTTTTACATTTAAAATTACTTAACAGTATATATAAATTTGTTTGTCTTTAACATAATTAATCTTTAAAAGAAATTATCTATATACGGATATCACTAACTTAATAAAGTTCTTAAATATGATTCGAAAAAATGGGTAGATACTAAATATCTCTACATGGCTCTACCTCGTACATACTACAATTTAAACTTTCAAATAAGAGACTATAAGGAAGACAATTATGAACTGGAAAACAGTGTAAATGTGACATAGTAATTTATTCCATTTTTCAATATTGGGTGAAAAAAGTCCGGGCCAGGATTCGAACCAGGGATGTATTGGCTGAAGCCGCCGAATTGAGTTATCCCGGACACGAACACTGGAGGACGCTTTTCATCCAATATTGAAAAATGGAATAAATTACTCTGTTATAATTGATTTACCGATTGAATAATCGTGTTTAAAAATTAATCTAGAGTAAATGTGTTTCGCTGGAGAATATTGTTTACAAAAAATGACAAAGATTAGAATTTTTTCGTATTATGTTATTCATCGAAAGAAAATAGAGTCGAAGTAGAACCCCGATAATCCGATCGGGTTTTTCGCTTTTTTTTCAAGTTTGAGAAGCGATTGGCTAATTTCTTTAACATTAACTTGTTGCATCGTCGTATTCTGAATAATAAAACAAAAACTTTTTCGCCAATCGCTTCTCAAAGTTGAAAAAAAAATGAAAAAACCGATCCGGATTATCGGGGTTCTACTACAGCATTTCCATTAACTCTTCATAAGTTACAAAAAGGAAATTTAAAATATGTGAATTAATGTTAAATACAAGTCTCTCACCTTGATCCATTACGAAAATAAAACGACAAACCACATAACATTTTCTTTGACATTGAGGGAAGATGGAAAATGACAAGAAAACTAATTTTTGGCGCAAGGCGGAAATACATAAAAAAGTGTATAACATCATCACAATTATAGATTTTTGTTAAAAACATATTTGTGTTTGAATATTTGCAAGGTCAACGGTTAAATTCCATAAGCATTCAGGACATCCTTATTGCTTTTAAATAGACCATGTTTACGACATCCAGTAAATTTTCCATTTTCCACATTCTTCTATTATGTCACTTTCATCATACTGCGACTGGATGAATGTTCTATCAGGTGTTCATCAACGACGCTTATGGAAATGAAGCAAATACGCAATTGTCTGGGATTTATCTTGAGCAGATGTTGGGGAGAGTAATTATTCACCACTAAGTAAGAACTATTTTTTTCGTATTCCTTTAATAAATTTACTATTTGAGGACCAATGAATGTAACAATATCGCATTACTAGATGATTATTGTTTTTCGCTATGTTTAAAATATATTATAGCGGGAATAACTTGCGATATACTTGTGATAAATTTGATAGTTAATCAAATTTCTTTCTTTTTTGCGAAAAAGCACCACATCAAATGATACTTTCACATAACATTGACAAGTAAGAAAAATCATGCGTTAAGCATAGATTATGAAGCACTTTCCAACGCTTCATGAAATCTTTAACGAAACTTCATTATTTATGTAAATAAGGATATAAAGCCAAATATGTATTCCAGTACTACTGAACAGCCCTGTATTGGATTTGTCAGATAATATACATAATATATAATAGAAAAATTTACTTTAGCAAAAAATGCCTAGTAGCTTTAAATTTCTCTTTCAGCAATTTATACTAATAGATGGAAACATACTTGAATACTTTTTTCAGCCTTGTACCATTGCCTGGTACCATTATTACACATCAGTATTAAGATAAAATTTATTTTAAACTAAAACATTATTAAAACAACAGGAATCACTTTCTCGTAAATTTTCATTCGTAGCCTCCATGTACCCAATTCTTTGCGTATATCATTTTATCTATATTCTGCAAACATTTCTTAGTAAATTTAATGCAGTTCAGCGTAAAAATGCATAATTTATTTAAGAATCGCCTTTTAGTAATTTATGCACATATTTAGTAATGTTGGCGAGCTCTTTTGGGTATCCCGGTGTATTAACTAAAGCATTTATACACACCATATAATATGCATAAATTCAGTGAAACTTGTACGCGCATATCATAATTAAAATGTATTTCATCCATCTATGAGCTATCATCGAATACATACACAGTACTTCGGAAAGAATGCACCATTTAAAAACTTTTGTGTGTCCCTGTAAATACTATGTACTTTATGTTAGGAAAGGCAGTATCGTATAATTTATACTAAGCCTCATTGACATACATCAATTTTAATATACATGAAACAGTTTAATATATTTAAAATATGTCACACACAATTCCCCCTTTTACCATTATCTAATGGAATTCTTTTGTGTGGCCCTTTAAATGAATAATAGCTATATTTTACCTTATATTTTATCGAATGCATATTTTAACGCACCTCGAATAAGCAGATAAATTTTAATATGTTTGATGGGTATAATATTTTTAAAATTCCTTTGAAACGATTTTTCTCTATAGGCCGTAATGTAATGGGAAACGTTTGATTTTCCCTGTATATAAACTAATCATGATAGAAACTTCATTTTCAATAGGGTTTGTTCTAAGGTAACCATCAATAACGTCCTAAAACTTCAAGACAATCCGATTACATTTACGTGAGTTAGAGCGCGGATAGACGGACAGACAAACCGAATGCATAAGCACTTTTCAACTTTGTTGGAAAGTGCTAATGAAAGCGTATAAATTTTAATATGTTTGACAGGGTATAACACCTTTAAAATTTCTTTGAAACGATTTTTCTCCATAGGCCGTAATATAATGGGAAAATTTTGATTCTCGCTGTAGATAAACTAATCATGGTAGAAATTTCATTTTCAATAGGGTTCGTGCTAGGGTAAACGTAAATAACTTCCTAAAATTTCATGGCAATCCGAGTATATTTACGTGAGTTAGAGCGCGGAAAGACAGCCAGATGGACAGACGGACAGACGGACAGAGAAACCGACTGCATAAGCACTTTTTAACTTAGTTGCAAATGCTAAAAAAGCCTAATCAATATCAAATACTACAGTATTTCAATCTTCTTAATTTATTGTTCTATGACTGTAATATGGAGACTATTGAAAAGAAAATAGACTTTTTGAAAAATATAATCTTTCAAATAGCTTTTCTACTACAAAAATATCTGTTTAAACTACTTAACTGCATATCATGATATGCAAAACGTGTTAAATAAATTATTATTAAATTTTGTAGTTTATCTTTAATAAATTAGTGCATTAAACATAAATTTTGTTTGATGTTATTGCACAATCACAGTATATTTCATCAAATCTTTGCTCCAAACTAGAAATGAAAGTTCAATTTTATATGATGTATAATAATTAAAACAGAAAAGTAATTTTTATGGTAATGGCGTACACTGTTAACAAATTGAAATTTTTGCTGCGTCGTCACTCCACCGCTTATATAGAAAATGATTACTTCACTGTCTTATGGAGCATTCTCATTGGTCAAAATAGCTATATTCTATTAAAGCGGTGAAATGACGATGCAACAGAAGTTTAAAAATTTTAACAGCGTATTATGTTTTCGAAAAATGTGAAACTACATTTTTTACTTTGAGTTAAAAACGATATTTGTTTGCTTTCATTAAGTCATTGTATTGATTTGTTTATTTTTCTAACATATACACTACATAACTGTCTCATGAAAAATGAGATAAGAGAGAGAGAGATATCATTAAATTATAAATGTCATTAGAAGACAAGTACTTCTTGCATCACACACTTTACAAAATGGACATTCTTACATTCAATTAATAACGCGAGATAATTTAAGACATCATTTCAAAGATGGATAAGCATTTATTTTGTGTGGTAATAAGTACCTTCAAAATGTACTTTAAATACGATATTTTCATGATATACTATAAATTTTGAAACATTCCATGAACTCCTAAGCTTCATCATAATATATTACCAAAATTAATGAAATGTTTTAAGTTTTGAAGAGATTGACAGGATTTTTGACGAACATTATTTTATAAAGATTGATGGCTTAACATTTATGCAATATTTTAATGGCACTATACAATAATTTTTACTAACTGCAACAGATCGTTTTGAAAGAAAAAAATTAAAATATTCGCTTCATTTTCTGATGAGTTTTTAAGCAATAATCATTTAATTAATTCTTTAATTCCTAGATATTTTTGTTATGTTAATTTATTTATTGTACTTTTAAAACTATGTATTGTAAAACCAGAAAATTGATGGTTTTTTTTTTTTTTTTTTTTTTTTTTTTTTTTTTTTTTTTTTTAATATCTCATTTCAATAATGATTTTACTTGATTATCCCATTGATCGAAAAACTGTCGTCAAACTATAATATTAAATGCTAATAATAAATAATCGTAAATATCCATTAATGTGACAATAAACATCGTACACATATAAGTTACGTATTCAAGTTTTTTTATATCGAACCCTTACCCTTATTAGTGTTTTATATATTTTGACCTACATTGCTTAAAAGTACTGCATTATTTCCAATTTGCTGTTGTTGCTATAAGGCCTTACGTAATATTTAAATACATATTATAAATATATCCATCTATTCTTCTATATTTTTCAGCAAATAAAGAGCAGATTCCTTACACGTATCCATTATTATTGATATGCATTGTGTGTTTTAATAAATTCGATCATTCCATTTTAAATACTTATATTATACGCAAATACAACATATCTTTAAAATATCTGTTTATTTATGATATAATATAATTATTCTACATTTAAGTAAGTAAACTATTATTATTATTTTGCCCAAATTTACAAAATAATTAAAAAATTTCATTTGACATAGTGCTACGCCATAAGTGAAATTCATCATTAAGTAATCGTATTCTTTTGTGACATTTAAAATTTTAAATTCATTAATTTTCCTATTTTAAAATTTTAGAATGGCAATATTATTTCTTTAGTATACTTCGGAGATACATATAATTTGGCAAATTTGGTCAACGGGATAATCAAATAATACTAATTTACTAAATAATAAAAAAGAGTTAAGCATCCAGGCACACAAGTGGAAAGTAATAAAAATTATGAAGCTATCTACTCTTCAGAAAAAATTTAATGGAAAGAAATTACTCCTAACATAGATTTTAACGATTATGCAACATGTGATGACGGACAGTTTACCGGTGCAACTGAAGTTAATGAAATAGTTAATTTATCGGAAACGATTAATAGTAATTCTGGTGCAGAAATCTTTAACGGAATTTCTCTGCTAATTAATACTGTTACTTTTTCTGACGCGTTATAAAAGTTTAAAATCTGAAACCTCATCCTATGAAACAATCCCATGATGTCTCAATAATTTATTCGCTGCATAAAGATGAAAAAGAATTTTCTTCGAGACGGGAATCAAAGAAATTATCAAATATCTATTACACAGTACTTTAAAATATAAAATTAAGTAGTGCAGAATATTCGTTGTATTTTTAGTTGCTGAATAAAAAGTGTATAATTTCTAATTGTGGATATATTTATGTAGTGACTTCTTGGCGCTTTTCTACAAGTTAAGTGTAGAATTTTGTTTTTTTCTTTTGAACTACGATATTCCGATTAACGCCGATTCAGCGAATAAAGTATATGGTTGCAACGAATTCTTTATACCGGGATCCAACTTTATAAAAAAAGATAAAATAAAAAAGTTTTTTTGGGGGGAGGGGGGGGGGTAGTTAAAGTATACAGAAAACTGATCCCTAGAATTCTCTAAGTTTAATAAATTTTGTTTAAAATAGCCAAAATTTTATTTTTTAGATAATTATTTAGAGTAATCCTGTGTCTATTATATCTATTTATTAATACAGTAAATTTAAAATAACAAGGTCCAGTAAAAAATATATCTGCAAGATACAAAGCATTGCTTCAGATAACTTACTTATTTCATGAATCTACCATAATTTGCTGTTAAAAACTTAGGCTTTATTTAATGGCTGATTTCGATTAAATAAAAAAATGAGTACTATTCGAAAATTTTGGAAAATACTTTTAAATTTTGTTGTCAAAAGTAAATGTAAGTATAATTGCCAATTTAGTGCATTCAGTATTCAAAATATCTAGAATTTCCAAATAGTAATCTGTGTTCCATTTCATCAGTGAATGTCTCGGATTCAGCAAAACGGAAATATCTATCCGGAATTATTGTAGTTTTTTTAAAATATAAAATCTCTGGCTGCAGCATCCAAATTTTTGGGGTTGTAGTCCATATCTGTATAGAATTTGCATTATTACAATTGCTCAGTAAGTTTCAAATAACTACATTTATTATTAGATTTGGTAAGTATATTTCACAGTCACAACATATAGTGTAATTATGTAATTTTCGGAAACATTGGGTCTTAATAATGTTATAATACTAAAAGGACCACTTGGGATTTATTTTAGCAGCTATATATTCTAACAGAAAATATAATAAAATCATTAAATTATAATGTACCGTGGTAATCTAAAATTTCCGGCCAGTAACTGTCTTTGATTTTTAAAGAAATTGAGGGAATTTTTTTCATTCGATGCTTCATGTTTTAATCCATTTAAATAAAAGGAAAAAACCTTTATTGTTTTAACGTTAAATAAAAGTCGCAAGAAAAAATGTTTACATCAATCGAGATCTTTTTTTTTTTATTTCTAGAAAATTTTAATAGTACTTTTATAAAGTTATGACTCAATTTTTTATAATTTTTATTTGCTAATCTCACATTTAAACTTGAATTATTCACAGTATACTTTTTTTTCTATGTTTATTGCTTATGTTGCAGTTTGCCATATAAAATTAATTATTAGCATAACCTAACCATTTCCTTTTATTCCTCATCTCTACTTCCAAAACCTTCTAGAAGCAAAGTAGTCGAAATTAAGAGAAAGTAGCAGATAAGCAATACCATAAAAAACGCAGAAAAATTGACATATTAGATTACCATTATTTGTCAACATATAACATTTTGGTTTTTTTAACTCATCTATTTTTTTAATTTTTTTAAGGCGCGATAACTTAAGAATTTCTTTAATTTTTCCTTTTATAGATACAAATATGAAATAACAATAATTATTTTGAGCAACGTGACTAACCTATTCCTTTAAAGAATACAATCGTTTAACTTTCTGTGAACATCGAAAAATTCAATACATTTTTAACAAGAATTTAATGTACACTTAGACTCATATCTAAGTCAAAATGAAATTTCTACTATAAATCTTTGCATGCCATGAGATGCGCCATCATTTATCAAGCCAAATCGTGAGTGGTTTCAAACGGAGGAAACTTTTTAGGGTGGTAGGGTGACATATATAACGTGGAGAAATAATATGTTTCATGTTAGTATCATTTATCTGCTACGTTTGTAAATCTCTTTTTAATGGCTATTCTTAGCATTTTGGGGGAAATGATTTTGGGTTGCTGGTTGAAATTTCTTTTTTAAATATTTCGTGTTTAGGATTTGAATTACTTCAATTTAAAAAAAAAAAAAAAGATATCTTGCATTATTCGTGATAGGCGTACAAAAGATTAGGCGTTCTATTGATTTTGTGTTCGAAGGAGTTTATTTATTAGTTATTTATAATTCTTGATAAAAAATATTTTTGAAAATGGACTTTGGAAATGTGTTTTATGTAATATTTTAGAATCTTTTTTTAATGCGCACAAATAATATTTTAAAATAATTTCAAAAATCATAAATTTAAAATATGTTCCTGATGTGGAAGAAAGATGAGATCACAAATATCGTACTCAAATAACGTCTGTTGTCTTGAAAATAATACTATTTTGATTTTTACTAAAAATACTTAAACTGATTTAAGCTTAACATTTTACATGGTTGATGAGAATGGGTCGCAACCTTTCTCACGGAAAGGTTTAAAGAAAACAGAAATTATTAAAGAAGAAATCATTAATAATTAAATTTGATAGTTGTAGTAAAGTTTATTGAAGCGCCATTTTACAAGAAATTGAAGTTTACGAGAGTCGATTGTTCTTCAAACTGCACTCGCATTCCGAATACAAATTTCATACGTATCATGAAACGTGTAATTAATTAAACCATAGTACGTGCTTTAGTTTAACTAGTGTTTATACGAAATTGACGTAAATACGACAGTAATATGAAGCATGTGCAGAATTTTTCGAGAAACAAAGAGGGCGATAATGTTAAGTTAAAAGTAATTTATTTTATAAAAAAGAAAAGCATAAACTTTGAAAACTGAATTTTTATTAAAAAATCTACTTTTCATTGTTTGAAGTTTTTAATATAAGTTTATCATCTTATATTAAATTAAAAATATATTATATTAATATCTATTATATCTATTAAATATATTATTTATCTCATATTAATTAAATCTTATATTAAATATTATATTATCGATACATCAATAATGACATGCAGTTTTCCGTAGTTATATTGATAGAAAAGTTCAAAAATTTCTTCTTATCTTCATATAGGGGAAATAAAATTTTAAATCCCCACCAATATATTCAATCAAATTATTTTTTAATACAGCACACATTCGTAGGTATTTACAATTCATGCACAGAGCATTAAAATATAGTAACGAGTGTTAACCGACTATATTACTGTCAAAACCGATGTTGCCGCTTTTTCCATGTTTTTAACACCAGTATACAGGGTGTCCCCTCTCAACGATGGCCAATGACTAATTTCTAAACCGTTAGTCATAGACATATAGCTCCCATTGCAAAAATGCTTTTAAAAAAGGCAAAGAATTGTTTTTCAAGCGATTTAGGTCAAAAAAAGTTTTTATTAAAAAATTACGAAAATTAAATTTTTATACGGTCTCCCGGTCCTATAAGTGATATTTAGTAAATTTTTACCGCTACTCTAACAAGTAATGCAAAGAAAGTCCCATTCCTCTGCGATTAAAATTAACCGAGTAATAGCTGTTTAAAGTTGGAGCATATTTTTTGCTGCAAATTATGGGTCAGTCACAAATTTACTGGAAATAAAAATAAACGCAAACGCAAAATATAAAATTTAACATTAAACATTGAGAGTAAATCAATTTTTACAATTTTATTTTTAAATTTATGTTGATGGTTACATATTAAAGCAGAATTATATTTTGTACTAAAAATGTAAGTAAAAAAATAGCATAAAGTTTGTAAATTTAAATTATGTAAAGCAACAGTCACGATTCGTTACAATATGACGCATATTTAAAGTTCTATTAGATTACTTAACCTAACAGAATTTTGTGTAGTCCTATAAAATAAAGAAATGGTACTCACCTAAAATTGTATTAATATTACATTGTCATTGGATATAAATAAGTGTGCAAATTGAACCTCGATCAGATAATTGGAAGTGAGTTAAAATTTGAATAGAAATATTGAACTAGGGAAACATACGTACGGACATTTTAAGCAAAATAAAAGCTTATCAAAATAACACACCTTTTTAAAATAAAATAGCGATTTCCCAAAATTTGATTTTCTCGATAAAGATCATTTTAAAACTCACGTCTTCAAGTATTTTAACAAATCTAGAAGTTAATTAATAAAAATTAACACTACAGTAAAACTTATACGGTGGTAGCACCTTCAGTTAAATTGCTTTAAAATATTTCTTTATCTCATTTAAAACATTTTTGTAACTGGAACTATATGTTTGTGACCAATGGTTTAGGAATCAGCTATTGGACAGGGTTGAAATTGGACGCCCTTTATAATAATTTAAGCACTTAGTATATGTTCCTTGAAAACTTAGTCCAATTCATTTACTTTCAGCTACAGAAAAGTGGTTTAAGTCATGAAATTTAAAGTTTCATAACTCGGTCAATTTTAATGTTAGATGAATGGGGCCTTTTTGTATTGTTTGACAAGGTGATGGAAAATTTTTACTAAATATCACTGATAGGATCGGGGGACCGTATAAAAAGTTAATTTTCGTATTTTTTTTAATAAAATCTTTTTTTTTACGTAAATCACTTGTAAAAAAAATTCTTTAACCTTTTTAAAGCATTTTTTCAATTGGAACTATATGTCTATGATTAACGGTTTAGAAATTAGCCATTGACCACCGTTGAGAGTGGACACCCTGTATATTGTAATCTGTGTTTTCTTTCATGTCATGATTTATTTCGTGAAATATTTTAATACAAACTTAATAGTGTTCAAATAAAAACTTGTTTATTTTCAACCCCGTATGGTCTGCGACAGTAATCAAATCTTAAAATAATTTGACTTTAAAAATCGGTTCACCTTCATTTCAAACAGGGTTTGTTCTCATATTATTTTACATCCCATCATCTTACATATTTTTATTTTCAGGTTCAATTAAGTTATATAAATTAATTTCTGGAAGTTAATCGGGATTTTTTATAAGAGGCAAAATTTATAGAATTTCTGATATCTATAAATCCCGCGTGAAATTTTCAGATGATTAAATTCAAAATTACATTTTTACACTTGATGCAGTCGAGAAAGTTATTGTTCTATACCGAGAACAAGAAGAAATGTCATCCTCTAAAAGCAATAATGTTTAAAATCTGTAATGTTACACGAATTTCAGTAATGTATGCACATCTATTAAATCCCTTCGAGAACGGTGTTTCAATTTTAGGCCACCTAACTCAAATCCCTAAATGTAACTTTCACCCAAACTATTATAAGGACATTTTTCCTTTCATTATGTACGCTATCAAAAACTTTTACTATTTTTAAAATACACTAATATGTATATTCTGCACTGTTAAAAATTTTGCTCTAGTTTGAATCAGATTTTGGTGGTCAATATCTGTCACCACAAGATGGTGAAATATCGAACCAACATTTGGAGCTTCCTATTTAAACGTCGTTTCAACTACTGGACCTGTTCTTAAACAAGAGCTCCAAATATTGGTTAGAGATTTCACCATCTTACATAAGAGCTATTGAGCACCAAAATTTGGCCCAAACAAGAACAAGATTTTTAACAGTCCTTCATTTCTGCATTTTGCGATTAGAAGTATCTTGTCCCTGAAAGGGTTAAAACTAAATCGCTTTCTGTCTGTCATTTTAACAGCTTGACAATAGGAGTTAAAATTGAATTTTGGAAAAATCACTTCAAAAAATGCTCCTGCATTTTAAAGATTTTTATATTTAATACTTAATGTTATCTTTTTCAATCAACTATTGATGTGACGGCTTTATTCGAAGAAAACTGGCAATATCAAGTTTTTATCTGATGTTATCTATTGAAATTACAACTACGGAACTTAATTAACAGACATCATAAAGGTATTAGCAATTACTAAATGCTAGATTAAATTATTACATTTTAGAAGTATGTATTGTATCATTAATATCAAGACATTATTTCGCTGAATTGCCTTAAATATGTGGGGTAAAAGTTTTTCATATGGGTTTCTGTCTCTTTTTCTGAATAAGGTATGAATAATATATGAATCATTAAACTGCTAGAAATAAAAAAAATATATAAAAAATGAGTTGCGTTTTAAACTATCTTAATTAATTGATAATGATTTTACATCCTAAATTGATATAAGACTTTTTACATAGCAGTGTATAAATAACAGCAAGATTGCCTAATCACAAAATACTGAGATCAATGTCGAAGGTAAAATTCACTTCTATAGTTGTGTTATTATTTTCAATTCCTGTTACTCTGCTCAAATTAAATATTTAAAACAAAATTCATGATCCGCTTTCTTTTCGTTTATATGTTGTTTATGGTAAAAAAAAATTTCGTTTAGTGCCTTAATAAAAAGTAATATAAGGATTTATAGCGCACATTTAGTAAAATAAAGATATCGTTTTATCAGGAAAGTAAGACATTTAGTAAATATTTTTAAATATTAATGTAAGAATTGTGCTACGATAAAACACATTATGCATATTATATGCATGTTCTGTTTGTAATCTTTACATATAGTCAGAAATATGTTACAAGAAAAAAAAAATAAAATTTCATGAAAAGAAAATCTTTTAAAAATTTTACTTGTATCAAACATTAGTTTTGTAAGAAATACACCCATGCAAAAAAAGCAAAAATTAAGCAACAAGAATTGATAATTTTTTTTTCTTTACAATAAATACAAATTAAAAACCGATTTTGATTTATAAACCGACATTTTAAAATCTCAAAACACAACCACACAAACGAACAATGTTTCAATAAATGTGCAATACAAATTGATAAAGTCATTCTTAATAATAAACACAAATAAATACCCTATTTTGATTCACAAATCACACTTATATTTTAAATTAATGCGCCAAATTCAAAATTCGAAGTCAATAATTTACAATGCTCTTCAAATTGAATTATCAAGACGGAAAACAAGGTATTTCACTCACATATTACATAATGACATAAAAGGTATCAAAAAATCCATCTGTAAACTTGGAGGGAAGGTACAGTACTTTTTAATATAATATGTACCTCACTAAAAAAGCGATATAAAACATAACACATTGCTATTTTCATTCATTGCTATCTGTTAGCTCCATTCACATAATATTTTTAATATTATTTACATACGTGAAAAAAAGTTGTAAATAAGGTTGTCCTATAGGATACATCAGGTCTAAAGAGAATATTTTCTACTTATGCTGTACGTGCCATTGAAATGTGTAACAGAACAATCAATCATTTTATGAAATTGCATAATTAAATAACTTAAAAAATGATATCAATACCATTAGAAATATTTAAATACAAAACATCTAATGACAGCTATATGATGACAAAAGTTTTATAAGACATTTTGTTAGTTAAAGAATAAAAGTACTTTAAATGAATTTATTAAATTATCTCAATAACTTAAATTATATTCATTCATTATTTCAACATTTCATTATTTGAAGAAACTATTTCTAAAAAAAGAAATAAATTCAAAATCAAATCCTCTTAAGTTAAATTCTATCATTTAAATCCAAAATATTCTAGAGGAAGTAAATCACGAAAATCAAATTATTTAGATAACATTTCCTATGTTCAAAAGATGTAGTCTTATAGTTTGAAACTAATTTGTATGAGAAGACGCAATCTGGCACATTGTAATTAAATCAGTAAGCGTGTTCTCTGAAAGTATAATGTTGCATAAAATTTAATCAGAATATGTCTTTGTAAACACTTAAGCAGGTTATTTATCATTTGCATCGTAGTACTCATTTAGCAAATGAGTATTTCTAAATAAAACTTTTTAAAGTTCATTAACAATTACTTACTGATTAAATTTTTCTTCAAAAACAAATTATATTAATGCATAAATGATAGATATTTTAATGATTAAGTGTATTTTATTAGAAAAAAGCTCTCAATAACCTGCATTTAATTTAGTTTTTATGTTTTATTTAGTTCAAACTTCACTTTCGAACAAAAGTCATCTTCTCTTTTTGTTAATAGATAGATTTTTTCCCCCACTTCTCACATAGTAATAAAACTAGTTTATAAAATTAAATTGATAGAAGACGGTTGCAAAATATACAATTTTTTTTGCAACATTGCATTTTTAAAATATCATTTTAAGCATAAATGATATATATTTTCGCGTGAAAGAAAACAGGGTTTTAATTTAAAAATTTCCTTCTTTTATTGTGTGTTGGGAATTTATGAAGCTTATTTGTAACAAAAAAACTGTGTGAATACTTAATTCGTAATAAATTTCTTACTTATTGGGTGTAAATATATAGCAGCTTTAAAACACTTAAATATTTTCAAGATATTAAAACATTGATGCCAGCAGATTTACAAAATCTAGCGCTTTCAGCTAAAAATTAGCCATCGTCAGAGGAAACTGTTCTAAATTCAAACATATACGCTCGTTCTACACTGCTCAAAATTATTAGGAGAGCAAAAGCTTTTAACAAAATAACACAAATATTTACACCGGTAAATAGCGTAAAATAAAACATCCATAGTTTAAGACGTAGTAGAAAACTTAATAAGAAAATCAAAGTTTATGACGTGAAAAACTAGGTAAAGTAGACAAATTCGTAAATGCAGAAACGTCTCTTTCAAGGTCTCGCTTGCAAAGTTCAATTGCTCAACTTATATTTTGAGAAAATATGATTTGTAAATATCGCAAAAATGTGATTTACCAAAATCCATGACTTGACGTGTAATCGCAGCAGTTGAATCACAGGAAACACAATGAAGAGTAGCGCACGTTGTTGGAGTCGAAGGAAGTGTCAATTCAAGGCTGTGGAATCAATTCAAAGAAGCATGGAGTGCTAGACATTGACAAGAGAATGTCGGACATTTGCTACCAGAGAAACGGATGACTGAGATATCTTGTTAACGGCACATCGAGATGGAACGGACGATGCTACTCAATTAAAAGCACAGCTGTAATTGGAAACAGGGCGAAGAGTGTTCATTCAAACATCCAGAAATGGGCTTCATCCAGATGGTCTCTATGTATGTAAGCTAATGGTTTGTATTCTGTTGACTTCAATTAACTGTGCGCCTCAATTTAAGTGGGCTTCTGAAATTCGTGTTTGGATGCAACATTTTTGGGGTAAGATTCTGTTTACTGGTGGATCCTGATTAAGTCTGGATGTAAAATCCCGTATGTTTTGGGTGTGAGAGAAAAAGGGTACTCAAAATAATTGGGAATTCGTCCGTATATCATACAAGAGACGAGATGTGCTGATGTTGAGGGCTTGAATCAGCATAGGTTTTGGCTTACATGAAATTCGGAATGGCACTTAGACGGGCTGAATATACACTCCTGGACAAAATTATAAACTCAGAAAATTTTTAATTCGTTTACATCATAATATAAATTAGCTTAGCTTTACATTAATAAAATAATGATGAATATTTATAATAATACATCTAAATTTAATCTAACTCATAAATAAAATGGAGTAAGTAATTTAAATAAGAAAATACATAACTTAAAAAAATAACATTATGAGAGAACGGGACAAAATTATAAACTCAAAGTTATGAATTTCTATATTCTGGCACATTTGATATAAATAAATGCATTTTATTATAAAAAACTAATAAATGAAGTCGTTATGGACCAATACATTTCAATACATCAATACATGTTTTAATTTTTTTCATAAAACAACGTTATGTGAGACCTGGACAAATTTATAAACTCAAAGTTATGAATTTCTATACTCTGGTATTTGGTATCTAAACAATAAGTGTGTTTTGTGATAAGAAACTAATTCAGTGAAATTATTTTTCACACTGGTATTAATGCAGACGATATTCATTCATATTTCTAAATCTCTCCATGATTTTATTAAAAACTTATTTATAATGTGCCTTTGAATTACTTTTAGAATAATTTTGTTTTCTTATAATGCATGTTGTTTATCGTGCATCATTACATGTTATTCTTAGAACAGTAAAAATCAACAACTTTTCTAATGCAGTTAGCAAAGGTTTTCACAGAGGTGCAAGTTTATAAAATTTTAGCATTCAGAGATTCTGGGAAAACGTAACGTCAAAATACTTTGCTAATTAAAAGTTCACAAGGAGCAGTAAAAAAGTTTTAAAGAATCCGTCAGCGTATGGAAAGAAAAAAGGGACTGGTCAACAACCAATGATAACAGAAAGAAATCGAAGATTTATCTTCGAACAGCAACTAGTACTGGAGCTTCTTTTAGCCGAATTGTAAATACGTTAAAGCTAAATGTAGGCTCTCAAATTGTCCGACAAATTCTTCAACGAGCGTCGAATATGAAATTTAAGAAAATGAAAGCTAAGCCAAAACTTGAGCCCCATTACATGAAAGCCAGACTTCACTTTGCACAACAGCACTTGACAGGCACAAAATAGTGGAACACCGTCATCTGGTCAGATGAAAAGAAGTTTAATTTAGAAGGCCTGGATGGCATAAGATACTCCTGGCACAATATCAAAAATGAAGAACAGCATATCTGTAATCGAAACATAGGTGGAAGATCCATGTTGATGTGGGCTGGTTTTTCTCAGAATGGTAAAACTGCTCTGGTTTTTCTTAGTAGAAAACAAAATGCAGAAGTCTACCAGTGAATGCTGGAAGGTAGTCTTTTGCCATATGAACCGTTGATCACTGGAATGAACTGGGTATTTCAGCAAGATAATGCAGCAATACACTCTGCAAAAAGTACAAAAGAGTGGCTGCAGTGCTGTCAAGTAAATGTCTTGAATTGGCCAGCCCGCAATCCTGATCTAAACCTCAGTGAAAATTATTGGAGTACAATAGTTCGAATAATCCATCGCGATGGATGTAATATCAAAACACAAATGATTTAAAGATGGTTATACTTACAGCATGGAACCAGTTGTCAATAGAACAGCAGAAAACACTTGTTCAATTCTATGCCGAGTCGCATATTTGAAGTCATTCAGAAAAATGGCGGTTCAACATATTTTTGAATGTATGCATTAATACTTTGCACCAGGATTCAAAAGTACGTTCACTTCTTCAACGCTACAATTTTACGTTTTCAGTCTAATCTACATGTACTATATTTATGTTACTCATCGTTTTTGAAAAAAAAAATATATATAAATGCATTGATCTAGGGTGTCCGAGAAAGATCCGTACAACTTCAAAAATTTATTGAAAAAGAAACAGTAGGGTAACAGCGAAACTAATTAGGACATTAGATGGAATAACTCAAAAGGTTTTTTTCTGCAGTATGTTTCTGACCATAGATGGCGCTACATGTCATGCAAAGGAATATTAAAGCACTTTAGTTATTTCAATGGCGGATCGCGTGAAGAAAGCTCAATGTGTTGCGTGGTTTATCGAAACAAAATCCGATACGCAAACACATTTCAGTCGCTGAATAATACTTTTCCACAGCGTTGGATTGGCAGGGATGGTCTCATTGCATGGCCACCCCGGTCTCCTGACCTAACACCACTGGATTTTTTCTTTTGGGGTTATGTCAAAGCTACTGTATACCGAACGCAAGTTAACAGTCTCGAAGAATTAAAGCAAAACATCCAAACAGCTGTAGCTACTGTTGATGTTAGCATGCTGAAACGGTGGTGGATGGAATTGGAATATCGTCTTGATATTGTTCGTGCTACGAAAGGGTCTCATGTAGAAATTTCCTAAGGTAATAACTTAAGTTACAGGAAAAAAAAACTTTTTGAGTTATTCTATCTAATGTACTAATTAGTTGCGCTGTAATCCTATTGTTTCTTTTTCAAAAATTTTTTGAAGTTGTACGGATCTTTCTCGGACACCCTGTACATTCATTAACTAATAATTCCATTTATTAGTTTATTATTACAAATGTATTTATTTATATCAATAATATCAGAGTGTAGAAATTCATAACTTTGATTTTATAATTTTGTCCAGGTCTCACATAATGTTATTTTATGAGAAAAAATAAAATATGTATTGATGTATTGAAATGTATTGATCCATAATGATTCCATTTATTAGTTTCTTATCACAGAATGCATTAATTTATATCAAATATGCCAGAAATATAGAAATTCATAACTTTGAGTTTATAATTTTGTCCAGGTCTCACATAATGTTATTTTTTTAATTAATGTATTTTCTTACTTAAATTACTTGCTACATTTTATTTATGAGTTATATTAAATTTACATGTCTTTTTACAAATATTCATCATTATTTCATTAATGTAAAGCTAAGCTTATTTATATTATGATGTAAACAAATTAAAAATTTTCTGAGTTTATAATTTTGTCCAGGAGTGTATATATACGAGGTACTGAGACCTTCTTACTTGAAGATGGCAATTTCTGAGGAGCAGAAAATCACTCTTTGAAAACTTATCGATAATATCAGCGAATCCATGCAAAACAAGATGAAACAGTTTTATTTATCCGAAGAGACTGCATGTCATATTAAATGCATTGTGTCATTCCGAAACAATACTCTATTTGTCACTTATCCCACATAGCATGCATCGTCACAGTGACGTCAAAATGACGTCATTGTGAGTCACTTTGATCACATCACATCTGTGACCAAAATGCCACAACTCAGTGACGTCACAATGTGACTGAGATGTGACTTTCTTAAAACAATTTAGAAAATCGTCACAATGTTAATGTCAAAGTAGTCACAAATGACACACTTTTCACAAATTGGTCACATTGTGAAGTCACAAAGTGGTCACAATGTGACGTCACAAAAAAGCTCTAAAACGGCCATAACGACTTCACATCGACGTCACGTGAGGTGACATCGACAGTCGATGGTCACAAAACCACAATGTGACATCACAACGACGTTGCAGTGACGTCACCATGTCTTACGGGATATGTAACCAAATTGTTGCTCTGAACTATCTTTTAACATTATATTTATCGTTTCGAAGACTAGAACTCTCCTGTATTTTTTCTGCATTGCGCATTCACTATCTTGCATTGTTTTCTTGATTCTTGTGCTTGTCCCGCCACCCATTTTTAAAAAAAAATTTTTTAGCGTGTGTATCAGAGGGTGAAAACAAAATTAATAATGAGAGGAGGAAAGAAATAAAGCGGTTGGTTTATATAACGTGAAAAAAAGGAGAAAAAAGAGAGGTGTGGGGGAGATTTAGGGATTCAGAAGGGCTAATTTAGGCATTTAAAATTAAGCAATAATAATTATAAGTTAATTATAAGAAATTATAGCAATTAATTATATCCTATGTCATTTTCCTACAATTTTCTATGAATTACTTTATTTCACCTATTGACGGCTAAGGATTAGATGAAAGTGAATTTTAATGTTTTCTGACATGAATGTTTTCATATTTAAAAAGTTTTAAATATTTTAAAAATATATATATTTGCATCTATTAAGTAATAATTGTGAATTAAGTATTCATATCAGTTATTTATTTTATTAAGGTAAATATCTCGCTTCAACTTTTGATATAGAGTTTCAATGTATACTTTTTTATTTTTAACAAGCTTCATTTGGCATATTTTTCTGCTTTACATGATGTTATCTCCATGAAACATTTTAAGTTCTCATTTAGGATTTTTCATACTACTAAATTTGTTTTAAGTATATTTTTAATGCATGTTATATACAAAAATTAAAAAAAGGCTCTGGTGAGCAACAAAAATATGTTTTTAAATATGAAAAAGTGTTTGACAAGTGCTTCTAATTGAGCATGAGACAGGACAAGAGTCCCTTCTTGGCTGCAGCTCACTGTCAATGCCAAATTTGAAAGAGTAATGTTTGCGCTATTTCCGTGTGAAAGAAATCAGTCAAAATTACGATAAAAATGTGTAGTCCAAAGACATAGCCAGAAAAAAAGCAGCGAAATTAAACATGAATGTAAAGCAAATTAGTACTCGAAACTTTAGTTCCTGTAACGTATCATATTCATGCAGTGCCACCAAGCATGCACGTAGCATAGAACTGTACAGAAAACTGATTTGTAACGCAGTTGCAATGCAGAGTCAACAGTTCAGTTTGCAGTGCAGAGTCAACAGCGCAGTTCAGATGTAAAGCAAGATTGAAAATTTTATTAAAAAGGAAGACAAAAAGTTTTACGCAAATTTCTTTTATATGGAAAAAGCGCAAATATGAATTTTTCAAATTTGGCATTGACAGTGAGCTGCAGCCAAGAAGGGACCCCTTGTCCTCTCTCATTCTCAATTAGAAGCACTTGTCAAACACTTTTTCATATTTAAAAACATATCAACGTTTTTTGCTGCTCACCAGAGCATTTTTTAATATTTGTCATTCAAATTTTTTGATAAAAACTGTAACTTTTTCTTATTTTTTGAAAAGCAAAATATTTGCTGCCAAAATTTTATTGTTGCATTAGAATAATTAAGAAAGTTATTGCATTGTCATATAAAATGAATGATGCCTTACAAATACACCAAGGATTCCGAAACATAAAATACAAAGTCACATTTCTGGCTACGGCTTTAGATAACTTAAAGGGGGTAGTGTGCTTGAATTATGCAAATTTAAATACATGGGTTTCAAATGAGTAACTTGTTACATGCATTCCGAGCCACACTCTTGGTTATTAGAGGTATAGACATGCAATTAATAATATAGTAATTTAAGAAAGCATTAAAAGGGAAATCATGATGTTAAACTTTTATGTTTGCATTTAGTTTTATTTATTTTGCTGGTCTTGTTTTAAAAATACGACTAATGTATGTAATATATAACTTTTCATTTTTTGCTTATTTTAATTATGCTATTTACCATGTTATATTAGGTCTTTCACTTCTATTAAATGCACCTCTCATTTATTATTATTTTTTTTATTTTATTATTTAGAATTTTCTGTTTAAACTTCGATGATAACATTCTACATAAAATAGTAAATATTAAAAGATCCATGTCTTGTTTATTCCAGTTACAATATTATATTTGTTAAAGTTTAATAAAATAGTTGACGTAATTGGAAAATCATCCCGAAATTCCAAGCCAAGGTCACACACTGTAAAAGAAAATTTGCAAAGTTACTAAAAGTTTTCTAGAAAACTGATATTTCCGGATCTTTTTATGTAAAACAACAGCAAAAATTCATGTAACAGATACAGATTTGCACTGAAAACGAAAAAAATCTATAAGGTTACTGTGAAATGTTTAGGAAACTGGGATTCCAAGAACTCTTCATCTAACAGCAACCCAGGTTACAGACGAAATTTTAGTAAGATAACTGTAATTTTTGTAGACTCGTTTGTAAAGTTACAGATTTGTGTAACTTTACAAAAATTAGTTTTGTATATTTACATTTTTTCTTGTACAGTGTACAGAAAATATGTTAGTAACCATACAGATTTCGGCAACTTTACATCTGTAGTATTGCAGATCTTTTTTTTTTTAGAGTGCAGTTCTCGAAACGGCCCTAGACAATCCGAAGGCGCATGTTGAAATGAATTTTGCTTATTTAAATAAAGAGTTATGTGATCAGTAATTCATGTGAAAGATTCCTACCCAATCTCTTGACCATTAGATGTAAAGAGATACAATAAGTAATATAATTAAAGCAAACATTAAAAGAGTGAACGCGCAGGTCTACATAGAATTGGAAGGCATACCCAATAGTACGGAAAATGAACAACAAAATTATTAAAAAAAACTTGTGTGAATTTCGAAAAATTCTTTCTTATAAACTACTATCTACAATTGCGATACAATTATGCATGCTATTTTTGCATTGACTGGCGACTTTTACATTCCCTTCGCAATTGACTATTTTGAATTGCTGTATTATTAGGCTTATTACTGTACGAAGGATGCATAAAAGAAAAGACAATACCGAGCAATAAAAATATATTATTTTCAAAAGTTATTTACAAAAATTAATTCAAAAATGTAAGAATTGAAATATATCCAGTACAGAATTTAAGAGATTCTACACCTTTAAATATATTTTTTTCTATTAGATCGATATATTTATGCATCGCGATGAATTAACTACGCTAATTAACTGTTTACAATGAAATTCCTTACTTATTAATCAATACAAACGATTATTACTACATAATAAATAATTCCTGCGTTATTTAAACTGGCATTAATTAACCTTGAATGACTGCCTGTATATGTTTTCATATCCTAAACATAATAGAACAAAATTAACATTATGATTAATGGTTCCTTCCAATTGGAGCCCTCGTAATAAAAATTTCTTCATTAAGGCTTTTTGTCAAATTTCAGTAAAAATAAAGTAATTGAATAGATTTGAATCGTAATTTTTTTTAAATTCCCGTTAAAAAATTAGAGTATATTTTATAACTTTAATGAATTAGTTAAAGATAATTCAATGAGAATCAATGTATTCTATGTTTTAATGTATTTTCTATGTTTTAACCCTGTACAGTCTTGTAAAAGGACAAAATTGTAATGTTGTTTTCTCTAAATTTTGTTATATCATATATATTATAAAGCAGAAGTTCTGAAACTTCCAAACGAGTGTTTTCATAAACTACCCGATGGATTTTTTTTGCCGATTGTATCATTCGATAGGAAATATTTTTCCGAAGGTTTATGACTCAAATTTACAGGGATAACTCTGATTTTTCGTAGTAAATTTCGTATTTTTCGGTTATTTTTGACGAAAGGGTTTCCAGTAGCTGTTTTTGGCGAAAATTATAATTGCTAAAAGAATTAAATTGGCTATATCTATTAGAAATAATACAAATATCTTGCAAATAATAGCAGAAAATAACTACTGATAATAATAATAAAGAAAGACCGCTTAAATGAGGCGTAATATTATAAAAATATATTTATCTTGAAAATGAAAAAAATATTTGTAATGCTTAAAAGATAAATTAACGCGAAATATAACAATTGGTTCAACTTTTGGCGACTTATCCCTGGCGTTAGAATAAAAACATGAATTTCAGAAATTGAGTAAATGAATTTTGAATGATAGTTATTTCCCTTTTTATTATTTTATTTCTCTTTTTTATCGAATTTCCGTATAATATAACTTACAGCAGAAAAAAGCAGATCTGATTGTAAAAGACACTGTAAGTTGTGAGTTACTATTCGTTTCTATATTATTTTCATCTTGCTTTTGTCGCCAAAGAATGTGTTTTTAAGCCGAAAATGCATTAATGACTTAATGCCTGACTTAGGTCCTTAATGGTCGCAATAATGTTTTTTTTTTTCAAGTGAAGATAATTTTTAGAGTATATTTTAATATTCAATCGTAAATTATATAGATATGAGTATAACTCTTTTATTTCTTTTTGCAAATGTTTTTATTGTTAATTTAATTTTTCTTGCGCCATTTCGTCAATTTCAATTACAGGAAAAATTTCAGTTTTAAAATTTAAAAACTGAAGAAGGAAAGATTACCCCATCGATTAAAAATCTACCGCCAAATTCCAAGATTAAATGTTAATAATGGATGATCGTAAATGTCACATTCACTTGACATTAAGCATAATATAAATATTAATTATGTCATCAAGTGATTTTTAATTCGACATTTTATTTCTACTTTTATGTATGCTCTGCTAATTTGTTTTTCGTTACTTAAATGAAAAAATATGTTAA
The DNA here is from genome assembly GCA_964019185.1 of Maratus speculifer. Taxonomy (NCBI): domain Eukaryota; kingdom Metazoa; phylum Arthropoda; class Arachnida; order Araneae; family Salticidae; genus Maratus; species Maratus speculifer. The sequence continues at coordinate 17,469,780 of OZ025297.1, read as the reverse complement.
TCTATATAATCTGGCTAATAGTTTGGCAATTTGTATAATTTGGCGAAATTGGTCGACGATATAACCAAGTAGTACTGAAGGAAAAATTTTGCAATTCAAAGGAAATTTATGCAATTATGCGTTATTACTATAGATAAATTAAACATTTTGAAATAAAAAATTCCTGTTGAATAAAATTTACAAATCTTTTTTAATTGAACATTTCCTCCTCAATATTTCTTCAATCAATATTTTGCTATTCTCTTTCGCGCAGGCTAAAAAAATGTTTTTTAAATATTTTATTAGATAAAACGTAAATAACATTTTTCTATTTTTTAAAAAATATTTTTTAAATCTAATTCTTCTATTATGTGTCTGACAGTACAAAATAGCAGAATTACTTTTAAAAATGGTTTTATCTGTTAATTATATGTTATTTGTTAATTTGGGTGATTGAATTTACATTTGTCATCAAACAATGCGATTTTATACCAAGAAGGCATAAGCCGGAGCGATGTTCGCAATTAATACTAAATTCTGCCACTCTCTTTTAAATGTGTGAGAGCATTTTTAGGATATTTTTTTTTATGTTTAATTGTAAATATATAAATAGCAGTTATAGCAAAAGAAAAAAAATGCGTATAATGTTTAAATTTTAGTATAAATGTCTTCCTCATCCAAACTGTAAAATAATTTAATTGCAACTTTTTAAAGTTTTGGCGCATTATGTCATAGACTCACCACATTCGCACGATTGCAACAAAATGGCGATTTTATGCCTCACATGGTAAACCGACTATGGTTGTTTATTTATTAATAAACTATTTATTAACTTTCATTTTGTTTTTTTAAATAATATAAATCATTTTGTTCTATAGCTATTAATTAAACTTTTTTATTTATTATTTTTTATTCAAATAATACAAAATAATTAAAAAATATTTATGAAATTGGTAATTAAAAACCAAGTTCTCCAAAAAAAAAATTGCGCGAATGTGGTGCATACATGACATCTGTGTCAAAGTTTTTAAACTATACATAAGTAGAGAAAATGCAGTATAAATACCGATCAAAGTTTTTTCCAAATATGGAAATTTTGTCACAGATTTGGTCATATATTCATCGAGGTATTTCACTGGTGCCAAAATGGCATTATTTGCCTCATATGGTAACCCAGCTATAGTTGTTTATCTGATGACAAGTTGTTTAATTACTTTCATTTTCTTTTTTTAAATGATATTTGTTGTTTTGTTCTACAGTTACTTTTTTATTTATTGTTAATTGCTGTTTAAAATGATAGAAAATAATAAAATATACATAAATTTCTTTGGTATTCTAAAACGAGGATTTTTCCACATTGTAGTTGCAAGATAATTGTACTAAACCTTTTGCGTATATGATGTCTGTGTAGGAATCTATTGTGAAATATGAAAAGTGTAAATTGGCTACTACTTGATTATCACGTCAACCAATTTCGCCAAATCGTTCGCCAAATTATACAAATTTACATAATTTTATCTTAAATAACTAAAGAGGAAATGCTTAAATACGAAAGAGCAAATAACTTTGTTTTCATTTTTCGGGAGGAATTTTTTCAATAATAAAGTAATTGTTGTAGTGAGAATTTTAATGTTTTTTTTTTTTTTTTTTTTTTTTTTTTTTTTTTTATCGTTGGCAACTTGCTGTAACGAAAAATGTTTATTTTTTTTTCCTGCCATTGTTTTGTAAGAGCTGGTTTTGTCAACGCCATGTTAAGATGGTATTCAAACTTTTGAACCCTTCCCAATTACCACCCCCTCGGGCCGATTTTGCTCATTTGCAATTCCCACTGAGATAATAACCATCTCATTGTACTTGACGAGTTTGAAGATGGTTCTTGCATAATTGTGCTTTTTATCGCGCGGACAAAATTTAATATATATATATATATACTTTTTAGGTGGGAATAGCTTTGGGTTCCTGGCTTCACATAATGAAAAGTTGTGAAGAAATTTTTCAGAAATTGTACCATGGTAACGACTGTAATAATTAATATTTCTTCATATAAGATAAAATTTTAAATCCTGTTGCCATAATGGTCTCATTTCGATTCCAAATGTGCACTGTTAGTAATAAACTAAAATAGTTACTTCTAAACAGCTGGTTTTTGTGCAACGTTTAAGATAATTTAATATCACAATGGTGTCTGAATCGTTTTCAGCAATGAGCAAGGTGCTGCTGGAGGTCCAAATTATATAAAATACAAATTTAAATTCACCAGTTCGTTTCATCCATGGTTGATTTTGAAATATTGACCAGCGCAGCGGGCATAGCCTGCTAGTATATATATATATGTGTGATGATTTAAAAGTTAGGAGCCAGAGACATCAACGCCGGGTTTCCCATTCACCGCAGAGAAGTCATGGCCACCGAGGAAAATAAATAAATAAATGTAGAGAATCTAAATAATTACTCATTGGCTGCTGTAAGTTCATTTATTTAATCCGTAATCATGAGAAAGGGAAAAGCTCCTTTTGCGAACTATCTCTAACCGAAATATCCCAAAAAAATATTCCATCCTTTACTTAAACCAGCCGTACTCAGCCAAGAAAAAACCAAGAATCTTTTTTCTCAACTCGAAACTTCCCCTTTTAAATCTAAAAAGAAAAATTCTAGAACCTTCTGTAACCTCAAACCATCATTCTTTTATGTAAACAGAATTCTTGTCCAGCTACGTGACTATTTTCCACAGACGATAAATAAATTAAAAAATATATATTATTTAACCAATTTATAATCGACTCAGGATTTCTTGGGCAGACGATTTTTATAAATGATTAATTTTAAGAGAAAAAGAAAAGAAATGAATTTATTAATATGCACACCATCAAGGTTGACGGAGGAAAAATAAATAAATAGATAAAATAAAATAATGATATTTTTTTAAAAAGTTTGGTTTTGGAATAAATTTAATGAGACTTTCTTAAAAAGGGTTGATAAAAACGTAGAAAAATGAATTTTATTTGGAATATTAAGAAATAAAAATTTAATTAAGAATATTTTTAATTTAGAGCCATTTTTTTAAATTTACGCATACTGAAATAATGTTTTTTAAGGCAAATTAAGAACTTATATCGTCTGCATAAAGATTAACAGATTAGATTTAGAAACAAGATTTTAATTTAATAATTTGAAGTAAGTACGGAACATTATTATAGGAAAATTAAGATAGTATAAAGGTTAGTTTTGGCGAAAAATTTTTAAATTTATAATATATATATATATATATATGTAATAAAACGACGACGATGTTCTATAATAGCGTATAATCACTAATAGAATACCATGTTGGTTGTAGAATACTACTATTCACTAAGATTCAATAGTGGGATGAGCAGTCGTTCTGGTAAGTGGATAAGCCATGGATTTGTTCTCGTAGGAGTTTCTCCAATAACAATGCAAGAAAATCAGTGTTTTAGTTCTTTATTATTTAGAGCACGAACTTAAGTTACTCCACAGATCACCGTTCCATACATCTATCACTATGGCCTTCGCTCACTAAGCTGCAACATTCCGGCGTTCTACAATCTCGGAAAAAATGACATTTCTAATTCAGCGGAGAAATAAAACGCGCGTCTTGATAGTTTAAAGAAAAGGTGCATTCTACTCTCCTGAAAAGCCAAATGAAAAAAATCATTTTCACGACAAAACTAGCGCCCTCCTACTCCGCGTCAATCATTTTAAAAATCCAATCAGGATGGACTCGAGCCTCTAACGGACAAAATGATCAATTCTAATTGGCCGTAATAGGCGGTCTACTGGCAAGAACTATATTTTTTTCTCGGAACACTAAGCCCTTTAGCAACGCGTAGTAACACTTGTCACGCGATGTTAAAAAATAAAAAATAAAATTAAAATCGCAGGAATATGCCAGAAAGTAAAAAGCTTACGAAATACTTCCCGCCTTTTTGAGAAGCAAGAAATAATTTATTAATAACTAAAGTAAGAAAAGAATTTTAGCTGTTACAAGACGAAACTAAGATTGAAATATGTTCCACAAATTTAGAATTGAAACTAAGAGAGAATAAAAAAAAATGGCGCAAAATTTTTTTTTTATTATTTTATTACAAATCCCCCCTCCCAGAAAGACGGGTGAAAAAGTAGGTCTGAGACCTGCAATTTCACAGAAAGGGAGATGATGCAGACTTAGCTCACGAAGTTGTTGATATAAGTAATAATAATTAGATACTGAATAAAAAAAAAATTTAAATTAATTTCTCTTTTTTATATAGAATTCAAATTTAAAAACACCAAGGTGATGCGTGGAATAACTTCAAATTCAAATACAATAAAATAGGCTTCAATACAAATACAAGATATAATCTTGTTTAAAGTACACATCAAAAAGTAATTTGAAAATATAAGCAATTACCCATAGTAATAACATAAAAATGAAACATAAAAATGAAAAACAATAACGTTAAATTCTTTTTTAACAATGTCAAATCTAAAATCAATTTTTAAAAGTTTATTTCAAAAATCTTCTTAAAGTCATATTTGGAATGACATAGTTCATTACCTCATTTTAAGGATGTCTAATTCATTTAACTGTCCAAATTCATCAGCTAACATTATAATATTAGTTCAGTTTTTGTGTGAGTAAGTCCTTGAACATTCATAACAGTTCCATTTTGGAATCTTTGTGAAAATACTTTTATAATTGTATTTTTAATTAATAACACATTTTATAATATAGTAATAATAAAATTTAACAATGTAAATAATAAACAATATAATTAAGAAACATAATAAGGAAAAATATCAATAATAATAAATATCTTAAGTGTAAGTAAATCTCATAATGGGTATAAGTAAATCTCTTAATAAGTAATAATAAATATCACAAAAGACATTCTTTAAATACTTAATCTCGTTTATCTCATCTCATATTTTTGGGATGAAATATAGAGAGAAGTGGAATAAAATAAAAAATGCAATCAACTATGAAAGCATTTACTTAATCTGGTAATCCGAGTACAGGATTAAGTAGGAATATGTACAAAAAAAAATTAAAATATAATATGATAAATTAAAATAAAATAAAGATAAATAAAAATTTTGTTCATGTTTGAGAATGCACGTGACCTTTAAACTACTAAGATTCTTAAAAAGAAATATTAATAAATGATAAAAATAAAAAAAATAAAAAACAAGATCTATTCATGTCAAATAATTACGCAATAAATATTCTCTCGGTGTGATAAAACATTGCAAGATGCAAGTAGGAAAGAGAAAAAGAAACAAAATTATATTATAATTGACATGTACTTGGACTGGAATGCAGAAGCAAAGAAAGAGAGAAAGAAAAAAAAATATATTAAAATAAAGTGATAAAAATTTTGTTACTTGGCAAATAATTAATTTAATAATTGATAGATTAAATTTAATATTACAAATAGGTTCAGTTGAAAGAAAAAAAAAATATTCTAAGTAGAGTAATTCAGTACAGAATAAGAAATTTCCACTTTGTTCGTCTACGCCGGCATAAATAAACAAATATAAAAATTTCCAGACAAGTGACACTCTCGCTGCAGTCAAGAGATATCATTGCCATTCTGTGAGAATTACAGGATATTATCTGAATTAAAATATGAAAAGAAATTTACTGTTTAAGAGAAAAAATTATAAAATGATAAACTAGAGATATAGTTTAAGCTACAGTTTTTACCTGAGTTTGTTGTTGTTGATTAGGGGGTTGTTGCTCATGACTTAATTTAAATTTATCAGGGGAATAATAAGGCCTTAATTTAGATACATGTACTATTTCTGAACTTTTGAACTGGTTTTGCCTATCAATTTCAAAATTTACTTCGGATAATTTGTTAAGAATTTTATAAGGGCCACTAAATACTTGTGACAACTTTCTAGTATTAGGGTACTGAAATTCTTCATAGATAACTAGATCTCCTATTTTAAATTTTGGTTCGATATAATCTTTATCATAATATCTTTTATTTTTTAAATGAAATTCATCAGTTCTTGTTTTAGCAATTTTAAGTGCTTCATGGACAGGGGGATAATAATTTTGTTGTAAGGGGGAGTCATAGGGTAATTGGCCAAAAAGCAAGTACGCAGGTGGAAATTTGGTAATAGAATGGGGTGTATTATTATATTCATTAATTACCTCAGTTAAAAGCTTAGTCCAGGGAATTTTAGAGGTAGTGGAGTTTACTTTACATTTTAATCTAGTTACTATTGTCTGATTTACTCTTTCACATTTCCCATTCGTTTGTGGATGATGGGCAGTGGTCAAACGTTGTTTAATATTATGATTTCGCAGGAATTTTTTGAATCTTGAAGAAGTAAAAGCAGCATTCCTGTCACTAAGTATTTTTTGAGGGGACTGTACACTTGAAATCTTACTAAAACAGAATAATTGTTGAGGGATTTTGATATTGAAAATTTGTTTCAGACAATTTGTATAAGTTTCTGTAGTGACACTTTTGGAAGGAAATGCCCAAACATATCTTGTGGCATGGTCTATTATAATATGGAGATATTTTTTTGTAGAATTATAATAATTGAACCCTCCTACAGTATCAACAGACAGACAGTCAAAAGGTTGATCTGTAGTGGGCATAGCTTGTAATAAGCCAAATTTTTTCTGTCTAGGTTTTTTATTTTTCTGGCAAATATCACAGTATTTAACAAAGTTAGTAATGTCTTGGGTCATATCTGGCCAATAATAGTTAGGAGAAATTAAATTTTGCATTTTTTGAACACCAGGGTGACCAAACTGTTCATGAGCAACATTAAGCAATTTTTTTCTTAGGGACATGGGAACTACCACTTTACGAAAACCTTTTCTTTTAACTATAATCAGTCCATTGTCATTAATATAATTTGATCCACACACATTTTCTTTTTCTTGCATCTCAATAATCTCTTTAACGTCAAGAAGAAAAGTAAGGGGCTTACAAAAATGAGAAATAGGGGTAACATTATGTAAATTACCATTTAAATATCGAACAAATTTGAGGGGTAAAATTGAGACAGTTGATCCACTATCCACCACACAATACACTTTGTTATTGCCCACATATCCAGGGATAAATAATTGTCAAATATTATTAGTAGGGGGTGGTTGAATATGAGCAGGAGTTTCAGTTTGAAAGGAATTTGTGTTAAATATACAACTCCTTTCCCAATGATATGCATTTTCTATGCCTCTGTTTAAACATATACGGCACGGACGACTTGGGTAGTTATTCTGATAATGAGTCGTAGGCATTCTAGGAGTGAAAAACCTAGGATTAAAATTTTGGAATGGATTGTTTAGAGTAGGTCGAGTCCAATGTCTGGGCTGAGGATTGGGATTGTGCATTGGTCTAGTTTGTTGAAAATTTCTATTGCCGTTATTAGAGGTATGATTTGGAATCGCTGCTAATTGTTTAGCAATGCGAAACCATTCACGAGTATTGGAAGGAGGTTTAACCATCAAACAATTTTGATACTCCGGCTGAAGTCCATCAGTTAATCCCTGTATAATTAAATTTTCCCTAAGCTGAAGTTGCCTTCCAATCTCAACTTTCTTTCTAAAATAAGAATCCAAATCACTTAGATCATTTAACTTTAAGGAAGTAAATTCAGAAAATTTTGGAACTCTAACTTGAATGAATTTTTCACTTAAAATCTCGACAATTTCTTCATAAGTAGCACAATCCAAACAATCATTTATATAAGTTTTTAGCGCTTCCCCCTTTAAATATTTTGAAATATTTTGGTGTTTCCACTCATTATCTTTCTTTTCTACCGAACATTCTCGATCAAAATGTTTAAACCATTTAAATATATCCATGCCCGACCCAAATTCAAAAGGGACAATATCAAGTTTATTTTCTGACATTTTTTCTTCTTTTACTAATCCTGACCTTAGTAACATGAAAGAAGGATAATTCATATGGAAAATATTTAAATGCTATACTTCAATTATTAAAATTCAATTACTATACTTCAAATACCTCAATAAATAATAATAAAAATAAATAAATAATAAATAAATAAGTAATAAAATAATAAATATCGGGTTTCCATACATGGGAAATAACAAATAATTTTAAAAACAAAAATACTTTTCTTTACGTATGGAAAATAAATTTTGCAACAGAGTATTTTTTTTTTAACAACAAATTAATCCATCTTTCGATTTAAAAAAAAAATAAATAAATAAATAACACCTTTAAAACTAAATAAAATTTCTATGAGCATAAAATTTCAATTATAAATTAAGAACACATTTATTTTTTAATATCTGTAATAAAAGAGAAAGAAAAAATCAAGAATTTAAACAAAGAAATGATTATTAAAATTTCTTAGCCAATAAACAAATAAAATAATAACTTACAGACATGTTCGATGTGGCCTTGTTCAAATACCTAATTTTTTATTAAACTAAACAAAAAATAAAGCACTTCGTAGATACGACTCACAGGTGCAAATTTCAATTATCTTGTATTACTGATGGAATATACCGTAGTTTCGCAACCACACAGCAGGTGTTCATTTATTATGAAATGAAAATTTATCAAAATATTTATGCACTTTTACCTAGAAAATACAGTAAATAAATAAATAAAAGAAAATGATGTTGAATTGATTTCATGCAGGTGATCTTTTGTAATTTTTATTTTGCATATCTCACAGTTTGGTTGCATATCTCTCAGTTGAAAAGTTTCTCACTAGAATGCGAGGTATATTTCACATTTAAAATATTTGTAGATGTAGATACCACACATAATTACAAACAAAACTTTATAAGACGATCTTTTTTCAGCTGAAAGGTTTATCATTTATGCACATGAAGATGTTTTTCCATGCAGGCCATCTCGTCGTAACATGGGTGGAAGTAGACGCAGATGAGGTTAAAGATGCGTGCAGCTAACATCTCAAAAACTCTGACTGTTAGTAACACACATTGAGTCTTATTGCAGGAAACAAAATTACAATATTAGTATTAACACACAGCAGCTGATCCCATCCATCTTCAGTCTTGGACATACCATTTAGATGGAAGATATCATAGTTATTATTATTTTTTTTTTTCTGTATTAAATGTTAAGATGAAAACAATACCAGGAAAAATGTAGGAACAACTGTAAGTGTATGAAGAGCATGCAGCTTATTCTCAAAAGTTTTACGCCGGTTCATTTTTCATCCTACCGGCTAAAATGTAATAAAACGACGACGATGTTCTATAATAGCGTATAATCACTAATAGAATACCATGTTGGTTGTAGAATACTACTATTCACTAAGATTCAATAGTGGGATGAGCAGTCGTTCTGGTAAGTGGATAAGCCATGGATTTGTTCTCGTAGGAGTTTCTCCAATAACAATGCAAGAAAATCAGTGTTTTAGTTCTTTATTATTTAGAGCACGAACTTAAGTTACTCCACAGATCACCGTTCCATACATCTATCACTATGGCCTTCGCTCACTAAGCTGCAACATTCCGGCGTTCTACAATCTCGGAAAAAATGACATTTCTAATTCAGCGGAGAAATAAAACGCGCGTCTTGATAGTTTAAAGAAAAGGTGCATTCTACTCTCCTGAAAAGCCAAATGAAAAAAATCATTTTCACGACAAAACTAGCGCCCTCCTACTCCGCGTCAATCATTTTAAAAATCCAATCAGGATGGACTCGAGCCTCTAACGGACAAAATGATCAATTCTAATTTTCCGTAATAGGCGGTCTACTGGCAAGAACTATATTTTTTTCTCGGAACACTAAGCCCTTTAGCAACGCGTAGTAACACTTGTCACGCGATGTTAAAAAATAAAAAATAAAATTAAAATCGCAGGAATATGCCAGAAAGTAAAAAGCTTACGAAATACTTCCCGCCTTTTTGAGAAGCAAGAAATAATTTATTAATAACTAAAGTAAGAAAAGAATTTTAGCTGTTACAAGACGAAACTAAGATTGAAATATGTTCCACAAATTTAGAATTGAAGCTAAGAGAGAATAAAAAAAAATGGCGCAATTTTTTATTTTTTTATTTTATTACATATATATATATAAATGCTAAAAAAAAAGATGATTCTTTCAAAATTATTAAAAAACCGAAAAGCGAATGGGAATGTTATCCTTGAAAGCTTTAATTACTGTTCAATGTATTAAAAATTTATTAAATGAATACAAGTATAGTATTTTAAATATTGCTTGTATTGCAGTAAAACTTGGAGCTTAGTGAATGTGTTAACACGGCTTGTTAGTGAGAGGGTTAATAAATAAATTTAGGCATATTTGACCGTTTTCAAATTAATCTTGTATATCGGGTCTATTTCAAACAAAAAACTATATTAAGAATTGTTAAGTCAGCGACTTTTTGCACACCATCATTAATTTAGAGAAATTGTTGTTCTGTTAAATAGCTCAAATATTCTAATTAAATAAAGCACATTTTCAGAATTAAAATTCTGGTAGGAAACTTAGAATCTCTGCATATTTGAAATAATGTACATTCGAAAGGAAAGACGCATGAGGGTTAACATATAAAGAGAAAGTATTTTTGTTGAATAGTTTATTTTAATAAATTTAAGAAACATATTCCATGAATTTTTATATTATTTTCTACTACAAAAAGCAACAGCATAACAAAGTCACTGTCAGGTAGTTTTATAGACAATTTAGAAACTTTCGTAATCAACATATTTAAAAAGAAAGAAAACATGTTCCTCATCTTAAACAACTCTCTTGTACTATCCTTTATTTAATTTACTTCTTTTTCAGACACTCTTTGCTCTGACGTTGCATCCTTGATAAATAACTTGTATTCTTCAAATAAATGTCACAAGTTTTCCCCCGTTAGGTCACAAACATTCAAGCATTTTTAAGCTTGGTAGTCTTATTTTGAAATTTTATTTTTATCTGTCTGTGTCTCTACTTTAAAACAAATTTTTTCTTTGATTTCTCAATGTCTTATATGTTAAGGATTTTAAATATTAAAAAAATGTTATAAACGTTTCCTTTCGATTTTTTTTTATCACTCTTGTGACAAAAAGAGAAAATAACGGCAGAATATATTTTTGTAGCTAAAACATACTTTTCATATGTATTAAAAAAAAGAAAACATATGGAATACTACTATTTTGAATCCGAAATATATAGCTTATTTATTGACAGATTTTCCATCTTTCTACCACAAAATTAGGTAATTATTAATTTTCCAAATTAATGGTAATCAAATTTGTGATTCCTTGCCATCTGATGGGGAAATTCACTTTCTTCAGCAATTTATCATTAACTTTTAAATTATGTGATGGCTTAAAGTATTACACGATCACGCATGTGAAGGTTTCAACCATTTACCTTAATATAGAAACTTTTACCTTAAAAAATCTTCAAAATGACTTTTTATAAGCGATTTCTAGCGTTTGGCACCTTTTTTTTTTTATTCAGACAGATGGCCAGATAAATGGACAAACTAAGCTATAACTACTCGTGTTACGTATTTATATAATTACGAACGCATATAAAATTACATAACAATTTTATGGAAATTAAACAACAGAAATTGACTAATCCCGCCAGTAGTTCATCACATTTTTATATTATTGTGCCATTTGAGACGAATATGATCTGAAATGAGTTATATCATGACTTACACATACTAGGCTTATAGGTGACATTAAACTAATATTTTTGTTTGACAGTGTATTCATTATTACAGTGTTTTTAGCTGTCTGATGTAAGAATTCACTAAATTATTTCCTTTTATTAAGAATGTGTAAACATTTAGTTTTTGTTTAGTTGGAGACAATTACAATAAGTTAAAATAATCTACTTCAATCTTATATTTCAACTAATATTTATATAAGAATTATGTTTAATCACAGCTCACAGATGATGTTTTAAGAATTAATTTTTAGATTTTCTTTTGATTTCTTTCCTCTGATCAACCACTTGTAAAATAGCAGTTCAAATTTTTAGTTTATTTGTACCATAAAAGATAAATTTTAAATCTATTATAGTATCCTTCTTGACACTGTGTCTAATTAGATACAATGCCAGCATGGATTTTAATATTTCATATTAATTTTTTAGGTGCACGCTGCATACGTAAGTATTGCTTAAATAATAAATTCTATTAATTTTGTCTCTGTTTGGGAAATAAAGAAAATTGTATATTTTGCTTTATTTAAAAATTTAAATACTGTTTAATTGTTTAAGAAATGGAAAGGGTGATTTGAGTGTTTAAAATGCAAAGTGGAATATCTAATCATTATAATCATTATTCGTTCGCTTAAAAATAATAAAATCCCATTGCAAAAGAAATAAATGGTCAAGTGCGAGTTTTATTGACATACACAGGGTTCCGTACTATAAACATACCGGGTGTCCCAAAAATGACTGATGGATTTTAAAATTCAATAACTTGCAAACGGTGACAGCTATTTAAAGAATTTTTGCAGGAGGGTTATGTGTAACATCGGGAGTTTTTTACCGTATTTTTTATTTTAGTTCGCATCTCAAACAATAGGTTGCGCTGACGGGGATTGAAGGTCAGGTCGAAGCTTCACTCACTTCCTGGCCTTCAATCGCCGTCAGAGCAACCTATTGTTTGAGATGCGAACTAAAATAAAAAAAATACGGTAAAAAAAACTCCTGACATTATACATAACCTTGCTGCAAAAATTTTTTAAACAGCTGTCACCGTTTGCAAGTTATTGAATTTTAAAATCCATCAGTCATTTCTGGGACACCCGGTATGTATTATTAAACCCTTGGACGAGAGCTACTGGTATACGTGCCTCTTAAAATTCTCAGCATCCTTCATTATCCCCACCTGTTATTCTTTAACAGTAAAGTTTATCTTATTTAATGGGAACATTTTCTTGATTCAAATTCAGAAAATTTTCCGTTTTGAAAAACCGGCGTTTGAAGATTAAAAAATAAGCAAAGTGCTCTCATCACAAAGGAGTTAACTGTGTTATTAAAAAAATCAATGCTGAAAGAATAATAGGACTATACAAAGTAGGGTTTGTTACAGCTGTTATATACTAGAAAAGTATGAAAGGGTACACTGTAAAAAAAATTCAAGAGGTTACTAAAAATTTCTTAGTAAATTTGTATTCCACAGAATTTTTTAGTAACCATGACAAACTTTTTTTTTTTTTTTTTTTTTGCAAGTGAAACAAGCATTTCTTTTGTAAACTGAACAAAAGAATTTTTTGTATAACTAACTTAAAACTTTTTAGTATGAGCTACCAAGCAAATATTCGTAATAGCTCCAAAATTATTTTTAATAACCATTACGTGCGCCCGAAGGGCAGGAGCTTCCTTCGAGCTGTATCCAGGCTTCTGAATCGGAAGACTTTCGGCAAAACCGCAATAGATGGCAGCACCAAACATTCCTACCTGCTCCGACATTTTCATAATCCCTTTATTAACGAGACACTACATACATTCGGGGGTATTTGGCGGTGGAAAGTTTCGAACCCGGGACCTTTCAGCCTGGAGTCCGTTACTATAACCACTATGCTATCAAGACCACACGAACTGAACTTTAGTGAGAGCTATTAAAAATATAAAACTATTAACTCTTTTTCATTGCTAACTTTTTTCTAGTAATTCTTACAAATTTTTTTGTAACCGACTAAGATTACTAAAACTTTTTTAGTAATTACAAGGATCACTAAAGTTTTTTTAGTAGATCGACCCTTTTTTTTACAATGTATATATCATACAAGTTCAAAGAGATATAAAGCCTAAATGATATCAAAAATGTCTAATAAGAATAACTCCTTTTTTTTCACCTTATCCTTATCTATTTTTAAGCAACTTATGTGTGTACTAAGAATAAAAGTTATTGCATTTTTAAACTTCATTTGGCATTTTATAAAACAAAATTCAGCATAGTATTAACCTTTTTTTTTTCCAGTGTAGCTCACAAAAACCGTTGTTCAATGTTGAAATTTCGCATTTTGTTAAAGGAACTAATGTAGAAAGAAGCTCGCAAATTTTTAAAGCCAATTTGATCCGTGACATGTCTTTCCAGATAGGTTTTAATTAACTTTTAAATACACAAGTTTTATAGTGAGGGACCGATTGAATGCAAACAAATAGCGAAACCAAGGAAAGGTTCGCATGCATAATGATTTTTTAATAGACACTTTCATTTTAAAAAAATCGTAACATAGTGGCCACTATATCCGAAGTAAGCAACGTTTTGCATTAAGTAAGGTAAATAAAACTTTTTAAAAAATCCGAGTAATAAAATGGATAGTTTTTTAAAAATTCTTTTGAGTACGAATATTCCTTTATGTGATTAAATATATTAAGATTAGTATGTTTGCAACAATACGAAGTTTATTGCTTTTATACGGCTACAAGGTATTGCATTACAGTTATATATTATTAAAAATTGTTATCTAGGCTATAAAAGCCAAAAGTATGTAGAGTACACCGCCACCGTCATTATCTAAGTTCAAACCGTCCTTGTATTTAAAACTTAATATTTTAGCTAATTACCGACGAATTTTTTCAAAAAATATTAACTGGAATGCTTTTATACTTCTACTACAATGGGTACTTTCAATGCTTTCCAACACTTTTGCTCAATGCCTACAAATGGAAATTTGTGTGTAACAGAGAAATGTGCTTTTCTCAAAAACTATGCGATATAGAGAGGTCGCTAAAGATTTCCTGTAACGTTAAAGTAATGTATATCGCCTCTAATTTTTTCATAAGTTTAGTTTCAATAGATTCTGAATTAGTTGAGGGAGGGGGGGGACATATTTTTGAAATATATTTTTGACGCTAATCCTTAAAATATTATACCTGAAATTAAAAGAAAGGTATTTTTGTGTTTTACCATGTTACCAGTTTTACTATGATACCCTACAGAATATGCAATAAAAAGATTTCTTTTTTTCTTCAGTTAACTTAATTGGCCTCCATATATACAATGTACCGTATATGATCTTTAGTGTTATACATATAATCGCCGGTGCCGTATTATACATATAGCAAATCCGTATTCCGTGTAACGCGTATTATACGTATACTCGTATAAACGTATACTCGAGAGCGCTAGTTTCGATAAGCTCGGATTTAGATGAGGTGGGGGACATATTTTTGCATTCTATTTTCGATGATACTTCTGAAAGTTTAATATCTAAAAATTGAAAGAAATATATTATTGAGTTCAGTGTAACGAAAAATTTTACAGGATAACTCACGCGATGTACAAAGAAGACACTTTTTTTTCCTTGAAGTAACTTAAATACTACCGCTTCCCCCTCCTAAATCTATTTCTAAATGTTTAATAATCTGTAAATTATGTAAGTCAATAGTCTTTATTACTTTTCCTAATTTGAGCTTTTCACGTTTCATACTTTATGAGTAGCTGTGACAGACGGATAGACAGACACCGTAGTGATCCTATAATGGTTCTATTTTTCTTTTATAAGTACGGAACCCGAAAACATTAAACTATATAATTTTTATCAAAGCCTAGTTTTAATTATATTATAGTTATTATTGCTTGCTATGAAATTACAAAAATGACTTATTTTTAAAAGTTATTAATGCATTTCTGTTAAATAAATCAATGTGTAAAAAAATTGAATCCTATCTAAATACCAGTCGGAATTTTTCAGATCAAACAAGAAAAATCTAAAATAAATTAATAATATTGTTTTATTTTAAAATATGCGGTTGAGCGAAGCATTTCTATGCAGAATTCAATAATCCAAGTAAATGGAAATAGGTATGAAAAATACTTATATTACTACTTATATAGTATGTGTAATATATGTTCAAACAGGTATATAAATCGCTATTTACTTAATACATATTTAAAGTCCTATAACAGGATTTTATATCGCATTTGCTTTGACAGAAAAACGGTTAGAAGCAATAATAAACAAGAAAAATGTTTTTTCCCAGACAGGGCCAATTCCTCTAAAAAACGATGCAT
The DNA here is from genome assembly GCA_964019185.1 of Maratus speculifer. NCBI lineage: Eukaryota > Metazoa > Arthropoda > Arachnida > Araneae > Salticidae > Maratus > Maratus speculifer. The sequence goes on along the minus strand of OZ025297.1, from coordinate 17,453,841 downwards.
TTAACTTTTGTAAACAGTACGGAATTCCAATATATGTATAATAAATATTTAATATTTTCCAGTCCTATTTATGCACTAAAATAAAACGGCCGCCATGAACACTAAGAATAAATTAAATTTATTTAATGAAAATATTATTAACTTTCACAACTGCGATTTTTTATTTGGATGTTATATACGCAAAGGAGAAGCAATATAATTGAATGTAAGAACAATTTGCTTGCCACGTTTACAGAGAATTTTTTAAGAGAATTATTTTTTCTTTTTATAATAAAAGAATGCATTTACTCAGATTTAAATACTAACATTTGTTGCGATGTTTTTAGGTCAAAAGTAATTATTTCATTTAATGGATATTTAAAATAAAGTATAACCTATTAATATAAATAAAACATTAAATTTAAAAATTGAATGCAATAGGTGATTATTTAGAACTCAGATTTTTTTTTTTTTTTTTTTTTGCACTGTTTTATTAAAGTATGATTTTGAAAATTGGGTAGAAGTTATACGATTGCTTAGACAATATGCGGACAATAAAGTGATATATGAATACTTAAAATTATACATAAATGTTCTTAATCTAAGACAGTGTAAAATAACTGAGAATGAAAACGTTCAGTAATATCTTCAGAGTTACACACATTTCGAAAAGTTATTTAATACTCTTTTTTAACTTACGTTTTTAATGATTAATTTGGAAAACTAAAAAACCAATATATTTGCGAAAATTAAAGAACACATTATAAACACAAAACTTGATTTGCTACAAAAGAATTTTTAAATTTTTCTGCATAGCTTTTAATAAGCATTAATTAGTTTTCTAATTCTGAAATACAGATTTCTGGAACAAAATTTCTAGTACAAATGAGAAGTAAAAATACAGCACAATTCTTATGTATTTTGATTTTAAAAAGACATGTTTTACAAAACTAAAATGATAAATTAACTGTGCTGACATTAATATTAATATTAATATTAATATTAATATTATTTTGTTATTTCTGCATGTGCAAACTCAATTATGCTGCATAAAATGTTTCATTGAGATTTGATAACACCTTAAAAACCCATCATCACGTTCGAGATGCCTAAGATTTTGGATTGTAGTAAAAAATAATTATGTTTTCAAAAAGAAACTTTAAAAGAATTAGTATTTGAAATATATTACCAGTTTTCCATTTTCTTTTAGAATTTTACGATTTATTTATTAATTGTTGTGTTGATAACTAATGTTTAGCTCTGAAAAGTATTTAAACGACTGAAATTAACAGGGACATTTTTAAATTAATTTAATTTAATACATCTAAATAATTGAAAACATCACATAATTATGGAACACATGCTATGATGATATCTACGAGCAATTGGTATAGCTCATTTATAACATCCATAAATATATTTTATATTTTAAGTAAGGAAAAAAAATAAAATGCAAGTACATTTATATAACGATTTTTGAAAGTCTGAGAAAAATAAATAATGAAAAATATTTTACACACTTCCTAAAACAAATACATATGTATAGATTTTTACAGAATGGGGTTTAAAATATAGAGTAAGAAATATTTTATCTTCATTAATTTTACAATATATGCATATTATTTATGTATCTTACAATTATATTCATTTTTTTTTTGTTAAATGTAATATCAACAACTACTTGAAATTTTGTGCAATGAATTTTCGTTTCATTGTTCTTTAGAAAGATTCATCTGTTTAAGAACTAAATAAAAATGATTTTGCTGCATTTCTAAGAAGATATTTCCAAATTAGCTTTTAAGTAGGTAGTTTTTTCGGTTGACGGATTTCATACGGTATTATACAATCAAATCACTATTGTTAAAAAACGAAAGCTTAATTATTTGGTTAAAGTGCCAGAATTCTTGAAAGATTGCAGTTTTTTTCCATTCTGAGAAAGCTCATTTGAATATTTCTCTGAAACATTTATGATTATTTTGAAGTATTCTTTTCCAGATCTGTTTCTTTCACGTTCGTTTTTGATCGATTCAGAATGAAAATTATAAGATAAAAAAAATAATAAAAATTGTTATATATATATATTTTTTTTTTTTTGAAAAAAAAGGAGTGCACTGTTTTCACAAATAAATTGAAATATCTGATTCGTACATTGCAATTTTAAATTATTATTATTATTATTATTATTATTTTAATGTTAGTTCTTTACATAAATAACAAGAAATACGTTTCTAATACTTGTAAAAAGAAATTGCAAATGGTCCTTTAATATATAATTTATCAATTTGTAAGTTTACTTTAGTACTTAAATATACAATACAACAAAAGCATACAAATTTAAATTATAAAACTCTCCTTTTTAAATTGCATGAAATTTGATTAGCAAGTACATTCCCGCGTTTTTTCATACTGTCCATTTAAATTAATTTTCGTTGCAAGCTTCATTTTATTAAATTACAGCATTGCCTGCTTCTCCTATCTAAATGTAATGACACAATTTTAAAGCGTATGTTATCGCAAAGACCAATATTTGGCTACGTTAAATCAGTTGACTGTCTAAATGTGTTGCAATGATTTTGTTCAAGACTTTGTACTTTCAAAGTCAAGGTGTTTATAGTTTCACAAATTAAAAAACAGCTCTAAATATAAAAAACATTTCTCACCAGCCTATAAATATTTTGAAACACACTACGCAGGCATTCAACAATTTTTAAAAATGTATACTTTTTGCAATTTAAAAATTGTGTTTTTTTTTTTTTAAGAATGTACTTTTGAGGATACATAATATTTATGTACTATGGCCGCTATCTTTACAAACTCTTCAATTACAGAACAGATCACAACGAACTTTTAATGTGTGCTGTAATTTGTGATATAGTGGTGTGTTTCCACCAATGCGATGGCATATTTATTATGATATAATTTGAACAAAATGACCAAATGACCAAGAGCAGTTTGGCCTTATATGTTGTCGGCTTTCTTAAAATAAGACAGAAAATCTAACTTTTTTTGTAACTCTTCTACGTTTAAAACTATATAATTTAAAAAAAAATCCCTGTCGGCTTGGCCTATAGGCGGAGGTAGATTTCGAAGAGTGCTCGTTTCAGCAACAAAAAATAAAATATGACTAGAGATAAATCCAGTTTAACAATTTCCATTGGCCGCTTTTGAAAATTTTTTAATTTATTTTTATGTAAAAACTGGTTTTTATCGAAATCATCTTAAGCGAAATTCGGCTCAAATGCCCATTTTGACAACATATTTTGAAATATATTCTGACTTTATTATTAAATAATCGACCAATACGCAAATTATATCGTTCCTAAATAAGAAAAACTGTCAATTGAATGCTTTTGAGAGCAAAATCGAATTTAAAAATGAGTCATAAAATAACCAATTTGTTACTTGAATACATCCTCAATTCTTAAATGATGATCGCTTTGGGAAATTTTGTCCGAAGTGCTCACTTTGACAGCTTTAAAAAATATATATATTTAACCTTTATCAAAAAACTAACCAATATGGCATATTACAATCTTTCTAAATAACAAATAATTGTCAATGAAATGCGTTTGAAAGCAAAATTGAATTTAAAAATCAGTTATAAAATAACCAATTTGTTATTTTAATACATCCTCAATCCTTTAATCCTGATAGCTTTGGGAAATTTTGTGCGAAGTGCCCATTTTGGCAGCCTTTTTTGAAATATATTCTGCCTTTATCAAAAAACATTATATAGTTCCTATATGAGAAAAACGTAAATTGGATGCGTTTGAGAACAAAAATGGATTTAAAAATGTGTCAGAAAAAACGCAATTTGTTATACTTCCTCAATTTTTTCCATCACCATCACTTTGGGAAATTCTGTTCAAAATACCGTTTCTGGCAGTCTTTTTTGAAAAATATTCTGATTTTATCAAAAAACTGGCTAATACGTCACGTTATACAATTCCTAAATAGGAGGATCTGCCATTTTGATGCGTTTGAAATCAAAGGTGAATTTATAAATGATTCAGAATATAAGCAGTTTGGATTTGAGTTTTTTTTCTCCAACTCCTATTTCTGTTTAATTTATTTTTGCTATAAGAATTGGTCTTATGAAAAACTTTTTAATATAAAAGTCGTAGATATTATTGAGTAGATGTAAAATAAATTTAATTAGATTTGATTGCTTAAGAATTGCTCATGGATTTTTTCATTTTACACCACCTTTTTTCTTTTTGTTTTTAATTTTTTTTTCATCGGTAAAAGTTGTTCCTATCAAAAATTTGTGAATACAAAAGTCTTAGATAATTTTGAGAACATTTATAAAAAATTTAGTTGGATTTGATATCTAATAAATTGACGAAGTTATGATTTTTTTCTCCCCAAAACCCTGTTTTTTTCGCCCCTTGAGCCCATTTTTAACTTTATCAAAAATCTGTCATGCATAAACTTTTGGCTCATTTTTTAGAAGTAATGTAAACTTTAAACTGATTCGATATCTATTTTAATTTAGAAGTTATCGCGTTTTTTCTGTTTTCACAAAAACCCTCCCAACTTCCACCCCCTTGGTCCGATTTTGCCCATTAACGAACTTAACCGAGATTTTATGCCCCTTGATTTTATGTAAAAGCTTGAAGAAGATCTGAGCATTATTATGGAAGTTATCGTGTCCAGAAGAAAGTGATATACACCGATAGATAGATAGACAGATAAATAGATAAACTTTTTTATTAATGGTAGTTTTGGGATCTAAGGGTCGTGATCGGTGTAGATCTGCAAAAATGTTTCAGAAATTCCAACATGGGAGCGATCGCAATAGGTAGTACTTCATACGAAATCTACCTAAAAATAGAAAATCTATACATTTAAATAAAAACACTGTTAATATTCAAAACATTTTAGCACACATGCATGCGCGCGCACCTACGTACAAAGCTTTGTCGGTCAACATAGTTAGCCCTCGGTGATAATGGGTAAATTATAACTAATTAAGGAAACAAAGCTGTATCCTCTCGAATGACTTAACAATAACTGACTAGTTTCCCGAATTTCACGATGAAATCTACTATTAATGCACTTACAATTTATCAGGTTCTACACATTTTATTTTTTTTTCGAGTACAATTAGATGAATTTAAAAAAAACTAGGAAATATATAAACTATCTTTCAGTTCTGGAAAACAACGGAAGGATTTTTCAACATAGACTGCTTCTTTGCTATCAAAATTTTGAATTAATGATATTTATCATGATTTCGCATCATTTAATTTCTTATGAAATAAGAATAATTTATATTTTGTTGTAACCATTTAAGAAAACCTTGTAAAAATCAAATACTTAAAATCAACAATAGGTATTAGGCTAGAAAAATCCACAGCAAAAAGCGAAGAAAAAATTCGAGCTTTTCAAATGATCATTACTTAAAAAATATGTATCTAATTGTTTTAAAAACAACAAATACTACGTTACATTGAAATACGGAGATTCAAGCAATATGTTTTAAGATTTCCTTTTAAAGTTACAAATATGTAAAACCAGTCATTTTTTGCGGCATATATTATCGTATTCCGTCCAAAAATGCAATCGCATTAAATGTCTGTAAACGTCGAAAAATTCATATTTCTTTAAAAAGTATTTAATGTATACTTAGACTAATTTCTCAGTCAAAATGAAATCGCTACCATAAATCCCTACATGCTATGAAAAGTGCCATCATTTATCAAACGGAAACATGAGTGGTTTCAAATGGAGGAAACTTTTTTCCTAGCAGTGAGATATATAATGCAGAGAAATGGTGTGTTTCAATTGGAATCATTTATCTACGACATCTGTAAATCTCTTCTTAATGGCTGTTTCTAGTATTTTTCTGAAAGTATTTTTGGATTGCTAGTAGAATCTTCTTTTAACAATATTTCGTGTTTTAATTTTCAATTACTTAAATTTCAAATAGATCTTGTAGGATTAATCACAAAATTTACAAAAAAAAAAAAAAAAAAAAAAAAAAAAGGACAGATGTTGTTTAAGCACCCATGTAAAGGTTAAAATGAGTTTATTTATAGATTCACAATTTCCATATAAGTAAAGTTTTAATGAGACTTCCGCGTCGTTGTGAACGAAAACTTTCATCTTTGAGTTTTACAAGCAAACAATGGTGATCGAGAAAATTAAACTATTTCTTGGCAAATATGCATAAACAGACTTAAGCCGAAAGTATTAAAAGTACAACTCAGTCGAAAGTTTAAAGAAAACAGAATTGCATAATGTCTGATAATTAAAATTGATAGCTGCAGTAAAATTTACTGAAGTGACAGTTTACAACAGATTGAAACTTTCTAAAAGTTTAATATGCTTCAAACTACGCAGGTATTCTAAATTGTTCATCATTTCCACGAATGTTCTAATGTATTATAAATGGAACGGAAATTACTCAGAATATATAAATGAAACATGTGTGTATAAGGAATCATGTGCAGAAATTTATAAAAGTATACGAAAAAGATTATAATGTTAATCAATTAATAATTTTTCTAAACTTGTAACATTAAATTAACTATGAAAATTGAATTTTTATGTAAAAAAAATAGTTTTTCTTAGCTTGAACTTAGCCGATGTATACTCTCAAAACCAATGTTAGTTATGCATGCTTTCCTAAAAATTTTAACACCAATATTTGCGTATAGTAAAATTGGTATTATTTTTCCTCTTAATTTCTGTCATAAAATAAGTCAAATTTTACTATGAAAATATAATTATTTTCAAGTCAAAAGGCTCTACAGGACTTATATAATTTTAATTTTGTACGCTAATATCTGAACTCTTAAGCATACAGGTAATTTAATAAAACTCAAATAGTGCAAATTGATTTGACTTGAGAAGCACTATACCACGATCCCGTGACTGGCAGAAGTAAAAGTCGTAAAATTACAACATTTTTTAAATTGATTTCATCTTCTTTTCAAACATGTCTGGTTATCAGTACTTTTAAAATCCAAACGGCTTTATATAATATGTTCAATCTCAACGGTGTCTAATTTGTAATTCTTAAACCGTTTGTCATTGACCTTTATTCTAATTACAAAATGTTTTAAATGATTAATGATAAATGATTTAATGAATGTTTTAAATGATGTCTCTTTTTCTTAAAAAAATACGAAATTTAAATTTTTATACAGTGCTCCAGTTCCGAAAGGTATATTTAGGGAACAATTGTTACCATACACTGTCAAGCAAGACAAAGAAAGTCCCATTACTCTACGATTAAAATTGACCAGTATTAGCTGTTAAAAGTTGGAGCATATTTTTGCTGCAAATTAGGAATCATTCAAAACCTTAATGAAAATTAATATAATGTCGTTAGATAACAATAAGAAATGATTGAGAGTAAAACTAACATTGCAACATAAATTCTTTATGTATAATAATTCTGACATATTAATAAGAAAGATGCAATTTGTAAAATACCTATAAAATGAAGAAAAAAAAACAACTTTTGTTAAATAAAATTATGCAAATTCTGTACTAATGATACATATTTTAAAATGTTGTTAAATTATGCTAATCTACAACAGTTGCTTTATGCCATGGTTAATAGATTTGATAATTGATTCTTATGTATTCTGTTCCACTAAATGCGAAATTGGCTGTTATTTTTTACCATCACAGACTAAAAAAAAAAAGAATAGTAAAATTCGATGCTACAAAATAGATTCAATTGTTGTGTTTTTAACTTTTAATAAGTAATTTCTCTGTATTTATTACCGCTTAATCTTAATATGACAATTATTTTTAACAATCACGTCCAAAGTTTTTGAAAATTACAAATTTTAAGGTTAGATCGAATCTCCTCCCCAACATCATCGAATCCCATACATGTTTAGCTGTAAAAATTACAGTACAGTAGACTCTCTCAAATCCGCACAGCTTGGAACCAAGAGGTAGTGCAGATTTTAGAATTTTGCGGATTATTGGTAATTACTTTGTTAACATTATACAGCATTTGAATGCAATTAATAATGTGCTAATAATGTATAACTAATAGTGCAAGTAATATTAAAAGCAAAGTTCAAGCATAATCAATAGTGTATAATTAAATATTCATTACAATGATGAAATGCATTATTCCTGAATTATTCAATGAAACTAACCTTATAAAGACACACTATAGTAGTAGTCTGTAGGAGCTGGGTACATCTTCTGTAGGAGCTAGGGGCTATTAAAGCTTGAGGTCCAAAACTTCAAACGATGATAAAAAACAGAAAAAAGTGTCGATTCGTTTGCGGTTTTTACTAAAATCATTCTTTATATCATGATTTTTGTACAAAAAAAAAATTAAAGGTTATGTTCAAAAATTATCGATAGAGGGCGCTTTAGACATTAGAGTAACGAAAAACTACTTTTTACCGTTATTTTGTGCATGGGGTTAAAATTATTCTAAACTTTAGACTTTAACTTAAATTTTAAGTCCAAAATCCAAAACATTGGGATCGGGTAACTAGCGAAAATTAAACGCTGAACAGAGGGGGTGATTTTAAGCGCTCATAAACATTCGACAAACTAATCGATTTTGTGGCGGTTTGCGTGAAAGTCATTCCCTTGGTAATTATTTTATTCAAAATGACGTACAGCTTTGGTATCCTCATTTTTTGACAGAAGGCGCTTCCGACACATCTCCGTGATTTCAATGGCATTACTCATGGGTGTTTTACTACTAGACCAACATACTTCCGGGAAGTGTTAGGGATAAGAAGACGACTCGGAATCGCATAGGAAAGTACCGTTGAAAATGTCTTTTCTGAGAGTTTCGGTTAAAGGAAGCAGAGAAAAAAGCAACAGAAACAGCAGAGAAAAAGCAACACGTTAATGTGACAGAAAATAGTTTATTTAAAGGTTGTACTGGAAAAGGTGTTCGAAATTATGACCATAAGTAGTCCGGCGAGTTTGACAGCAACGGTAGATGGCGCTTTGGTTTCTTTGTGGTAGATGGCGCTAAATGGTAATGCGCGTGAGTAGCGACAGTTTGAAGTGATCATTCACGAACCGGTTCCAAAGGTAGCAGAATGAAGTATTTCAACGATGAACAGCACGATGGGGCTCCTCCACATTTTACCAATGACGTTTGCCGACACTTCAAAGTTACATATGGACAGCGGTGGATAGATAGTGGTGTCCCGGTTTATTGGCCTGCCAAATCGCTGGACCTATCATGTATCGACTTCTTCTGATGGAGTCAAAAGAAACGTTGGATGTAGCAGACTCCCGTACCATAAGTTGAAGACCTCGTAGCTGGTATTTCTGTAGGTACCAGAAAGCTATCAGAGATGCCAGGAATATTTCAAAGAGTTAAGAATTCCATGCGACGCCGCTGTTAAGCATGCCGGACTACTTCTGGTCGTAATTTCGAACACCTTTTGTTGTAAAACATTTAAATAAACTGTTTTCTGTTATATTAACGTGTTGCTCTTTTTCTGCTGCTTCTGTTGCTTTTTTCTCTGCTTCCTTTAACCGTAACTCGCAAAAAAGGCATTTTCAACGTTAAATTTCTATGTGATTCGGAGTCGTCTTTGCATCCCTAACACTTCCTGGAAGTATGTTGATCTGGTACTAAAACACCCAGGAGTAATGCCATTGAAATGTCGGAGATGTGTCGGCAGGGCCCTCTATCAAAAAATTAGGACACCAAAGCTGTAAGTCATTTTGAATAAGTTAATTACCAAAGGAATGACCTACGCGAAAAACCGCAATGAAATCTATTTGTTTGTCAAATATTTATAAGCGTTTAAATTTTCTCGCTCTGTTCACAGTTCAATTTTCTCTTGTTACCCGATTGCGATGTTTCCGATTTTGGGCTTAAAATTTAAGTTAAATTTTAAACTTTAGAATAATTTCAACCCTATGCACAAAATAACGGTAAAAAGTAGTTGTCCATTACTCTAAAGTCTAAAGCGCCCTCTATCGACAATTTTTAACGTAACCTTTAAATTTTTTTTCTAAAGAAATCGTCATATAAAGAATGATTTTAGTGAAAACAGCAAACGAATCGACCCTTTTTTCAGTTTTTTATCATTGTTTGAAGTTTTGGACCTTAAACTTTAATGGCCCCTAGCTCCTACAGAAGTCGTTTGCACCCCATGGTTTCCTATTTAATAATGTTTGCCTTCATGTTTACTACCATCCCTCAAAGTTTGTCGGTCTGGTAACGAAACACCCTGTATAAACATTTAATAAATAATTAAGTTAAATGAAATTAAAACTACAGTCGAGTCTCTATATAACGAAATCCACTGTTCCAGTAAAAAATTCGTTATATAGAGAAATTCGATATATAGAAAATGACGCTAAAAATCCTATTTAATGTGTAAATTTTGATCAAAAATTATTTTTGAGGTGTTTAATTCCGATATTTAAATGTTTAGCTATAAGTATCACTTAATATTGTATTTTTGAATTATTTAAATATTTTCAAAAATGGGAACAGGCATTTGTTTGAAAGCTTAATAAAAATCAGATAAGAAAAACTTACATTAATGTTAGACGAAGAAATCTGTAATTTTTGGCTGTTTTCATTTCAAAACTGTTATACTGACGCAAAAATGTTCACATTTTAGTAATGAATGAAAAATTGTATCGGGAACATTTTTCTCCTTTTGAAATTCTCTCTTCATATGACCAAAAGAACTCCATTTCGCTGCATGAGGATTTTTTTTTCTCTTGTTGTATGATTTAGTTTTCATGCTCAATGTCACTCTCACCATCATTGTTCATAATGGTGCTAAAAATTTCACTATCTTAAGAATACTGTGCAATAGTGAGATTGTCATCCACTTAAAAGAAAAAAAAAATCAGAGAGAGCAACATTTTTTTGACATTCCTGCGTACCTTAATTATGTGATATGCCAGTGAATCTCAGGAAATTAAGGTGTATGAAAGAAGGGGGGGGATGCCTTCCTTTGACATAAAGAACAAAGAGATATTCAAAGTAGACGAATAAGATTTTTAAAAAAACCTCAGCATTAAACAATAAATTATTAATCAGTGATGAAAAACTGATTATATGTGATCTCGAAACTTTTTTATAACTGAATAAATACAAAACATTTTATTAAAAAATTCGTTATATGGAGATAAATATTTCGTTATATAGAGACTGTTTTTAATGTAATCATGGAAAAAGGGGACCGTTCCTACTAAAAATTCGTTATATGGAGAAATTCGATGTATGGAGTTTCGTTATATAGAGACTCGACCGTATTTTATACCTTTTTTTGTTGAGTAAGATTTTAGCTATATTTTAACTTTGGCATTTACGATATTAAAAAAATCGTAACGTAATGGGAAAAATGAAGGTCATTTTCAGATTCAGTGTAAGAAAGTACATAAAATCATTTATCAAAAATAAATAACACGACCATCTGCTCTATTTTATTGCATCCAATTTTTGTTACTTTTTAACTCATCATTTGAGAAAAATCTTGACATCATATTTAATGATTAGAGTAATTTTCTGATTCAATGATAAAAAATACATAAATGTTGAAAAACATAAACATCACTGTCTTGTGCTAAAACTTCTTGTAATATATCCGATCTTCTAATGAAATCTTCTTCCGGTAATATATCCGATTTTGTTTACGTTGTTCAGTAAAATACATATAAATAGCATCCTCCGAAAACATTATAATGTATGATTTCAGCGAATTTATGTGACTAGCGGGAACTGGGGCACACTGATGCAGATTTTTTCTAAGAATTTGTTTGGTGTCTAGAAAGCAGAAGTTTCTAGTTATTTTTCTGCAGTGTCAGCAAAACTTGCGTAGCGTGTTATTAAAATGTAAAATCGTTGTTTATATAGCCTTTTTGCATGAACTTAAAAAAAAAGTCATTTGTATAAATGTGCCCCATACCCGGAGTGGATTGTTAAACCTCATGGGGCACTTTGATACGTTTGGGAAAAATTGAGACAAAATAACACCAATGCATACTTTTCATATAAAATGAGTTATCGAAACTTTTATATTTACTTATAGAAATTCAAATGACCCACCACTTATTTGTAAGCAATATTGAAGCAATAAAAATTAAATGTATAATGACCTGATTCTCTGGTTGTTCCTTGTCTGATTTTGACTGTGGTAATTTTCTCATATCTGGTGCTTCAACCCCAGCATTATCTTCTTTCTTCGGAAAAATGAAAGAAATACCTGGTTTTCTGTTTATAAATCGGTTTATAAACAGAAAAGAAAGGATAATTATGTTAAAAATTCTGTTTTTAATTTAATTAGCATTTGCTGTTCTGCAACTTGTTTCTCTCAATTGATTTCTCATGTCGAAAATACTTTTTTCTGTGGAGAATCGTTATAAATTCAAGATTTGTCAAGCTGCCCTCCTTTTCTTTTCTTAGTTCTAGTAGCACTAGCTTTGGGGTAAGTTCGTACGTCTTTTGTTTGCAGAAATACTACAAAATATTCTAATACAAAAAATTAGAGCTATTTTACTTCAATAAAAGTTAATATTAGAAATTTTTGGCGGGAAATTGTTGGATTAAGGAGTGTATGGTATAATAAAATAACATAAGGTAATGAAAAAACGAACTGGAAAATGATTTAGGTTGTCAGTATATATCATTGATACGCATCAATGTGCCCCGACATAGACTGTATCGATGTGCACCATACAGCCATTTGGGATAAAATGAATCTCAATTCCAGCACTTCTTAATTTACTTAACAATAAAGAATGAACAACTGATAAAGAATAGGTTTACTTGCCTGGAAGAATATTCCTTTCTGTTGAAAGTACTGGAAAAGTTGTATAATACCATTGTAATTGTACAGCTCAAATTTACTTTTGACCTAAAAAAAAAACATATCACTCGTCCCATTTTATCAAACTGCCGAACCATGCTAAAACTTTCTGTATGTACTGTGTAAACTAGCATCACCTTCTGGAGCTGCTGTGAAATTTCCTGTAGTGACTCTGTGAGCAGTAAACGGGGTGTATCAATGTGACCCAGTTCCCCATATCTAAAACTTATTTTTATCGGTTATTTGGCAGTGTGTTAATGTTTAAGTACAATTTTTAAACTGAAAAAAAATAAATAATCGTTGAAATTAAATAAAAATTGAAAAAATTTTTGTTAAAAAATATCATGAAAAGAAACTTTAAATATATTAAAATACTTTTAAGATAAATCACATGTTTCAATGCAGTTATTTTAGCTAAGATGAAACTTAAGATAAGTTAATACATTTGTATTATTTGTTCGATTTTTTTTTCAAAATTCAGATGCACACAAAATAAATTCGTTGAATACTTTAAGCACTTAGAATGTAGCTCCCAACATCATAGACGAATGCATTTGTGTTCATGTGCAGAAAAGTAATATAAGTCCTGCTTTCTTAAAATTTCATAACTCAATCAATTTCAGAGTTATATAAATGGGACTTTCTTTTGTCTTGTCAGTGTAATAGGAAAATTCTATTAAATATAACTTGTTAGACCGGAAAACCCTATAAAAATTTTAATTTCGTAATTTTTTAAGAAATGTATTTATTGACCACATGTCAACGAGTAAATATTTAGAAATTAGGTATTGGACACTTTTAAAAGTAGACTGTAAAAAAAAAAGGTCGATCTACTGAAAAAAAAATTTGTAATCTTACTCATTGTAATGGAAAATTCTACTAAATATAATTTGTTAGACTGGAAAATCCTATAAAAATTTAAATTTCGTAATTTTTTTAAGAAATGTATTTATTGACGCAAATTACTATTAAAATATTCTTTTATCTTATTTAAAATATTTTTTATAACTGGAACCACATGTCAACGACTAAATATTTAGAAATTAGATTTGGACATCTTTAAGAGTGCACTGTAAAAAAAGATCGATCTACTAAAAAAAAAAAAAAAAATGTAATTTTACTCGGTTACAAGAAAATCTGTAAGAATTACTAGAAAAAGCTAGCAACGAATCGAGTTAATAGTTTTATATATTTTAATAGCTATTACTAAAACTCACTTGCTGTGGCCGTGATAGCCTAGTGGTCATAGCGCCAAACTCCAGGCTGAAAGGTCCACAGTTCGATGCTCAACACCACCAAAGACTACCGAGTGTATGCAGTGTAATTACTCGTTAAAAAAAGGGGTTATGAAAATCCTGTCGTAACAGTTACTACTGGAAACGACCTCAGGACTTTCCCTCCTCTTCAGAAGCATATCAAAATTGAGCAGGTGGCAATGTTTGATGCTGCATCTATTCAGATTTTGCCGAAAATCTTCCGCTGCAGAAGTCTGGTATCTTACCCACTGGATGCATTTCAAAGGAAGCTCCTGCCCTTCGGGCACTACGTGAATAACAAAACTCATTTGGTGGTTCTCGCTAAAATGTTTTAAGTTTTTTATTATTACAAAATAAATGTTTGTTTCACTTGCTAAAATTGCGTTTGGAATAGTTACTAAAAATCTGTGAGTAACGGTTACTAAAAATGATTTTTGAGCTGTCACTAAAATTTGCTTGGTGGCTCATACTAAAAAGTTTTAAGTTGGTTATACAAAAAATTCTTTTGTTCAGTTTACAAAAGAAATTATTGTTTCACTTGCCAAAAAAAAAAGTTTGGAATGGTTACTTTTAGTACTGTTAGTAATGGTTACTAAAAATTCTGTGGAATACAAATTTACTAAAACAATTTTAGTAACCTCATGATTTTTTTTTACAGTGTAGTATACATTTCTACATTCACCTTTGCATGAATAATTTGAAGCTAAATTTAAATAAGTTTTATTGTGCATGAATGAAAATATACGGAAATTCTCATATTTAGAAATCCTGAAAAGAATGTTAGTGTACTTAAATCCAACATTGTAAAAAAAAAAAAGGACAATTTTTTGGAGATTGTACTGGTAATTGGGACACTGGTAATATACACAGCTTTTTAACGGAAAAGACGGTTTTTTTTTTAACTTTACAGAAATTTTTCCGTTAAAAACAGTGAATTGTATTGACGCACTGATTACCAGTATAATATCCGTAGTCTTCCGTTAATATATATATATATATATATATACAGTGAAGAGCATTATTTTATGCTTGATGCAATCAAAAATTAGGTGGTTACATTATGAGTGAAATAAAAGATGCAACCTTATAAAAGCGAAAACAGAAAAACTATTATTTCTCTAAAACTACTTGTATTGTAAATATTGTATGTACTGCCATAAAAACAAAATCGCAGTGAACCTACTTTCCTGACCTTGGCAGTTATAGTCGAAGTTATATTTTAAGAAGAAATGTTGCAGAAAAAGCCGCGACAGTTCCTAAATTTTTATATTTAGTAGCTAATTTCATCTTTTTTCTTCAAACATAGACGATGTTATTTTACTCGAAGAAAAAACTGACTGTATCTAAATTTTATATTATAGCTATGTTATTTAATTAATATCTATTTCAAGAAAGCCAATCAAAATATTTTATGTTTGAAATTAAGTTTTTTAATGCTATTTTTGTGGTGTGTTTATTTTGTGGTTAATATGCGGTGAGAAAATATTTTATATGGCCTTCTTTCTCTAATCTGAAAAAAACCATGAATCAAGAATTTTGCTGAAATTATAAGATATGTGTCATAAAAAGATAACTATCATTCTTTCTTTAAGATGATATAAAACATTTATCCTAAATTGATATAAGGTACCCTGGGGTAATAACGCCATGTTAAGGTTCTACCAATTTTCACGGCTCAGTTTTAGATTGTATTTTTCAAACAAATATACGATTTGATACAGCAACTCATTGACTATCTATAGAAAAAAATACTAATTTAACAGATATGTATTCATAAAATGTAATGGCGTGATTTCTTGACTCATGCTATTTGGCGTTATTACCACCTATATGGGTAATAATGCCATTCAAATAAAACTATGAAATAAGATGGAAAAATTGCATGTAGATTACCCAATTCTAAAAATACAAACTCTACAAACTTAGAAATTGACAAATTGCATTCTAAGCTATTGAAAATGTTAAATTTTTTGTGAAAGTGTAAGAAAAATAAAGGTGTGGTGTGGGGAGGAGGATGAGGCAAAAGAATATCAGACCGTGAGCTTCTTTTTGCTTAAAAAGGACCGCTTAAATAGAATTATTAGAAACATTGCACAGTTTTAACTGTGTTTATTTGAATCAGTATTTAGGATGTAGCTCGGCCACTGTAGGAAATCAACCGGGGTATTAATGCCAAGGATTGGTGTTATTACCCCGATATAGTTAGTGCGCTGTACATTTTAAATTACAAATTATCTCGAGAAGATATTCAAAATCTTCAACAACATTTTGAAAATCCATGAAATGGTCTTCACATCACAAAACGTATCTCGCAAATTTCAGGTCAAGCGTTAATTTTAGTTGCTTGTAAAAACAATAAGACCTAAAAATGAAACAAATGAACTTGAAGCTGTTTTTTGCGAATTATATGACTCAAAACCCTTCTGCGCAGAGCACATGGGTGTCATTTACCAGATTATTTCATAATTATGCATAATATTAGCACATGGTGTTATTACCCCGCCTGGCGTTATTACGCCAGACCACCTTATAACCTACTAAACGCTATCCTAGGAAAGAATAAAGCAAGCTTGTTTAATAAAAAAATACTGAGAACCAGGATAAAATGAGATTCCTATATAATTCGTCATTATTTACAATTGCCGTCATTTTGCTCAAATTAAACATCTCAGAAAATGTATGATTCTTTTATTTTCGTTTATATGTTGTTTATCGTAAAAAGATTGTGCGTTTAGCACCTTAATAAAACGCAATATAATGATTTATAGTGCAGATTAGGGGAAAAGGAGATTTCTTATCAGGAAAGAAATACAAACACAAAATTTTTCATAGTATTGATATAAGAATTACTGCAAAATAATCCACATTACGCATTTTCTATGTTTCTTCTCTTTGTAACCTTTATATATTGTTAAAAATATTTCACAACATAAAATTTTAATGTCATATAACAGTAATGAAAAAATATTAAAAAAGACTTTCAAATATTATTGTTTCACCAATTATTAACCCTGCACAAAATAATAACGCATACAAAAATCGAAAAATCGAAAAATGTTGTCGCTGTGAAATATGAATTGTTCAATGTACTCACAATAAAAATATAAAAATTACATTTTGTTTCATAAAACTAACTAACATTTTATTTTTATTTTTTTGTTTTAAAACAAATAACTTGTATCTGAAAGATTTTTTAAACGTGTATGTCATTACTGTTATATTTATTGTATGTTAATTATCTAATTCAGAGAAGAAATTTTTAACGCTGGCAAAAACCGGAAAAAAATGTGACTTATTTACAGCATATCTATATTATAAAGCCAAAGATATCTGTGCGTAACGCATACGTCATTTATCAAATGGCAACAGTTTCCAATGAATTTTTTGATTTTGCAATTTTTGCTACTGCAAATTTTACATTTTTAAATATTGCACATTTTTAATTTTTATTCAGTCGTATAAAGAAAAAATATATACTTTTAAATGCAATTTTGTTTCAAAGCTGTATCTCAATATGTTTTTGATGTATTATTTTTTTATAGTTTTTAGTACAAATTTTGTAATTGTGGCAGCAGGAACACTTCATTTTCTTTTGAAATAGAAAAAAAATAAAGTACGTACACTATGCCAAATATATTGTCTGTGATTGTGTTAATTTGGATTTTTTTTTCATTCGCATTTATACCAAACACAAGAGCCTCGATTGATAACTTCATTATTATAACTCAAATATCTTATATTTTACTGATTACATATGCAATTAAAGTTTAACTTTAATAATTGGACAACTGAGTTTGATAGAAATAGTATTTTGTAAATTTTAGGTTAAATAACATTTGTTTGAGAGTTAGACTGGCTAATATAAGATGCATTTTTGTACTGTAACTAATTTTGTAGATTTACTATAAATCAATCAAACAGTTCTTTTTTTAAACCTTTTCTTTCGTCCAATTTCGACGGGTTCCACCTCGTTTTATTAAAAAATAAATTGGGACGTTTCGAATAATCCTATATATTTTTTTAATTCTTGCTGTTATTAAACTTACTTTATTCTTTCTTTATTTGAAAGGGTCCGGGGCGCATTTTAGGTCAAACCAGTGGCCGAAAGGTTCTGACCTCTCAACTGGTAGACGGCAGGTGCTGGGTTCGAACCCAGTCGCGGCTGTCGGCCTAACCGTTCGGAGTTTTCGTGGTTTTCTTCGAACCTTGCGTAAATACGGGTTAGGTTCCCTTAGAAAGACCCCCACGAAGGGCACTCTCCCCTGGGCCTATATCCCTAGTGTCGGCCGAAAAAATACACCAAACACCGGGACACATTTTAATATAACTGTTAGATTAAAATTTTGATTTTTTTTTCTTTTTGTGATGGTTAACCATATCATTTGCAAACGACACTTCTCACATTTTTTTAAATTCAAAATTTAAAATTTGTTAAAAAATTGGAGTAATCATTATAGGTCGAAATATTATTTGTATTTTTTTTATTTAAATAATAAGTAATATATGAGCTATAATTTTGAGTTAGCATTGAAAAAAATATATTAATTTGAATAAAAATTAAAAATATTTAAAGTAAAAATTTGAAAAAAAAATGATGTAACTTAAAAAAAATCATATCTTTAAAAAATGCACATACACACACACACACACACACACATATATATATATATATATTGCTTTGCTGAATCACATTTAAAGTAACAAAGTTAAAAAAATGCATGTTCTAAGTTTTAATAAGTTGCCTTTAGCAGTTTTTCAGTTATAACAATTTCAATACAACTACATTGATTCGAATTATTGATTCTAAATAGGTTATTTATTAAAATCTTGGCTAATTAATGACTTTGCTTTTTCAAAACTCAATATGATTCTCCATTGATAATTGCTTCGAACGACTCTCAGTTGACAGGCTGAGTGAAGTTTGTTTGACAGGAAAATTCGATTTTCACAAAATCTCTGTGACCTACGATTATAGATATAGTGTTTCTACGATAAAAAAATACACTACTCTTTTTTTCGTTATTTTAGATGCAGTATATTCAATAATAAAGTAAGGGGATATATTTCGTAGTATATTTTGGGCGATATCTTTAAAAATACAATATATATATTTAAAATAAATATATTTTTGAGTTTACATTTACCTGATCTTTTGAAAGATCCACACAATATAAAATACCTATGTTTATTATCTTTTTAAAAAGGTGTCCTGCTAAAAATTTCAGATCTATAAAAATCTATAACAAATTTAGAAATCTAAATAGTATTTTACTTGACACCAGAATTCGATAGCATTTTTATCACTTCTATATAAGAAAATTTGCTAGGACTTAATAGTTTGCAATTATAAAATGTCTAGATAATTTAACGTTATTATCATTTTATTTTTACGACCCTCATTTGCTTAAAACTATATATTTTAAAAAAATAGAAAATCAACACATTTTAATGGGAAAAAAAATCACAACATATTAGCACACACGCATGCACACATACATACATACAAAGTTTTGTCAGTCACCATAGTCAGTAGTTGGTAAATTATCACTAATTGGTAAGTTATCGCAAACTGGTAACTTATCGCAAAATTTCGATACAAAGCTTTATACTCTCAAATGAAGCTGACTTACAAATAGCTGACTAATTTCTCGAATTTCCCTTTATTAAAAATAGTTCAAATTTATCAATTTATACACATTTTAACACTTTTGTTTTGAGTAATTGGATGAATTAATAAAAGTAGGAAAAAAGTTAACTACATTGTTCCTCTAAAACATGTCGGAAGGATTTTTAATATGTATGGTTCAGCTGTTATACTTAGAATTAATAATCTTTACTGTGATTTCATTTTTTAATTTGTCATTGAATCAAAATAATTTACACTGCTCAAAACAATTAGAGGATATTGCAGTTTTAGGTGGATTTTGTATCTGGGAAACTTTTTAGCTGATTGATACATGGTCGACAGACATAGTAGGTTATATGAGAATAAATTACACATGTTTGGCAGAAAAAAAATGCATTTTATTGCGCATTTGTGTACAAAAGGAAGAAAACACAATTTGTGCATATGAGAAAAAAAGAATAAGAAAAAATGTTTTCTTCAAAGAAAATCATTTTCAGTAGGGGGTATGGTTTCCACGGGCGGCCAGCAACGTTGAACACCTTTGAGACATGGACTCAATGAGGCTATTAATGACGAGTTGGGGTATTCTGCCCCATTCTTCCAGAAGAGCTCTTTCCAGTTATTGGAGAGTTTGTGGGGGTTGTTGGCGGCCAGAAACTATTCTTCCTAGAGCGTCCCAAAAGTGCTCGATTGGATTCATGTCTGGAGAACAAGCTGGCCATTCCATTCGAACGATTCCTTCCTCGAAAATGAAATCCTTCACCAGGCTTGCACGATGTGGCCTGCAGTTATCGTCCATTAAAATGAAGTTATCTCCGATTGCTGCAGCGTAAGGGACTACAATAGGTCTGAGGATGTCATCCCTATATCGGCGACCAGTGAGAGTTTATCTCGAATGATGTAGAGGCCAGTGCGCCCGTCAATAGAGATACCACCATACACCAACACTCCTCCACCGCCAAATCTGACATTTTCGTGCACGAACGCAGGATTATTCCTACTGCCACGGTCCCTCCAGATGAAAATACGCCTATTATCCGGATGCACAGAAAAACGGGACTCGTCAGAAAACAGAATATTGCTCCATTCATTTCTCCTCCAGTTGACATGCTCGGTTGCCCACTCTCTGCGGTCGCGACGATGCCTTGATGTTAATCTAACACATACCATCGGTCGGCGAGCATACAGACCTACAGCATGGAGCCGGTTTCGGACAGTCTGAGTTGAAATCGTAGTGCTTGTAGTCGAGCGAAGGTGTTGTTGAAGAAGAGTAGCGTTCATGTTTCGGTGTCTCCGAGCTGTTAACGCTAAATACCGATCTTCATTGGGCGTTGTTGCCCGTCTACGACCTTGCCCTGGTCTTCGACCTGCACATCCACTCTCCAAAA
This sequence comes from Maratus speculifer, assembly GCA_964019185.1. NCBI lineage: Eukaryota > Metazoa > Arthropoda > Arachnida > Araneae > Salticidae > Maratus > Maratus speculifer. The sequence goes on along the minus strand of OZ025297.1, from coordinate 17,432,810 downwards.
AACGGTTCCAGATCCTGGAAATGACACTCTGTGACACTCCAATGGCTTGCGCTACTTCGGCTTGAGTTTAGCCCCCTTCTAACCTACCAATAATTCTCCAAGCTTCTGAATCTGTCAAATGACTTCGCTGAGACGTCGAACAAAGATCATCGAAACAAAGCAATCACTGAATGCCGATCATCCTTGTCTTCATTCTCTTTTATCCAGTTGAAAGTCAAATTTCATTCGCTGCCGCTGAAGCGACGTTTTTGACGTCGAACTCAAAATGTGCATACTCCACAGTTTGAAAACCAGAAAAATTTGCATTTGTGATTCTCTTCTTCTATTTTCGGCAAAAAAATTTCGTTTATATCTTTATTTTATATAAAACTTCAAATATCCTTTAATTGTTTTGAGCAGTGTATTTTATCTATCCGTGTAGAAATAAATAATTCTAAACTAACAAAAAGTACCAGAATAATAAAATACCCATCACAAAAAACGAAAAAAAAAAACAAAGAAGGATATTTATATTTAACATTATTATTGAAACTACATTTATTTTTAAATTGTCGAATATTTTCTTATTCGTCAAGTACGGAGATTTAAGCATTTTTTTAAATAATTCCTTTTATAGATACAAACATATGATACCAATCACCGTTTTTGCGAAAGAGATTATCGTATACCGTTTAAGAATACAGCCGCATTAAATTTCCGTAAACGTTGAAAAATTCAATACTTTTTTAAGAAGTATTTAATGTATACTGAGACCCACATCTGAGCTAAAATGAAGTCACTAAAATAAATTCCTACATGCTATGAAAAGTGCCATCATTTATCAGACAGAAACATGAGTGGTTTGAAATAGAGAAAATTTTTCCTACTAGTAAAATATATATAACGCGGAGAAATAATATGTTTCATGTTGGTATCATTTATTTGCCATATCTGTAAATCTCTTCTTAATGTCTGTTCCTAGTATTTTTCGAAAATGATTTTGGAATGCTTGCAGAATAATCTTTTAACAATATTTTTTTTTTCAATTACATCAATTTCAAATAAGTCTTGTAGGTTTAGAAACAGGATTTACAATATATATATATATAGTCTGTCTCAAAAGTTTAAGCACAAGCAAAAAATGTCGATTATTAAAGAACTATAAAATATTAGAATGAATAAAATTTTTTTATTTACAGATTTCGCAACATTATACAAATAAATGATATAAAAAGTAGGAAAAAAATAAATTACATAATTGTAAAAAATATAATTAAAAAAAGTTTACAAAAAACTGTCTCAAAAGTTTATGCACAATGTCAAAAACAACCAGATTTATAAATTTTACAGAAAATTTACATACAAATTATTTTTCCGTGATTACGGATTAATTCAAACAAACGTGCGTTCATCGAAATTATTAGTTTTTGTAGGGTTTCTGATGGCACAGAGTACCATGCTTTATCAATGGCCTCTTGGACTTCTTTAATAGAGTCACACTGTTTTCCATTGCCATAAACTTGGCGAGTTAGAATACCCCAGACATTCTGAATCGAGTTTAAGTCTGGACTTAAAGCTGGCTAGTGAAGAACTATAATATTTTTCTGAGAAAACCAAAGTTTTGTAGAATGTTATACGTGGATTGAGGCATTGTTTTGTTGAAAAATTCATTGAGGTCCCCTCAAAATTTCACCAAATGGAAGCAAATGTTAGTTTAGAGTCTCTTGATACTTTTTTTAATCTTGTCTTTCTTTTAGAAAAGCCAGAGAAGTTTGGTCGTTAAATCCAAATCCCCCAAAAACTATAACAGATTTACCGCCTTGTTGCCCATTGAAAAAATGCCCTTGGATCTTTTCGTATATCATGTCAATATGCTTTCCAATTGTCAAGTACATCTAAATTCCACTTTTTCTCATCGCTGAATATAACTTAAGCCATTTGTCTTTGTAGAACATGTATATTTTATCCCAGTTAATTCTTGCCTGTTTGTTATGTAATTTGAGAGACGGTTTGCGAGCCATTTTCTTTAGTTTGTGATGTAATCACACTGTTTAATAAATCTGTGTACAGTGTCTTGGGGCACCTGAACGTTGAGATTATTTTTAATTTGGCGTATGGACATATTTTGTGTAGATACCAATCTCCGTATTCTCCGATCAGCCTGAACAGTGGTCATACATGGTCGTCCACATCTTGGTTTCCATTTTAAATTATTATTTCTAGGGCGTACTTGATATATACCTCATTTGATCGATTTAAAACTTTTGCAATTTCAAAAACAGTTTTATTTTGCGATTTCAATTTTAAAACTTTCAAGATCTCGCATTTTGTAAATTCTTTACCCTTTTGGCATTTTTAAAACGAGAGGAAATAATTTCTATACCTTTTATATTTTTATAAAAGTGCAATATGGTGTCATACAACATCACTGGATGAGGCCAATCCATGATTCTAAAAAAAATTGCATAAAGTGCTTAAACTTTTGAGACAGCGTTTCTTCAAGAAAAAATAAAAATAAAATAAATATAAATATATTTTTTATTTTAACCACTCAAAATGGCTTATTTAATTTTGTTTTGATTTAATGTCGAGTACTTATTGCAAATTAGCGTACAATATTTTCTTCTTCAATTATTTTAAGCAAGATTTGCAGAGTGCTTAAACTTTTGAGACAGACTATATATATATATATATATATATATATATATCATTGTTGTTTTAAAACACGTTAATTTATAAATTTGAAATATGTATAAAAGGTATAATTGAAAATGCACATTAAATAAAAAAAGAACATAAATGCACGCATTTTCCTATATTTCAACTGTGTTATTTTGGGATGTTTGGCTATTCCTTAAACTGCAAAAAAATGAAATCACTGAAAGATATCAATTGATATCAAATTAACTCAAAAAGATTAAACATATGAGAGAAATACTTTTACTTACACTTAATTATATTTTCTTAAATTAATATTTTCCTTTCTTTATTTAAAGTTTGAAAAAAAAAATCTTTTTAAAAATTTCCTATTCTTTTGTGAGAATAAATTTTACCAAATGTTACTTTAAATATCAGAATGAAAATATATAATAGAGGTAGATTTGTGTCCATTTAATTCATCTTTTTTTTTTTTCTAAATTATGGCATCTACAAAATCCAAGGAAATTTTATTAATGGTTTTTGAATTTTGTAAGTTTGAAAAACCCTTAGACGAATTCATGCAAGATATTTTAAAAGATTATTCGAGCGCAATAACTTGGATGGAGCAATAATCGGATAAAAAAATATATTTTAAAAATATTCTTTATAAAAATCTTTTCGATTTGAATAATTCGTGAGCGATTTAATTTATTTAATGAATAAATCTATAAAAGTATGTGACTCTCGTGTTTTTAATAAAATTTAAGCTTTATTTGATTTATAATTTTAGTGACACATGTGACATTTTAGGGAGAAACTCGAAAAATCTTCACTAGTTCCCCTTTTTTAAAACACACAGTCGTGGCAAGCGAGGGAAAAACAAAATAAATAAATGTAGAAGATTCATTAAATTACACATTGGCTGCTGCAAGTTTGTTTATTAAACTGCATTCATAAGAGAGGAAAATGCTCCCTTTGCAAAGCCGTCTTGAACCGAAACATCAAAAAGAATATTCCATCATTACTCAGCAAGCCTTCCTTAACGTATGCACCGAAGAAAAGCAAAAAATCTCTCTCTTCCCCTCCAGGTTTCTTTCTTAAATCTAAAAACAAAGTTCTAGAAAATTCTCTACTCTCGAACCATCATTTTTCCATGGGAACATAATTCATCTCCAGAGTCGAGATTTTTATTTATTCAGACGAGAAATTTATTTTTTAAAAATATTATTTAACTAATTTATAATCGACTCAAAATTTCGAATATATTAGACAGACGATATTTTTGCAGACGATTAATTTTAAGAGAAAAGAAATGAATTTACTGATATGCACAAAAATCAAATGTTGAAGGAGGGAAAAAAATAAATAGATAAATAAAAATAATGATTTTTTAAACGTAAGGTTTTGGAATAAATCTAACAAGACTTTCTTTAAAAGGGTTGATAAAAACATAGAAAAAATTAGTTTTATTTAGAATAGTAAGAAACAAAGTTTAATTGGAATATTTTCAATTTAGAGCCATCTTTTTAATTTACGCATATTGGAATAAATGCTTTTTAAGGTTAATTAAAAATTTATATCGTTTCCATAAAGATTAATAGATTAGATCAAGAAACAAGATTTTAATTTATTAAGTTGAACTAAGTACGGAATATTGTTATACGGAAATTAATATAGTATAAAGGTTAATCTTGGCGAAAATAATTAAAGTTTTGTAATATACATGCTTCTTTTTTAATGCATTTACTATCAGGTATTTAATTAAATTATATAAATAAATTAAATATTAGTAAACAAAAATCGTTAAACGGGACTAATGCTCTATATTTATTTTGGTACTTCTTTATTATCCTCTTAGCCAATTTCCATTAAACTAACTATTAGAATTACAGGCAAAGTTGCAGATTCACATTTACGAGGCGTGAGATAAGTTCCTTAACCCTTTGAGCTCGCATGGATATATATTTTTTTTTAATGCCAAATGTCATATTCGCACCAGTATTTTGCAAAGAAATAAATCGGTTAACTATGTACACGAAAAAATACATTAAACCCTTTTCAAATAAGTTTGGTTGAATTTTCTGGGGGCGTTGTGACATTTCAGAATTAAAATTATGTGGTAGAAAATTCTAGCATCAGAGCTCAAAGGGTTAAGTTTGTTATATCATAAGTATAAATCATAAAGTGTTTTTTTATTCGAAGTTTATCTATACTTAATTATTTTTTCTAATTTATCATTTTTTCGATAATGAAAATAAGATTAGTGTTTTAAATGTCGACGCCATGATATTAAAAGGGAAAAATTATATTTTTTTTGCAAATGGAAATTCATGTTAAGCGGCCGCTTCACTCAAATGAAAAGACCCATTCGCTAATGCTAATAATATGGAAGAAATTTATAAAGATATCTCGGTTGCATTTTAATATATTTAAATGATTCTTTTTGCATTGGATAGCTCAGATTGATGTGAATGCAAGTCTTTTTTTACTTTTTCGATTTTATTAATAGATATTTTTTATGAGGGTGATTTCGCTTTCCAAACCGGTTCTGAAAATGAAAGCGTTCTCATAAAAAATATCTGTAAACAAAATGAAAGAAGTAAAAAAAGGCCTGCATTCAGATCATTCTCAGCTATCCAATGCAAAAAGAATCATTTAAAAATATTAAAATGCTACCGAGATATCTTTATAAATTTCTTTCATAGGATTAGCATTAGCGGACTGGTCTTTTCATTTGAGTAGAGCGGCCCCTTAACACACAATAGATCACTTTCAATTGACGTCACTGTTACCAGCCTATAGGCATTCTTAAGAAGATTAATGTAATAAGATTAAATAAATATCCAATAAATGACCTGTTTTCATTAATATTGTAAATCTTACTTTTTAAAAGTATTAGTAGTTGACAGTTTAGTAAGTAGGTTTTATTGTTATTTATCAATATTTTATGTATTTTTTCTATTTATTCATTGTTATTTATTTATTAATTAGATTCCAATGACAACATTCTTCCATTTGTTTAATAAGCGTTACAGTCTGGGGAAAAGTTTGGCAATAGTTTATTTTATAGAAAATATTCGACGAGATAGTAGAGAAGTACTTTTATTATTTATGAAGATTGTTAAATATTAGACTACCTTTTGCTACACTCTTTTGTTCGCATGTGTATTTTTGATTATCTAAACATAAATTTTGTTGTATGCTGATAGTATTCCCTTAAGGTTGCTGTTGTAGTGTGATATATGCTGTTTTTATATGTGGAGTATTGCTTATTATTCTGTACACTCCATTAAACTAATTAAATTCGTTTTCAACATATTTGTTATTTTCAATATTTTGAATCGATTTATTTAATTTGATTTAACAACAAATTTAATTTAATCTCAATATCTTATAACTTAAAATGATCAGTTTAAAAAACGTTATCAAGTGCTGTAACAAGTGCTGTAACAAGTGCTGTATCAAGTGCAGTAGTGTTATTAAAAAGTAATTACTGATATATTCTTAAATTAATTCTTAATTAAATCTTAATACTTTTTTATAATTATAACATGCATATTTAAAAATTTGTTTGAACAATTTTATAAATAAATAATTGTTATTCTTTAGATATACATTCCAGTTTCTTTTATTATCCATATTAAACTCTTTTTGGTTTTATGCCAAATATTATTTTTAATTCAATAAAAATTTAAATATTTTCGAAATTTAATTTACTGTTTTTAAATCGTTTTGTTATTTCAAAGAAAAACAAACAACAAATATAATGTAACATAAACAAAAAAATAAGTACATACTTATGTCAATTATTTATTGAAAAATAGTATTTAAATTCTAAAAAAAAACACATCTATGAGATTTTTCTTTTTATAGAAACTGAAAATATTTTACAAAAGCATGTACATTCTTTGTAGTCCTCACTATGATCATTTATTTTAATTTTACTCTATTTTAAGGGCTTTTACTTTATTTTAAGGGTATATTCGGAAAAAACGTTTTTTCACCTTCAACAGCTCGAAATTTTCCGATACAATTTCAGACACATTTTTAAAAGTAAAAACATGAAATTTGCCGAGGGGATTTTTGAAGAGATATATAAGGTGCCGTGTGATGTCTTTTTACGGTCAGTTCATTAGAATTTGATTTATAAACAATTACCTTCTCAGTATGACCCATTTTTTCGTTCACAAATCTCTCGCTTTGAAAAAATCGGTTCAAAATGCCGTTTACGGTTGCTTTTTTGCAATATTTTCTGCATTTATCAAAGAATCGATAATCGCAGCACCTTGCGTACATTCTAAATAAGACAATTTGCCAATTTGAAGCACTGGAGAGCAAAAATGAATTTAAAAATAAATCGGAAAATAAGCAGTTTGAATCGAACTACACCCTTAAAATAAAAATCCGCATAATAATCTTCTTAGATAAAAATATAGGAAAATGAGTTTCTTTTGTTCCTACTTTTTTCACATTCTATCAATCTGCTAATGATCCATTCTTTCTTGAAATATCTATTTTTCCTTTATTACTTACACTTTTGAAACTTCATTTAATGAATGTATCTTTCAACTGAAATGGAACAGTTATGCTTCATTTGTCGCTTTGAAAATAAAGGCCTTTTAGCTGCAAAGAGTACAAATATGAATGTAAACTAAAGATTTCGATTCGCTTCTATGTTTGTTTTATAACAAACTATACATTTTTATTTTTAAGATTTCCTTACACTTTTCTTGTATAGATTATTTAAGATGTTTGATAGAATAAAGATAATTTGTATTAATTTGTATAATTTCTCCCTTTTTTGTGTACATTTTAATGTAAATATTTGTAAATACCAGTATAAGAAGGCAATTGTATTTTTTAAATAAAATTATAATTAATAATTTTTTTACTCTGAAAAAAAAGAAAAACGATTATTAAAAATAGCTCTACATAATATTCTTGTAAAATAAATATTAAATATTATTCTTAAAAATTAAAAGGAAGACTGGTAAATGTGCAGCGCTGGTACTTTTTTTAAATATTTAAATGTTAAATATAATGTCTAAAAATTAAAATAAATAAAAAATAATTCTGTATTGTATTTAGACACTATAAAGAAAAATAAAACTGTTTATTTTAAATAATAATAACCATCTATGCAACAACATACGCATAAAAACCTTCAGAAGTGATCTTCCGTCAAAAAATTTTTACATAAATTTATTAAATTTATATTATAATATAATCATGAGCATGTACCTTAGAAAGAGATTTTTCAAATAATTTTTAAACATTTAAAAAATAAGCTTTTTGAATTTAGTTTCTTAAAAATGAAAAAAACACACATCATTATCATGTTTTACAGATCAAAGATCGTTTAAATAAATTATAATTTTATATAAACACGTTCATACATTATAAACAATTTTCTGAATGAAGTATATTTTTAAAAATATGTAATTTATAAAATGAACAGTAAAATGTATCTTAGAAACGATTTTGTAGATAAAATATTTTAAAAATTTATGTTTATATACAAAATTTGTATAGAACTATTATGATATAAAAATCCTTGGCTTCCTTAAGCTATTACTTTAAATTAATTGTTTTAAATCCTAAGAATAAAATTATGTACTTATATGAATAATAAAAAATAGAAAGCCAATAACGAATATTTTAATTTCATGAACTCGGTATGGTACATTTTATTTTTATATAGAAGTTAACAACTATTAAATATAATGTCATAAAGAAAGCGATTTATCATTCATAAAATTCCTCATTGGAATGGAAGAAAGGAAAAAAGAAGTTATATTAATAGGAATAAAGATTGAGGCTTTAACATATTTTTAAATGAGATTTTGCATCCAGCATTCGATTTTAAAATGTTTCATCAATGTTCCATAAAATAAAGGATTAGATATATTTAAAATCTATTAATATACTGTTTCAGAACTCAAACTGTGACTTATGATTAACACAGACGTATACTATGAGATAGTTATTGTATATTTTACATTAAAATTTAAAAAGAACAGCTGTTCTTTTTACATGGTGTAATAGTTAACTGTATGGAGTCACTCATAAGAACAATCCAGTTAAATACAGTGAAATTCAGAAAGATATCATTTATATCGTGAGCTGTTTTTTTAGTTGGTCTTCAAAAAGAGCTGAATGATAAGGGTTTTTCCCCAAATTGCAATTTTTTATTAACAACTGAATTTTATGGAAAAAATATTTAAGAAACACCAATAAGAAGGTTTGGAAGAAATGCTTCCATTTTGATACTTCTTTTTTATCGTGTAACAGGTATGCGTGTAATAGGTTTAATCTAGTAATTATCCATGAAAAACTATATATATAAAGAAAATAAATAGAAACTAATTGAATCTTGGGGAAATCACATATTATTAAGCTGCTTTTAGAGATAACTAAAAATCAGCTGACTGCTATATCCAAAATCTGATATTTCACTATATTTGACGGCATTTTTTTTTATGAGTTGAATCTCCATGGAAATAACTATTAAAACATATATAACGTTTATATCGTTCGGACATGCGAAGATAAAAATTATTTCATTCAATTTCAAATATTTCATAAAATATTTAAAATATCCATACTCTAATTGCGATACATTGTTCCTACTATATTTTGTACATTTTTCCGAAACTGGTGATGCATTTGGTTGAAACCCTGCATGATTTAAACTAAAAACATTCCAGAATTTGCTGAATTTTATAAACAAATCGCATATCTACACGAATAAACCTGTTACTTTTCCAAAACTCCGTAAACGTGTTGTACAGTATCCATACATTTGTATTCTGCTGCAACAGATCCTTTCGTGCATTTTATTGTACAGAATGATTCCAAATATTATTATTTTGAAAAACAATAATAATATTTGAAGTTACACAAAGACACATGCATCGTATTTGTGATGGTTTAAACACACTTTCACAAGTTAAATGTATTAAGCAACTGATGTGTTCACTATTTCGACATAAATAGAAACAAATTCCACATGGATAGTAAGTAAAGATGCCTGTCTCTTGGAAGTGTCTGTTATAAAAAAATTATAGGTTTGTAACCTGAAACAGGTTTGTAACCTGAAACAGGTTTGTAGCCTAAATAGGTTTGTAACCTGAAACAAATATGTTGGACATACTTCTGAAAAATTGCATAAAACTGAACTGGATTAGAAAAGTGAAAACAAAATCTAAGTTTTTATAGAACTCGAAAAGCAGTGATAGCTACTCTGGCATGAAACTCATACACAGCAAAAAATGTAGAAATCAACCCACACCTTACTCTCAAACAAAAAATATAGCGAATGTAATAGAAACAAATACCACATGGATAGTAAGTAATTGAAAAAGAGTTTGTTAAGTAAAGATGCCTGTATCTTGGAAGTGTCTGTTATAAAAAAATTATAGGTTTGTAACCTGAAACAGGTTTGTAACCTAAATAGGTTTGTAACCTGAAACAATTATGTTGGACATATTCTGAAAAATTGCATCAAACTGAACTGGATTAGAAAAGTGAAAACAAAATCTAAGTGTTTATAGAACTCGAAAATCAATGAAAGATACTCCGGCATGAAACTCATAAGCAGCAAAAAATGTAGAAATCAACCCACACCTTACTCTAAAACAAAAAATATAGCGAATGTATTCCGGTAAAAGCAGTAATCCGATCCAAAACATGACAATAGCAAAATCCAATAAATTAAGGCTTGCTTGAATAAAAATTGGATCAAGCGCAGCCTACGTAGCTGCACGCTGCATAAAGCGGTGTATTTGGTTAGGAGAACGAACTAGTTGAACTAAGGAAGAATAGAAAATACTGAAAATAGCAGGTAGAAATTTGAGAATGTATAAAAAAAATAATAACTTTATATGTTAGTGTAATAAGAGGATGAAGTCGATATTTTTAACACTAGAATATGGAATTAGCCATGGTTAAATAGTGCATAATAGACAAATTCAATTATATACTTATTTTAGTCCTATGAATTTATATATTAGCATTTTAATTAAAATAAGAACCGAATGTTTATAGTTAGAAAATTTTATCATTATTCCAAAAACGCGCTAAGAGAATACCAGTAAAACATATAACCAAACAAACCTTTATTTTTCTGGCTTAAACGACTTTTATTCACGTATTTATGGTTCGCCCCAGTAGGGAGTTCTGTGGGGACTTCTTGGTTGGCTACTTATCTTTGAAAGTTTTAATCGCTTTTTATTGAAATCCGTGCCAACCAGCCGCATAAATATTGGGAATTATCTCGAAAACTATTTACAGAAACGTCACATTTAAGTCAGATATTTCTGTCTTTAACTAATTCGAATTTAAGCGTCGAATCTGTATGAAAAAAGTCTTAACAAAGTAAATTAGTTTTGAATGCTAGATTTAAAAATGAAAAAAAAGGAAACTGGGAATTTAATTTTTAAAATGTATTATTTTCTAATACTTCCATTTAAGGCTAATACTCGCATTAAAATGTTTTGCGATGGTAACAACTTGAAATGCATTCTTTTGAAAAATGAAAAAAGGACTTCGGAATTGGGAAATTTTAAAGGAGAGTATGATTGCTGAATTGAATGATTGCTGAAATTCACTAGCATCGAGAAATTATTTTTTTTAAAGAATGCTAACAACTTTTTCATTATTTCTTTAAGCAAGTAAAGAATGCTAGAAATCATGAACTTATTTGTTAAAAATCTGCCTGCAAAGAATGTTAGAAAAAAACTACGTTGTTATGCAAAATAACACATAATCTTTCAAGAAAAAAAAAACATATAAAACAATTACTTAAAATGTGTATTTACTCTGACATAAATTCATATAATATTTATTCGTCTAATTGAGTTTGTAGCTCATACGTCTAAAATGTTCCCTCAACGTATATTAGGAAAAACCTACAACTTTATACAAAACAATGCATCACATTTTATGAAAATAAACGAATTTTTACGTACACGACAATTGCTTGACATGAGTAGTTACTTTCACATAAATTCATATAATAATGATTTATTGTGTAAATAATCCGAAGCAAATCTAATTATACACTGTCTTCTATAAAATTTTATCTTATATTCTAATAAACCTTCAAAGGAACTCATACAGGAGTCCCATTCAATAGAAAAATCATGCATAAGACAATGTTGACAATATTGCCTTGTTTCTCCAGAGGATGAACACAGGTTATTTGAACTGACAATAAACATAGGAAAACATTCCTTCAGTAAAAATTCTTTTGTTCTCTATAATTGTCTTATTCCAATGTTTCCATTCCCTCATTTATAACTCTCATTAATATTTAGCGAACAAAACAAATATTTGCTTGCCTAATTTCAAGTCTATGTTAATTAAAACATATTTACTCAGGAGCTATGTTGAATAAAGCTGTGGATTTTAGTTTAAGTAAGAAAATACTGGCATGCAATAAAATTAAATTTGCATTTAAAAACTTTTTTACTTACGATAAAAAAATACAAATATTGCAAATAAAGTTCATTATATCTCCTGCCCCTTTATTTTCATTTGAATGATCTGGTAAATTATCTTAACGCTTATATGGTGTTCATTTCATATGTACATTATTTCAAATATGCTTAGCTTGTAAGATTCCTACTAATATTTCCATTTTAAAATATTCATTTATTTAGTTGGAACGTTTTAGTGATTTCATAAAACAACAATTTCTCTAAGAAAATAATGGTGTACAAAACGCATTAGACTCAAGAATCCTAAATACGACTTTTGGATCGAAATAGATCAGAACATTTTAGCAGGATAAAGATTGCTTTTAATCATTTTTTTTTTTTTTTTGTTTTTGTTTTTCTTAAAATAAAAAAAAGTATTTATTGTTGCTTATTAAGATTTGTTAGAACAAAATATATTAATTTCTCCTGTATATTCACTTAAATAGAAAATAATTTCAATGTTTTAATTCAAAACAAAATGATACATTAACTATTTTTTTTCTCGAATAATACCTTTAAATATAGTCTGGTGGTTCACTTAGATTTATATGTTAAAAATATTTTTTTCATATTTTTACTAATATTTTAGTTTTAAATAATCTAAAACAACATCAAAAATACTTCAAAAAATAATGTTATAATAGCTGCGATAAAAATATACGAATATTACAAACTTAAAAATTTGTTTCGAATAATACCAGCATTTAATGGTCTATTAACTTTTATACATTAAAATATAAAAATATTTTTATTCTTTTAAATACTAGACATCATTATATAATTTAATCAAATTTAATTTAATCTAAAACACCTGAAAAATAGTTTAGCAAATAAGGTTATAATAATTAAGTTAAAAAGCACAATTTTTCTAAATCTAAATATATTTTTTAAAGTGACCGGAATAATGATTCTTAGCCCACTAGGGCTTAATTTCTTTCTTATTTATATATACGTTCTTCGTTAAATAATTAGCATGCATTGTATAAAATAAAAGACGAAATGTGAAAAAAAATTCTTTTGTTTCTTTCTTCGGGCATATCCGATATTATAATTCCCCTGGTTATAAAGGTAATGAAATTTGAAAACAAATATTTGTGTTTGTTCTAACTATCTAACCGGATAGACTTTCTTATTGTCAGAATTTTTCGATTACAAAATATCAAATAAATTCTTTTGAGAAATAATGTTTGTTTTCGTGAAAGTGCAAAAATGTTTGAGAGAATTTCCTTGGGATATGTAAGAAAACTTTTATCAAAGCATATTAGTGAAAATTATTTGCATTTAATGCCATGATTTGTGCATAATACAAACGAAGATAAGTATTTAAACAATACGTTTATGTTTCATCGATAAATGTTTATCTTTATTCTAATTGCACAGACAGTCGATGTAATGGGAATGTTATGTCAATATGATCTCAATAAACACGTCGTCGGCCAAAAGTTGACATCTTTATTTCTTCACATTACTACTCTGAAGTGGGAGTTGGTTTTTGCATCAACTGAGAATTTCAAAGTTTGTGCATGTGTATTTGAACTCTGGTTTTTCGTCTGCTTGACAATCAAAATAGAACGAAAAATTGATGTAATGTCAATTGGTCTTACTTTTTAGAGCGAAAGATTCGATCTAGCATTTCGAATTGAAATTAAAAAATATGTATGATAATTGAAATTTACAAAAAATATAAATTAATTATATATTTTGTCACATTTAAGTAATTTTTTAACTACAGAATTTTGCATGTTTAACTATGTAACGAAAGGTATAGCAATAATAATAATAATAACAACAACAACAACAACAACAACAACAACAACAACAATAATAATAATAATAATAATAATAATAATAATAATAATAATAATAATAATAATAATAACAATAATAATAATAATAATAATAATAATAATAATAATAATAATAATAATAATAATAATAATAATAATAATAACAATAACAATAACAATAATAATAATAACAATAATAATAATAATAATAATAATAATAAATAAAATAAATAAGAAATGCAAAGATTTTAATCTACAGACAAGATTTTTGTTGTTGTTAATTAACATTATTTATAGTTATTTCAATGATTAATCTACTATTTTTTAACAAAGAAATAAATTTTTGTTCCAAAGAATAAGTGCAAGCGGGATTTGAATTTACATCGAAAAATCTCAAATACCTTATGCTACTAATCATGCTAGAGCGCTGCTTGGCTACGAGGCTATTTATCCGATCCTAACTGTAGCTCTGTTTAGATTCGATCTCGATTTTCAAGCAAACGACAAACCAGAGCTCAATTACGCATGCGCCAAATTTGTAACTCTCAATTTCTGCAATGACCGTCTGCTCTCTCAAATGATCATCTTTTTGAATTATTACTATGAATTCAACATGACTTCACTTGAATTATTTTTGCCTCATCACATATGGACAATACCTATGTCGTATTCCATTTGATTTCAATAAAAATGTCGAGCAGTAGATGATATCCTTTCAATCAGACTTTTTCTCTCAAAAGACCACATATGCATATCACTATTCTGAAATCACAGTGATTTTATTTAAATTACTTGTGCCTCATCACACATGTACATATATCATTTCATCTGCGCTTATATAGAGTAAATACAAATACTCGCAAAAATATTTAAATATTGTTTTCCTGTTGTCCAATATAAAGCCTTTTTTTAAACATGCTCTATACCTGAAGTTGCATGTCTATTGCCGTTCTAAAGATTGTTACAGTACGTTTACAGATATAGGGTATTTAGCACATCAAGTGAAGACATCGTGTAGTAAACAGTAAGATTTCTCTTTGTATCAGGCTGCTTTCATATTTTGCTGACATACTCTCTTAAAAAGGCAGCCACAAAATAGCTCAAGTTGAGCTGAAATCTACTCATCTCAATGTTGAAAGGCAGCTTCTCAAAAAAGAGTTGAAATAACTCGAGTTTTAACCAATTTAAATGAAGTTGAGCTATTTAAATAACCGATTTAGATCAAGAAGATTTAATCGTTTGAAAAACAACTCTTTTATGATCGAAAAAAATTACAGCTCTTTCATGAGAAGCCAAATCAGCTCTTTCGTTTTAAGAGTGTATATACCAGAATGTTTTGGACAAAAGAAAATGGTACGATTGTGTGGAGAAAAGCTAACAGAACCTATTAAATCTATTATTGTAGAAATTAATTATTGTAGAAGTCTGATTAAAAAATAAAAAACATATAAATTTCCTTATGGGATATGTAAATATCAAAACCAACGTAAACTTTGATTCTGTTTTTCAATAGCAATATCCAAGTTTCATCCCATAAAATGATTCACTAACCTTAAAAGGGACTAAATCCAAATTTTTTAAAAAATTCTTAAGGTTAGTTTCCGAGATATTACTTTAAAATTATAACATTTTAGGAGCTGTAACCAAAGTGACGTTCAATACTCGAATGTTGAAATGTCACAAACTTCCTATGTAACAACTATTAATAATATTTCTTGTCAAAAAAAAAAAAAAAAAAAAAAAAAAAAACATCTCACTCACCTGATGTGTTTCAAACCCAAAGATTTGATTAAAATGAGTAATATATGCATATGTTTATATATATAACCATTAGTTGTACTACAATATATGAACCGTTTGAATTTAAAAAGACCACATTGACATGGGGAAAAAGAAATAAATAAAATGAATACAAATGGAATTGATCGAACCAAAACAGAATTGTCAAACTCCAAATACTTTGAAACTACAAATGATGTGTGTAATTTCATCTTCGTATTAACCGTGAAAAAGCAAAATAATACGAATTTGGGCTTACCAACACACATAAAACCAAAATTAAATGAAGAAATAACATCAAAAACGATGCACATAAAAATTACTAAATTGGATAGAAAAATGAAATATATACACATATATATACGCACATATATATATTATACATTAATTAAGCTTTTCACGACATCGTAGACAGTCCCTTAAATTGTTATTTTGACGGTCTGAATTCATAACTCGAAAACTACTTGGAGAAAAAAGTGAAACTGAGACTTTGTGAAAAACAGGACATAATAAATATAAATCTATCAGAAAAACTGTAGGCTGCAATACATAAAGGATATATATATATAACATGTATGTTATTTGGAAAACGGGATTTGCATTCGTATATTAATTTTGAAATGAAAATTACTGTACGTTAAATTTCAGTTTTATTATCATTATGTGAAATTATTTTGTTTTTGGACCAATTTCAATTGCATTGTACATTCGAAAACAGAAATAAAATATCAGGCAATTCATAATTAAGGCATAAGATATTAAATGTGTAGTTGGAGTCATGAGTATATCTGTTTCGAGTTATTCATGCTTTGTAAACTAGTTTAATTCCAAGAATATGTTAATGGGAATTTTTTAACAATGCCTATAAAGCAAGACAATTTGTCACTTCTAAAAATAATTGCACAAATCACTAAACTCTCTTAACTTGAAAATTTCTTTAATTTTTTTTCTTTCTTTACTATGTCTTTTAACATTAACTCTTCTACCATAAAAATTTTTTTCGAAACTGAAAATTTAATTGTATTCTATTTATTTTATAGTCATCTTACTCCTTTAAATTCCGAAAATTCAATGAAGGCTTACGTTCTAGACAAGATTTTTTTTGTTTCTGTCTGTCTGTTCATCTTTCGGTCTGTCTGTTCCGCGATAACTGTCATAAAATGTATCCGATTTCTTTGAAATTAACTATGCACGTTCATGAAGTATCAGGATTTAGCTGTGTAATTTTTTGTTATATTTGCTCATTCGTTCGGAAAATACTGAACATTTTATTTTGTACCATAATGCTTCCTTAAGGCAGTTCAGTCAATTTTAAATATTTCATTTGTTGAAAGAAAATTTCTTTTTCGATTAATGTATTTAAACGGTAAATTATGCATAAAGAATGCATTTCAATTCGGCTCTTTTCATTTCATTAAGCTACTAACACATCAAATACAGATCTTTGCGGATTGTAGATAAAAAAAATACCTGCTAATTAGAATAATATAAAAGGATTTTGCAAACTGTTGCTTACACTTAAACATTAGTGTAAAATCAAATCTAAGATGAATTCTAACGATTCCCACAATCAATAGAAAAATACGAATGTAAATTTATTGAGATCAGGCGGGCAAGGCTTTTCTGAAGAAATGTACATTTTATCTAAAAATTTATCATAATATTCAGTTCATCAGAATTTTCGACTATAGTTGCATAACAACATGATTAATTTAATGAATCTAAATTCTGCAACTTCCTATGCACTTTTTATCCTTATAAATATTTATGTTATTTGAAAAACTTTAAATTGCTGTTTGTATGAAGTTAAATATGACCCAAACGTGGTTAAAAAAAAAGAAAAAAAACAGTGATTTGCAAAGTTGACGTTAATGCTCCTGATCTGCAGATTTACTAGTAAATTATATAAGGAAATATGTAACTTTCTTAAAAATATGCATTAAAATAACTCGCATTACTTATTTTTTATCGTAGTTAGTTTATTTTTATGTGCTATTTTACTTTAAAAATGTTTTCGGATGTAGTTGCCGAAAAGAAAATTTTATAAATATTTTTTTCTTTGGATATATTCTAGCTAATTCAAAAATTGCAAACAAATAAATTATAAAACTAAGTCTGAAAAAATAGTACCAAAATTTGCTAATTTAAAATGATTTTTTGGAGGGGGAGGAGGGCGAATTTATTTATTAATTTATTTTTAAATATTTAAGTGACCATTTTTATGATAACTATACAACAAATAGTTTTCAAATGTATTTCTTAAATTTCTCGCTATAAAATTTCTAAAGAAATATACCAACCTTTTAATACAACGAGACTTTTCTTAAATAGGATTAAAAATAATAATTATTAAAAGATTTCGGACCGCACCGTAGATTGAAACATAATTTTTTCATTTCTTTAATTTCCGTGATATTTATGCAATTTTTAATCTATACAGCGATATCAACTCCCCACATAGCATGCATGGTCACAGTGACGTCACAGTGACGTCACTGTGAGTCACTGTGGTCACGTCACATCTGTGACCAAAATGCCACCCCTCAGTGACGTCACATTGTGACTGAAATGTGACCTTCTTAGAAAATTAAAAAATATATACAAAAATTCTTCAAAAGGTGTTATTTAATGGAAAAAATATTTTTCTGTCAACCCTCATAGCATGCATGGTCACAGTGACGTCACTGTGGTCACGTCACATCAGTGACAAAATTGCAACCACTAAGTGACGTCACACTTTGAGTGAATTGTGACTTTCTTAGAAAACTTCCAAAACATGTTATTTACTATAAAATTACACCTTTTTCGACAATTAAAAAAATTGTAACGCCATTGCATGTAATGCACGTCATGTAACATTTGTGACAAAAACAACAACAACAAAAAACACCATATTATAAAGTTGCAGTGTGACTATTTGAACTTCAAAAATCTTTCAAAATGTCAATAAATATAGCGAGAAATATTTTGAACTGTATTTTAAATAGGCCATGTAAATGTATTTTGGCGCTTGAATCAGATTGATTTTGTGCGCGTCTCACAAATTAAGTTTTATTTAATATTTAGTAATTTATTTTTCGATATTTCGGAAAGTGATAAAATTTTTTCCAGCAATAACCAAAACTACGAAGACTCACTTATTGCAATGACAATTATCCATTTTCCGTGCGAAACATAGAAAACCTAAGGATTTCTTGTCACAAATCTTGTAAAAATCGTGCTGTGAAATATCATTAAAAAATACAGTTATATATTGCATAAAATTTTTACCATTTCAAAACTGTTTAAATAATTTTTAATATTAACGTATTTATGTGTATCTAACATTTGAAATAAAATGTGTAATTTGTTATTTTTGACAGCGAAAATATAGAAAATAGTCCGTAAACATAGAAAATACTTGGATTTAAAAACATGGATGTTTTACACGTAATTATAAGTAAGGATATTGAAAACGGTTTTTTAGACCGAAATCGAATCACGGTAATTTTCATACTTTCAGTCGAAAACTAAAATGTCCAAAAGTTGTTTTGACTAATTAATGCATACATAACTATGCATAGTTATTAATTAATTATAAAGGTGGTCCACGGTGGCACTGTGCCTTTGACAAAAACGTTTTATTTTCATATAACATGAAATGTAATTAATTCATCAGCGACACAAAGTGCTTTTCAAAATATACGAATTTCATCTCATTAAAAAATATTTTAGGCCTAATACCTTGATTTATCTTTTATAATGATTTTTGTGAATGATCATATAACTATTTATTCATATTTCAAATTTTTGTTTTAGAGGTACGTCTTAAAAAAAAACGTTAATTTACAAGACGCTTTCTTCTGCAGAAAATTTATATAAAAAATTTACAGATTGACAAATAAAAAACTTTTTATTTCTATAACTCCCCTCCCCTCCCGCTCCTTTTTTTTAAGAAGATACTATGTATGTTTGCGTTTGATACAAGTAATGGTAATGATTAAAAAAATTATATTACCATTAAAGCTATTATTTTTACTTTATTAAAACCTAAACAATGTTTTATCCAATAATATCTAATTATGAATTTTATTATTATTATTTAACAATTTGCTTTAACTAATAAAAATAAAAAGTAAAAATACACTTAAAAAAAGACATTCTCATAAAACTATTCGTATTTAACTTCCGAAGCTGTTGCGCAGAAAAAGAAAAAACTGAACGGTCATGCGCATAGGAAATGGAAATCGTTTGCAAACGAAAGAATAAATAAACGTAAACAGAAATATTTTAAATTGGTGATAGACGCAAGAAGTTAGTTGACTGGAATTTATGGCAGTTGTGAGTAGTTGCATATTGGCACGGATTTAACAATTTAAAGAAGAATGTCCACTACAGGTCTTCCAAGCGGCAAAATATAAGTCCGAGAAAATTAATGGGGCTTTGACTGCTAAAATAATTTGGTCTTTGCCACTTTAATTATTATCGGACTTAGTTAGTGCGGCAAGAATAACTAGAACGAATGACTTCGATGGAAAAAAGGTATGGAAAATATTATTTTTAATGGTTGCTTTTTTATTATTATTGTTCTGAGAACGATTTTAATTACATTGTCAAAAACATGCTATAAAACATCAATGCTTCATTAACTTAATAAAGTCTAATGCATTCATTACTTATTTTGTTGACATAAAGAACTTGATTTTTAATAATTTGGATTAGGTTGTTACAGTTAGTGATTTTAATTGCATTCTAATCTGCGTTGTTTCCTTTTTAAAAATATCTGGTTAAAATAATATGTTTCCATAAACATAAAATCATATGAATATAAATTATAATAAATCGTTAATATAATTATTAAACATTTAAAGATAATTATATTTTGTAATAAAGAAGCTTTTTTATCGAATAAAATTATTTACAAACATCCTTTTTTAATTTTTGTATTAAGTAATCTTCTGAAACATTGCATACTTATATTTAAAAAAATTGTATCTGCTCAGAAGAGGAATTTTTAAGAGAACGAGAAGAACTATTAAAAGAAATCGTAGATGTTTGATATTAAAAAAAACAATTATGTTAATGATTGTTTAATGTATTTTTCAACTTGTGAAATGTTATAAAATTTCTGAATGAATAGTGATGGTGGGTGAAAACGTTTCAGTTGTAAATATTCTTATTGGAATGTTTTCAGAAAGAACTAGAAGTCTGGATGAAAATTTGGAAGTTACGCATTCGATAAGAATTTAAACATGATTGAATTTAAAACAAATGACGCAAATACTTGAGCGGTATGAAGCTAAAAAGTAATAACTGTATTTTATTATTAACTTTTCATTTCAGAAATTTTTATTATTTCCTTTCCTGAATAATTTTACAGAGGTAAATTTCAAAATATGCATTATATGTAGTATAGGTGAACATCGTGATTAAAGTGGGTATTATAAATACTCTCTAATATTATAAATAAAATATTAATAATTATAATTAACGTATTTGTTGTTCTAATTTATTTTTATCGTCGGAATTTTTATTAGATAGATGTGTCTGTGATGGATAGCCTTGCAGTAATGGATAGCCCCTTAATGTTTTTTGTTTATTAATATACTAATAAATATTTAGCTTTAATTTTTTCCATAATTCCTCTTTGCATGTTTTAATAATATTTTAATATTCATAGAAGACAGTATATGAAGACAGTTTGTGATTATTTTTTTTTATTTGTGACAAATTTGTAACTTACTTTGTGACGGTGACAACATTACCAATGTTGTGAAGTCACACTGGGACACATATATACAGTTATGAACATTGTTATGTAGTGTAAAATCACATCTATAATTTTATTATACTTTGGCAATACATCTCAATTAAAACTTGGGAGCTGCTATAAAAAGTATTTACCAAAAGAAAGTTACCGAATCAAAATGCCATGCAAACTTTAATCTTTGTTACATATTTTTTTCTTTTGCAATAAATGAGAATATTTAAGACAACTGAATATTCGATCTATTACAATTATTTCAAATTTAGCAATTTGTTTTTCTAATAAGCATTAAAATTATCAAAGAAACACTTCCTTTAAGGTGCAACACTAGTCATAGAAAAAGACCCGGATGATAATGTAAAGTCCGTGGCAGCGTTCTTTTCAAATATCTCGCTCACATTTTAATATTTTTACATGATTTTTTTGCATAGCATAGCTGAAGACGATCTATAAGCGGCCTAATTTTTACTTTTTTGATTTTGGTTTCAGATTTAAAAAAAAAATATTTAAATTTCAAAACCGGTTTAAACCGGTACTGATATTGAAACTATCAAAATATAAAATATATGCAAGAAAAATCGAAAAAGTAAAAAATAGGCCCGTAGTAGATCGTCCTCAGCTTCCTATACAAAAAACATGCAAAAATATTAAAATTTGAGCGAGATATTTGAAAAGAACGCTGCCACGGACTTTATTTTATCATCCGGCTCTTTTTCTGTGACTAGT
The DNA here is from genome assembly GCA_964019185.1 of Maratus speculifer. NCBI lineage: Eukaryota > Metazoa > Arthropoda > Arachnida > Araneae > Salticidae > Maratus > Maratus speculifer. Next base: position 17,410,674 of record OZ025297.1, on the reverse strand, counting down.
GATGCACCTTTAAGGAAGTGTTTCTTTGATAATTTTAATGCTTATTAGAATAAAAAATTGCTAAATTTGAAATAATTGTGATAGATCGAATATTCATTTGTCTTAAATATTCTTATTTATTGCAACAGAAAAAAAATGTATCAAAGATTAATATCTGCATGGCATTACATTTTGATTCAGTAACTTTCTCTTCGAACTTTCTTTTTATAGCAGCTCCCAAGTTTTAATTCAGATGTATCGCCAAAGTATAATAGAATTATAGATGTAAGTGATTTTACACTAAATAACATTGTTCATAACTGTATAATTGTGTCCCAGTGTGACTTCGCAACATTGACAATGCTGCTACCGTCACAAAGTAATAAATATATATCAAAAATATACATCAAAATATAATCGCAAACTGTCTTCACAACCTTGTCACTATCGTCACAGAATAGTCACAGTTTTAATGACAATTTTGTCACAAATGACACATTTTTCACATTTTGGTCACATCGTGACGTCACAAAGTGGTCACAATGTGACGTCACAAACGAGCTCTAAAACGGCCATAACGACTTCACATTTGAGTCACTGTGACTTCACATCGACGTCACGTGACGTCACATCGACGGCCACAAAGTCACAATGTGACTTCACAACGACGTCACCGTGACGTCACCATGTCTTACGGGTCCATTAGAGATTCATTGGAAGTCTAACAAATAATGTTCGTACAATATTTACATGCTCTTTAGATGTTATATTAGAGGGCGCAAGTTTCAAAACTCGACATAATCCAGAAAATCAAATTATGGGAAAAAAGCGAAACACTTCAACTGCGTCTTTAAACCAATGAAAACCAATGAATCTTTAAATGAACTTTAAACCAAAATTTTACAATGCAGGAAATAAAGAATAAAATTAGATTTTTTTCTAGTTATAATAATTTTTGAGCGTGTAGGAGGTTTAATTAAAAAAAAAAAAAAAAAAAAAAAAAAAAAAAAAAAAAAAAAAAAACACGCTAACATAAAAATCACAATTTTTATTTGGGGGGAGGAGTGAGAGGAGGGGGACATTTCGAGTATTGAAACACAAATCCTCAAGAATATCCATTTAACAGTGAAAGTATAACTATGTTAAATTTAAAGCAACCAAATTCTGTGCAACATCTTTATATTATTAAAATATTTTTACCTGACAACGTTCAAATAATATGAGTTCACATTATTAGTGAGATTGTATAAATATTTTTGATAATCATTACAAACTTTTATTTCAGACAATTTAAAAAACATATAATGTTAAATGCTACATCCCTTATCGGAATCTTTTTTTTATATTATCAACACGCCCCTTCATTAAATTTTATATTCTTTCTATAAGTTATTGATATTTTTCCATCATTTTATAAGATTAACAAATTCTATTCTAAAGTTTAAATTTGTTCATTATAAGGTACCCTGGGGTAATAACGCCACGCGGGTATATAACGCCAAGTGCTTATATTTTGCATAATTATGAAATAATCAGGTAAATGACACCCATGTGCTTTGCGCAGAAGGGTTTTGAGTCATATAAATCGCAAAAAAAACAGCTTCAAGTTAATTTGTTTCATTTTTAGGTCTTATTGTTTTTACAAGAAACTAAAATTAACGCTTGATCTAAAATTTGCGAGATAAGGTTTTTGATCGGAAGGATATATTTTTTATCCAGAAATACTTTGTTTATTACATAAATTTGCAATGTATTTCCCGTACTTTCAAATTGTTGTAGAAGATTTTGGATATCTTCTCGAGATAATTTGTAGTTTAAGATTTATTGCGCAATAAGTATCCCGGGGTAATAACGCCAGGGATTGGTGTTATTACCCCGGTTGATTCTCAACAGTGGCCAAACCTGCATACATGGGAATATAAATACTGATTCAAATAATCCGTGCAATGTTTCTAATAATTCTATTTAAATGGTCATTTTTAAGCAAAAAGTAGCTTAGAATCTGATATTCTTTTGCCTCCTCCCCCCCGCCACCACCACAGCTTTATTTTTCTTTCAGAGTCACAAAAAAATTGTACATTTTCAATAGCTTAGATTGCAATTTGTCAATTTCTAGAGCTGTAGAGTTTGTATTTTTAGAATTGGGCAATCTACATGCCAATATTCAATCTTATTTCATAGTTTTGTTTGCATGGCGTTATTACCCATATAGGTGGGTATTAACGCCAAATATCATTGGTCAAGAAAAAACGCCATTACATTTTATGAATACATATGTGTTAACTTATTTTATTTTATATAGATAGTCAATGAGTTGGTGTATCAGATCCTATATTTGTTTGAAAAATACAATCTGAAACTAAGCCGTGAAAATTGGTAGAACCTTAACGTGGCGTTATTACCCCAGGGTACCTTAATACATTATAATATGGATAAATGTATATATAAGGACATGAAAATTTCGTTAAATTTATATTTTTTAATTTTATAAATGTTTTCCATTATAAATCATGGAGCTTTTTCCTTAAAATTTTGAAAATCTACAGTCTTTAAAAGATGTTTCATAAATCACAAGATCAAACCCGTCGACATTCGACATTATAAATAGGTTTTTATTTGACCTTATCAATTCTTTTTCGTTTCAATTTCATTTATTCTGAAAATCGTCCATTGTTTTAAGCTAATTAATTGCTGTGTGAATATGGAAAAATTATTTTTTCGATAATGTTAAGATAATTTGCAGATAAAACAGAATTGTAATGCTTTAGACTTATAATTTCTTTGGATAGCTTTAGTCGTTTACTTTCCGTAATCGGGTTTGCAAAGCCATTTCCACGAGCGGGATAATTTCCTTCTTGTAAAGTAACATCCTCAATAATAAAATATAATTCCTATCATAATCTGATTCAAAGATATTTCAAGTAAATTCACATAATATTATGTTTTACTTAAATTGAATGTTGGTCTTTTTGATTAAAAGATTTCAATTTAGTGATAAAGTTCTGCATTTCTTATGCAGATCTGCTTTCTGCAATATCTCTAATCTTATAATTTATCGTTTTTTGGAAAGGAGGATGTCTTATCCATTAAGTTATTTGAAAGAGATTCGAAAAATATTCCATGCTGGAAAATAATTTAAGACGTCACTAAATAAATTTCATCCCAAAGTTAATTTTATTACTGTTTTATCATGCAACAATTGAAATTGTACAGTATTTAGATTTGGAAGTAATTTAAATACGGTAAAAATGAAAACGAAGCATTGTCCGTTGTCAGCATCATTAAGCATTTCTAGAAATTATTATTGAGTTTTATCTGCTGTTTAAAAGTAGACTACTATTTTTGTCGACAACGCAGAATTCCACTGTTAGCACAATGGAAATCCACAATGAAATAAATCGGACTTTGTAAATAATAAGAGGATTTGTTTAATGAATTTACAAAGAATCAACGAAAAAAAATCGCATAGAATATATACCTTACATCATGTCTTTTTTTAACTGTGAAACCTTTCTGTATTAATCTTAACTTTCATGATGTTTTTCTTTCTCAATTCTTTACTAAAAAAGAATATATCCTACCTAAAATTATTTTAAGCAAGAGAGAACATGTCATCAAGTTGAAATAATCAGTAAAGTTTCAAATTATGATCTTTACAATCAAGAAATGAAAAATCAGTTAAAATTATGTCATTTAGACATCATCAGATTAATTTTTCTCTATACATGCGTCAAGGCAAGAATACATTTATACAAAGCAATTAGCCACTTTCAATTGAACAACCCTTTTACACGTTCTCTGTTTATATATTTTGTGTTTAACCAGCATGTATTAAAATAAAAAAATTTTTATCTTTTATTTTAATTAAAAATATGACGTCAATAAAATTAAAATGCATAAAGGTAAATTAAGCCCAATAAGCAATATTCTCGTGAAGTCACAGTATACTTGAATTTTTATTCGCTTTTCAAAATAAAAGAGACGTATATAAATATTTTTTACCGAAATTTAACTCGCAAATTAAAACTATTCGTTGGGGGCCACCATAATTCTTACCCATCATGAATATTAATAATTTAATTTATGAAAATAAAACAGGCGTAAATTATTTATTTTATGCATTGCATTTCCAAAACACAATACAAACTTATATTTAAATATTTTTAATGAATATTAATTTTCTATTAATGAATTGCTGATGAAACAATTTACACAAATTATATATGAAATGTCAAACTACTCAAGTAGTACCGAATTGCGTAAAACAAACATTTTTTTAACTCCACAAATAATAATCATATTAATTAGCAGTTTACGCCGTCGGATTAAGCCTCTCATTTCCATTTAAAATGTACATTTGAATTGAAATCTGAAAGATATACAGAGTCACGAAAAACTGAAGTGTGTAAAAAATAGAATTACAAATATCTCAGCAACTAATTATTTGACCGACTTCGTTTTTAATGAAAAATTTATTGTATTTTGTTATTTTATTGCCTTTTAAATACTCTCTTTAAAAAAAATCGCAAATTTGTGTATACCTTTCGTCAGGACGAAATATTCGAGAGTACGAAAAAAATAGTTCAGGATAATCGAGGTACTGATATGAAATAGACTTCACTCCATTGTTACATACTAAGTACATAATAAATTCCAAGTCTCTGTCTCAATTTGTTCGGGAGATAGAGCGGTTACAGACACACAGACACACACTACACAGTCAGCAAGACGGGAGGCAATTTTTTTTTTTTAAATATGTTTTTCGGAATCTTTAGTATCTTAAACGTGTAAATCCTTCAAAAAAACTTTTCGATTTTTTAAAACGATCACAAGACTTCCCCTTATACTAAGTATAATGGCTGAATAAAATATGTTCAAAATTCTATTGCGTCTGAATTTTTCTATTATTATTACCCCAGTAGCACTGGCCCGATTGCTACTATTTTAACTAAATTTAATGAAAAAACTAGTCATTGGGGGCCACCGTAATACTTACCCATCATGGATATGTATATGAAAATAAAACATGTGAAACTATTTATACAATTCATTGCAATTCATAAACAAAATTTTAATATTGTTAATATACATAGTAATGCTATATTAAAGAACTGCTGATGCACCAATTTCGACAAATTATATAAAACGCCAAACTACTCAAATGGTACCGAACTGCGTAAAAGAAACATCCTTATAACTCCAAAAATAATAATTCTATTAACTAACAATTAACTGCGTCGGATTAAGCGTCTCATTTCCAATTAAAATATACTTCTGAATTGAAATTTGAATGAAATACAGGGTCATGAAAAATCGAAGAATGTGGAAAACAAGATTACAAATATCTCGACAACTAATAATACGATCGACTTCGTTCGACATGCAAAATGTGTGTTATTTTATTGCCTTTTAAGTCCATTTCTTAGAACAAAAAAATTCGAAAAATTTTATATACCTTTCATCAGAAGGAATTTTTCGAGAGTCCGAAAAAAATAGTTCCGGATAATCGAGATTGCTGATATTAAATAGGGTTCGTCCCATTCTTACATACTAACTACATACAAAATTTCAAGTCTCTATCACAATTTGTTCGGGAGATAGAGCGTTTACAGACAGACAGACTAACAGACAGACAGACAGACAGACGGACGGCAAAATTTTTTTTCTAAAAATATGTTTTTCGGAATCTCCACTATCTAAAACGTGTAAATTCGTCAAAAAATTTTTTTCGATTTTCAAAACGATTGCAAGACTTACCCTATACTACGTATGATGGGTAAGTAATATTTAAAATTAAAAATGAAATACAAAAGTGGAAATAAATTAAAAAATAACCAGAATGGGCACATCGGCACATAAACAGCTCTCATTTAAAAAAGTTATTGTTATTATTATTATCAAAATCGGTAATGTAGAAAACTCAACGCTGATGACTAAAAATACAGCCTGGTCATTTAAAAATATAAATTGCTTTGCAAGTTGATTCATGATATTTTATTCGTTCAATTCCATATGCTTATAAATAAGTAAGCTACCAGATATGCTGCAAAAGCTTTTGCATTTTAAATCATAAAATTGCTTTTATTAAACATTAATTATAAATAGAAGTTTTCATATACGTCCATTAACATTTCAAAAATATACATTAAAATATTTAATTGCTATAAAGGACGTTAAATAATAATAAAAACATTAAAAGATCTTAATAATTTTTACATGTTTCGATTGAATTTACTCAATCATCATCAGAATAAGAAAAATACAAATAAACAGAAAGATGGAAAATGACAAAAAACTATTACAAATGAAATTTAAAAATTTAAAAAAAAAATTAAATCAATCATTAATATATCAAGTTAAAATAGTTAATAAATTAATTAAAAAGTTTATTAACAAAACGAACAATGCAGTTTTTGAAAATAAAACCGACAATGAAAATAACGTGAAAATGGTTGTTATAAATTATTATCCAAATTTCTTCGAGTCTGCTAAAACACAATTAAAAAAGTTTGATTTAAATTTAATAGCTAGACCCCCTCCAAAATTAAAATCAATTTTAACAAGTAGAATTGACCCCATTGATAAATTTGACCGATCAGGTGTTTATATTATTCCATTTCTTAAAGAAGGTGGTTATAAAAATTATTATATTGGCATGACTCAAAGAAAATTCAAAATAAGATGTAAAGAACACATTGCAGAATAAAATTTAATTGAGGTAAAACCGCATTATCTAGGCTAAATCAAAAACATAGATATTTTGTTTAATGAAAGTAGATTAATTTATAGGTCAGATTTTTATTTGCAACTTTTTATTAGAGAGAGTATTGAAATTTACGTCAGAAGCTGAATGGTCTGCAATGAATCCTTGTCATTTCAAATCCCAAATATTTGGATTAAATTGTTAAATAATTTAAAAATTAAGCAAAGTGATACATAATTAAAATATAACGCGCGTGATTTTTATTTTTAAAATTTTTAAATTTCATTTGTAATAGTTTTTTGTCATTTTCCATCTTTGTGTTTATTTGTATTTTTCTTTTTCTGATCATGATCGAGTAAATTCAATCGAAACATGTAAAATTTATTAAGATCTTTTAATGTTTTTATTAGTATTTAACGTCCTTTATAGCAATTAAATATTTTAATGCATATTTTTGCTTTCATTAATACCAATTTTTTCATAATTGCAGGGTTAATGTCAGATTATGTGTTTTAAAAGTTAAGGACTTTGTTCCTAATTGTGAGGATAAATGCGATTATCCCGACTTTTATAGCATGTAATGCGCATTAGACGTTATATTAAATAAATTGGAAACTTATTTAGTAGAAAATTACTTAATGTTAAGTCTTAAGTTCAATGCTAACTTGTTTTGTAGAAAGTGGATCATTGTGTGTATTATAAGCCAACAGCATAAAAACTTGGTGTTTTCATTATTCTTGTCGCATTCATGAAACTTTAAACCTAAATGAGGCATCCAAAATCCTAAATGTAGCTGTAGGCTTTATGTATGTCAGTTCATCTTAAGATATTTATTTTACGATAATAAATTTTGAAATTACACGATTAAAATTTATTATAGAGTTTATTAAATTTGTTATAATAAATTTAATATATTTATTAAAATTTACTGAAAAATGAATGGAGTATTGTTGAACTAAAAATAACAATAACTGTATTTAATAGTAATTTAAGTAATAAAAAAAACTTTTATATACATTTTCTTGAAATATATTATAATTAAATAATGCATAGTTCAATATCAATACTTTACACATTTTTTTTACCTTTGAACATTGTAAAAAACAAGAAGCAATTAATGAAAGAGTCATACAACAAGTTTTATTAAATGTGGCTTTTCAGTTTGTTTTTAACACTTTTTTGCTATTCTTTTTACTTTTTAGCTTACAGGTTATCAAAGTATATATATATGTGCCCGTCCGTTTTGCGTGTGCGTAACGCGATAACTCTTGATAAAAATATCCGATTCACTTGAAATTTTGGATATATGTATATACTGATAAGTTGCTTCCCTGATTAGTTTTTGAAGTTCATTCGATATGTATAAGAGGGGGACCGGAGACTAATGTCCCTATCCTTAATTTATATAGATAGCTTATTTATATGATAAAGCATATTCCTGATTAGTTTAGAGGGTTCAATGATTAAGTATAAAAGGGGGAAATTGGGAGGGCTATTGCCCCCTAACTTGTTTTTAGAACGGCATTAACCCTTGAAAATATAAAGCTGAAATGAACAAATAATATGCGTAGACTGTGAGCTCAATGCTATCAGTTTAACTGGGCCAATATTCATTTTATTGTTCACTACCGAAAATCATATTTGTGGTATTTATATTTTGCGTATAAGGAAAGTCAAAATATTTCGATATATAAGCAAGGATGCAAACATGGCGCCAGAAATGACTGATTGTTACCACTTATATTTGAAATTATATATACTTTTTTAATGAGAAGAATACTAAGAATTAATAAGCAATGAGTACTGTTTTTAGGTGCGTTCGTAATTATGTAAATACGTAGCACCTATACTTGTCGCTCAGTCCGTCCGTCTGTCCGTCCGTCTATCTGTTCGTCCGTCCGTCCGTCCGTCTGTCTGTCCGCATATAACAACGCAAAAACTACCCAACCGAATCGTTTGAAATTTAAAATACGTAATTATTACATAATTTTGTCGAGTCATTTCAAATTTTATGGAAATCGGATAGATAGTCAATTACAGGGACAATCAAAAGATTCCGCTACAATATAGTCAATGGGGAAAAAAGTTTCAAATGCATTTTAATAGTTTGAAATTTAAAACATATAATTATTACATAATTTTAACGATTCATTTTAAATGTTATGAAAATCGGAAGCATAGATCAATTACAGGGACAATCAAAATTATTCCGTTACATTACGGTCAATGAAAGAAAAGGATTCAAATGCATTTTAATGGTGTTACACCCATTCTAACATAATAGAATTGACATAAATCTGTGAAGTATATAATAAAATATATATTCTGTACAATCTGTGATGCAAATAATATGTAGTATTAAATTACTGGACCAAGCAAAAGTATTCCACTACATAATGCTATACGGGAAAACATTGTTTGGGGCGTGTTTTAATTATATTAAACTACTTCACATTTTTTGAATAAGATATCTTTGCTGAGGTGTAATAAAAATTACTTCCTGCATATTTACAGGGATTCAAAGATTTCGACCAAGAAGTACGCTCTACTTTATCAGCAAGATCTAAATATATTTAAAAAGCACCTCGTTTGCTACGCTTCACGTGCAATTTTCACTTTTTGCGGTTGTTATCAGCCATTTTTGGCTCAGGGCGTGCATCCTTGGATAAGAGTCTAGCAAGAAGTAATCATTCGCAGTCTATTTTTATGACGTTGCACTATTTCAAAAGTAAAAAAATTTCCTTTTAACTAAGTTTTGCTTTTCGTCTTCCGAATAAGTCTCGTTTTTTTCATTTAGATTTCTAAATGGCAAAGAAAAAAATGAGAAATAGACTTTTAATAACTTCTGTTCATGCTGCACTCTTATTTATAGATTGTTAACGGCTAATTTCAGTATTTGGAGATTTTTATTTTCAAAATGCCTTTATTATTTTTAAGCTTTAATTCTTTTCCCTTTTCCATTTCATTTAACTTCATTGCTTTTTAAACTCCATTCCCCTCTTTACTTTTCTTTCAAATATGCTTCAGTTTGTAAGCCTTCGACAAAGTTTAATCTTACTAATTTTCGCTTTTTGACTCTTTTGATTTGTTAGTGAAATTGAATTTAATAAATAGTTTTTAAAAGCAAGTGATTAATTACCTTCGGGGAAATATATATACATATAACTCTGGTTGCAGTGCAAACTGTTATTAAATACATTCTGATATGTTTTTGCACGGTTATATTTTTAAATATTCTTTCGCTTTTCGCACCATATTTACATCTTCATCACTTATAATGATTTAATTCAGTGTTAAATGTTTGAACAAACACATCATCCAATATTACTGAAGTTTTATTATTACCTTCAAGGTGCTAACAATATTCTGTTAAATATTCATTGACATGTATATGTAAAGATTTGAGGCATAGAAATAGAGCTTTGAAAACAAAAGGTTTCATATTATCAGCAAACAATATAATATTTATTATTACACGCTTGCATTACAAATCATCTACACGAATTGGATGTTATGAACCATCCTTCTTTCGCTTATATCATTTCGAATAATTTTCTTCTTTGAATATCATTTTCATAACAATTGCTAAACTCATAAATTCAAATTGTTAAAACATTGTTATTATCTAATGTAATTCTTTTGTGTGGCCCTGTAAATGAATAATAGCTACATTTTCATCTTATATTTTATAGAATGCATATTTTAATGCATCTCGTAAAAGCATATAAATTTTAATATGTTTGACAGGGTATAACATCTTTAAAATTCCTTTGAAATGATTTTTCCCCATAGACCATAATGTAATGGTAAAAATCTGATTATCCCTGTAGATAAATTAATCATGGTAGAAACTTCATTTTCAAGAGGGTTCGTGCTAGGGTAAATGTCAAAAATTTCCTAAAATTACATGGCAATCCGAGTATGTTTACGGGAGTTAGAGCGCGGACAGATGGACAGACAAACTGATTGCATAAGCACTTTTCATCTTTGTTGGAAAGTGCTAATAAAAAGGAGTTTTACAGGATAACAATATCTAATATTGTTTACGTGTCACAATCTCTTTTATCTTTCATAGTACATTTATTTATACTATTCTAGTATATACACTTATACTCAATCCTACGCTACATAGTTTTTTTTACAAAGTCTTATTATTCTTTTAGCCAACACTTTCAAAAATTTAATACAGTTAAAAATTCTTATATTTATTATACGGACCTCTTGGAGTGCGAGTAATAATCACACTTGAGTGTTTATTTCTTTCTCCAAAAGCAGTTTTTCTTTCTGTTTTCCAAAAGATTTATTTACTTTTATCTAAAGACGAATTTTTTTATGCATACTTTCTAAATAATACTGCAGAAAAACGAGCATTTTTGACTTTTTAATATAAATATTTTTTGTATTTTTTTCCTCTTTTTCAATATCTAGTCTTTTTTATAAATATCTATGATTTTTCAAAATAGTTTTAAAACTGATTTGAAAATAATTAACATGTTAGAAAATCACTACTACCCTTTTGTAAAAACCTATTTTCATAATTAAAGTTACATTTTCGAATTTTAATTCAAAAGTTTTTTAACTTTACAGCATCAAAACACATTATTTTGTGATTTAAGCCTTTTGGTTCTGGTATAATATTAAAAGTACATGCTTTTTAATGGAGTACTATTTTGTTTTCAGAAATACTTTTTGCATGTAGTAATGTTAGTATATGTCTATGCATATACTGTATGACTTCATTTATGCTTAAGCATACAGTAATAATAATAACAATTATTATTATGTGTTTAATTTACTCTGCACCTTTTGTGATTCTTTTATTTTAAACATATATTCCAGCTTTTAAATGTAAAATATAAATTGTTTTCCTAAAAAAATCATGTGCAGGCATTAGAAAGATAAAATATAAGTTAAGTATTAATGTAATATATATTTTTATAAACATCTCCACGAATTCTTCCTTGCCCCATTGTCATATGAAAATTAAGTTGAAGAAAACGTAAAAAACAACATTCATTATCTTTCAGACTATGAAATATTCATTAAAAACCTATTAATCTATTTGGATAATTGGAATTACTGTTATCAAAGCAAAAGTAGCTTTTTGTAAAAAATTGAAAAACAATTCGGACCTGAAGGGATTTAATGTTCAAAGACTATGAATTAACATATACTCTATATTTCCTATTAATGTTTTTCAAAATATACATATCTACATCGATATTCCAAAACTATTTTTTTTTAGATTTAAAATATAACTCTTCCAACTTTAGCATTCCAAATGACCAACAAAAGAATTCCTCAAGTGCTTGCATTTTTAAATTTTCCTTGATAGTTCTGAAAACGCTCCATCTTTTCATCTTAAAATATGTCATGCATAAAAACAAATGTCCTTTTTTATTGTATACTTCTGTCTTATATATCTCTCGGCAAGCAATGTAACATGTTTTATGAATTTTCTCAAAGAATATTAAACTCCAGGACAATGTAAGACAAAGTCATGATTTCTCGAGTTCTGAAAATTAAGAAAAATATTGTGTAAAATCCAGACAAAATAGATTGAAATTGATTCGGTATTTATGAAATCATTGGCTTCTTTTCCTACAATGAAGAAAAAGCCTTTTACTAAACATTTCTCAAATTAAGTACTAATGTTTTTTTACTGTGTTGCAAAACAAGTTATATTACTTATAGAAAACTCAGAATTCAATATTTTTAAACTTTAAAAAGAATACTTGAGTTTACGTATCAAGTTTTAAGTAATTTCATGTGGAAAACTACAATCCCTAAGGTGGAGACCAAATTACTGACTCCTTATGGATTCTTTGCTGCTCAAATCCATATTAAAAATTTTTAAATACATTTTATACATCTTTTTTTTTTTTTTTTTTTTTTTTTTTTTTTTTTTTTGAAAGGTTTTGTAAAAATACATTAAAAACTTACTGTTGACAAGATTTGGAGCTGACAAATAAAAGGGTAGTAATTGAACACGTTCAAGAATGCCGAAAGCAACTACTTCTAGCGAGGAAAGTTTTTTTTTTTATTTGTTATTACCAGCACGGGGAATAGAGGCCTAATAGTAACAGAAATTCGCGATAAAATACACAAATTTCGATCCAAATCTGTGTCACGAGATTGAGACGATTGAGAGACACTAATTTGTTTGGCCACGTTGACATCTATAAACCAGTATTAAAAGCTCAGAATGAAAAGAAATGAATCCTTACCTATCGAGATCAAACAGGTAACGATTTTTAATATGTTCTTTCGATAACAAATTCAAGTTCGAAATATTTGGAACAAAAATGTGAATTTTTGTTCGACGTTGTGCAAAAGAAAAGATGCAGGAAACTTCTGTGGTTTCATATGAGAAGCACAACAATGGATGTATTTTGACCTGGGGTTGTTTCTCTGGGTACGGAACTGTATATTTGGTATGAATACCAGGAAATATGAAAAAAAGGACAATATAAAACAATTCTCGAGACCAAATGCCATTCCGTCAAAGCTAACTTTCATTGGAGATAGGCTCATTTGAAAACAAGTATTCAACTTTAAATATAGTTATAAATTAAGCTGAGGTTATTAAAAATAAAAGGAAGCGAAAGGTATATTAGAAAGAAGGTGTGGCGTCTTTGGACCATGATGTCGATCCGAACTAACTTTTAAGGAAGATGATCTTCCTTAAAAGATGACATACTTTTAATCTCTAATGACATACTTTTAATCTGCGCAAAAATTTGGTGTCAACAACGTTTTTTCCAACTAAAATATATGCAGTTATAATAATATGAAAAAACAATTGAATACAATTGATTAAGGAAAAAGAAAACGAACAAATTATTTCTGATAGTCATATAGATTGTAAAATATCCAGTTTAATTCGATGAAAAATACAAAGTACTTGGGTGTTTTCAATTTCCTTTCATCAATTTTCATTAAAATTACGTAAAGTAAACAAAATTCACATTAAAAATGTAGTTAATAGAAAAAAATAAAACTATAATTATTTTTGATTAAAAGTTAAATTAGTATAGCTTGGAAAATATCTAGACTGATAAGGAAAAGCACTAAATATTTGCAATTCATTTCTGAGTTTTCATTGGATATCACCTAAATTCAGTGATACACATTTCTAACTAAATTTAAAGTTAGAGAAAACTAAGAAGTTTCATCGCTTCGATCAGCCTATCTTAAAATTTTCACACCAAAGTAAAAAAATACCGACAATTAAGCAGAATCTCGATAGCTCAAAGTCAATGTGCACGAAAGAATTTCGGAATATCAAAGTTTTTGATCAAAATATCAAAGTTTCATATAAAATTAACATCGCTGGAGCATGTATATATAAATATTTTTTCGCTATATCGATGTTTTTCAGTTCACAATACTCAACAAATCAAAGTTCATCTGTACAGATTTTATCAAAAGAAGAAAATCTGAAATATTTTTGACTAAGAACAAATTTACGTAAATTTTCTTTTTTCAAAGTTGATATCTTTTCTTTTTCTTCTAATTAAAAATTACAATAAAAAAATTTCTCCAATTCACAAGTTTTTATAATTTAATATATATATATATTGCTTTTGACTAAACATACATTTTCCCAATCGAATGGGAATTTTTCCGACTGATTTTTTTCATTTTTCAAATTTGTAAGTCCTTTTAGGTAAATACCATTTTTCCGACTAAACGTACATTTTTCCTATCGAACGGGAATTTTTCTGATTGATTTTTTCGTTTTTTCAGTTTGTAAGTTCTTATAGTAAATAACAATTTTCCGACTAAACGTACATTTTTCAGATTGATCTTTTTCATTTTCCCAATTTGTAAGCCCTTATAGGTAAACACCATTTTTCCGACTAAATGTACATTTCCTCTATCAAAGGGGAATTTTTCCGACTTATTTTTCGGGTTTCCAATTTGTAAGTCATAGTAAATAACATTTTCCCAACTAAACGTACATTTTCCCGAATGATTTTTTTCGTTTTTCCAGTTTATAGGTTTTTTTTTATAGATAAGTACCATTTTTTTCGAATTAAGTGTATTGTTTACCGACCAAACGCGAAATTTTCCGACTAATTTTCTCAGAGGGGGTGCCGCAACCTCCATAGCCCCCTCCCGGGATTTACGCCCCTGGGAAGATCTCCATATAAACGTTCGTGATCGACAACCCGCGTCACATATATATATATATATATGGAAGGATTTAAATCACAGCTGGAACAATATACCATACGAAAAAATTATAAATCATTGCTAGTATGCCGATACTAGTAAAAAAAGTTATAAAATGCAAAGGAAGATTTTCCTATGAAAAATCACATTAAGTTATTTTTACCATTAAAAATTCATTTTAAAATGAATAATTCATAATTTATCTATATTTAGATTAATTTCATTTCTCAGAATGTATATTTTGCGACGATTAAACTTTTGTCCGAAAATATTAATAAGTTTTTGAGTTTTACTTTATTTTCTCGTTGTCCTTAGTATGGTCTCAAAATTTTGGCCGGCAGTATGTATTACATATCATTTTCTTTGTAACTGCGTAACTCAGAAATTCAGGCTGTTAAAGACATGTTTTTTTTATTCTACATATATAAAAAGAAATAACATTATGTTTTATGATTTTATATTATTTTATCTCTACTATTCCCCAGATATCCATACTGTATCTAAACATTTTTCATCTTGAAAGGCAATCTTTCTTTTTTTTAACAGCTTTTTTTGCTTTTATCTTATGATAGGATTTTTCGATTCTTATACTATAAAGAATACTGTAGAAAAAAAAGCATTTTCATTTTTTAACGTTGATAATTTTTTAAAAGATAATTTTCCTTCATTTTATTTGCCCAATGTTTAAAAAAATCATCTATAATCTTTCAAAAAAGTTAAATGCAACTGGAAAAAAGTAATATTTAAAAAATCTGTATTAAAGCTTTGTAAAACCTTTTTGTTTTTTAAATTAAAATACCAATTTCGAAATTTAGTTCAAAATCTTATTTAAACATCATAACATATATATATATATATATATATATATATATATATATATATATATATATATATATATATATATATATATATTACTTCGTACTTTGAATATTGAAATACGATAAATTAACGTAAACTCCAAATATGATATTCCCTTTATATATTTGTCAAAATTTAAATGTCTCTTAAATTTTTCCAGAACTGTTTTTTCAAGTTCAAAACATAACTCTTCAAACTTTAATATTTCAAATGATGAAGTAAATTATTCCACAAGTACATGCATCTTTAAATTTACCTTCAAAATTCTGGAAGGATTCCCGTTTTTAAGATTAAAATATATCGTGCATAAAAATAAATTTTCTCTTCACTGTATACTTCGATTTTTTTCATGTCTCGAGAAGCAACTCAACAAGTTTTATGACTTTTCTGGAAGAATATTAAACTCCAACTCTATGTAAAGCAAAGTTAAGATTTGTAGAGTTCAGAAAATTCAGAAAAACTTTAAAACACAGGTAAAGTGGATTGATACTAATTTGATATTTATAAAACTACTGGGTTTTTTAAAGAATGGAGATTAATTGTTTTATATCTTAAATAATTTATGATTTAAAATACTCCATTCTCCATTATAAAGAAAAAATTCTTAAACATTATTTACATATGATATCATAATACATAGTGTAGTGTGAATGAATTCAGAACGACCGATCTGGCAACACTGGGGAAACAAAACGCTGCACCTGCATAGAGGCAAGTGTAGACCATCTTCCACCACCGTTATTCAGTTGAGCATCGTTTATGTTCTGTGTAAGACGTGCTTTACTCAGTGCTTATTCAGTGTGTTTGTTCTTAACTGAGAACTGGAAAATGAACGAATAAAAGATCAGTTTAAAGTTTGGTTTTAAGCTTTGAAAGACACCGAAAGAAATTCATGAGGAATGGTGCAAACTGAACACCTACCATACTCGCCAGATCTCAATCCTCCAGACTTCTTTTTATTTTCACGACTCAAACTCTCTTTGAAAGAGATTTGACCATATTGTTCACATTCAAGGAAACGCGACGAAGATTTTTGAACTTCATCCCAAAAGAAGATTTCTTGCGAATTTCCTAGGACATGTATAGCAGATCTCAGCAGTGCATAGTTATAAAATATGACTATTTTGATGGATGGTATGGTCACTTTCGTTAATATTGTATTTACATGAATGCTACAGGACTATTCACCGAACTTTATTGTCAGAGGTATTATGTTGCAAATAATTAGTAATGTAGATATCCAATAATTGGAATGTAGTAATGAACGAGTAACTTATAAAAGGTATATGGTTCTGCTAGAAGAACTTAAATTTTGAATGATAATAACTAAAGAGAAAAATTTATTTATTAAGAAAAATCTGTAAAACCTGAATAAAATTGATTGAGACTAATTTAATATTCATAAAATTACTGGGGTTTTTAAAGAATGGAGGAAACGTCTCTATTTTAAAAGAGCCTGTTGTTGATAACGATACTGCAGTTTTTGAAATGTGATACAAAATATGTTATAATGATAATGAAAAACTTAAAATGCAATATTTTAAATGTTTATTGAAAGTGCCTGTATCTACATATCAATTTTACGTTATTACATGTCAAAATTACAATGTCTAGGATAGAGCCCACAGTTTTCATACCATAAGGATTCTTTCTTTTTTAAATTAATATTACAAAATTTTAAATGTATTTCATACATATTTTTCCTTTTTGAAACAGACAGTAGAAACAGATTAAAAATTTCTGCTGACAATATTATCGAAAATTATAAATTGTATTAGAAAAACACCAATAATAAGAATAAAATCCATTTTGAAAAACAAGCACAAAACAGAATGGTTTCTGAAGCACTATATGTAAAGGGTTTCTTTTTTAATTATTCTATATCTTAAGTAATTTATGCTTTAAAATACTTCATTCTCCCCAAAAAAGAAAAAAATTTTAAACCTTATTTACATATGATATCATAATACATATTCATGAGTTTCTCCCTTCATGTTGCAAAGAATTAGTAATGCAGATATGCAATAATTGCCATGTAGTAATTAACTAGTAACTTATTAATGGTATCTGGTTCTGCTAGAGCAACTTAAATTTTGAAGGGTATTAATTAAAGAGAAAAATTTAATTTATTGTTATGATTTTTAAACAGTTCAAATAATAGATTTCAACATTCTTTAATATTATGAATAATTAACATGGCTATCGGAGACTTAGTTTGGTGCTCAAAAATTAGTGGATTCAATAATTTACAACCCGTTTCATTAAGCTATATTAAATAAATATATAATATAATTATTGTTCCTATTTTATTATCTATGTGTCTTTTTAATTTCGTCAGTCAATGTTTAAGAAAATTTGAAAAATGGTTTAATCGTAATTAGCACTATCTTAATATTGCATTCGAAAACTAGTCAATCTGGAAAATCAAGCATATCATAATGACTTTTCACACGTGAGACTAACTGAAAGGTGTTTATCTTATCTCCTTTAGAATGAATTTGGATAGTTATTGTATAATATTAGATTGAAAAAAATGTGCAATCGAAATTTACACCGAAAATGAATTTAAGGATTCTGAATTTTGTAAAATGCCGTGCGTAATAATAACGTAATTTTTACTTGAAATAATTTTTTAATTTTCCAAATCACTTAAGATAATGTGAAAATTTTCCAGAATCTGAACGAATTTTAAAAGATATTTCTAAAAGTAAATTACATACAACAGAAAATTTCAGATGAAATCGAATTTAAATCTTTTTTTTTTTCATTCGATTGATTATTTTTCTTAAATGACTTTTTCAAACTTTATTATTTTATAATGATGACTTGGTACTTTTCTTACAATAAATCTAAAGAGAGTGAAATAGTTGTAGTGAAGATCCTGCTACACATGTTTTCTCCGTCAGAAAATCAGTGATTAATTCACTTTAATAGAATTATTTTATTAACTTTCCTTTTCACTAATAAACCCATTAATTTAAGTTAATTCTACACTTAATAGTTTAATTTTTATCTCTCTTATTCACACTAATAGATAAACTTATTAACTTTTGCGGCTCTGTGTAGCTATCAAAAACAATTTCTTTTCTCACGAGTCGTTATTACTTTCTTCAAAAACATCCGTCGGTTAGTCAGAAATCACATTTATTAATAAGATTAAGAAAATACTGTGGGCATGGACAGAAATTTTTCAGCCGTTAAATTCAATTAACATCTCCTCTACACACCCAGTTTTAAGTCTTCCAATTAATGTCTAACGTTAGAAACAGTTTTCTTTTTACTTTATTTCTTTTTGTTTCTGCTGACTGCACCTTGTTAATCTGTTCAACACACATCTAGCTAACGTATCTCTTTGTCAGAAAAAAGTGCAATGTAACAGGTGGATTATCGCTGTTCCCACGTCTTAAGATTTTAATAACCCTAAATGTATAGGTTGCTAACCGCAAAAGCCTAATCTTATTGTGAAAGTTTCGTGTACCAATAGCTGTCACCAAAATCTTTGTATGGGAACTTCTTCTCCTCTTTATTGACGATGAATGATATGATTGTTTGTAGTCACTCCACTGCTAATTACTGTACTGGACATATGTAGTTTGCTCGTGCTCAGATAATTAATGATATGCGGGGGCTTGCTTGTCTGGACTCTCTTCTAAATAAATGAACATGCGTTAATTTATTAAGTACGCTTTCGGAGTTTTTTCATTGTGTGTGAATTTCATTCGGTAAGTTTTCACCCGAGCTAGTGATCTTCACCATATAAATTTGGTACATCGGCCTCTGTTTTTTTTTCTCTCCGTTAAAAAAACCGCACTGAGAGAGTAAAAAAACTAAAATTTCTATGTAGACGCCTGTATGAAACTTCTTCTACTGTATCCTGTTTATGCATTCACCGTGTAACCTTAGACTTTTGTCAACTAATCAGGACTGGTTACAAAAAAAAAAAAAAAGAACATAAGTTCCGAATATGCACTGCCTGCAGTAAAGATCTGCTACGTATTTTTTCCCCTTCTCCAATCTTCCGTCTGCCTACTAAACGCAAGTTTCGCTTTGTTGTTTTCGACTGAGAAATATCCTCAAAGGTTCCCTTTTCTCCTGTTTTTCTTCATAGTAATTCATGCTATCGCCGCATCGAACGAGTAATCAGTTTATGTTTCGCGTTGTGCAACTTCGGAAATACGTCATTTTGTTTACGTCTCTCTCAATGTAAAGTACAAGTGTGTGTGTCTTCCGTTTTCTGTGTTTGTGTTTTCAAGGTGAAAATATGCAACAACAATAACCACAGCGAATCTTTTGTGAGGCCAGAAAAATACTTGAAGTACGTGTAGCTATTGTCTACGAGTCAGCGCTTTGCTTTGCATAATGTAATGAGTAAACAGTTTTCCAATATCAAGTAGACAGCTTTTTAGTAAAAAAAAGGGAATGGTTACAAAATTTAACTCTTTCATAATGGATCGTCGAACCTATATATATGTGTGTATACATATTTATACAAGTGTACACCAATATTGTACTGAAGTTTCGCTGCAAAAAATATACATGTATCTTAAGCAACAATGCCCTGTGTGTGAAAGTTTTCTTCAATATTTTTTTATGCTTCTCTGGTGCTTCCATGGTACACTATTGTGTGAAAAATTTAGTGAAGCTTTATACACATATACTAATAATGAAAAGAAATAATTCTTACTTTGCTCAGAAAAGATTACTGGATATAGTATTATTATAGTATTAGCATGAAGTGAAAAATAAACAAGAATCAAATAAAATTTTTGAATGTGTTCTTGTCAAAATATCTAAGGTAACATGAAAAATATACCTAATATGAATAATTAGAAATGATACTTTCAAAAATACTTCCAATGAAAATTTTCATAAGAAATCAAATTTCAATAATCTTCTTTTTTTAAGTATATGATAGAATTTCTTCAAAGTAAAATATCTCGTAAATAGACTTAATAAAGTTTCATTATTTGATAATGGTAATCTAATAATATTCATCTACTATTATATGAAAAATAATCACGCGACATTCTAATTAATTACTCGTATTTACTAATTATTTTACTAGTTACTAATTAGAAAATGTAAAGCACAATACAATTTAAAAATGCATTAGAGTTAAAGAATTTTATAGAAAGTAATTACACAATTGAGAAACATTTGAAACATTCCGAAATAATTTTTAAATCGATAATTCATTTTTTATATCTAGATAAAAATAATTTTTATGAAAATAAAAATAATAATTTTGAAATAGGGGGTTTTGACTGTGTTTATTAACAACTGACTGGAACTAATCATGAATACTGTTACCATGGAAATTTAAGTACATTTTAATAATATGTGACAAGCTTGTATTGCAGCCACTTCATTTTCTAATATCTGCAGTCTATTTAACCCCTTAACGCGCAGTGTTGCCCGGTCGGCAACACCTAAAGTTCCCCCTGTTTAGAGACACAAAAATTCCGTGAATATTTTAAAAACTAATCTAATGGCTACTTTAAATCTTTCTTATGAGTTCTAGATGGCAGCACCACAGAGATCAAACTCTACTGTTTTTAAATAATAGGTAAAATATTTTACTGTAATACGCGCTTCACAGCAATGTTCTTCTCACTGCGCTTATCAATGCCTTACTTATGGGAGGTTAGCACTTCGGCAACAGCTGTATAATTAAAATGGTTAGTTCAATCTTTACAAAACAATACCTGTGTACTCCTCTAGGCCTAAATAGATTGCCTAATTTTTTTAGGTAGCTTTCATTACAAAAAGTAAAAAGCTACCTATTGCAGCCGTCCCACAGTGGGGCAAAAACTCAAAAAGCTGGCCAAAAGTCGAAAAATGAAGTTACGATTTAGGGAATTTCGATTGTACAGTTGGCTAGAATAATGTTTGGAGAGTAAGAATCTGTATTTAAAAAAAGATTTTTGCTTTGCTCTTACAAGCAGCATCATTTCAAAAATGATGCTTGAAGGAATATCATTTAGAGCGAACAAAAACAGCAAAACAACAATTCCTCTAAAGGCGTGCTATATTTTATAATATTATCCGATTTTAGTAGTTTGAAATGGATTCACACTATGATAGTATGTACTTTATTTGCATGTATTACAAAATTTATATTAAGCACGTAAAAATTAATAAATTCATTGTCATTTTTGATAAAAAAAATTTAGAATTTTTTTATTTTTTTGCTTTTAAACATCAAAAAGTTCCACAGTGTTCCGCAACGAAATTTAATGTAAATAATAACTTGGGATATTGTCTAGTGATTCATAAAAAACGAGCTGCCTAAAACTGCCTTTCTGCATTTCATGCATATTTTAGTAACTGCAAGTAAAAATGCCACTTTTTCGGCAGCCTCAAAAATTTCGAAATTGACTACTTTTCACATAATTTAGCTGATAAATATTTTTCAAATTTTTGAATTATTCAATTTTATAATAGTTTATTTCCTATTATATTGTAAATAAATACTATAATCATAAGATTAAATTAATTTGATAAGTAAGTGTAGTAATGAAAAAATGAAAATAATTCTCTATTACTGATCCGGTAGAATAACATTTTCTTATCTTTATAGGTAGTAATTTTGTTTGTTCTATTATAATTAGAAGAATTATTTTGTCAATGGCTATATATGCTGATAAAAACTACTGAGCGTATTTCATCAATGTAAGTGAAAATCTTTATGAATATGACTTTCGCCTACATCAGCAATTTGGATTTGGTTTACAAGTGAGGATGTGATGACACATCTATTCTAAGTACATTTAAACAAATATTTAGCTATGAAGATGGTAGGAGGTTCTAATATATTTTTCACTTCTCCCGTGCTACTAGAATACATAAATGTTGCGAATAATTCATGAATCGTTAATTTTAAAATTCTGAAATCTTCATTTCACTATCGGGCCAATCAAAATCCATTTTTTTTCAAGAAATACGGAAGCTACTGTCAATGAATTGTATTGTATTAAACACAGGCGAATTAACTTATTTCTTTTAATACAATCATTGATACAGACAAAATAGTCGTTAATAACGAATTAGTGTAATACTCGACGTTGCTACCTATGTCAGACAACATCAAAACAGTTTGTTACCGATATGACATTTTAATTAGAAAAGGATAGAGATAATTTAGAATTCAGAATATCTACGTTACATGCTAAGATGCTTAGAGAGGGCTTACACCTCGCATACAATCTTGATAGAAAAAATGGAGAGCTCCTACTCTGCATGAAAAGAAGAACACTGAAATTGCAAAATAAAATATGCAAAAAATATTTCGTTTACAATTAAGACTTTTTGTCAAGAAACCAAATCTCAGATTTGGAGGCACAAATGATGGCAATATAATTCAACGATTCTTTGAAAACACAACTATTTGTGCTTCTATAACGAGCGTATACGAAGATTTGATAAAACGATTCTATGTCATAAGTAATTTCTTGTATCCATGTCATTTATTTGATCAATTTCGAAGATTTTTCCTAACAAACAGCTCGTAGATTTAAACTACATCCCTGGTTCTATATGCCTACTTCAGTGCACAAACTATTTATTAATGACAAAGAAATAACATTATCTTCATTACTGCCAATTTGCCAAATGTCATAAGATACTCAAGATTCATGCAACAAACTGATCAAAAGGCATCGAGAAGATTTATCACAAATATGCAGTAGCGCAAGAAAATGAAAGGTATTTTTATGTTTTTTAATGTCATCAGATTATTTCATTTCAAGTTTAGGTAAATTATTGTAGAAGAAATTAAAAATAATTGATCCTAAGAGTCACAGGATCTTCTAATACTGCGAACAAGCTCTGCTAACTATTTCGACACCTTGACGTCTGAAGAATCTTTTTATTATACTACAATTGATTTTAAAGAGGAATTTCTGGTATATATTTTCTTTTTATTCTAATAATATAAAAAATAAATAGTCTAGTATTTTACTTTCCTTTAATGTACTTAAATTTCGATTAAATTTCTCTTGGTTCCTTGAAAATTCCCATTTAAATTAAGCCTCAAAATTTTTAATTTTATTTAAATCAAATTGCTTTTACTTTTAATCTGTCATTTTATTTATTTATTTATTTTTAAAGTTTAACTTTTGAATCCTAATTAGCATCCTGAAAAGTTTACGAATTTTCATACAAATGGAATAACTTTCGAGACATTTTAGTTTTTGTTCCACCATATTTTATCCGCCATTTTTTTAATTTTAATTTTGTATTCTCACTTAGCGTCCTCAAAAACACCTGTATACGAATTTTCGTGCAATTCGAATAACATTTTCATATTTTGGCCAGCTTTTCCGGATTTCGCCCCACTGTGCGTCCGGAGGAAAGCACTTCCGGAAAATTTTGGTATATTTTCACGGATCATGACCCCCAGACCCCAAAACCACCCTCCGTTCAAAT
Source organism: Maratus speculifer (assembly GCA_964019185.1). Lineage (NCBI taxonomy): Eukaryota > Metazoa > Arthropoda > Arachnida > Araneae > Salticidae > Maratus > Maratus speculifer. The sequence goes on along the minus strand of OZ025297.1, from coordinate 17,386,529 downwards.
GTTGACATATATAAATATATATATATATATATATAACCATATATATGTATATATATATCTGATTTTTGTCATGCGAAAACTAACGTATTTATGAACCGATTTGAATGAAACTTGGTATGTACATAGCACATACAAATGTCTCGACCCAAACGACAAAAGCATCATCCGTCATTTTGTTTCAAAATGGCAGCCATTTTAAATTAATTTAAAAAAAATTAAAATTTAAAATTAGATGCGAAAAAATTTAAAGTTGAAAAATATTTTTCTTTTACGTGTTAGAATTTAAAACAAAGATTCCAGAACACTTTTTATTTTGTCTATATCTTAAAAAATGATTGAGTTATAGCACTTTGAATTTTTCTTATGGCTGACATTTTGAAACGGTCTGATTTTTGTCACGTAATAACACGCGCATTTATGAACCGATTTCAATGAAACTTGGTATTACATAGTACATACAAATGTCTCGACCGAGTTCGTTGGCCAACATCATCCACCATTTTGTTTCAAAATGGTGGCCATTTTAAATTTAAAAAAAAAATTTAAATTTAAAATTAAATGCGAAAAAATTAGAAGTTGAAAAATATTTTTCTTTTACGTATTAAAACTTAAAACAATCATTCTAGAACACTTTTTGTTTTGTCTATATCTTAAAAAAATGATTGAGTTATAGCACTTTGAATTTTGCTTATAACTGACATTTTGAAACGGTCTGATCTGAACGATCCATCATGTTGCTTTAAAATGACATACACTTTATGATATCGTGTAATTTGGTGACTCTCTAAATCGCTTAAAATAAAACCAGGTTGAATAAAAGGTGACTAATTGCTAAAAATTCCTATTAATATTCAGTCTTGACAAAAACTAATATTCAATCTTATAAAATCACCAATTTTTATGATTATTTCCACTAATTTGAGCTTAGTATTTTGAACAATGTAACTTACTTTAAAACAAATAAATAAATGTATAAGTATATGAAAGCTACCTCTTCCTCCCGGCATTGCCGGAAGGACTTTTTCATTAAATTCCAACTGTAAAGAGTAGTGCGCCGGAAAGGGTTAATAATCTTTTCTCTAAAACACTAAAGAAGTTTTCACCGATATCATCACGTGTGTCGCACTGATTGTTCTTTATGAATGCGACGATTTAACTTAGTTGTTCTTTTGTAATTATCATAGACACCTCGAAGACTTCTCGACATAAAAAATATCTGAACTATAATAATTGCGACAAAATAGTAAACTAAACTAATGCGATTACACTAAGCTTTTAAAAGATAAATTCAAAGTAGTAATCTAGAAAATTAAAAACCTTAACAACTTCTACTTCTATATGAATAAGAAATATATAAAATAGCAGAGGAATGAAGAGATAATGAAACGAGAAAACTAGCTTCTTCCACTTTTTAGTGCAATTTAAAAAGATATTTCATCAATGAAAAAACTGATTGCAGAAATGGATAACGCATTTATTAACTACATATACACATATTTTAACAGTTTTCAAAGGTTTACCACAATTAGAATTCATAGACAGATTACAAAGAAATATATCTTGTTTAAAAATTAATGTATATTGTAATTTTAGAAACACAATTCAAAACATTATCTTCATGATAAAAGCCAAGAAATCTTTTTTTTTCAAAATTCCGATACATAATTGATTATTTCTAATAATAGTTTTGTAAGTATCTTTCCGCTAATAATGTTGAAATCATGAATTATGTTTTTTATATTATCAATTGCATATTTAAAGGGAGGAAATATAAAACTTTTCATAAATTACTTCTGAAATATTATCTAGCAAAATTAGTCCTACATTATTTTTATAGTTTTAGATTTTACATTTACTTCGCAGCTATTATTCGCCACCACTATTATCTTATTCCTAATGTCAAAACAATATGTTGATGAATGTTAAAGCTGGGTTATGTGTACTTCAAGTTCACATAATCCAGCTTTAACAGCATGGCGTTCAAAAACATCAAATCATTTTGGTGTCTTTTATGCACTGTACATCCATGTCCTCGAAAATACGCGTTACTAACATTGTGTACCTAGCGACTGCACATATTATATCCTCTTCAAATTCACATGCGAATTTGTAAATTTACAGGATTAGATATAGTAACATTTTAAAATGATTAAAATGCATGTGGCCTGTCTAATAATATCCTAGTGAAACCAACTCGAATAGCTAATTGTCAAGATTGATTGTCGTCTGACAGATCATTTACCCCGACCGCCGACCAAAAGCGCAGAATTGTAATGTTGTTTTATTTGCAATTTTTTTAAAAAGTCTAAAAAGAAATTATATTTTAACATGACATAATAGATTCAATTACGTTTTAATAACAATTTTAATTTTTCTTAAGAAAGGTGTTATAGTAAAAGCAAAATACATTGACATGTTTCGGAACCGTCAAATAAGTTCCATAGTCATAATATAAATAAAACAAAATTTCAAAATATTACTCGGTCAATACAAATGACACGCGACAATGAGATATAAAAACACACACACACACACACACACAAAAAAAAAAAAAAAAAAAAAAAAAAAAAAAAAAAAAAAAAAAAAAAAACACGCGCGCTATTGTAAAAAATGAAATTAAAATAAAAATAGACCATGATCAAAAGAAATTCCAACTTGTTTCATCCCATTCAAGCCCTCACGAGGAATTTATTCATTAATTCTAACCTAAATTCCTCGTGAGGCCTGGAATGGGATGAACCAAGTTGGAATTTCTTTTGATCATGGTCTATTTTTATTTTAATTTCATTTTTTACAATAGCGCGCGTGTTTTTTTTTTTTTTTTTTTTTTTGGTATTTTTATATCTCTTTGTCGCGTGTTATTTGTATTGACCGTGAAATAGTTTGAAATTTTTATTTTTAGTTAAGTTTTAGATCATGGTTTATAATTTAATTTAAATTTTTTGCCATAGAGCGCGTGTTTTTTTGTTACTTATATCTCATTGTCGCCTGTCATTTGTATTGTCCGAGAAATATTTTGAAATTTTGTTTTATTTATATTATGACTATGGAACTTATTTGACGGTTCCGAAACATGTCAATGTATTTTATTTTTACTATAACGCCTTTCTTAAGAAAAATTAAAATTGTTATTAAAATGTTTATATAAAAGGTGAATATTTAAAAATCTGATGATTTAAAAAATCAATTGGATTTAATTAACTTTTTATCATAGATTCAATTACGTATTAGAGTAAAAGCCTTGAGAGTTTTAATCATAATAAAATATTTTTAAAATGTATTATATTTGTAGATTTATATTAATATTATAAAAAATGCTTTTACTGCAGTGAAACCTACAGTGTAGTTTACGGAAAAATCAGTTCACAGAAGTGAGGTTTTAAAATAAGCTGTATAATGAAGAGATGTTCGTTAAAACTCAATGAGGATTTGTCAATCAATCACTAGAATTGGATATGTTGTCGGATTTATCCTAAATATGTCTGCACGGACCTATTCCATTTTAATACGCAAATCAATTTGTATCTAATCCTAGAATTTCAGCCGGAACTTGATGAGGTAGGCGTTTGAGTGTTCGCCATACAGTTTATTAGCGATAACTGTTTATTTTTGCTTCTGTGGAACATTTTTATATTTGTATACGATATACCATGCTGGATAAACTTTACCGAAGGGGATGGTATGAAACTTTAAAATTGTAGATTTTTGATGCAAATAATAATTATCTAACGTTATTTTATTTCCTACCACATTTTGATAAATTTTGTCATTTACTTTGCTTTCGTATCTCCAACAGGTTAATTCCTACATCTATGTTACACCAAGTGATAATTGCGGTTGAATATAGTCTAATATAAACCATTTTTAAATTCGTCTTGAATAAATTTTAAATTTTGGTACTTGGACGTAATTTATTTTAAAACTTAATTGCAATTAAATCGCGAGATTTTCTTCCTTAAATGCATGAATATAGAATTCAAATCAGCATTTTATAATTTTTTATGTCCTAATCTTTTTCTTTTTATAAGAACTATAGTCCCTATCTAAATCGACCAGGTATCATTAATGGATTTACAATTCTCAGTTTTAAAAGTCGTTTGATGATTCTATGCGAATTATTACTAAAGATTTTTCGAGCTAACGATTATTTCATTGAAGCAATAACCATTTCATTTTCAATCTTTTTGGACTTAAAGTAATCCATGAGAGGTAATTTACGTTTAGTTTTCCGAATGCAATTTTAAAAGAAATAAAAAAATAAGGTCTCAAAAATAAATATTTGACTTTGCTTAAACTAAAATATTTAAGTAAAACGAAAAATATTTTTCGTTTTTATATTTTTATTTAAATCAATTTAAGTATTAATTTAAAAAGGCGATATATTTTTAATTTATTTTTAATTACCAGGGTTAAATTAAAATTCTATGCAAAATAAAATATTAATTAGTAGAAATATTTAATTCTTTTTTAAATATTGAAAATAAAAAAAATTATATGAGTAATTTTTATTATTGAAAAACACCCGAAAACATTAAGTGCAATGCATCATTGTACGTAATAAGTTAATCAGTATTTTTAAGCAATAAGTTAATTTAATAGGAGTTAAGACTTTTATTTCAATATCTAACAAAATAATTTCCATAATTAATATAAAATTTCTCAACTCTTTATAGATTTGAAACAGTCATTTCGAAATATATTAAATAGAATATTTTGCTGTTTCATAAAATTTGCAACAAAAACGAGCGCAAGAGAAAACATTCGAGATTATTAAAACTAGAAAGTCTAAATTATTTGAAAGTTACATTCAGTTTAAACATTGTTATTTAAATCAATTTCATTGTCGTTTAAAAGAGACATTTGTATTTAATTTATTACTTTACAAGAACGGGCGTAACAGAAATTATTTGATGCATTTAAAATTTCATGTTTAATTGATTTAAAACTTATTTTTAGACTGTGCATTGCTATTTAGTTCAGTTTAACGTGTCATTTAAAAAGACACATATACATTTAATTGTTATTTTAAATACCAGTGTTAAAACAAAATTTCGCTCAAAACATGTAAATTTTTACCAATATTTTAACAACAATATGAAGATAAAAACAACATATGAATGATTATTATTAATAAGCTATATCTCAATATACATACATTCACAAACACACACGTGCCCACACACACGCACACACATAAAAAGGGTGTCCAGCAAATAACACCCCGATTTCAAAGTTAAATTTCTCAAAAACAAATGTCGATAGAATTATGCGGTAATCGGTTTGATTATTAGGAAAGATGTAAAAATGTTATACAGAAGTTTCGAAGGGTGGATATTTTGAAAAGATTATGTTTTGATTGCAAAGAATGCTTGACTTAACATTTTCCATGCTTTAAATTGCTTGGTTTGAATGAGATTTTAGGCGGAAAACTTCATATTTTAAAGTTTTTTGGAACAAAATTTTTGGAATTTCAGAAATTTCAAAAATTTAGTTCCAAAAAATATGGCTGAATACCCCCGAAAAACTTGTTCTCTACAAGCAATCTAAAGCAAGACAAACGTCAAGTCGAGCATTCTTAAAAATTAGAACATAATTTTTTCAAAATATTTACCGTTTGAAACTTTAGTATAACATTTTTACAACTTATCTAATAAATAAACCGTTTACCGTATAGTTTAATCGATTTTTTTGTTTTTGAGAAATTTAAATTTGAAATCAGGGTGTTATTTGCTGGACATCCTGTATATATACATATATACATACACTGTTGTAAGAAATTAAGAGAATTTCCGTATTTGATCTAAGATCTCCAGAACTACGGGATAGATTATAATAAAATTTGGTGTGAACATAGGGTGAAATAATACCCAAAAAATAAGCGATTAAGAATTACAACAGGCACACATGTTCGTGCGTAACATTCATGGGAGTCTGAAGGTCTGAAACAGCGATTGAAGAATATATAGAAGAATAGGGGGTATGGTAACCTCTTACAGCTGTACAGGCCTCATAGCGTGATGTCATACATGAAAAATGGCATTTTATCCGTGGTAATTGGTCCCACTCATTCAGCAACGTTTTTTCGGTTCCTGGATGATTCTAAGAAGGATATTATGAGTTGCATTTGACCTCCCCAGAGCTCCCCAGACATGCTGTATAGGACTGATGTCTGGAGACCTGGCTGGCCAATCCATACGGCGATAATCATCACTATCGAGAAACTCATCGACGAGATCGTATCGTTATCGTATTGTAGGATGAACTCGGGGCCCACTCCAAACCCAAAAAAGCAAACTGAGGTCTCCAAGACCTCCCCCTATACCTCAGACCAGTCTCAGGGTCTCTGTCAAAGACTTGAAGAGATATGTATCCATCCAACATGATGCCTGCCCAGACCATTACACCACCACCACCATAATTGTTGATTTCGAGGACATTGGAGGGCAGGTAGCTGGTTCCTGGCTCTCTTCATATAAAAGGTTTTTAGACTTTCGATTGGCCTGCCTCTACACTCCCCACAATTCGCCACCCCATTCCATCATATAAACTTTGGTGATTACGCATTTTTATTGTTCCGATATGAATTCAACCGATTGCTGCAGGATACCACCAAGAAATTCACCGGGGTATCCCAGTGAACGAAATTCTTTTTCCCCTCCACGCCCTTATAAAGCCTGTTTTCTGCTGGCTTCACCTACATACATGTGTACGCTTACGTATTTGCCGTACAAGATTTGAATTTTTTTAGAAGTAGTGGTGTTTCTTTCAGTTCAGTTCTATTAATGCAATTCGATAAAATACGCAAATTCTCTAAAATTATTTCACCAGTGTATATAAGCAAAAGTACCTGAAAGTCCTAGATAATTTAATTAGTATTTTTAATCAAGAATTTAATTTTATTTCCTTAAAATTCAATTTAAATTCAATATTTTGAAAAATATTTTCGTAAATAAAAATTTTTTAATTGTTATTCTTAACTATAATAAAACGCAACAAAAAATAACATAATTCAAACGTATTATATTATTTTTCTTCATAGATATTCACATCTAAAATTTAATAATTATCTCACTTTTTTTGTTGTTATTTTCTGTGCATTAAAAATCTTATAAATACAAAGATATGCTTCTGAAACTGTGTTTTAATAAAAAAAAAATAAAAAATAAAAAAAGCCTGTTAAAGAATAAAACGTCACATTACCAACATCATTTTATAATACGCACCCCAAAATTTCGGATTTTTTTAGCACATAATCTGCGAATAATAGGCCAAAAATACGGTAAAAATTAATGTATGAGAAATACCTCTAAAATAGACGTATGATTTAAAATAATTCTTTTTATTTTTTTTATATTCCTATTCAATTAAACTGTTATAAAGAAATTATTTTTTTTCAGACAAATATAAACAATGTTTTTTATCATGCACTCACACATATAAGAATAGTGATAAAAGGGGGTTGTATATCGATACATATGAGTTATTTTTTCCCAGTCTTTAATTGTGGGGTTCAGTCGTTATGTTTAGATAATATCTCCATGAATAATAGCAAAGCTCAAAGTTTGGTTTTATATTATTGGCCTGGATGAAGTCCGCATGCTTCTATTCAAGGGCGAGATGTTATGAAAGTTTGTTTGTACACTCCTTTTTAACCGACTTCCAAAAAGAAGAGGAGGTTATCAATTCGAGGAGTATGTTTTTTTTTTTATGTATGTTCACCGATTATACAGAAACTATCCAACCGATTAATTTGGTTTTGGTGTTAAGTGGAAGAGCTTGTGAATTCGTACCACGAGTAACGAATTCGTACCACTTTCATTTCATAAAAATTGTTTCAGTACTTTTTTAGTAATTAGGCAAAAACTAATAAAATTAGAGATTCCTCGCAAATTAAAAGTAGCATGGACGGTGAATAAGCTCGCCGAATGATTGGGCGAGCGGTCTAAAGCGCCAGATTTAAGCTCTGGTTCTCGAAAGAGAGCATAGGTTCGAACCCAACTCCTGACATGCGTGTGTAATTTACTGTAATTTTTTCCGTATTGTAATTTTTATTAACCTACTTCAAAAAAATCATTAACGTTTCACTAAAAAGAGAAAAATAAACTTTTCTACCAAAAATTGAGCCGACTTCAAATACTACTGCAAAGTGAAAAATAATTTTTTTGTATAATATAAATAAGAAATTAAATTAAGAGCATAGTATTTACCATGCGTATTATTATATTTATGTACATTAATTTGATTTTTTGGAGTCGGTGCCAGCCAAGCCATGTTTAAAATTAAAATTAATTATCCAAATGCAAATCATAAATGAATAAAGTTAAATTTTTAAACTAAATATTAAATCGTAAAAAAACTCGTAGATACTTGGATGTGTGTCTATTGGAAAAATTACATGTAACTTGGCTTGACTGGCACCGACTCCAAAAAATCAAATTAATGTACATAAATATAATAATACGCATGGTAAATACTATGCTCTTAATTTAATTTCTTATTAATATTATACAAAAAAAATATTTTTCACTTTGCAGTAGTATTTGAAGTCGGTTCAATTTTTGGTAGAAAAGTTTATTATAAAGACTTTTATTGGGTTTTGTTGTAACAAGCGTTCTTCTTTTTATTGGTTGTATAACCTTCTAGGTGTATGGCACGTACACGAAGAAAAAAAAACTTTTTTGTCAAAATAACTAAATTTTCGTTAATATAGATCAAACCAAATATTTTGGTTAAAATGACAAAATTGTAGTTCGACCCGCCGTATAGTATTGTTAATTCAACAAAATTTAATTTAAAATTATGTAATTTCATGCGAAATTTTTTTGTTGCAGCCATATGAACCAAAGTTTTGTTGTTTTAACAAAATAGTTTTTCTGTATAATATTTAATAATGTAATAATAATATAATAACTTAATTCTGTATAATAGTTTTTCTGTACAATACCTTTCACTAAGCTCTAGGTTTCACTGCAATGTAAGCAATATTTAAAATAACATAATTCTACTGATTTATTGAATTTTCAATGTACTAAAGAATTATTAATACTCCTAAGGATTACATTCATATTTGTATTTTTTTCATGTTGTAAGAATAATCTTTTGTTAGCATTTAGAAGAAAATGCAGAGAAAACAACATTTTAATTTTATCCTTTTGCAAGACCGTCCGAGAGAGAAGCTCAGCTGAAATGGACAAAGCTCTCGTTTATAGTGAAATTAAACTGATTCGAAACATTCATGCCTGAGTAAGTAACTAACGTTAGTATTAGATTAGTAGCTAACGCCATGACCGCTAGTTTAGTTGTTAAAAGTAACTTTTTACTTCTAGTCTCTCTCCCGATACTTATTTGGATACTTCTTACGTTAATAAAAACTTTTTTCCACAAATGAATTTCATTTCCTTATATGAGACACAATCTACCGTCTAAACACATTATTAATGATTACAATTACGCATAAGATTTGCTGATATCATTTTGATATTAATTCATATATACATATTTTCCTATCATAATTCCTTTAAAATTTTAAATAAACGCGCCTTACGTAAATGATATCTTTAAAAAATGGAAAACTTTTTAATAAAAATGTGTTCATCCATTGAATTTAGAATATCATTGTTATATATATTTTTTTAATTAAAAATAAATGCAGCATAAAAATCTTTAAGGTACATCAAAATATTTTTTTTTTCAAAGTGTCTATCTATATTTGATATAATTTTTTTCAAGCATCATTCTCTTTTTTTTATTTACATATTTGAAACTTCTTTGATGTATTTTTTCAACTGGAAAATAATAAAATACTTCCAAACTTTGCTGATAAAATATTAATACACAATACGAAAATTATCCTATAGGAAATTTTTGTAAAAAATGACACGCATATTGTTGTTTAGAGCACAAAAATACAGTTTATGCCTATAAATACTTTGATTTGAAAATATTTAGAAATACATTTATTTTCATAATAAATAAAAGTACTTCAGGAACTGCAGTTGTTGGATTTTCATTATTGTTATTTGCCATTAACAGGTGTAAATATTTTCTTTGAATATATAAAAATGATTATTTGGAATTTTAAATAAATTTATAGAGGTATAAAATTCGTTTTTATGATTTTTTAAAAATATAATTCTATATATAGAGTCCTGATTATATACAATTGCATATCGCATATGCATTTCATATTTGAATCGATTTTCTATAGATGCATGTATGTATAGGTATTGATATTTCTAAAATAGGCATGCAAATATAATGAAATAGTTATGAATAATATTAGAAATCATGTGTTTAAAAAAAACTTTAAAAAGTTTTAATTTTTAAATATATCATTGTAATCATTCGTAAATATATTGATAACTGTTAATCTATTTCAAGGAGCAGTATTCATATACATTATTAAAATTTAAAAGAGCTTCTCTGTTTAGCGATAATGCCCATAGCATTTAAACGTTTTCAAAAAATCAAATATTTAAATCAAATAAAATATTTTAATTCATGGTAACAGGTTTAAAATTCATTAAATCACGTAAACTTAACAGACTTAATTTATAAATGTGTTTAATCATTCTTTTCTTATACATGAAAAGAAGCAGGAATGCATAGCAACGCTGCTTACTTTTCATGATTAATACCCCGAATTTTGAATTCAATAGAAATCATTTTATAAAAATTATATATCCTTTAAATAACAATATCAAAACATTAGTCATCCTTTCAACAGGTAAATATTTCAGATTCTTTTAATAAAAGCTTTGAATAATCCTTTTGTAAATATTAAAGTGATAAATATAAAAAGTGTAACTGAAACATTTCAAACATATAATTGATGTTTGTTTAAGTTTAGACTCATATGAATGCCAAGGCGGAAATGACTGTATACATTATTCCAGTCACGAATGGCAAAGTCATTTATCAAAGTTTATCATAAGCTACTTCAGAAGACAAAGAAAATTTCCATGGATTATATACATAATACGAAGACGTGTAATACTTTCAGATGAAAATATGTATCAGTTTGAGTAATTAATTAGATTGTTATTAATTGAACAGATCAATTTTGATAGAATAATTCTCTTAAATACTTAAAAGATTTATCAATATAACTTCCATAGAATGATAAATATATATAGGACAGTTGCACCATAAACTTTAACTAATAATAACACATTGCTCAGTGGTGCACAAAACAGGAATTCTAATACACATTAGTACATATTAAAATAAAATAAAATTTTCAACGTTTGATCCGTTTGTTCGTTTCATCCAATAGATCAAAAATCTGGTATTTATGAAATCCCCATCACTTTATCTAATAATCTTAAAAAAGTCTACATCGGCATGACTACGCGGAAACTTTTAACTAGAATTAAAGAACATCGTAGAGATATAGAACAATATAAACAGAATACTGCCCTTGCTCGCTTCTATTTGGCGAACAAGGATTGCCATATTAATTTTGAGGAAGCCAAAATCATAGTTCCATGCAATAACCCAGTTCAAGGTAAAATAATAGAATCCATCGAAATCATATCACGTGAAAATAAACCATGTAATGATAATTTATCCTACAATATACCAAAAATATGGCATAACATCATAAAACCTTAAATTTTTTATTTCCTTGCAATATTTTAATTTTTACTCACGTGTAATTGGCAACATTTTTAAATTTTAATTCATTTAATTTTTAATTTAGTAGAAATATCTCTCGAACAAGATTCAAACGTAATCCTTCCATTTCATATTTTCCTGAAGACGCCCGCAGAAGACGGCGCGAAACGTTGAAAATTTTATTTTATTTTAATATGTACTAATGTATATTAAAATTCCTGTTTTGTGCACCACTGAGCAATGTGTTATTATTAGTTCCATAGAATGTTTATACTTAGAATGACAGTTAAATAACCCAATTATTTTGTACTCCTTTATATTGTTAAAACATGTAAGATTAACTTTTAAAGCAGTCAACCAATTTTATTAGACTGTTTATTAGCTTTTGTTCTCTTACCATCGCTTTGCACTGTTTTGAATACATTCCAGAAAATTACTATTGGTAAAGTAAATTATCTGATATTAACTATAAAATAGAGTACATATTTTTACAATGTAGATCTAAAGTTATTACTTTCTAATAGATATATAATTGCAAATATCATACATTTATATAAATTCAAACGTTTCTGATCAAAGCTATACTTACATTATTACAAACATAGGCACAATTAATGCACAAAACCTGAGAAAGAAAAAAAATTAATCTCGGCCAGGACTTGAACCTGTGTCCACAAAGTGCAGTGCTGTTGTTTTGACTACTAAGCTATTTTGGCGGATGACCTAGTTTGATATTTTCTCAATAATAAACCATGTTGTGGAATATTATCTTTTGTCTATCAAACAGTACTAGATGACGGGAGAACGATGAATAAATTAATATACTGCATGCAATCTAAAATCCATCGTTACCCTTTTAACTTCAGAACATCAGTTATATTCATAAAATTGTTTTCTATATATAGTAAACTATGCAAGCACTACTGAAGAAACTGCTTACGGCGCCAACAGGTGTGGAATTGTGGAGTGAGCATTTCTGTCTGGAAAATGAGATAGGGAAAAAGGTGTATAACACAGTTCTAGACCATCATCGATTCAGTACAAAAAGACACCTTCTGGGCATTAAGGGGGCTCAGGGGTTGAAAATGTTTCTAAAAATCAATTTTTTTATTCTAATTTGATTTTTCATTTAATGCTTAACTCAATGCAAAAAACCGCATAAAAATATTTGCATTTTTAACGGAGTTATAAGCATTTATGTATCAACACTTTCATAGCCGCATCCATATAATTTCAACTTTAAGTCGCATTTTCTCAAAACTTGATTTTTGATGACTAACACCAAGATTATAAAAAAACTATTTGACGGAATGGCTTTTTTTTTTTTTTTTTTTTTTTTTTTTTTTTTTGCATGCATATAACATCATAATCCAGATTATGAATTAATATATTTTAGATAGTTTAATATTTTGAATATTTTTAATGAAAAAAAAGTTGTATTTTTAGGGGTTTTTTAAATTTTCAACTTTGAGAGATTTTTTAATGCTGTTTTTATTAAGTAATAGTTATATCCTTAATTCATAATCTAGATTATGATGTTATATGCATGAAAAAAAAAAAAAAAAAAAAAAAAAAAAAAGCCATTCCATCAAATAATTTTTTTGGTGTTAGTCGTCAAAAATCAAGTTTTGAGAAAACACGAGTTAAAGTTGAAATTATATGGATGCGGCTATGTAAGTATTGATACATAAATGCTTATAACTCCGTTAAAAATTCTAATATTTTTATGCGGTTTTTCGCATTGAGTTAAAAATTAATTGAATAATCAAACTATATCATAAAAAATCGATTTTTTAAAAAAACTTTTCAACCACTGAACCCCCTTAATGCGAAGAATAGAATTGTTAAAATGCGTATTTGTTCTTTCGTGATTTCCTACATTGTGAAGCCAAGAAAATTGATCGTAATGAGAAATGATTATTAGAAAGTACGACACCGCAATCTGGCACAGAGGTTTTTTTGTGATATGAATAAAAAGAATTGCTATTTGAACCCGAGAACTGCAATCTTGTACTGATTGTATTTACGAACAGAATAGACAATATCTAGATGGTATAAAATAGTGTCGTACGAACTCGATGCAACTTGAGCTTGGTGTTCGAAATTTTTGTAGAATGTAAATGCGTAAGAATCATCATGCTAGTTCAGCTGAAGCAACAATAAAAGAGACACATACAAAAAAGATGATATTATTTTAACGTAAATGTTAATGCATGACCCGATTACCAACAAGCTTGTAGTGGCACAGTCTAACTGCTAGCCCGTATCATTCTCTTCAAACATCCTAAACGCTTAAAAACGTTTTAGAGACACAAGCTTCGTGTCTCTTCGAACTCTATGATGTAGACAACATAAGGTAGGACGGCAATTTATACTAGATGAGGTACTACATATAAACACGCATATCCAAAATGCAGCACATAAGAGATAAGTTAACAGTGTGTTTTCTCAAAGGTTTGGAAAATCCTAAACGGATTATGCGCTCAACCATATTGACAAACACCTCAAGAGGTTTTATTTGAAGTGGATGCCGACTTACGCAATGCATGAAGCTACTTTCTCATGAACAAGATACAGATCCAAAATACAGGGTGTCCGAGAAAGATCCGTACAACTTCAAAAAATTATCGAAAAATATTATAATAATTATTATATTATAATTATTATATTATAATTATTAATTATTATATTCAATAACTGAAGCTGATTTCGTTGGATTCATGTAAGTGTAAAGTATATTTTTATAACCCTTAATTTAAACTTTACTGAATGTGCTTTCCTGTATATATGTATTATAGGCGGTTTAGCTTGTATAATACAAATTGAGTTGAAGTGATTAAAGTCTTTTATTATTCAAACAGTAATGCTATAAAAACTTTTGCCATTATAGAAAACATAAAGGAGATTGTAGCCTAAAGGAATGACTAGATTTCTTCATAAAATACAGGGTGTTTTAAAAATGACGATCGATTTCCATGAAAAAAATCAATAGAAATGTTTTATATATATATGTGTATGAATGGATTGTTATTTTTGGAACAACCTGTAAATCCGTCAACTGTATATACATTTGTGAATAGACAGCATCATTACGAAAAATCATGTTCTGATTTTTTTTCATTGGCTAATTCCAAATTAAACTAGTTGCATGTTGCAATCCTAAAATTTTCTTTTATCACATACATGTTAATACACTGTCACAATGCTAAACGTGAATAGAAATCTATGCCTATCATGATATTTTTAAGGATATGAATTTCTGTACATTATTTTGTGAAATTTGAATGTCTTTAAAGTCTTGTAAATCCTGCAAAATACAGCCTATCATTGCCGAATATCTATCGAAATATAAACATTGACCAAAATTCATGCATTAGTTTTTGATACAGAGATATTGTAGGAAACTCACCTCAGCAGAGCCACTTTTTTGACGATTTATGCCAAAATGCAAACAGCAACAAATCATATGAACAACTAACTGAATCTAGTGTTCGATTAATTCTTCAGATAGAAATATTGAGGAAAACACATTGTATTTATTTCCAGTTTTGCATTGCAAAAGTATTGCAAATCATAAAATAAATAAATATTTAATAATTTTTATTACTAATGGACTCTACAAATGGCATCTTAACGCAAATCATAATTATTTATGCTTTGAAACTTGTACAAGTCGTACATTTCGTCTATAGACAATTTTTATACGTTGCGCAACTCAATAAAAAAACGATGTAAGAAAGAAATTGCTATTTTGTTTATTTATATTATCTGTCCATCTCTATTACGGCAAATTCTCTTTTTTAAGATTATTTAAAAAAATATAAAAATGTCTATCCTATTTTCCAGGATGTATAGGATACATCAAGCTTAAAAGGGTTAAAATGCAAAAAAAATGATAAACAGAACTAAAAAAATCTATTATTTATCAATGATCGTTTATTAAGTATGATGAATAATTATGCCAAACCTGCTTCTATATGCCTTAATTGAGTCGTTTTTCAACAGATCGTTAATCAACTTTTTATCTTAAGTTTAAAGTGTATTCTTGAAAGGAGGCACAATGGTAATTGGATTTTTTATTGAAGCTTGTTCTTTTTTTCTTTTTTATCACATTGTAAGATGTGAGAATTATTTTTTTTTACTAGTTGTAAGTTGTTCTTTTTTACAATTGTAGGAATTTATAAATTCAAGGCAATATTTTATAAAAATTTATAAATTCATGAAATATTTACCTATATTTACACAGGATGTATCATTAAAAAAATCTAGAAGATAAAATTTAAATATTTTTTTTTAACAAGAAGTTAAGAATAAATATTAATGAATGTTACTTTAAGCATTTGCAGGTGTTAATCAAAAGTAATTAAAATGCAAAGAAACATTCTATAATGCTTATGCTTATTACTTTTTTCTCCTGCATCAGGAGTAGAATTAATAATAAACAATAAAATCTTAGTATAAGTTATAATGTCTAAGTGTTGCTTTTCATGAAAATGCAAATCTGTTAATTTATACATTATAGCAATTACTCTTATTTTTTCTTTTGAATAAGGGTTTGATTATTTAATTTTCTTTTATCGAAAAACATTTTCTTTTTTATCCTTAAGGTCCTTTATCCGAAGAATCACATTTATTTAAAAAAAACATGAAATGTTAAATTGATTTTTTGTGTAAGAGAAAAAAAAATACAAAAACTATTTATCTATATTTATTTTAAAAATATAAAAGCAAAATTGTTTAACGGTACTTTTATAAAATTTGATTATTAACCAATGACAAATTATTAATTACTTGAAATTATCATTCAAAACATGTTTTTATTTGTTAGAATTTTATATTTTTTAACAAATCATTAATCGGGATTTTGTTTTAAGCATTATAGCTTCTCTTGAAAAAAACACAAATATAATTTGAAAAAAAAAAAATAAAAAAAGATTCAAAATTGAATCGGATTATTCCGAAAAAGAAATTAATGCTTAAGATTTTTCAGCTTGAAAGATTTTTCTAAATGGATGATTTAAGAATTTTTTTTTTTTATTATTTAGAGATAAATATATTTATTTCCATTTATTTATTTTATTGCAAATTCTTTGAAATGTAATAGACCTTTTCCCCAATAAGTTGCAAGAAATTATATATTCGTACACCATTATTTCCGAAAATTAACATTCTTCTTTAACATAGGTATTTATAATAACATGAAACCGAAGAATAAATAGGTACATATTGCCTATTATAATAGTAAAATTATATATGTCTTTCAATAAATGTAAAAAAGTGTATTTAGCAACAAAACAAATCCGGTTATTTTTTTTTCTTACAAATGAGTGGAAAAAATAAAATAATTCAAGAGAAAGGTATTAGCTTCTTTTCAAATATTTAAAAATCCTAACATATAAGACATTCTACAAATGAAGAAAAAAAAGTTTTAAAATACGAAAGCAGGCAGAAAAAATCTTAAAATAAAACTTCCAAGCTTAAAAATGCAGGGATATTTCTGCTCTAACAGACAAAGACTTACGACATTTATTTGAAGAATACAAATTAGTTATTAAGGATGCAACGTCAGTGCAGAAAGTTTCTGAAAAAGAAGTAAATTAAATAAGGACAAATACAAGAGAGTTATTTAAGATGAAGAACATGTTTTCTTTATTTGTAAATATGTTGAATACGGAAGTTTCTAAATTGACTATAAAAGTACCTGACTGATTTTAGAAAGTATTCGGTTGGTTTTTCCCAAAGAAACTAGTATAAAAAATTATAGCATATGCTGCTGAAATTTTGGAAAATACGCTATCCGATAATAACAAAAAAATCTATTATCTGTATATATTTGTCTGATTCAGCCACATAAACTTAAATCTGCTTATTAAAACTTTGAAAATTACACCTCATTTTTGAATAAATTATCTATAAGTAGTTTAAAAAAATCAGTTAAATTAAATAATAATTTTAATTTAGTTTTTATTAGGTCGACTGTGAAATATTTTTTTCTGATTGTTTCAGTTAATAATAGTCGTAATTTTAGCCATTCTGCATTTACAACAGAAAATAAGGACTACGTTGATTTGCTATGGCGTACGTATATTTACGTGACAACATCTGTTGGTTATGAGAGGAAAAATAATAGGCGGTGGGGATTTGTTTAAAGAAATGCATTTATTAATAGGGCGTAGCGGGAATTAGAATTCCAGTGTATAGAAGTTGAAGTTGAAGGCACTGATAAACATATGAAACGTATGATATGTATGTGGTACTACAACTGTGAGATACAGGAAAATGTGTCCCAAATTCGTCGGTAATACTATATCAGATGCGTAGTATAGTTTTAAGATTTATTTCGTGAAACGAATTAATTCTAATTTGATAATGATAGCTGTGTTGAAGTCACAATATAACATAAGAAGGATGTTAAAGTTAATGCTCAGATAGAAGGATTAATCTTGAAGTTCATGCTGCGACATAATGGTATGTTCTCAGGGTTACGTATATATGGGGAAGTATCTGGTATATAAGTATGAAGTTGAGTCTACTGTTGAAACAATGTGCATGTGCATGGATAAGAGCAAGAAATTGAAGCTGATGAGATGCCTATGATGTATATAAATAAAAAAGAAATAAAAAATAATAGAAATTTTATAGCATTTTCTAATATAAAAGAGTTAGAAATATCAACAAATATATTTGGATAAACTAAGAGAAGCAGTAATAATTGGCAGTTCATTAAGTCTAAAGTTAAAATCTTCAATACAATTAATAAAGAATGAAATATATAAAACATTCATATAAAAAACATTTGGATATCGTTTCAATATTTAAAACACAATCAAGTTAAAGTTTTTAAAATTGACGGAAGAAGGAAAAAAATATTTTTTTATGAAAGAGGGTATTATTAATCCTGTTGAACTACGAGCACAGTCAATGCATCCGTCTGAATTCCTGTCATAAAGTTAGGAAGGTGCTCCATTTTCATTATTTTGAATGATATGAACGGGCTCACAACTTTCTAAACTGATTGTTTCTTCATCATAAATAAAAACATCAAATGGTATTCGAATAAGGTACCCTGGGGTAATAACGCCAGGCGGGGTAATAACGCCAAGTGCTTATATTTTGCATAATTATGAAATAATCAGGTAAATGACACCCATGTGCTCTGCGCAGAAGGGTTTTGAGTTATATAAATCGCAAAAAACAGCTTCAAGTTAATTTGTTTCATTTTTAGGTCTTATTGTTTTTACAAACAACTAAAATTAACATTTGATCTAAAATTTGCGAAATACGTTTTGTATATGTGAAGACTATCTTTTTATCCGGAAATACTTTGTTAATTACATAAATTTGTAGTACATTTCATGTACTTTTAAAATGTTGTTGAAGATTTTGGATATCTTCTCGAGATAATTTGTAATTTAAAATGTACTGCGCAATAACTATACCGGGGTAATAACGCCAGTCCTTGACATTAATACCCCGGTTGATTCCCTACAGTGGCCGAGCTACATCCTAAATACTGATTCAAATAAACACAGTTAAAACTGTGCAATGTTTCTCATATTTCTATTCAAACGGTCCTTTTTAAGCAAAAAGAATCTCACGGTCTGATATTCATTTGCCTCATCCCCCCCCTCCCACACCACACCTTTATATTTCTTACACTTTCACAAAAATTGAACATTTTCAATAACTCAGAATGCAATTTGTCAACTTCTAATTTTATAGAGTTTGTATTTTTAGAATTGGGCTATCTACATGCAATTATTCCATCTTATTTCATAGTTTTGTTTGCATGGCGTTATTACCCATATAGGTGGGTAATAACGCCAAATAGCATGGGTCAAGAAAAAACGCCATTACATTTTATGAATACATATCTGTTAAATTATTTTATTTTATATAGATAGTCAATGAGTTGCTGTATCAGATCCCATATTTGTTTGAAAAATACAATCTAAAACTAAGCCGTGAAAATTGATAGAACCTTAACGTGGCGTTATTACCCCAGGGTACCTTACATAGTCTTCTGTATTTTTTTTTAATTAGATAATTGGTGCGATGTGTTTCAGAATACAAACAGTAAAAAACTGAGTTTGTTTTGACATCTTTAAAATATCAAGGTGATCTTTCAAGTCACTTTGAAAATTGATTATTTAGGATTCTTTGATGTCTAAAGTGATAATAATTTTAGAATACCTCTAAATTCAAACGTAACGATGACTTAAGTGATCTCTGTGCCACACTGTAAGAAATACCTCATCAAACTGATTAGTGTATTATATTAATGCATGACTGATAAAAAAGTGAATCTTCCAGTTGCTTGGTACTTTTTTTAAATTTCACATTTTCAATTCACATTTTCGATTTTTCTTTTCAAAACTCGCCTTCGAAACCCTTACACTAAAATAAAAACATTCAAAGGCAAAATATCAACAGCCAAAATGTTAATAACATTAAAAAAATTTCTAAACCTGATAGGCATAAATATTGAATAAGATACAGTTTTAACGGTGAATAGCATTACATTAGAAAAATAAAAATAAAACATACATTTACACATTATAAAGAATTAAATTGGAAAAAAACTATAATACATGATGCAAAAGGTAAAAAGCAGTAGAGAAAATGTATATTTGAAAATAAGACTGATAAACGAGCTTGTTTCTTCAAAATGATTTTAGTAGTAAATTTCATCATCAAAATTCTGATAAAATAAAACCCCGTCAATCCCATAACTGAATCCTTTTAAAGGATATGAAAGGAAAAATGATTTTTTTTTCATTTTTTCCATTCATTTATATATATATATATATATATCCAGGGTGAGCAAAAAGTCCGTAAAAACTTTAAAAATTCATAAAAACCGAAAAAATAACCGAAATGAAAAACGGTTTGCAGGGTTAGTATCTATAGGTCACGGGGATTTTTTTAAGACATGAAAAAAATAATTTAAAAAACAGCCAATAGGTGGCGCTGACGTACCCAAATCAAAGAAAAGATACCCAAATAATGAACAGAATGTTTCCTCAAACCGCCGAACAAGCTTTATGAGGCCTGCCGCTGTTAAAGGCCCCTTTTCCGTCCTCAAATCCTTTTGAAATCGGAATTTACGCAAAGCAATAGTCGCTGATTCCTTGTTCATGTAAAATAACTTCACCAACAAAGCTTTGTCCTTCGCAGTGAGCATCCTTGCTCAAGTTCACGGCTCACAACGGTGAACTAGTTGTGGATTAGGAGCGCAAGCTCTTATAACCGGTTCATTTGCATATTTCCGCGGAAATCGCAAGTACCAGCGCCATCTGTCGGCTGTTTTTTAATTATTTTTTATTTCTGTCTTAAAAAAATCCCCGTGACCTATGGATGCTAACCCTGCAAACTGTTTTTCATTTCGGTTATTTTTTCGGTTTTTATGAATTTTTAAAGTTTTACGGACTTTTTTGCTCTCCCTGCATATATATATATATATATATATATATATATATAGATAGATAGATAGATAGATTTGCTACGTGGGTTTCCCACAGATTTTACGACTTCTTTTAAACGTATGTATGCTTGAAATATAGTACTTTGTTAAGTTAAAAAATAATCCAAAATACAATTTGCTATTTTTTACTATCGAGTCTATTATGTTCGAGACATCTATTTTATCATCTATAAACATTAATTACATAACCTCGAGCACTTTCATCATCAAACTCTACGGTTTTGTATCTTTTGCACAACTTGCATCTTCTATAAAATTCGTATGTCTAAAAAATTACAATTCGTTAACTTATAGAGTTATAACTATTCATTAAATCTTTATATAATAAACTTAAACCTACCTCTCAAATTGTTTCGATTACCCCTGTTCTTAATTTGAACATTTTCTCTGTGGTTTTCTTTATTTACTTGGAAGGAGTAGCCATTAGTTTACGTAATCTTCTGCAATCAAATAGCATGTATCTGCTTTATTTTTCATTTCTTCTATATATGTAATTGCCATCATCTTTCATGGTTTTTTTTTTGGTTACAGTCTTTCATTTTCCGTTCTTCTTTTTTTATTGACTTTATTTCCATCATACTTCGTTTCTTGTCGTCAAACTCTTTCACCTTATGCATATCGAGGGATCAGATATTTTTCATCTTCTTTTAAAAATACACATACCTAAAATAATTGGATTTTTAGAGTTACAAACAGAAAAAATAATATAAAGTATAGTCTTATCGAATTGACTTACACCTACCTCAGGAGATTTTGTAGATTGACATTTTCTTAAGTGATATACTTTCCATCATATTTCATATTTCCACGGTCCTAATTTATAGATTTCATCTTCCGTACATAGGAGCGATATGTTAATTTCCTTCTAAAACTCGTTTCCACGAAATAGTACAAATTAAAAGCTACAATTAAAATCGTAGATATCAAGTACGTTATTAATTAATCGACTAATACCTAACTAGGAAGTTCTTGTCACTGAAAATTTCTTTTATGGGCATAATGTTCTTCATCTATCAATCTTTTAGGTAGATTTCGTTAGAAATACTACCTATTGCAATCGCACCAGTTTATATATCTATCTATCTATCTATATATATATATATATATATATATCTCACTTTTTTATGGACACGATAACTTCCATAATTCTTCACCAATCTCCACCAAATTTGTACATAAAATCAAAGGGGATAAAATCTTGGCTAAGCTCGTTAATGGGCAAAATCGGACCAAGGGGGTCGGAATAAGGGGCGTTTTTGTGAAAACCGAAAAAACGCCATAACTTCTTAATTAAAGTAGATATCGAATCGGTTTAAAGTTTACATTACTTCTTAAAAATGGGCCAAAAGTATATGCATGACAGATTTTTGATAAATTTAGAAGTGGGCCCAAGGGGCGAAAAAAACAGGGATTTTGAGAGAAAAAAATTCATAACTTCGTCAATTTTCAAGATATCAAGTCCAACTAAATTTTTTATAAATGTTCTTAAAATTATCTAAAACTTTTGTATTTACAAGTTTTTGATAGGACCAACTTTTACCGATGAAAAAAATTAAAAACGAAAAGAAAAAGGGCGCTGAAAAAAGAGAAAAATCCATAACTCCGTCAATTTTTAAAAAATCAAATCTGATTAAATTTATTTTACATCTTTTCAAAAATATTTACAACTTTTATATTGACAAGTTTTTCGTAGGACCAATTCGTATAGCAAAAAGAAATTAAACAAAAATAGGAGTTGGAAAAAAACCTCAAATCCAAACTGCTTATATTCTGACTTATTTTTAAATTCATTTTTGATTTTAAACGCATCCAAATGGTAGATCCTCTTATTTAGAAACTGTATAAAGTGACGCATTGGTTAATTTTCTGATAAAGACAGAATATATTTCAAAAAATGCTACCAAAAAAGGGTATTTTGAACAGAATTTTCTGAAATCATCGTTTTATTGAATCGTTTTATTCTGACTCGTTTTTAAATCCATTTTTGCTCTTAAACGCATCCAATTTACAGATCCTTTTGTTTAGGAAATATATAATGTGATGCATTGATCTGTTTTTTGATAAAGACAGAATATATTTCAAAAAATGCTACCAAAAAGGGTATTTTGAACAGAATTTTCTGAAATCATCGTTTTATTGAATCGTTTTATTCTGACTCGTTTTTAAATCCATTTTTGCTCTTAAACGCATCCAATTTGCAGATCCTTTTGTTTAGGAAATATATAATGTGATGCATTGATCTGTTTTTTGATAAAGACAGAATATATTTCAAAAAATGCTACCAAAAAGGGTATTTTGAACAGAATTTTCTGAAATCATCGTTTTATTGAATCGTTTTATTCTGACTCGTTTTTAAATCCATTTTTGCTCTTAAACGCATCCAATTTACAGATCCTTTTGTTTAGGAAATATATAATGTGATGCATTGATCTGTTTTTTGATAAAGACAGAATATATTTCAAAAAATGCTACCAAAAAGGGTATTTTGAACAGAATTTTCTGAAATCATCGTTTTATTGAATCGTTTTATTCTGACTCGTTTTTAAATCCATTTTTGCTCTTAAACGCATCCAATTTACAGATCCTTTTGTTTAGGAAATATATAATGTGATGCATTGATCTGTTTTTTGATAAAGACAGAATATATTTCAAAAAATGCTACCAAAAAGGGTATTTTGAACAGAATTTTCTGAAATCATCGTTTTATTGAATCGTTTTATTCTGACTCGTTTTTAAATCCATTTTTGCTCTTAAACGCATCCAATTTACAGATCCTTTTGTTTAGGAAATATATAATGTGATGCATTGATCTGTTTTTTGATAAAGACAGAATATATTTCAAAAAATGCTACCAAAAAGGGTATTTTGAACAGAATTCTCTGAAATCATCGTTTTATTGAATCGTTTTATTCTGACTCGTTTTTAAATCCATTTTTGCTCTTAAACGCATCCAATTTACAGATCCTTTTGTTTAGGAAATATATAATGTGATGCATTGATCTGTTTTTTGATAAAGACAGAATATATTTCAAAAAATGCTACCAAAAAGGGTATTTTGAACAGAATTTTCTGAAATCATCGTTTTATTGAATCGTTTTATTCTGACTCGTTTTTAAATCCATTTTTGCTCTTAAACGCATCCAATTTACAGATCCTTTTGTTTAGGAAATATATAATGTGATGCATTGATCTGTTTTTTGATAAAGACAGAATATATTTCAAAAAATGCTACCAAAAAGTGTATTTTGAACAGAATTTTCTGAAATCATCGTTTTATTGAATCGTTTTATTCTGACTCGTTTTTAAATCCATTTTTGCTCTTAAACGCATCCAATTTACTGATCCTTTTGTTTAGGAAATATATAATGTGATGCATTGATCTGTTTTTTGATAAAGACAGAATATATTTCAAAAAATGCTACCAAAAAGGGTATTTTGAACAGAATTTTCTGAAATCATCGTTTTATTGAATCGTTTTATTCTGACTCGTTTTTAAATCCATTTTTGCTCTTAAACGCATCCAATTTACAGATCCTTTTGTTTAGGAAATATATAATGTGATGCATTGATCTGTTTTTTGATAAAGACAGAATATATTTCAAAAAATGCTACCAAAAAGGGTATTTTGAACAGAATTTTCTGAAATCATCGTTTTATTGAATCGTTTTATTCTGACTCGTTTTTAAATCCATTTTTGCTCTTAAACGCATCCAATTTACAGATCCTTTTGTTTAGGAAATATATAATGTGATGCATTGATCTGTTTTTTGATAAAGACAGAATATATTTCAAAAAATGCTACCAAAAAGGGTATTTTGAACAGAATTTTCTGAAATCATCGTTTTATTGAATCGTTTTATTCTGACTCGTTTTTAAATCCATTTTTGCTCTTAAACGCATCCAATTTACAGATCCTTTTGTTTAGGAAATATATAATGTGATGCATTGATCTGTTTTTTGATAAAGACAGAATATATTTCAAAAAATGCTACCAAAAAGGGTATTTTGAACAGAATTTTCTGAAATCATCGTTTTATTGAATCGTTTTATTCTGACTCGTTTTTAAATCCATTTTTGCTCTTAAACGCATCCAATTTACAGATCCTTTTGTTTAGGAAATATATAATGTGATGCATTGATCTGTTTTTTGATAAAGACAGAATATATTTCAAAAAATGCTACCAAAAAGGGTATTTTGAACAGAATTTTCTGAAATCATCGTTTTATTGAATCGTTTTATTCTGACTCGTTTTTAAATCCATTTTTGCTCTTAAACGCATCCAATTTACAGATCCTTTTGTTTAGGAAATATATAATGTGATGCATTGATCTGTTTTTTGATAAAGACAGAATATATTTCAAAAAAAGCTACCAAAAAGGGTATTTTGAACAGAATTTTCTGAAATCATCGTTTTATTGAATCGTTTTATTCTGACTCGTTTTTAAATCCATTTTTGCTCTTAAACGCATCCAATTTACAGATCCTTTTGTTTAGGAAATATATAATGTGATGCATTGATCTGTTTTTTGATAAAGACAGAATATATTTCAAAAAATGCTACCAAAAAGGGTATTTTGAACAGAATTTTCTGAAATCATCGTTTTATTGAATCGTTTTATTCTGACTCGTTTTTAAATCCATTTTTGCTCTTAAACGCATCCAATTTACAGATCCTTTTGTTTAGGAAATATATAATGTGATGCATTGATCTGTTTTTGATAAAGACAGAATATATTTCAAAAAAGGCTACCAAAAAGTGTATTTTGAACAGAAATTTCCGAAATCATCGTGACTGAAAATTTAAGGAAGTGTTCAAATAAGAAATTGCGTTTTTTTCTGACTCGTTTTTAAATCCATTTTTGCTCTCAAATGCATCCAATTTACAGATCCTTTTGTTTAGGAAATATATAATGTGATGCATTGATCTGTTTTTTGATAAAGACAGAATATATTTCAAAAAAGGCTACCAAAAAGTGTATTTTGAACAGAAATTTCCGAAATCATCGTGACTGAAAATTTAAGGAAGTGTTCAAATAAGAAATTGCGTTTTTTTCTGACTCGTTTTTAAATCCATTTTTGCTCTCAAATGCATCCAATTTACAGATCCTTTTGTTTAGGAAATATATAATGTGATGCATTGATCTGTTTTTTGATAAAGACAGAATATATTTCAAAAAAGGCTACCAAAAAGTGTATTTTGAACAGAAATTTCCGAAATCATCGTGACTGAAAATTTAAGGAAGTGTTCAAATAAGAAATTGCGTTTTTTTCTGACTCGTTTTTAAATCCATTTTTGCTCTCAAATGCATCCAATTTACAGATCCTCTTATTTAGGAGCTATATAATGTGATGCATTGATCGTTTTTTTGATAAAGACAGAATATGTTTTGAAAAAGGCTACCAAAAAGGGTATTTTGAACAGAATTTCCCGAAGTCTTTGTGATTTGAAAATTTAAGGAAGTTTTCACATAGCAAATTGCGTTTTTTATGACTCGTTTTAAAATCCATTTTCGCTCTTAAACGCATCCAATTTACAGATCCTCTTATTTAGGTAATATATACTGTGACGTATTGGCCAGTTTTTTGATAAAGATAGAATATATT
Source organism: Maratus speculifer (assembly GCA_964019185.1). Taxonomy (NCBI): domain Eukaryota; kingdom Metazoa; phylum Arthropoda; class Arachnida; order Araneae; family Salticidae; genus Maratus; species Maratus speculifer. Next base: position 17,359,824 of record OZ025297.1, on the reverse strand, counting down.
TTTTAAAATGCTGTCAAAGTGAGTATTTCGCACAAAATTTTCCGAAGCAATAATGATTATAGAATTAAGGATGTATTCAAACAACAAATCGGTTATTTTATGACTCATTTTTAAATTCAATTTTTTTCTCAAATGCATTCAACTGACAGTTTTTTGTTATTTAGGAACTGTATAATGTACTGTTTTGGTCGATTTTTTTAATAAATTCAGAATCTATTTCAAAATATGTTGTCAAAATGGGCATTTGAGCTGAATTTTTCTTAAGATGATTCTGATAAAACCAGTTTTTTCTGAAAAATAAAATTAAAAATTTTTCATAAACGGCCAAATGAAGTTATTAAACTGGGTTTATCTCTAATCACATATATATATATATATATATATATATATTGTTTGTTGAAATGAGCACTCTTCGAAATATACCTCCGCCTATAGGCCCAGCCGACAGGGATTTTTTCATGTTTGTTATTTGATTACAGCCTTAAAATTTCTATCTTCTTCTCAGCTGAGGGACACATATTTGTATGCTTTCTTTTAAAAATATGTGTACCTGAAATATTTTGATTTGTTAAGTCACACATACAAACAAAAGTATAAAGTATTTTTTTTATTTAAGCAAATAATACGTACTTCCGAAATTCTTATCAAAGACCATTTCTTTTCATCATTTTTTATGTTTGCATCTTTACACTCTTTTTTTTTCTTTTTAACATCGGAAGAATGAAATTTTTTCCTGACTTCTTATAAAAGCATGTATACCTGAAATATAATACATTGTTAAAAAAATACAAAAAGGAAAAAAATGCATTTTAAAATTTCATCGTATCGTGCCATTAGTCCGTTTTCTAATTACAGCTTTTCATAGGTCCGTGTGCAATTTTATGATTAAGTATCGTGAGTGGTCTCATTTTGTTCCTTATGTATTGTAGACTAAGAAAAGCGATGGTGGACATCTGGGACCCGCGACTGGGGAGGGGGAGGGGGAGGGGAAGGGTTAAAAAGTGCAAGGGAAAGAAATTCCGTTTCATAAAAAATAAAGAAAATTATCTATAAATATTAATGTTTAAACCATTTATAGATTAGGAAAAACATTTTTGGACATCCGGGACCCGCGACTGGGGAGGGGGAGGGAAAGGGTAGGGGTTGAAAAGTGCAAGACAAAAAAAATTCTATTTCATAAAAAATAAAGAAAATTATGCAAAAATATTAATGTTTAAAACAGGATGGGGAGGGGGAGGGGTGGGGGAGGGGAAGAGTTGCAAAGTGCAAGGGAAAAAATTCCATTTAAAAAATAAAGAAAATTATGTATAAATATTAATGTTTAAAACATTTATAGATTAGGAAAAACATTTGTGGACATCCGGGACAAGCGACTGGAGAGGGAGAGGGGGAGGGGAAGGGTTGAAAAATGCAGGGGAACAAAATTCCATTTCATAAAAAATAAAGAAAATTATGCATAAATATTAATATTTAAAACATTTATAGATTAGGAAAAACGTTTGTGGACATCCAGGACCGGCGACCTGGGAGGGGAAGGGTTGAAAATTGCAAGGGACAAAAATTCCATTTCATAAAAAATAAAGAAAATTATGTATAAACATGAATGTTTAAAACATTTATAAATTAGGAAAAAACTTTTATGTACATCCGGGACTCGCGACTGGGGAGGAGGAGGGGAGAGGAGAGGAATTTGAAAGGAACAATAAAAAAATTCTGTTTCAAAAAATTATGCATAAATATCAAAGTTTAAAACGTTTATAGAATTAGAATGGCATTGAAGGATACTCGGGACTTGTGATTAGGAAGACGGAGGTAAGGGAAGAGGAGGGGAGGGGAGGGGAGTGGAAAGTGTTGAAAGAGGCAAGAAAAAGAATGCCATTTAATTATATATATATATATATATATATATATATATACATATATATATATATATATATTTATATATATATATATACATATATATATATATATATATATATTTATATTTATATATATATATATACATATATATATATATACATTAGTATTTAAATTTTTTATAGAATAAGAAAACAAAAGTGGGCATCTGGGATCCGCAACTAGGGTAGGGGGGGGAGGGAAGGTGAAAAGGTTGAAAAGGGCAAGAAAAAAGATCTGAAGCTTTAGTGGGACGGTATTCTCTGTCTGGATCTGACACTACAAGTTCATCCAGTGGGAAATCAAAAACCAGTTCTTGGAAGAGCTTCATAAATGCTGACGACAAAAATCTGAAAGCACTTGCCGCATAAGGTCAAACAGATATCCTTGAGAGTGAAACATATATTGCACTTGAAGAATACATATGTTCAGTGTACATGCCAAAATTAAACATTAAAACATTGAATGAGCTAAGATGGTGGTTATTTACAAAACAGCAAGTTGAAGGAACAAATATGCCTCCAACTCAAGCCGCCCTTTATCCAGCCATAAGAAGAGTTCATTACCAAGCAATAATATGGCAAAGAGCACACATTTTAAAAACTAATATTCCACCCCCAACTGATTTTGGTTGGATAATAAAGGAAGGATAATAAAGGTGATCACGTGTGATGGGGGCTTACTTGCTATGATAATTGATTTAGTTCGAATTTGATAAGATCTGAGTGAACTCTGAGTTTGTTTATTTTCGTAATTTTCATTGGTTTAAGGCACAGCTTCATTTCGAGAGCAAAGACTTTGTTTTTAGTGATAATTATTGAGTTTTTGAGTTATATTTGTTCGTTTATTTGGGGGGTAATTTGGATTCTGTTGAAAGATATATGTTCATTATGGAAAACATTGAGGATTATATTAAAGAGGTTGATAAATTGGATTTTTCGATAGCTGTGATTAGATTACAATCCAGGCTTTATGAAGTATTAGAAAATATAAGAAATAGGGGTAATAAGGTGTCGGCGATGGTGATGTCGGGTATGAAGAAAATACACGATTATATTGGGGAAAGATCAGCGAATGTTTCAGAGGCTAATGCTGTCTAAAGATCAAAGTTAACGGAAATGGAAAGGCATAATAAGTCTTATGAAGAACTAGCCGAGAAAATTTCGAAACGTTCGATAGGTACTCCGACTGAGACAGTTCCTCCTCTTTTACAGCGACAACGTGAAGAAGATCATTCGGTAATTGTTACTGCAACTAGTTCTTCGGATAGTGTCGACGAGATTAAGAAAGACATTAAGAAACTTTGTAAATCTGGTAGCGCCCCGATACCTGATGACGTGATGACAACAAAATCAGGACAGATAATACTTAAACTCAAAAATAGAGGTGATGCAGAGGATTTACAGAAGGCTTTAATGAAAGAAGAGGAATTGAAGAGTAGGATAAAGGTCAACGTTCCATTTAAGCGCCGGGAGCGCGTACTGATTCTGAGTGTCGATCCGACTGTGTCTGATGACGTAATTTTATCGACGATTTCTAAAATAACTGCAGATATAGGTCTAAATTCTGGCGCTTCTAGAAATTTCGCTGATAAATTGAACGATCCGTCGCACAGTGGAGTATTTGACCCGAAATCCCGGTCAAAAAATATTTTTCGATGTAAATATAGTCCGATTGGCTTGAAATTTTTAGATGTTATTGGGTATCACTATGGAATGTTTGGCATTGTAAATGAAGTCTATAGCCTGGACGGTTCATTTACAGAGACACCCAAAAGAATTCCCTTACATTATAGTCAATGGGGAAAAATCGTTTCTTCTGTATTTTAATGATATCACACTTTTAAACGTGCTGAAATTTACATATATCACTAATGTGTACTAAGGCACTTATTGTGGAATATGGTGTGCATTTAATAGATCATTCATTTACAGGGACACACAAAAGAATATGGCGGAAGAATAAATTTAAGTATTGAAGTCTATGACCAATTATTGCTGGAAGTGCGTTTGTAGTTGTGTTGGCGTTTTAAAATGGGACAGCTTTTATTAAATATTTATTGGTGTGGATACATTCTATATATCATATACAGGGATGCACAAAAGTTCTCAAGTACATTTCCATTCACGAAATGGACATTTTTAATTGTGCTATGCGTTTCACTGAGCTAACTTTTAGCATACTATGACCTATGCATACAAATCCATAGCTTAGTTTAATATTTTATATCTTAAAAGCTGACGAAGTGTAAGTTAGATTTTAAGACTTCACATATTAATAAATATATATTTTATAAATATTTTTACAATTAAGAAAAAAAAGAGTCATCATTTAAGAAGAGCACAAAGAAAAAAGAAGCTAAAATATTAATTTACTAAGTACATATTTAAAAAATACGAATAAATCACAAGTCCATTGACTTTACTGGGAAAGTAATTGTTGATAGATTTGTCTTATTCAATATTAATGTTTAATTAAATGTATTTAATTTTACTATATATAAAACTTATTATTTACATTTACTAATGCTTATTACATTTAAATTACATATAATAAAAATTCTTGCATTTAATTTATGTTTAATAGTGTTATATTTAATAGTAGGTTCAGTAAAGTGGAGTCTATATAGTACAGATTGCTCTCGGAATACAGTACAGATATAGTACAGATATATATACAATATAGTACAGATTGCCCTCGGAAGGGTTAATTCCCCCCCTTTCTCCTCTTATATTACACACATGAGTCCCAAGAATTAATTAGGGAACCCTTTTTCAATAAATATGTATATATAATTTGAAGGAGATCGGATATTTCTATCAAAGATGTCGAGTTGCGTGAGTATGTACGTACCTACATACATACAGACATAATATGTAGGTGCAAAAGCTCTCCGGTAATAGTCTGTGAGCTATAAACCTGCAATACGACAGTAAATATATAGTTCTTATCTCTTCAATTCGGTGGCTGCAAAACGGGGCATTTAAATAGTCATCCCGAAAAAAAATTTTATAAAAAAATGGCACAAACATGCGCAAGATTTTTTTGCAGAAATTGACACTCAAGACTATAACTAATACGATTATAACTCAAACATGGCGCGGCAAAGCGCGGTACATATTTAAAAAGCTTTCGATATGTATAAATTAGAGTCAAAAACGCTTTAAAAATAACCTTTTTACACATTTAATATTTTTTATTACATTAAAACCTAAACTATTTAAATTAACACATGGTTTAACACTAAGCTTTGACCTTTGTTAAACACGTAAGCCATGTTTTGTTTCAATTCAACAATTCATTGAGCCACAAAAAACATATATTTAAACATAACAACAAAGCCAAAAAACAACAAAAAACCACGTCTTCTCACGAAGAAACTTCCTCTTCAGCTGAGGCCCGGAGCCACCATATATAACTCAGGTTCCTAAAATAGACATAGATCGATGCACCAATTAGTTAGCTATTAAAAAATATAATTTTTACAATTGTTGACGAAATTTTAATTTCTGCCTTTTTGACCAGGTTTTTGGGTCAAATACTCCACTGTGCGTCGCTTAGTGATTCAGCTAAGAAAATTTTGGAAGAAATTGTAGCTAATAAAGCCAAGGAAATTAGGATAGTGCGTAAAATAAATACAAAGGCAGGAAAGATTAATTGGTTTGATTTTGGTAAGAGTATTTAATTGCTAAGAGGCGCATTTGTATACATCTCGAGAGATATATGCTAGTGGAGTTTTCACCCATAATTAGATGTTTCAAATGTCAGGGGTTTGGACACATGTCCAACCGGTGTAAAGGTGCACTACACTGTGCCAAATGTTCTGCTGAACATCTGACTAAGGACTGTAAATCTGCTGAGATAGTGTGTGCAAATTGTTATTTTAAGGATCCGGATACAGGATGTGATCATCGTGCCGATAGCTTGAACTGCCCTGCATACCAGGAGTATCGGCAAAATGTTATTTCACGCCGGTTATAAGGGCACCTTGGGCGCTTCTGTTAGCTCTAATTTTGAGGGCATTAAATTTCTTCAAATTAATCTGCACCATTGCTCTGATGCCAATGACGCCTTGGATAAGTATGTTAATAAAAATAGTATTGATTGTATATTATGTCAAGACCCGTACATTTTAAATGATTGTATATCTAGTATTCCTTATTTTTGGAGGGTTTTCCTTTCTAATTCTAATACTTCTGCTGTTATTTTAACTAACCCTGAATACACCGGAATTTGTAGTCTGACTGTGAATAATACTGTACTGGTTAATATTACATTAGCTTATAACAGCGTTCTTACTGTTGGCTCTCAGTACTCTGCCCCCTCGGCTGACCTAGATAAGGACTTCGAAGAATGGATTAATTGTTATCCTAGCTTTGATTCAATTGTGGTTGGTGGCGATTTTAATGTGCATCTAAAAGCCCTGGGGTATTCAAAAGAAGATGAGAGAACTGAGATATTGATGGAACACCTAATGACGAAAACTTTGTTTATTTTAAATGATCCAGACGCAGATCATACTTGGACACTAGAAGACAAGAAAGGTCGCCCTGATTTGACTCTTGGTGGCACTGATATTTGTGAAAGAATTACAAGTTGGTCTGTTGATTCAAAAAATTTTTCGTTTTCAGACCATAAATATATTCAATTTGTTTTGGATTTTAACCCACAGTTGCGGAATTCTATGAGATTTAAAACAGAAAACAAAAGCTTTGCTAAATTTAATGACCTTCTACACCATCACGAATATGATCTTTTAAGTAATATACTTTTGGTAAATGCACCATCCAAACTGGATTATTGGCTAAATAACTTTTATGATATTCTTAATATTATAATGTCTAAATGCTTTAAACGAGGTACTTTGTCTTATAAGCCAACATCTACTTGGTTTACTACTGAACTGCGAATAGAACGAAATCGAGTCAACGCCATGTATAAGAGGCATGTACATACAGGGGTTGGACAAAAATATGGAAACACCTTAAAAAAAACACGTTTCCTTGCATAGTATTGTGTACGGTAACCGTTGTTATTCAAGACAGCTTGCAGTCTTCTCGGAATGGATAAATACAGTTTCTGTATGTTTGCCAAGGGAATATTGTACCATTATTCCTGCAAAACGGTGGCAAGTTCAGATAACGATGTTGGCGGTGGATAGCGAGAACGCACTTTCCGCTCCAATGTAGACCACAAAGGTTCGATAATATTCAAGTCTGATGACTTTGGTGGCCTGGGGAGATGCGAAAATTCATCCTCGTGCTTAGAAAACCAGTCCTGGACAATGTGAGCTGTGTGAACGGGGACGTTCTCGTCTTGGAAAATACCATCATCATTGGGGAACAAAGCTTGTACCATTGGATGGACTTGATCGGCCAAAATGTTCACATAAGTCTGAGCAGTAATACGCCCTTACAGAATTATCATGGGGCCAGAAGAGAACCACGATATGGCTGCCCAAACCATCACCATGTTTCACTCTTGGCAACAAGCAATGTGTATCATAGGCTTGAGATGGCGTTCTCCAGACTTAAACACGGCCAGAAGTGGGGAACAATGTGAAAGAAGACTCATCAGAGCATATTACGCTCTTCCACTGCTCTATAGTCCAGGCTTTATGATTTAAACACCACTTTTTCCTGTTACAGGCATTAGCATTACTGATGGATGGCTTTTCAATTGCAACACGGCCAGCAATTCCCTATCTATGAAGCTCCCTTCTAATTGTTTTGGTACTCACAGGATTTGGTAACACGACATTCATTTCAGCAGTAAGTTTTGCAGCGGTGGACTGCTTATTTTCCGCGATAATCCTCCTTAATGATCGTCTGTCACGATCACTCAGCATACACTTTCGTCCGCGCTGTGATTTAGCGGATGATGATTTTTCCGCATTTCAAATATGCGGAATAAATCTTCGACACAGTACCTCTTGAAACATTAAAAACTTCGGCTACCGTGCTTACGGAAGCACCCACCATACGCGCGCCAACAATTTGTCCACGTTCGAATTCTGTTAACTCTGACATAATGCAATGATAATTTCACATAACAGTGGCCAACAACGACTGAACGGTGCAGCGATTTTACGAAGTTGTATAGGTAGCGTCAGTAGGCGAAAACTCCAGTGCCATCAACATAGTTCATTATAATCAATCTTTCTTTTCTAACATGCATTTCAAAAAGGTGTTTCCATATTTTTGTCCAACCCCTGTAATCCCACTTCTTTAGAATTTAAAGCCACTTATATTAACTATAGGAACATCTATAAAAAGAACGTGAAGAGGGCAAAAAATCATCTTGGCTTAATTTTTGCGAGAAAATTTCTTCTGCGTTTGGTAATTTGTTCAAATATATCTCGGAAAGTCGCTGCAGCATACTGATCTTATGTTCACCACCCTCGAGAATTCAGAGGTCTTTGATTCTTACGATAATGTTGCAGAGAGTTTGATGGTAGAACATTTTAAAATAGATACTAGACCAATTACAGTTCACTCATTTGTATCCTCTACTAGCATTGCAGATGATTCCAAATTTCGAAGAATCACAAAGAAAGAATTATATTATGCTCTCAAACAACAAGATAATAATAAAGCTCCGGGCTTTGACGAACTTGATGCCTTGGTTATAAAGAATATTTGCAAAAATTTCCCTAACATCATGCTTAATCTTTATAATAAATGCTTATCACTGGGACATTTTCCAGAATATTAGAAAAGAGGCATGGTAGTTTTCTTTAGAAAACGGAATAAGGATCCACGTCATGTAAGAGCTTATAGACCTATCTGTCTTTTGCCCATTATGAGTAAGATTTTAGAACGCATTATAAAGACCCGCATTATGACAACATTGGAGAATACAGTTTTTATGGCAGATGAACAATACGGATTTCGCGAGGGTCGTAGTACGACTTTGTCAATGTGTAATCTCAAGGAGCTAGTGAAAAATATTCTGATGGATTTTAAATACTGTACAATTGTCTCACTAGATATCGAAGGTGCATTTGATGCTCTTGACTGGGATATCGTTGCAACAATTATTGACGATCTCCCCATTGAAGATTATCTTAAGAATATTCTTAAGAATTATATTAGTACTAGAAAAATTGGCTTTTCTTTTGTTAATGGTACTCGTTGGTTTGATGTTTTCCGCGGCTGTCATCAGGGTTCATGCCTGGGTCCATTAATCTGGTTAATTGTTGCAGATAAAATTATCAAGCAGTACAAAAGACGTTTTCAACATATCATCTCTTATGCAGATGATTTTGTGGTACTCGAGGGAGCAAATACTCGTCAAACATTAGAAATTAAAGTTAATGCTAGCCTTTACCATTTTTATGATATTAGCCAAGACTGTCACCTTTCTTTGAGTCCTGGGAAATCAATTGCTATACAAATGGGTCGTTTCACATTAGATAGTAGAAGACCAATTTATAATATGAATGGCAATAGAGTTCCGGTAAAATCTTTGCTGAATTACTTGGGATTTGTTGTAGATTCAAGATTTCGTTGGCTCGAACACTTGGAGGTTGTTCGTAATAAAGTTACTAATTTTGCTCTTAACATGCGGATGACTTGTAGAAGAGATAGGGGTCTCGCCACTGAATTCTTAAAGACATGGTATAGAGCCGTCATTGAAAAAACAGATAATTTATGGTTTAGAAGCATGGTTTCCCGACTTGAAGATCCCTGCTATAAAGAGACTCAGTTCGTGCCAACGCATGTGTCTGTTGTCGATAATTCGCCCATATCGCGATGTCTCCACGGATGCACTTTGTGTTTTGTGTGGATTCCACCTATTTTTACGGAATTGAAATATAAATACAATAAATGTATTACTATTAAAGATCAACGTAAGTTTCAATTCAAAGATGATATAATTGATGGTAGAGATATTATGCAGCGTGTTTATACCTTTAATTTTCCTCGTTATAATGATCTTGTGAATTTAATTTTGACTTCTCCAGTCACTGTTGAAGTTCCTGAATCTATGTCTCCTGTAATCTTCACTCACGGATCTAAGATGGAAAAAGGAGTTTCGGCAGCATTTACGGTGTTTCACAATGGGACATTTATGTACGATTATAAAATTAAGGTGCGTCCGCGTAACTCTATTAATCAAGCCGAACTCGTAGCAATTAAATATGCAATTTTGTGGTTTTCAAGTACAAGTTTCTCATCGGTTACAATTTACTCGGACAGTCAATCGTCTGTGATTTCTTTGTGTTATCTTTTTCCTAATAATTATATTGTTTTAGAAATTTTTAATCTTTTGCTACAGATTCCTAATAAAAAAGGTCTTCATAGGTTGGATCAAGGCACATATTGGCCTTATTGGTAACGAGAGGGCGGACGCATTGGCTAAAGAGACAATTGAAAAGAACAACGCGGATCTTTATTTATTGCTTCCTTATCCAAGATCAGTGCTTAATGTGATCTGCCGAAATGCAGTTAATGAGACTTGGCAGAAAGACTGGGAGACCTCAGAAAATGGGAGAGACACATTCTTAATTTTTAACAAAGTTAATCCCGATTTCGTTTCTCCAAACAGAGTGGTTACTTACTTTCTTTCAGGACATGGCAGTTTCCCTGCTTATCTGAAAAAGATAGACAAAATGAACTCTGATAAATGTATCTGTGGTGCTACAGGTACTCCAACGCATTATTTGTTTGCTCGTTGTCCGAAGATGCCTTCTTATTTTTCCTTCAACCGTGATCATACACTTAGTTGGAATTTGCGGAGGGTTTTGTTGGACTCAAAGAACTATTTTTCACTTTGTGCGATTTATAATAAACTTAACGCTTTATACTCGTTTATCAAATATAAATTTTGATGAAAGATCTCACCGGACGATATGACAGCTTTTGTTAATGTTCAAGAATTAACTAACTAGACTCTAATTTTTGTTTTTTTAATTATTGGTATTAACTATGTATAATGTTTTTATTCTATAATTGAATCTTATGTTGGTTCGCCATCGGTTTTTTTTAATTATTATGTATCTATAATACTGTATTTTTTACGGCATTTGATGTATCTGGTCAACAGAGGGGAACTTCAACCGGAGTGTAGTACCTTTGCCTAACGGTTGGTGCTCCGGTGGGTGATCTTGTTCTGTTGGATAATAAAGGAAAAATAATACCTACCTGTCATGTGTAACATGCCATGTGCTCCTCAAGAACTGGTTTAAACGGTGCGTTGTTCGTGTGTCAAGTCAAGATGTGTAGCATCCTGTAAATGTTCACAAAACGGATTACCTTGTAACTGAAATGTGTTCATGCTCGGGTGAGACTGATAAATGTGATAATGTTGGAGGCCTTGATGATGTAAATTATGATGACCGTGACACCGATGATCCTACTTTGTTCTGAAGTTAAACTTTTACTTGCAGTTTAAAATTTGAAAGTTTTTACTATTTAGGTATATGATGTATAATATAGAATAACAATACAAAGATAACAAATAATATTTAGCGTTATAAAATTTGTATCATTCAGTATTTATCATCACTCAGTTACTTTTCAGTTACCTTTATTGCTTATTTTTTCCCTTGCACTTTTCAACCCTTCCCCTCCCTCTCCCCCTCTCCAGTCGCGAATTCCGGATGTCCACAAATGTTTTATCTATACATGTTTTAAACATTAATATTTATACATAATTTTCTTTATTTTTTATGAAATGGAATTTTTCTCATGCACTTTGCAACTCTTCCCCACCCCTTCCCCCTCCTCCTCCCCAGTCGCGGCTCCTGGATGTCCACAATTTTTTTTTCTAATCTATAAATGTTTTAAACATTAATATTTATTCATAATTTTTTTTATTTTTTATGAAATGTAATTTTTCTCCCTCTCAATTTTCAACCCTTCCACTTCCCCTCCCCAGTCGCGTGTCCTGGAAGTCCACAAATGTTTTTTCTAATCTATAAATGTTTTAAACATTAATATTTATGCATAATTTTCTTTATTTTTTATGAAATGGATTTTTTTTCCTTGCACTTTTCAGCCCTTTCCCTCTGCTCCCCCCCTCCCCAGTTGCGGGACCCGCATGTCCACAAATGTTTTTCCTAATCTATAAATGTTTTAAACATTAATATTTATACATAATTTTCTTTATTTTTTATGAAATGGAATTTTTTCCATTGCACTTTGCAACTCTTCCCCTCTCCCACCCCTTCCCCTCCCCCTCCCCCTCCCCAGTCGCGGCTCCGGGATGTCCACAAATGTTTTTCCTAATCTATAAATGTTTTAAACATTAATATTTATACATAGTCTTTATATTTTAAGAAATAGAATTTTTCTCCCTTGCACTTTTCAACCCTTCCCCTCCCCCTCTCCCTCCCCAATCGCGGGTCCTGGATGTCCACAAATATTTTTCCTTATCTATAAATGTTTTAAACATTAATATTTATTGATAAATTTCTTTATTATTTATGAAATGAAATTTTTCCCCTTCCATTTTTCAACCCTTCCCCACCCCCTCCCCCTCGCCAGTCGCGGGTCCCGGATATCCACCATCGCTTTTCTTAGTCTACAAGACATAAGGAACAAAATGAGACCACTCACTATACTTAATCATAAAATTGCACACGGGATGTAATTAGAAAACAGACTACATACATACCTAAGATACCATTAGTTTTTTCATCAATTAGCATAATTTCCATTACCTCTCGTACTTTCGCAATCAAACTCTTCAGTTTTTCATATTCTGCATATTCAAGCGATAAACATTTTTATTTTTCCTATTGAAAATATGCATGCCTGAAACAATTTGATTTGTTAAACTACACAGAGAACAATTAATATAATGTAGATTCGTATCCAATCGGATAATATACCTACCTTCGAAGTTATTTTGTGCCTGTCTGAGGGATACATGTTTTATGCCTTCTTTAAGAAATAAGTATGCCTAAAATATTTTTATTTTTCAAGTTACACACAAATCCAATAATCCAAAGTAATTTTTTATTGACGCTAATAATACGTACCTTTTAAACGCTTGTCAGAGACACATTGTTTTTTCGACACTTTTTCCATCATCTTTCCTGGTAACAAATCATTACACTTTTGGTCAATTACTTTTTCTCAATCGGAGGGATACATATTTTTACGGCTTTCTTTAAAAATGTGTATACCTGAAATATTATACTGTGTTAAATTACAAAAAGAAAATGAATATAAGTGTATCCTACCGACACATGCATACATGTGATATTCTCATTTTCTGTTAGTCATCTAATAGCAACATTTCCATCACCTCTAGTATTTTCATCATATGTTCTTCAGCACATCGGATAGATTCAAATTTTCACTTCTTTTTAGGTGCGTTCGTAATTATGTAAATACGTAGCACCTATTGTTGTCGCTCAGTCCGTTCGTCTGTCCGTCTGTCTGTCCGCATATAACAACGCAAAAACTACCCAACCGAATCGTTTGAAATTTAAGATACATAATTATACCATAATTTTGTCGAGTCATGTCAAATTTTATGAAAGTCGGATGCATAGATTATTTACAGGGACAATCAAAGCTATTCCATTACATTACGGTCAATGGGAAAAAAGTTTCAAATGCATTTTTATGATGTTACACTCATTCGAACGTAATAGAATTGGCATGAATCTATGAAATATGTAGCAAAATATACATTCTGTACAATCTGTGATGCAAAGAATTTTTATTATTAAATTACAGGGTCACACAAAAATATTCCACTACATAATGCTACACGGGGAAACATTGTTTGGGGCGTGTTTTAATTATATTCAACTATTTCACATTTTATGAATAAGATATACTTTGCTGAGGTGTAATAAAAATTACTTTCTGCATATTTACAGAAACACAAAGATTTCAACTACTATACTGTATCCGAAGTACGCTGTACTATATCAACAAGAATATTTAAAAAACTTTCTTATCGTACGAACGCACCTCATTTACTACGTTCACGTGCAATTTCCAACTTGTTTTAAAAATATTTGTGCCTGAAAAATAAATTATTTGTTAAACTACACGCTTTAATATCTTCTAATATTTTAATCATCAAATGCACTGTTTTTATTCTTTTGCAAATATGAGAAACACAAATTTTTGCTTCTCCTTCTAAAACTGTATGTACTTGAAAAAATTTGATTTGTTAAATTACTCAGAAAATTTATAAAAGTTTAATTACTATGCAATCGAATAATACTTATCTCCGAAGTTCATATCTTTAAATATTTCTCCGATAGCCATTCCCGTTCAGTACCTTCATCATTCCATGTTTGTATTTAAATACCGTCAAAAGATTTTCATATTTTACCCATCTCAGGGATAAGTATTTTACGCTTTTTTTTAGAAATATGTATGCCTGAAACAATTTGAATTGTTAAGTTACAGACACAGCCATTAATATAAAGTAATTCTTTATCTAAGCAAATAATACGTACGTGGTCCCTTTCTTTTATCCTTAGCACATTTACGTCTTTACACTCTTCATCTTTCTTATTTCTTCATCGGGGAATACGAAGTTTTACAAATTATTTCATAAGTAAATATGTTTGAAATATAATATTTTGTTAAGGTAAAAAATAGGCAAAAATATAGCATGCATTTTTCCGCTATCGAATCATACATAACTACGATATACCTATCATCTACGTTTTTCATCGGTTTGCACCATTTCTATCATCCATAGTACTATCGTCATCAGAATTTACGTTATTTAATCTTTGACACAACCTATTAATTGATATCTGTTATTTATAGTGCGTTTTGTTTTATCGGCTTTGTTTATATTCTATACTTTTCACAGATACATCCGTAATATTTTCCGTATTTCGATTTTCAACGATTTAAGGTATGCTTTTTTAGAAATATTCCTTTTTAAATGTACTTCCCTGGAATACAGCAGCAAGACTCGGCCCAGATGTCATATACGCACGACATTAGCGCAAGTGCAACAAAATGACGATTATATGCCTCATCTGGTAACCCTGTCATTGTTGTTTATTTATTAATAAACTGTTTATTTACTTTAAATTTTCTTTTATAAATCCATATAAATTGTTTTTTTTTTCTACTGTTATTAACTAAACTTTTGTAATTTATTACCTTTTTAAAATAATATAAAAAAATAAAAATATGTATGTAACTGATACTGATAACGACGTTTTTGCCAAATTGGCATCAGAAAAAAATCGTGCCAATTAGGTGCGTATATGATAGCTGTGCCAAGGTGTCTTCGGATGTCAAATGCAAAATGTTTTATAAATAACTGATTTAGATATTTCTTAAGCTAAGAATTAAACATTTAGCATAACGTTATTAGTTATTTAGTATAATAATAGAAAATAAAATTATAAAATGGAATTGTTGCAATCAAACAATTAGGTATTTCATTGTTGGAATATTTTGATTTGAGTCTAAAACATATATTTTGTCCAATGAATTTAACAATAATGTATAGTATGTTCTTGTGTTTCATTCCACGCAAACACAAATAAATAAATAAATAAATAAACTATTTGTCGCAGTTCGATTTAATCTTCTGATTTAGTAATTTAATTTAAATTTAAATTACCAGTAAATTTTAGTTCAGTTTTAAATGTTTTTTCATAGTTTTATATACATAGTACGGTTTACCTTTCTAATACCACATCTGAAAATTTAAAAGAAACTGTATCAAGATATTTTAATTTCAGTAATACATTAAAGTATACTTAATTAACTTTAATAGAAAGTATGTATGTTTAATTATAAGTTCCTATTGAGGCACATATATCATATACACACCACATTTGCACGTGTTTTTCCCCCGCCAATTTGGTACTGCGCATCTGTGCCAAGAAGAAGATACGTTTAATAAGGTTATAACAATTGTTGGGGGGGGGGGGGAAACGGGAAAATGATTTCAGTTAAATAAGTTGATTAAATTATGCAACTGCATGCATTCAATATGGCTATAAATAGTAATATTTACGCTTTATTATGAAAATTATATTTACTGTTTTGATACTTATTAAGTTTATACCTGTTTATTTATTGTTTTCTTTTTTATTAAATTCATGTTTATTTACTGTATTTTTATTTTAATAATTTAAATTATTTTTATTATATACTATATCAATAATTATTTACATCAAATTATCATTTAATTATTTTTATTTCCTTTTTAAAAATACAAGGATCTCATTCATTTTTTTTATGTTATTTTATTCTTATATAGTAATAAAAAATCACTTGATGTTATTGCATGCAATTTGTAACAAATATTCAAAAACAAAATTTCCGTGAAATTGGCGGGGGATAAACACGTGCAAATGTTGTGCGTATATGACATCTGTGCCCGTATTGAAGTTTAGCGAAGATAATTATAAATGAAAATGGCTTTAAATTTTAAATAGTAAAAGGTTTTGCCTTCAAATGATAACATGTTCTGTTTGTTAATGGTTAAATTCATTAATTGCATTATTATTTAAAATGCAAACTTAGACGGATATTTGGACCGTAAATTGAATAGTAAAAATAAGTTAAATTAACTGTAAAATAACTAAAAAAGTTACATTTTCGAATATGTTTTATGTTTGAAAAATATTAACTTTTCTTTTCAGATGAAATTTTGAAAATATTTCGAAATTAGATAATAACCAAGCAAAGTCACATATCAAATGCTAATGGCCTTTTGATTATCTTAATGCTAATAAAATTATAATGTTCCGAACAAGGTTTTGTAAAAATATTGACGAAACAAAGCAACTTTCAAATAACAAAGGCCATTTAGAAATTTATTATGTTTATTTTCTTTACTATCATATTTCTTTTTTCGTAAAAAATAATTACACTTGTGTTATTTTTTCTTGAAGTATAAAGTAAGATTTCACCGAAATACTTAGAGAATTTCCTAAAAAACTTAGCCATAATTATATTGTTATTTCTAGAAATTTATCTTAGAGCAATAGTGATTCGGTTTTAGGTAAAACATGTTTTATTTTATATTTGCCTGTAAAATTATTATGTATGCTTAAGAAATGTTATTTATAAATTTTCTTACGTTTATGAACTATGGAAAAAGAAATTCAATGTTTTTGGAATTTATTTAATGCGCCTATAACAAAGATTATTTTCCCCAATCGCAATATTTCATTATCGTATTCAACCAGTACTAAGTTTTCAACAAATTCACGATTTAATTGGTTTTAGAGTTTTTCTGTTTATTATGTTTTGACAGCCTTAAAAACTTTAAAACACGGATACTTACATTTTCGTAAAATGAGAACATGACAACACGGCAACGTGAGTACTTATATTTTAAAGAAAAATAAAGTAATGACATACTTTAGAAGGAAATATAAACATTTTGGCGTCTAGCGTACTATTAATACTATGTCTTTTTATTGAGTATTATACGGTTTTGACATTTAACTTTATTGTGATCTACTTATACTAATAGCAGAATATATGTATATGCATTTCAAATTTTTATTTCATTTATATTTTGACATTTAGTATCAACAACAATAATAATAATAGTTTGCTTCTTTCTCTCAGTTTTATTTTAAACTTAAAATTGTTTTATTCTAAACATATATTTCATTCTCTAAACTAAAAATATTCGTTAAGGTATGATAAAAGTAAAAAACAAAATGTTAGAATGTTGTAATATCTGATAACTATTGTTGTTTTCCAAACAACTCCAAAAAGTCTTCCTTAGTCTATTTTTCAATGAAAGTATATTGAATAGTACGCAAAATATATCTATTTGATAGATTTCAAATAGTGGCATATATATATATATATATACAGGGGTTGGACAAAAATATGGAAACACCTTTTGAAATGCATGTTTGAAAAGAAAGATTGATTATAATGAACTATGTTGATGGCACTAGAGTTTTCGCCTATTGACGCCACCTATACAACTTCGTAAAATCGCTGCACCGTTCAGTCGTTGTTGGAGCACTGTTATGTGAGATTATCATTGCATTATGTCAGAGTTAACAGACTTCGAACGTGGACAAATTGTTGGCGCGCGTATGGTGGGTGCTTCCCTAAACAAGGTAGCCGAGGTTTTTAGGGTTTCAAGAGGTACTGTGTCGTAGATTTATTCCGCATATTTGAAATGAGAAAAAAACATCATCCGCTAAATCACAGCGCGGACGAAAGTGTGTGCTGAGTGATCGTGACAGACGATAATTAAGGAGGATTATCGCGAAAAATAAGCAGTCCACAGCTACAAAAGTTACTGCTGAAATCAATGTCGTGTTACCAAATCCTGTGAGTACCAAAACAATTAAAAGGGAGCTTCATAAATAGGGAATTGCTGGACGGGTTGCAATTGAAAAGCCATCCATCAGTAATGCTAATGCCTGAAACAGGAAAAAGTGGCATTTAAGTCATAAAGCCTGGACTATAGAGCAGTGGAAGGGCGTAATATGGTCTGATGAGTCTTCTTTCAAATTGTTCCCCACTTCTGGTCGAGTTTACGTTTGGAGAACGCCATCTTAAGCCTATAATACAGACTGCTTGTTGCCAAGAGTGAAACCTGGCGGGGGTTCGGTGATGGTTTGGGCAGCCATATCGTGGTTCTCTTCTGGCCCCATGATAACTCTGTAAGGGTGGATTACTGCTCAGACTTATGTGAACATTTTGGCCGATCAAGTCCATCCAATGGTACAAGCTTTACTCCCCAATGATGATGGTATCTTCCAAGACGACAACGTCCCCGTTCACACAGCTCACATTGTCCAGGACTGGTTTTCTGAGCACGAGGATGAATTTTCGCATCTCCCCAGGCCGCCAAAGTCATCAGACTTGAATATTACCGAACCTTTGTGGTCTACATTGGAGCGGAAAGTGCGTTCTCTCTATCCACCGCCAATATCGTTATCTGAACTTGCCACCGTTTTGCAGGAATAATGGTACAATATTCCCTTGACAAACATGCAGAAACTGTATTTATCCATTCCGAGAAGACTGCAAGCTGTTTTGAATAACAACGGGTACCGTATACAATACTAGGCAAGGAGACGTGTTTTTTTAAGGTGTTTCCATATTTTTGTCCAACCCCTGTATATATCTTATATTATAATGCGAGCAAAAATTGTGTGTGTGTGTGTGTGTGGGTTAATTTTATCTCAAAAACGCCTCTAACGATTTTCGCAAAAATTTGGATTTAACCATTTTCGGGCACGAGAAGACCATTGGGCTACGTCCCATGTTCGGGAAAATTCGATTACTGGGTCATTTTGGGTCATAATGGGTCAGGATAAAGCTATTTATATCTATAGAATGGCTGGATCGATTTTAGAGAAATTTTGTACCCAATCGTTTTTTGGTACGAAAAAACTATTGAGCAGCGTCACATGTTCTAACAATTTCGATTAGAGGGTCATTTTTGGGTCATTATGGGTCAAGCCATTTTTATCTAAAAAACGGCTCTAACGATTTTGACCAAATTTTATATTGTACCGTTTTGGATTACAAGAAGACCATTGGGTTAGGTAACATGTTCGAGAAAATTCAGTTAGTGGGTCATTTTTGGGGTCATTGTGGGTCATGCTATTTTTATCTAGAGACTTTCTCACGCAATTTTGACTAAAAATTGCATTCTATGGTTTTCGGGCACGAAAAAAAACATTGGGCTAGGTTACATGTTCGAGAAAAAATTTTAATGGGTCATATTGGGTCATTAAGGGTCTGGGTCAAGCTATTTATATTTAAAGAACGGCGTGATGGATTATAACGAAATTTTGTATGTAACAGTTTTTTGACATGAGAAAACTAATGGGCTAAATCACATGTTTGAGAGATTTCGACTATGAGGGTCATTTGTGGGTCATGATGGGTCATAAAGGGCCATGGTCAAGCTATATCTAAAGAACAGGTGAATCGATTTTAACGAAATTTTGTATGCAACATTTTTTTGGCACGATAAAATCATTGGACTAGGTTACATGTTCGAAAAATTTCGATTAATGGGTCATTTTGGGTCATTAAGAGTCTGGGTCAAGCTATTTATATTTAAAGAACGGCGTGATGGATTATAACGAAATTTTGTATGTAACAGTTTTTTGACATGAGAAAACTAATGGGCTAAATCACATGTTTGAGAGATTTCGACTATGAGGGTCATTTGTGGGTCATGATGGGTCATAATGGGCCATGGTCAAGCTATATCTAAAGAACAGATGAATCGATTTTAACGAAATTTTGTATGCAACATTTTTTTGGCACGATAAAATCATTGGACTAGGTTACATGTTCGAAAAATTTCGATTAATGGGTCATTTTGGGTCATTAAGAGTCTGGGTCAAGCTATTTATATTTAAAGAATGGCGTGATGGATTATAACGAAATTTTGTATGTAACAGTTTTTTGACATGAGAAAACTAATGGGCTAAATCACATGTTTGAGAGATTTCTACTATGAAGGTCATTTGTGGGTCATGATGGGTCATAATGGGTTATGGTCAAGCTATATCTAAAGAACAGGTGGATCGATTTTAATGAAATTTTGTATGCAACATTTTTTTGGCACGATAAAATCATTGGACTAGGTTACATGTTCGAAAAATTTCGATTAATGGGTCATTTTGGATCATAGAGGGTCTGGGTCAAGCTCTATATAATTAAAGAACGGCAGGATCAATTTTAACGAAATTCTGTATGCAACAATTTTTAGAAACGAGAAAACTAATGGACTAAGTCACATATTCGAGAGCTTTCGATTATAAGGGTCATTTGTGGGTCATAATGGGCCATGGTCAAGCTATATCTAAAGAACAGATGAATCGATTTTAACGAAATTTTGTATACAACATATTTTTGGCATGAGAAAATCATTGGGGTAGGTCACATGTTCGAGAAATTTCGATTAGTGGGCCACTTTTGGGTCATTCTAATTTTATCTGGACAACGTTTCGCGCAATTTTGACTAAATTTTGTATTTTATCGTTTTCGGGCACAAGAAAATCATTGGGTTATGACAGATTTTTGAGAAAATTCGATCAATGGGTCATTTTGGATCATAAGGGTCAGGGTCAAACTAACTATATCTAAAAAACAGCTCAATCGATTTTATCTAAATTTTGTATCTAATGTTTTTCGGCATGCTAAAACTAATGAGCTAGGCCACACGTTCGAGAGATTTTGATTATAAGGGTCATTTGTTGGTCATGATGGGTCATGCTAATTTTATATAGAAAATGGTACTCACCATTTTGACTATACTTTGTATTATACTGTTTTTGAGCAAGAGAAAACCATTTGGCTTGGACACATGCTCGCGAAAATTCGATTAGTGGGTCATTTTGGGTCTTAATGAGCTAGGGTTATATATAACAACGCTAATATATATATAACAACGGAGCATAATAGCTAACTATATATAACAACGACTCAATCAATTTTACCTAAATTTTGAAACAAAACGTTTATTTTCACGAGAAGACTATTGGGCTGAGTCGCATGTTAAACAAAATTATATTGGTGGTTCATTTCGCTTCATTGCTGAATGCTGCCAAGCTAATTTTACCTAAAAAGTGGCTTAAACGATTTTGATTCAACTGTTGATTCTACTGTTTTTGATTACCTGAAGACGATTGAGCTATGCCAAATGCTTGATCAAATTTGATTAGGGGCTCATTTTGGGTAATACGGGTCAAGGTCACGAGAATATGGCAAAAGCCAATAACTTGATGATATTTGACAAAATATTGGCGACATATGGCCAAAAAATCGACTATAAAAGTTACGAAAACCAAAACACGTATTTGGAGCCAAATGAAAGAATGCCTCCAAATTTGGCTATATCTAGCAAAAAACATTGTCTTTCAGAATGTAAAGAATTTTTTTATACATTCTTAAGAGGATTCGAGATGCATGGTTAAACCAATCAGAGTCGAGCTAAAAAAGTGATTTAGATCGATTTCCTTTCGTTGTAAATTTTAAAATAAAGTAAAATTTATAAACATGCGCATAAAAACATAGTTTTCTTATTGATTGTTTTTCTAAATAATACTATTATAAACATGTTTTACAGTAATAATACAGAGTTAATGATACAGTGAAAATACTATATCGAGTTGGTCACAAAGTTAATTTTGACCGAGCTAAGCTCGGTCTCCCCTGCTAGTATATATTATACACTCTCACTTCCAAATGTTAAGCACTAAGATGTAAAATGCAAAAAATAAAAAAATTCTGCTTTGATTGACACAAAAGTCGACAGGAAATTAGCATATATATTTATGCATAAAACAAAATCAATAGTTATATACAGAAATAAAAACAATATTAAATTTTTATAAGTTATAAGATAATGACATACTGGAGACTTAAACAGACTTATGTATAAAGTAAAAATAAACAGCATAAAATGAAAAAAAAGACATTAATAGGGTATATAATTCCCCTTCATCTGTATACAGAGCTAAAACCTTGTGACTACGCTTTCAGTTAGGTCATCAACCACCGCAGAATTAAGCAATCGCCATTCTTCTTGTAGAGTAGTTTCCAGCTAAATAAGAGTGGCTGGAGGAGGGAAACGTAAACATACAGCACGGACGAGAGTATTCCAAAAATTTTCAATGAGAATAAGGTCGGTCGAATATGCTGGCCACGCTATACGCGCAATCCCTTCACTCTTCAGGTAGTTATTAAAGATGCCAGCTCTAAGGGGGCGTGCGTTATCGTCCATTAAAACAAAAGTATGGCCAACTGTTGCAGTGTACAATTTCACAATGGGTTCTAAGACTTCATATCGATACCGGACAGCAAATCGTGGTCACAGAACCCAGTTTAAAGATGCGTAGGTCGGTGCGGTATCCTAATGAATTCTCTGCCCACAGCATAATGTTTCCGCCTCGGAATACGTGATGTTCGGTGATGTTTTTGGGTTGATTGCGTGTTCCTTGTTCACTTGATATCCTTATATGCCTGTCATCTGGCTGCAGAGCAAATCTTGACTCACCAGTAAACATGACATTGCCCCAATCAGACACAGTCCATTTGACATGTTCCCGGCACCACTTTAATCGTGCCCCTCTTGAATGGAAAGATAGACGAACACAGACTCGAGGTACCCAGGCGTACAATCCACTCATATGCTATCTTCGGCGTAGAGTAGCTCAAGATATCGTTTTACCAATGGACGCTGTTACCATAGATGTCATACGTGTGGAGGTGGCTCTGCGATTCCACTTATCGATCTTCCGTGGGGGTTGAAACCCTTGGGCGACCGGCTAGGGGCCTTCAGATACTGTCTGTGTGGTTTGGAATTGTTTCCATAAACATGAAATTACAGAATGACGAACGCCGAAGAAAAGAGCATCATCTGTGATCGACTGTCCTGCTTCGATGCGCCCCATAGCACGCCATCTCTCAGATTTTTACATTCGTCTTCTAGAAGTCATAGAAACACATGTGTCTTCAAAACAAACTGTAAGAAAGTTTTAAACACCTTCTATCAGCACTTACAATCAACTTCTGTACCCCCCCCCCCTTCTGTAACCCCTGGCTTCTTATAAGACTGCCTTTTTGCATATTTCTTGACATGAAAACGTGATTGGCTGTTACCTAACATATTCCCATATATCCATCTACCTCTGCAGCGATTTGCATCCTCTTCAGTTCTGATTGGCTTCAAAATATTAGCATTTTCCTCTCCGTGCTTAACTTTTGGAAGTGAGTGTATATATTAATTCAGAAAATACATTTGAATATTTAATATTGATAATAATACCTTAACAGTATTTTTTTTCAGAAAATTGAAAAAAATCGGGTGTCAAAGGATTAAGAAAGTCCTCATTCACTTGAAAAGTCCCGCTCCGTAATGTTAAACCAATGTGCAGGTTAATTTCGAATTACTCTTTTAAATTTGAATATTTTAAAATATTTCTATTTATTTTTATTTATTTGTTTTATTTTATTTTATTTTATTTTATTTTTTATTTATTTATTTTTTTTTTGTATAGGATAACTATTTTCTACTGTCTGTTTTTTCGTTGCAAGTTCTTTAAAAGATACTTTCACTTTCGGAACCGGTATTGAAATTCAAAATACCTTTATTTAAAAAAATCTGCTAACAAATTCAAAAAAGCAAACAACAATCATACTAAAGATTGAGCTCAGCTATCTAATACGAAAAAAAATAAATGTTTTAAAATATTCAAATTTAAACGAATAATTCGAAAATAATTTGCCAATTGGTTTAGCATTACGGAGCGCGATTTTTCAAGTGATTCTTTAAATGCAATTTGAATATTTATTATATAGCATCTTTTAGTGATAAATAAATATATATATATATATATACTAGCAGTATTAAAAGTGTAAATAAAAATTCCATCGGTATTATTTGTTTAATATTTTGTCAAACTGATTTTATTGAAATTAGTTTTTGTTTTTTACAAAGCACTGTAACAATAAATTTTGAGCCAGTACTTTGTAGTATTATAAGTATTATTTCTGTATTGCATACTAATCATCTACTAACTAATAAAAAATAGTTTTAAATATTGTCTTGCAGTTACATCACTCAAAGAAAATAAAAATTACATAAAAATCCTACATTTTTTTTAAAATTCAAACAAATGAAACAGAATGAAATAAAGTGTAAAAAATATCTTACAAAAAGTTTTTCGTAGTTAGTGTTCCTTTATAAATTATTCATATGCTCATAAGAATAGACTTTTTGATATTCTAACAAAAAATTCCGGCATCATGCAAAGAGGTTTTCTGACGAATAGCTTTCAACACAGTAATGAAGTATTTGGAAAAAAAAAGTCTAGAAATATATATAGATTGAAATAGCGCCTAATATGTAAATTGAGGGAAAATTCTTGAAAGAATATATGTTTGGAATAATGTTGAGGATAACATTAGAATATTTAACGATCATTTGTGAATTTAATAAAATTTAAAATTTTCTTATAGAGTTAAATGTTAGGTATTTTTAACTGCATTAATTTATATTATTATTTTTCACTGGGGTTAATTGAAAGCAACAACAAACGTGATTTAAAATAATTAAATCTATAAATTTTGATCTTTGAAATAAACTATGAAATTTAAAGTGTTGAAATATGAATCTTATAACTGTCCGTACATAGTTTGAGATCTCATACATGATATGGATATACATCGTGCCCAACGAGTCTCTTCTTAGTTTTATATGTGTATTATGTACATAGATAGATAGATAAATATGCAATATTAATAAATACTATATTAGAGGATGGTTTGCACAAAAGATTTAGAATATAATTATGAAGAATTTCTGTTTACTTTTAATTCTATATAAATATGTGTATTGTTTAATAAGTAGTTAAAATGAAGACGATAGTTAATACAAAAAAAAATAAATATCAGATTTAAATATTTAACAATTTAAACGTCGTACAGGAGAGCTTTTTACGAAATCAGACTTGTCAAAAAAGGGAATTATTAATAGAAAAAGAAAAGAAATAATGTTTAGATGGACAGTCTTGCAATTTAATTTTTATTTTTTAAAGCTCGTACAATTTTTATTAATTGTCTTATTGTGAGAGGTTTGCATTATTATACTTAGCAGATAGTAAGAATGTATTAAAAATATACCGAATTTCTGTAAGTTTAATGATAAACATCTTATTTTAAATTAACTTAAATATTTTAACATAATTGCTGGATATATTTTGAATTCTATGAAAAGCTAAAAATATTACAATAATATGCGTGAACTGGTTAGCATCAAGTATATATTAAATATTAGATTGCATGTTAGAATCCTTTAAGATGTAAGCATTTAAGATGGAATGGTCAACGGAGCATTAAAAAAAGTCGTTAACTTTTAACTATTATTTAAGTCTACTAGGGAGGCTCCGCCCCCCTGCTCGCTACGCTCGACAAACCCCCGCGTAATCGCTTCGCGATTCCTAGTTGTAGGCTACCCCTGCTTGCTGCACTCGCCAATACCCCATGGAATCGCTTCGCGATGCATAGACGGAGCCTGTTCCTGATTGGTCTATTCGACTAATGGAAGGTGTGGTCCAGTCGGACGCGTTATTTCCGGAAACCTTACACATCAGCATCATTCCAGGAGTCATTCCTGGAAATTTGTTTAAGGCTAGTTTTTTTTTTTTTTTTTTTTTTTTACTATAGAAGTATTCATAAAAGTATTTTCAATGAGGACGCATTATAAAGAGAAAATAAAAGCAATTTTTTCTTCTATTTATGTTGATTCGTTCTAACATATTGCTAATTTGTTCCATTTACTTACTAAGGTGGTCTGGTGTAATAGCGCCAGGCGGGGTAATAACGCCAAGTGCTAATATTATGCATAATTATGATATAATCGGGTAAATGGCACCCATGTGCTATGCGCAGAAGGGTTTTGCGTCATATAAATCGCAAAAGAAAGCTTCAAGTTAATTTGTTTCATTTTTAGGTCGTATTGTTTTTACAAGCAACTAAAATTAACGCTTGACCTAAAATTTGCGAGATACGTTTTGTGATGTGAAGACTATTTTTTTTATCCGGAAGTACTTTGTTAATTACATAAATTTGTTGTACATTTCATGGACTTTCAAAATGTTGTTGAAGATTTTGGATATCTTCTCGAGATAATTTGCAATTTAAAATGTAGCACAATAACTATAAGGGGGTAATAACGCCAATCCTTGGCATTAATACCCCGGTTGATTCCCTACAGTAGCCGAACTACATCCTAAATACTCATTCAAATAAACACAGTTAAATCTGTGCAATGTTTCTAATAATTCTATTTAAGCGGTCCTTTTTTAAGCAAAAAGAAGCTCACCGTCTGATATTCTTTTGCCTCATCCTCTCCCCCACACCACACCTTTATTTTTCTTACACTTTCACAAAAAATTGAACATTTTCAATAGATTAGAAAGCAATTTGTCAATTTCTACGTTTGTAGAGTTTGTATTTTTAGAATTGGGTCATTTCTACATGCAATTATTCCATCTTATTTCATAGTTTTGTTTGCATGTCGTTATTACCCATATAGGTGGGTAATAACGCCAAATAGCATTGGTCAAGAAATCACGCCATTACATTTTATGAATACATATCTGTTAAATTATTTTTTTTCTATAGATAGCCAATGAGCTGCTGTATCAAATCATATATTTGTTTGAAAAATACAATCTAAAACTGAGCCGTGAAAATTGGTAATGTGTCATTATTTGTCAACTTGTTTTGTTATGAAGATACTTTGTAAATTATGTAGAATTTTTTTCTAATTATAACAATTTTGATGAAATTGTATTAGTTTAATATTTCTTTTTATCATTTTGCATTTGTCTCTCAAACTGTAGTTAAAAACATTATGTAATTATTTATACAGAAAAAAAATCTAAGGCAAGTATTTTAATAGTCATTGTAATATAAGTTTAAGAAACGCTATGTTTTAACTTTACATTCTTTTATGTGTTTAATGTTACATTGAAAAATATGAAATTACTTAACAGGCCAAAATGACAACTTCAGTAAATATATATAGATTTTGAATAAAGTAAACTTTGAAATGATATTTAAATATTATAATTTCTCAGTACGCACGTTACAAAAGTTCATAATACGTTCAACTCTACAATACGTCTTATTCAATAGCGGAGGTAAATTTCTGAATATTTTAACACAAACATCATAACTTTGTTTACGAAACATTGATTAACTTTAACTATTACTAGACATGTGGATGATAGTGCATTATGAACTGTGAATATTAGAAAATCTAAACTGATTATGAAAACAGATTTTGAGACACATTCATTTTGACAGGCTCAAGTACTCATCTAACTTTAATTAAATAACTCTATCTTGTTATCTGAATAACAAATTGAATTTCTGTTAAATATTGTTTACGCATGTTCACATTATCATTCTAATATAACAATATAAAACCTTTTGATTAGTTTTAAAGATATATTTTATTGAAAAAGAACTATATTATGAAGCTTTGTTTGCTTCTTATTTTTAAAAAAGTAATAAAAAATCATTTATAGTTCTTTTAAATAACTAGTTGACTGAACATTACACTGGATGGAATAATAAAATACGTTCTATGGTTAAAGATAATATGTTGACACTGGTGTGAATTAATATAAAGAGATAAAATCTTCTTAAACATAGCATAAAAAATATAGGAATTCACTAAGCTTTTCGAAAGAATTGAGTTTTATTTAACTAGGTGCAAAGAAGACGTGTATCTGACGCACATCTTCTTTGTGCCTGACAAAAATGAACTCAGTTCTTTTGAAAGGCCTAGCGAATTCCAGTATTTTTTATGGTGTGTCTAAAAGTCAATATCACTTAACATTCTATGATTATTTTCCTTTTTTTAAATGTCATAAACGGATTGAAACCATTTGGTACATTTATGAAAACTATAACATACTTATTGCCTGCTGCCT
Organism: Maratus speculifer; assembly: GCA_964019185.1. Classification (NCBI taxonomy): domain Eukaryota; kingdom Metazoa; phylum Arthropoda; class Arachnida; order Araneae; family Salticidae; genus Maratus; species Maratus speculifer. The sequence goes on along the minus strand of OZ025297.1, from coordinate 17,331,527 downwards.
TATTGCCTAAAATAATATTATTGCCTGCATCCTTTTTGCATAATACCAATTATGACTGTGGACCCGATTACGAAATATTAGCTTTTCAGATGGTTTAGCACAATAGGTTGTTTAATTTCGTATACTTAATACTATTTCAATATTTTTATGCTCGTTTAATATTTTGTACATTTTTTATGTTCTGTATAATTTTCCTAACACCCGCTGTACACTAAAGGAACACTTTTTAAAACCCTGAAATAAATTATCCTAAAAAAAGGTGGGCCAAGAATAATGTCAGTCATAAAACCACCCAGTACAGTAATGTTATTAGGATGCAAAGAATATATGGGACGAGATCATGGACAACATTAAGACGCGATACCGCTAAAGCACTTGTCGAAGAATATTTAGAACTCAACGCTTTTTCGACTGATTCGGTGATTTCTTTCACAGTTTCATTTGAAATCCATTTCCGCACTCTTTCTTGAAGCACAGCAAATTCTAGACATCATCTGACGAATTCAAACATCATATTTTTCAAAGTATGCCTCGATATCAATTCTTTTCACAATTAATCTAAACGTCGGATATCTTTGAAATACAGTTGACAAATTATTCCCTTTCTGATTATTACATCACCAGCAACGCTCGTTTTTCCATTTTTAACAGTATGATGCATAGTGATTTGTGGCAGCGATTACTGTCTTTTTAAATCGTTCAAAAATTTGCCTAAAGTCGTTTTTTTTTGTTGATGAAAAGGTCATCTATAGGTCGAAACCGGAACTATTTTTTAATTGCAGATGTTCGATTTTATATTTTTTATTACCAAAGAAGAAAAATTCTTCTATTCTCCCATAAGTGTGTCATAGTAGCACTACGCTACATTACTTTATGTTTGTAAGTTATGACGTATAAGTACTCGTTAAGAATATTTTTTCAATTCATTAACTTCAAATTTTTATTTATACCTCAAAATTTTTACTGAGTAGAATATATTCTTTAACCAAATGGAAGGAAAAGCATATTCATAAAATATCAGAGAAATGACATCTTTTGTTTTACTATTTTTCATCTGCAAATAATTAAATTAAAATATAGTTTCAAATATTTTGTTCAAGATGCATCATTGCAAGTGTGAAATACATTCAAAACAAATTCTTTATATTTTCCTCTTTTTTTATTTGAAGTCTTTTGAAAATTGAATGAAATACAATATCGAAAAATCTTACATAAAAAATTCTCTTCGTTAGCTTTTGTTTATAAATTATTCATACTCCCATAGGAATATACTTTTTGATAATGGAACCAAAAAATTCTTCTATATATTTAGCATTTTTTTATTGTGGCTGTTCTCCAGAAATTCTTATAATGAGCTTAAAGTATGAATATATTTGAAAATTATCATACAAAGCCTTTAAAAAAGTCTTTTGAAAACTGCAGTAAACCAACTTTAAAATATGCAAAAGTAAATAATGAAAGAACAAAAATATTCAAAACAGAGTGCATGATCGAAGAAAAATAACTTGAAAATGCTTATATACGATATGAAATTTTTATGCAAATTTCATGAATTTGAATTTTTTAATAGAAAAGAAGTAGTTTTTTTTTTCATTTCTACACTACGTTATGATTGCAATTCCTATAGTTTCAGAAACATAAAAAAATATTTCGATTCAAAATGAACTGAATATTTACGATGTTTTACAAGAAAATGAATGAAAACAAAAATGTATCATATGCATTAATATTTCAGATTGCCTCAGATAATAAGAAAATTGCATTTCGATTGTAAAACACCTGTTTCATCGTTGAAAGACTTGATAGGAAGAATTTTTTCAACATCATGATGTGTTTAAGAAATACTTAATAAATTTGAGTATATAAACCAGTCCATACAGTGTCGATGTAAAGCGGCTCTTAGGGTGTTATATTTTTGTTTGTAATTATGTATCAATTATTTCATTAAACAAATATATATATGTATATAGTGTAGCTGTACGTGTACAGTGACGTACCTAATCATCTGTAATGTGGAATCTGCAAGGTTATCTGGGATATACAGGGTGAGCAAAAAGTCCGTAAAAACTTTAAAAATTCATAAAAACCGAAAAAATAACCGAAATGAAAAACGGTTTGCAGGGTTAGTATCTATAGGTCAAGGGGATTTTTTAAGACATGAAAAAAAATAATTCAAAAAACAGCCAATAGGTGGCGCTGACGTACCCAAATCAAAGAAAAGATACCCAAATAAAGAACAGAATATTTCCTCAAACCGCCGAACAAGCTTTATGAGGCCTGCCGCTTTATAAGGCCCCTTTCCCGTCCTCAAATCCTTTTGAAATCGGAATTTACGCAAAGAAATAGTCGCTGATTCCTTGTTCATGTAAAATAACTTCACCAACAAAGCTTTGTCCTTCGCAGTGAGCATCCTTGATCAAGTTCACGGCTCACAACGGTGAACTAGCTGTGGATTAGGAGCGCAAGCTCTTATAACCGGTTCATTTGCATATTTCCGAGGAAATCGCAAGTACCAGTGCCATCTGTCGGCTGTTTTTTTGAATTATTTTTTATTTCTGTCTTAAAAAAATCCCCGTGACCTATGGATGCTAACCCTGCAAACCGTTTTTCATTTCGGTTATGTTTTATGTTTTTATGAATTTTTAAAGTTTTTACGGACTTTTTGCTCTCCCTGTGTATATATATATATATATATATATATATATATATATATGTATACATATAAATATATATATCAACAACAACAACACGATCAGCAACATTTTTTTACGATGTATACTAATAAAAGTAAAGGTTTTAATAAGGTACCTGTACCCAATATGGACACCCTAAGGAAAATGTATTTTTTTTTCACCCCCATGTACAAGTCATTGGACTCCAAAAATATGTGATTACTATCCTTGGACAATTGACTATCATTATTAAAATTAGCGACCTTGTAATTATTCTGGTTTAATTTAAATGATAAAAACAAAAAAATGTTTACAGGTGTCCATATAAGGAACTACCTGTCCCTATACCTATCCCTATTATAGACAGGTATTGACTGCCTTATTGACTTTCTACACAGTGTGTATGGAAGAGACACTTTTCCAAGGGATTTTAAAGGAGAGGGAATTAAAAAAAATGTGTCCTAAAGTATTCCGAGGAGGAAGATGACAGTAAATATCTTCAGAACATGCATTTTAGAAGAGGGGGGGGGGGGCAGTCACGGTTTTTACCCTTCGAAGACCCATGCAACGCCCCTTAGTTACTAGTAAATATAATGAAGCAATATTATTGGTTTTGCTTAGCTTTATTGCATCTGTTATTATTGCATCTTTACATCTGTTATTACTCAATCCTCACAGAATGGACAAATAGAAACTTTTTCATCATGGGCAGTAAGTTCCACATAATCCTCATGAACATATGTGCCACATGTGATGCATGGCCGCATGTTTGAAAAAGCATCAATGCTGCAAAAGAAGCAGTACCAGCTCTACTTTGTTGAGGAAGTCATACCATTGATACCTATGATTTCGCCAACAGATATCCTACTGGGGGGGGGCTTCTTTTTATTTTTCTGCAAGGGTCTTTTGGAGGAAGGTTTTGGGGGGATTCTTCAAATAGCATCTTGTTGAACAAAGATTTTACCACTTTGATGACTTTTCAAGTTATTGCTTGGCAACGTTGAATTTTCTTCTTTCTTACAGCTGTAGTCAATGGGGACATAAGCTGTCCATACTGGGAATGGGGAGTAGTTTTACTAAATCTTGTACCAAATGAATAAGGAAAATTGTTTTAAGCAAAATATGCAACAGCAATCGAAAATATGTTTTATTAGCTTTCTAAAAACTCCACTTTTCAACATTTAATGTAATTTTACCTTATCTAATAAGAATTTAAACTTACAAGTTATTAAGATCAGCACATCTCGAAATAACAAGTTTCCTCCTAAATGGCGAACAACCTGCTTTTTTACACTTTCCAGACTTAATTATCTTTTCAACTGCTTTTCCTAGCGAAAATGTTTAGCCATCTCTCGATGAAAATTACTACCTTTAAAAATTTTAGGGATGTCCATATTGAGAGCCCTGTCCATATAGGGTACAAATACCTTATAATATAATATTAAAATTAATAGTACCATTTTAACGTATATTGGAAGATATATGAACAGTCTCATACCTGGCGTCAGTTAATATTCGTTAATTGTTTCATGAATATGTGCAATAATTAGACACAATGATAAAAAAATTCAAAAAGATAATAAAGAAAATTCTTAATAAATGATAATATCTTCCATATTTTTTTTCATTCCAATTCAAGATATTTTTAAAAATAGTATAAATGCTTATATCCATCCTTGATAGACAAATACATGTACAAGAGAAAATAATAATGAATAAAGAAAATGAACTTTGTAAAAGTATGACTTTAAAGTCGACAAACTCCATTAGGAATTCATATTCATATATACGTAATTGCATTCATGCAAAATTTCTATTTATATTTGAAATATTCTCAGAGCTGCATTTACAAAAAATGCTCCATTCACTCCAAGAAAGAATTAAGAATAATAATTTTAATACATCTTCTCTGTAATGTAACATATTGATATAAATAAGCTTCTAAAATTTTATCTTTAATTAGATGTAGATGCTAATTACGAGTAAATTCTTAAAAGTTTTTGATGCGTTAAGAAGCTTTTTCCTTTATTTTACAAGTTGTTTGTAACACTTTAAAAATTTATTTCAGAGTGTTTGATGAATATTAAAAGTAACATCTGACTCTGTGACTTAGTTCTTAAAATATTACATCTCATAAACCATACATTACTTGTGTTAGAGAAATGATAATGAAGTAATTGTAAAGATTTTTATTAAAGAGCATTTTTCCAAGGACTTTGCTTTCATAATTCAAAATGCATTAGTAAACTTTTACAAACTGGATTTTGAAAATACTTTTTTCTCTCAAATCTATTTGAAAATTTTCCTTAAGTATCCAAACTAAAATTTTCGTAAGTGCATAGCTTTCTAAAGCTAGCTAGCGTTATAATTTCCTTCAAGAAAGGAAATCTTTATGTAACCAAACCAATGAAAAAGTTTAAGTATAAAGAGACAATACATACTCAATTTCTATGGAGTATAAATAAATAGTAAGTAATTTACTGCATGGTTTTGTTAAGTTGTTATGTAACTCATAACCGTATCTTTATCCTACCCACTTTCTTATGGATGAGTGCTTATTGTTAGAAATTGACACTTAAAATTTAACATGCCTGTTACTGTAATAGTGTAATTACTCCCACAGAAGAATTTTTGCAAGATTCGAAGTATAAAAGTGCGCATCAGAGAAATATTTATTAAAATTGGGATTATTCTGATACACTTGCAGATAGATGCTCGGAAATTACCATATTGGTTACACTTAACTTCTTCGGTTAATGGGTCCCCAGATGAAGATCTCCGTTGTGTTTTATTTTATAACTGGGACTGGAACATATTTACAATTTAGATATCCGGATCCATATCAAAATGAGTGTCGAACGTTATTATACGGCTGATTATTTCAGACACAAATATAGAAAAATGTGTGTGGAATAGAAATGCGTGTATTAGTAATATGGACGTCAAATCAAAAATTCAGTTTCAGTTAAAGATAAAATAAAATTGACGGTCAATTAATATTGACAAAGACTATTTTGGTCAATGTCACCTCTTTTTATAATTCAATGGTGAGAAGGTAAAAGAACGATCTTTTGTTGGCAAAAACTGTATGGGTTGATAATAAATGGATCATTTACAATATTGAGGTGCAAAATAAATTGTGGGATCAAACACTCATCCACGACAAACAACGGTTGAAAGAGATGTCAAAATTATATTGCTGACTTTGCTAAGTGTGTAATAGGATTTTAGGAGTGTAGTTTATTACGAGTTCGTATCAACAGTCAAAAATATTAATTTCATTTTCCCGTTATACCGGGTTAAATAAACTATGCGTTTTACGCTAATAACGGTCACAATTGATCAATCGTGTATTTTATATTATCCAACAGAGAAGGCTACAACAAAAACGTCATTAAAACTTTTAAAAATTAGTTCATTCTTTTGAGTGGAACTTCACCACTAGTTCCGCTCGCACAAAAAATATTGTTGATGAAGAAAAAATTCGCATACCAGAGGGTTGTATAAACATACCTACAAAATTATACTACGATAGATAGAATACATTCGATAAACATGGCATTACGGCATCGATGGAATGATAACATAAGGTCATCGATAAAAACGTTAATTGATTAAAGTGAGTGGAAATCATTGTTTTTTTAAACCTAACTAAGGTGTTTGCCAAGCCAATTAAAACAATAAAAACAATCTTTTCTAAAATATAGCATTTCATTTACTATTCTTATACTGTGCACTAGATTGTATACATAAAAAATCCAGATGCTGATTATTTTTCACATAACATAATACACTTTTTAAATAAAGAAATAGTATCTTATTGAACGTTTATCAATCCTTTTAAGAACGTATTTTTAGTAGCATTATGACTTCAATAAAATAAAAATAAAATCTTAATTTTCCAAAGGATAAACTTTTTTTTGTATCAAAAGCACATTTTATTCCAATGAATTATTCATGAAAACATATAAGTAAAAGTTGTAATAGAAGTACAGGAACTTACGTGCTATAAATTACTTTGATGTGTAGTAAATAATGTTAAACACATGCATTCGTGAGTATATTATTATAATATTCGCAAACATTATCATCTATACCGAAATATCGCTTTGGTCAATAATGATAGCATAATACATCAAACGTTCAAAGGATGAGAGATTTTAAATGGCGGATTATTAATTTTGAGAGCTTTATTTCTGAATATAAAGCTTGTCAAAAAGATATATAATAAAGAATTTCTGGAATAAAGCAATAAATATGTACTGGCTTTTGCTTTTTTTAAAAATAACAGTTATTTTAAACAATGTAAAAAAATGCTTAAAGGACATTTATATTCCTAAAAAGGTTTTTACGAGAAATTTGTTTTGATAATAAATGCTATTACATTAAAGCTTAGAATTTCTTGTTGTCAGCAATTTATTATTAAATAATTCTTAAAAAGTTCTATCACATGCTATTATTTTCAACACAATCTAACTGATTGGTAAAGTAATAATACGAATTGAATATTTCCGACTGAGCGAAAAATTGCCCAGCAAGGGAATTGAATACGGATACTTGGCTTACAAGGCCAATGCTTTACCTGTTAAGCTACCTGGGTGATAGCCAGCTGGGATTTTTTGCTCAGATAACCTTATTGGTCATAATATCTGGTCTGCCATTTAGGCAGCTCAACAAAATAGACCGCATGGGCCGACCCAGTGGCGTGGTTGGTAGCGGTAGCTACTGCCACACCACGGGTCCCCGGTTCTAATCCGGGTTCGGACATGGATCGTGTGTTGTCCCTTTCAAGTGTAGTAAATATATGTAATGAATTTTCCGTAATAAAAAAAGGGTTCTGTATTGTCTCTGTTTCTGTGTATTATGGATCAATCGAGGCGACAGCCATTGTAGCTATAGGCCTCAAAGCACTGTCAATTCAAATTCAAATTCAAATAGACCGCGTGCATACTTCTTTCTAGTATACACGCATCAAAATATTGCTTATATCATATTACGTCGTTATTATATCATCATAATGTTGAGGCAAAATTAAAAAAAAAAATAAGAACCGATTATTCGAAATTTTCATGATTTTTGGCTTTTGCTATAAAATTTTACAAATAGTACACTGTAAAAAAAAGGGTCAATCTACTAAAAAAACTTTAGTGATCCTTGTAATTACAAAAAAATTTTTAGTAATTTTAGTCGGTTACAAGAAAATCTGTAAGAATTACTAGAAGAAAGTTAGCAACGAAGAGAGTTAATAGTTTTATACTTTTAATAACTATTACTAAAACTCACTTGGTGTGGCCTTGATAGCATAGTGGTTATAGTAACGGTCTCCAGACTTAAAGGTCCCGGGTTCGTGTAAGTACTCGTTAGTAAAGGGTTCATGAAAATCCTGTCGGAGCTGTTAGCAATGTTTGGTTCTGCCATCTATTGCGGTTTTGCCGAAAATCTTCCGCTTCAGAAGTCTGGATGCAGCTCGAAGGAACCTCCTGCCTTTCGGGCGCACGTAATGGTTATTAAAAATAATTTTGGAGCTATTACTAAAATTTGCTTGGTGGCTCATACTAAAAATATTTAAGTTAGTTATACAAAAAATTCTTTTGTTCAGCTTACAAAAGAAATGCTTGTTTCACTTGCAAAAAAAAAGTTTGTAATGGTTACTAAAAAATTCTGTGGAATACAAATTTACTAAGAAATTTTTAGTAACCTCTTGATTTTTTTTTTTTTATAGTGTAATTTTGCTCGAATAAATATTGCCATCAGTTTAATAGATTTCGGTACATAAGGAGACGCTATTCTACTTGCGTGTATTTATATGTATATTTCTCAATTGAAGACATTAGTATATCGTAAAAGTAGTGTGATCAGTAGCGACAGTTATGGCACACCAAGGGGTCAAAGTCGAGTTCGAATCCTGGTAAAACATGGATGTTGCTGTGCTGTCCCTTTGTACTGATATATAATGTATACAAGAAACAAAATTTCTACTGACTTGTCGTTGCTTCTGTGTATATTACGGATCATTCGAGGTGAAAGCCATAGTTTGCTAGAGCCCCCAAAGCAATCACCTTTCAAACCAAATCAAAACATAAATAATGATTAACATGAATAATTGCCATAAAATGTCATCAACATTTTCCCCATGTAGGTGAAACATTTTGAAATTTGGCACCATGGACATGTAAAATTACTCTAACTATCCGTGAGGGAACTTTCCACTAACATGTGTTGAAAACACTAAGTTATTAGATAACGAAATATACATGTTTTATACATTCTTGTACTTCAATATTTCTATCCAAAGTTAAATTAAAATAAGACATAAAATTAATCCTTGATTAAAAATTCTTATAAATAATTACAATCATATGCTACATTTTAATAAAAAAAATTAATATATTTTTTTTATTTTACTTAAGAAAGGTGTTATAATAATTAAATATAAATGACATTGACATGTTTCGAATCAGTCTAATAAGATCCATAATCATAATTTTTCATCCATAATCATAATTTTTTTATTATGATTATGGATCTTATTAGACGGATCCGAAGCATGTCAATGTCATTTATTTTTAATTATTATAACACCTTTCTGAAGTAAAATAAAATTTTTTATTAAAATGTTTATATAAAAGGTGAATCTTTTAAAATCTGGAGATTTAAAAAATCTGTTGGATTTAATAAACTTTTTAATCATATGCTAGTAACAAAATAAATGAAATAAATTATATTTTGCTTTTATTTTAGTCGATATACGGGTATTTATCCATTTTAAATATTCTATACTAAGGAAATTCGATGCATTAACGCAAATAAAGTGTGCAAATTTTGAATATATTTCGATACAGATGCATATGTGAATTTCAAAGTGGTGTTCTTTACAGATGTAAAAAAGATGCAAATAGCGCTATATTATTAATGTGAAACAACAAATAAAATGTTTAGTTAAAACTGAACAAAATTTTTTAAAAAAAATTGAATACTTTAACGATAGTTATCTGTTTTATTATGACTTTATATGTATTTCTATATTTTTACAGGCATGACAAGTCTTAATATTTGCTGTTAATTTTAAAGTACTTAAATATTTTTATTTTGACTATATTTAAAGCTATGTAAGTCATTTTAGTAGCAGAAATTGAAACATAGAATTTTTATTTAAATTTCATTCAAAAAATTTCTAAAATATCTGACGTATTACATCTTCTCAGATAATTACTGACGTTTAAAATATTAAAAAATACTGATGACAAGAAATATTTTTATTATCAATAAGTTTAGGATCATATAACAAACAATTATCAGACAATTTGATTCGCAGAGTTTTGCTATAAAAAACTCTCAAAAACATTCAGGAAAAAACATTTACATTTATGAATTTTTAATTTGAATAAAATTAATTTTAATTAAAAAAATAAATGTCGTCACATTTTTGTAACGATTATAAATGTACAGGGAGTCCCAGAAGTAATGGGACAAATTTTAAGGGGAGGTAGGGGACATCACAAAGATTCAGATTTGTATAGCAACCAAAGGTCGGAAATGTTTTCCTACCGCGGTAGTGAAGAAAAAACACGAGAACGACAGAACATGAATAAGGAAAAAAAAATCTTTATTACCCTTAGTACAGCAGAAAACAAAGAGAAAAGAACATTAGAGACAACGATCGTTATCATAGTAGGGGTTCGAAATTATAGGTGATCAATAGGACACGAACAAGCGCGGTAGTGAAGAAAAAACACTAGAACGACAGAACATGAATAAGGAAAAAAAATCTTTATTTTCCTTAGTACAGGAGAAAAGTAAGAAAAAAGAACATTAAAAAACACCGATCGTTATCAAAGTAGGTGTTTGAAATTACGATCCCGAGCCGTGATGCACGAAGGCGCACCTACGTTTTATGGAAGATCTAGTGTTCTCTGGAAAATACCGCGAATGTCCCGAACTTCCCTAGTAGCTGCCACGATTCGTGCAGCAAGTTCCTCATCACTTTTCTTCGTTGTCTCAGAATTTTTGCAGCACTAAAAATAATAAGCATGTTTTCTCTCCCTTTCGTGTCTTTTCTCTCTTGATTTTTCTGTCGTCACTACCGCGCCAAGAAAATGTTTCCGACCATGGGTTGCTAAACAAATCTGATTCATTGTTATGTTCCCTACTTCCCCTTAAAATGTGTTCCATTATTTCTGGGACACCTTGTATATACATTCGTAAACAAATATAAAAATTTTATTTTGGTACGTGTTAAATTTGAAAGCCATTTTGTTGAATTACCTTATTAAATCTTCTTTCCCAAGATCATTTCCATAGAGCTCTTTTTACGTATCATAGCTGACATACTTTATTTCCGAGCTAAATATTTCTAGACTTCAACCAATGTCATTGGATGTCATGTATGTCCTTATAAATAGCTTGTCATGTAAGTCCAAAATGCACGGTAATCAATGAAAAATACGTCTTTGAATTTCAGAGGAGTACAATCAAACCTTTTAATTTAGGATTCAATTTCACTGTTCCTTCTAAAAATATAGCTGGGGAGTTAGAGATACAGCCAGTTTAATCTGAAGAAAGTTTACACAACGAAGTGTCTTTTTGTAACGTACTGCAATGTATTCCTTGAAAAAAAGAGTTTATTTTTATTTCTGATATTAACCTGAATTAGAACTGACATTTTCCCACCATCAACCTTTTTTTAAGTTTTATTTAATAAGAGCAAACACTAAAACTATAAAATAGCAAAACAATCCTTATTTCTCTATTAAAGCATGTTGTACATATATTTTTTCTTCTATTACTGTTGTAAATAAATCTTTTTAGGGTTCCGTTACTTTAAAAAGAGAATTATAAGATAATTCTTGTGTTTGTCTGTCACAGCCATTTTACTCGTAAACAATGGAATGTAAAAAGTGTAGAAATATTTTTGTCATATAAAAACAAACACGTATTATTATAATTGAAGTAATATTTATCACACATAACACAAACATTAAGGAACACGTATGCAAACTGTTATTTTATATGAAATATTAATAATCCTTTTTATTCTGTTTAAAAGTTTAATAGTGTTTTATTGAATGTCATATCTCGTATATCAATGAAAATACCTTTTACTTTTTAAAATGTAAATTACACTAGTGATGAAATGTAAAACACACACACACACATACACACATAAATAATGGTACATTTCTACAAGAACAAGCTATTTTCTGAAATGGTTTTTGTAAATATGTAATATCAGTCAGTTTTGCATAAGATAAATAAAACACAAACTGCTTAATGATTTTTCAATATCGCATAAATTCAGTGATATCGACAATTAATTAGTTTTTGTTTCCAAAAGCATTGGCATATTGTTCAATGTTATATCATAGCATTTCAAAAGTGCATATTCTTTAATATTAACTCAATTCGCCATTGATTGTACGAATATTGATACAATATATTTTTTTTCCTTTGCTTGTGAGCTTACGATCGTATCTGAAAGTTTGCTCTAGCTTTTAAATCATATTTTATGCACCATTTTATTAAGTATATTATGTATATTGAAATAAGTTTTTATTTAAACATTTTATGTACATTTTTTCTTTAAAAACTACATTTTACATGATTTTCTTTACAACGTTGCCTTACATCATCGTTTTTATTTTATTAGTAAATTGTTATTGTATTCATATATTGAGGATTAAAACCTATAAATAAGAGTTGAAAACAAACAGACCGTCAAATATTAACCATATATGCAGAAGTAATCATAAAACTAATCGGATGTGGCAATCGCAACACTTTATTATATCTACTATATGTTAATATTTTCACAGAAACAAAACACAGCAATGTCACAGGTTAGATAATTCACAACAAAATCTAATCTGCAACAGCATATTTCAACGTCTAACTGAATCTGTAATTGGATGAAAATCCGTGTATTAGTATTTGAGATATTATTTTAACAAAAATATAAAAACTGCATAAAAGGGTCACCTGCTGTGTCATTTACTTTAAAACTGAAGAATACTAATTTGTCACGGAATAACTGAATTTGAAGTTCGATAAAAATCCGTGCATTATCTCCTCAGATAGAGCTATTGCGATAATCATTAATAATGCTGCATACCAGCGCCACCTGTTGACCGATTTACTCCAAAAACGTTCATTTATATCAAGAACTAATCGAAATTGAAGTTCCACAAAAATTTGTGAGTAATAACCTGAGATAGATTAATTGCGATAATCACGAATAATGTCATATAGCAGCACCACTCGGTGAGAGATTTACTCCAAAAAGTATAGAATGCTAATTTAAATCAGCGACTATTTATATCTGAAGTGTGATGAAAATTCCTGCATTAGCTCCTGAGATGGAGTATTGCGATGTTCATGAATAATATTCCATAGCAGTACCACCGTTTGTGTCATTTACAACAAAACGTGATCAAAACCATATTACAAGAAGGAATGATGAAATTTAAAACTTAATGGAAATCCGTCATTTAGTTCTTGAGATATGGCTATTACATCTCAGTTATATCATTATATTATAGTAATAGTGAAAAAAGGCCGCATACCAACGCAACCTGTTAGGCGATAAACTCCGATAAGTAATCTGAGCCAGTTTATACCAAAGTCTAACTGAATCTATAGTTTTGTAAAATTCAGTGCATTAGTCCTTCAGATAAAGTGCCAACAAAATTTATGTCCCATACAGATAGTCAGTCTCACAAACTCGCAGACTCATAGACAGACATTTTGTAAATGTTTGATATTTTTTTGGAAGCATTGATTCCTAAAATGCGTAAATCCCCCGAAAAACAAAATTCAAAAATTTTCTTGAATCTAATACTTTCTTCTTGTAAAGATAAAAGAAAGTAAAAAGATTAACAGCCATTTACGTTTCCGCAGTTAACAGAGAATTTGATTTTACCCACTTGATCTGATCTTTAACATGTCTGTTTTCTTTTTTTTCATTAGTACATTGTTTTGAATATGGCAATTCCAAACCAGTAATCCGCTTGTGTTCTACACTATGTGAAATGTGATTCCCAAACAACTGTTCAGCGTTGTTTTCGTTGACAATTCTTTGGTTTTGAACGTTCTATCTCGCAGTGTATAAGGCGATGCAGAAATGCTCCAAAATTTTGGTAAGAAGTTAGTTACAATATAGATACATATCGTGACACGATAGATGAGCATATTGAGCATACTTAATTTTAGCAACACTTTTTTTTTCTCCATGTCATCCTCTGTGGTTGGAGTTTACTTTTCAGCTAGAGCCCGCATTCCTTCTAAGTTTTCTCTCTGACCCTTCTGTTCATTTGTGATCTTGTCTGCGTTTAGTCGCTTGTATCATTTAGCTGATAAAGGGCTGTTAAATATATTTTCCAAAACGCGTCGTGTGTGTTATTTTGTATTTTATGCTGAATTTCATTCTTCTTTGAAGTCATTTATTTCAAGTTTATTTTTTTTTTAAATTGTGATTTATAACTAGTATACTGGTTCACTTTTTTGTGCTGTTTCACTTTTAATTTTGTTTATAAAACACTTTTATTTGCCATGTAATACAAAATATATTTGAAGGTATATTTTTTATATTTTTTATAATATAATTTATTAAATTGGATTGTTCCTTTTTCAAACACCGATAAATAATATAAAAACCGTTGAGTAGATTTAACATATTGTCATTCAATAGGATAGATCATGGCAAACAGATGTAAAAAAAGCCATTATAGGCGGCAGGAAAAATAACAGTTACTATGCCCATCTTTGCTCTTGGGAATAGTAATTATTTTCTCAAATTTAAATGCGGAATTTTTTGCGCAATCATGGAAATAATTACGTTAGGTGACTGTATGCCATGGACTTCAGATATTTCACACAAGATAACATACACAAAGAAAATCATATCTGTTGAAATAACTTTCTCACGAAGAGTAGAAAGATTGTCAGAGCTGGGACAGATTTGGCATCCAAGAATAGATGAAAAAAATGGAGATCAGTTTTCACTACCGATCTAGTTTAAAAGACTTGGACATTATTATGGGCATGTTAAAGTATACCTAATGCGCCCCTAGAAATAGCTATCATAATGCAAAGTTTGTTTTGTAGAAGAAGGCGGCGCAAAAATTATCTAGAATTGTACAAAAGATGAAACATTTAAACAAAATTAAGTGATAAAATTGACTTTGACAAGACAAAACATAGAAGAAGTATCAAAAGTATTTTCTGGACGAGAAATTCCACTGCCTACAAGAAAAGTCTCCTAAAATTGCGAAAAAATGCTATTAAAACTAATTTTGTATGCAATAAAAACATACTTTTGAATTTTTTGCGTAAAATGTCGAATGAGTCACTAAATTTGGCAAGCTTTGGTTTTTATCGCAAGTTATTTTAATGCGTTTGGGAATTACTAATTAAATTATTGTTTCAATGCATAGTTCTCACTAAGTTTAAACTCAAACAATGAAGCAATCAATTATTCTTTTTCTGATAGCTAATATTATTTATCTGTGTTTTGCTGTAATTTTTTTTATTTTACACAGACTCACTAGACGTTTTTGTTTTAAATGTATTTAAAAAGCAACGTTAATTTTAAGAAATCTCTTCTTATGGATTATGATTGGTAATAAATCGTTTTCTTCCAGTGTAATCATCCTAAATACCCAGTTTCTGCAACCAAGCTTTAATTTTGAATTTGAAGTAATTTTAGTCTATTTAAATTTTCTTATTAAACTATCACTAAACGATCGTTAAATTTCATAATAGATATAACAAATACATATGAAAAATATGCATTTGGTAAATTTATCATACGAACTGAATAATTTACAGCTGGGCGAAAATTTTCACAGACCGGGAATCGAACCCAGATTCTTTGCTTGCAAGGCCAATGCTTTACAGTGTAAGCTAAGTGGGTAACAGCCGGCGACCATTTCTCACTCAAAATTATTTTTATGGGTCTTAACATCTTATCTGTAATTTAGGCACCTAGACAGAATAAACCAACAGGTTTGTTGTGCTAAAATGATAGTACACTGAGAAACATTTGTGGTAACGTTACACCGTAAAATAGGTGGCAGCATTGCTGCCTCCAATTTTATGGAGTATTTTAACCGTTAAAACCGGTGTAACATTGTCATGTTACACCAGTAATATATGTTTACATTACACCATTGCATATGTGAAAACAATTACTCCATGAAATTGGAGGCAGCATTTACCACCATTTTTACACCAATTGTATGGAGTAACGTTTCCACAAATGTTTTACAGTGTATATCTGTGTACCCATCTCTATATGGTGTTCCTTTACCTGCGGTTTGAACCAATGAAACTGAGACTATGATAATCAAAGTTATGATAATAACTGCTATGATTATCAAAGTTAACCCTCTCTTTGTAAATGAAGACCACACGTTATGAGCAATAAGATTATCTGAGCAAGAAATACCTGCCGCCTGTCTCCCACTTTTAGATTAAATGATAAAGCATTGGCCTTGTAAGTCAAGGACATGGGTTTGATTTCCGGAACGGACTAATTTAATTCGCTCAGTTGGAAATTATTAATTTCGTAAGATAAATTTACCAA
Source organism: Maratus speculifer (assembly GCA_964019185.1). Lineage (NCBI taxonomy): Eukaryota > Metazoa > Arthropoda > Arachnida > Araneae > Salticidae > Maratus > Maratus speculifer. The sequence continues at coordinate 17,315,276 of OZ025297.1, read as the reverse complement.
TTAGTTTGATTGGGTTAAAATAACAGAGTAATTAAACTGATTAATCATTTAATTCAACTGAAATCTTGAATGCAAAATCTGAATTTACTGCAGCAAATGCGCTATCAGATGTATGCAAAACAAGGTTATCTTCACATTTCCAAAATGTCGAACCCTGAAAGTAATGATTAGTTAAACATCGTTTTTGCTTTTAAAACCGTTAACAAAAAATGAAAAATGCAAAATTAAAGCCATATATTTTAATTAAGAATGGTAAAATCTCATTGTTTATTGAATTAATATGCATTATTGGTGGCTGAAAACGAAAAAAAAATTTACTATTTAACTAATATTTAAGGAAACTAATTATTCTAAGCTTAAATGCGTTCTGATAGAATAGTTTCGATTTATAAAAATAATTTTAATCTTATTGGTGATTCTCTTTTAAAAAGACTTTTAATGTATAAATTACATTTAACTATTAAAGCTTTCAATGTTTATTATGTTCTACGTTACAGAAGTAATGCAGTATGTTAAAGAAGTACATGTTATATTTGCATAATTTTATATTCACAAAGTGTAAAAAATCAGAATCTTCTACAATTTAAAAAGAAAAAAATAGTATTAAAGCATCTTTTTGGGACAAATTTATTACACATTATCTATTTTTCTCTGCAAAAGTATCTCTAGAAACTATTTAAATATTCTTCTGAAGTTTAATTATTTGAGTTTCGTAAGAAGTATTTATAACTTTTAGTGGAGAAGACTCTCATTAAAATAGTTTTAACAATTGCATTTTCGGAAGAAACATTTAAGTTACAAACAATTATTAAGTCGCACAAATCTTGGTTATTCTCTTACATCGAGCTCATTTATTTTCCACAGATGTCCTTTATTTATCAAAGTTAGAACATACTTCTTTATGGAATGTAATAAATTTTCTGATATATTAAGTTGATTCGCTCAGCTAAATCAAAATCGCGTTGAATCAGAATAACTTAGCGTGAAACATACCGGAAATTTACTCATGTTTTATAAAAATATTTCACATACAAAATATTTTAAACAGTTTGATATTTTTATTTAATTTAGTTTTGGGCAACTTCTGTTTTATATATTTTATGAAGATATTACTTGTTCGAATCAAAATAATTTAATTTGGTACGGGTCAAATGAACAATTGTTGGAACATTTAATGTCACAAAAATGAAGAACTGAAATTAGGGGAGACTAGGGATGCGGGAGGCTTCATCTACCCGTCTATTTTCATATTTTAATGTGTTTCAGACTTTTATTGCTAAATGGCAGTCAAATCAAATGGAATGATCAAACAAATCTTTGTTTAGTGCATATAATGGAAAAACGTGTGGTCAGAATGAATTTTGATCTGTTTTCAACATAAAATTTGTGTTTTATAGAACTACTTTGTTAGAGTTTTACAGATAAAATATGTCATAAATATTAAAGTAAATATGTTTCAATGAATGTACAGATATTGAGTTTCTATTTTAGGCATGAAATTTTCTCAGTAAATAAGGCATAAAATAACTATGTTATATTCTTTACAAAACCACTATAGCAACCTTCCCTCAGGAACTGAAATTCCTCCGTAGAAAAGGTTTCTTTCTAGGGTTGCTTTCAGTAGAAAACCCTCATTTACGCTTAAATATAGCAGTTGTTAAAACTCTAGTTTTTTTTATTTAACTGTAATGTTAATTCAGAAATTTGTTAAGTGCTTGTTATGTAGTAAAAAAAGTATGTACTTAGTTCCTCATTTATTATATGTATTTAATTTAACGCATACTTGTTGCGGTAATCGATTTTATACTTTACTTCTTCTTTCTAAAATTTTTAACTATTCAATTTTCAATAGGCTGGCAGGTGAGACAAAATGTATAGGTTAAAATTTAAATCAATAAGGATATAAACGCAAAAATAATTATATTTAAATTGAATAAAAAAATATTTTATTACTTGGTAATCCCGTCGACTAATTTCGCCAAATTATACAAATTGACATAGTGTTTATATTAAATAACAGAAGAACTAATATATTTATAAAATACTCCAAAAAATACTAATAAAAAGTCGAAATAGTTTGATATCGTAACAAATACGTGTATCATGTTTAATTTTAAGTGAATTTGCAATCATCCATTATTGGCATTTAATCTTATAGATTGGCGATATTTTTTAGTCGAAGGGATAACCAAGTAGTACCAAAATCCTTTATATTAACATCTGTGAACAAAGTCACAGTTTGCAATACATAAGTACTGCAAAATTTATTCATTATTTAGAAAATGTGTATTCCTAATTATTCTTTTTATAAGACAAATACAAAACAATTTCTGTTGAACTAGTAAATAAAGGAATTTAAACATATTTCTTTGAATGGGTTACAATTTATTCCTGTTAATGTGTTTTTTCCTTTTGTGTGTGTGAATGGGGCGCGCTACATATGCGATTGTTGATTTGGACACATGGCTAGAGATATTTTGTGCATATTAAGTGATATACCTTATATCTTTAACCAGAAAAGACTTGATTTTATGATCGGAAATGAGTTCTAGAATAATATACAAATAATAGAATGGGTATTCATTAGCTTTATTTCGTACTTTTTCGAGATTTAATTCTTCATCATAACAAAATCCAGCATCGGTCATCAAAGACTAAATAATTTTTTTTCTTTAAATTCAAAAATATATCTCCATTATGTTTTACTCCATTCTCGACAAAAATAAAATGAAATTTTTTTACAGTTTTTTAAAACTGATCATGCTTCAACCAGTAACACCATAAATATTTATTTAGTATCAACTAGCTACTTGATAAAGTGAGCTTTAGCAACACGCCACTTAACGAATATGGAAAAACTCCACCCAGAGGTTTAAAAGAAAATCAACATGACTGCACTAAGAAAAATTAACCAATTTTGAAATTCTCCGCACACATTTCTGGGAATATTTAAACACCAACTAACAATGTCTATGTTTTACAACCAACAAGTAATTTATCGTTGAAATATCTAAATAAATTGTTTTTTAAGCTGTCTGTGACACCATATACAATTTTAGATTTTAAAAAAGGAATTTAAATAAAATTCTTAATTATACACTAAAAATAAATACATAAAATATTTCTTTATAGTTTGAAAAGCAATTGAGATAACTAAATGCAAGATATTTCATAAAATTCAGATGTAAATATTTTGCAGATTTTTCTTTTATGTTGTTACATACCTTTTTTAATATATATTTTTTTCTAATATGAAATAAATTTTATTTTTCTTGGTGTAAACTCTGTGTGATTTACGACAAAATATATAATCAGCGAATTCAAATAATTTATTTTATTCCATTTTGTACTTACTGTGTTTTTTTTTTCAAGGTAGTAAGTTATGCATATTACATAATTTCAAAGCATTATATGGAACCCTAACGCATAAATTTTGATATAAGATTCTGTCTCATAAATATTTAAAACATATCTCAGACGTATCTACAAAACACCAGATACTTCACATGAAGAATTTTAATATGAATGATTTAACACTGTCTAGAATTGCAAATGAAATATGAATTCGTGAAATTTAAAACATATTTTGCATATATTTAAAGTTTAAAATATGTTTTCTTAATCAGAATAATATCTTGCATCTATGTTTGAATAATCAGTTGTTCTAAATATTCATGGTCAAACTAATGTAGCTTATTTTTGGATGGTTTTGTGTTATTAATCTACAAATAATGAATATTTTGACGGCACAAACACACATTTAATAACAAAATACTCAGATGTGACAATCTAAAAACTTTCTTATATGTCATACATTCTCATATTTCCTGAAAAATGAACCATATCAGCGCTACCGGTTAGGTAACTTACACTAAAATCTTATCAGTATCAACATGTGGAAAGCTCTATTTGAAGAAAGTAAATCCATAAATTAGTTTTTGAGCATACATTAGGAAGCGTAAAATATTTCTTATATCAGAGCCAACTTTTGGGACCAATTTTAAATCAGGACCATTTTTATCAGGTAATAACGGAATGTGAAGTTTGATTATAAAAATAATACATTCGTTATAGATATTCAGTTATTGGAGAAATCGAGATAAATGCAGTCAAGCAATGTCATCTGTTTGGAGATTCACACCAAAAATTAAACAACGCTTATGTATTTTAGGAACTAACTGACTATGAAGTTTGTAATTTGTTCTTCAGATAGGGAACAAGTTATAAAAAATGTCCTTCATATAATGTGTAAATGTACATTCCTTTAATGAGATATTATTATATTCATTTTACATGGATCAACTATTTCGTTTAAGACACGACTCCCTCGCGGGCAGATTTTATTATTATTATTATTATTATTATTATTATTATTATTATTATTATTATTATTATTATTATTATTATTATTATTATTATTATTTTGATTTTAAATATTCCATCGTTTAAAAATGAATACTTAACATTATTTACAAAATAATGGCGATTGGAAAATTTACGTACTTTTTCTTCAGAAAAATGTATGCACTTTTTGCACTAAATAGCTAAGCACATTTTGAGCTAAGCCAAATTTTATTGATTTTTTCACGGATCAGGCCGGTCAGTGAAAATGATTTTAATACGAGCTGAATAGAGACCGGAATTTAAAATTTCACCCTGTGTAGATCTGGAAGAAAGAATTCAGTCCTGGTTTTAGTATGAAAAAAAAAGTTAGGCCCAGTCGCCGAGCCATCAAAAAATGTTTGGTTTGGTTCTGGCTCGGCACCAGAATACAGACATTTTTTTTATTTTTTAAAGCCTCACTGAAAAGATATAAAATATGATGTTGTAACAATTGAAGTTGAGAAAATTCTAAATCGACATGTTTAAAAAAAATCTTGTTTTTAATGCTAGTCATTTAAGAAGTACAGAAAGAAAGATGGACGCGGACAAGTTAAATTGAAGTATAAATTGCAGGAATAAGATAATTACTAAAATAAAAAAAAATAGGAGACAATTTTAGTTTCAAATTTTTAAATTGTTTTTCTGTATGATTGGATTTTTTTCACTGTTTCTCATCTTTAATTTATTATAAATCAAGAATTGTTAGAGAGTTGGTGCGGCGTTATAATATGTATTTTCTGATTATTTTACATTAATTTTGTTTCAGTAAAATTGAAAAACAAATTACTTCAGATAAATTTTTAAAAAAGTTCCACATTTTGGTAAATTTATATTTTCAATATTTTAGCCCTTTATCTACCGCATTATGAATTCATGAAAATTTTACATTCTAAAGCATTTTAAGCAAATGTTTAAACTAAATTAAAAGAGTTACTTAATCATTTAATAAATATTTAAAGTATTTTAGAAGTATGGAAGGATTTAGAAGGATTAATTAAATTTGAATTTACAGGTATTTTGTGAAATTTTTATAACCTCACTCAAATCTTTTATTTTTAATTATTTTTTAGTATGTTGCAGAATTATAAAATGTATAAATATGATGTTCTTACATATAAATATAGAAATATTTCCGCATTGAAAAATCCCCATTCACCTACCTCAGCTCCAAGAGAGCTGAAAAGGTGCAGAGGCAAAATAAATCATCCTTTTTGAAATACTTTTGTTTCGTGTTAAAAATAATGCTTTTGGAACAACATAAAGAAATGTATCCATAACTCATTCAAAACAGGATTACAACTAACTGAGGTATTAGAAGAATTTTATAATAAGTTATTTTAATGGTACTTATAAGTACCGTCCATCGATAAAAGGTTAAAATAAATATTTTAAAAACTCTGAAAAGAAAATTAAAATTGTATTTTTCTCATTAAGAAAAAAAAAATTCAAATAACTTTTCGAGTAATAACGATTTCAAATCACCCTATCTAAAAAAAAAATAATAATTTAATATTTTTAAAATTTTGCGAGAAAATTTAGACGTGGTTTTATTTGGGAAATATACAGTTGATATATATATCAAAATAATATATCAATATAATAAACAAATAATAATAATTCTGTAGATATAAATTTACTCTGCTCAAATAATTAGGAGAGCAAGCAAACAAGTTAAGAAAATCGTGCGAGACAGCCATATATTAGCTTAAGATTGATAATACACGCGTGTCAATACGGAGTATAAGGAAAAAAAGATGAAAAAATGTAATTAAACTTTAATTCTTTGAAAAGATGAAAAACAATGAAATGATTATTTAGAGTACCAATTTAGTTACACGTAAATGATAAAACAAAACATTGTTTTGACATGATGCAAGATTTTTAATACGGCGTGCAGTCGTTCGCGAACAGCTAAGACTGTATTACACATATTTTTCATGATTAAGATGATGTTATTTATAATTTTTGGGGAAGCTTCTTCCACACCTCAAGAGATGCAATCTCCAAGACTATGCTATGTTATGTTTATTATGATAGATCGACCACGTCCTGATCATGCTCGATCGGATTCATTTCAGAAGTGCACGGAAACCATTCCATACGCTGTATTGTTTAAGCTTCAAGCATGTTCTCCAGAAGAGAAGCTGTATGCGGTGTGGCTTTATCTTTCTGGTAAAACAAAGGAATCTCCAATGGCTGCAGCATAAGGTATGACATGAGGATTCAGTATCTTATCTGGCTACCTATAGGCCGACAAAGTACCATTCACATTGATATGCTGTACGTCCCCCCCCATGCTGATTCCACCCCAAATCATGAAACCACCACAATTGTACTGTAATCTTTCCCGAATGAATGTGGGGTTATTTCGAGTTCGCCTTTTCCATCATAACATAACGCGTCGGTTGTCACACTCCATACTGAATCGGGACTAGTCTGAAAACAGCATTGTCTCCTGCCATGTTGTTCACAATCTCGATGTTCAGCAGTCCATTTTCTGCGAGCTGCACGGTGGCTTGAGGTCAATGGAATGCAGATCATTGGCCTACTGCATAGAGACCTCCCTGATTAAGACTATTACGTACTGTTTGGCAGGACAATCTCCGTCGTGTTATTTGCAGTTAAGGAACTGAAAACAGACATTTCTACAATATCTTAGTTTCTGCCCTTACGTTCTGTCTTTGGTTTTTACATTATGAAGTTTGATTTGCATACAAAGTTTCCTCCTCTTGTTTTCTGTAAGCTTTAAATTATGTATGATTATATTATGTTACTTATCTATCTAATTATTTGCATAATTTCGATAAAACCATGTTACCTCCTAATTGAGCAATGTATTTTTACGTATTTCCTGAAACTTTTTTAGTAACATTGTTTCTTGAACTACACAAGAGCCGTATAAAGATTTAGTTTTCATATTTAGTTAAAGTGATCTGTCAAAGTGTTATAACTTATTTCATAAAATTTTGAACGGTGTTTTATGTAATGCATGCATAAATTATATATATGGAAAAATGCTAGTGTGTCAACCATTATTAATCACTCTGTGTATCCTTTAAATAACGCAAACACATCATCGTATACTACAAAATAATTTTCGATATGCATTTATCCTCGAGCATTTTAAGTTACTTAAAGATATATGTATTTGATCTTATGTGTATGATTACCCTAGGAAATGCATCAATTTAAAAATCTTTACAAATTTCTTTTAAATTTCAATATATAATGCTAGTTAGATAACCCTTCCTTTTCTTATTTGTAAAAACTTATTAACTTTTCATTGATTTTTTTTTATAGTTCACGGGATTTTTCATAAAATTTACTATTACTCCAGCTGATATTTTTATTAATTTGCATTTCGCGTACGGGTTTTGATATTCATATGTTTATCTCTAAAGTATGTGTGGATATTTTGAAATCTGTTAAGTAATCTTTAATAATTGTGTATAAAGCAAATTCACGTGTTTTGCTCAACATGATTTTGCACAAAAAGTGTTTCTTGTAAAAATTCCTTAATACTTAACAAAATTTCGATCAAAACATGCTTCTTATATGTGTTTTATTTTATGCTATACATTACTTGAACATTTCATTACGAAAGATTAGGAAATCTATCATTCATTCTATCATGTCATTAGACCAGGAGGCGGCTGCACTGCTAATCACCTCATCTAGTTCAAGGCTAAAATCCCAGAATTAATTAAAATTTGATTTGCATTTTAAAGCCACTCGGTCTGCTAATTTATATCTTGATATAAGAAACCTGAAATCTCGATTTAGTGGTCGCGCCATAGGTTTAACTTTGTCTTTTCCAGCGCCCAAAGGTATGAAAACATGGTGGAGAGAAACATACGAAAAAGAAAAAATTTTTAACTTTTATTGAAAAATGTGAAATTTGTGACAAATGGTTCTTACAGATACTTTCATTAGTAATGTTATTTTTTTTTTTTGCAATTATTATAGTTGGTAATAACATACGCCATGTTTTAAAAATATTAGACCTGGTTAAGTCTTCCTGGGTCTTCTTAAACTGATTTTTATTTTGGTGTACTCTCATGCGGTTAATGGGCCTTTCTTTTTAAAAGACTCATATAGTTTTCCCTGATGCTTTAAAAAATAATATTTTTTACGACTTACAGGAGCATTTTGTTCCAATAAAGTGAAAGAACGATATTGTTCAATAATTGTAAATTGTCTATGCCGATTGTTTACACCTAAATAGTGTATTTTTTAGAGAAAATATTTTAAAAAAATTGTTATTTCGAGCCAATACAGAAAAGTAATTATAAAGCTAGAACTTTAATTAATCTTAAGATGCAAGGACCACTACACCACGTAACCAACGCCTTATGAAAACTCTCCCCCGCTTCTTCGGTTTAATATGGACAAAATAAAACATTCGAACATACAGATTTTGATGTTAATGTCAAGATTTTTTTCTGGAACTGTATGCTAAAAATAAAAATTTAAGATTATGTTAAAATCTTGAATAGCAAATCTTTATAGTTCATAATGCTTGATATTTCTTTTTGGGCCTTAAATCTTCATTTTTGATTTTTCTCTGCTATAATTCTATGAAGACACGTTTATGCGGCATTGTATATACATAATACAGTAAAACCTCTAAATAACGGACACCTCGGGAACGCAGAAATTGTCCGCTATTCGGAGGTGTCCGCTATTGGGAAAACCTCAGAGATACAAAAATTGCTAAGAAATGCTTAGTATCTCATTAATTGACTTATATGTTCTAAAACCTCTATTATATGATTAATGAGAAATTAAAATTATTTTTTAAGCAATAAAACTTAAATAAAATTGTGCACGCCTTTAACTGCTATTTATTACATTCTTATTAAAAATAAATAAATAAATCTGTTACAAAAGTCTACTTTTGCTTGCGATTACGTGTAATTTGTTTTTCAATGTGAAGTTATTGATCATTATAGAATTCCGAGCAGGGATAGGGATTACACTTTTTGATCATTAAAAACATAAAATCTTCCGGGGGGACTTTGATATTGGAATGTTCTGAGAGATATCCCTCCCACGCAACTCCCAGAATTCAACAATGAACGTGAAGGAGAAATTTCCTCAGCCCACCCTCTACATTTATCTGTGATCACAAAATTTGTGACACATTGCCCTGATAAATTTAGAGACCTTTTTACTTTTTTTTTTACTTAAAAAAAATTCTTGTTAAAAAATACTTTTTCATTCTTTATCGTCGAAAATAGTGTCCGCTATTTAGAATGTCCGTTATTCGGAGGTTAAACATACAAAAATTTAGGTTTTGGGAGTGGGGATTGGAGAACTGTCCGTTAAATAGAGGTGTCCGCTATTCGGGAGTGTCCGTTATGGAGGTTTTACTGTATTAATAGTTTTATGGAGAATGTCTGCAATAGGGAGAAGTTATACACACAGTGGAGGTATGCTTACATTTTAAATATCATCAAAGTATGTTAACCAAATTACAAATTGCGATATTTTCTTAGGTCACATCGTGTTATAGCATTCTGCAAAATATTACCTGCAAATAAAATTGCATTGCTTGTATGGTAACAAACTTTTAGAAATATCTAGCTTCGGGTGTCTGTCTTATCGTTTCAGTTACAGGGTATACAGTTGTAATCAAAGCTACAAATAAAGATTATTACTTTGCGATACATTTTATTCGAATTGTTTTTTTTCATAAAATTTATTGAATGATGTCGAGTGAATCACACTGCATTTTAAAAAGCAAGTAATTAAACATTTTCGACATTTTCTTTTCGTGTAGTCTTTTTATATGTCGACTTTATTATTAAAATAAGAATGAATAACTAAATAAAGAAAATTTAAAATTAGAGATGCAAAAAATATTAGTTAAAAAGAAAATCATCGACCTATATATCTTATACCAAAATTATAAAAAATAAAAATAATTATTTTGGAGCCCTGTATGTGATATCTTAAGACTTACTATTTTCTAAATTCTGGAAGGTTCTTCACAAAAAATGTTTTATTAAACTTACATTCACTTATTCAAATTGGTTGGAACATTCCAAACATTTAATGAAATAGATTCTATTAATAGTCTACGTAACAAATTAATTCTCAGTGGAAGAAATGTTTTATGTTTCAATCAGTTATTTATTCACAGATAACTTTTTTAATCTTTACTAAGAAATTCATTTATTCCAACAGAAAGTTTATCTGTCAAAGTTAGAAAAGTTTCGTACTGGAACAGATGTATATATATTTTTTTTTTTTTCTGGAAGTAAGTCACAGTATTTTTTTTCTTTGTCATCTTAACTAAAATTTGATGGAATAAAATTTCGAACATTGAATACTTATAATGAAGAAATACGTTATTTAAGTGCATTGCAATAACATTTTGTTGCAGTACAAACAAATACCAAACTATTTTCTTAAATTAACTGTACTGGTAATTTAACTTTGTCTAGATTCAATTATTTTTGTTTCTATGTATTTTTTTTTATTAAATAAATTATATGGGTATAATGTAACTAAATCTCATACATTTCTTTAAGGGAAAAATCAAAGGAATAAAAATAAATAAACAAATGGGTATGTGTGATCGCTGATCGCACAGAGGGTTTCGTTTAATATCTCCTTCAAAACATTTTATCATTAAATTAATATATGAAAAGTGGTTTTTCGGTGCCAATTCAGTTTTATTCACCAATCGCGCCAACCAGAACAGAATAAGGAATTCTTCCCCTAAATGCTGCTTTGGTCGCATAGTTTTGTTGACTTCTCCATCAGTATCTACAGATTTAGAGAAGTTACGCAAGTAAATAAAATTATGTACAAAAGTAAAATGTTACGAAGCTTAGCATAAGTTTAATCGAGACCAAACTTGCCACCAAAGGTGGATAGCAATTTAAATGAATAGGTATTTAATAAATAAGAAAAAATGTTTCACTTGGCATGTCAAAATAGAGTATAAATATGATGTAATATGATGAAATAAAAACAAATAAAAACGTTTTTCACGTGATTTATTTAATCCATTGATTTATGTTATATACATAATAATGTTATCTAAACTTGTGTACAACAATTAGAAGAAATGAAATTTAAATGTTTAAATTTACGCTATTACCAATTTTTAAATTTATAACTATTGAAAATTTCAATTTTCACACCAACGTTTAGGGGGGAAATGTACTTTTAAATGCAATGTATTTAAAAGCTGTATCTCGATTTATTTTTGATATATTAATTTTTTGTAGTTTATAATACCAATTTTGTAATTGTAGTATTAGAAGTACTCCATTTTTTAAGCGTAAAAAATAATTTTAAAATCTATTTAAACATGCGTGCAACAATTAGAAGAAAAAAAAATTAAAAAAAATGGACTGATGATATTAAAAAATATTTTAATTAAAATAATTGTATTTTCAAAAATTTTATGATTTGTTGTGGGACAAGAGGTACTCAGCTATAAGTGCACAAAATTTGAATGCTTTGACTTATATAGTTTTTGTGTACGGACTTTGTGACAGACAAACAGCGGACAGAGACGAATAGGGATTCGTCAGATGATCGAAACCCTAAAAAGGTGAAAAAAAATGAACAGCACATTAGAAGTTTTTGGAAATCTTTTTTTTCTATTATTCATAAGATTATTTTACTAGAAGTAAAATTAAAACTATGTTTACTTGTTTGAATGAAATATGAACCAATTTCATATGAATAAAATATTGCATTATATACTTAATGTAGAGCATTTACTTTAATATTATTTTTAAACTGCTGCACTTCTATAAAGTTCTTTCAAAGCTTTTATCCACTACTTAGATTCTGAAGACAAAATAAATAAAGTTTGTTTTTTGAACATATTTTCTAGGCTTTTTTAATGGAAATATTTCTTAAAAACTGGAGAAATATATACATTTTCTTGAAGTTTTTCTCTCATATTTCAGTATCTTTTTTTTTTACTTCTAAAAGCTTTTTGGTAAACGAGTTCTAAACAAATGTGTGTATTAATTTGAATAAACAAGCAATATGTTTTAACTAAACTTTTTTTAGTTGAACTCCTATTTCAAGAGCAAAATAAATAAATAAATTTATAAATAAATATATCTATATGTATAAATAAAAACTAAATAAAATACAGTCAAACGCACTTTGTCAGCTCATTAAGAAGATAGCATGGTTAAATCTAGCAGTTTGCATGTTAAGACAGTGCATGATTAATGCACAGTTATTCTCATGTACAGTGTTAAAATTATCATTATATTTAAGAGTTTAAAATAAAGGTCATTGTTAAAACGAGAAAATCGACTTCTAATGACATTTTCTGTTTATCGAGTATATTGAAATTCGAGGGCTATAATTTTCTGGATGAAGTAAAAATTCCCTTCCACTGATGACGTTTCTGTATTATGACATTTGAAGACTTTTCAATTCTGAACGCTTTCTCATTTAACATAAAAAATATGATGAAATCTGCACGGATGACAAATTTGCCAAAGTAAGAAAACTATTAATTTGGTATTTTAGTTTTTATTACTTACCCATCATACCCACAACCCCAAAAAGGAATTTCAAAGCAACCATCTTATTTTTTAAATTAAAGTTGTAATGCAACTAACATAAGTTACATCTTAAAATTATACTTGTAGAAAGTATTTGATGCCTTTGATATATTAGGACCATGATTTATAGTGTACGTTATTATTTATAGCTGAATAGAGTTGGTGTTTTATCGGTTCCAAAAAAACTATTTTTTTTCAGTTTCCTGCAGAGAATTTACATATTCTTTCCAAAAAAAAATCAAACAACATAGTAATAAATTAAATTTATATTGTAGTATCCATCACTAAAAATTTAATTATTATACCATTGTCTGATACCAGTTGTCAGTTACTTGCTCAAAAATGTCAGGTAATGAACATCTGCATTAAAAGTAATTTAAAACAAGTAAACAAAATATACATGTTTCATGGAATCGTGCACAAATAAGATTTAAATATTATTTTGATAATAAATAATAAAGTATCTTTAAAACATAAATTCATGGAAATATTTTATATCTTTATTTTCTGCAAATGAATTTGTCACACAGTTTTTCGGTTTGTATGAGTTAATGATCCTTCAGAGAAGGGTAAATGACAATTATAGAATAGTTTAAAAAAATTCGTTTGTAAAAATTGAATATGTATACGTATATATATATTCTCAACAATAACTTTTTAATGTGCCTTTATTATACTTTCAAAAAGAAAGACAGGTATAAAAATTATAAAAAATCTTCTAATAATCATTTAAACAAGAAAAAATCCTTAAGTTGTCAATTATTATGGTTTAACCTTCTATGCTATCTTGTATGAAAAATGCTGAAAAAAGATCCGTAAAGTTTAAAAGATTTTATCTGATATGTACAGCATTTCAAAATATTTTTATAAATATATCAAACAATAATATGAAATATTAAATTGCGTATGGTATTTTGAACATGATGCTTCAACAATTTTGCATTTTATTTTCTTCTAAAATGTAGATTTTACAATGGATAGTAATAAAGTTTAAGTTTAACAATTTTACAACTAGTTTTAAAGTTAGAGTCTAACAATTCTACAAATTGCACAACGATCAAAGAATATTACGATGCAATTAGAAATGAATAAATTAAATTTATTTCGCGTTACATTACTTACTGAAACATTTCATTACGCTTGCGCTAATTACATCGCCAGAAAAGAAACCATATTTTGGATGCAAATAATATAGGAAACTTATAAATAGTTGTTAAATTTAGTGAAAATGCAAAAGAGATCAAGGGTGTAGTCATAAGCATTACAATATGTTTTACTATAGTAACCTGTAATGAAATGAATTGAACTGCAGTAGAATATGTTTTAGATAATTGCATTACGATATTATGATACAGAGTAATCTGAAACATATATTATTTTTAGGTATTTATATTGTTTTTTTTAAAATTGCAGTCGTTGATAAATGTTATATTTAATTTTATTTGCATTCCAAATGCTCAATAGCAATTCATAAAGCATTTCGCTAAATATATAACAGAATATTACAGTCTAAAGTGACATTTGGATGTGTAAAGTAGATGTAAATATGTTCAAATATCTCATTTATAAATATCACAGGAGAAAGATGTTTGGCATAAGATAGTGTTCCCTTTTATAATTTAATATAACCGATGTTTTCATGATTTAACATAATAATTAATACGAAATCACACAGAACCCCGTTAAAAATAAATAATATTCATGCCAATAATGATAGTAATGCCATAATAATAATTACAGGAAATAACATGACATGTTTTCACGATTTAAGATACCCTAGTAAATAATATATGTATAATATATTGTATATAATAATTGTATGTATAATATATTGTATAATATATTTAAAGCATATTTTTTATTCGTTACATTTTATAATGAAATGCACACATTTCTATATCTTTATTTTAATCTAATTAGTATAACAGTTTATGTCATGCATAGCATTTAAACCATTTTCAAAGAATTAAAAAATGATAACAGCATGCATTTAAAGTAAATGTTATAAATAATTTGTTTCAAAGTCTCATTAAACGCAATTTTAATAATCATTTGTTGATACCAAGACAAATTCAAATAATTGCATTTTCTGGACTTGTTTATCTGAAACAGAGATACTAATGATCATTGACTGTTAGGATTCGTTTAATCATGTTGCTTTTACTGCCAAGTAATTTTACTAAATGATCAGTTTAGATAATTTTCAAGGCTGTTTAAAATGCTGCGCTATTAAGAACATCAATTATTGAATTCGTTATTATAGCTCCAAATGACTGCATCAACAATTTCCAATTAGGATTATTATGTATTTATATCTTTATGCAGAAAGATAAGTTTGAATTATTTGTAAGTGATAACTAAAAGCTATTTATTACATGTTTTTGTTATAGCTAAAATTTTGTGTTTTAATTGAGTCTATAGTAAATAATAATAAATGATTATTTTTAGTGTAAAAACTGGGGAGACGATTATGTCACGTTACCTGCATTTGGGAAAACTTTATCTTGAGGCATAGTATTAAAAAGAAGAAAAAAATATAATATGTGGCATCTATTTCAATCCGAAGTACTACATACACATTATTGCATTTCTATCATATTATACGAGACTGCCACATTATTAAGTTTTTGTAATTAAAAAAAAATATTTTGATGCAATATTTAGCAGAAATAAGGTTTAAAAGCAAGATATATTGAAAAAAATATTATTGTTTAAACTTTTTAAATCAGTTTTTAATATTAAAATGTTACATATTATATGCACACTAGGAGGCTCTGCCCCCTGCGAGCTACGCATGCGAATCCCTGTTCAGAATTCAAAAACATGTTAAGTTTTATTTTCTTAAAAAAATAACAAATTACGGATGATTCTCACGAGCAACCATAATTGTTTTGTAGTTGAATCATCATTCAGTCTTCCATGGAGCACTTATCGAGTACCATGGTTTCATCTGCCGCTGTCCCGACAGCTGACGGTTGCTTTGGAAATTTATAATTAAAATCAATTACATATTGAAAATCTGGTTTAAAAGAATGGTTGTGTTTACGTTATAATAAGAACGCACCTTATTTAATTGGTCATTTCCGGTTTGTTTATTCTTATATTAATTTTCGTTATTTGAAAACATTCAATAGCTGTTTGTATAATCCTTAAATGTTACGCAAAGTATAGTAAAAAGTAGTTATTTAAAGAGCTGACATTGACGCTCCTGATCAACAGATTTACTAGTTAGAAATAATTTTATGCAGTTTCATTGAAGATCATGTATACCTCAGGAAACTAATTAACGCGTTCGTGAATTTTGTAAATAATGTTTTTAAATTAAATTTTAAAGCTGTATAATGTTATCAATCTTTTAGCAATTTCGGACCTCGATCCCCTACCTTACAATATCATACATTTCCATTTCATGACAAACTTCCCAGAAAAGATCGTTATCACCCTAATAGCATGCATGGTCACAGTGACGTCACTGTGAGTCACTTTGGTCACATCACATCTGTGACCAAAATGCCACCACTCAGTGACGTCACATTGTGACTGAGATGTGATTTTTTTAAAAATCTTTAGAAATTTATAAATATCCTTTAAAACAACTTATTTAATTTAAAAAACATGTTTCTCGAAATATCGTCGCTTTTGTCACAGTTTCGTCACAATGTTAATGTCAAATTATTCACAAATGACACATTTTTCACAAATTTGTCACATTGTGACCACTTTGTGAAACGTCACAAAAGAGCTCTAAAACGGCCATGACGACTTCACATTTTAGTCACTGTGACTTCACATCGACGTCACGTGACGTCACATCGACAATCAATGGTCACAAAGTCACAATGCTACTTCACAACGACGTTGCAGTGACATCATCATGCTTTACGGGCAGTGTCTTTTTATTTATATTTTTTTTCCTTCTTTTATTCATTTGCAAAGATATACAGATGCGGTTATAAATTTATACTTTGCATACTTTACTGACTTAAATGAAGAGAATGGGCTAATAAATCATCACTATGATATGTAAAATAATATTTTTTCAGAAATACTTACTAGAACAATTTAAAAGCTTTTAAAAATTATTTAATGTTTTATAATGCATTTAACAGTAAAATATTGTCTTCTTCCATATGCTTCGCTGCAAGGTAGTAAACAAAACTTGTTGCAAAACACGTAGATAAGATATATTACGAGTACATTACATATTATGAATAAAAATAACAAGTAACTTTTTGAATTTGGTTTCCGTATCAATGAATTTGATGAGCAGATGGCATAAAAATAAAAATAGCGAGCACAAGAAAATTCTATACTTTGTAATGAAAGGATTGAAAAATAATTTAATTGTTTTGATAATAAGTTTGTAATTTTATAAAAGTAGATATGAGAATAATAATTCTTAAAACTGATAACAGGCGAAAAAATGAAAATTTTTAGTTTTGAATAAAAAAAATGATATCAAAATACTACCTCATAGATATATCTTATGATATCAAGTGCTAAAACTCACCTCCACCTTAAAGAATAACGTCACATATGCAGAATGCTTTATGGCGCAGTATAAAATATTTCATTTGTTATAAATGAATTTTCAAATTATTTTTAGTCTAACCTAAAAATAATCTTTTAAAAAGTAAAAAGAAAATGGAATAAATTTTTGTGCGTTTTTTGACTTATATTACTGAATAAATTTTGAAATTCAAGTAATTGGATTCTTTAAAATAATGTGCTTGAAAAATAAACTTCTACGATCAATATAAAATCGTTTTCTTAAAAATGCTAGAAATAGCCATTAAGAAGAGATTTTAAGATGTGGCAAATAAATGGTAACAACATGAAACATATTATTTCTCCATATT
Organism: Maratus speculifer; assembly: GCA_964019185.1. NCBI lineage: Eukaryota > Metazoa > Arthropoda > Arachnida > Araneae > Salticidae > Maratus > Maratus speculifer. The sequence continues at coordinate 17,297,485 of OZ025297.1, read as the reverse complement.
ATATATATATATATAGTTTCTTCTTTTTGAAGCCACTCATGTTTCTGTTTGATAAATGATGGCACTTTTCATAGTATGGAGAGATTTATGGTAGCAATTTCATTTTGAGTTAGATATAGGTGTAAGTATACATTTAATAGGTTTAAAAAAAGTATTGGATTTTTCGACACTTACAGAAATTTAATGCGATCCTATTCTTAATATTTTCAGAAAAAAATGTGGACCGGTATGTTACAGTGTAAAAACTGTAAAAAAAACTGTAAATCGTAAAATATTTCGCTGCATATATGAAATTGAAAAAAAAAATGCGCAGGGAGATTTTTAATAAAATTATGTGGGAAAATAACGAGATTTGAAATTGTTCAATTTTCCTTTCCATCACATTGCGGTGTGGTGGCTCCTAATTACTTATTGGATCCACTCCTGAAAAAATAAAAATTTGACATAATCTGAAATGGCACATGCTTATATTTTTGCTTTATAATCTATATTTAACAGTTATGCAAAGCAACTATTGAATTGATACTAAATTTCTACTACTTTTAAAGGAATCTATTGGCATATACCTGGGTAGCTTAGTTCTTAATTGAATTTGAAGATATAAAATGATTTTTTTAACTGTTGGCAACAACTTCAACTTGGAGAAAATATAATTATTCAGGGATTAACTCATAGCCTTACGCCAGAATACCAAAATTGTTTAATAGTAAATCCTCCTTCTAGTACTCGTGATTGGTTTCGCAAGCAATTAGATTGCAACTCTAAATCATACCCCTAATAGTACCTCTAGGAATTTTCAAGAATTTAGACAAATGCAACATTCCAATCCTACTCCTAGACATTGGGCTCATCTCATTCAGAACATTCAGGTACCAAATTCTAATAATAGATTTATCAATCCTAGTATGCCTACTGCACATTATCTAAATAACTATCCCAGTCGTTCATGTAGAAAGTGTATAAATAGTGTACCTCAAAATGTCTCTACTGGGAGAGGAATTGTATCTTTTACTGAAATCCATTGCAATCTCAATTTCCCCCTCCTAGACAACCACCACCTACTAATAATGTATGACAATTAATTATTCCTGGACACATAGGCAACAAAAAAGAGCGTTGTGTTGTGAACAGTGGATAAACTATCTCAATTTTCACCTCTTAAAATGGTTGGATTTTTTAAATATTCCAGTACAAAGTATGACATCTATTTTTATAAGACAAGCACAAAGAACAATTAAAATCAATAAGTCGTGAAAATTATGTATCAAACTTGGTAATATTGAACAGTATATTGATTTCTTAGTATGTAATGTTGATCTGAATTATGCTATCACGGTTTACCTGATTGTGCTAAATTTAATTTAACTATTAAAATCTATTTCTGTAGGCTAATAATGTAAGTTCAATAGTTCAAAAATAATGTTTCATACTACTAGTTACATTGAAGCTATCATTAGAGAATCCATATTCAATAAAGTTAATATTCAATATATTTATAATATTATTCAATAAAGAAATAGTATGCAATGATGCACTTTCCTACTATATTCACGCAATATGGCGAACTTTTATTCATAATAGTTAAACCTGTGTTTTTAGAAATATTTTTAATAAGGTGGTGTGGGGTAATAACGCCAGGCGGGGTAATAACGCCAAGTGCTAATATTTTGCATAATTATGAAATAATCTGGTAAATGACACCCATGTGCTCTGCGCAGAAGGGTTTTGAGTCATATAAATCGCAAAAAACAGCTTCAAGTTAATTTGTTTCATTTTTAGGTCTTATTGTTTTTACAAGCAACTAAAATTAACGCTTGATCTAAAATTTGCGAGATACGTTTTGTGATGTGAAAACTATTTTTTTTTTATCCGGAAATACTTTGTTAATCACATAAATTTTTAGTACATTTCTTGGTCTTTCAAAATATTGTTGAAGATTTTGGATATCTTCTCGAGATAATTTGTAATTTAAAATGTACAGCGCAATAACTATAACGGGGTAGTAACGCCAACCCTTGGCATTAATATCCCAGTTGATTCCCTACAGTGGCCGAGCTACATCCTAAATATTTATTCAAATAAACACAGTTAAAACTGTGCAATGTTTCTAATAATTCTACTTAAGCGGTCCTTTTTAAGCAAAAAGAAGCTCACAGTCTGATATTCTTTTGCCTCATCCTTCACCCCCCCCACACCACATCTTTATTTTTCTTATACTTTCACAAAAAATTGAACATTTTCAGTAGCTTAGAATGCAATTTGTCAATTTTAGAGTTTGTATTTTTAGAATTGGGCAATCTATATGCAATTATCCCATCTTATTTCATAGTTTTGTTTTCATGGCGTTATTACCCATATAGGTGGGTAATAACGCCAAATAGCATTGGTCAAGAAATCACGACATTACGTTTTATGAATACATATCTGTTCAATTATTTTTTTATATAGATAGTCAATAAGTTGCTGTATTGAATCATATATTTGTTTAAAAAATACAAACTAAAACTGAGCCGTGAAAATTGGTCGAACCTTAACGTGGCGTTATTACCCCAGGGTACCTTAGTTTGTATTCTATTTCTCCCCTTATACTCCGTTTCCTCACCCCCCCCCTCGGTGTAAAATGGACTGTTACGGATGGAGCCTGAAAACGTCAAGCAGCAACAACTGTCGTTTGAGTTTTTCTCACTGACGAAGACCATGTAAGTGACGGTCGAAAACGTTCTGAACTTTTTAAAAAAATACTTTAAATGTATTTTTAAGTTTTTGTATGTTTTTATTATGCACCTTTTAAGTAATATATATAGTTACATGCATTTTTACATTTTAAATTAGTAAATAAGTTGAATTGTGCCCTGTTTTGGTTCTTAACTCCAATTATAAATAAGAATGTAAAGTTTAAATGCTTAATAGAGATAAATAGGACTTTATTCTTACCAAAAAAATACAAGGATTTTTTAAGAATAAAGAATGATTTATTTTTGACTGTGGTGATTAATATATCGTTATTTAGAACGAAATTTAATTTTGCTTATTTCATGCCTGTTCATTTCAATCATTTTCCAGATTTCAGACTGATTTTAAAAAATCTACATTCACTATGATGTAACGGCTTATGAAAAATATAAAATTAGTATATTCTGATAAACAGAATAATTATGTAACAATCATTAACTGAAATATTTTTTACAATGTAGAAAAAAATTATTATGCATTTAAACATGCTTGGGAGTGTGGTAGTTTTGAAATTCGCCCCCCCCCTAAATTTTGATAATTTCAATACATCTTGTTAAAATAATGTACTTAAATATTTTTAAAACATAAACTTCATTAATAAGATTTACTAACTGTTGTAAATTTTTAAAATGAAATTAACACTAATTATGTACTAAATTATTCATAATTTTAATTAATGAAAATACTTATTAATATCAATATCGTACACCAAGAAAATGAATGTCATTAAATCCTGAAAAGATCATTTTTTGAATGATGTATACAGGGTTGCCACGCTTCAGAAAATTTCCAGACCAGAGAATTCCTAACACCACTATTTACTTACAGTAAATCTTTTTTTTATGTATGAAAATTGTTTGTTTTTCGAATCTAGATAATTTACCCTGGGGTAATAACGCCACGTTAAGGTTCTACCAATTTTTACGGCTCAGTTTTAGATTGTATTTTTCAAACAAACATATGATTTGATACAGAAACTTATTGATTATATATATAAAAAGAATAATTTAACAGATATGTATTCATAAAATGTAATGGCGTGATTTCTTGACCAATGCTATTTGGCGTTATTACCCACCTATATGGGTAAAAACGCCATGCAAACAAAACTATGAAATTGATGGGATAATTTGATGTAGATTGCCCAATTCTAAAAATACAAACTCTACAAACTTCGAAATTGACAAATTGCATTCGAAGCGATTGAAAATGTTCAATTTTTTGTGAAAGTGTAAGGAAAATAAAGGTGTGGTGTGTGTGGGGGGGAGGAGACCGAGAGCTTCTTTTTGCTTGAAAAGCTTAAATATAATAATTAGAAAAATTGCACAGTTTTAACTGTGTTTATTTGAATCATATTTAGGATGTACCTCGGACACTGTAGGGAATCAACCGGGGTATTAATGCCAAGGATTGGCGTTATTACCCCGTTATAGTTATTGCGCTGTACATTTTAAATTGCAAATTATCTCTAGAAGAAAAATGTTTCAGAAGGAGCTGTTTCATTGATTCATAATAAACCAACAAAACGATTTATAATGAAAAATGCATCTTATTTTAAATTTAACTCTTTAACAAATGATATTTAACCTAAAATTAACAAAATACTATTTCTAAAAATGTCGATTGTAGAAATTATTGAAATTAAACTTTAATCATATATGTAAACAATAAGATATAATAAAGATATTTTAGTATGATAAAGTTATCAATTAAAGCTTGTGTGCTTAGTATTCCAAAATGAAAAAGCAGCTAAATGTATTCCAATTTGACTCAATCATAAAGTTTTTCTCTCATGAAATTTAAACCCGACATTATTTTTACCTTCTCAAAATTTACATATGCACCTCTTATATCCGTGTTCACGTTTCAAAAAATGGTATTTTAATTTGATCATTTCAAAATCATTTTAATTCAAAACTTTCAGTCTCGATTGCTATTAGCTGTAAACAGATTATTAAACTATTTATAATCTTTAAAGTAAAAATGCAATTTTCTGAAATAATCTGCATACAATAAATACGATAGACCATATTCCGGTGACGTCAGAATATAAAAAGAAAGCATTGTATCGAGTTTAAAGTAAGTTTTTAATAAATTAAACCCCTCCCTTTAATTGGTAAATAAAAATGAAATAAAACCAAAATTCATCACATTTTATAAATATTTCAATAAAAATTCTTGACCTAGCGCATATTTTAAATTCAATTTATTGTTTTTACTTTTTATTAAAAAATGGCAACAAAAAGGTAGAGTAATCAGTTTTCTTCACAATAGAAATGGAGTACTTCTGTTGCCACATTTACAAAAACGGTATAAAAACTACGAAAAAATTAATAACTCTAAAACAAATAAAGATACAGCGTTCAAACAAATTGCATTTAAAAGTACATTTTTCCCCTATACGATTGTGAAAACGTGTGATTTTTAGAAGTATAAAAAATTGTAGTAGCAATAATTGCAAAAACGAAATTTCATTTCAAATTTCAAAGTGTTGCCATTCGCAAAATGACGTATGCGTTACGCACAGATACGTTTGGCCTTTATAATATAGATATGAAATTAAATCTCGATACTGGATGATCGTAAATGTTAAATTCATTTGACAATAAACATTCTACACCTGTTTATTACGTCACCAACTAATTTTTAGTTCGACGTTTATTTGTATTTGTATTAATATTTTAGTAATTTATTGATTCTTTGTTATTTAAAACAAAAATTATGTCTATTTGTATAATTTGACTGACAATTTAGCATTATGTATAATTTGGTTAAATTGATAGACGGAAAAATCAAGTAGTGATCTTTATTTGTTTGCATTCTACCTAAATAATTAGATTGATAGAATTGCCGTATTCATCGAGTCTCCACCAAGGCATACGCCAAGAGTCGTTAATTCTGTGTTTTATTCTTATTGTTATATATTTTTGCATTTGTAGTTGTTATACTTACACTAAAAAACCAACATTTACAATGTGCAGAAAAAATCTTTATAATGATAATGGTCTAAAATTAAAACTGGTACATTTGTAAAAAATCGGTACAAGCTGTTTAATGTTTGACGATAAAATTCGTAATGGAATCGATTACAGAAGGCTGTAAGATTTTATTGGATGCAAGATAAAGGTTTATTTTTCTACAAAATTTAGTCATCAAGATTATTCCCGATTTAAGGACATGTTTGCAACTTTGGTTTATAAATTGAAGAGGCTGTGAAACTGATGTAATTTTAATTTTGTTCAAATAATTCATCTTTAAAACGCACCTCTTATGCTTCACTGTTCTAATAAACTTATAACTTAAAAACTCTTCTTTATCTGTAAAAATTTCTTTATATTTATTACTCTATGTACTCTGCTGGGAGAGACCAAAGTGGAATAGCAATTGTAGTAGACCTGCCAAAAGAGGACGTTTATTTAAACAATGTAATGAGGTTTTAGGCTACCAGAAATACGCATAGCGCAAGTTCAAGTGCCGGGAGTGTAAGAACTAAAGGATGATAATGTATAATCTAAAAGTTAATAGAGTTTGATAATCCATCTCAGAAATCATTGCAATGCGCTCTAATATAGTAGTGTGATGACTAGAGAGCATTTTAACTCCAGTCGTCATAACCGTCTCAATTTCATAGGAAACTCTACTATAAATGATCAAATAAAAGAGATGATTCTTACTTGCCCAAAATTTGTCCAAGACATTCATTAGTTTAATATCGCAATAGCATAGGTACCGTTTTCAGCAATGTGGAAGGACATTCCAGGTGAAAGTCTATACTAATTTAAAATAAAAATTTTAAATCATCATTTTGTTTGAGTCATGTTCGTGTGAAAAAATGGACCAGCGCAGCTGGCATAGCCCGCTAGTCGAGTGAAAAACATCACTATTTAATAAGTTAAAAACTGGTGTTTAACTGCATCGTTTGGATACGCATTACATATCTGAAAACCCGATTTAAACCATTCTTAAATACAATCAGAAAATTATCCGAATTCTCCGAGAAGACATTTATGTGATATATAGATGTATACTTTTTTGTATGAATGAAAAAGAACTATTTTTGATAGAAAACCTATACCACGGTTGAAAAATCTTCTTTAGTTATTTCCTCTAACAAGGTGGAAAATACGTGAAATATTATGCGCAGACAAAATATTTCAGCTACAATTTTTAAACACCGAGTAATATAAAATATATTAAATAAATGTATAATCAAATACATAAAATTGAAAACCCTTTTCAAGGATAATACTGTAGCCAATTGTTTTGAAAGTTCTACAAGTGAACGTTAAATGTTATTATAGCACTATTAAAAGCTAACAAACTTGCAGTAAAATTTTGAGATTTATTGTAAAGAGATCCTTTTATTGCTCCTGTAAATAAATTATTATTATTTTCAATTCATATTCAACGTTGAACATGCTAGAGTAACATGCCATTATTAACATAGATCAATTGCATAAAAATCCGATTTTTAAACACATATAAGAGGTTTGACTGACAGAGAGACGGACAGACAAAGCCAGTTTCCAAACATTTTTAAACACATTGGAATTTTTTAAACATTTTAATTATACTATATTTTATAAATGCTACTTAACAAACAAATTATTAATATTCTATTTAATTTTTAAGTAACTTTGCATGCAAATTTTGTAAATATAAAACTATTTGTTATTACGGTAATTCTTCATTGACTATTACTGTGTATTTAAATAGGCAATGCTTTAAAAACAAAATAAATTATATTTCTTTCAAACAGTCTCTTATGTTCCATTTTAAAAATCAATTAAGTAAACTCTTTTCATAAAATAAAAATCGTAAAATAAAGCAATTTCACACAAACTTAAATCATACACTTAAATAACAAAGAGATCATTTTCTCAAAAGCATCGCATTGGAGAAAGCGTTTAAATATATTGAGAGGGGGGGGGGGGTTCGAGATCAAATATGTTTAAAGAATGAAACAATTTATTACATTGTGTTTCCCATATAAAGCGTAGAAAAATATCCTTTGATCATTTGTTGGTTCAATTTGACAAATGACTACGCTGGTCTTAGCCCGAGTAGATTTATGTAGGCACTTCCATTTTGACATAAATATGAGTCCAAACAAACATTAAGTGCCTTTAATATATGACTTTGAGTAGCACGTTGCTTACAAACAAGTAATTTAAAGCATTCACACGCGGATATTTTTCTAAGATTATTTCTTTCGTGGGCAAATGTTTGATATTTTACAATTTTTTCGTTTAAAGGAAATGTGATTTGATTTGTAGTTGTTTTTGATTTTGTTTAAAATTTGTATTTAAATTGTAAATTTGTAATATAGTTTCAATTACAAGAATGATTTTAAAAAGATAAAGCGTTGTTTTTCAAGCGATTTGGGTCAAAAAAAATTTTTATTAAACAATTACGAAAATTAACTTTTTATAAGGTCTCCTAGTCCTATTAGTGATATTTAGTAAAAAATTTTCATCACTCTATCAAGCAATACAAAAAAGGTCCCATTCATCTAACATTAAAACTGACCGAGTTATGAAACATTAAATTTCAAAACTTAAACCAATTTTCGTTAGCTGAAAACGAATGAGTTGGACTAAGTTTTCAGGGAACGTATACTAATTGCTTAAATTATTATAAAGGGCGTCCATTTCCAACGCTATCCAATCGCTATTTCCAAAACCGTTTGTCACAGACTTATAGTTCCAATTACAAAAATGTTTTAAATGATATAAAGAAATATTTTCAAAGCAATTTAATTGAAGGTGATACCACCGTATAAGTTTTACGGTAGTGTTAATTTTTATTATTTAACTTCAAGTTTGGTTAAAATATTTGGAGATGTGAGTTTTAAACTTTTCTTTATCGAGACAATCAAATTTTGGAAAATCGCGATTTCATTTTAAAAAGATGTGTTATTTTGCTTAAAACGTTCGTATGTATGTTTCTCTTGTTCAAAATTTGTATTCAAATGTTAACTCACTTCCAATCGAGGTTTAATTTGCACACTTATTTATATCTAATAGCAATGTAATATTAATACAATTTTAAGTGCGTACCATTTATTTATTTTATACGACTGCACCAAATTCTTTCAGGATACGTAATCTAATAGAATTTTAAATGTATGTCATTTGTAACAAATTCTGACTGTTGCTTTTCCTAATTTAAATTAACAAACTTTCTTTTATTTTTTTTACTTATATTTTTAGTACAAATTTTGCTTTAATATGTAATCATCAACATAAATTAAAAAATGTTATTGTAAAAATTATTTTACTGTTAGTGATTAATATTAAAATTTATATATTGTCTTTATTTTTATTTCCAGTAAATTTGTGACTCACCCCTAATTTGCAGCAAAAAATATGTTTCAACTTTAAACAGCTATTACTCGGTTAGTTTTAATCGCAGAGGAATGAGACTTTTTTGTATTACTTGTTAGAGTAGTGGTTAAATTTTAATAAATATCACTTATAGGACCGGGGGCCGTATAAAAATTTAATTATCGTAATTTATTTATTTATTTATTTTTACGTAATTTGCTTGAAAAACGATTATTTACCTTTTTTAAAGCATTTTTGCAAATGGAACTATATGTCTATCACTACCCTAATAGCATGCATGGTCACAGTGACGTCACAATGACGGCACTGTGAGTCACTTTGGTCACATCACATCTGTGACCAAAATGCCACCACTCAGTGACGTCACATTGGACTGAGCTGTGACTTTCTTAAAAATCTTTAGAAATTTATAAATATCCATCAAAACATGTTATTTACTTTAAAAAACATGTTTCTGGCAATTTAAATATCGTCGCTTTTGTCACAGTTTCGTCGCAATGTTAATGTCAAATTAGTCACAAATGACACATTTTTCACAAATTTGTCACATTGTGACCATTTTGTGAAACGTCACAAAAGAGCCCTAAAATGGCCATAACGACTTCACATTTTAGTCACTGTGACTTCACATCGACGTCACGTGACGTTACATCGACAATAGATGGTCACAAAGTCACAACGTGACTTCACAACGACGTTGCAGTGACGTCACCATGCTTTACGGGTAACGGTTCAGAAATTAGCTATTGGTCACCGTTGAGAGTGAACACCCTATATAAATACATGCATATTACAAATTTTTTAAAAATCGCCAAGATTAACATTCAACGATGCTGATCTCCTTTTAATATGATTCTATACTTATCCAGACTTATTAAATTAAAACCCTATTTATAAAACTAATCTATTTATATGAATGATATAAATTCTTAATCCACCTTAAAAATATTTATTTCAACACGCTTAAATCTAAAGTATGACTATTATTAAACTATTAAACTGACTATTAAACATATTATTAAATAAAACCTTTTATTTTTTAATTCCCAAGTACAATTCCCTATATTTTTGCAGCGTTTATCAAAACCTTTTAAAAACTTTATTTAATTTGTACACTATCTAAATCGATAAATTATTCAGTCCAAAAAAATTACTTGTTGAAAATCCTTCTTTTTATTTAAATATCTAGCATAATAATTAGATTCTTAAATTTATTAGACGTTAAAAAATTATTTTTATAACAAAAATATCGTTTACGAAATAACTTCAATTTTTTATGCTATTTCGATGCCAGGATTTAACTTTTATGTATATACCATGCCCCTGGTTTTGAAAGTTCTCTGAAAAGATTTTAAAAGGCTTCGAAAAGTTCTAGAAAAAAAATATCCCCCAGGAAGCTGTTTTATATCCAAATTAATGGACCGAAAGTAATGAAATATTTCTGTTTTTGCGATGCTGATTAGATAATATCGTCAGCTAACTTTTGAACTGCAATCATAGGCCCAAGATGATATAAATACTGACAGTTGTCAGATAGATAGATAAAAAAAAAAGAATATGGAATACAGATAATAAGAGGCATTAGAATTTGAAGACTTTTTTGAGATGAATGCATTTTGTGACGCAACATATATATCAAAGTGTGTTATATCGTATCGTTATCGTTATCGTTGCCAGAAGAAATTAATAGTACTGTCAGTATGTCGGAATGATTGTTCGTTCAATATAATACTTTTAGAGAATGAACGCAGAATTTGATTCGAAGTAATTGTGTTTATATTAGACCTGGTATGTTAAATTGCCCTTGCAATCTCTTTCAAATACGTTTTTTATTTTTTTTATTACTTACCCATCATACGTAGTATAGGGTAAGTCTTGCAATCGTTTTGAAAATCGAAAAAAAAATTGACGGATTTACACGTTTTAGATACTGGAGATTCCGAAAAACATATTTTTAGAAAAAAAAAATTGCCGTCCGTCTGCCTGTCTGTCTGTAAACGCTCTATCTCCCGAACGAATTGAGATAGAGACTTGAAATTTTACATGCATTTAGTATGTAAGAATGGGACGAAGCCTATTTAATATCAGCACCCTCGATTATCCGGAACTATTGTTTTCGGACTCTCGAAAAAATTGTTCTGATGAAAGGTATATAAAAATTTTCCAATGTTTTTGTTCTAAGGAATGGACGTAAAAGGCAATAAAATAACACACATTTTGCATATAGAACGAAGTCGATCGTATTATTAGTTGCCGAGATATTTGTAATCCTGTTTTCCACATTCTTCGATTTTTCATGACCCTGTATTTCATTAAAGTTTCAATTCAGAGGTATATTTTAATTGAAAATGAGACCCTTAATCCAACGCAGTAAACTGTTAGTTTATATTATAATTATTTTTGGAGTTATAAGGATGTTTCTTTTACGCAGTTCGGTATTACGTGAGTAGTTTGGCGTTTTATATAATTTGTCGAAATTGGTACATCAACAGTTCATTAATAGAGCATTACTATGCATATTAACAATATTTAAATTTTGTTTTGAAATTGCAATGCATTGTATAAATAGTTTTCACGTGTTTTATTTTCATATACCTATCCATGATGGGTAAGTATTACTGTGGCCCCCAAAGACTAGTTTTCTTTATAAATCAATACATATCGTAATCATAGTTAATTGAATAAGTATTGTAGTTGATTATCTTTATTTTAAAATGTATTTCTTTTATTTATGTACTCAGCATTTTTAAAGAATTTTTATGCCTTGTATATATTTATATATAGTATAGATGTTTGATAATACTATCAAGTTTAGCTCTTCTTCGAACATTAAAAGCGATTAATTTAGTTAATTTTGTGGTATTTCATTAATGGGATTTTTAATAAAGTAGTTAGATTGCTTCTACTTTGAAATTAACTCATGTTAATTTCAAATTAGTACTGCCGTTAATGATGTTTTTTTTGTTTTTTCTTCTCTCAGAGACAATTTTTTATATTTTAGCGAACAGTATTTGTCTTGATATTATTTTATGTAACAGAAATAACTAAAACACCTATATACGTACTGAAAGAGCTAAAATGTATGTGTATAACAAATATTTAATTTTTATAAATTTCGTTCGAAATTATTGCGATAAAATAAATTGAGAAGTTATTTGTCTTTCATTTATTTATTTTTCTTTCGCGAGGGGAATGGAGGACGCTTGAGGGACCTACCTTGTTTTCAAAACGAAAAAATCGAACAAGTGTATAAAAAATTCATTAAAGGAATATCTATGCATTTTATTGATAACGTGTCTTTTTGAATTCTCACAAAAATAGAAACGCAACTATATACAAACACTTATATACACATGTAAGCGTACGCACACACACAAACATTCTTCTAAATTTATTCGTGGCACTGTATTTTTTATTGTATATATATTTCTTTCATTTCCTTAGGACTGTTTTTAGGTGCGTTCGTAATTATGTAAATACGTAGCACCTATAGTGGTCGTTCAGTCAGTCCGTCTGTCCGTCCGTTTGTCTGTCCGCATATAACAACGCAAAAACTACCCAGCCGAATCGTTTGAAATTTAAAATATATAATTATTACACAATTTTGTCGAGTCATTTCAAATTTTATGAAAATCGAATGCATAGATCAATTACAGGGGCAATCAAAATTATTCCATTACATTACGGTCAATGGGGAAAAAAGTTTCAAATGCTTTTTAATCGTTTGAAATTTAAAATACATAATTATTACATAATTTTGTCGAGTTATTTCCAATTTTATGAAAATCGGATGCATAGATCAATTACAGGGACAATCAAAAGTATTCCGTTACATTACGGTCAATAAGGAAAAATGTTTCAAATGCATTTTAATGGTGTTACACTCATTTGAACTTAGTAAAATTTATATGCAACTATAAAGTACATATTATAATATACATTTTACATAATTTGTGGTGCAAAGAACATTTGTTATTGATTTACAAGACCACACAAAAGTATTCCATTACATAATGGTATAGGGAGAACATTGTTTGATGAGCGTTTTAATTGTAATTCACTATTTACAATTTTATGAGATTGATGTATGAGAGTAATATTTTTAAAACTTCGTTATCGCACGAAAGCACCTCATTTGCTACGCTTCACCTGCAATTTCCAACTTGTTTAATTATAAATTTAGCTTTTTAATGTAGGTCATCAAATCTTTAGAAAATTTTATACAATTGTTTTTAACTTAGAAAATAATACATTTAAGACAAATAAACTATTGTACAAATTGGTGCCGCAAAAACTTGGCTTTTTGGAGCTCCATTCTAAAAATATTGTTTTAAAAATGAAAAAGAAAAAAGTTTCTGTTTCCAATTTGACTTAACTAAAAACTCATCAACAGAAAATATGATTAAAATAGAACTTATGGCTTCAATAAAACGAAAAAAAAAATAAATAAAATATTCTTTTTTATTTTGTCATTTCATCTGTTTTAGGGTTTTGTTCATCTGACGAAACCTTATTCCTCTTTCTTCTCTGTCTGTCTCCCAGACATAGAGTCCGTACATAAAAACTGCGCACGACAGGTACTTCAAGCTTTGTGTACTTACAGGTGAATACCTGCTATCATACGACAAATGATAAAATTTCGAAAAAATCTATTATTTTAATTAAATTATTTTTTACATGCCATCTGATGGGACTTTGATTTTAAAAGAAAACCTTAATTTTAACGTAATCAGAGCTTGGGAATAAAGCATCTGACTAGTAAACAGGAGGTTCTTATTTTATGTATTCTGGTAGATTTACATAAAAGAAATTCCGTATTTTCTGCCAACTAAAGAACTTATATTATTTTTATATCACAGACAATTTTAATATTTTTGAATTCTATTTTCTTTCTGTTTTAAAAACTATTGCGATTTATTAATAATTTAGCATTTTAAATTCCATTTAAGCTGCTTTTTTTCGCTTTTAGAAATTTAAAATTTTATTTATATCTCCACTATTTTTTTTCTTTTTGAGGTTTTAAAAAATTGGAATTTTAGATTTTATTTGAATAACATGATTTGAACATTTTTAAGCTGATTAAAATAAATAACATATTTTTTTAATTACTTTAAAATTTATTTTATTGGTATTAGCACGAATGCTTAAAATTCATAATTATAAATTAACAATTTGGTTTATGAATTAATTAATAAGTTGTTTTGAAAGAAATATTAAGCAAAATCTTCAGCACAATCTACAATCATACTTACCCACTTGTTTTTTTATTATTATTATTTGTGCATAAACAAAAACAAAATGGCATGCAATTATTTATCACTTTTCTAAAAAATGCTACAACTTTAATTATTTCAAGAATAACCAGAGAAGGTAAAGAACAACCGTGTAACTCTCATATAAAAACACTCAAAAATATGTAAAATACATTTACGAAAATATTCGCATTTTTTATGTATTTATTTAAATTAAAATGTATATACATCTACTTTTATCAATTTTACTACAGGATTGTATCGAATAAAACTCATAAATTAACGAATTGAATAGATATTAAACAAAATTTATATTTTTAATATTAAAAAAATTTTCCTATTCTTTCTGCAAATATTTTCTCTTTCATGTAATGTGCCTGAAATATATTATACTGGAATTTATTCAATGAAAATACTTTTCTTAGGAACATAAAAATTAAAAAAAGCAAAGAAATGCAGTGAAAAATGCCGTTTTGATCAAAAAGACAATTTTTGTTTTCTGTTTTAATGTAGTTTTAACTGATACCTTTATTATTTTCACTGAAAAAGTACAATGTAAATAGTTAATTTTTATTTAAGAAATAGAGATGTTTATAAGAGACAATTTTAAATACAATTATTGTCCAAAAAGAATATAGAACAAATGTTGTACACTGTAAAAAAAATTCTGCAAAGGTACTAAACTTTTTCTAGGAAACTGGGATTCCAAGAACTATTCATGTAACAATAACAGGAAAAATCCATGTAACCGATTCTGAAACTTGGATTTTTTCTGTTACCGTTAGCGTTGCAAAGGTTAGAAAAAACCCGGTTTAAACCCGGGAATAAACCGGGTTTTTAGGAATAAACCTGGAATAAACCGGGGATTTTTTGGAATAATTCGGTTTTTTGGGAATAAACCTGGGAAAAAACCTGGTCTATTGGAAATAAACCCGGGAATAAACCGACTCTTTGCAACTCTAGTTACCGTTACAGGAAAAATCTTCGGAATCTCAGTTTCCTAGAAAATGTATAGTATCTTCGCAGAATTTTTTTTACAGTGTAGTAAGCATTCTTCTGATACTGCGATTTGTAAAATTTGTACGGATTTTCGGAATATGGGTTCTTTTATTTTCTTTATCCATTACTAAAATAAATAAAATTCTTTGATAAATCTGAATCATAGTCTTTTTCGACAATCTTTTTAACTTTTTAAGAACTTTTGAAAGATGAATGGATTCACGGGACATCCTACAGATATATCTATCAATATTTATTTATATACTATACATATATAATTATATATGTCACTAGTGCAGCTGCACTTCAATTCGAGCGTGTACATGGAGCAGAGTTTGCACTCACACGAAGCGCAAATCTCATCTTCCATCGAGAATAAAGGACAAAACAGCTTCAGAGGATATTTTTCCACGATGTACATTCTAAAAAAAGGAAAATTACAAAACATTTTCTAGTAGAATTATATTCCACGAACTTTTTATGCAATGGAAATAATAACAAGTTGAAAATTGCATGTGAAGCATAGCAAATAAAAATATTATTCTCATATATCAATCTCATAAAATTGTAAATAGTGAATTACAATTAAAACGCTCATCAATGTTCTCCCTATACCATTATGTAATGGAATACTTTTGTGTGGCCTTGTAAATCAATAACAAATGTTCTTTGCACCACAAATTATGTAAAATATATATTATAATATGTACTTTATAGTTGCATATAAATTTTATTAAGTTCGAATGAGTGTAACACCATTAAATGCATTTGAAACATTTTCCCCCATTGACCGTAATGTAACGGAATACTTTTGTTTGTCCCTGTAATTGATCTATGCATCTGATTTTCATAAAATTTGAAATAACTCGACAAAATTATGTAATAATTATGCATTTTTAATTTCAAACGGATAAAATACATTTGAAATTTTTCCTTCACTGACCATATTGTAATTGAATACTTTTGATTGCCACTGTAATTGATCTATGCATCCGATTTTCATAAAATTTGAAAAGACTCGACAAAATTATGTAATAATTATGTATATTAAATTTCAAACGATTCAGTTGGGTAGTTTTTGTGTTGTTATATGCGGACAGACAGACGGACGGACAGACAGACGGACGGACAGACAGACGGACGGACGGACGGACTGAACGACCCCTATAGGTGCTACGTATGTACATAATTACGAACGCACCTAAAAATCATGTAACAGATACAGATTTGCAATTTGAATTAAAATATACAATTAAGGTTACTAAGAATTTTTTTTTTTTTGAAATCGGATTCCCAGTACTTTTTAAGTAAAGGTAATGGGGATTACAAATAAAACTTTAGTAGATTATTTTGTAAAGTTACACTCTATAGTTTTACTTTCAAATTTTGCTGATTGACCTCATTTTCTTGTACAGTGTTCCGATAAAATTTTAGTAAGCATAACAGATTTCGGTAGTTTTAAATTTCTAAAATTGCAGTTTTTTTTTCAATGCTTTTATGGAGTAATCGTTTCAAATGACAAAACGATGATTCAGTGTCTAATTTCTGTAAAACTTAGATACTATGACAATATATACAACAAGTTAGGATTGTTCTATGTAAAAAAAGCCAATTTGTTTTGTTTTTGGAAGCGAAGTACATTACCATTCTATACAAGTGAATTTGTGGTAGCTGTTTTTCCTTTGAGGACTGTTTGCGAAAGGTAGTTAAAGCTCTTTAAACTGTTTGTGATACTGTAACCTGATTTAACTTCGAGTGAGTCTGTTCACCCGGTTTGTTTTTTATTCGCAATTGTTTTTTATTGTTATTTGAATTCGCTTTAAATGTTTTAATGTTTAATGCTGTAAGCAGAAGAAACTCTATTTTTAGCAAAATACTGTTTTATTTTTATTTAACACAAAGACAAATTTTTCTAAAAGTCAAGTCCAGCCTGTAACTCTAAAGATCTTACATATATATATATATATATATATATATATATATTAATGAAATGTACGCCAAAAAAAATTAAATATATTTGTCAGTATGAAAGAGAAAAAAGAGATATTGTAACACTCTTGTTTTTTTTATATTTTGTTAAAAAGTTTTATTATTCAAAGTTTACAATGGATTTCGTAATGCACTTTTTAATTAAAAGAATTAAATAATAAGCTTAAAAGTAAAAGTAATTAAATTTTTATCACCTAAAAGTATTTGCTCTTCTTATATACTTTGGCGCACAATGCCCTAAAAGGATTTTTTATTATTAAGTCCCAATTAAGAAATACTTATTTTTATACTAAGAAATGCTTGTTAAGAAATTTTCTAGTGCAGCTAAATTAGAAGGTTGTAACTTTAGATATAGCTTTTTTCTTTTTTTCAAATGTTATATGGCAAAAGTAGGAAATTTTAAAGCTATATTCTTTTGTGTATTTTCTTTCTTCCTTGTATTATTGGAGATGAAACGGGAAAAGATAAAATTTTGTATTTAAATATCATTTACGTTAAAAGTCTTCTTGAGAAAAATACGTTTGTAATATCCTATTCTATTTCCATTTCTTAAAAATATAAATTAGTATCAGAAAAGATGAATTAGAATGCTTTAGTATTCAGAATTTTTAATATTTGAGGGAATAAGTTTTTAACTTAATGTACTTCAGATTTTATGTATAAGATGTTTGATGGAATATGTATTATTTGTTTTAGAACTGGTCATAAACGCGTATGTGTTTTCAAAAGCTTGAACAAACTATTTTTATATCAGACAACGTGAATACTTAATGATAATTTTCTGTTAATAAATTTTCATAAAAGTGGTTGTTAGTTTTTTTTTTTTGGTACTTTTCACAGAATTTTAAAAGAAAGTTGGTTTTATATAAGAAACTTTTGTGTGTGGGTGTGTTTAAATTCGTTTGCATCCCATTGTTTATAGAAAAAGTTTACCAAAAATAAATAAAAAAGAAGAAAAATAATTTTTTACTTTATGAAAAAAAATTGAAATCATTGCTCATTGTCCACGTAATCTCCATAGTTCGAACCGAAAGATTTGATATAATCTTAAAAAAAATATTACAATTATTGATATGAAGACAAAAAAAAAAAAAAAAAAAAAAAAAAAAAAAAAAAAAAAAAAACTTGTTGAAACACCATAAAATAAATAAAATAGCGCAAGGCCTTTCGATAGAACTTAGTCTATCTTCATCAGGCGCAAAAAGAATGAATGTAGCGGCACGACTGACGGGAAAAAGCGGGAAAAGTGTGCAAGCTGAAGGAGCAGCCATGGGAAAGTAGAAGGCAAGAACCAATCACGGAAGAGTATAAACGAACAAAGGATACAATGAAGGAAGGGAGGGGAAAAAGGAAAATGGTTACAAAGGGAAAAAGTTAAAAGTAAGTAAAAAGGCAGGTTATATTAAAAGTAAATACACACACCTATACAATAATAATAAAATAATAATAATAATAATTAATATTAAAAATGTTTGTATTAATAAATATATATATATATATATATAATTTATATACATTAAGATACATATGTATAAATCTAAAAAATTATATATATGATTAATTATAATAAAAAAATAAATAATTATAAGGCAGTGCTGAAAAGGTTTTTCGAAGCTATGGATAGAGTTTTAGAATCAGATTTATCATTAACAATAACTTCACGATTAAGATAAATAGGTACATTTTCAAGAAAATCTAACTCATAAGGTACTATTGGCATTAAAGTTAATTTTACCAGTTTGAAAATTGAAACTATGTCCGGAATCCCAAGAGTGCTTAGCAACCGAAGATTTAGAAAAAATTTTTGATTATTGACATACCGAGAGTGTTCTTAAGGCGTTTTTCGAGATTTCTTTTAGTTTGACCTATATAAGATAAATCACAGCCATTACAAGGAACATTATAAACACTCCATTTTTGGAAGTCAGGGACAGGGGATTTCATGGAAGGAAATTTTAATTTATTGACAGATTTAAAAATAACTTTAAAATTGAATCGTCTTATAACTTAAATTTAAAACATAAATATGGATAAAAGGGGAGGACAACCAAATTATCAGGTTTACTTTTAACGGAATTAGAAAGAGTGGATTTATTAGACAGTCTTTTCAATTTGTTTACAGCAGTATTGATGATAGAAGGATTGAAACCTCTTTTGGCAGCAACGGATTTTAAGTAATTCAGTTCATCCTTAAGGGATGCAAATTCGGAACAAATTTTGAGAGCACGAATTGCATATAAGCATTTCCATAGGAACTTGTTTGTCTGTTACACAACTGAAAATCACTAGTGCTTGTTGGCCACCGTTATTTTCAAAGAGTTTGCATCGCCTTATTCAATTGACAATATATCTTCGATAAACCCAGTCGCATTTTCTCGCTTTAAAATACTGGTATTTAAAAAATCGTAGTATGTAACAGACAAGCAAGTTCGCATGGAAATGCCCATATGTGTAAAAAAACACCGATCTTTTGGTTGACAAGATGATTTGAGCTAGCATGGAGGGATTAGAAGCAGAAAAAAGGTTTTCTATAAACACAAGTTTTGAAAGAAGAATCACATTTGCTAACTAAAACATCAAGGAAAGGGAGTTTATTACAATTTTCTAATTCAAAAGTAAACTAAATAAGTGGGTCAATAGAATCGACAATTTGAAGAATAGTAGAAATATCAAAAGGATTATCGATTAAGACAAAAGTATCGTCAACGTAACGTATCCAACATTTAAAAATAATCAGATTTAATAACTTTTCTTCAAAATAATGCATATAAATATCACAAAGAATGGGAGATAAAGGGTTACCCATACTTAAGCCGTCTGACTGTTTAAAAAATTTATTATCAAATTGAAAAGTAGTTAGGGATAAACGTATTTTAGTTAAATTAACAAACTCTTTGACTTCAATATCAGCGAAATGAAATTCACGTAATCTTTTTTCCAAGCAATGAAGAGCGCCCTCAATCGTAACAATAGCAAATAAAGATTTCACATCAAGAGAAAGCATTGAACAATTGGATAGGTTAATACTTTTTAATTTAAAAGATATTGGTGGTTTCTGATACACTGGAATGCAAGAATGATATTAAAATTCAATGTATGACATATTGGGTACTTCTGTACATAACTGTATGACATGTAGACTAAACTACATTTTTTATATAGTTTCTTTATAAATCACCGGAAACGAGATTTTAAGCAAAAACGAAATGAACCGGTAAATGTACCCTTAAATGCAGAAATCTTCTCCAAAAGTCTATTTCTTGAATAGTTTAAAAGGAAAAAATGTCCCATTTTTATTCTATTCAATTAAGGTTTCTGACACATGGAGTAAAATCTGGAAAAAATGAAAATGAAAGTTTATGCATTCATATTTTTCTACATTTCCAGAAAAAAATGGTAGCAAATCATTTTAAACACCATTCACACTCTACAGTCATAACAAAGAGAACTTCATAATGTGCGTTTAAATGCTAAAATCTTTTCGGGATGTAAAAACTATTTCTCTAATACTTTTTTAGATCAAAATGTCCATTTGCTATCACATTCAGTTTAAAGTTATGTGAAATTGTGTAACATCTTGAAAAAAAATTCAAATTAAAATGAATCTTTATATATTCATATATATATATATATATATATATATATTACATTTCCAATACAGGTATTCGTAAGCATTTTATGAATTTGCCGCATTCTATAGCAAAAGCAAAAATAACTGAAAAATGTGCATTTAAATGGTAAAATGTCATCCGCATCTAAAAAGTATTCGTTTAATTCTTTTCTATTGCAAAATATATCTTTGCTATCCCTCTCGTTTTAAGTTGCTTGGAAACGGAGTAAGATCTTGAAAAAGACTAAAATGAAAATTAATGTTTATACATTTGCATAGCTGCCAACTTTTAGATATATATAGTATATAACGGGTGTCCCAAAAATGACTGATGGATTTCAAAATTCAATAACTTGCAAACGGTGACAGCTATTTAAAAAATTTTTGCAGGAGGGGTATGTGTAATATCAGGAGTTTTTTTAACGTAATTTTTTGATTTAGTTCGCATATCAAACAATAGGTGACGCTGACGGTGATTGAAGGCCAGGTGATCAGTGCTGAGTGATGCATCGTCCTGGCCTTCAATTGCCGTCAGCGCTACCTATTGTTTGATATGCGAATTAAAATAAAAAAGTACGGTAAAAAACTCTTGACATTGTACATAACCTTGCTGCAAAAATTTTTTAAATAGCTGTCACCGTTTGCAAGTTATTGAATTTTAAAACCCATCAGTTATTTTTGGGACACCCGGTAAATACATATATATAGTACGTATATATACACACACACACACATATATATATATATATATATATATATACATGCATATATATATATATATATATATATTACCACAAAAAAATAGAAATGTTCACCTTCTTAAATTGGCAAAATTTCTCGATAATAGACAAAATCTTCTATTAAATCTTCTGTTGTTCTGTCTAAAATTGCAGAGAAGTTCGCAGCTATGCATATGCGCTTTTTTATATTTTCGAAGCAATTTTGTTTTGCACATAAATATTTATGCATTCATATTATTATTTTTTTTATTTCCGAAAGAAAAAAACGTTTTGTACATAAATGTTTTTCTTTTTCCATATTTAAAATCAAATGAACTGGAAAACGTGCGGTTAAATATCTCTTTGATATCCAATTCAATTTATGGTCCGTAAAAATGGAGTAAGATCCTGAAAAAAAGTAAAATGAAAATGAATATTATTTTTCCATTCATACTTATTTGCATTTCTGAAAATGAAATATTTAGAAATAAATGTTTATGTATCTATATCTTTTTTACATTTCGAAAAAAAATTGTCCGTATATAAACATTCTTCGCATCCTAAAACAACATTGAAATGAACTAAAAAACATGCTCTTAAAAGCTGAAAGCTTCTTTGCATCTGAAAGTCTATTTCTCTAACAGTTTTTAGCGCAAAATGTCTCTCTTCTGTCCCATTGAATTTAAGTTTCTGAAAAATGAAGTGAGATTATCAAAAAGATTATTATGAAAATGAATGTTTATGTATTCATATATTTTTTTACGTTTCAAAAAAGAATGCTCGGATTGTGAGTATTTATGTATTTATGTTTTTTATAACTTACAAAAAAGTGCATGCATATAAATGTTGTTTTACTTCTATAGTAATGAATAAATAATAGTAATAATAATTTATTTTTTACGAGATAAATACATAGCCATCTTATGTATCATTAAAAAATTCTATTAAAGGAAATAATACTTAATAAATTAATACATTTTAGTTCTGTAAAAATGTTTTTGATTCATTTTAAAAATCAACTGATAAAATTTAGAAAATTTTAAAGCAATTTCTATGAACGATTTAAAAGAGGGTTTTTTTTGGTGGTATTCCAACAACAGCTTATTATTTGAAATTAAAACTGTAGATTGATAGTTTCAAATTTATACATCCTTCAAAATGGTGCATGTACGAGTAGACCAGCTATGCATAAAAAATATGTTTTTTTCATTTAAAAAAAAATACCTTTTTTCCGAAAATGATTTGAACGAATTTAAATTAATATAAAACAATCAATTGAATACAAAACAATTTAAGACGAATGGAATAAGCATTTTAAATGAAAAAAAAATAAACATATTATTAGAAAATGGTACTTTTTTGATTCAGCAATAATATAATGAAAGGATACTTCGATTCATTACACAAAAATATATGCAATGTTTCTATATTTGTAGGCTAAAATCGCAATGAACATTTAAAAATCCACCCATGTAGAAATAATTTGTTAAGTCTTTAAATGCATCTGCAACAACTGTAAAATAAATATTAAAAGAAGATTTTTATCTTAAAAAATTGAAATAGAAATCCTCTTTTCGCTAAGACATGTGGTTAAGTGCAAGGTTATTTTTTAGAGCATTATGGGAATTTATTACACTGTAAATAATGTCAGATGTTTCTGAATATGTAAAAATGTACTGTAATCAAAAACGAAAATATACAGTGACCTCATCGAGCTCACCTAAGGTTTCGAAAACCGTTCCTTTACCTTTAAAAATCACAAAAAACTATTTGTTTTCGAAATTTAAAGAAGAATTTATAAAAAATAATTTTTATTACCTGCCCGTCCTTTTTGGAAACGTTTCAAAGTAGCTTTTACAGTACAATAATCACTTTTCTCAAATCAAAATATCACTGCGGCCGATATCAAAATATCGGATGCTACCAGTTTTAACGAAAATATTTTCATATTCAGAGAACATGTTTAATAGACAAACGTACAATATTAACAGTATTAACATTAATATGAAAATTAACATTATTTTGCTACAATTGCATGCACAAAATCAGTTATGCAGTTGAAAATGTTTACTTAAGAATTGGTAGCATCCAAAGAAGTGATATTTTGATTTGAGAAAAGTGGTTATTGTACTGTAGAAGCCACTTAGGAATGTTTCCGAAAAGTACGGGCAGCTTTCTGTGATTTTTTAAGATAATGGAACGGTTTTCGAAACCTTAGGGGAGTTCTAAGAGGTCACTGTATATTTTCGTTTTTATTACAATACATTTTTACATATTCAGAAACATCTGACATTTTTTTACAGTGTATGAAGCATTTATTTACTAAAATATCAGTAAAAAAGGGTTATTTTTATTTTTACTGACAGCGTTCAGACAATTATGCCCAGGATTACTTCCGATAATGCAAAGGAATTTTCTGAAAGGTTTCTATATTTGTCACATGTATCTCTTATAATGATAAATTAAGGGGTCTTACTTTTAACCTGTTGGTGCAATTTAGCAAAATATCACATTTAATTCCTTTTCTCAGTCCCTATTACATATTTATGGATAAAAATTTTATTATAGACAACTTAGTATATCTTCTAGGTGAAATAATTTTTACAATGCTCTACATTATTTTTAAATGTTTAATTTTGATTAAAAAATTAAAAATACTTCTTGACTTGCATCGACTGATTGCAAGATTTCCCCAAAACTAATAAAGCAATTTGCATGAAACTTTAAATTAAAAATAAATAAATAAATAAAATAATTTGCTTTCAAATGAAATATAAGTTCAACAAGCATTAGTTTTACATTGTTACCATTTTTTTTTTCTTTTTTTTTGGGGGGGGGGGGGATTTACACCAATAGTTTTGCTACAATCTTGCGGACAGTGGATGCAAGTCAAAAAACAATTTAAAAAATTTGGTCAAAATTAAACATTAAAAAAATAAAATAAATTTTCAAAATAGAATATTAATAAATATACAGGGTGGTCATAAAAAAAACTTTGCCGATATATGGAGCTCTAGCGGCCAGTCCGCTCAACCGATCGAAGTGAAATTTCAGATATAGCTATTCAGAGGTATGAGCTCGAGATTCTGTGAACGGCAACAAAATGGCACTCACGGTTACGGTTATAGTTACAGAAACTCGAAAATTTCCAATGGCAACACCCATTTTTTTTCATCGCAAAATGCTCAGCGCATGCGAAAACCATAAAGAGCGTTGGAACCGTAAGAACCGTTGGAACCGTATCAACCGTTGCAAGAAACGGGCATGTTATGCACACACAAAAAACCATTCTGGGAATCCTTCCCCCCATAGAAAAAACTCGATTGGGGCGCAAGAAGGAAATTTGCATATGATACAGACTCAGTACACTAATCTCTGATTACAATACAGATCGGAGAAACTAAAACTTTTATTTTGATTACACATTTTCCACATGGGTGCCATAAATGCCTGTGATGGAGACGTCACCCATGTGGAAAATGTGTAATCAAAATAAAAGTTTTAGTTTCTCCGATCTGTATTGTAATCAGAGATTAGTGTACTGACTCTGTGTCATATGCAAATTTCCTCCTTGCGCCCCAATCGAGTTTTTTCTATGCGGGGAAAGATTCCCAGAATGGTTTTTTGTGCGTGCATAACATGTCCGTTTCTTGCGATACACGTACGGTTCTAACGCTCTTTATGGTTTTCGCATGCGCTGAGCATTTTGCGATGAAAAAAAATGGGTGTTGCCATTGGAAATTTTCGAGTTTCTGTAACTATAACCGTAATCGTGAGCGCCATTTTGTTGTCGTTCACAGAATCTCGAGCTCATACCTCTGAATAGCTATATCTGAAATTTCATTTCGATCGGTTGAGCGGACTGGCCGCTAGAGCTCCGTATATCGGCAAAGTTTTTTTATGACCACCCTGTATTTTAAATAGAAGAAGTAATAGTTTGTTGATATTAAAAATATTATGGCTTTGCGTTTAATAGGGACTGAGAAAAAAATAAAATATGACATGCTGCTAAATTCCATTACCAGGTAAAAAGTAGGACTCTTGAGACCTCTTAAGTTAAAACAGTTCATAAAAGAGTAGGTCTATTTCCGAAGTTTTCAACACTTGCATTAACGCTACCATAAAGACTTCATATAAGTCAGTCAGCAAGTCGAAAGGTAATAAATATACTTTTCTTGGAAATGTATAATACTGTTGTATTTCTGGTTTGATAGCTTTCACAACAATCTTGTTTCTGTAGAATATGCGCTTATTCATCAGAATTTTTTATTTTTTAAAAAGTAAACAGAAAAATACAGTTGGATTTTATGATTAGATATAATTTTATGGAAATTCCATTACTGCAGGATGTTAAAGAAAAATGGTGAAATATCTTTATTTAAAATAACTTAAAAGTTTTATTATGATGACAATGTAACACTCGCCCGCAAAAAAATGATATAACTAGCAAAAATTGTTTTTTTCTTTTTTCTTTAGTAATAGGTCTCTTTCAGATACATTTTACTACAAGAAAAGTTTTATCAGGGTATCCGAAAAATCGCGTTATTACGTCATGTATCCATTCGTGACGGCACAATGAGAGCTGCAAATTGTGTGCATTTATAAAATATTCAATATTCCAAGAACCGTTTAAGTCTTCATTCTTAAGAATTTTACTCTTTATCCACGTTTTGAGAGCTGCATGCAGAGCCAAACATTATAATTTAATTTTACATTAAAAACATACTAGTTTTCTTTTGCCTTTCTTGTAGCATTTACTTCTGTCGAAATATATCGCTTCTCTTACGGGTGAGCGATTATTCATTATTGATATTTGTTTAAATTTATAAGCCTTTTAATCTCAGAATGGATGTAAGTCAAAAAACAATTTTAAAAATTTGGTCAAAATGAAACATTAAAAAAATAAAATAAAATTTCAACAAAGAATATTACTAAATATATTTTAAATAGAAGAAGTATTAATTTGTCTATATTAAAAATATTATGGCTTTAAGTTTAATAGGGACTGAGAAAAAATAATATGTGACATGCTGCTAAATTCCATTACCAGGTAAAAAGTAAGACTCTTGAGACCTCTTAAGTTAAAGCAGTTCATAAAAGAGTAGGTCTATTTCAGAAGTTTTCAACACTTGCATTAACGCTACCAGAAAGACTTCATATAAGTCAGACAGCAAGAAAAAGGTAATAAATATTCTTTTTTTTTAAAATACTACCTCTGACAATAAAGTTCGGTGAATAGTCCTGTAACATTAAAGTAGATGAAATATTAATGAAAGTTACCATACCATCCTTCTAAATAGTCATCTCCCATAAGTATGCACAGCTGAGATCTGCTATACATGTCCTGGGAAATTCGCAATAAGTCTTCTTTTGGGATGGAGTTCAAAAGCTTCGCCACGTTTCCTTAGATGTCAGCAATATGGTAAAATCTCTTTCAAAGACAGTTTGAGTCGTGAAAATAGGAAGAAATCTGGAGGATTGAGATCTGGCGAATATGGTGGATGTTCAATTCACCATCTCTCATGAATTTCTGTCGGTGTCTTGCAAAAGCTTAAAACGAAACTTTAAATTGATCTTTTGTTCGTTCATTTCTTCCTCTCATTTAAGAACCAACACACTGAACAAATACTTAGTAAATCACGTCTTACACAGAACATAAACGACGCTCAACTGAACAACGATGGGGGAAGATGTTCAACACTTGCCTCTATGAAGGTGCAGCGTTTTGTTGCCAGATCGGTCGTTCTGAATTCATTCACCGAACTTTTTTATCAGAGGTAGTATATAATACCGTTGTATTTCTGGTTTGATAGCTTTTACAACAATCTTGTTTCTGCAGAATATGCGCTTATTCATCAGAATTTTTTATTTTTTAAAAAGTAAACAGAAAAATACAGTTGGATTTTATGATTAGATATAATTTTATGGAAATTCCATTACTGCAGGATGTTAAAGAAAAATGATGAAATATCTTTATTTAAAACAACTTAAAAGTTTTATTATGATGACAGAGTAACACTCGCCCGCAAAAACATGCTATAATTTGCAAAAATTAATTTTTTTTTTTTTTACTTTACTAATAGGTCCCTTTCAGATGCATTTTACTACCAGAAAAGTTTTATCAGAGTACCCGAAAAATCGCCTTATTACGTCATGTTTCCATTCGTGACGGCACAATGAGAGCTGCAAATTGTGTGCATTCATAAAATTACTCAATATTCCAAAAACCGTTTAAGTCTTCATTCTTAAGAATTTTACACTTTTTCCACGTTTTCACAGCTGCATTCAGAACCAAGCATTATAATTACCCGAAAAATCGCCTTATTACGTCATGTTTCCATTCGTGACGGCACAATGAGAGCTGCAAATTGTGTGCATTCATAAAATTACTCAATATTCCAAAAACCGTTTAAGTCTTCATTCTTAAGAATTTTACACTTTTTCCACGTTTTCACAGCTGCATTCAGAACCAAGCATTATAATTTAATTTTACATTAAAAACATACTAGTTTCTTTTGCCTTTCCTGTAACATTTACTTCTGTCGAAATGTATCACTTCTCTTACGGGTGAATGATTATTCATTATCGATATTTGTTTAAATTTATAAGCCTTTTAGTCTCAGAATGAAAATTCGTTGAATATTAATCAGGAGTGAATAAAGAAAGATTTAGACAACTGTTAGTCAACGTTTCATTTAGAATATGAAATCCTGTTATACAAGTAAAATTTTTTTTACCGTTGTAAAGTTAGGACATAAAGTTAATTTTTTTTCTGTATTACTACTTGTTATTTTGTATACTGTTCTGGAACGTGTTAATAGAGTATACTGAATCCACTCCAGATTTTTTTCGTAAGTAGATAACATTGAACTTAATGTCACTTTTTCTTCTTGCAGCTATTTTTATTATTAATGTTTTTTTTTCCTTAAATGTGAAATTTATCTAAATTTTATATAAATATTTTTAGCATATTAATAACTGAATTAAAATAAAATTATTTAGCATTAAAGATTATTAGTAGAATAATGTGTAGAAATATTAATATAGCAAAGTATATAAATATGCATAATGATGACATAACATGCCTTGAATGATTAGTGCTTAATGCCCTTTTTAGTGCAACAACTTCTACTACTTTTATACCAACCCGCATGGTAATTCAAGTTAGAAATAAATTTCTAATTTTGTTTCTGACTCATATTTAATTTTAAAAAAATCGAATCTTTCTGATGTGCAGCAATAGTAAAGTATGTAACACGCGCATTCCAAAGGAAAAAAGAAAGAAAAAAAAATAGACTGTCACGCGTCACGTGACCTGAGTTTTGCTAAATTAAAAAAAATGTAGTTGTAATATTTTTCGTCTTAAAAAAATATGGCAACACTAGTTCTATTAAAAATGTTCTATTCTTAGTGATGTTAAAAAAGTTGGTTGTGAACTGTAGTTCATGTGATGATGGCGTGCGCCAGAATTATGTAAAAAGTTTTATTTGTATGTAATGTGTGTGTGTTAGTCTACTATATGTGAGTGCCGTTCTTTTCAAGTAATAAAAATATTTAAAGAAGCCTGCAGCCCCCGAGATATTTAAGTTAAGTTATGCTCTTTCTTTCTTCTCTTGCACATTTGTAACTTCTTACAAGTATCATTTTTTATCAACATATAGCGTTTATAGTATCTGTTTTACTTTCAGCCGGCATGACAAATACAAGGGACAAATGTCATCGGGTCTTAAAGGGCAACAATACAGGGTGTTTCGCTACCAGACCGACAAACTTTGAGGGGTGATAGTAGACATGAAGAACTTGCATCACATTACAAGTACAACGGAGATCTACCATGTAGCTGATGTTAAAGCTTTCTTGACCACCTTAGTGAAGTTACAGGACACCTCTGTTTTTCTTTCAGGTACATTTTTAGAACCAAATTTGAATCTGGCGAAAAAGTCTACGTAACAATCACTAATGTCAGTTCATCTTTACTTTTTCCAATTACTCCAGATCTCATGAATAAAATGCATAATTTAAGAAAACTGCAAATTTATATCTTCAATGGAATATTATTTTCGCATATTAGGTGAAAAATATTTCTTATTTTGCATATTTGATCGGCTGGGGGCCAGCGGCGAAAAGACCGAGCGCAACTAATGACGTTGTGAAAAAAATCGCGACTACTCGCGGGTTAACCCTAATTCGTAAAAAAGTCATTTTCGACGTTGCATTATAATATCATTCCGAGTCGTCTTTGCATCCCTAACACCTCCTGGAAATACGTTGGTCTGGTAGTAAAGCATACAGGAGTAATGCCATTGACATTTCGGATATGTGTCGGAAGCGCCCTCTATCAAAAAATGGGGACACCAATGATGTACGCCATTTTGAATAAAATAATTACCAAGGGAATGACCTACACACAAACTGCAACAGAATCGATTAGTTTGTCAAATATTTATGTGCGTTCAAAATCCCCCCCTCTGTTCACAGTTCAATTTTCGCTAGTTACCCGATAACAATATTTCCGATTTTGGGCTTAAAATTTAAGTTAAAGTCTAAACTTTAGAATAATTTCAACCCCGTGCACAAAATAAGGGTAAAAAGTAGTTGTTTGTTACTCTAAAGTCTAAAGCGCCCTCTATCGACAATTTTTAAACGTAACCTTTAAAAATTTTTTACAAGCAAATCTTCATGTAGAGAATGATTTTAGCGAAAACCACAAACGAATCCACCTTTTTTTCCGTTTTTTATAATCATTTGAAATTTTGGGCCTTAAACTTTAATGGCCCCTAGCTCCTACGGAAGACGTTTGCGCCCCATGGTTTCCAATTTAATAATGTTTGTCTTCATGTCTACTATCACCCCTCAAAGTTTGTCGGTCTGGTAGCGAAACACCCTGTATACGTTAATCTCGGTAACTTCCGTCGCAGTGTGCTATAATGTGCCTTTTATAAATTCAGATTTAACTTATCTCTTTTTACATGAAATAAAAATCGGTTCTTATTCGTCCAAACAACAAAGAAACCTATTTTATCTTAAACATATTTTTTTTATTTTTTTTGATTTATTTATTTATTTTTTTTTTTTTTTTGTAAAATTATAATTACACATGAAAGAAAAATACGTAGATTATGAAATAGTTACTAACAGTAATTGGATATTGCAGTCTGAAATAGAATGTGGGAAAAATAAAATTGTATAACAGAATTTTATTTCAATCATTACTAAACAAAAATGTAAATCATACGTCAGATTTGATTTTGATTATAAACATTTTATGTAAAATGCATACTTTAACAGATTCATGCAGTATTTCAAAGTACAAATATTACATAAGAAAAAATTATATATTTCATAAAACAAACATTTAGATTCCATTACATATAATTTTCTTATTTTTTTACGAAAAAAAAAATTTTCTATTGACTCGGAATTTTTTTACTACTGTAAAAATTTGTTACACCAATTAGAGTTTTATTAGAATAAATTTAAATATTGGAGACAATTTTAAAAATAAAACAAATAATAAGCTCAGCACAAATCTGTTTAATCTAACGATGCTATATATTTGATAAAAAATCTATAATAATAGAGCAAGGAAAGATATCATACACATTGTTTTAAAATACAATACAATATAATGCTCTGCAATTTTGGATATATTAGATTTTTAAACATTAGTTAGTATTAAAACATACTCTTCTATAATAAAAGCTTAAAAAGATATAATATTACATAAGAGGCTTTTAGCCGAATTCCCGTATCGATCAGAAGATCATTTTCTTGGATGGGAAATGGTAGTTATCAGATACTGGAATCTACAAAAATAGTAGAAATAAAAATATCGAAAAAGGGTATTTTATTATTCCAAAATCTCAATGGCATATAACGAGAATAAATACGAAAATGATTCCCAAATATATATATTTTTTTATTTCAAATACTTTACTGTGTTTTTACTGTTCGATAAATAGATGGATTATATCGGATTTATAATACTACTATCATGTAATATATTTATTTTTTTATTTTTTTTTTTGTTATTAAAAATTTGATTGTAACAATTTCTTTTGGTTAATATTTAATAATAAAGATAATAATTTAGATACATCTTTCCAAAGAACATTTAAAATTGATATCGAGGGATGCCAGTAATACTTACATCTAAAAGCAGATTCGTGTTTTTTGAAGTCAGGAGAATAAATAAAATATAATTTCCAATTTACTTACATAAAACAAATGAGGTTTCGTTCGCGAGTTATAAAATACATTATAACTTTAAGCTAAAATCCATTTACGAGATTCATTCAAAATTCAGAAAACATTAACAAATTAGCATTCACTAATGTTCTTTTCAAAGAGCTCAAATATAATTTTGTGTAAAATTACATGAGAAATATGAAATGCAAAGTTTTTTAGTGAGAAGGATCAAACTACAAAAAAATTTATTGACTGAAAAGAAATATTCCCCAAAGTTAAAAATATAAGATGATTAAATTCGTATACACACTTAATTTGCGGTACAAGATAGACTGTGCTAAGTAAAAGTTATTTAGCATATTACTTAGCAACTATTTGCATCTGTTCATTACCTTCTCCATTTCTGAACTACTGCAAATTTGGAATATACTTCACGAAGTTATTTCAAAATTTCAATATTAGTAATGCTTTTAAAATCTGTTTCATAGCGTATTTTATCCAGTTTTACTAAAAAATATCATAAAAAGAAATTTGAGTTAATATATTTCTAAAAGCTTTAAAAATTTTATTAATATGATTAAGGTAAATAGCAATTTACTCAAAGTTGGTATGTAGCACTTAAAAAATAATAATAAGTATGTCAAACAGAATTATGTTAAAGTAGAAAAATGTATCTCATTTATTTGTTATAAAAATTTTTTTTATTGTAGGTATAATTTTATGGAATTTCGAGCATTAATGCATAGATTTAGACAAATGCAGGGGAAAGGACAAAACGCTGATATTTATTATTATTATTTTTTTGGTAAAGTCTCTAAGCTTTAAACACGTACTACCATTTGGCAACTTTTGATCGAGGAAAATTAGCCTTCTGAAAAAGAAATTTAAAAATAAATCATATGGCAAATGAACAAAGAAAATCCACGAAAGTTATAAAAAAAACGATGTGTTGCCATCTGTACGCACATTTCTGTTGACAATACATTTAATGGTATTTGTTGACATTAGACACAATAAAAAGTAAACGCACTCTTTTTAAAAACACAGGTTAAGATCGTGTATAGACAATTCAAATTTCACTTATGTAAAAAATGAATGAGTCAATTTCCAATGAATCATTGAGTTAATTTGAATGAATTAGTGAGTAATTAATTAATGAGTTTCCTGAAAAAGAAATTTAAAAATGAATAATATGACAGATGAACGAAGAAAATCGACGGAAGTTATAAAAAGAACGACGAATTGCTATCTGTAAACACAGTTCTGTATTTTGAGGAGATGATACATCTAATTGTATTTGTTGATATCAAACAGAAGAAAACTTGAAGGTAATATTTAAAAAAACGCAGTTTAAGTTAGTAGATAAATGATTTAAGTCGCGCATAAGGTAATAATTAATGAAAAACAAATTTTTGACTACAGGGAACAATCACCATACATACATTTTTCTTTTGTTAATATCGTTATTTTACGTACACGTTAAAGGCACGGTGATAAATGAGGTATTTTTTGAAGGTTCTAAAGTAATTTAAAACACGTCGATTGAAAGGATAATTCTAGGAGAGATAGGCAGTCTAAAAATTATAGAAACTAAATCTTAAATTGCAGCATTTTTTTTTAAAAACAGTTCAGCATATTCTTTCATAGTCATGGACGGCTGTGTTTTTCAAGTATAAAGTATATTTCAATGCTTATTTCATTTAGGGATTAAATATTTAGGGGCCTGAATGATTTTCAATGACTCAATTTTCTTAATTTTCTTTATTATAAGGACGACTTTTAAGGCATCCATATAATCCAATCTTTATTTTAAACCTAAAACGATGATTTTCAATGGCGAAGTGACGATTTATTTTGGTTGGAAATCTGTCCTTCAATTTTAGGAGAGCTGGGCACATTAAATTGAAAGGAGATGGCAATCTATAATCAATATTTTAAAATCATACGGAATAATATTTTAAACTAATTAAAATTATGTACAAAATAATTACTTACTTTTTAAGTTTACTCGCATAATTATATTGATTTATGTATATTTTTTTAATCTAAAATAAAAATTTAAATAACAGTAATATAATAGGAGATAAAGATGTGTTTTGTTAAAGGCAATATTGACGATCTTCGGAAACTTTCATCCCAGAAACATGTAAAGTTAATAAATAACTTTAAATCGAAGAAAAAGTATGAAATAAATGCGAGAAAAGGAAAATAAAAAACAAGACACAGCACACGACAAAAATTTGAAAATTTGAGATTCTATGCAGATTCCTAAGGAATAGAATTGAATAAAGATACCAGTGATAGTTGTGAAGTTATAATATACCGACCAAAAAATATTACGATGTGATGCATAAGGTATCAGAAGTGATTCTGTTAAACATGTACAAACTATCAAGACTTTTGCGAAAATATGATAAGTTTTTAAGAAATCTGGAGAATTGACTTTATACTTCCAATTCGGTTTACTCAATTTTTATTCACTGATTTTTCGGGATAAAATTTCAAAAAACATGTAGGATTTTCAATAATTAACTAAATGTAATGTGTTATTTTTATTTACATTAGCTTGAGATTTTCCTTCTTGTACTGTTCCTTTTATAACATTCAGATTCATATAAAAATCTTCTTTGGATAAATGAAACACCCTAATCTATATACATGATCTTTGTCATGTGATTGCATTCGTAATTATACACCAATTCGTGTGTAACTAAGCATGACTCTCGCACGTTATAACGCACGTCTATCCAGCTCTCTTAGATTTCACATATTATTTAAAAATAAAAACTACTTAAATATTTCAAATTTAAAAAAAAATGGAAATTCATACGCAGTGTTATCTGAAATATTAAGACTTTACAATTTTATACAATTTTAGATCAATTTTACAATTTATAATTTTTTTTTTCATTTAATCATTTCAAATAGTTTATTTTGCGCTGCACTTTGTTAATTTTTTCATAAAAACATATGCAAAAAAAGGAATCCAATAATCATTAAAGTAATTAAATCTCTCGCAGAATATTTGAAATGAAAATAGACATTAAAAGGAATAGATATTTCGTTTAAATGATCTTCATTATTATCTCGCTTGGATTCATCACAGACTTTTGAAACTCAGAATAGAAAATGTATTAATAAAGTCTCCTTGGTTTGGAGTGTTGCCATATTTTAGAAAATAAAATAAATATTAGAGCAGGGAAGATATCTTTCTTGCGCCTAGACTCCATAAATTTATTTAAAGTAGGAAGAAGCGAATTTTATGTCCACATGAAAATAAGAACATATAATTGGATTTTTTTTACGTTGTTGTGTTTACTAATATAGAACCAATTATTATCATTAGTTAAAATTAAATTAGTGGCATTAGCTTAAACGTAAAAAAAACATGGATATAAAAATGTTTTATTTATATATTACCGCATTTATAATTGTACTTTGTTCAATTTGTGGTGGAAAAAATTCTACACATAAGCATAAGTTAGCTGATTAAAATTAAAAAAAAATCTTGTACATGTTTTGACGTGCATAAATTCTGCGTTTTTTTTTTCTTTTTTTTTTCTTTTTTTTTTTTTAAACAATTGATATCTTATAATTTTCTTAAGGATTTTTTCTTCTTTTTACTTTGTTTTTGATTAACATACTTTAAAGTTTAACGAAATCTTGTAAATTTAGCTAATGTCATACAGAAAAAATATATATTGCTTCTTTTGGAAAGTAAACTTTATGTATCCTTTTTAATTACATCGTAAATTCCGACTACTACATAATCTATACATATAATAAAACAGTAGGACCCGGTGTGTCTGTACATTGAAGATAATTGACAAAAATGGAGTCAGGGCGATAAAAGAAAACCAATGAAACACAAAAAAAATTTTTTTGAATTTTTTGTCTGTCTGTCTGTCTGTCTGTCTGTTTGTTCGAGGTTATCTTCGTAACTACTGAATGGATTTTTATGCGGTTTTCACTAATGAAGAATGCACACTCCCGGGCAGTGTATAGGCTTTGTTTCATCAAAATCGGACAACAGACAAAAAAGTAACAAAAAGAAACAAAAGAAACTATTAGGTGCGCTGCTCACGTTTTTTAGTACATAACGTTTTTTAGTACATATAAAATCCAATAGATGTCACTGTGCGATTTTAAAACGCGCTATCGTTATGTTTTCGCCAGTCTACTTAAGTATGAGAAAGTTTCAAGCTGGCTGTCGTTCCATGTGGTTTAGTCGGTAGAACGTCAGTGCGCCATACTGATGGCCCGGGTTCGATTCCCAGCATGGAATTTTTTTTCACTATGTTGGCATTAACGCCTATAAGCAATTAAAAGAATTTGAAATATTGTATTCAAGGCGAATTTTCTCTCTGGGAAAATTTCCTTGCATTAATATGTCAGTGTAATTTTTTTTTCGATTTAATTTTTTTTTTCGAAACTTTGTTTTTCTTAAAAAATTACAGTAAATATTTGATATTTCCCAACGTTTTTTGAATGATCGACTTGCTTTTTTTTTTTTAATGTATGTCTGAACCTTATCTAACTACTTCTTCAAGATTTCTTTAGATAAACCGACCAGCGTAGCGGGCGAAGGCCGCTAGTCTTTTATAAATATAATAAAAATAAGTAATATCAAACTCGCATTAATACCATTTTTTAAAAGAACATAAAAGTTTTGCTTAAATATATTAAAAAATGTGCAAAAAAGTTGAGAATGAAAAATTTATAATATATATGTATCAATATTTTTCAAAATAATTAGTGACTGGCCTGTGTAAATACTGATAATATAATCTTAATAGGTTTTATCTATATAATTCAAAAAAATCATTATGTTTTTGGTTATCTTTTTTTATCTGTTTAAAATTTAACAAACTTGCATTTCATATGAATAATTTTTTAAAACCTTCTTAGTGATTTCTTTTATTTTTCAAAAAAGCATCTGAATGAAAATTTCTGTGCTATACAAACAGGGTATGCAACAAAACTATTTGTTTTTTAGAATAAAAAACTCGAAAAAACAATATATAGCTCCTGCTGTAAATATGAGCTATACCTTTGTTATAAAAATATTTAATCCACGTTTGTTAAGAACAAGCATATTTATGCAATCTTTATTCATGTGATATTTTTAAGGCTATTTTTATATTATTTAACTTTCAATAATTAAGTATAATAAGCTATATCTTACTAGTTATCGTGATGACGTAAAAGGGCCGAAAACTGGTGAAAAATGTCGAAATCCATGTTTGCGATGAGAAAACTATATATGTATTTTATTAACTATATATGTATTATTGCTATTTGTCACAGTAAGAAATTAATTTTTGTTTAGTTTAAGAAGCTATATTATAATAATTATCTGATTCAAGTGACAGATCCGACTGATTTTCTGAACATTAATTTCCATTCCGGTATTTTTTTATTGTGTAGTTTAAGGTATTATATATGGATTCCCATAAATTAATGATAGTGGTACGAAAGACATTGAAATTTATAATTTTTTTGTACGCCATCCAGTAAGGTCTAATTTCGAATTTTTAGCTCTTGAAAGAATTCTCAATTCTCGTTATTCCATTGCTTAATGCAAGAATCTATCTTTGTCAGTATAGCAGTGTTTATACATTTTATATAAGGAAAGTTAAAGGTTTATTTTGCAAGTAGACACAATAAAATTTTAGTGATGTTGTTTAGTAGTATTTCACTTTTAATTTAAAATTTATACTGTAGTAGAGATTTCATTACACATTTTCTCTTTTGACATATCAACAATGCTAAATGTCTTGTGAATTGGCGGCGAAACTTTTTTCCAAACACCTTTGACGTTCCAAGCCCAAACTCGCACTCTGATTGGTTGTTGCTCTCGGCACTGTTTTCACGTAACTTGGCGATAACCATACTTGGCGAAAAATACTTCGCTCGTAAGTGAAGGAGTAAACCTAAAACCTAACCTACTCATTCTTATTCTTCCTTCATTTTGTTCTCTTGTGTATTATTATCTTGTGTTATTTTATAAAATGGCTAATGCTTTACTTATTAATAAACGGGAAAAGTTACTTTGTACTCGGTTCGGAAGGAATTCAAACTCTTCGACGGAAGCATCTATCGCTACGCCAAGTATGATTATCGCCAAGTTACTTGAAAACAGTGCCGAGAGCAACAACCAATCAGAGTGCGAGCTTGGACTTGGAACGGCGAAGGTGCTTGGAAAAAAAAATTACGCGAATTGGCTCCATATCTACTATAAAACTCTGAGATACGAAAACACAAAAAGGAAACTTTTTAAGACTTTACACATTTGCGAATTGGAGTATGCGGGGTTACATGGTTAATGTATATAAATATGATGTAAGTAACAAAGTTTACACACCCCTTGGAATTTCCAAGAACTCTGTCAATACTATTAAAAATAAGAAAATTTGCGTTTCATTTTTAAACCGCTACATTCGTAATCCTCACCTTCATTCGCAGGTTTTATGATATTTTTCTGCAGTGAAACATTTCGAAAATAATCTTAAAATTTAGTGGTGGAACTGTGCGAACCCTGAAGTAAGAACGCATATTATTACACAAGGTACGACAAACAAATGCCCAAAACTAGCTGAAGGAGAAAACATTTTTTTGTCTAGAAAAATGATGCTATGCACAGAATTTTAACGGATAGGTTTTATGAGGTAAAAGTTGATCGATGTTTATGGCAACAAGATTGAAGATTCTTTATTTTTATGTGCAAAATCGAGAAAGGGGAAAATGAGTAACAACTACAAACTTTTTTTTTATTTTATTAATCTATGTAGTATAGTTACACAGACTGAAAAGATTAAAAAATACTTTTTTCCGAAAAGTGTGCAGTTATATAAAGCAGCAGAATGGAACAATAAAAATATTATAAAAATATAGAAATGTATTCATTTATAATTTAATTTAATTTTGATCATGATGTGATCAGCTGATCTTTTTTATGTGGTCAAGTAACCGCTATCTTTAAAAATGGTCGAATTATTGAAAATTTTGCTGTGGATTTTTAACAGTGTAAATCTAATATAGAGTCTAATTTTAATTTTTGGGTCAATAAAGTCGCCAGTAGTAGGATTTGAAAATATTTAATGAATACAGAACTTTTTATAATAAAACAGGGGCGATTTCAGTATAATCATGTTACATCTGAAATTAAAGTTGTAATGCTTCCGTTACAATTTTTTTCTTAGTGTTATAATTGCAGAAAATTGTCAAAAATGCATTTGATATTTTAGGGTCATGATTTACATTGTACAATTATTTAATTTAAGTGGTTGAGGTAGGGGAGGTAACGATGACAAATGACACAAGTTTTCTTTTTTTAAAAGGCTAATGTTTGCCTTCTTTTTATAGTTATATCGATCAGTTTCTCTTATAATGGACCAACAGTAATCCGCCAGCATGTTTTTTCCCAAAATACCTGATGTCGTTCTTCAAAAACCTTTAAATCTTGGTGAAAAAAATTCCCCTTGTTCATCACTCATACTTCCTAAGTTTTCAGGGAAAAACTCAGATGCGAATGCAGGAAATGAATCTTTAATGATGTTTACTCCCATCTGTTAAAAATTTTTCAATAAATCGGCAAAAATATTATGTAATTTTCACCTTTTTTATTTCCCAAAAATTCTTCCAAAACCATTTTGAATGACTTCCAAGCAGATTTTTAATTAACTGATAAAAGGCTTACAAAAATCTTTCACAATTTTACGAATCTGTGGTTCAACAAATATCACTTCTTTCAGTTTTGCATCTGTAATGCTTGGAAAGATTTTTTGTAAATACCGGAAAGCATCACTGTTTTTGTCAAGCGCCTTCACTAAGTTTTTCATAAGTTCCAATTTGATATGTAAAAGGCTAGAGTAATGTTATTTCGATCTACGAATAGATCGTGTTTGATGTTCATTTTCCCCGGAACATCATCCCGGCCCTCTTTCCGAATTGGCCATTCTTTTCTTACATAATGATGTTGTTTTACATGGCTGTTCCACAAACAAAGGAAAAAAGAATATTTTGTGCAACCATCCTGTAATCCCAAAAATTAACCGATGACTTTGAGGTCGCCGCGCACTTTCCATTGGTGTTCTTTATACTTCAATAAATTAATTAAAGTACACATCGTTTCATAACTCGTTTTACAATTCACTGCGTGTTCTATTGGTATAGACGGCTTCTTATTTCCATTATGTAATAAAACAGCTTTTAGACTATATTTCGAAGAATCTAAGAAGAATAAGCGCCACTCTGTTTTATCATTGTTTTGATTCATTGCTTCAAAAAATTCCGGGATATCAGTACAATAACAATATTCACCTTCTTTTTTGAAAATTTCTGAGTAAATTTGGCTTTTGTTTCTGGTGTTAATAAGTTCTATTGTTGTAAGTGAGAACCAAGAAGCTCTGCTTTAGATTTTGATAATTAGAAATCTCTTATAAGGTCATTTAATTCGGCTTGGCTAATTAAATGTGGAGTCTTTTCTTGAACAGAGAACTCGTCAGAATCACTAGAAATCGATTTGAATTCAACATTACTTTCATTGTCATCTCTTAGTATATTTACACTCGAATTACTGGGATAAACTGGATGTTGTAGATGTTTCGAGTGCAAAATGGGCTTAGTAACAGACGGAACTTCGGCATATATAATACTTGCCTTATTTTTTGTATTTTGTCCCACTGCTTTCGTAACACAAAAGTAACAATCATTTTCATGATTACTAGGTTGTCTCCTTGCCATTCGTGAACCATATGGAATGTGTATGTTTTCTCCTGGTGATCACTGGAGTAAAAAGATTCTACAGCTTTCGCAAAAAACACGAGGCACCCACTTTATATCTTGGTTTGCAACAGGAAATCCAAAATAATGAAGGTATGCACTTTTTAACAAATCTACAATGGGTCTTCTTCTTCTTCTTTTTTTTTTTTTTGAAAATATAAACTGTCCACAAACATAGTAAAAACGATCAGAACTTTGTTTACATTGACATGAACTATGACATGTTGAATTGACATGTTGTACTTGACATTTTAATTCAATCCGAAACAAAATATTTGTTATTTGAACATTAAACAGTCGTCACCACGTTGAGTAGTTCAAAAAAAAAAAAAAAAAAAAAAAAAAAAAAAAACTGACTGCAGAAAGAAAACGTCATGTTTAATTTTCATTACGTTCTAGATATTCAAGAGCAATTCATCAAACACTTAGCTAAATAGACAGCAAAATATCACAAATCTAAAGTGACATTATGTGAATACTGTAGGTGCAAATGTGATAAATTATGTCATTTAAAAATATAAAAGGAAAAAGATTTGTTACTTAAGACAGTGTCTCTTTTTTTTAAAATTTAACATAATAATTAACATGAAAAAAACATAAAAACATGATAATGATAAATAGCATGATAATAAATGATAACAGTCACGATAATAATGATGATAATAACAAGATAATAATTAAAATAAATTATCATGGTATGTTTTCGCGATTTCACATGACCTACAAAATTCAAAGCACATTTAAAGTAAATATTTCATTCATTAAATTTTACAATGAAATGCATATATTTCTATACCGTTATTTTAAACTAATTAGTTGAACAGTTTATGCCATGCATAGCACTTAAACCATTTTCAAAGAATTAAAAAATGATAATAGCATGCATTAAA
This sequence comes from Maratus speculifer, assembly GCA_964019185.1. Lineage (NCBI taxonomy): Eukaryota > Metazoa > Arthropoda > Arachnida > Araneae > Salticidae > Maratus > Maratus speculifer. The sequence goes on along the minus strand of OZ025297.1, from coordinate 17,255,974 downwards.
AGTAAATGTTAAAAATAATTTGTTTCAAAGTGGCATCATACAGAATTTTAATAATCATTTGTTAATCCCAAGACTAATTAAAATAATTGCATTTTCGGAAATTGTTTATCTAAAACAGAAATAATAATGATCATTTAGTGTTAGGAATCATTTAATCATGTTGCTTTTACTGAAAAGCAATTTTAGTAAGTGTTCAATTTAGATAATTTTCAAGGATATTTTAAATATTGTGCCATTAAGAGCATCAAATAATGAATTCGTTATTATATTTCCAAATGATTACATCAACAACTTCCAATTAGGTTTATTATGTAGTTGAATCTCTATGTAGAAAGATAAGTATGAATTATTTGTAAATAATAACTAAAAGCAAAATATTACATGTTTTTCTTTTAGCTAAAATTTTGTGTTTTAATTGAGTCTATAGCGAATAATATTAAATGTTGTAATGTGAATAATGTAATAATAAAAATGTTTTAATAATTTTAATAATGTTTTAATGTTAAATGTTATTTGTTTAAATAATGTAAAAGATTAATAATATTAAAAATTGGGGAGACGATTATTTAACGTTATCTACATTTGAAAAAGTTTTAACTTGAACTGTAGTACTTAAAGAAAGAAAAATGTATAATATATGGCATATATTTTAATCCGAAGTACTACATATGCGTTACTGCATTTCTAACATATCAGATAAAATTAGCACATTGTTAAATTTTTTGTAAAAAAAAAAAAAAAAAAAAAAAAAAAAGATGCAATATTTAGTAAAAAATAAGTTTTAATGGCACAAAGTATTGAAAATATAATATATTTACAAAGTTTTAAAACATTTTTTGTATTGCATATTTTTGTTCCTGATTTATTTTTTATGGGATAAAATAAAATATCAAAATAAAATTTATATGATTAGATTTTATTTAATTGTATAAGTAGATGCATATTATTTATATAAATGTGACAGAAAATTTTGTTTCCTAATTTTAGACTATTTTTAAATTATGAAATTTAGAAACAATAGTTTAAATACTATTAACTACCTTCAAAGAATATTCTACGATAAATTTTCCTAAATTTTTGTCAGTACATGTTACTTTAAAACCAGTTCCAGTTAAATAAACTGTAAGCTTTAATAATCAAAGTATTTTGATGTATGAGATTTGATATATACAAAGTATATGGTTTTGGCCATCTGTCAAATTTCGTAATTTAATAAAACTGCAGTCTGGCATCTTATCTACATAACTTAATGGTTTTATGCGCATATCATTTTAAAGATTTTTTTTCCCATGGATAAAAAAAAATTCTGAAAATAATTATAACACAACATATTATTTAACTACAATATATATGTATATATATATAGCTTGCCGAATATGTGAAAAAACAATAAAGTAAGTTCAGAACTAAAAAATGTAGCCTTCAACTTAAAGTCAAAGACAGTAGTAGATGTATTTGTGATGACTGTTTTGTATAGTTCTTGCGTGATGGGAAGAAAAATGGTACAAATATATTCAGAAAACTCAAAAAGCCTTTTCATCTGGCTTTTTATCTATCCACCACCAGATGGATAGGCATTCAGTGGATGATTTCTGCGCAATTTGAAGTAATATAAACTTTATAATATAAATATATAATAATATATAAATATATATATAATTATATAATACTAGTAAATCTGCAGATCAAGAGCCTCAACGTTAGCTTTTCACATCTTTTTTTTAAACACATTTAGCGCAATATTCAACTTCCTGGAAACTGTACTTTAAAATTTTCGAATTACGTAGTTATTTATAAGAATATAATAAGAATAAGAAATTTGAAGCCATCAAAAGCCGTTAAATTAAAGATTTAGTTATGTTAGGATATTCTGAAAAATTCATGATCTATTACTTTTGTTTTTTTTTATTATACCACAGTAAATTTCTTCAGGGGGGGCTCCGACCCCCTGAACCCCCCTCGTAGTCTCATTAAATTTAAACTTCTAACTTTCTATTAATCTGCTAATGGTTATCGTATATCTTGTATTTATTTCTACATTTTGATTTATAAGGATAAGTGACAGTTTTAATAAGCATTTTTCACTATCCTCATACTTTTAGATACCTGCCCACCAAAAATACATAAATCTGATGTATCAGGAACTTTTGAAAGTGTAAACTCAGTAATCTAGGGTTTTACATTTTTGTTTACGAAAAAAAGAAGTTTTGATTGCATTTTGTGGCAGTTATCGGGGACTGACAGATAGACAGAAGAACAGACTGAGAGATGGAAAACAATAAATTCTGAGTTATTGCTGTCCATGTTTCTTGTATTTTTAACGACAACTATAAAATACCTGTTTTATTTCAATTATGACGTCAAATTTTACCAATTAAAATATTTGTTAAAAATATAATTATTTTTTTATTTCTTTTACTTCTAATTATGCCCCCATTTTTACCAGAAAAATTCTTATAAACGAAACAAATTTCCGTGTTTAATATTTAACAAAGTACTGTTTTTATTTTTATTTTAATTCTGACGTCATATTTATTTTTTCTTAGTTCATTTTTTCGAATGGAAATTACTCAATTGAAACTTATTGCCGTTGAAAAATTATTCCAGATTTTTTTTATTTTTGGCAACCATAAAGGAAATTGGTTAAATTTTATCTAAAAAATCGCTCTTGATTCTGTATGAAAAAGAAGGAAATTTTGAATTATTAAGAAAAATATTTGAATAAAATTAATAAAACATAGCCTATATTCTTTTCTGGGCTATGTTATATTTAACCGCAAAGATACAAAGACATTAATTAATTCATCAATTTTGACGATGACTTCATTTAAATTTTTGTACATGCTTTCAAATTTATAGCATTAAAATATAATAAGGATTAGGACAAAACTGCATATACTTCAAGCGTTCCAACTCCTATGGAAGAGCTAACCGCAAAATTAAAGGCGGGGTCAAGGCATATGCCATCTATCAGCAGGGGTGCATAACTAGAGGATGGCGCGGGTTTGACGTCATATATGCGCAGATGTTTATTATCTCCACATCTCTTGCGCATATTTTCTGAATTTTCTCTCAATCATGAGAGATTAATCAAGTCTACGAGGTTTATTGCAAAACATTTTTGTTATAGTTTGTTTCGATAAAGTCATGTACATTTAAAAAAATAGTCATAATATCATTTTAATTTTATTTTGGGAGAAAAAGTACTAATTAATACTCATAAGTACCATATAATTCTACGTAAAATATTCACTTTTACCCTAAAATTAAAATAATAATGCGACTTTTTTTAAATACACATATTTTTAATAAAAAAAATCTATGTTTTTTAAAAAAAAGTCGCATTGTCATTTTAATTTTAGGGTAAAAGTCAATATTTTTCGTAGCATTATATGGTACTTATTACTACTAATTAGTACTTCTTCTCCCAAAATTAAAATGATATTGTGACTATTTTTTAAAATGAACATGACTTTATCGAAGCAAACTATAACAAAAATATTTTGCAATAAACCTCGTAGACTTGATTAATCTGTTATGATTGAGAGAATAGCTTGTTTTATGATTAAATTTTTAATATGAATTCTCGAAATAGCTTTGTCTGTTAAAAAAGAAAAAAAAAAGAGTGAGAGAGAGTCTAAGCTACGATTTTAGGAAAATTATTGTCTAGAACGTTAAATATTTAAACAAATAAATTAACAATATCTCTTTATTTAACAAAACAACATTTAATACATACATTTAAAATTAAAGTTATTCCGGATATACGTATAATAAAATAGGTTTTTAAATTAAAAGAATGAAATGTTTGCAAGTTAAATAATAAAAGTCGATACGAGCAAGAAAACATTGGATTTTTATCGTCTGAAATTGGTAAATGAGAAATGCAGCTAAATTTGAATATTTTATTTAGTATTGAATTCCATACATTTTTAAATATTGATAAACATTATATTATCATAGGAAATACTACGGTGTATATCATTTTGTATAATTTAGCTCATCAAAAAATTAGTAAAATGTGATACTATTTCAAAATTCTGCATTTATATAATAAGTACTTACAAAATTTAATGAGTCATCTTTCATGACATTAAAAGCGTAATTAAAATCGAACATATTTTAATCAGCGATATTTGTATCGCATAGTTAAAAGATAATATTTTGTGTTAATATTTAGTCGTACTACACTTATTTATTCTATATTTATTTACAATATTTCAAACCTAAAACTTATTCTATGAAATATTTTAAAGTAACATTTTATAGAAACAAAAAAGTTTTGTTGCCATTCACACAAAAGAAACTGTAATCTACTTAATAATCCTCTAGTTATGCACCCCTGCCGCTAGATGGCATATGCTTTGACCCCGCCTTTAATCTTGCGGACAGCTCTTCCATAGCAGTTGGAACGCTTGAAATATGCAGTTTTGGATTAGGATGAATGGTTGCTTAGCAACCATTAAGAGAAAATAAAGAAAATGAAATAAATACATTTTAAATAAGTAAATCTCTAAAACAAATTAGTTTACATTATTGGAACACATTTATAAAAAATCTCCAAAATTTACAGTAATAACTTTAAAAATCTGACAAATGCATAGACAAAATTTGAAAACAATATGAATAATTTAACTGGTAAATTTTAATGTCGAATTATCATTGAATTCCATTAATGAAATTTGTCATTTTCTCTCAAGGAAAAAAAAAGTTCAAAATCATTGGATTTACCATAGAAAAGTATTATTGCGTAAAATAAAATATTCTATATTTTCCAAACGAATGAATCAAATCTAACAAAAAACTATACAGTTTAATCCCAGTGCCTCACAAACATACCCACTTAATTTCAAGCCAATCGGATGTTTTTTACGTTAGTTATCGCGGAACAGACAGACTGACAGACTGACTGACAGACAGAAACCAAAAAATTTCGTGTCTCCAAAGTAAGCCTTCACTGACGTTTCGGCAATTATATTATGGTATATGGGGAAAAATCGTTTGGAAAGTATTTTAATGATATTACGCTATTTTAAATATTTTTAAACTGATATAAATAGTTAGTAACGTAATAGTACCCGTAAGACATGGTGACGTCACTGTAACGTCTTTGCGAAGTCACATTGTGACTTTGTGACCAGCGATTGTCGACGTGACGTCACGTGACGTCGATGTGAAGTCACAGTGACTAAAATGTGAAGTCGTTATGGCCGTTTTAGAGCTTTTTTGTGACGTCACATTGTGACCACTTTGTGACGTCACAATGTGACCAATTTGTGAAAAGTGCGTCATTTGTGACTACTTTGACATTAACATTGTGACGAACTGTGAAAATTTTTCTAGAAAGTCACATCTTAGTTACAATGTGACGTCACTGAGTGGTGGCATTTTCGTCACAGATGTGATGTGACCAAAGTGACTCACAGGGACGTCATTGTGACGTCACTGTGAACATGCATGCTATGAGGGTAGTAACTGAATTTTACTACGATTACGTTAAAAGAGAGCATTCATAGAATTTTATATTAATTTACCGGGACACACAAAAGAAATCTTTGCAATACTGTCTTTGAGTACGTTTTAAAATTCTATATGCGTTTTAAATTTGATTAGTTTTTTTGCATATTGATCTTTATGCATTTTTATTCTATACCTTTTATACAGGGCTGCATAAAAAGTGTTCGCATACCTTTCTCTTTAATAGAGGAAATTGCTGAAGGGGAATTTTTCACTGAAATATATGTATCTCTTAAATGAACAAAATTTTGGAATAATGTAAGTAATAAATACAAAGCTGTTAAAAAAATTCAAATAATTTTGCGATTGTTGTTGGGAATAGCTGAAATTTGGTTTTAAAGGGCGTTACATATTTCCATATTGTGAAATGGGACGTAATATTTCAATTTTTTAAACATGTAGTTTTGTTACATTATTCCGAATGTGCTGGAAAGTGCTTCATGATCTATACTTGATGCATGACTTTTTTCATTTTTGTTAAATATTTTAATTCATTTTCTTACTTTTTTATTTTTTATTTGTTGTGTTCTTTTGCCTCGGTTTCATCTTAGTATATTTTGTGTTAATATTTAATCGTACTACACTTATTTATTCTATATTTATTTACAATATTTCAAATCTAAAACTTATTCTACGAAATATTTTAAAGTAACATTTTATAGAAAAAAAAAGTTTTGTTGCCATTCACACAAAAGAAACTGCAATCTACTTAATAATCCTCTAGTTATGCACCCCTGCCGCTAGATGGCATATGCTTTGACCCCGCTTTTAATCTTGCGGACAGCTCTTCCCATAGGAGTTGGAACGCCTGAAATATGCAGTTTTGGATTAGGATGAATGGTTGCTTAGCAACCATTAAGAGAAAATAAAGAAAATGAAATAAATACATTTTAAATAAGTAAATCTCTAAAACAAATTAGTTTATATTATTGGAACACATTTATAAAAAATCTCCAAAATTTACAGTAATAACTTTAAAAATCTGACAAATGCATAGACAAAATTTCAAAACAATATGAATAATTTAACTGGTAAATTTCAATGTCCATTTATCATTGAATTCCCTTAATGAAATGTGTCATTTTCTCTCAAGGAAAAAAAAAGTTCAAAATCATTGGATTTACCATAGAAAAGTATTATTGCGTAAAATAAAATATTCTATATTTTCCAAACGAATGAATCAAATCTAACAAAAAACTATACAGTTTAATCCCAGTGCCTCACAAACAAACCCACTTAATTTCAAGCCAATCGGATGTTTTTGCGTTAGTTATCGCGGAACAGACAGACTGACAGACTGACTGACAGACAGACAGAAACCAAAAAATTTCGTGTCTCCAAAGTAAGCCTTCACTGACGTTTTGGCAATAATAGTAATATTAATTACTCCCATATCTTTGTACCGTCAAACAATCCAGAGAAGATTTTAAATTTATTGTAATATTTTCTACAATAAACTTTATTAAATATTTTATCTATCAGGATTTATGGAATTCATTTCCATAAAACATCGCATGCAGAGTCGGATGCACTTTTAACAGGTTTAACTTATGCCCGTACATATATAAATCAAATGTATAATTTATTCATTTTTAGGACGCAATTCTTTCAATGAGATAACTAGAAAACGGAATATTCGTACACAATACTGACTTTTGACATTTTTTTCTTAAAACTGATCTTCAAATAATATTAATTTGTTTCAAAAAGTACTATGAAATATTTTATAAAAAATTATTTCACTAAGAAAGTGTCCATGTATTATATTTTTTTTTTCGGAAATTTCGGACCCCAGACCCGAAACTTACGATATCATACATTAGCGTTCCTCGGCGTCCTTCCCAGTAATAATTTCGTTATTAGTGTCTTTTTATTTATATATTTTTTCTTTCTTTTATACGTTTTTACTAATATACACATGTGGTTATACACTTATATTTTGCGTACTTTACTGATTTAAATAAAGATAAGGAGTTAAAAGAATATCATTATGATATCTAAGGAGCCCAGAAGCCAAGGGGTATAAGTGACAAAATTGAAAGCACAGGCTATCTGGAAATATGTCTATTTATTTTTAGGTAAAGAGTTAAGAGTGTTTTTTTTATCATGTACTTAGTTATAGGGGTCAGTTACAACCTCTTTCCCAAAACAGTGAAACGTTTAGAGGCCAAGGGGTATAAGTACAGTTGTGTCCGTTAACGTCTATATAGCAGAAGCGCGACCAATGAAATACAAAGTCATTTGCTTTTTTATGCATTAAATAAATGCATTTTAACTGTTATCAAGTCCGAGAATCATGCGTTAAGCATAGATTATGAACACCTTCCAACACACCCTGAAATCTTTAAAAATTCTTGCTATTTAGGGTAATGAAGAGTTACTATCCATTGCCAAATATGTATACTGATCCTTTTGAGCAGCCCTATGTTTTATCAGTCGGTTGATATGTACTGTATAAAGGGAAAAATTAGTTTAGCAATAAATCACATAATAGTTTGAAATTTCGCTTTCAACACTTTATACTAATAGATGGAAGCATACTTGTATACTTTTGTTCATTCTGTAGTTTATCTTGAACCTTTATTATACGCCAGTATTTAGCTGAAATTTACTTAGAACTAAAACACTCTTTCGATGGCCATGTATAAAATTTTGTGCGTGATCCTGTATATCATTTTATCTAAATTTTACAAGCATTTCTTAGTAAACTGAATGAAGTTTAGTATTGAAATGCATGACTTATTTAAAAGGAATGCTTAAGTAAAGCACTCTCATATTCTGTAACCTTTACGAGTATTTTTGTGTAGCTTTGTATTTGAACTATAGCCTTTATACATGTTATATAACATGTATAAATTTAGTGAAACTTAAAAGTTCAATTCATAATTAAAATGGCATTTCGTCCATCCATCAATCATCATTCATAATATATACAGTACTTCGAATCGAATATACTATTTAAAATCTTTTTTGTGACCCTGTATATACTGTGTACTTCGTATTATATGCGAAATAACTTATATTAAGCCTCAGCGATATATATGAATTTTATTACACGTGGAAATTGTAATATAATTAAAATAAGTCGCAAACAATTCCCTCTTTATCATTAAGTAATGTATATCTTTTGTATGGTTCTGTAAATAAATAATAAGTATTCTTTTCACCTCGGATTTTATAAAAGGTTTATTTTAGTGCAATTCGTAAATGCATATAAATTTTAATGTGTGACAAGGTGTAACATCTTTTAAATTCATTTAAAACGACCCATAAACTGTAATGTAATGAAAAACTTTTGATTGTCCCTGTAAATAAACTAATCGTGACAGAAACTTTATTTGCAATAGGTTTGTGTTGAGGTAAAAATGAATAATTCCCAAAAGGCTATCCGAATATATTTACGAGAGATAGGGCGCGGACAGACAGACTGACAAACCAAAATCATACTCACTTTTCAACTTTGTTGGTAAGTGTTAAAAAATAAAAAATACAATGTTTCTAAACTTATAATAAAATTTTAAAACTTATATTAGAACAAAAGTTTTTCCTTTCATTTATTTATATCAACATTGTTCATAAATTTTTCGTTAATTCATTTTTTTATTTCATAATTTTTCCTTTTTTAGAATCTATATTAAAGCAAAATGTTGTCCTTTCACTTATTTGTATCATCATTGTTCTTAATTTTTTCATAAATACAACTTTTTATTTAATAATTTTTCATTTCTTGTGTTCATTTGGCACTTGTACCCTTTAGCTTCTTCATTATTGCTTGGAAGCCAAGGGGTACAAGTGCCGAATGACGATAAACATTGCTTAGTTATAAATAAAAAGTAAAGTTGTATTCTACTTAAAAAAAAATATTGATATAAGAGTTCAAAGATCACTAAGAAGTAAGCAAAAGTTTCATATCTCAATCGTTGAATTACAATTGATGTTTAACTTTGAACTCAATTTACTCGAAATCTAAATTTTGTCACTTGTACCCCTTGGCTTCAGGGCTCCTCATATATGATAAGATATATTACGAGTATATTATACACCACGAGTACTTCATATATTGCGAGTGAGAATAACAACCAGCTTTTCGAATTTGGTTTCAGTAACAACGAATTGTATGAGCAGATGGCAGAAGAACAGAAATGGCGAGCGTAGGGATATTTTATTTTCTGGAGTGAAAGGATTTTATAATCATTTAATGATTTTGACAATAGCTTTGTCCTTTTATTAAAATAGATACGATAATAATATTTTTTTAAAAATGATAACAGTAAAAAAAAATGAAAATTTTATTGGCAATAAAAATAAAGATATCAAAATACATCCTTATAGAGATATCTTACGATATCGAAAGCCTGAAACCATCTCATCCCCTTAAAGAAATAACATTATATATGCGCAACCCCTTAGTCTGCAGTTTAAAATATTTCGTTTGTTAAAAATAAATGTTCAAAATTATTTTTTACAGACGTAAAAATATTCCCTTTAAAACTGAAAAAAGGGAATAATTTTTGTGCGTTTTTTGACTAGTTCTACTTGACGGATTTTAAAATACAACTGATTGGATTTCTCAACACGAAATGCTTAAAAAATAAGTTTCTGTGAGCAATACAAAATCGTTTTCTCAAAAATACTAGGAACAGCCATTAAGAAGAGATTTACAGATGTGGCAAATAAATAAGACCAACATAAAACATATTATTTCTCCGCGTTATACATATATCTGTGTGTGTATCGCTACAAGAAAAATGTTTCTTCATTTTGAAGTCTGTTTGATAAATAATAGCACTTTTCATAGTATGTAGGGATTTATGGTAGCAATTTCATTTTGACATAGATATAGGTGTAAGTGTACTTTAAATAGTTGCTAGAAAAGTATTGAGTTTTTCGACATTTACAGAAATTTAATGCGATCAAATTCTTAAAGGAATTCGATAATCTTTTTTAGAAAAAACTGAGGATCGGCATTTTACAATGTTAAAAATAAACCGCAAAATAACATGCTACATTAACCGTATGGTGTGAGGACATGAAAAATAATATACATGGATATTTTCAATAAAAGTTTACTGAGAAGAAATCACATGTAAATACGTTCATTTTTCAGTTACTTCGTATTTTATTGTTTGTTCCTATGACTTGTATGATCTGCGCTTGTAAAAAACAGTAGCGGCTGGTCAGGGGGTGCTGCATCAATTTATTCACACCCCTAAAATGGTATTTTTATTTTTGTTTTATTTAAGCTACACAATTTGTAAAATAAATAATTTGAAAGATTCTGTTAAATTTTAGATGTGTGAATGATTGGATGCAGCACTCCCTGACGAGCCGCTACTGGTAAAAAGATAAAATTATATGATTCGAAACGGCGCAGCGCATGGATAGTTTTTGTTTTATAATATACATTTTATATTTTATAAAGTTATACTTAGAAATAAAATATCAAAACTATATTTCTTTTGTACATAAAGGAACCTATTGGTAGCGGATATGTGGTTTGCTTAATTCCTACTTGAATTTGAAAACGTAAAAAATTCTTTTGTAGCTTTAAAAATAACATACATTGTTAAAGCATACATATGCACGTAAAACATTTTTATAAAACTGACATTTTAATTTATGTTTTATAAATACAAATTCTTACAACTGTCTGCTATAAATTTTGAAAAGCAGCTTTCATTCTGGATAAACACTCTTTTTTTTACATTTTTCTGCGTTAAAAGATATATATATATATATATATATATATACTATAAGGCCAAAGATGACCGGACACTTGCTATTTTAGACATTTTATTAAATAGCTAGAAAAATGCATGATGAATTATCCTGAAACTCTAAATGTGTAAACATAATAGTACAGGTCATATATTTCTGTGAAGATTTTTTCCGAAACTCTATAGGTGATCGTCAACAAATTGAAAAAGAACGAATATCTTTTGGATAACCCTGTCAAAACTAATGTATCAAAAGCATTCAAACTGCAGATTATGACTAAGTGGCTTTATAATATACTGTGTTTATTTTTATGCAGATAGCATGCACAAAAGTTGAAAAATTTAGGTTTTTATAAATACAGTCCCAAATTTTTCCAAGCTTTTTGCTTATAATTTGCAGAGTTCATAATTAAAAAAAAATATTTGTTTTTTTGAAAGTATGACAAACAACATTGCACACAATACCTTGTCATCAGAATTAAAAAAAAAATAATAAAAAGTGTATGAAAAATGAGCAGGTTTGCTAAATAATTTTCCACTGCGCATGCATCAACGATATCAAAATTTCATTTGCATATTGTGTTGGCTAAATGTATAAAGCAACTTCTGAAAAAAAATAATAAAAATATAGTTTGAAAATTCTGATAGTGATCGTCTATAGAATAAACTCAAAATCATTTATTCCCAAAATGAAGCAAAAAAATCAAGGGTTTTATCCAAATATATTAAGTAGTACGTGCCATATTGCCATTAATCAATGGACATATGGATACAACCCCTCATCTTTAAAAACAAATGTAAACCTGTATATAGGGATATCGTCACTGCTTTCTTTTTAATTATAATTCAGTCTTCCAAAATCTTTCTAAAGCCCATCAAATTAGCTCGTTGTTAATGTCTGTGCCATCTATACGGAGGTTTGTGCGAATACCCCTTCGGGTGAGAGTCCCATAGTTATTTATAAAAAAAATAAAGATGGAATAATATATAATTAATGCATGTCAACATGTTTTAATTATAGTATAAACGGGTGCATAACGCGCAAAATTTTGAAAAAAGAAAATTAGTCAAGTGTTATAAAAGTGCGTGTAATGCGCACGGTATATCTATAAAAATAAAAAGAATAAGTTATTAGATATGAGATTTCTATTGAAATAAACAATTGATAACATGATTATATTAATGAACGAGAATACAATGCGAAACACTTTATGGTGATGCAGTAACATTTGCTTAACAATTTGATTGCACATTGATTCCTCTAGTTTGTAACAGTTATTCTATTTTTGTGATTTTATTGTATTTGTATGATTCATGCATCATAAAAGTCCTTGCAATATTACTAACCAAACATCACTGTTTTACAAGTTGATATATGAAGCTAATTGCATCATTTTGAAGGGCATAACATTTAAAAATTGGATTTAAGCAATTCTCATGTACAAACAGAAAATTATTCGAAATCTTTAAGAAGATATGTAGACGATTAATAAAATTGTATTTATAAACTGTATGTATGGAAAATTTTCGTTTTGATAGAAAACCCGCACCACGTTTGAAAATTCTCCTTCAGCAATTCCCTGTTATTAGCTGAAAAATACACACTGTAAAAAAAAAGGGTTGACCTACTAAAAAAACTTTAGTGATCCTTGTAATTACTGAAAAAATTTTAGTAATCTTAGTCGGTTACAAGAAAATCTGTAAGAATTACTAGAAAAAAGTTAGCAACGAAGAGAGTTAATAGTTTTATATTTTTAATAACTATTACTAAAACTCACTTGGTGTGGCCGTGATAGCATAGTGGTTATAGTAACGCACTCCAGACTAAAAGGTCCCGGGTTCGATAACGACCACCCTCAAATACGCCCCGAATGTATGTAGTATAAACACTCGTTAGTAAAGGGATTATGAAAATCCTGTCGGAGCAGTTAGCATTGTTTGGTGCTGCCATCTACTGTAGTTTTGCCGAAAATATTCCGCTTCAGAAGTCTGGATGCAGCTCGAAGGAACCTCCTGCCCTTCGGGCGCACGTTATAGTTATTAAAAATGATTTTTGAGCTATTACTAAAATTTGCTTGGTGGCTCATACTAAAAATTTTTAAGTTAGTTATACAAAAAATTCTTTTGTTCAGTTTACAAAAGAAATGCGTGTTTCACTTGCAAAAAAAAAAAAAAGTTTGTAATGGTTACTAAAAAATTCTATGGAATACAAATTTACTAAAAAATTTTTAGTAACCTCTTGATTTTTTTTACAGTGCACGAATTATTTTGTGCAGACCAAATAATCAAGGTATAGAGTTTATACACAAAGAGTAACATAAAAACATTGGTTAAACACATAAGCACTAATCCAAAATTGAAAACTCTTTTCAAGCAATTATTGTTCAAAGATAGTTCCGTAACCATTTCTCTTGTGCGTACTATAAATGAACGTTAACTGTTATTATAGTCCTATTCTAATGTAATTATCTTGCAGAAATATTTATAAATTAATAGCAATTTCAATGATTTTGAACTAATGTGAAGTCTTTAAAACACATTGCATATTATTTTTCAATTCGACCGCAGCGTACAGAAATTGTTTTGATTGCCCTGTAAATGAATTATTATTAATTTTTTTACTTCATTTTCAACACAAAACATGCTAGCGTAAAGTTCATCAATATACATCAATTGCTTCAAAATCCGTTTAACACACGCAAAATAAAGCTTTGATTGACAGCGGGACATTTTTAAAACACATTGGAAAAATTTAAAAATAATAATTATACTATATTTTATAAACTCCAGGTAACAAACAAATGATTAATTTTCTATTTATTTTTTTATTTTTAACTACTTCTGTATGCAAATTTTGTAAATATAAAATTGTTAGTTGTTATGGTAATTCGTCATTGATGTTATGACAGTGTTATTACCGTATCTGTAAATAGGGAATCTTTAAAAAAAGTTCTATTTCATTCAAACTGTCTTTCGTTATCGTTCTTCATTTTAAAAATGAATTAATTAATTTAGTAAAAAATAAGTGTATAATAAAGCAATTACACATAAACTTAAACCATACATTTAAATAACAAAGAAATAATTTTCTCAACAGCTTCGCATTAGAGAGAGCGTTTAAATTTATTGAGAGGGGGGGGGGGTTCGGGATCAAAGATGTTTAGAGAATGAAACAATTTATTACATACTGTTTCCCACATAAAGCGTAGAAAAATATCCTTTGATCATTTGTTGGTTCAATTTGACAAATGACGGCGCTGTTCTTAGCCGGAGTAGATTTATATAGGCACTTCTATTTTGACATAGAGTCCAAACAAACATTAAGTGCTTGTTATAGATGACTTTGAGTAGCACGTTGCTTACAAATATGTAATTCAGAGAAATAAAAAGCGGAAATTTTTCTAAGATTATTTCTTTAGTGTACATATGTTCGATATTTTACAATTTTTTCGTTTATATGAAATTTAATTTAGATTTATAGTTGCTTTTTAAATAGGTTTATGATTTGGGTTTTTATTACTGTGCATAAAATTATATATTTTTATTAAATATTATTATTCACTAATTTTAAAAAAATCAAACAAACCAACTGTATTATAAAATTGGATCTGAATTACTTAATCTATTTTTTTAACACGCTTTTATTAGCTTCACCTGTATGTGAGTTTGTGAGTTTGTAACTCTCCTTATTATCTAAAGATTTTCTCAAACAGTTTTGACTAAAAATTGCATTCTATGGTTTTCGGGCACGATAAAATCATTGGGCTAGGTTACATGTTCGAGAAAAAATTTTAATGGGTCATATTGGGTCATTAAGGGTCTGGATCAAGCTATTTATATTTAAAGAACGGCGTGATCGATTTTAACGAAATTTTGTATGTAACAGTTTTTTGGAACGAGAAAACTATCGGCCTGGGTCACATGTTCGAAAAATTTCGATTAGTGGGTCATTTTTGGGTCAAGCCATTTTTATCTAAAAAACGGCTCTAACGATTTTGATCAAATTTTATATTTTATCGTTTTGGATTACAAGAAGACCATTGGGTTAGGTAACATGTTCAAGAAAATTCGGTTAGTGGGTCATTTTTGGGGTCATTGTGGGTCATGCTATTTTTATCTAAAGATTTTCTCACGCAGTTTTGACTAAAAATTACATTCTATGGTTTTCGGGCACGAGAAAAATATTGGGCTAGGTTACATGTTCGGAAAAAAATTGTAATGGGTCATATTGGGTCATTAAGAGTCTGGGTCAAGCTATTTATATTTAAAGAACGGCGTGATCGATTATAACGAAATTTTGTATGAACAGTTTTTTGACACGAGGAAACTAATGGGCTAAATCACATGTTTGAGAGATTTCGACTATAATGATCGTTTGTGGGTCATTATGGGCCATAATGGATCATGTCAAGCTACATCTAAAGAACAGGTGGATCGATTTTAACGAAATTTTGTATATAAAATTTTTTGACACAAGAAAATCATTGGATTAGGTCACACTTTCGAGAAATTTCGATTAATGGGTCATAACTGGTCTGGGTCAAGCTATTTATATTTAAAGAACGGCTGGATCGTTTTTAACGAAATTTTGTATGTAACAATTTTTAGACACGAGGAAACTAATGAGCTAACACACATGTTCGAGAGATTTCGATTATAAGGGTCATTTGTGGGTCATTGATGGGTCATGCTAATTTTATGTAGAAAATGTCTCACCATTTTAACTATATTTTGTATTATGAAATTCTCGGGCAAGAGAAAACCATTGGACCAGGACACTTGCTTGCGAAAATTCGATTGATGGGTCATTTTTGGTCATAACGGGTTAAGGTTATTCTAATTATATATAACAACGATTCAATCAATTTTACCTAAATTTTGTAACGAAACGTCTTTTGTCACGAGAAGACTATTGTGCAGAGTCGTAAGTCAAACAAAATTATATTAGTGGGCCATTTCGCTTTATTGATGAATGCTGTCAAGCTAATTTTATCTAAGAAACGGCTTAAACGATTTTGATTCAATTTTATATTCTACTGTTTTTGATTACCTGGAAACCTCTGAGCTACGTCACATGTTTGATCAAATTTGATTAGTTGGTAATTTTGTGTAATACGGGTCAGGGTCATGAAAAAATGGAAGAAATCAATAAGTTGGCGATATTTCACAAAATATTGGCGACATTTGGCCGAAAAATTGACTATTAAGATTACGAAAGCCACAACACGTATTTGGTGCCAAATGAAAGAATGTCTCCAAATTTGGCTATATCTGGCAAAAAATGTTGTCTTTCATAATGTGAAGAATTTTTTTATACATTCTTAATAGGATTCGAGATGCATGGTTAAATTAACCAGAGTCGACCAAAAAAACTGATTTAAATCGATGTCCTTCCGTTGTAAATTTTAAAATAAATATAGTTTAAAAAAAAACTAAAAACCACGCTTTTAAAGTAATCAAACTACACTGGTGTCCAAAAATTAAGCAAAATTGGTAATTAAGTAAGTAATGAAAGAAATATAAATCGAAATGTGGTGAAACTCCAGGTGTGTAAACAAAATAGTACGCGTCATATATTTTCGCGAAGAGTTTTCCCCGAAATCGATCAGGGGACCATCAACAAATTGAAAAAGAAGGAAGATCTTTTGGATAACCCTGTCAAAACTAATGTAGGAAAAGCGTTCAAACTGCACATTATGATTAAATAGCTTATTGTAATGTACTGTGTTTATTTTTATAAGGATAGCATTCATACTCGTAGAGAAAGTAAGGTTTTTATAAAAACAGTCCTAATTTTTTTGCTTATAATTTGCAGAGTTCTTAATATAAAATAATGTTCTTTTCTGAAGATATGACAAACATCATTGTACACAGTACCCTGTCATCAGAATTTAAAGATAATAAAATTGTATGAAAAATGAGTAGGTTTAGTACATAATTTTTCATTGCGCATGCGTCAACGATATCAAAATTTCATTTGCATATTGTGTTAGCTAAATGTATAGAGCAACTTCTGTAAAAGTTTCAAAAACATAGCTTGAAAATTCTGAAAATTATCGTCTATAGAATCAACTCAAAATCCGTTATTCCTAAAAGGAAGCAAAATATCAGGGGTTTTATCCAAATACAGCTGTACGTGCAATATTGCCTATTCACGAAACAATGGAATATGGATACAGCCCCTCATCTTTTTGCTTCATTAGGGAATAAAATATTTTGATCTCAATCTATCAACGATAATTTTCAGAATTTTTAATCTATGTTTTTGATACTTTCACAAAAGTTGCTCTACACATTTAACTAACATAATATGCAAATGAAATTTTAATAGCTTTCACGCAAGCGCAGTAAAGAATTATTTAGTAAACCTGCTCATTTGTCATACAATTTTTATTATTTTTAAATTCTGATGACATCTGGGTATTGTGTACCATGATGTTTGTCATATTTTTAGAAAAGAACATTATTTTATATTAAGAACTCTGCAAATTATAAGCAAAACACTTAGGGCTGTTTTTATAAAAATCTTAATTTCTCTACGAGTATACATGCTATCATTATAAAAATAAACACAGTACATTACAATAAGCCACTTAATTATAATGTGCAGTTTGAACGCTTTTGCTACATTAGTTTTGACAGGGTTATCCAAAAGATCTTCGTTCTTTTTCAATTTGTTGACGGTCCCCTGTTCGATTTCGGGGAAAACTCTTCGTGAAAATATATGAAGCGTACTATTTTGTTTACACACCTGGAGTTTCACCACATTTCGATTTATATTTCTTTCATTACTAACTTAATTACCAATTATGCTTAACTTTTGGACACCAGTGTAAAAAGTGAAAATAAATATAGTTTAAAAAAACTAAAAACCACGCTTTCAAAGTAATCAAACTAAAAAGTGAAAAATAAATATAGTTTAAAAAAACGAAAAAACATGCTTTTTATGTATATCAAACTAAAAAGTGAAAAATAAATATATTTTAAAAAAACTAAAAAACACGCTTTTTAAGTATATCAAACTAAAATGTGAAAAATAATTTGTACTATAAGCTGAAAACAAAAATAGAAGAAAAGTACTATATTACTATAAAATCATTGTTATTATAAGAATCAATTAATAAGTAATAAATAAAATTATCGTAAAAAAAAGCGTGGGGTGCTTCTTAAGAATTGATAGATGGAGCATGGTAGATAGAGCATCCCACGCTTTTTTTCCACGATAATTTTATTTATTGCTTATTATTTGATTCTTATAATAACAATGATTTTATAGCAATATAGTATTTTTCATCTATTTTCGTTTTCAGCTTATAGTACGAATTATTTTTCACTTTTTAGTTTCACTACTTTTCATTTAAAAAGCGTGTTTTTTAGTTTTTTTAAACTATATTTATTAAAAAGTGAATTTAATAGGTTTATTTCCGCTATAGAAAATAAAGTTTATTTTAGAAAAACAATAATATTTTATTGCATATTAAAAAGTATTCTCACGCTTTTGAAATCGTATAAATTTAAATTTTTTTGCGGAACGTGAAGTCACTTTTTCATGCCATTTTTTTTTTTCTACAAAGCTTTCCAAAGAAGCTGGATTAAAGTAAATATTTATAGATTGCTTTAAAAGAAATGGTCATATTGAAAATAATACAGAGTCAAAGGGGAAAAAGTAAACTCTCCCTACAAATTATCGTACAAGACACACTGTAAAAAAAATTTCAAGAGGTTACTAAAAATTTTTTAGTAAATTTGTATTCCACAGAATTTTTTAGTAACCATTACAAACTTTTTTTTGCAAGCGAAACAAGCATTTCTTTTGTAAACTGAACAAAAGAATTTTTTGTATAACTAACTTAAAAATTTTTAGTATGAGCCACCAAGCAAATTTTAGTAATAGCTCCAAAATTATTTTTAATAATCATTGCCTGGCATCGAAACTTCTGGAGTGGAAGATTTTCGGCAAAACCGCAATAGATGGCAACACCAAACATTGCTAAAGCTCCGTCAGGATATTCATAATCCCTTTATTAACGAGTACTTACGCTGCACACATTCGGGGAGTGTTTGGCATTGGCCAGTATCGAACCCGGGACCTTTTAGTCTGGAGTCCGTTACTATAGCCACCATGCTATCAAGGCCACACCAAGTGAGTTTTAGTAATAGCTATTAAAAATATAAAATTATTAACTCTATTCGTTGCTAACTTTTTTCTAGTAATTCTTATGGATTTTCTTGTAACTGACTAAGATTACTAAAATTTTTTTAGTAATTACAAGGATCACTAAAGTTTTTTTAGTAGATCGACACTTTTTTTTTTTACAGTGCAGGTACAGTAGCCGATTAGAATTAAAATATACTTTCAAAGTGTATTCTGCATATAAAACCTTTTTAGGAGGCAGCTACATATTAAAACGAACCCAAACTTTGTTATATTTTAATAGCAATACCTATGCTCGACATTATTAATAAATGCTACACCGTTTAATTAATTTAAATCCAAATTTCCATGAAATCAACAAGACTAGTTTTTGAGAAATCAATTAATTTAAAAGGAGCATATTTAAGGGACTATATCCAAATTGAAGTTTAATACTCGTGCTACAAAAATCATGCTGTGATTGGAAGTAATGTAGAGTCGTGGAAAAAAATAATCTCCACCTACTAACATCGCAATAAATATCCAATAAGACAGTTATTGATCCCTATTAGAAATAAAGACTACAATTAAAGTAAACCTTTAAAGTCTACTTCACATATAAAATTTATTTAGGAGGCATCTACAAGTCTAAACTAACCCAAACATCGATATATTTTAATAGCAATAGCTAAGTTTACATTGTACATAAATACTACTCATTTTAATTAGTTTAAATAAAAATTTCCATGAAATTCATAAGTTTAATTTTTCAAATTTCCACTTTTTTTATAATGAGCCTATAGTGGGGCTGTATCAAAACCGAAAATTAATACTAGATTGTTAAATGCTACACAATGATTATGTCATTTTCTAAATGAATTATTTCTCAATATAATTGTTTCCCTCGACTAATATGGTTCGATAGTTGAATCCACAAATATACGGTAAATATATAAATATACATATATTCAAATTATGCTTTTTCTACACATCATAGATTGTCATTTAGGCCAATATTTTGCGGGTTTTTAAGTATAATTCGAAAAGTACTAGAAATGAAAACTGATAAATGAGATTTCACATAAAGCATGGCATAATATTTATAAATCTATAAAAAAATGTAAGTTGCAATTCATACTTCTTTCGAATATTAATTTCATAATCCACCATTCTCATTTTATTTTTTTAATTACAATTTTAATGTATTTATGTTTTTTTAAATATTATAACCACAAACAAAGGTATGAGATAAGGAAGAGATTTTTAAGAGATGAATTAATAATATGAATTAGAAGTTGAAAATTAGAAGGTCTAAATTTTGAATATTTACAGTTCAAAAACTTGTCAATCAAATAACTATAAATTTAGTTTTTAGGCATAGTTTAAACTATAAGCATAGCTTAACTGTATGATCATAAAATAGAGTCTAATGAATATTACAATAAACTTTAGTAGCATTTTCAATTATCAGTTCAAAATGGTACAAGCCATGTACTGCACGTTAGTAAAAATTTAATCTTACTCCAATTCACAAAAAAAGAGTTGCTTAGGTAGAACAATAAGTATGAAAATTTACGGTATAATAGTAGACTAACAGTAATTGAATGAAATTATTCGACTCTAGATATATGATACGTAATTGAAATGGGGATATACGAATGAAAAAGGTCAAACATGCCTCTTAAGGTGAAAATAAGGTTGAAAACCATGAAAATTTAATAATTGAAGGCATGAAAATTTAAGATTGAATATTATTCATCCAAAAAGAAAAATGTGCTTTGAGAAAAATATGTTAGGGTGATTGCAGACAATTTCTCAAAATAGATTGAAAATGTAATCTAAATGAGTAAATGAGCACCAAAATAACTATACAGCTCAAAAATGTTAAAAAAAATTATTAAACTCAAGAAGTTAAAAAACATGCAAGACTGTCATAAAACATCATAGTACACGCTTATTAATGCGTAAGACAGAAATATAGACGCAAACAGGCATTTTTAATTAAACTTGAATTCTTTGAAAAGATGGAAAAAACCTGAAAAGAGGATTTAGTGCAAAAATTTGGTTACATGTAAATGGTAGAAATATATTGTTTTGAAATGAAGCAAGACTTTTAATATGGAATGTAGTCTCTTCGAACAACTAAGACTGCTGTACACCTGTTTTCCGTGAACGCGAGAATGTTATCGATAATCCTTTTGACTGCTACTGTTAATACTGTTCTTCTCTTCATCAAGTGTAATCTACAAGTCTCAGACTACAAAAGATGGATTGGTTTCTCTTCAATGCATCGTAAGAGTATGTCCCAAATATGCTCGATCAGATTCAAGTCAATCAGACACACTGGCTATTCCATACGCTGCATTGTTTCAACTTTAAGCATGTTCTCCTAAAGACGGCGTGTATGCGGTCCAGCATTATCATGCTAGAAAGCAAAGGAATCTCGAATGGTTGCAACTTAAGGTATGACATGAGGTAACAATGTATCTTCTATAATTTTAGTTCATCAAAGAATGATTCGAAATGATATGCCGGTTCGTGCGTCCACCTGTGGTAATTCCACCCCATATCATGAAACCACTGCATCTGTATTGTGAAATTTCGTGAATGAATGTCAAGTTATTTCATCTTCCTATATTCCTCCATAACAAAACATGTCGGGTGTCAACCTCCAGACTGAATAGGGACTCATCTGTAAACAGCACTTGCCTCCGAGATGGTTGCTCCCAATCTCGATGTTCAGCAGCAACCTTGTTCGAGCCGCAACCTTCCTTTAGTTCAACGGAATGCAGACCATTAATCCACATGCGTAGAGACTTTCCCTTATGAAGCCTATTATGTATTGTTTTTTGTACATCCTTCGTACTGTTGTCAAGAGCAACTGTCTTTTCAGCTAAGTAGCACTGTCTAAACTCTTTCGACGAACAGTTAACAGTACATACATGAAATCGATTGCTGTTGTAAAGCGTGGCCGACTTTGCCCATTTTGCTGTCTAACATTCCCTGTTTTGTTCAGCAGCAACCTTGTTCGAGCCGAAAGGTTGCTTTAGTTCAACGGAATGCAGTCCATTAATCCACATGCGTAGAGACTTTCCCATATGAAGCCTATTATGTATTGTTTTTTGGACATCCTTCGTACTGTTGCCAAGAGGAACTGTCTTTTCAGCTAAGTAGCACTGCCTAAACTCTTTCGACGAGCAGTTAACAGTACATACATGAAATCGGTTTCTGTTGTAAAGCGTGGCCGACTTTGCCCATTTTGATGTCTAACATTCCCTGTTTTGTTCCACAACATTGCAAAGACACTTCAAGGGACTCCAACAGTGTCCGCGTCACTTCATACAGAATCAAGTCTGCCTGTAATACGATATACTATGGATTGTAATAATTGATGTTCTTGAGATATTACCAAATCACCCTTTCTCAAAATAAAATAGAATGCTGAGCAATTGAACTTCACTGTTAAGCAGTAAAACAGACGTTTCTGCATCACCCTTTCTCAAAATAAAATAAAATGCTGAGCAATTGAACTTCACTGTTAAGCAGTGAAACAGACGTTTCTGCATCATCCCGAATGAAATAAAATGCTGAGCAATTGAACTTCACTGTTAAGCAGTGAAACAGACGTTTCTGCATCATCCCGAATGAAATAAAATGCTGAGCAATTGAACTTCACTGTTAAGCAGTGAAACAGACGTTTCTGCATCATCCCGAATGAAATAAAATGCTGTGCAATTGAACTTCACTGTTAAGCAGTGAAACAGACGTTCCTGCATCATCACGATTGCTGCCTTCATATTATTTTCCTTATTTTGACCCATTAACTTTGATTTGCATATGTAGTTTACTTTTTGTGTTTTGTGCTATGTATTAAATTATGGAAATATTTTATGTTACTTATCGGTGGGAATATTTGCGTAATTTCGTTAAAACCGTATGTTTCCCTAATTCTTTTGAGAAGTGTAGTAAATCAATCCCGGATTCCAATTCTTCTGCTACTACTTTAAACATGTTACACGCAGCACTGAAACATTTTCCCTTTAACTTTAGGAATTGGCAAGCAATCTTTCATTTACACAAATTATAGCAAGCGATATTTTTCCAACAACAAAAACACATCGAACCTCACGTTGAATTTAAAAACACAATCACACAGCACAAGGGTACGTTTAAAAACAGCTATTACGGGTTTAGTTAACGTGAATCATTAAACCCATTTCAAATTTTCTAGAAAATTTAAAAATAAAATATGATAAGGATAGTGTATGAAAATCATTAACTGCTATTTTTCATTACAAATTAATATTTTAAAAATATTTTACTACTATGTATTAAGTATTGTATCATTCTATAATATACATTTATGTAAACCCACATTATAAAAATACATGTAGTGATTCAAATAACGATTACGCTTTCTATTTCACAGTTAAGGCAGTTTCCAATCTTCGATTGACACTTTTATATGTGTATTTTCGACAAAATATTTTCTCTTTTTTTCTTTCAAAATGTTCTTATTCTTTTTGTCAAATAAAATAAATATAGTTAATGTAATAATTATTAGTAATCATCACTATTTTTATTTACTAATTTCAACAATAATTAGTCATGACAAAAAAGCATTAAAAAACTCTAAAACAAAAAAGAAAATTATTTTTATATTTCAAAATTAAAATATTGCATATAAAAAATATTACTTAATAATACTTAATTTATTGATTGCTTTACATTTGGATGCAAAAAATAATAAGATGCATTTTTTTTTAAATTTTGAAAAGAAAATCTTATTTTCTTAAATGAGTGTCATTTACAATCATCGTTACTTTAAAAGGAAAAAAAAGTATTGATTTCGCATGGAAAATATTAATCCATTCCATTTACAAATTAAGGCATTTTCGGTTAAAGTTTTAATATAAAAAATAAAAAACTATAAAAAGAAAATTACAGTTTACGTAATTAAAAAAAAAAAAAAAAAAAAAAAAAAAAAAAAAAAAAAAAAAAAACTATTGAATTCTCAATTATTTATTTATTTATTTAATATCATTATTATTTTCCGAGCATTTTGTAAATTTTGTGAAAAAAAAAAAAAAAAGAAAATACATTAAAGGATTCAAAGGTAAATATTTGCTTCTTTTTTAGTTTCTAAATATTCAAAATATTTGAAAAGTTTCCTGAATTTTGACTATATGATATGTTAATTGTACAGATAATAGTAATAATAAAATCTTTGAATCTTTTTAAGAGTATTTTTTTCTTGAATTTCATTGAAATATTTTTATAAGCTTTATAATGTTTAAAAAAGTGTGTAATATTCTGCTTAACTCAGCCATTTCCCTATTGAAGACACACAAGAAGGCACTATACACTTGACGACAGATACATTATACACTTGAAAATTTCAATAGTACCCTTTTATTGAATAATAACCTGTTATTGAATACTAAAAATTTCAAAATCAATTATGGTGCCATCTATTTAAAACAAAATAAAATAATTTCAAGTAAAAAAAAGCAGAAAAAAAACAAATTTTAACCAAAACAAAAAAGTAGAAAAAATTAATAAGCATAACTCAATGATACATTTTAAAAATTAAAAAAATAATAATAATATTCAAAAAGTAGGTTGTATTTTAATTCTTATGCTTATTTTTGTTGTTTAATACATTAAAAAAAGAGTAATGGCTTCCATTGTTAAAGCAATATATAAATGTTTCTTTAAATTCACGATTTGACAAAATTGGTCGATGTCATTGCATTGATAAAGAATGTATGAAATACGTTTTAAAAAAATGATTTTAAAAAAAATAAGTTTTGGATCTATTTATGATGTTTTATTGAAGTTTTATTAGGTTAAAATTAGAATTGATGGATAATTTTTAATAGATAATAGGTTTAATAAATTATAGTTACAAATGCATTTATGGAAAAAAATGAGAAAACAGATATAGCGCGATCGGTCATACGTCATAGGGCCACATGTCAGCCACATCATGCTATGCCAACTGAGCTACGATCAACCACGTTCTTTCTTTTCAAAATTAGTATTTAAATTGCGTCATAATATTACCCCCCCCCCCGGTGTTTATCAAAATCTAAAGAGCGTTGTATGAAATCCGTTGAACCCGAGAATAAGGGGTCTCTGCCGTGCAACATATATTAAAATAATTAAAATCTCAGATTATCTATGCTGGCCTTCTGATGGTAAGCCATGAAAATTGGTAGAACTTAACGTGGTATTATTACCCAAGGACAACGTATGATAAAGAATTAAAAAAAATTATCATAGTACAATTTATTATAGTAATGAAAATTTTAATATAAAAAAATAACATTTTAGCTTGTTGTATCAAGAGAAAAGTCGGTACATTTCAGAGAAAACAGGGAAACTAATAATTCTAAAGTAATACTTTAATATTGCTTTTAAAATATTCCCTGTAGGGTGTTTTTTTCTTTTACAATCATTTAGAATTGCAATAACCTATGTAAAGTTCATTTGGGAATAGAAAATCCATTGAAAGGTTTGTACGGAACTGTGTCGTTTGTTCTTAAAAATGTTCTTTAATTAAATATGAAACTGAATTAGGAATGCAAGACAAATCATTTGATCATTAGCATTTCCGTTTTAAGAATGTTTCTTTTCCAAAAAAATGCAATTTTCGTAATTGAAGCCGAAATAAATGAATGCTTATCCAACATGTTATTTAGATAATTCTTATTTTATTTTTTAAAGAATATTTGTGTTGTTACATAAATGTTATACCGATTTGCAAAGAGTACTTTACTTATGCATTCATAAAATATACGCGAAATAGAACTCGATGCTTTTAATGATATTTTAGAATAAACTAATTTTTAAACAACAAAACTGAATTTATAATAATAACACTTTATGTTTCTTCTGAATTTTAATAAATAATTATAAATTTATAAAATTTTAAACATTAAAATTAATACAAAAATTACAAAAATTATAAGAGGCACAGCAATGAGTAAATGTCATTTATAAGAGGATATTATGTTATGTTATTTGTAAAGGCATTACAAGGTGTGTTCGAACCAAGCAATAAAAAATACGTTATTGTGTCATTATTTTAAATGCTAGCTAATAGAATCCATGCAGTATTATAATTTTTGTTAAAGCCATATTTTAAAAATGCATATTTAAAAAAATCCTTTTTTGAAAATTTTTTATAATCTTTAAAACTATGTATTAATTAAAGCTTATATTTATTACATTTGAAACTGATGCAAAAAAGCCTCCCTTTTAAAGTTACTGATGATCTACTTCTATACATAATAAAGCTGTTTCTGGCACAAACATATTTCTAAAAGCAATTCTATTTGACAAAGCTGTGGTCGCAAACAAGACACTCAAAACTTGTAACAAATATCTTTGGGTTGCACTTTGTGTACATGAGTATAAATCAAACGTTTCTCAACCTCTTCAGACCTGAGGTACACAAATGTGTACCTCCATTCTTTTCCTAATAAAAACTAAACTTTTTGAATTTTTTGCTTGTTTACTTTACTGCTATACAGCTCAATGTTTTTTGCTTTAAAACAAAACCAACCAATGTCAGCACTGATAAATATTACCTCATAAATTAAATATTATTTTCATCCGAGCTTCGAAAATAGCTTCAAGACATTGTGGTCAAGAAAGTAAGAAATATTCATGATTACTTAACTCAAATGCTTTACAAAAAAAAAAAAAAAAAAAAAAAAAAAAAAAAAAAAAAATGAGGATTTGCTGATCATTTACTTGTTTAAAGACCTTAATTTTGTTATTCGTAATTTTATATTACTGACAGTGTAACTGGTGTTTGAAGGGGATTAGTACTTTTATGTTCATATTTGTAAACCTAAATTACCAGTCCCCTAAAGTACTGATTTCATAAAAATGACTCTCTCTCTCATCTATGGTGTCATGTCGATTATGCAAAAGCAATAAATATATATTTGTAGAGTTATTTTATGCTCAGGTATGAAGAGGTTAAGAGTAAAATATGTGTTCCACGAGGAAATTAAAACATTAGTCTCTCCTATGAAAATAAAATTTGAGTTAGATTAATTAATATTTCTATATCTAATTTATGCTTAGTGTATTTTAAGAAGAAATTACATAATTCTACGTTTTATTTGTTTTTTAATAGAAAGTCATTATAAGAATTATGTTAGATACTACATGATTTTTAAATCACTTTGAAGAAAAAATAAGAAAAAATCACGGAACGAAGCCAAAAAAATTTATAAAATAATAAAAATATATTTTTACATGTTAAGAAGTTTAAAAACAAGTACTTATACTATTGTTTTAAAAATACATATTAATTGCATTAATAGTAATTGTTATTAAATAATCGAAATTGTTAATCTTTGACTAAAAACTTATATAAGTTTGAATAACATCCGGAATCACTTAATTATATTTGCATATTTCACGAATGGTTCGAAATGTAAGTTAAAATGATTTTAGTGAGTTATAAGTATAATGGAATATAAGTGAAGGCCAAAGACAGACAAAATATCACATTTATTTTAAAAATAAAAGACAGAAAACAATCAATTAGCGCTCAAAAGTTTTAGACTCTGAATGGAGGTAAGAAAAAAAATCAGTATCCAGATACAGTGTATAATACAATGCTTGAAAATAATATATAAAGCCGATACCAATTTTTACATATGTCGAGAAGTAATGAAGTGTTATTAATTCGGATTTTATTTTCGTTTGCACGATCAACATCGTGATAATACGCATAACCTTTGTTTAAAAAATGGATGGGGGAAATAATTTATGCTAATTTCTTACAACCAACAACAAATAACTTTGGAAAAAATTATAAAACCGATGGCTCTAACCGTGCTTGGAATAATGCCAGAGTTGAGAAAGCAGGTTCATGAAAAGTTTAGTAAGTGTAAACGTGTTACATGCATTCATTTTGTATTTGGTGTATTTTATGCAAATCCAAAAGGTTATCCGATGGTGAATAATATAAATTAATTACCTTAACAGAAGCTGGAGTGTCTGGCTCTAATGTTGCAAGAAAAATATGAAGGACCAATGCTGCAGTAAACATTTTACGCAAAAAACCAGAAGATTATGACAGTAAAAAGTATACAGGAAGACCAAAATCCTTAACTGTAAGGCAATCAAAACAAGTTCGGAAGCAATGTTTCGGAACAAAACATCGTCTGCCGAAATTCACGAACAGTTACAATTTACATGCACAAGCCGAACGGTGAAAAATGTTTTAAGTAACAATCCCATTGTTCAATTTTGAAAAAAAGATCAAGAAATATCCCCCCTTTCTAAGCACCACAAAAATGCTCGCTAACATTTTGCACAAAAACATTTAACCGACATCACAAATTAGAGAGATCTTTTCCGATGAAAAGAAATTAAATTTCGATATATCAAACTGCTATAACTTCTTTTGGCCTGGTTTGAGATACGAACATCATATTTTTTAATCGTCAATTCGAAAGCGTCTCAGTAATGGTTTGGGCTGCATTTGCTGTATGCGGAAACGCTCCAATTGTTTTCATGCACTATAAATTGAATTCAGTTATGTATCAACATATGTTAGGAGATAATTAATTGTCCATTTATCTTTTTATAATTTCTAGAGAATGAAGATTTAAACAAGACAACTCTTCCGTTCATGTTTCGAAGTCAACTAAATCTTGGCTGAAAGCTAATAAGGTGAAATGACTTGAATGGTCAGCTGGTAGCACAGATATAAAAGTAATGGAAAATCTTTTAGGAATTTAAGCCCGAAAAGTGTACAAAAACGGACTACAATTCGATTCAAAATTAGATTTGATGAATGCTACTAAAGACTGGAGGAATTATATCAATAAAAGTACAGTTTGCGATCTGATAAATTCAACAAACAAGAGACTAATCACAGACATTAAGAAAAAGGGACTCACATTAATTATTAATGAAATATATGTATGGATTTTATAATTGTTTCCGACTTTCTATATACAGAAAGTTTCTTTAAGTCTATTAAACTTTTGTTAATGTAGTTGTTAATGAACGATTTTTTTATCTCCTTGTAGCACATAATATGTATGTTTGGAATTTCATAAGCATTTATCTTTTTTTATTGTATCATATTTTCAAGTGGATTAATATTTGTTTGCAGCACTAAATCTATATCCACCATATTTTCATATTTATTTTTATATAAAATTTTCAAAAACTATTTTCTTCCAACACCATAATGTAATTCTTTATGTCGTTTATTTTTTTTATTGAACATATTTTTTAGCATTTCAAGACCAAAGAAAGGCAACATTTCCTTTATTTTAAATAGTTGTCTTATACAAGTCTTATTTAATTTTCTTCTTTTTCAGAAACTACTAGAGAATTTTTAACAGATAATTTGTATTCTTCAAATAAATGTCCGAGTTTTTTCTCTATTAAGTTGTAAACATCCAAACGTTCTGAATCTTGAACGACATTTTAAACTTTTTCTGCATTTTTTTCTATACTAAATAAAATTTACAATCCTTTTGCAATTTTTTTGTTATTTCTTACGATTTTGTGTATTTAGAACAATGCATCAAAGTGCATTTTTTTCTTTGACTGTTAAAATATCAATGACAGAAAGTAAGAAATGCTGCATTAAATTTTATTGTTACAAATACATTTCGAATTTATTTTGAAGCAAAATCTCATAAATAAACATCATGCGTTCTGAAACTTGAACCACATTTTAAACTTTTTCTGCATTTTTTCTACACTAAATAAAATTTACAATCCTTTTGCAATTTTTCTTTGTTATTTCTTGCGATTTTGTGTATTTAAAAAAAATCATCAAAGCTCATTTTTTTCTTTGACTGTTAAAATGTCAATGAAAGAAACTAAGAAATGCTGCATTAAACTTTATTGTTACAAATACATTTCGAAACTATTTTGAAGTAAAATCTGATAAATAAACATCCCGCTATTGCTGTTTGTATAACAAAATTAACGGGCTGATGAATAAATATCAATGTGAAAAATAACAGTAGTAAGTCTTGATTACGTCCGTGAATAACTATATCGTAATATTAATAATATATGTTCCAGAATGAAAAAAGTCCTTCCGGCAATGCCGGGAGGAAGAGGTAGCTTTCATATATTTATATATTTATTTATTTATTTTAAAGTAAGTTACATTGTTCAAAAATACTAAGCTCAAATTAGTGGAAATAATCTTTTTATAAGATTTTATAAGATTGAATACTAGTTTTTGTCAAGACTGAATATTAATAGGAATTTTTAGAAATTAGTCATATTTTATTCAACCTGGTTTTATTTTAAGCGATTTAGAGAGTCACCAAATTCCACGATATCATAAAGTGTATGCCATTTTAAAGCAACATGATGGATCGTTGAGATCAGACCGTTTCAAAATGTCAGCCATAAGCAAAATTCAAAGTGCTATAACTCAATAATTTTTTAAGAAATAGACAAAACAAAAAGTGTTCTGGAATCGTTGCTTTAAGTTTTAACACGTAAAAGAAAAATATTTTTCAACTTTTAATTTTTTCGCATTTAATTTTTAATTTTAAATTTAAAAAAAAATTTAAAATGGCCGCCATTTTGAAACAAAATGGCGGATGATGCTGACCAACGAACTCGGTCGAGACATTTGTATGTACTATGTACACACCAAGTTTTATTCAAATCTGTTTATAAATACGTTAGTTATCGCATGACAAAAATCAGATATATATATATACACTATATTGCCATTGATTATGGGACACTTGCGATTTTAGACATTTTACTAAATATCTAGAAAAATACATGAGGAATCATCTCGAAACTCTTAGTGTATAAATATAATAGTATACGTCATACATCTCCGTGAAGATTTTTTACCGAAACTCCATAGGGGACCGTCAACAAATTAAAAAAGAATGAATATCTTTTGAATAACCCTGTCAAAACTAATGTTGCAAAAGCGCTCAAACTCTAGATTATGATTGAATGCCTTATTGTAATACACTGTGTTCATTTTTATGCAAATAGCATGCATACTCGCAGAGTAATAAAGGTTTTTATAAAAATGGCCCTATTTTTCTAAGTTTTTCCCTTATAATTTTCAGAGTTCTAAATATAAAATAATATTTTTTTCAGAAAATATGACAAACAACATTGCACACAGTACCCTGTAATCAGAATTAAAAAATAGTAAAAAATGTATGAAAAATGAGTAGGTTTACTAAATAATTTTTTACTGCGCATGCGTCAAAGATATCAAAATTTCATTTGCATATTATGTTTGCTAAATGTATAGAGCAACTTTTGTAAAAGTCTCAAAATTATAGCTTGAAAATTCTGAAAGTAATCGTCTATAGAAAAAGGACAAAATGCGTTGTTTCCAAAATGAAGCAAAAAAATGAGGGATTTTATCCAGAAGTAGTCGTAACATCCCGTATTGTGTATTCTACATTGACACTAATCAATGAATATATGGATACAACCCCTCTTGTTTTTGCTTCATTTTGAGAATAACGGATTTTCAACTTATTCAATTGACGATTGTTTTCAGAATTTTCAAGTTATGATTTTGTCACTTTCACAAAAGTTGCTCCATACATTTAGCTAACATAATATGTAAATGAAATTTTGATATCGTTGACGCATGCGCAGTAAAAAATTATTTAGTAAACCAACTCATTTTGTATACAATTTTCATTATTTTTTAATTCTGATTACAGGGTACTGTGTGCAATGTTGTTTGTCATATTTTCTGAAAAAAATATTATTTTATATTAAGAACTCTGAAAATTATAAGGAAAAAACTTGGAAAAATTTGGGACCATTTTTACAAAAACCTTAATTACTCTGCGAGTATGCATGCTATTTGCATAAAAATGAACACAGTGTATTACAATAAGGCATTCGATCATAATCTAGAGTTTGAGCACTTTTGCTACATTAGTTTTGACAGGGTTATTCAAAAGATATTCATTCTTTTTTAATTTGTTGACGGTCCCCTATGGAGTTTCGGTAAAAAATCTTCACGGAGATGTATGACGTATACTATTATATTTATACACTAAGAGTTTCGAGATGATTCCTCATGTATTTTTCTAGATATTTAGTAAAATGTCTAAAATTGCAAGTGTCCCATAATCAATGGCAATATAGTGTATATATATATGGTTATATATATATATATATATATATATATATATATGTCAACATTTGAACGGAGGGTGGTTTTGGGGTCTGGGGGTCATGATCGGTGAAAATATGCCAAAATTTTCCGGAAGTGCTTTCCTCCGGACTGCTGCAATAGGTAGCTTTTTACTTTTTGTAATGAAAGCTACCTAAAAGTAAAAATTTATATTATAAATAAATATTTTGCTTATAAGGCGTTGCTGTGTTAATAAAAATATTTTAAATACATAAAAAATATTTACATGTTTCAACTCTTTTTAATCAAGTCATATTCAGAATATAAATAGAAACTAAAATAACAAACATAATGAGCGTGTAAAATTGGAATAAATGATTATTGAAATTAAATTAAACATATTAAATTTAAAATTAAAAAAAAGGAAATTAAAATTAAAATTAAAGTTAAATTTTAAATTAAAAAGCTCGTGATATATTTTAATATTTAATTAATTTCAGTATGTTAATAAAGAATACCAAAAGGGAACTTTAAAATAACGAACTGTTTTTTCAAGGTTTCAATATTTTTAATAAATTGTTCTGTTAGGATTTTTTAGTATATAGAAAGCCTACCAGAGTCTATAAAAAAAATGCACCGATAATGAAAATTAAAATGGTTCTTTATTTATTTATTTGATTGTATGTAATATTAGTTGTGAAAATCTGAATAAACAAAAGTATTTTCAATTAATAAATACAGAAAAAATTCTTGAATACTGAAAATAAAGTTATTTTGCAATTGTGGTTCTAGTTAATCACAAACCCGCGTACATGATGCATTTATGCTAGAACAAAGTCTTAATAATGAAGATTTTTTTCATTTAAAAAGATTTTTTAAATTGTATTTCATTGATTATAACATTGCGATACTAAATTAAAAAATTTATTTGTAATTACAAAAGGTTTAAATATTAAGAAGTGATTTGGTATGCTGGGAAAGGAAGTAGTAATACAGGGAGTATAATAAATAAGTAAAAAAAAATGATACATGATAAATAACGTTGTATAAATCTTAATAAACATTATAAAATAGTTCAAGTCCGTAGTCACATTTAAAAGTTTTAATGAATTGTTATTTTTCAGGTCTTATTATAAAAAAAAAAACAATTTACGGTTGTTCTTCATGCATCTTATATTATTTACTTCTGTTATATGTCATAAAATGAAAATCTATCAGAATAAACATGTTGAAATTTTTTGCAGCAGAATTAAATATTTTAGTTTTCTTAAACTAAAAATAACTACCTTATATCCAGGTATAAAACAAGCACATTAACTCTTAAAAAATCACTTCATTTTTCCGTGTGCATATTATACACTCAATATAAAAAGAGTGATTTAAATTCATAATGGGAAAAAAATCAAAATTTTCAGAGGTAAAATTTAGAGGTATTTATACCGGGTGTCCCAAAAATGACCGATGGATTTTAAAATTCAATAACTTGCAAACGGTGTCACCTATTTAAAATTTTTTTGCAGGAGGGTTATGTATAATGTCAGGAGTTTTTTTACCGTAATTTTCTTTATTTTAGATCGAATTTCAAACATTAGGTGGCGCAGACGGCGATTGAAGGCCAGGTCGACGATTCACTCAGCACTGATCTCCTGGACTTCAATCACCGTCAGCGTCACCTATTGTTTGAGATGCGAACTAAAATAAAAAATTACGATAAAAAAAACTACTGAGATTATACATAACCCTCCTGCAAAATTTTTTCAAATAGCTGTCACCGTTTGCAAGTTATTGAATTTTAAAATCCATCAGTCACTTTTGGGACACCCGGTATATCTGTGAATGTAAACTAAGTGACTTACAATATATATATATTTAACAAACTGAATCTCCTTTATCAGAAAACAAGAAATCTTCGTTGTACTGGTACTCATTTATTAGGATGAGCGAAGCGAATCCTCTACTAGTCCACTCAAATTACAATTTGTCGTACGCTTTACAAAAAAACTATTCAATATTTTAACTTCAAATTAAACACAAAAATAAATTATGATCTGTAGATTTGCAGAATATAATGTTTTTTACAGTAAAACGTTAAAAAAATTATTATTTTAATTAATTTATTTTGCATGCATTTCCAATACGGAAGCATTTTAGCAAATAAATAAAATAAAGAATACTGTCCAGTTAAACTGATGGCATTGAGCTCACAGGCTAGAAATACTAATTGTACATTAAAGCCTTATATTTTCAAGGGTTAATTCCGTTCGAAAAAAAATTAAGAAGGGGAAACAGCTCTCCCCTTTCCTCTTTTTTTATACTTAATCATTGAATCTCCTATACTATCAAAGACATGCTTTATCATATAAAAAATCTATATCCAAATTTCAGAGCAAATTAGATAATTCTTAATAAAAACCCATTTAGCATTTATATAATTTAAAAGGAGTTATCCCCTTCTTTTATACTTAACCATTAAACTTCCAAAACTATTCAGAGATTTGAACGAAATCTGAAAATTCTGCTTGAAAAACCTATTTATATAAATTAAGAGGGCATTAAGAGGGGGGGGGCATTAGAACCCCTGTTGCCCCTATTTATACTTATTCAATGAACACTTAATAGCAGTCACGGAATCGCCTCATCAGAATGATCCTAATCTAAATTTTGAACGAAAACTTAATTCTGCATGAAAATCCCATTTATATCAACTAACGGGGGGGGGGCATTAGAACCCCTGTTCCCCCTATTTATACTTATTCAATGAACACCTAATAACAGTCACGGAATCGCCTCATCAGAATGATCCTAATCTAAATTTTGAACGAAAACTTAATTCTGCATGAAAATCCCATTTATATCAACTAACGGGGGGGGGGGCATTAGAACCCCTGTTCCCTCTATTTATACTTATTTAATGAACACCTAATAACAGTCACGGAATCGCCTCATCAGAATGATCCTAATCTAAATTTTGAACCAAAACTTAATTCTGCATGAAAATCCCTTTTATATCAACTAACGGGGGGGGGGGGATTAGAACCCCTGTTCCCCCTATTTATACTTATTCAATGAACACCTAATAACAGTCACGGAATCGCCTCATCAGAATGATCCTAATCTAAATTTTGAACGAAAACTTAATTCTGCATGAAAATCCCATTTATATCAACTAACGGGGGGGGATTAGAACCCCTGTTCCCCCTATTTATACTTATTCAATGAACACCTAATAACAGTCACGGAATCGCCTCATCAGAATGATCCTAATCTAAATTTTGAAAACTTAATTCTGCATGAAAATCCCATTTATATCAACTAACGGGGGGCATGAGCCCCCCGTTCCCCCTCTTATACATATCGAATGAACTCCAAAAACTAATCAGGGAAGCGCCTTGTCAGGATATACCTATATACAAAATTTCAAGTGGATCCGATATTTTTATCATGAGTTATCGCGTTACGCACATACGCACATACATACAGAACGGGCGGGCACATAAGCTCTCAGGCTATGATAGCCTGTGAGCTAAAAATGAAAAGCGTATATTTTCAGAAAAAAAAGTTTAAATCATGGAGTAAATAATTATAGATAGAATCATGATTAATTTATTAAATAAAACATGTTTTCATTATCCCGCAAAATCGTTTGCACAGATGACACTTAAACATTTTAAAAGAATTGTATTATGGATTTTTTTTTTTTTTTTTTTTTTTTTTTTTTTGTAAACTGGCAACAAAATAATTGTAAACAAATAAAATTAATTCTTAAATTTGTTATATAAATGAAAAATTAAAAGATCTGCGTGAAGTTGTTGGTTCAAGCTCTTTATAAATATTTTTGCGAAGGTCGTATTGTGGCTAAATAATATCGACTCATTAATCAGAAGGATTTCATAGAAAAATAAGACTTTAATAAGTTCGCAAACACAACAATAATTATTCGTGAAAACGTCACTGCGAGAATGAGAGAGCGCTTCGTTAAAAGGTAATTCCATTAATTGAGTTGCCATTCGCAGAAAGTAAACAGTTCTCCCACGCGGAGAGAATTACAGCAATTCTCATACGCTAACATGTATAAAAACGAAGAAATTAAAATAAAATGTTTTACAGTTGAAAATTCATAGTATCAACGAAAGCAGATTTCAAATGTTTTTTCCAGAAAATAGGATTTTGAAGAACTAACTTTCTTCAAGCTTTCTTCAAATATATTATTCTAAAATAGCTATCAAAGATTATCGGATGTTGATTACAATGATTGGAAACATGCATATTTCAAACAATTAAAAAACACCGGTGGCTACTTGAAATTGTAAAAACATCTTTAAAAGAGCTTTTAGTTGAAAATTAAAAAAAAAATTGTAAAAGTTTGCTTCGAAAATATCTTATGCCAGTTTTACATCATAAGTAAAAAATGCGCCAAAACATAAAATAACGTTTTTGTTTAATAAAGATGGAAAAATAATAATAAAAAAAAATATTGTTACTTTCAAATATCTGTTTTATAAAATAATGCTTCGCGAATCCAAACAAAGCATGGCTTTTGCTAATAATTTCAGAAATCTTATATCCTCAATCAATATCATTATTATGTATGCTATGCCCTCTAATGGTTTTATCTTTCCATGAATGGTTTTTGTTTGGACCGCCAAGTTCATTTAACCCTTCATTGCACGGTGTACCACATCTGGCACATACCTAAAAACACTATCATTCGTATTATGTACCATGAATTTGTTCAATATGATCGCTGTGACCAATCAAGAACAGTCCAAAGAATGGAATAACAATTATTTTATCCATGTCAGATGTCTGAATTTAGCGAAAAATTAGAATTTTTTTTCAGAAGAAAAAAAAATGTTTAAGCTATTAAGATAAAGTTTACTTTTATTATTTTTAGTAAATCACGGAAAAATATTGAAATAAAGAGCGTTGCAGAGTATTAAGGAGATAAAAATAATTAATTTAAGCTCATTTTAATTGCAATACAGTGTGTCCCGCACAAATAAAGCTACTAAGATAACGTTTACAAATAAAGCTACCACCGCTATGAAACGGTACCAAATAAAGTTACCAAATTTCGCTACTACGTAACGAAACAAATATACAGGGTGATTCATAAAAGATGGGCAGAACTTTAAGGGGTTATAGTACACTTAAAGACAAATAATATTAAATAGGAGACTAAGGGTCCCAGAAGTATTCCCAAGGACATAGGGGGCATTAAAGTTTAGGGTCCGAAATTTCAAATGATTATAAAAAATGGAAAAATTGGTCGATTCGTTTGCGGTTTTTGCAAAAAAATTTCTTTATGTCAGTATTTTCTTGAAATAAAATTTTAAAGTTCAATTTCAAAAAATGCCGATAGGGAGCGCTTTAGACTTTGGAGTAACAAACAACTATTTTTTAACGTTATTTTTTGTATTTCTTTAAATGATTTCGAAAGCTTAGACTTAAACTTAAATTTTGATCTAAAAATCTGAGTCCTAACGAGTAGTTAAGTAGCGTAAACTGAAATTTGAAATTTGAAACCCTTCTCCCCCCAGAACAAAAATCAGTTATTCCCGATCTTTGTGTCGTAGATTAGGCTCTAACTACTGCCGCGTTTTGCTAAAATTATTCTTTATGTCACTATTTTCTTGAAAATAAATTTTAAAGAACAGCTTCAAAAAATTCCGATAGAGGGCGCTTTAGACTTTGGAGTAACGAACAACTATTTTATACCGTTATTTTTTGTGTCTCATTAAATGCTTTCTAAAGCTTAGACTTAAATTTTCAGCCCAAAATCTGAATCGTTAGACGTGGTTAAGTGTCTGGGGAGAGGGGTTTGAAATTTCTACTCCTGAGAACAGTTCAGTTTACCATGTCCACACATTGTGTGCTGTGATACGAGGTAAAAAGACACAAATTAGGATTATGTTACCAAAGCATATTTATTAACATGTAATTACAATAAATGTTCAAAATTGTGACCACCAGAGGTTATGCACGAGAAACAACGGCGAAGAATGGAACGGCGAACATTCGCGAAAACATCAGGCTTTCCGAGCACTTCCCCTACAGCGGCGGAAAGTCTGGCGACCAGTTCCTCGGGGGATTCAATGGGTGTCTCATACATAAGATCCTTCAATTGTCCCCAAAAAAAGAAATCGAGGGGTGAAAGATCTGGCGAGCGAGCAGGCCAAGCAACAGACCTCGACCAATCCATCTGTTCGGAAATGCGATGTCCAGATAGTTGCGGACGTCTCGTACGTAATGGGCTGGCGCTCCATCGTGCTGGAACCACATGACCCGCCGGATGCGTGGAGGAACAACGTTTAACAGGTCTGGCAGCACATGTTGCAGAAATGTGAGGTGTGTTTTACCGTTGAGGCGTTCAGGAAGAAGGTACGGTCCGATTAGGTGGTCTCCGAGGATTCCTGCCCAAACATTGATGGAAAAGCGTCTCTGGTGAGCATGTGGATACGTAGCATGTGGATTGACATCCGCCCATACAAGTGCATTGTGTGTGTTAAATGTACCTTCACGTGTGAAGGTACATTCATTGGTGAAAAGCACAGTTCGTCCAAAATGTGGATTTAGCGCGTTCTGCTGCAGAAACCAGCGGGCGAATTCAATACGATTTGGATAATCCCCTGGAGACAGTTTCTGGACTCGTTGCACATGAAACAAGAGCAAATGTTCATCCTTCAGTACCCTCCAAGTCATGGACTGTGAGGTATCCACCTGCCTAGCCACTGTTCGTGTACTTGTACTTGGCTGCGCCGCTACTACATCCAGAATGGCTTCTGCAACAACTACTGATTCGTCCTTTTTTGCACGACCTGCATTCGACCGGGAAGCAAGAAATGATCCCGTCTCACACAACTGTCTGTGCAAGCGCTCGAAAGTTTTGCGGTTAGGCAACCGCCTGTTGGGAAATCGCTCTCCGTACATTCGTTGTGCCTCTGCACCATTTCCATCTGCCGCTCCGTAAATTAAATGCATCTCAGCCTTTTCCTTATTCGTGAAGGGCACCATCTTCCGATTCATTACTACAGCGACTTACACTTGACTCACCGTTCAGTGGTTTTTATGCCTGAATCGTGTCGAAATTTTGCATACGTGTTCTTCTTCTTCCCCATTTGATATTTGCATACTTTCTGTCTCCTTCTTCACCCGGTGACTAGCGTCAGGAATGGAGCTTTAACGTTTGCATGAGCGACGTTTCCAACTGTGCCAGTGCCTTTATGAGTGAATTCGACTATGCAGTCCTTGACGAAAGTTGTATTTTTGCCTCGTATCACAGCACAGAATCGTTGGGCATGGTTAAGTAGTGCAAACTGAACTATGTTCAGAAGTTGAAATTTGAACCCCCTCCCCTCGCTACTGAACCACGCTCAGCGATTCAGATTTTGAGCTGAAAATTTAAGTTTAAGTCTAAGCTTTAGAAAGCATTTAATGAGACACAAAAAATAACGGTATAAAATAGTTGTTCGTTACTCCAAAGTTTAAAGCGCCCTCTATCGGAATTTTTTGAAACTTTTCTTTAAAATTTATTTTCAAGAAAATACTGACATAAAGAATAATTTTAGCAAAACGCGGCAGTAGTTAGAGCCTAATCTACGACACAAAGATCGGGAATAACTGATTTTTGTTCTGGGGGGAGAAGGGTTTCAAATTTCAAATTTCAGTTTACGCTATTTAACTACTCGTTAGGACTCAGATTTTTAGATCAAAATTTAAGTTTAAGTCTAAGCTTTCGAAATCATTTAAAGAAATACAAAAAATAACGTTAAAAAATAGTTGTTTGTTACTCCAAAGTCTAAAGTGCCCCCTATCGGCATTTTTTGAAATTGAACTTTAAAATTTTATTTCAAGAAAATACTGGCATAAAGAAAATTTTTTGCAAAAACCTCAAACGAATCGACCAATTTTTCCATTTTTTATAATCATTTGAAATTTCGAACCCTAAACTTTAATGCCCCCTATCTCCTTGGGAATACGTCTGGGACCCTTAGTCTCCTATTTAATATTATTTGTCTTTAAGTGTACTATAACCCCTTAAAGTTCTGCCCATCTTTTATGAATCACCCTGTATTAAGAATGACTAAATATAAATACATTTTTACAAGGATTAGCACACTACCTGCTCCACTTCATCAGGAAAAAATGAGTGCATAAAAAAAGATTGTGTAAAATATATCCCGTCCAAATAAATGCATTACTGTTAATAGCAATTATATCCGCCATGCTTACATATGACTTGGAATATACGATTCATCATGGCATTTACCAATCCTTCGAAGTCATTGTCATGAATATAATTCCGAGCCACAATTATAACGGCCTTCAGCACTGCCACATATTTGAACTGTCTACTATTGGCAATTAAAGCTCTATTGAGGATACTCCACGCATTTCCTTAGAGCTTGAGATGATGGTACAGGGCAAGACTCATCGTAACCTATCTCTAATTATCTAAAACACTCTTTAAAAGATATTGCAAAGGGATGAAAGCGTTATCCAGCTGAAAAATCAAACTTAGCCAGCCAATTCTCTTTTCAATTTGTAATACATGAGTTTCCAGTAATTCTTGGTAATTGGTAGCCTACATATCATTAAAGGGAAGAGCCAGACTGAGTTTACCCCCACAGTCGTAGTCTACAAAACCTAAAATAAGTCTATTAATTAGCCTCTATTAATAAGACTCCATTAACCCA
Source organism: Maratus speculifer (assembly GCA_964019185.1). Classification (NCBI taxonomy): domain Eukaryota; kingdom Metazoa; phylum Arthropoda; class Arachnida; order Araneae; family Salticidae; genus Maratus; species Maratus speculifer. Next base: position 17,214,769 of record OZ025297.1, on the reverse strand, counting down.
TGTTGACCCTGACCAAGTAAAAATATATCCACAAGCAAAGCAGAGTCGATGAGGCCAAATATCAACAAACATGGAAGGACAAGTAGCATCTTGTTACATTCTCAGATAACAAAAAAAAATAGTTTGGATGGCCCAGACAGTCCTGCTTTCTGTTGGTATGATATGAGAAAAGGAAAAGAAATTTTCTCTAAAAGACAGTATGGTATAGGCTTATTAATAGTGTTGGGAAACTTCAGCTACAGTGGTACCTGCTTCTTCCTTCAGACCGCAAGTAAGTTAACAATTACCAAAAATTTCCAGAAATCCATTTATTGCTAATCGAAGACAAAATTGATGGGTGAAATTTGATTTTAAAGCAAGAAAAAGACCCTATAACATTTGCACAATCCTCCTAGAAATGTTTTTTATAATTAGGAACATGTTATGGAAAGGCATGGCGGATATACACTGGGGTGAAAAATTTAAGGACGTCTCAAAATGCCAATTTTTAAGGGATTTTCAAGCGATAATTTTCACGCGAATATTCAAATGGAAGTAATATAATTCGGGTAATTACTACCCCTGCATAACGGCTAGCCCATATAATATCTCCTTCAGGTCACACATAGTCACAAAAGTCACAGTCACTACGGCGAATCAAAAAATAAGAAATCCCATACGTCTCTTTTATGAGTGTCAAATGACTACTATATGTGACTTCATTAACAGGTTACTGCGACTACTGTATTGTGGCAAGACACCAGGTGACTTTACATTGTCATTCGTGTGACCTCTCATCTGGAGACTCAATTTCAAAGTCTTGTGAACGTTGCATTATGATAAATTACCAAATAATGTCCAATTAAAGTCACATGGTGACTTTTCACCACATTTCACAGTGGTTACTTCACAGTAGGGTCTATGTCACCATTTGACAAAGTCTTGTGACAGAAAGTCACCTTGTGATTTTATGTGACATTATTTGGTTATTTATCATAATACAACATTCACAATGACTTTGAAATTGAGTCTCCATATGACAGTCACATGAAAGTCTCAATAAAACGACAATGTAAAGTCACCTAATTAATATCACCTTATTCGTATATATATAGTATTTACCAATCCCTCGAAGATTTTGTCATCAATATAATTCCGAACCACGTAATTCCGATTCACTTGTTTAGTATTTCTTATTTTATTCGAGAACTAAAAGAAAACAAAAACTTGACGCCTGTTATACAGCAATATAATTTTGATAAAAATATATTGTCAAATTAACGAAGCGTGTTATACGCCGGGATTTACGGTACATTAAATAGTTATAGCTATAAACGATAGTTAGTAATATGAAAAATTATCTCAAATGTTTTATTAAACCTAAATATTGAGATGGAATTTAATATTTTTTAATATTATACGTAAATATGACAAAAGCATTTTGCATGACTTCAAATAAATTTGTTGAATATACTTTAATAAAAGAATATAAATTTTGAAATATCTTATGAGATGAATCTGTGCATGTTTAAGATGAGATGGATTTAGAATTCAAATATACGTCTTCCTATTGTGCACAAAACTTATTATATATTCAAAGGAATCTGCAATATGAATTTTCAGGCCCTTCCTCTTTCGTATCATAAAAATTTATAAGGTTTTATAACAGTCTGAAATGTGGCTTATGTATTTATAAGGAATAGAAATTAATTCTCAGAAAAAAAATTGGACTTGAATTAGTCTTTTATTTTACGTTCTTTTTCACTATAAAACTAATGTATTATCTAACCCTGAAATCTTTGTCGGAAAGAATATTTTCTGACATGACAGGAAAACTCACATGTGTATAATGAAATGCACATTTTGTAGTACTCATTATATAGGCGAGAGTGGGGATACTTGAGCATAGGGGATACTTGAGCCTTCCCTATTATTTCTACAGTTGGTAAATTTTTCTGTCTAAAACTGGCAATATGGTAACATATTTATAGTTCTGAACATGTAAAAAACAGATCACATACCTTGGTACCATTTTGAAAGTATGGTAATTAATAGTTGTTTTTCTCTATCTAAAGTAAATATTTAGGTGCATGGTTTTTTTTTTGTTTTTTTTTTGTTATCGAAGTTTCGTTTAAAGTTGCAACAGTATATATAAATTTAATAAGTATAATCTAAATTGTATTTTGAATCTAAAATAGATCAAATAGCTGCATAATTTGCTTACGAAAACTCTGATAAACAAAAATAGTGGTAATGGGGATACTTGAGCCAGTGAGATTGGGGATACTTGAGCCATGGCTCAACCATCCCCACTAGGAAATTAGACATGGGTAAAATAACAAAAAATAAAATTACGTCCTTATATCCACTAATATATTTTTTTCTGGATAAAAGAGAGCATAATTTTTATTTTAATTTTTTTTTCTTAAAAAAATAATGATTTAGAAAAAAAATGCTTAAAAATGTATTCTTTTAAATGAAAATATCCATTTTAGTTTTCATTTTGGCTAACAAAATAGCCTGTCTAGATAAATGTAAAATAATCTCTAATACTTTAATTAGTTAGGTCCAACATATTAAATATTTGTTATTTAATATAATATATTAAGATTAATATTTTAAATTGAAATTGTAACCTCTGATACTGGAATTTTTTTTTAATCAAAGAAATGACTTCTATTGTCCCCAACAAAGGGCAATACTGAGTTACCATGTAGGTAAAAGAAAAAAAGATGTGTGGTTTTACAACCATTCTGAGTTTGTCCTTCATGCATGTTGCCAAAGAGCTGAAACATCTGAATTCTAATCTCAATTGATTTTGAAGGACTTTATGCATCATAATTTATCATTCTGCAAAATATTTGTGCAAAAAAAGCGAAAAAAATTACTTTTGTAGGTATTTTTCCGCACTGCCTCAAGCATCCCCTCCATGAGGATACTTGAGCCACGATGTAAAAAAAAAAAAGTAAAAATTAATTAGACAAAGAAAAATAGTTCAAAATTAATTGAAAGTAGTTTTCAGTTGAAGAAAAATTATCAAATTTTTATTTTCAATCTTTTATTTTGTTCTAAGAAATTATAAAAAAAAATTTTAATTAAAATTTAAAAAGTGGTTCAAGTATCTCCATCTTCCCTACTGTGCAAAACAATATAGACAAGCTGATTTTTCTCAAATTTATATGTTAATTATTATCTGTGACAAATTTAACCTCATTTTATCTCCTTTGGGTTGGTGTTAATGTTGGATATTAAAATTGGGTTTGTCTAGCCTAAGACCTGTATTGTCATTTAAGATTCAGCTGAAAGATGTGGATATTAATTTCTATTCCGTTATTTTCGTGTATTTAAAACCGGTATATCTGCAAAAGCATTTGGTCTTAAGCAACGAGCTTCTGAAACAGTGAAAATATCACTTGTGTAGTTGTTATAGGCAAACAGTTTGTAACAAGAATTTTTATGAGATATAATGCATCTGGAGGTGATATCCAAGAAGAAGCGTTACAAATGAAATATAACGGAACCTACTTCACAAATATATAAAAATATAATCAGAAAAATCAAATTGATTCAAATGAAAAACAAACTTAGGCTTTCAAAAATATATATTCTTTGGTGCTTTTGATATTGATGTTTGAAACGTGCGCTGAAGGCTTTAAAAAGCTGCTCTTAAGTAGAGAGGACTATCAAAAAATATATTTTCAATTCAAAATGGAAGAAAACGAAATTTAGTATTGACGAAAAATATAAATCAAGGACGTTGATGACAGATTAAAGATTAGACCCATGATTAAAATTATTTATTTGTCAAAGATTACATAAAGTATGCTATTATATGATGCTACTGCAAAACCTGAATACTTGAGCATATCCTGTGATGATCAATTCGATATTTAATTCTTGGACAACCTCCATTTGTGCTTGACCTCCCTCGATTTTACCAACTGTTTGTCCTGTTTGACCTTCACTTAAATGATACCTTTGAGCCATATCTAATGAACATTAATCTCAGATACCGCATTGGCTTTGAACAACATTATAGACCAGAATTCCATCACACATCAATTGCATCCCAATTTGCATATTTCTGACGCAAACATATGCATGGAAATGCAATTTTGTATTCAATGGTATTTAATTAATGTATATAATAGCAAAATTGGGCATCGGTTTCAACATTATTTTATTGAAGATATTTTTTATCGTCATCCTTTAATTTTGATGACAGTGTGTTTTATTCATAGAATTCAAAATTGCAATTAAAAATAGTGGTTAGCATTCAAGATTTCAAAGTTGTACCCCCCCTCTAAAACCCAGCAGTGCAGTTGCAGAGCTAAAATTTAGTATTATTGAGGTAAAATTTGGTGTAAAATCAGGAGTAAAATTTCGTATTATTCTAACATACAGTCACTCTGCACTACATTGTCAATCACGTAATTTGTATATTTATGACGGTAACGTATGCGCGGAAGTACAATTTTCTATTCAATAGCAATTAATTAACATAAATAAGTTACGCATTGGATATTACTTGCAACAATAACTGAGTGAGTATAACTTTATTTTATTATTCTTTAACTTTGATGACCAGTGTAAGTAACTTTTGTATTAGGTAGATTTCGTATGAAATACTACCTATTGCAATCGCACAAGTTTATCTATCTATCTATCTATCTATCTATCTATCTATCTATCTATATATATATATATATATATCTCCCTTTTTTATGGACACGATAACTTCTATAATTCTTCACCAATCTCCACCAAACTGGTACATAAAATTAAAGGGGATAAAATCTCGGCTAAGTTCGTTAATGGGCAAAATCGGACCAAGGGGGTCGGAATAGGGGGCGTTTTTGTGAAAACCGAAAAAACGCCATAACTTCTTAATTAAAGCAGATGTCGAATCGGTTTAAAGTTTATATTACTTCTTAAAAATGGGCCAAAAGTTTATGCATGACAGATTTTTGATAAATTTAGAAGTGGGCTCAAGGGGCGAAAAAAACAGGGATTTTGAGAGAAAAAAATTCATAACTTCGTCAATTTTCAAGATATCAAGTCCAACAAAATTTTTTATGAATGTTCTTAAAATTATCTAAAACTTTTATATTTACAAATTTTTGATAGGACCAATTTTTACCGACGAAAAAAAATTAAAAACGAAAAGAAAAAAGGCGGTGAAAAAAGAGAAAAATCCATAACTCCGTCAATTTTTATGATATCAAATCTGATTAAATTTATTTTACATCTTCTCAAAAATATCTGCAACTTTTATACTGACAAGTTTTTCATAGGACCAATTCGTATAGCAAAAAGAAATTAAACAAAAATATTAGTTGGAGAAGAAACCTCAAATCCAAACTGCTTATTTCTGACTCATTTCTAAATTCATTTTTGATTTTAAACGCATCCAAATGGTAGATCCTCTTATTTAGAAACTGTATAAAGTGACGCATTGGTCAATTTTCTGATAAAGACATAATATATATTTCAAAAAAGGCTACCAAAAAGGATATTTTGAACAGAATTTCCCAAAGTCATCGGGACTGAAAATTTAAGGAAGTATTCAAATAAGACATTGTGTTTTTTCTGACTCGTTTTTAAATCCATTTTTGTTCTCAAATGCATCCAATTTAGAGATCCTCTTATTTAGGAACTACATAATGTGATGCATTGGTCAGTTTTTTGATAAAGACGGAATATATTTCAAAAAAGGCTACCAAAAAGGGTATTTTGAACAGAATTTTCCGAAATCATCCTGACTGAAAATTTAAGGAAGTGTTCAAATAAGAAATTGCGTTTTTTTCTGACTCGTTTTTAAATCCATTTTTGCTCTCAAACGCATCCAATTTACAGATCCTCTTATTTAGGAACTATATAATGTGATGCATTGATCGGTTTTTTTGATAAAGACAGAATATATTTCGAAAAAGGCTACCAAAAAGGATATTTTGAATAGAATTTCCCGAAGTCTTCGTGATTTGAAAATTTAAGGAAGTTTTCACATAGCCAATTGCTTTTTTATGACTCGTTTTAAAATCCATTTTCGCTCTCAAACGCATTCAATTTACAGATCCTCTTATTTAGGAACTATATACTGTGACGCATTCGCCAGTTTTTTGATAAAGATAAAATATATTTTTTAAAATGCTGTCAAAGTGAGTATTTCGCACAAAATTTTCCGAAGCAATCATGATTAAAGAATTAAGGATGTATTCAAACAACAAATCGGTTATTTTATGACTCATTTTTAAATTCATTTTTTTCTCAAATGCATTCAACTGACAGTTTTTCGTTATTTAGGAACGGTATAATGTACTGTTTTGGTCAAATTTTTAATAAATTCAGAATTTATTTCAAAATATGGTGTCAAAATGGGCATTTGAGCTGAATTTTTATTAAGATGATTCTGATAAAACCAGTTTTTGCAGAAAAATGAAATTAAAAATTTTTCATAAACGGCCAAATGAAGTTATTAAACTGGATTTATCTCTAATCATATATATATATATTTTTTGTTGAAATGAGCACTCTTCGAAATCTACCTCCGCCTATTGGCCCAGCCGACAGGGATTTTTTTTTTCGGATTCTTTTTGATCACAGAGTGTTTCCACAGAGACAAATTTTTGTTTTCCAAAGCAGGTTTTTTCCATCTCGAAATTTGATTAGCCAGAATTTTTGTCTTCAAGGTTATGTTTTTCAAAAATAGTGTTTTTTTTTTCAAAAAATGTGTGGCGTGTGTTTCAAGGACACTTTATATGCTTTTTCAACAAAACTTAATAGAAATATATTAATTTATTCTATTTTCATTTTTTTTTATCCAGTCAATAATTTATAAATATTAAACTGAGTATTTTGTCCTTTTAATATGTAAATACGCACATACCCCGAACAGAAAAAGGACAATCTTCATTATTCGGGGTGTCGATAATCTGTGTTTCAATTGGATCTATTGTATTTTTAACAATCATCTAATTCGGGGACTGATGCGCAGGTATGATTTTTTTAATTAATACGATAGGAATAAATAATATATAAATAATTAATATATCAAATCTTTTATGCACTGGCGTAGCAAATGATGAGGAGGAAGAATAGGTTTCGGTTGGGTGTGGGATTATAAGTTTTGATGAGTGATTACTTACTGCAACTACAAAATAACAAGTAGGGACGATAAGTAATTCTAATAAACTAATTTTATTATTTTCAGCAATTCTAATAAACGTATTATTTTTAATATGTATTTTTTTCAATTTAGTGTTTTCTTTTTCATAATTTAATATACATATTTTATTAATTTGAAAAAAAAATAGTTTAGATATTTATTAACTTTTTCGGGATTTGCAATACACATATATATTGTCAAAAGGTGCGTATGGAATTTGGTTACTACTTCGTTATCCCATCTACCAATTTCACCACGTCATACAAATCGCCAAAATAATAACGAAATTATACATGTTGACATATTTTTTTCAACAAAGAAACAAATAATTAGCAGAATATTAATAAAAAAAAAATAAAAAGCCGAAATAAGAATCATTTAACGAAGTTTTAAACACGTATATTGTATTTAATGTCACCGAAATTGACATTCCGGATCACCCATTATTGGTATTTAATCTTACAGTTTGGCGATAGTTTTTGGTCGACGGAGTAACCAAGTAGTATCTGAATTTGTTTCTGGCACATTATTAATCTCCTAAAAACATTTGAATTTTTAAAATAAGAGTATTTTATAGCATTTTACAAATATAGGGGTATGCTTAAAAAGCACGTTGGGTTCTAAATAAATTCTGTGTACTATATGGGAACTCCAAAGAGTTAAGATTTAAAGATTATTTATCGGAAGAACCGACGTTTAAATTTTCATAACAGAAGGATAATGTAGAAAATTGTTCATTTATTCATTTATTATTCGAATAAAATAACAAATGTGACAACAAATATAAGCTAAAGTAATGATTGACAAAACAAATTAAAAATAAATAAATTTATCTCGTACATTTTTAACTCCTAGATTGAGAATTTATTAATATATTTCTATCAATTATAGTTATAGTTTTACGTTAATTTTTTGTGGCAAATAAGTTAAAGCATTTAAACATAAAATAATGATACTTAAAACATGCTAAACAAAGGTCAATTAAAAAATTAAATAAATTTGTACTTTTTCTATTTTTAGGTTGAAAATATTTGTATTGAAGATTTTGTATCATGCTCATGATGGATGTATACAAAATAATAAGCATAAAAATATTTAATACAAAATCATTTTAATATATATATGATTAATTTCGATTTCATTTAAAGAGGGTATAAGTTTTTAGTGTATTTATAATACCGTATTGTTTGGATTTTACTAAAATTCACTGACTTTTGACTAATTGGTTTGCTGATTTTACCAATATAACTTTAAATAAATAGACCCAAATATCATTTTGGACTTTTAAAAAGAATCAAATATATCTCTTTACCTTCAAAATTAACCAATACAAAAATAATAATAATAATAAATCAATATGAGAACAAGCTTTATTATAAGTCAGTTCAAAAATTAAATTAAAAATAAATATTATAATTTTTTATAATAAATATTTGATTTTCATTTTCATGGTTTTTTTCATAAAAATTTTATTCTTTATATTTATATTTAGGATAAAAATAAAGTTTTAATATGTTACAATTGAATAAAAATAAAGGTATTTAATGATAAAGATTTTTTGCGTGATCTTTTATACAAATGCATCAACTTCGATGTAATTTTAGAATATTTTCTAGTAAGAAGATATTTACATCTTACTATATTCAATAGTTTTAATTTAAAATAGAATTTACTCTAATAATACATGCCTTTTTTTACACAAGATTATTTATATCATAGTTATGCGGAATATATTCAGTAACTCTTTTCCAAGTAGCATTTGATAAGAATCTAGCTTGTCAGATTTGAAATAAATATTTTTCATGAAATCTTGAGAAATATATATTTATGCCATAAATGATGGGAAATCTATGAATAAAACATTATGAGAGAAAGATTTAAGATCAAAGTTAAAGATAATATTTTAAATCATATCATTTCCAATAAAAATAAGAGGGGGCATAAATTCCTATGATATGTGAATAAAAATTGTAAAATTCTATCAAAGAAGATATCATTTTTATTTTTTTCTATTTTCATAAAAAATGAACTGGGGGTATACCTAAGGAGCAAATTATGAAAAATTTGGCATTAAAGCTACTAAGATAAATATATTCATCCATTTCTATTTTAAGAGTAATTTGAGCGATATCCGCCTCCATACTGCAATTGTTTCTATTGCATATTGAATCTATGTCTGTTGCTTGTGTACACTGTAAAAAAAAAGTCTGTAAAGGTACTAAACATTTTCTAGGAAACTGGGATTTCAAGAACTTTCATGTAACGGTAACAGCAAAAATTCAATTTTCAGAATCGGTTACATGGATTTTTCCTGTTACCATTACATGAAAAATTCTTGGAACCCCAGTTTCCTAGAAAATGTTTAGTACCTTTACAGATTTTTTTTTTACAGCGTAAGCGAGAAATATGTATGAAGATGAGCGTTTATTGCCCAAATGAAAATCAGTTTTATAATGTTAGAGACATAGTATTGCATATATTATATACATAATTAATGTCGTAAATATGCAAAATGAAATGTAGATGGTATTTTAAGTATGTATATGATGTTTTTACACAGAATGTTTTCAACGTGTACAATTGTTCACACCTTTCTTTATTTATTTTTAAAAGTTTTAAGAAGTCTTATAATTTTATGTATCAATAACTGTTAAATAAATTTGTTAAATATTTAATAAGTTTAACGAACCACACTGTAAACTACTCGTTGGTGGCCACCGTAATACTTACCCATCATGGATATGTATATGAAAATAAAACATGTGAAAACTATTTATACAATGCATTGCAATTCATAAACAAAATTTAAATATTGTTAATATACATAGTAATGCTATATTAAAGAACTCCTTTTGTACCAATTTCGATAAATTATATAAAACGCCAAATTACTCAAATAGCACCAAACTGCGTAAAAGAAACATCCTTATAACTCCAAAAATAATAATTCTATTAACAAACAATTAACTGTGTCGGATTAAGCGTCTCATTTCCAATTAAAATATACCTCTGAATTGGAATTTGAATGAAATACAGGGTGATGAAAAATCGAAGAATGTGGAAAACAGGATTACAAATATCTCGGCAACTAATAATATGATCGACTTCGTTCTCTATGCAACATTTGTGTAATTTTATTGCCTTTTACTTCTATTCCTTAAAATTTAAAAAACGAAAATTTTTATGTACCTTTCATCAGAACGAATTTTTCGAGAGTCCGAAAAAAATAGTTCCGGATAATCGAGGTTTTTGATATTAAATAGGCTTCGTTCCATCCTTACATACTATGTACATACAAAATTTCAAGTCTCTATCTCAATTTGTTCGGGAGATAGAGCGTTTACAGACAGACAGACAGACGGACGGCAATTTTTTTTTTTCTAAAACTACGTTTTTTCGGAATCTTCACTATCTGAAACGTGTAAATCCGTCAAAAATTTTTTTTCGATTTTCAAAACGATTGCAAGACTTACCCTATACTACGCAAGATGGGTAAGTAAAAAAAAAAAAAAAAAAAAAAAAAAAAAATCTGGGAAGGTACTAAACATTTTCTAGGAAACTGGGATTCCTAGAACTTTTCATGTAACGATAACAGGAAAAATTCATGTAATCGATTCTGAGGCTTGAATTTTTGCTGTTACCGTTACAGGAAAAGTTCTGGAATCCCAGTTTCGAAGAAAAAGTTTAGTACCTTTGCAGATTTTTTTTACAGTGCAGTTTCATCCAATCTGATAAGTCTAGCTTCATATACTTCGAACCAGCCTGAACCTCCCCCCTCTCTCTTTCAAATTAAGTGGCACCTCTCACACTTTAAGCAAACGAATATTTGTTTTTAGAGAAGCTACGTTTTTGAAATTAGCATATAGGCATTAGGCTTGAATACTTCACATCAACCAACACGGTATGAATTGACACGCCACGCAGCGTGCTAGCAGATAAGACAGACATTCGGGAAAACTCATCTGAAAACTTAATCAGATGTGAAGAGTTGGCGAATTAGCTCTGTCTCCTCACTCCACTTCGTATACAGTGTGAATACACACTGTAAAAAAAATCTGTAAAGGTACTACACTTTATCTAGGAAACTGGGATTCCAAGAATTTTTCCTGTAACGGTAACAACAAAAACTCAAGTTTTAGAATCGGTTACATGGATTTTTCCTGTTACCGTTACATGAAAAGTTCTTGGAATCCCAGTTTCCTAGAAAATGTTTAGTACCTTTACAGATTTTTTTTTACAGTGCAGAGATAAGACGTGACGACGGACATCGTGACGTTTCCCGAGCAAAATGTTGAAATGCTAACAAAGGTGTATGAGGTCGCGGTTTCGCTACATGAAAAAATACTTTCATGAAATAAAAAAAAAGTAGTTAAATTTGTTATTTGTTTAGAAAAGAATATCCCGAAGACAGTGTTGTGTAAACGAGAAAGAGAAATCGCATTTTATAATTTTTTTCATTAAATAAGTTCAAATGAACGGAAGAAAGATATACTCTACAATGTTAGTACAATTGATGAAAACATAGAAATATATAAAAGCCAAACGTATCTTTGCTTAACGCATACGTCATTTTGCGAATGGCAACGCTTTGAAATTAAAAATACAATTTAGTTTTTTCACTTTTTGTTACTGCCAATTCTTAAACTTCTAAACCGCGCACATTTCCAATGTTTACACCATCGTAAAGGGAAACAAACGTACCCTTAAATGTTTTTTGTTTCAAAGCTACATCTTAATTTGTTATTGAAATAATATTTGTTTTGTAGTTTTTAATACTCTTATCTAACCGTGAAAACAGAAATACACCATTTCTGTTAAAAGAAAAAGTAAAGAAACAGACTACTGTATTTTTATGTTGCCATTTTCTAATTAAAAGAGAAAAAAAAATAATTAAATTACGTGCTCTCTCAAAAACATCATGTGTTATAAAATTCGTTGAATTTTGGTTTAATTTAACTTTGGTTTAATTTAATCAAACTCATATGTGCTTAAAATAATACACAGTTTAGTATTTGTATACACTGTAAAAAAAATCTGTAAAGGTACTACACTTTATCTAGGAAACTGGGATTCCAAGAACTTTTCCTGTAACGGTAACAACAAAGTTTTAGAATCGGTTACATGGATTTTTCCTGTTATCCTTACATGAAAAGTTCTTGGAATCCCAGTTTCCTAGAAAATGTTTAGTATCTTTGCAGATTTTTTTTTTACAGTGTACTTAATAGCATCCAAACTTTGGGTTTTGAGTAAAAATGGTTTCAAAGTAAACAAAATAAAACATCAGTTTAAAAAGGTAAATACAGATATAAAAGGTGAATATTTAAATTTTAAATGGTGAAAAAAATGTCGGGTTCAGATTTCGTGGGACAAAAAATTCTATAATTCAGCCTATATGGAATAAATTGTTACTTTTTTTCATTTTGGAATACTAGCATTCGAGCCTTAATTGATAACTTTATCGTAATAACATATCTTTATTATTTTTTACTGCTTACATATACGATTGAAGTTTAATTTTGATAATTTCTACAACTGGGTATTATAAAGGACTGTTTTTTTTTTTTAGAAGTTAATTAGAAATATATGGTGCATTTTTTATTGTTACTGAATTTTGTAGGTTTATTATACATCAGTGAAACAGCTCCCATTTAAACATTTCCTTTCGTCGAATTTCGACGGTTCCACCTTGTTAAAAACAGCAGAGAGAGAACCCTGCTGCGACATACAAAATCCGCACAAAAGAGGCACACAGCACTAGCTAGTTCGAAAACCACATTTCGATAATACCAGTATGTTTACAAGTACCTTACACTTGACAAAGTTTAATTAAAAAGAATTTCTTTTATTACTTACCCATCATACGTAGTATAGGGTAAGTCTTGCAATCGTTTTGAAAATCGAAAAAAAATTTTTTGACGGATTTACACGTTTCAGACACTGGAGATTCCGAAAAACATATTTTTAGAAAAAAATTTTGTCGTCCGTCCGTCTGTGTGTCTGTGTGTCTGTCTGTAACCGCTCTATCTCTCGAACAAATTGAGATAGAGACTTGAAATTTTGTATGTGCTTAGTATGTAAGAATGGGACGAAGCCTATTTAATATCAGTAACCTTGATTATCCGTAACTATTTTTTTCGGACTCTCGAAAAATTCGCTCTGATGAACGGTATATAAAAATTTTTGAATTTTTTTATTTTGAGGAGTGGACGTAAAAGGCAATAAATTAACACAAATTCTGCATAAAAAACGAAGTCGATCGGATAATTAGTTGTCGAGATATTTCTAATCCTGTTTTTCACATTCTTTGATTTTTCATGACCCTGTATTTCATTCAAATTTCAACTCAAAGATATCTTTTAATTGCAAATGAGACACTTAATCCGATGCAAGAAACCGTTAGTGAATATGATAATTATTTTTAGAGTTGTAAGGATGTTTCTTTTATGCAATTCAGTGCTACTTGAATAGTTTGGCGTTTCATACAATTTATCGAAATTGGTTCATCAGAAAGTCATTAATAGAGCATGATGATGTGTTAAAAATACTTAAATATACGTTTATATTTTGTTTTGGAATTGTAATGCGTTTTATAAACTTTTTACATATGTTATGTTTTCATATATTATGTTATGCATATCCACGATGGGTAAGTATTACGGTGGCCTCCAACGACTAGTTTTCAATAAAATATTCAATATTCAATAAAATATTCAAATCGCTGCGGAAGAAAAAAAAGATAAGTTTTGAACTTTTGTTCACATGATATTCGATTTATTAGAAGAAATGCATAATATGTGTGTTGTAATGCCATTATAGCCTTCTACAATTTTTCGCAAAATTTGATTTTAACCCTTTATATGCCGAACTTACTTATAAGTACTATAAAAACAACTTATAAAATTCATTCAATACGTCAATTAGCTGTAATAAGTTTAGAATGAGTTATAGATACATTACTTTATCTTGTTCCAAAAGCATTATTGGTTACACAAAACAATATATTTTTAAAAGGGTATTTTCTGTTGCTTTTGCATCTTTTCAGCTTTCTTGTCGCTGAAGGGAGGGGATGGGGATTTTTCAATTCGGAAATATTCCTATATTTATATTGTAAGAACATCATGAACATCATATTTGTACATTTTAAAATTCTACAAGATACTAAGAAAACAATTTAAAATAGAAGAGTGGAGTTATAGATATTGCACAAAATCCCTGTAAATTCAAATTCAATTAATCCTTCTAAATCCTTCAATGCTTCTAGAATCCTTCAACAATTTATTAATTGATTATGTATATCTTTTAATTTAGTTTAAACAATTTACGTAAAATGCTTTAGGATGTAAAATTTTCATGAAATCATAATTTGGTAGACAAAGGATTAAGCGTTTTGCCTCAAGTATCGTTAAAATATTAAATGGGCCATCATAAGTGAACGCAAACTGTGTTTTACCAATATGGACCACTTTTTTTGCTGTAGCAATGGGAAATTTAATTTATTGACAGATTTTAAATTTGATGTTTTTAACGCGTGTTCAGTTGATATGATAGAGTCCCGAGAAAATAGTTATATATTTTTTTTGAAATATCAGCTTAAAAAATTACCCATAATATATAATTGACACTCAAATAATGTTTGAGCAAAAATTATAAAAAGGAATGCCATCGAAAATAATTGTGATATTGTTAATGAAATACAAGAGCCACAAACTCGATTAAAGAACTTAATCAGAAAATTGGTAAGGTGAATAGATTGTCTTAATTACTTAAATATATTTTCCGCATTTTGCACGGTCTCTTGATAACGTGAAGTGTGTTTCACCTTTGTGTTTCCTTTTAAACGAACTGTAAGAGGGATATATCAAATTCACACATAATGCCTGTAAGAAAAAGTTTCTGTCTAATATAGGCTCGAATTTGTTTTAGTATTTCGAACTTATTGTAATGGCCATAATTGTACTATAATTATAAACAAGTGTATACATGGATTTATATAGAAACTAACCTAAAATATAAAGGATTTATGCAAAAAAAAATACGTGTGGCACTCGGGGACTGCCGCGGTAAAGCTATTGCATAGCAATTTTTATCAACTTAAGCAATTATAATTATTTAAATAATTTTTATTTATGCAGTTTTTTTTTTGTCTTTAATATTAATTCAAGTTTTTTTCTTTTTCTTTGATATTAATTCAAGTTACACTTTTTTAGCGTGATGACCGATAAGAAAAAAAAATTATTTTATTGAATAAATGAGAAGTTAATATCGTTTAAAATATTTTTATTATCTTACAATACATGTAGGTTAATCAGGAATTTTTATCATTGATACTATAGGTTTATGGTAACTGAAATAATAAACATAAGTTTGAGACTTGATATCCTCTAAATATCTGAAAAATACCGTGTCAATGTCTGCCGAAGTCTACCGAAGGATACCGTGCCGAAGTCTGCCGAACTGAAACAACGTTAGCCGGAGTATTAGGTTTTTTCCTCGTTACGGAATTTCTAGATTCGGTCGCCGCGTTCAAAGCCCGCGATAAAAGCTATGCAATAACTTAAGAAATTACCAAACAAAATTTGGCCGCGCTACGAAAATTAGATCATGAGTTATAAGAATTTTAAATTTTTGGACCCACACCATGGGGGGGTTTCCTGTCACCAAAAAATTATCACTGTCTCATAATAAATTACCAAACAAAATTTGGCCTCGCTACGAAAATTAGATCACGAGTTATAAGAATTTTAAATTTTTCGACCCTCACCATGGGGGGTTTCCTGTCACCAAAAATTATCACTGTCTCATAATAAATTACCAAACAAAATTTGGCCGCGCTACGAAAATTAGATCGCGAGTTATAAACATTTTAAATTTTTCGACCCTCACCGCGGGGGGGGGGGGTCTACGTCACCAAAAATAAACACTGTCTCATAATAAATTACCAAACAAAATTTGGCCGCGCTACGAAAATTAGATCGCGAGATATAAGCATTTTAAATTTTTCGATCCTCACCGTGGGGGGTCTCCTGTCACCAAAAATTAACACTGTCTCATAATAAATTACCAAACAGAATTTTGCCAATCTACGAAAATTATATCGCGAGTTATAAGCATTTTTAATTTTTCGACCCTCACCACTAGGTATCTTCTGTCACCAAAAATTAACACTGTCTCATAATAAATTACCAAACAAAATTTGGCCGGGCTACGAAAATTAGATCGCGTTATAAGTATTTTAAATTTTTCGACCCTCACCGTGGGGTGGGGGGGGTCTCCTGTCACCAAAAGTAACATTGTTTCATAACAAATTACCAAACAAAATTTGGCCGCCCTACGAAAATTAGATCGCGAGTTATAAGAATTTTAAATTTTTCGACCCTCACCGTGGGGAGTCTCCTGTCACCAAAAATTAACACTGTCTCATAATAAATTAACAAACAAAATTTGTCCGCGCTACGAAAACTAGATTGTGAGTTATAAGCATTTTACCTTTTTCGATCCTCCCCATGGGGCGGGTCTCCATTCACCAAAAGCTACATTCTTGTTTTATCTTAAGACGATACTTTTCTATACACACTCTACAAATTTGGGAAAAAAATTATAATTATTTATATATTTTTTTATGCAGTTTTCTTTTTCTTTGATATTAATTCAAGTTACATTTTTTGAGCGTGATGAGGAATTTTTTTTTCTTTTATTGAATAAATGAGACGTTAATATCGTTTAAAATATTTTTATTATCTTACAATTCATGTAGGTTAATCAGGAATTTTTATCATTGAAACTATAGGTTTATGATAACTGAAATAAGAAGCATAAGTTTGAGACTTGATATCCTCAAAATATCTGAAAAATACAGCGTGAATGTCTGCCGAAGTCTACCGAAGGATAACGTGCCGAAGTCTGCCGACCTGAAACGAAGCTACGGTTAGCTTCGAGTGTTAGGTTTTGCTCGTTACGGAATTTCTAGATTCCGTCGCCGCGCTCGAAGCCCGTGATAAAAGCTATGCAATAGTTAAAAATCTGTATTTATTTATTTATTTATTTATTTTTTACATTTTAATATTGAAAATAAAAATGATGTTTTGTAAAAAAATTTTGTAAAAAGTTATAAAAAATATAAAAAATCAAACAGAATATTACTTTTAAATATAATTAAATTTCCATGTAATTTCCATGGGATAGGAAGGCGATAGGAAGGCTATGGATAGCAGTATTTATATAATGTATTCCATTATAAATAATGACATTCGTAAATTTTTAATATCTATTATTACTATTGAAAAGAATAAAGGTTTAGAATAAAAAAAATTTAAACCATCGTCACCTCTGCTGACCAAAACCTCCAGTCAAACACATACATACTCAAATATCACTTTAAAAAATGCCAGCATTAATTATAGCAACTGGATATTATGTAATAACAGAGAGACAGAAATTCATATGGCTGTCAAAGAATGCAAAAATATTTTGAAATCATGATTACAACACTGAAAAATGTGTAAATTCATGAATAATCCAAATTCAAAAACATTCAAAATTTTTAATATAATTCATGAATAAATGCAAAATCGAAAATATTCAAAATTTTATTATAATTCATGAATAATCCAAAATCGAAAATATTTAATTTTTTAAATATTTTCTAAGTACATAGTATAGTATTACATAGTCGACAGTGAAATGCAAATCATTGTTTTATTAAAAGTTAACTTTCATCTCCAATCTAAATTTAATGATTTTTATTTAAGATTAAATACTAATCTCAAAATAAAAACAAAAAATAATGTGAAAAAATAATTTAATTTGAAAAAAAAAAAATGTGAAGGAGAAAATTAGAATGACACGAACTTAATGATTTAAATAATGATTTTTTTTCTTTTTTTAATGACAGTTGGTCTGTGTTCATCAACTACCTTGCAACTTTTGACATTAAGATGCTTCTGGCGAGAAGGTAATCAAAAATACATTAAGACACACATTGAGACGTTGGCATAATGAATAGATATGAATTTGCATTTTATTTTGTTTCTTTATATAAAAGACTAACGATTTCGAGATTGTAATGATTTTTTCTTACCGAGAATTATGTTTAAATATAAAAAATGCACATTCATTTGGGTACATTATATGTGACATACCATAAATTTTATTAATTTGGAGTATAATAAAATATTATAATAATAAGATAAATAAATTATAAGACGAAGAAGAAGAAGATGATTAATGTATAAGAAAAAAAAATGATTTTTTTTTGTAAATTAACTGAGATTTTGAAGTTTTATTTTAACCGAAAAGTATGTATTAATTTTCAAGAAAACTGAAATGTTTATGGCCTAAAAAATTATATTTAAAGCGAATTTGAAATGTTCTGTATGCAAAACATGAATTTTGAAACATAGCTAAAAATTGTATTCAATAAAACATTGTAATTAGCAAAAAAGATCAGATTTTGAGACACTAATTGCCATTATGCAACATTCCTGCCGGCTAGGCCTATACACACGGATATATTTCAAAGTTAACTTATAATTACATTAACAAATAGTAAATAAACCTTAGATATAAAATCTGTTTAGCAATTTTATCTATCCAAATTTGTCGAGTTTTTAAATTAATTAATGTATAAGGACTACTTTTTTGAGAATCATGTTAATGTATATTTTTTCTTTAACCCGAAATATTAAATTTATATTTTTACTGTAAGACTTGACCCTATTAAAAACATGTCAACACAAAAGATGTAAATACTACTAAGATTTATAACAAATTTACGGATTCGATATCTCATGAATTAACGAAGATTTGAATTATTTTATTTCTGCACATACATCTTATTTATTTTTCTGTGAAGGTTTTTATGCTGCGACATATTTTTGTGTAAATCTTATCAAAACTTTGTCAATATCAAAGTTGTAAATGATATTAAGAAAAATCACAATAAATTTAAGTGGATATGGGATCTTGTGACTTAGTAATGATTTAGAACAACTCGACAGAACGAGTTGTTTTTAAGCAATTTAAATCAAGATGAGCAGTTTAAATAAATAGTTGAAAAAAGGATGTGTAAACTAGAAAAAAAAATTCATTTACGTTCTAATAAATCACAACTTTTTCATGAAATCTAAATCTTAAGAAAAGTGTAATATATTTTCTGTTTTTTTTTTTTTTTTTTTTTTTTAATGTTTAATTTTATAAAAGTTGAAGAAACAGATATGAGTAATATATATGCATAACAAAATATCACCCTCCTCAGCAGGTCATATAACGCCGACACAATGTCTAATTGCGTATAACTGCGTATTTCATAAGAGTTTTTCTGTATTGAAAACTGTCTATTGTCTACAAATTTAATATGGTTTTATGTGGTTTAGACATGGCCGCCTACAGATAATAATTGAGGATCATCTACATACGAAACATAGATTCCGCGCATTGTACGCATTAACTGAATCATTTACAATGAAACTTTTAATGCTCTTTCATGCATTCATTGTTAGAAAGATGCTAAAAAATCTTGTCGAAATAATGATATCACGAGACTAAATGCGTATATAACACAAACTGGGAACAAGTTATGATGCAGTATGAAACAAAATCTATTGTAAGTTAATATTATAAATTAATATTAATAGTATATTCGGTGCGCAGTATAATCCTAATATGTATATATTTATATGTAATGTTTTAAATATTATATATATTACTTAAACTAAACTAAAAAGATATATTTATTGTATACGACTATCTCCTATTGGTTGTGTGTTATGTTATACATGTACTATTACAGTAATGAAAGTTAAAATAAGGTACCCTTGGGTAATAACGCCACGTTAAGGTTCTACCATGCATTCATTGTTAGAAAGATGCTAAAAAATCTTGTCAAAATAATGATATCACGAGACTAAATGTGTATATAAGACAAACTTTGAACTAGTTATGGTGCAGTATGAAACAAATTCTATTGTAAGTTAATTTCCTTTTTATATATTTTTTAAATTTCTGTTAATTAGTATATTTGGTGTGCAATATAATCCTAATATGTATATTTTTATATGTAATGTTTTAAATATTGTGTATATTACTTCAACTAAACTAAAAAGATATATTCATTGTACTATCATCGACTATCTCCTATTGGTTGTGTGTTATGTTATGCATGTACTGTTACAGTAATGAAAGTTAAAATAATTTTTTTTTTGTTTTTTAATACATCGGCGGTAAAATCAGTAGGCAATAAATAAATAAATATAAAATATTTTTTTCAGCTGCATGGGACGTTTTAGATTAATGTGGGAATGCTTTTAGGTAGCTGCATCAAAAAATGATATCTACATTCCTCCATCACATACAGAATTTTTGTACATCATGGATATTTTACATTTCAACTGCAATGAAGACAAACAATATTTTATTGTTATTAACTCTATTAAAATTTATATTAAAAATCCCAAATTATTACGTTACCCCTTTCTTACACTGTGCGTTTTAATAGATGTAATGCTGTGTGAATTATTGTAGAGGCTTCTGTCTGTGTGTGTTACAGACTCTGTTCATTCCTGAAATCCTCAACTTTTCTATTAGTATTTCTCTTGTATGTCATTATTAGGAATATGAAATTGATATTAAAAACCGGGTAAATCCATTTCAAGTGGTTCAAAACCAGTTGCTTAACCAAAAAAAGGAAAAAGAAAAACCCCTGGAATTTTGATGTTACATGATGGAAGCCGAACATGATTGTTATTTAATTTTTTTTCTGCATGACAGCCATCCTTGTTTTATAAAGTGTAGCAATTTTCTCCCATTGAAGATAAAATAGAATTTAAGGAAATGTAAATATGTCACATTTTACTATGTCCAGAATTTTATACCGAATAAAATGTGCCAAAAGTTGGAGGAGTAGTCCCTAAAAGAAATACTTATTGGTGAAATTTCAGTATAAAGTTTGAGGCTTTTTTCCAAATTCTATGCGCTTACAAAATAAAGTTTTTCTAGCCAGGAAAACTGTCAAAACTACATATTTTTTCGCTACAAGTAGTTCTAAAATATATATGTACTTACACGCCAAGTTCAAGATAAAACTTAATTTATTTTTGCTAAAAAAATATCAAAATAGAAAAAAAAATATATATATATACATTGGTGTCCAAAAGTTAAGCATAATTGGTAATTAAGTAAGTAATGAAAGAAATATAAATCGAAATGTGGTGAAACTCCAGGTGTGTAAACAAAATAGTACGCGTCATATATTTTCGCGAAGAGTTTTCCACGAAATCGAACAGGGGACCGTCAACAAATTGAAAAAGAACGAAGATCTTTTTTATAACACTGTCAAAACTAATGTAGAAAAAGTGTTCAAACTGCACATTATGATTAAGTGGCTTATTGTAATGTACTGTGTTTTTATATTTATAAGGATAGCATGTGTACTCGTAGAGAAATTAAGGTTTTTATAAAAACACTCCTAAGTTTTTTGCTTATAATTTGTCGAGTTAGTAATATAAAATAATGTTCTTTTCTGAAAATATGACAAACATCATTGTACACAATACCCTGTCATCAGAATTTAAAAATAATAAAAATTGTATGACAAATGAGCAGGTTTACTAAATAATTTTTTACTGCACATGTGTGACCGCTATTAAAATTTCATTTGCATATTATGTTAGGTAAATGTGTAGAGCAACTTTTGTGAAAGTCTCAAAAACATAGATTAAAAATTCTGAAAATTATCGTTGATAGAATGAGATCAAAATATTTTATTCCCTAATGAAACAAAAAGATGAGGGGCTGTATCCATATTCCATTGTTTCGTGCCTAGACAATATTGCACGTACAACTGTATTTGGATAAAACCCCTGATATTTTACTTCCTTTTAGGAATAACGGATTTTGAGTTGATTCTATAGACGATAATTTTCAGAATTTTCAAGCTATGTTTTTGAAACTTTCACAAAATTTGCTCTATACATTTAGCTAACACAATATGCAAATGAAATTTTGATATCGTTGACGCATGCGCAAAGAAAAATTATTTACTAAACCTACTCATTTTTCATACAATTTGTATTATTTTTAAATTCTGATGACAGGGTATTGTGTATAATGATGTTTGCCATATTTTCAGAAAAGAACATTATTTTATATTAAGAACTCTGCAAATTATAAGCAAAAAACTTAGGACTTTTTTTATTAAAACCTTAATTTCTCTACGAGTATGAATGCTATCCTTATAAAAATAAACACAGTACATTACAATAAGCCACTTAATCATAATGTGCAGTTTGAACGCTTTTGCTACATTAGTTTTGACAGGGTTATCCAAAAGATCTTCGTTCTTTTTCAATTTGTTGACGGTCCCCTGTTCGATTTCGGTTAAAACTCTTCGCGAAAATATATGACGCGTACTATTTTGTTTACACACCTGGAGTTTCACCACATTTCGATTTATATTTCTTTCATTACTTACTTAATTACCAATTATGCTTAACTTTTGGACACCAGTGTATAATACGCTTTAAGTATTTTAATATATCTAGTGAGGCACAAGATTGAAACCTGAAGTTCTGATTTATGATGATATTTTATAACAATTTGTGCACAAAAAATTAATTGTGGAGATTTCACTGTAAGTTTAATCATAGAAAAGATAGTATGACAAATCGATAGTATGACTTTGCATGTAACTGCAGTATTTTCCGTATTTTAAAATTAAGAGTATTAGATAATGAGATTAAGATAATGATAGACTTGTAAACGATATTCTGTATTAGATTCTTGCATACATTTTTTAATTAGTAGCGTATGTTTAATTAGTAGCACACGTTCTTTTAAACTACATAATGAAAAAGTTAAAAATACCTTGTAACATCACAGGTTTAGGATTAAAGGGGTGAATTGGAACACATTTATAGTCATTGTATATTTTTCTATACAGTAATAGTTTTATCTCATATCTGAAAACATATGTATTAATATGTATTGTAACAATATTTTGTTTGTTCCATTTACTTGAAGAGTTTAAATGTGCCAAGAAATTTATTTATTTAGACAAAAAAAAATCAACCCCAATCACGACAGAGATGGGGCACACAACAGAAATTTTTTTAACTGACAAATTACTAAGAAAAGTTGCAGAGAAATATTCTCTGACAACCACAATATTACATATATATCTCAAAATGAGAAACCATTTAAAAAAGAGAGGGATGCAAACAGCACTAAGATCTGAGGATGAGGCCGTACTAGTAGATCGTATCATTACATGCAGCGATTCGGGTCAATAGATTCATTTATCCAATGATGAACAGTAAATGATAACTTAAAACACGGCTGATTTTGCATTAAATTTCACCTTTCTCAATTAAAATATATTTTCTTAGAACAAGATTAAATCTTTGTTGAGTTCAGATTTGTTTTCTAATTTTCCAAAAATCATACCCTCTTTTTAATAAAAAATAAAGGATTGGTTTGATAGTAATTACTTGTTCCTATTCCTCCCATATACGTTTTTTTTCGTTTTTATAAAACCTGTTAAAATATGAATCGAAACAAATAAAGATTAAAACACTTGTTCCAATTCACCCATCAGGAAGGGGTGAATCAGAACACCATAAAGAAACGAGAAATATGTATATAAACTGTAAAAAAATATTTCGTTTTTGCTTTAAATTTGAAAAACAAAACAAGACCGAAGTTTCTAGTCAAAAAATAAAATAATTAATAAATCGATAATTGCGCTTTTTAATGTTAAATTTGAAAAGTGTTCCGATTCACCCCCCCCCCTTTTTACGGTATAAATAAAAAACACAAATCATCCGGTTTTAAACGATCAGTATGTTAAAAACGAATGGGCATATTAATATCATAGAAAAGTTCTTAAAAAGAGCTGAAAAGGATTAAATGTATACATAAAAAAAATCATTTTTGTATTTTAACTAAGAAACTAGACTAGAAATATATGAATTATATGCCTAATGAATTTTATTTAAAGGAAAATATACTTTATTACAAATTCATAAATTGCAGAAAATTTGCTTATATCTTATTTTTTAAAATCACAAGTAATGTTTTCCACACAACTTTTTTAAACAGAATAAATAACTCATAAATTTATGTTTTCTAGTGTCATTTTCTATCGTTCACAAATGCTTATTCAAGTAACTAGTTCGTGACGAATATATTTGTATTAATTGTGATGTATAGGATTACAAACACAACTTTAAATGAGTACATATACATGACGTTTGAAAAATAATAAACTAATTATGTATTATATGCATATAATAAACTATTCAAACCAAAATCTAATCAAATCCAGTATGGATATAGAGTAAAAACAATTTATTCTTTGAACTACTTGTTTTTCTTTCAATTTGTCACTGTTTCTTTAATTTAGAAGAGGAAAAAAATAAAAAAGGAAAAAAATGTATTTTTATAAAAGTTTAATGTTTTTAATAGTAAGTTAGAAGTTGTATATTAAGTAAATCACAACCGCTATTTTTATTTATCCATATTACAATTTATGATTTCGAAAAGAAGAATGCATTTTGAAATAAATAGTAGAAAAAAATAAGAAATTTATAAGAAGCAAAATTGCTATCATTCGTATATTAGTCAAACATCGAATTTTCTATATATGAATTATTAATGATAAACAAACGAAAATAATGCAACATATTTTTAGTAGTACAGAAAATTTCTAGATAAACATTAATTCAAATACTACGGAAATATTCACAAAAAATTTGAATTCATGAATATACTACAAGTATATTGCACAGATTAAAATTCATACAAGAGTTTTCCTCTGATTTAAAATTTGAATAAAGGAAATCAAACGATACGCAACAATTGTACTTGTTAAAGGTGAAATCAGTAATTCCTGGAATTAAATTTTTCACAAAACCTTAATTTCAAAGAATTCGAAAATAGACAGAAAATTTTTTATATCATGAATATTTCATAAAAATTTTGAAGATATTAAAATTCATTGAAGAGCTTCCTCTGATTCGCATTTTAAAGAGTATGGATCGTACTTTAAAAATAGTTTGCTTAATGTTAAAGGGGAAATAAATAGTTTTGAGAAATACATTAAAGAAAAGTTTTTTTTTCAAAAGAAATCATTGTAAATTTTCTTCATACTTTATAAAACAAAATCATAAATAATTTATATATATGTATATGTGTGTGTGTAAAGTGTGAATAACATTTTAAAATGTTTATCCTCAAAAAGTGTGAGGTTAGTCTACATTTTATTTAGCTGTATGATAAAAAAATTACCAAGGAGAAAAAAGATATATACGTATTATGCATCTACACTATTAAAATCCGACCGTATGCATGTATGTATGTATGAGACGCTTTCTTTTACGATCCCGGCAACGGATAAACGTCCCGTTTGTATTGAATTAAAGGGAAAAAATCCCGGAACCCCGAGTTTCTCATTTGTCTGTCTTGCGTCCGTCCATCTGTCTGTCCGACCGTCCGTTCGTCTGTCTGCATATCACATCTCAAAAACTACCCAAACAAATCGCTTGAAACTTAAAATATATAATTATTAGATAATTTTGTCACGTCATTTCAAATTTTATGAAAATTGGATGCATAGTTCAATTACAAGGAAAATCAAAAGGATTCCGATACATTACGGTCAATGGGGGGGAAGTGCATTATAATTGTTTTACACTCTTTCGAACAAAATAAAGGTGATACGCATTTATGAAGTAAATGCTATAATATACATTCTATACAATCTATGGTGGAAATAATATTTCTTATTGATTTTCAGGGCCACAAAAAAGTATACTTATACATTGAAAAAATGTTTTGTATGCATTTTTATAGTATTAAACTATTTAATACTAACAAATAAACTGTTTAATGCCCGTAATTATAAAACTATTAAACTATTTAATGCACGTCTATCCATCTAAATCGACCAGCGTAGCGGGCGAAGGCCGATAGTATATCTCTAAATTTTAAAACATTTTATCATAAGGTACCCTGGGGTAATAACGCCACGTTAAGGTTCTATCAATTTCCACGGCTTAGTTTTAGATTGTATTTTTCAAACAAATATAGGATCTGATACAGCAGCTCATTGACTATCTATATAATATAAAATAATTTAACAGATATGTATTCATAAAATGTAATGGCGTTTTTTCTAGACCAATGCTATTTGGCGTTAATACCCACCTATATGGGTAATAACGCCATGCAAACAAAACTATAAAATAAGATGGAATAATGGCATGTAGATTGCCTAATTCTAAAAATACAAACTCTACAGCTCTAGAAATCGACAAATTGCAGTCTAAGCTATTGGAAATGTACAATTTTTTTGTGACCCTGAAAGAAAAAGAAAGCTGTGGTGGTGGCGGGTGGTGGAGGCAAAAGAATATCAGATTCTAAGATATGTTTTGCTTAAAAATGACCATTTAAATAGAATTATTAGAAACATTGCACGGAATATTTGAATCAGTATTTATATTCCCATGTATGCATTCTATGCGATAGAAAATATTGATTTTTTTGTGAAAGTGAAAGAAAAAGGAGTGAGGGGGAGCTTCAACAGAATATAACACCCTGTGTCTCTCTTTGCTTAAAAAGTCCCGCTTAAATATGATTATAAGAAACATTGCATGTTTTTAACCATTTATAAAGTAATATTTAAATCGTGCGAAATTTTATAACAACTAGAGTTATATGTAATAAATACTTTTCTTAAACCTTAACTGCTGTTAGCGTCTCACATACCTCTGAGTTTTTCAAGTTTCAGAGTTTAACTTGCAATTTTTAGTTTAACTATAGATACCGGGAAATTTTTGTTTCATTTGGAGTCCTATTACTATCTCTAGAAACTTTTGAATAGCTGAATTTTATTTATAATAGTCCTGTATATAAGGTTCAATACAAAAATAATATTCTAAAAGTTAATTTTACATTTTATTCATCGTTAGATTAAGCGGTCTGACAGGCCGCTCACAGTAAGTTATGCGACAATTTTTGTCACAGCAGTTAAGGGTTAATACTATTATAGTAATCTAGTAAATAGTTTTTAACCCATAACTACACACTAATGCGGTTTCTCCAAACCTACAGTTAAATTGTCGACGTTTTAAAGAGCATGCTTTAATAAATTTTTAGTAAATTGAATAAAATTTTTGATCAAAAATAGTATCCCAAAGAGATCTCTTATTCAATTTTATACATAATTCATATGGTTATATATCATTATCTCTATATTAGCAACAAAATTAACCTTTAACTGCTGTTAGCAATCTGACTGAACACTGTACCCCTTCCCCCCCAAAAAAAAGAATAGGTTTAACTTGCATTTTCCAGTTTAACTATAGTTACAACTGAAATTCTCTTTCGTTTGGAGTTCTCGTAACATTGTTAGAAATATTTGAATAGATTAAATTTAATTAGAATTAATTCTGTACAAAAAGTTTAGCGCAGGAGCAGTATTCTATGATTTTTAATCATGGATCCCCCTTTAATCTTTAACTAATGTTACCGGTCTCGTAGACCACTATTTTTCTTTTAAGTTTTTAGTTTAACTTGTAATTTTCAGTTTAACCGCAAACACTACCGAAATTTTGTTTCATCTGAATTTTTAGTACTATCACCAGAGACTAAATAGGTGAATATTAAGTATAATACTCTTGTATAAAAAGTTTAGTACAAAAACACAATCCTATGAGTTATTCCCGCCTTTTATTCATCTTTCAATTTTTTGGTCTCACAAACCGCATCACATTCATACGTTACAACTTCTGTTACATCAGTTAAAGATTAAATTTATAAAGTTTTGTAAAACCGAACGCTGAGAAAGCAGACAGTTAAAATTTCGAACTCAATTGAACAATCCAGTGGAAATTTAATAGAAACCTGATTTTGAAGATGTTTGAATTTGAATCTCGAAAACATTTTGATATAGTTTTATTTACAAGAGTTAAAAATTATTTTTTACATTAGTAATAATAATAATAGTAATATAATAAAAAATAAAATAGAGAGATTATTTTTAAGTATTGGGCACCCCCCCCCCCCTTAATCTTACCATTTCAACAATGATGATAATGCTGTCCCATATTAATATATAAACCCCCTTCGGATATAGTTCGGCCTCTGTTGGGAATCAACCGGGGTAATAACGCCAATCCCTGGCGTTATTACCCCGGGATACTTATTGCGCAGTAAATTATAAACTACAAATTATCTCGAGAAGATATCTAAAATCTTTTACAACAATTTGAAAGTACATGAAATACACTACAAATTTATGTAATAAACAAAGTATTTCTGGATAAAAAAAAATATAGTCTTCAGATAAAAACCTTATCTCGCAAATTTTAGATCAAGCGTTAATTTTAGTTGCTTGTAAAAACAATAAGACCTAAAAATGAAACAAATTAACTTGAAGCTGTTTTTTGCGATTTATATGACTCAAAACCCTTCTGCGCAGAGCACATGGGTGTCATTTACCTGATTATTTTATAATTATGCAAAATATAAGCCCTTGGCATTATTACCCCGCCTGGCGTTATTACCCCAGGGTACCTTAGTTAAAATTACCAACCTGAAATAAACAGTAAATGGTTATTATGTTTGAAAGGTTCGTTTGTTTTTTGACATTCAGTCGGAAGAAAAGAGATACATCTAGACAAAAGTAAACTTTACAGGCGAGGCACGAGTAGTTTCGCATGTTTTCTCTGTAACATGAAATTATACTACATTCCTCTAAATGCCGCAAAATAAACGTGCACAAAAAAGAAAAACACTAATACTAAAGACGTTGATTAATTTTAAAGAGTTGAATAATTTCCCCCGCCCCGCCTAGAAAAATTTGCTCCCATCTGTCTTCAAGACTTTACATATAGAGTAATAATACGACTTTTTGGATAAGAACACATTTTATTATTATTATTATTATTTTAGATCAAGATCCTCTTTTAAATCCTTTCTAATCTTTCCGGTTTCTCTTTATGATTGTTTTTTCAATCTGGATTGGGCTGAAGTCTCTGCATTTGGGTCGTGGGTAGTGATGTCTGACGGACACATGAACCACCACGCTTCGGAAATTTTGCTCCGGTGACACATGGCTATGACAGACCTTTTAGTTGGATAAACACAAAATTAATTTTTGCTTGTTTATTAACTTTTCGTTCGTAAAAGCGATACAATATTAATGGATTTTAAATCTGAAAAAATTTAAATCCAATCCAGGATAATTAAAAAAATGTTTTTTTATTTCTGTATACAAAATAATTTTCGTTATGAGTATAACACTTTAGTAATATTTCGAAGTTTAGACTTTGTAAAAAGGACTGTTTTAGAATATTATTTTTAATGTATATTTCACAGAAAGCTGTTAAAACAACATCATTTTATTGTGTTTTTCCACACATACCAACTTGTTTAGAGGGAAAGGTCTTATTCAGTGCATGTTTTTACTTACACGCAAACGTAAAAATCAATAAATATAGACTATATTGTCAATTAAACCGTTTACCTAAGACTTTAGATGCATTATTAAACATCTACAAAAATATATGAGGATTTATCCTAAAACTTCATATTTCTAAAAAACATAGTTGATGCCATATATTTAATCAAACATTTATTTCGCAAGCTCCATAGAGAACCGTAAAAATATAAGAAAAACAAGAATCGTATGGATAACTCTCTAACAAATGTCGCAAAAACTTTGAAATTTTAGATTTTGTTTAGGAGCCTTCTTATAATATATTGTGTTAACTTTTTACGAAGATAACACATATATTGGTGATAAAACCAAGAATTTATGAAAAAAAAATAAAAATTTCTCCATGTATTTTAATTATAATTTGCAGAATTCAGAATATAAAAGAATATATTATTTTTGGAAATATGACAAACGACATTGTACGCAATGCCCTGCAATCAGAATACTAGATGAAAAATGAGCAGGTTCATAAAATAAAGTTCCACTACGCGCGCACAAATGTAATCAAAATATAATGTGCATGGTGTAATAATTAAATTTATAGTGGAACGTTTGTAAAAAAAATAAATAAAAATAAAAACCTTGAAAATTTTGAAAGTGAAAGTCAATTCAATAAGCTTAAAAACCGATGTTCCCCAAAGAAAATAAATAGATTAGGAACTGTATCCAAATATAGAATATGTTAAACATTGTTACACATATACAATATTGCATGTACTACTATATCAAACTAAAGCTTGATTTTAAAACCGTACATTTACAAAGCATAATCATTAAAATATTTTAATTCAAATTCAAAAAGAAAAAACAGAAATCACATTTAAAGTATTTGTTGCACTTAAATTTAAATAACTTACTAATTGCACATTCACTGAGCAAATATTTCAAAAGGAATATTCAGAGTTATTATGCTAATTGCATTTTCTGATATTGTTTACTTAAAACAGAAAATGCTAATGATACAAATAATAACATTAATCATTAAATCATGTTAATGTATTTAGCAATCAGATTAAATAAATAACTATTTTAGATAATCCCAAAGGAGAATTACAGTGCTTATTCATTATCAAATGAAATATTAAATGTAATATCATGGATAAAAATCATTCAAAACGCATCCAAGTAATTTTTTTTACGTAGAATTGTTATGAAAAATAAAAATATATTAAAAAAAGAATGAATGTTAACGGCTGTTTAGGACCATTCTGATGAGGCGCTTCCGTGATTTGTATGAGGTGTTCATTGAATACAAATAAAGAGAGGGGAAATGGGGGCAATATCCCCTTAATTTAGGTTAATGGGTTTTCCAAGCAGAATTTACCGATTTGTTTCAAATTTCTGATAAAAGTTCATTCTAATAAGGCACGTATCTAACCTGTTTTGTAGATTGTTTGGATAGCTATGAAGGGGGAATCGGGGGATTACCCTTTTAATTTAGGTAAATAGTTTTTCATGCAGAATTAACAAATTTGCTTCAATTTCTGGATACGGTTCATAGTGATAAGACGCCTTCCTAATTAAGTATGTAGTTCATTTGTTAAGTATATAGAGGATACAGGCGATCACTCCCTTTAAATTAGATAGATGAGTTTTTATGCAGAATTATCGAATTTACTTTAAATTTTGGATGTAGGTATATTTTGGTAAGGCTAATCTCTGAATAGTTTTGGAGGTTTAATGGTTTATTATAAAGGAAGGAATGGGAGATAAATCCTCTTAAACTATATAAACTAGTTTTTATGCACAGTTATCGGACTTACTTCAAATTTTGGATATAGGTTTATTATATGATAAGGCGTGTCCCTGATTAGTTTTGGGAGCTCAATGATTTAGTATAAAGATGGGAAATAAGGGGGAGTCTCCCCCTTGAATTACTTTTTCGAAGGGCATTTTTCCCTAAAAATATAAGGCTGTAATATACAAATATTCTGAATAGCCTATGAGCTCAATGCCATCAGTTTAACTGGGCCATATTCCTTATACTCTAGTAATTTAATTTTTACATTTGTAGTAAAATACTTTTTTTTGAATAATTCATATTTTACATTTGTGTGACATTAAGTAATGAATATTTTATTTGATCCTATTTATTTGATTTTGAATTGTTGTCAATTCTGTAAAAATGTCCATTTTTTTCAAAGAGACTATGTACTTTTAACTAGATTTTTAACCCTGCTGTTCTGTTCGGGTCTATTTGACCCGAAAATTTTATTGTTCACTTATAAAAAAAATTAGCGCAGAGATATTTCCATGAAACTTTTTGACTTTGTTCATTAGTAATATAACTATATATTCCTAGAAGTATTTACGTTTATTTATATTTCCAAGAGATATTTTTTAACTTAGTCCTAATGTATTGTTCGGTTCATAATGACCCGAGTTAAAAAATAATTTTATCATGCACTTTTAATTTTGTTTGGAATCATTCAATAAAAATAATTACTGCCACGTATCTATTTCGAAAACTGTTTCGTTGGCACAGGTGTTAGATCACGTGACAGGAGAGCAAAGTCAAATATTGATACTATTGGCGGAAGGAAAAAAATACACCTGTTAGTAGCGTTTCTTTTTTCTTGCTGTATTTCAATTTCTAATAATCTGAAGAACAGTTGTATCTCTGAGTATTAGTGAAAAAATGGCGAATCGTAGAAATTGGAGCGACGCTGATATTGCTAAATTAATGGAAGCCTCTGACAGCGAAGAGGAAAATTCGTCTGAGTATGAAAATCATACAAGTGAGGAAATTGAAAGTTCTGACAACGATTTTGATATTGATATTCAAAAGACGCACATTATACAGAGTATTCAGTCTAAGAATCGTGAAATAGTATGGAAATTGAATACCCTTTTCTTCATTCTGGTTGATTAACGTCTGCTAATATTATAAAAACTACTCCAGGTGTCACAAGATATGCAATGACAAGGATAACTGACATAAAAAGCGCATTTGCGATGGTATTCAATTCTACAATCGAGAACGTAATCATAAAAATGACTAATATAGAAGGAAGAAAAGTGTATGAAAAAGAGTGGAAAGATATCAGTACTGAAACTTTTGAAGCATACATCGGATTATTAGTATTAGCTGGTGTGTACAAATCATATGGAGAATCAACAAAAAGTTTGTGGAATCAAGAAACAGGCAGAAATATATTTTGTGCTACAATGTCCCTCGAAACCTGTCATATGATATCGAGAGTTATTCGTTTTGACAACAAATCTACCAGGCAAGAAAGAAGGTCTGTAGATAAATTAGCTACTGTTCAAGATATTTGGGAAAAGTGGATAGAAATTCAATCTAAATTGTATAATCCAAGTGAAAATGTTACTGTAGATGAACAATTAGTAGGATTTCGTGGACGATGCCCTTTCAAACAATATATACTTAGTAAACTCTCCAAATATGGGATAAAAATATGGACTTTATGTGATAACAAAACTTCGTATGTACTGAATGCACAAATTTATACTGGAAAAAATCAATGATCAAAGCCAGAGAAAATTCAGGGTATGCGGGTAGTGACCTTACTTATAGGTATTCGAGACACAATGTTACATGTGATAACTTTTTCACATCCTATAACTTGGGAAAACTTTTTCTAAAACAGAAAATGACTATGCTTGGCACCATTAGAAAAAATAAGCCCGAACTTCCTGAGAAAATGCTAAACAAAGAAGTGCACAGCTCATCATTTTATTTTACAGAAGATACAACAGTTGTAAACTACATCCCTAAAAAGAACAAAAATGTTATTCTTATGAGCACTTTCCATCATGAAAATGAAGTTAGCGGCAGATCTGACAAAAAAAAAAAACAAATGATATTAGATTATAATGCAACTAAAGGGGCGGTGGATAGTCTTGATCAACTTTTGAGTACATACACTTGTAAGAGAAAAACAAATCGCTGGCCTATAATAGTATTCTATAATATGCTTGATACATCTGCTTACAATGCATTTATTCTGTGGATTTCAATAAACAGCAAATGGAATGAAAATAAATTAACCAAACGAAGGCTCTTTTTAGAAGAATTGGAGAAATCTCTAATTTTTCCACACATTGAAGTAAGACAGCATCTTCCCAGAAGCAAAGATTCAGTCAAAATTGTGAAGAGAATGCGTAGTAAAAGTGCAAACTTACCCTCGGAAATAGATGAGAACGCTTCATTGTGTACTAAACGTGCAAGATGCAAGTTCTGTACATCAACCAATGACAACAAAACTAATATATTATGTTACAATTGCAAAAAACACACTTGCAAATTTCACGTAAGCTATTTTTGTCCAAATTGTAAATAAAAGTAAGTATTCAAATATTTTTTAGTTATTTTACTGGTGTTTTGCATTATTTGATATATAATATTTAAGCTTATTTTACTATTTTTTTTAATTATTTCTAAAATAGTTATTTTTATTTACTGCTAGAAAAGGTAATATTCTAAATCGGGTCACATTGACCCGAACACTACATATGTATAGTAAATGCGAACAGAACAGCAGGGTTAATGAAAACAAAATTTCTGTCTTTCTATTCTATCTTTAACCTACCACTGATCATGTCTTTCAATGATTGATCTCTTTTGTAGATTACAGTTACTTATCAGCCGTCATTCTAAAATTTTGTAAAGTTTCAACTATAAAAATTGCAATTTTCTTTTTCAATGTCTATATTATAAAGGCCAAACGTAATTGTGCGTAAAGCATATGTCATTTTGCGAATGGCAACTCTTTCCCGAGCAATTTCGAGTTAGCAATTTTTTCTACTGCATATTTTACTCTTCCAAACGTCGTATATTTTAAATTTTTACACCGTCGTATAGACAAAATATGTACTTATGAATGCAATTGGTTTGAAAGTTGTATCTCAATTTATTTTTGCGATATTATTTATTTTTTAGTTTTTAGTATCAAGTTTGTAAGTGTGGAAACAGAATCACTCCATTTTTTCTTAAAATTAAAAATAAAAAAGAAATTAAAATGCACAAAACTTTCCCATGCAATTTTTGGTACTACAAATTTTACAGTTCTAAACATCATACATTTAAAATTTTTACACCATCGTATAGAGAAAAAATTGTAATTTTAAATGTAATTTGTTTCAAAGCTGTATCTTAATTGATTTTTGAGACATTATTTATTTTTATAATTTTTAGTACCAAATTTTTAATTGTGGCAACAGAATCACTTCTTTTTCTCTTAAAATTGAAAGAAAATTTTTAAATTAAAATCCATAAACCATTTTTTAAATATCGTCTGTTATAAAAGCCGGAGAATTTTGGTTTTATTTTTTTTATAAATTGGATAATTGAGTTTTATAGTATTTTGTTAATTTTAGCTTAAAATAATATTTGTTTAAGTATTAGATTGACCAATATAAGATGTATTTTTTACTGTAGCTAATTCTATAAATTTATTATAAATCAATCAAACTGTTCTTTCATAAAGATTTTCTCTCGTCGAATTTCGACGGGTTACACCTCGTAACGATAATAGCACAGTGTAAAGAGATTTTTCTAAAGATTTCACATTCATTTAAAAATACTGTCTAAAAGAACCTTTAATTTTAGGATTCGAAAGGTGCAAAAATTCTGCAAATCACTGTGCTTACGTTTTAGTAAAGGCTATCAGCAAATGTTCTTTATATTATTCTATTTTGTATTTTTATGCAGTTACGTGGCATAATAATAATGAATATTCCAAGAAAATTATCGTTATTTGTTATGCAGAAATTTCAGTATTAATAGTGTTTATTCCCATAAGGGATTAGTAAATTAAAAAAATGACTTAGAATATCTTATTTTAAAGATATTTGCCAATTAAAGCTTTAACTAAAATTTTAAATTAAAGACTATTAAGCTTTAAAATATGTTTTTACATTCAATCCATTTAATGATATAATTTCACGCAAGAAAGCTCCTTTTTTACTCTATATTTATTTACATAACTTCTTTATATTATTCATGCTAACATAAAAAGTTTCTGCTACATTTGAAGTATATAATTATTTCTTTAACTATTATTTTATTTCTTCTTTCATTTCTTATAAGCTTTTTTAGGTGCGTTCGTAATTATGTAAATACGTAGCACCTATAGTCCGTCCGTCCGTCTGTCCGCATATAACAGCGCAAAAACTACCCAACCGAATCGGTTGAAATTTAAAATACGTAATTATTACATAATTTTGTCGAGTCATTTCAAATTTTATGAAAATCGGATGTATAGATCAATTATAGGGGCAATCAAAAGTATTCCATTACATTACGTTCAATGGGGAAAAAGTTTCAAATGTATTTTAATCGTTTGAAATTTAAAATACATAATTATTACATAATTTTGTCGAGTTATTTCAAATTTTTTGAGAATCGGATGTATAGATCAATTACAGGGGCAATCAAAAGTATTCAATTACATTATGGTCAATGGGGGAAAAGTTTGAAATGTATTTTATACGTTTGAAATTTAAAATACATAATTATTACATATTTTTGTCGAGTTATTTCAAATTTTATGAAAATCGGATGAATAGATCAATTACAGGGACCATCAAAAGTATTCCGTTACATTACGGTCAATGGGGAAAAATGTTTCAAATGCATTTTAATGGTGTTCCACTCATGCGAACTTAATAAAATTTATATGCAACAATAAATAACACATTATAAATAATATACATTTTACATAATTAGTGGTGCAAAGAAAATTTGTTATTGATTTACAAGGCCACACAAAAGTATTCCATTACATAATGGTATAGGGAGAACATTGTTTGATGAGCGTTTTAATTGTAATTCACAATTTAAAATTTTATGAGAATGATATATGAGAGTAATATTTTTGAAATTTCGTTATCCTACGAACGCACCTCATTTGCTACGCTTCACGTGCAATTTCCAACGTGTTTGTAACGAATAGGTTTTTCTAAATTTTCTGTAAGCTCCATCTTATTCTAAGCATCCCAATGTCAATTAGCCACTTTCTGTAGGATTTAAGATACGTTTGTTTTGTGAAGAAGTGATAAAAAAGCTGAAAGTAGTAATCTGATTTTCATCTAGAACATCCTCTCGAGATTTAGTCCCATGTTGTTTTCAGTGTCCAAATGAATTCTGAGGATAGACTTTATTTAAATACAGCTTTATATTTTTTCTTAATGACAAGATAAAACTTCATTTAATTTTTTTTTTGAAAAATAGTGAAATATTAATTATTAATCATATTAATATATATTAATATTAAGTTAAAACAATTACGTGGTTTATACAAAATTAATTAATCAAAAGAATGTGCTTCATGTGCAACAACATGAAACCATACTTGGTTACCATAATGCAGAATGTTTTTAGATGTGAGTCTCACATACGCATTGCTATAATTACTCTTATTTCCTTTATTTTGCAATAAAAAAAAGTTATTTTTAAATGAAGGATCATTTTACCGTTTGGTGTCAGTAAAATCATCCTTTATTCACATTTTTATAAATCTTTTTTTTTTTTTTTTTTTTTTTTTGATACTACTTGGTTATTCCGACGACCAATTTCGCCAAATTATACAAATCTCCATACTAAATATCGAAATAGATACAAATAGCCCAATTTTACATAGTGACATAATTTTTATTTTAAATAAGGAAGAAAAAATTAATTAGTAGAATATTAATAAAAAATACAAATAAAAAGCCCAGAATAAATCATTTAATGACGTTTTTAACATGTGTATTGTATTTAATGTCATTGAATGTGACATTCACGATCATCTATTATTGGCATTTAATCATATTTTGACGATCATTTTTTGGTCGACGGGATAACTAAGTAGTATCCTTTTTATTATTTAATTTGTGTTTAAAATATTATTAAAATATTTTTATATTGCAAAATATAATGTAAAATATACGAACAAGGGCTCAAAATTTTATTCAAACAGTTGGCTAAACAAGATTTCTCCTTTAACCCTTTCCGGCGCACTACTCTTTAAAGTTGGAACTTAAGGAAAAAAATTAGGCAATCTATTTAGGCCTAGAGGAGTACACAGGTATTGTTTTGTAAAGATTTCACTAACCATTTTAATTATACAGCTGTTGCCGAAGTGGTAACCTTCCATAAGTAAAGCATTGATAAGCGCAGTGAGAAGAGCATTGCTGTGAAGCGCGTATTACAGTAAAACATTTTACCTATTATTTAAAAACAGTAGAGTTTGATCTCTGTGGTGCTGCCACCTAGAACTCATAAGAAAGATTTAAAGTATCCATTAGAGTAGTTTTTGAAATATTCACGGTGTTTTTGTATCTCTAAACAGGGGGAACTTTAGGTATTGCCGACCCGGCAACACTGCGCGTTAAAGGGTTAACGGGCTCAGTTTAGGCTTCTTTTCCGCTAGAAACTGCAACAGAAATATAAATTTTATAAAATGCTTTAGTTTATAATATTGCTTTTGTTTATGATGATGTTTTTATTCTTATTACATATTACATTTTCATTCTTCAAAAATCATCTGATAGATTTAAAATATATATATACAAATTTTTATCTGTCAATTAAAAGTTTTTCCTCTGTTTATGAAGACTTACTTAAATAAAAGTCATTTAAAAATTGCGTTACAGAATTTTGATTTTACCTTTTTTTTTGGGGGGGGGGGGATTTTCAATTTTTTTTTTCTATGCCTAAACTAAATTTAAATTATTTATATTTAAGCAAAGTAAAAAAAAAATAAGATAAGAGTTGTTTTTTTTTTCATTTTATTTCACGGATTTACAAATTATGCCGATAAATAAATTGAGATATGATATATATTTGCCGTGAAAATTTCTTAACATAACCTCATAACATCTCATAAACATCTGCTGAATCTGCTGTAGCATGTATGTATTGTTTTTAATGAATGACATTCTTATATAATGATTTTAACATATTTTCAAAAGCTTGATTAGCTTTTTTTTGTTATTATTGTTAATATTTTCAGAATATATATATTCTTAATTTAAACAAATTAAATACTAAAACTATTAAATACTAAAACTTCTTTCTTTTAGCAAAACATACATACAGCGCAAAGCACAAATTTCTTAAAGGATGATTAAAAAATAATGAAACAACTTTCTTTATTAGAAATATATTTAAAGTATCGTATATGTTACATACTAAAGAAAAATACACAACAATAATTTCTGCCTGAGTTATAAGACTATTCATTGCATAGTTTTTTTTTTCAACTAATAAAGATTTTGAATGATCTCTATAGTTTACGGATTTTTTTTCGAATATGTGCTTCATTATAAATTCAATATATATCCAGCCATAATCATGAGGAATTTAATGCTTTTCGAATTCTTTTCATAAGACCCAACACTAGGCACCGAAAAAAGACCCGGATGATAATGTAAAGTCTATGGGGGCGTTCTTTTCCAATATCTCGTTCGAATTTTAATATTTCGACGTGATTTTTTTGCATAGGATAGTTGAGGACAATCCACAAGCGGCCTAGTTTTTACTTTTTCGATTTTGGTTTCAGTTAAAAAGAAAGAAAGGAAGAACAAACAAACAAACAAAAAAAACTTTAACTTTCACAACCGGTTTGAACCGGTTATGAAACTGAAACTATCCTTATATAAAAAGAAGGCAACCAAAATAAAAAATAAGAACTAGCCGCCCGGTTGTGGATTGTCCTCAGCTATTCTATGCGAAACAAATCATGTTAAAATATAAAAATTTAAGCGAGATATTTAAAAGGAA
This sequence comes from Maratus speculifer, assembly GCA_964019185.1. Taxonomy (NCBI): domain Eukaryota; kingdom Metazoa; phylum Arthropoda; class Arachnida; order Araneae; family Salticidae; genus Maratus; species Maratus speculifer. The sequence goes on along the minus strand of OZ025297.1, from coordinate 17,175,403 downwards.
CGCCTCCATAGAGTTTACACTATCATCCGGATCTTTTTCATTCAGTAGTGTGAGCTCTTAATTTGATTATTTATAAACATATGTTTGCTTACGAAAGACGATTTTTACTCTACAAAGTTCTATTCACTGCAAAGATTGAAGTTTTGAAAATTAACGTTGCAAAGAATTATTGACGCATTATGAAATATGAAAGTAATTTGTTTGGAAATTTCACTCCAAGTGAAGATTTCCATAATTACTTCATTAGTATTCATTGTCATACGTACTCTAAGATGGATAAGAGAGAAACTTTAAACTAAAAATAAGAATCTTAGTTAAATCTATATATAAATCTAAATTTCAAAAATTTTTTTAGCACTTTCCAACAAAATTGTCTCGCCGGATGGTCGTCTGTCCGCGCTCTAACTCCCGTAAATATACTCGGATTGCCATGAAATTTTTATACGTTATTGAGGTTTGCCCTAGCACGAACCCTATTGAAAATGAAGTATCTACCATGATTAGTTTATCTACAGAGAGAATCAAAAGTTTCCCATTACATTACGACCTATGGGGAAAAATCGTTAATATACTCGGATTGCCATGAAATTTTATGACGTTATTGAGGTTTACCTTAGCACGAACCCTATTGAAAATGAAGTATCTACCATGATTAGTCTATCTAGAGAAAGAATCAAAAGTTTCCCATTACATTACGGCCTATGGGGAAAAATCGTTAATATACTCGGATTACTATGAAATTCTAGGACGTTATTGACGTTTACCCTAGCACGAACCCTATTGAAAATTTAATTTCTACCATGATTAGTTTATCTACAGGGCGAATAAAAAGATTTCCATTACATTATGGCCCATGGGGAAAAATCGTTAATATACTCGGATTGCCATGAAATTTTAGGACGTTATTGACGTTTACCCTAGCACAAGTCCTATCGAAAATGAAGTATCTACCATGATTAGTTTATCTACAGAGAGAATCAAAAGTTTCACATTACATTACGGTCTATGGGGAAAAATCGTTTCAAAGGAATTTTAAAGATGTTATACCTTGTCAAACATATTAAAATACGTATTCTATAAAATATAAGATGAAAATGTAGCTATTATTCATTTACAGGGCCAAACAAAAGAATTCCATTAGATAATGGTGAAAGGGGGAATTGTGTGTGACATACACTGGTATCCAAAAGTTAAGCATAATTGGTAATTAAGTAATTATTTTTAAGTAATGAAAGAAATATGAATCGGAATGTGCTGAAACTCCAGGTGTGTAAACAAAATAGTACGCGTCACATATTTTCGCGAAGAGTTTTCCCCGAAATCGAACAGGGGACCGTCAACAAATTGAAAAAGAACAAAGATCTTTTGGATAACCTTGTCAAAACTAATGTAGCAAAAGCGTTCAAACTGCACATTATGATTAATTGGCTTATTCTAATGTACTGTGTTAATTTTTACAAGGATAGCATGTACACTCGTAGAGAAATTAAGGTTTTTATAAAAACAGTCCTAAGTTTTTTGCTTATAATTTCCAGAGTTCTTAATATAAAATAATGTTCTTTTTTGAAAAAATAACAAACATCATTGTACACAATACCCTGTCATCAGAATTAAAAAATAATAAAAATTGTATGACAAATGGGCAGGTTTACTAAATAATTTTTTACTGCGCATGCGTGAACGCTATTAAAATTTCATTTGCATATTATGTTAGTTAAATGTATAGAGCAACTTTTGTGAAAGTCTCAAAAACATAGCTTAAAAATTCTGAAAATTATCGTTGATAGAATGAGATCAAAATCCTTTATTCCCTAAATGAAACAAAAAGATGAAGGGCTGTATCCATACTCCATTGTTTAGTGCCTACACAATATTGCACGTACAACTATATTTAGGTAAAACACCTGATTTTTTTGCTTCCATTAGGAATAACAGATTTTGAGTGGATTCTATAGGCGACCATTTTCAGAACTTTCAAGCTATGTTTTTGAAACTTTTACAAAAGTTGCTCTATACATTTAGCTAACACAATATGCAAATGACATTTTGATACCGTTGACGCATGCGCAATGAAAAATTATTTACTAAACATACTCATTTTTCATACAATTTTTATTATTTTTAAATTCTGATGACAGGGTTTTATGTACAATGATGTTTGTCATATTTTCAGAAAAGAACATTATTTTATATTAAGAACTCTGCTAATTATAAGCAAAAAAACTTGGAAAAATTTAGGACTTTTTTTATAAAAACCTTAATTTCTCTACGAGTGTACATGCTATCCTTATAAAAATAAACACAGTACATTACAATAAGCCAATTAATCATAATGTACAGTTTGTACACTTTTGCTATATTAGTTTTGACAGGGTTATCCAAAATATCTTCGTTCTTTTTCAATTTGTTGACGGTCCCCTGTTTGATTTCGGGGAAAACTCTTCGTGAAAATATATGACGCGTACTATTTTGTTTACACACCTGGAGTTTCACCACATTTCGATTTATATTTCTTTCATTACTTAAAAATAATTACTTAATTACCAATTATGCTTAACTTTTGGACACCAGTGTATTTTAAATATATTAAGCTTTTTCATGTATAATAAAATTGATATATGTCACTGAAGCTTAATATAAATTATACGCTACTGTCTTGCATAATATAAAGTACATAGCATTTACAGGGCCATACAAAAGATTTCAAATAGTATATTCTGTTCCGAAGTACCGTATATATATCCGATGATGGCTGATGGAGGGATGAAATGCATTTTAATTATGATATGCGCGTTTATATTTCTCAAAATATATGCACATTATATGGTGTGTATAAATGTTATAGTTGATATACAGGGCTACCCAAAAGTGCTCACCAACGTTACTGAAGATGAGCATAAATTATTTAAGCGTGATTTTTAAATAAGCTATGCATTTTTACGCTGAGATTCACTCAACTTACTGAGAAATGTTTGCAGAATATAGATAAAAGGATATACAGGGCCACGCAAAGAATTCGGTACATGGACGCTTATGAATGATGATTTATGAGAATGTGATTTCTGTTGTTTTAAAAGTGTTTTAGTTTACATTAAATTTTAGCCTAATGCTGACGTGTAATAAAGGTACAATGTAAACTACAGGGCTGAACAAAAGTATTTAAGTATGTTTCTATCTAATAGTATGAATTGCTGAAAAAGAAATTTCAAGTTACTGTGTATTTTCTTGCTAAACTAAATTTTCCCATTATATCAACTAACATATGAAATACAGGGCTGTTCAAAAGTACTGGAATACATATTTGGGTACATTAGGCTATACACTATTATTTCCCTAAATAACAAAGTTTTGTTAAAGATTTCATTAAGTGTTGGAAAGTGCTTCATAATCTATGCTTAACGCATGATTTTTCTTACTTGTTTTTACATATATCCGACTTCTTCATATATAGATGCTCATAAAAATCTGAGAACTTTTATGTCTTAATTAGTATTTATTATTCATACCAAGTATAACTGTACGTTTCGAAGAATTTTTCTTATAAATAAATGTTTTCCTGAGATGGTCCTCTTAGAATTTAGAAAGTTCAAGTTTATCTAATAGATATTAACTGGAACATTGCAGAAAAATTATATCGAAGGACATGCAAAGAATAAGATACATGCCTGTCTTCTGGAAGTGTGATTTCACTATATTTAAGCGTGTTTAATCACAATAAAATTTTAACTAAATAGTGGCATATACGCATGTCAAGTTTTAGTCAAAATACACGGCTGCACAAAATAATTAAAATATCTTATCTTCTACTAGGTATACATTTCTGAATGGCAAATTACAACCTATAAGGCGTTATAACACTTTACAGCATAGTTAAAAATGTTTAATTCGGTTCGTTTATCTTACTCTAACTTAAGTTAACGGTGTTGACTTGAACTGTAATTGGTATATGTTATTGAGATTTATTATGTCATACTCGAGTTTGAAAATAAAGTATGTAACGTTCATAGTTTATTCACAGAGCCACTCAAAATTATCTTATAACATTATGGTCTATGGGAAATGTCGTATTTATATAAATATGATGTATGTATAATCGTCATCCGGTTTGTTTTTCTATGCTCATAAAGCAGCGCAAATCTACTAAATAAATAGTTTGAAAAATGGTTTGTTAGGATTTTAAAAGTCAAAATTATTTGAGAATACCTTCTCGTATACATACAGAGATTACATAGAGGTTTACATACATAGAGGTCTCGTATACATAGAGGTTTTATGAATATGTTATAGTTACATTGGATACGTTATAGTTACACGTCTTTTAGGTTATTGTACAATTTCTCTAGATACTGAGGCTGTAAATAAGATGAAATGTGAACTATATAGAAATTAATTGATGCGTTAAGTAAATTGTTAAACATAAATCTTCCTCATATAGGGGAATGAAAATGTAGTTTTGTAAAGCTGAACCACACTGTAAAAAAAAGGGTCGATCTACTAAAAAAACTTTAGTGATCCTTGTAATTACTAAACAAATTTTAGAAATCTTAGTCGGTTACTAAAACATCTGACCCGAACAGTGGCCGAGAGGTTCTGACCTCTCAACTGGTAGACGGCAGGTGCTGGATTCGAACCCAATCGCGGCCGTCGGCCTAACCGTTCGGAGTTTTCGTGGTTTTCTTCGAACCTTGCGTAAATACGGGTTAGGTTCCCTTAGAAAGACCCCCACGAAGGGCACTCCTCCCCATGGGCCTATATCCCTAGTGTAGATAATCGGCCGACACAAATACAACACCACCACCACCACTAAAATATCTGTAAGAATTACTAGAAAAAATTTAGCAACGAATAGAGTTAATAGTTTTATATTTTTAATAGCTCTTACTAAAACTGAGTTGGTGTGGCTTTGATAGCATTGTGGTTATAGTAATGGACTCCAGGCTAAAAGGTCCCGGGTTCAAAACGTGCCACCCACAAATACGCCCCGAATGTATGCAGTGTCTTACTAATAAAGGGATTATGAAAATCCTATCGGAGCAGGTAGGAATGTTTGGTGCTGCCATCTGTTGCAGTTTTGCCGAAAATCTTCCGCTTCAGAAATCTGGATGCAGCTCGAAGGTAACACCTGCCCTTCGGTCACTGATTATGACCCCTGATTATAAAGAACATGGAATTTGATTCTTTAACTTGTTCAGTTTATCAATGTATATTACTTTTTTTTTTACTAAGCTTCATTTGAGTATTTAAAGAACTTTATATACAAGGCTTTAACCCGTCAGTAGTCGCGTGTCGGTCTTTTCGCCGCCCGTATAACTTCTCTTCTCCTAACTTATATCACATTACAAATACAACGGAGATCTACCACGTAGCTGACTTTGAAGCTTTCTCAAACACCTTAGTGAAGTAACAGGACACCTCTGTTTTTATTTCAGGAACATTTTTAGAAACAAAGTTGAAATTGGCGAAAACGTCTGCGTAAAAATCACTAATGTGAGTTCATTTTTACTTTTTCCAATGACTCCAGATCTCATGAATAAAATGCATAATTTTAGAAAACTGCAAATTTATATCTTCATTGAAATGTTATTTTGATATATTAGGTGAAAAATATTTCTTATTTTACTTATTTGGTATGCGAGGGGGCCAGCGGCGAAAAGACCGAGCGCGACTAATGACGTTGTGAAAAAAGTCGCGACTACTCGCGGGTTAATCCATTTACATAACACATATTTTGTAACATAATTTTTAAGCATAGAATTTGTTATTTTTCTCTTTTAGATATGATTTGAAAAAGATTTGAGCAATTGCTATAAAAATAACAAAAAAGAACGATTTTTTTCTCTTTTCTCTTTTCTTTTTTTCTTTTTTTTTCTTTCTTTATTTTTTTTTTTTTTTTTTGTTTTAGTTTTATTTAAGGATAAATGATGGGATATAAAACCAGAACATTTACGTTCAATCAAAAATGGAAAAACCTTAAAGGGAATGATAAAAACATATCTAGTCTCGTTTGATTTTATTATTTTTTGTTTGAACTGGGGAGCTTTTAAGAATTCGAATAAAATTAAGTGACATGTTTCGTATAATAAATGCATCCAATCAGGAAAAAAAAACTATTAATGAGGATGTAAAAATAATGTGTTTTATCTTGCGTAAAAATTTGATGCAAAAACGAAATCAATGTTTATTTCTATGACGTAAATCGATAAATAACAAGGGAAAAAGTAAAATAAAAATACGTAAACAATCTTCAGTGTGATAATAAACTGTTTTTATTTATTTGTACTGTTCTTGTTAGGATCTTTTTATTTTCTGTTTATCCTCAAATATTCCACTATAATAAATTAAATATTATCCATATTTAGTATTTAAATAGAGTTTGTAAATTATGCGTTCGAAAAAGTTAAGTTAAAAACCTTTTAACTAAAATTATTATTATTTTTTAATTTAACTTAATTTTGAGCTCAGATAATAGTAAAAAATAATAAAACAAACCCGCTCAATTGTAAGTATTGTAAGTTTCTTTTTAAAAGAATATTATTTTTAAAAAATACTATAATAATATACGACAGTGTGTTTAACTTTATTTCCTTACTTTAAAAAGGTTAAAACATCTTATATTATTTTATTATTTTATAAACAGAATGCAATGTAATAAAATACAAAATATCATATATTGAATTTCAAAAATGAAATTCCGTCATGTACCTAATACAATCCTCTTCTATCGACTATCTTGCTGTAAAATGTCAGAATCATTTTTCCTACAAAATGTGACTTATCATTAAAAAAACATGAATTATTTATGACTTTCTACGCTTAAAACAAATTGACAAATCATCGTTTTGTTAAAAGAAATTTGAAAAAATTTGAGAATGTGACAGAGGGTTTTTACTTACTTACTTTATATATTTAAGTTTCCTTAATTTTATAGAGTATATTTTTGACGCAGCTCAGCAGGCCAAAACATGTTTACGCTTTTTTTTTTCATTTTACTGAAATAGAGATAAAATGACAGTCAATGTGTTAAGGCCCCGCACTTAGCATTGAAAAAGACCCTGATGATAATGTTAAGTCTAAGGGAGCATTCTTTACAAATATCTCGTCCAAATTTTAAAAATTTTACATGTTTTTTCTTTTTTTTTATAGGTTAGATGAGGACGACCCACAACAGGGCTAGTTTTTACTTTTTCAATTTTGGTTTAAAATTAAAAAATAAAATACTTTAACTTTTAAAACCCGTTCAAACCGGTTCTGAAATTGAAACTATGATAATATAAAAAACATATAAGTAAATTCGGAAAAGTGAAAACTATCCCTGTTTCAGATCGTCGTCAGCTATCCTGTTTTCAGCTAATCCAAAATGTAAACATTTTGCTTATAATTTTTTTTAATTACGATACATTCAATTTTGGAACCGGTTTAAACCGGTTTTGAAATTTAAAGTTTTTTTTTATATATGAAACCAAAATTGAAAAAGTAAGAAGTAGGCCTGTTTCGGATCGTCCTCAGCTATCACATGCAAAAAAATCATGTAAAAATATTAAAATTTGAACTAGATATTTAAAAAGAACGCCCCCTTAGACATAATATTTGTCATCCGGGTCTTTTCCTGTGATTAGTGTTGTGCCTTAAGTATTTTTCTTCTTCTCAGAAGTATGAACATTTTCAAATCATCTTTCAATATTTTTCAAATACCACAATAATTTTCTGGCGTAAAATATCGAAGAAAGATTATAAAACCTTATGTAAGTTGAATAATTTCGCTACCGAAGCGTTTAAATTTCACAAAATCTTACTTTCGCCATGTTTGACATTACTTAAAGGCATATCGCGTATTGAGGAGACAAAGGGACACACTTATAACACAGTGGACAAATAATAGTGTTCAAACCGGTTTGGCACATCGTATTTGCAAACATTGTAATTTAAAATATAGACTGAAAGTATTTTTTAACCATTTGGAAAAACGTTGTTTCTATCGGTCTGATATACAGATAGTGAAGCATATTTGAAACCTTGTGTCCGGATTCTTTTCTGATTGGTCCATATTTAATTTCCAAAGATGAATCATTAACATTTAACCCGACAGTAGTCGCGTGTCGGTTTTTTCGCCGCCCGTATAACTTATCTTCTCTTAACTTATATCACATTACATATACAATGGAGATCAACCGTGTAGCTGACTTTGAAGCTTTCTCGACCATCTTAGTGAAGTAACAGGACACCTCTGTTTTTCTTTCAGGTACATTTTTAGAAACACAGTTGAAATCGGCGAAAAAGTCTACGTAAAAATCCCTAATGTGAGCTCATTTTTACTTTTTCCAATTACTCCAGATCTCATGAATAAAATGCATAATTTAAGAAAACTGCAAATTTATATTTTCGTTGTAATGTTATTTTCGTACATTAGGTGAAAAATATTTCTTATTTCACATATTTGGTATACGGGGGGGGGGGGGCAGTGGCGAAAAGACTGAGAGCGACTAATGACGTTGTGAAAAAAGTCGTGACTACTCGCGGGTTAAAACATAATTACATGAATTCCAATTTTATGATAATACTGTTACCATAAACTTCTACAGATATCAAAGAAGTTCTAACTTTTGTATATTTGTAAATAAACTTGTATTTACAATGGTTTACAATAATAGGATATACCGGCACAGAAAACTCGTTTTTTATTTGATTAGGTGATAAAAATACCTGTTTTTTTATATCGAGTTGCAGAATGTTTCATGAAAATTTTTACATGTTATAGTTTGTTACAGACAAAATTCCCGTTTAGTAACGTACAGGATTTCATAAAGTGCAATATATAAAAATATGAAATAAGTGACCATATCTATTTTTATCAATCTCAATAAGTAAAAATGTTAAAATTTACCAAATCATCTATGAATATATCGCATATTTAGGCCTTTTTATTTGAATTATTAAAACGCAATATGAATATTAGACTTACACTATATGGCCATTGATTATTGGACACTTGCTATTTTAGACATTTTGTTAAATATCAATCAAAAATACATCAGGAATCATCTCAAAACTCTTAGTGTATAAGTATATATATCTATAAGTATATATATAAGTATATATATATAAGTATGAGTCATATATCTTCGTGAAGATTTTTTCCGGAAACTCCATAGGGGACCGTCAACAAATTAAAAAAGAATGAATATCTCTTGAATAACTCTGTCAAAACTAATGTAGCAAAAGCGCTCAAACTCTAGAATATGATTGAATGCCTTATTGTAATACGCCTTGTCCATTTTTATGCAAATAGCATACATACTCGCAGAGTAATTAAAGTTTTTATAAAAATGGTCCCAAAATTTTCCAAGTTTTTTCCTTATAATTTTAAGAGTTCTTAATATAAAATAATATTTTTTTTTTCAGAAAATATGACAAACAACATTGCACACAGTACCCTGTAATCAGAATTAAAAAATAATGAAAATTGTATACAAAATGAGTTGGTTTACTAAATAATTTTTTACTACGTATGCGTCAACGATATCAAAATTTCATTTGCATATTATGTTAGCTAAGTGTATAGAGCAACTGTTGTGAAAGTCACAAAATCATAATTTGAAAATTCTGAAAATAATCGTCAATTGAATAAGTTGAAAATCTGTTATTCTCGAAATGAAGCAAAAACAAGAGGGGTTGTATCCATATATTCATTGATTAGTGTCAATATAGAATACATAATACGGGATGTTTTACTACATTTGGAAAAAATCCCTCATTTTTTTGCTTCATTTTGGAAACAACGGATTTTGTCCTTTTTCTATAGACGATTACTTTCAGAATTTTCAAGCTATGATTTTGACATTTTTACAAAAGTTTCTCTATACATTTAGCTAACATAATATGCAAATGAAATTTTGATATCTTTAACGCATGCGCAGTAAAAATATATTTAGTAAACCTACTCAATTTTCATACAATTTTTATTATTTTTTAATTCTGATTACTGGGTACTGTGGGCAATATCGTTTGTCATATTTTCTGAAAAAATATTATTTTATATTAAGAACTCTGAAAATTATAAGGAAAAAACTTGGAAAAATTTGGGACCATTTTTATAAAAACCTTAATTACTCTGCGAGTATGAATGCTATTTGCATAAACATGAATAAGGCGTATTACAATAAGGCATTCAATCATAATCTAGAGTTTGTGCGCTTTTGCTACATTAGTTTTGACAGGGTTATTCAAAATATATTCATACTTTTTAAATTTGTTGACGGTCCCCTATGGAGTTTCGGGAAAAAATCTTCACGGAGATGTATGACTTATACTATTATATTTATACACTGAGAGTTTCGGGATGATTTCTCGTGTATTTTTCTAGATATTTAACAAAATGTCTAAAATCGGAAGTGTCCAAAAATCAATGACCATATAGTGTATCGGAATAGACGGATATGCTGTATCTATATTGAAAATTGTAAATAATTTTAAAATAAATATATATAAAGATAATCAGTCTCTTAAAAACTTTATTTCTTAAAAAAATTAATCGTACTATCATTAATGCATTATGGAAATACCTTTATATACCCTCTAATACCCTCTAAATACCTCTATTATACCCTCTATATAGTTAAAATACCCTCTATATAGGCACATTCTATGTTTTTATAAATATTATTTTCAAATGAGGTGCATATTATTGATGCATAGATGAATATGTAAGGTCATATAGAATTATAACACATATGTAGAGAGAAATGCTTTATGAACTTAAAAAGAGTTAAATCTTGAAATCCCATATTTTGATGTTTGAGTTTTAAAAAAAATCTCATGCCAGACATAAGATATATTCACAAGACTTAATAGATACATGCATGCGAAAATACTCTCTTTAAGAGTATGTAGCGAAGTTTCATAAATTTTGAAAATACATGGAGGAAACAGTTAGTTAATGTTTTATAGTCAAATGTATAAATGAAAACTTGTTAGGCTTTTTGTTAATTATTTGGTTCACAAAAAATATGTTGCTTTAAACTAATATAATAATTAATTTTATTATTCAATTGTGTAAACTGTAAATTACGTCTTTTTTTCTTACAGCTTAATAATAATAATAATAATAATAATAATAATAATAATAATAATAATAATAATACTAATAATTACACTGTACACAATATTTTATCAGCTTCCCATTTTCAAGAATATTTCTTGTCAGACTACATATATTTAAAATTATGAGATATTCAACATTCAATATTTTTGAGGGTACAAAATAAAACTAAGTATTATATAGTAAGCTAAAAATGAAAGCATAATTCAAAAATATGTATGTTTTAAATGGAACCTAGTTAAATTTTTCATAATATAAAAATATGTTATTAAAAAATTAAAAATCTCTATACCGGATTTAAAGACTATTTTTTAAGCGTGATGGTATCTTTTCTTACAGGTAAAGGAGGAAAATATCTATTGTACATTTTTATAACATTTTTGATACGTCCCGATTAGCCAAACAACATTGGACCAATATTGTCTATATCTTGGAGCAATATTGGCATATTGGCACAATATTGGCATGAAATATTGCTCCACTATTGAGATGTTTACATTTTTCCCTTATTTAGCCAATATTTGCAGCCAATGTTATGCCAATATTGGGGTTACATTGGAAATATTGCCAATAAAACCCCAATATTGGTTAAATATTGGAATTTTATTGGAAATATTTCCAATAAAACGGCCACATTTGTATAATATTGGCGTTTTATTGGCAATATTTCCAATGAAGCGCCAAAATTGGCATAATGTTGGCTGCAAATATTGGCTGAATAAGGGAAAAATGTAAACATCCCAATACTGGAGCAGTATTGACGTTTTATTGGCAATATTTCCACTAGATGAAATATTGGTGCAACGTTGGACCAATATTGGTTTGCTACTAGGGGTGGTTTAAATGTGTATAAATGTGGGTTTATATATTTATTTTTGTTAAATTTTGTAACGATTTTTTTTATTATTATACATGACATAGAAATTTTTCTTTAATTTTTTTCTATGCCATAACAATTTTTTTGTGTAATGTTATTGAAGATGTTTAAACATCACAACATTTTGTACACTTTTTCAAAGTTACGGTTTTTTTTCAAATTCATTTAATATTATTATTTTTATTAATACTTCCAAATTTTCCAAATACTATAGTCGTAACTTTAGCAATTATTTGATTTCTATTTAAACTAAGTTATTTTTTTTTCAAAAAATGATTTCCCAATTGTAAGTTTTAAATATTTACGGGGGTTCTTCCGAGAATCACTGAGATTATATGCAAATATGTTAAAAATATGTGCAATGTTTTCCAAAACTATATTTTAATAAATATTTCTTAGAAAATAAATTTAAATATTCAAAACACATGAATTTTTAGACAACACGAATATTGATTTTTCATTACTTTGATATGTTTATAATTATTTTTAACAAAAATCTTCACTCTAAAATTTGTTCAAATGATGTTTTTAATATTGCTATATATATATTTTTTAATCAGTCATGTAGAAATACGTTTTTTAAGTATGAATATGCTTGGATTGATTTTTAAAAATAAATTTTCCAATTTAAGGTGGAAAAAATATCTTTCGTATTTCTCTCTATGTTCAAAAGATATTTTTACTGCATGAATTATTCATGTCAAACAAAAAAGTGGTTAACTATTATAACAGGTATTTTGGGACGCCTGCGTCATATTGTACTTGTATGTGTATTAAATAGTGATAAGGCACATCTATGAATATATTATAATATTATTTGAATATGTCATCCTTTATACTTCAATACCAGTTTGGTGTATATGTATAATAACATCTACCAAACATTGGAAAGAGAATGCATTTTGAATACGGGGTTATTAAGTTAATCTGCAAAAACCTGAAACAGGAAGAGTTGAACATAAGCTAGAAGTTAGCTGCTAAACTTCAAGTTCAAAGTGTGGTGACTTCGATATTTGTAATAACTTATTGCAGTCTTGTTCAAAACTTTTAATTTTTTCTGCAGCCTTGCAGGTTCGCAAAAAAAGTCTGTTCATATTCTCTAATAATAAAAATTGCTATGTGAGAGAACGGTATGATATGACTCTCAGCTTTCTAGTTCGATCTTTAATTTTAAAGCTACCCTACATAAAGGACTCAATCTGTGAGCTTCTTTATGTGAATGTACACTGTAAAAAAAAAAAATTCAAGAGGTTACTAAAAATTCTTTAGTAAATTTGTATTCCACAGAATTTTTTAGTAACCATTACAAACTTTTTTTTGCAAGTGAAACAAGCATTTCTTTTGTAAACTGAACAAAAGAATTTTTTGTATAACTGACTTAAAAATTTTTAGTATGAGCCACCACGAAAATTTTAGTAATAGGTCCAAAATTATTTTTAATAACCTTTACGTGCGGCCGAAGGACAGGAGCTTCCTTCGAACTTCTGAAGCGATAAATTTTCGGTAAAACCGCAATAGATGGCAGCACCAAAAATTGCTACCTGCTCTGACAGGATTTTCATAATCCCTTTATTAACGAGTACTTACACTACATACATTCGGGACCTATTTGGCGGTGTCCGGTATCGAATCCGGGACCTTTTAGCCTGGAGTCCGTTACCATAACCACTATGCTATCAAGGCCACACCAAGTGAGTTTTAGTAATAGCTATTAAAAATGTAAAACTATTAACTCTATCCATTGCTAACTTTTTTCTAGTAATTCTTACAGATTTTCTAGTAACCGACTAAGATCACTAAAAATTTTTTAGTAATTACAAGGATCACTAAAGTTTTTTTAGTAGATCGACCCTTTTGTTTACAGTGTAGGCGTCTCAAAGAAACGCATAAAGGTAAAGATCGAAAATCCACAAGCTAGTCCACATGGATTTGCTGAAAAGTTAATTATTCCATATGCTACCGCATGAAATATTGCATATAACAACATGTGTTAAATATTCCAACATGTGTTCAAAAGAAAAAAAATTAAATTAACAATTGATTTTTTTTTCAATTCTTTAAAATTTTAAAGAAATATTATACATCTGGACGATAATTTTTTTAGCGATGACTTAATTAATATTTACTGAAATGTAGATAAATATGCCTTGCGTGAATTTAAACTTTTGCAATGTTTCTCATAGTGTGTTAATGAAATAAAAAAATAATTTGAAGTTTAATTGAAGAAAACTTTCGAGAACGCTTTTAAAATTTTGTCCCTGAAAATAGAACTATGTTCATAACTATACACGGATTAGATTTTGGCATAGTGTTATAATTACAAATTGCAACTTACTGTGATTGATTTAAAACGCAGAAAAATCACATGGCTAAAGAAAATAATAATCGTTATGCCTTTTTCAAATGTATTAAGCATATATTCATCTATATATTTTTGTAAGAAGTTTACAATTCAAAAGATCTATCAACTGAAAAACGTATATTAATTCTAATTAAAGACTGTACTTTAGTGGAGATTCATTTATTTTTTTCTTCTTAGAAGCTAACATTGCGATATCAAGATTTCAGTATTCTTTTCCTCCGGTTAAATGTCTGTATGTTATGATATAGATAGTATATGCATATTTTATCAATTATGAAAATTATTCAATGGATTTCCCATGGAATTTTTAGTATTTTTAATAATTTAAGATTAAACCTTTTTTTTGGCTATTTGCATAGTTTTTATATAAATTATCTTCTTCTGTTCAATTTACAGAGTAGCTAATTTACTTTTTATCTGTCTCGCTAGAATTCCTATTTTGTCTCAAATATAATAATAATAATAATAATAATAATAATAATAATAATAATAATAATAATAATAATAATAATAATAATAAAATCTGCACATTGAAATATTTATTCAAAATAAAAATTGCAATGAAAATGAGTGCAATTTTTCATTTAGATTAAATAAACATTTATTATGGAAAAGAAATGCACTAAAATAATGCACAGTTTGTAAAATTTTACTTGGTAAAATTTGAATTTTACCAAGAATGTAATACCAGGGAAGAATATGGATTTCCTAGAAATGAATTTCATTTCAAATTGGAAAAGAGACGCGATTATGCTTTTCACAAATTCTCTAAAATTAAGAATCTCTAAATATTTTCTAAATTCTTCACAGATCGCAAAAGTGAAAGTAAAAAAAAAATGTTGATGAAAAAGATGAAATTTTATTCAAAACTATAGATGCTTCAGAAATAGGTGAGAGCTTTTTCAAGAAATGGCAACATTATAACTAAATAAAAAACATTATAAGCCAAAACGTATATGAATACTACATTTTTTATACAAAAGTGCCTGAAAAAATACCCACTATTAATGTAAATACAATATAAAACAGGGATTTACAAATACAATTTTGTATATAAGCTATGTGAATAGGAAATATACCTTTATATAAATTCATTTTTTTTTGTATGAAGTAATTAGAGCAACAGTCAAGGAAAGTGCTCATGATAGTTAATTGGTAATTTAAAAAACAAAACACTTATTTTTTTTTTAAAAAAATAAATAAACAACAGAAAAAGCAATTATAAATAAATTAAAAAAATAATTGATGCATTTTTTCACACATTTTCAAGAATGTAAAACGTTAATCTTCTGAAAAGCAATTTAATGTAATTCTTCATTTTTAACATTTAAAGTGCTCCTTAATCTTTTGAAAAAAGCTTTTAACTTTCGTTCTCTTAATTGGATTCCTTTTGTGTTGTTTGTTTGTTTAAATCATTTCTATATTTAAAACACGTTTGAGATTTTAAATATTTAAAGATAAGTTTCAACTAACATTTTCGTCTATGTTTATTTTTTAAGAGTTTACATAAGTGCCATGAATGTTTAATGTGCAGGGTTTTAAAATGTGTGTTAGTTAAAAAATATAAAATATGCAGATTTTAAAATAATAAAATAAAACAATTTTCAATACATTTTTTTTATTTTAATAAATTAATCTCTTTCAATTAATGAGTATGTAATAATTAAACATTTTAAATTGTTATTCAAATGTCTGAAAGGTTCATAGTAATATTACTATAGTTTAAAAAAATAATCCCGCAGAGTAATTGTAGTCCAATATTCCTTATATAACAATTCAATTTCAATAATAAAATTTCTATATAAACTTAATTGACTTTTCACAATGCAGAAGCACTCTTAATACTGAAAATTATTAATGTTAATTTTTTTTATATTTAATAATTGTAATGACGTAGTTGCTTGGTTGTATTGGGCTTAATGGCGCTAAATCTCGTAAGGAACATGTTGCGCCAAACAAAGACAAAAAATACTAAAGTGACGAAATGAAGTGGAATAAAATAAAAACATAGTATAATTTAAAAAATCAACAAATGTATTGTATATAAATATATACGCACAGAATTACTGTATTTTCAGTTTGCCGGGGAATATACGTCGTTATGCGGATACGCGCGATATATCTGGAATTTTCACCATAGATATAAGGAAACAAAAAGGAAACTTTATAATTTGTAGAACAAACATCTGTCCTTTACTATTATAATTCATGAGACACAATTTTAGAATTTTTCTGAAACAATATCCGTTGACAATAACGAATTTTTAATATTCAAAAGTTATTTACACAGTGAAATAACAAAATTTGCAATTTTAAGTTAGCAAGAAATAATGCAGATAGCTGTAAAACAGATTCTGATATTCAAAATAAGCACAACTGTATATAGCTAAATTTACAAATAAGTATAGAGACAAAACAAGAGGAAAATTTTTTTATATTTTTCTTGTATTAAAACCCAGTTTATTCGGGTTTATTAATCAAATATACAAAAACCAGTTGTTTTTACGATTTGTGTGACATCTCTACACTGAGAGAAAAATATTGTTCTGGCATGTAGAAACTAAATTGTGGCTTTAGAAAAAATAGTTCCATGTTATCCTTATAAATTCTAACTCACGTAGCTTCAGAATTCTAGAGTCTCCTACTAGAATTCCGAAGCATTTTCCCATAATCTCGTTGTCCAATTTATTTAAAAATCTCTACAAATAGATGCGAACAGAAGAGGTTTGATTTAAAAACTATAATTCTAGTTTATGAAACCATTCTCGAAATTAAGCGAGTATTTCTCGTTACTGAAATGATTCAATATCGTTTTGTCACAAAGAAAACGAGAGTCTAGAAATGGCATGTTATTTCATCTATTCAGCTTAGTTGTTTAACCTATTCGCATAGATTCTTCATCTATAGTTCTAGTTAAGGCATTCAGAAAGTGACTAACTATTCATTCTAGTTGAAGGAGGTATATTTTTTTTCTCACTGTAGAAGGCAGACCATATATGAACTTTTAAAGACTTTACTAAAGTAAATTCAAATTCATATTGCTTAACGAAATCAATCAACTTCAATTTGAAATTACAATTCTTGGTTAGGCATACATAAAAGAAAAAATAAAATTGAACAATTTCATTATGATCACTGTAAGATACATATACATGCATATAAATATTATTTTATGGAATTCATTTTTGAGCAAAAGTTAATAATATTCAGTTATTATTCTGTAAGAGGATATGAATACATAGCTTTCTGAAACACAGAAAGAACAAAGGTAATTACATATACATACCGGGTGATCCAAAAGTTTCGGGAGTTTTGAAATGTTAATAATTTGGAAACTATGTACAATACAAAGGTTCGGTTTTCAGATATATGCTCAGAAACACGTGGGATTTTGCTTAGCATGATTTTTTTTTACATGTGTATAGTTACAATTTTTAGCAACAGGTGGCGCTGCTGTATGACACTGGATGTAACTATAAAATATGCTTTATAGACACATGAGTATGAGTTCATTGCGAAACATCTTTTGTAGGCTATTAATGAGATTTCGTTTTAAAGGTACTTTATGTTCAATCACTTTTTTAAAGTGATTGAAATTGCATTGAAAGGGAATTTTGATACAAAATTTGATGAATAACTGCTATGTTTAGACATGCTTTCTTTGCATGTCGAGCTGTGTTCTTATCGTACGATACGGAAATTAAAATAGAAAAACATTTAATGGCCATTAGAAATGTGAAATGCCATGGTAAGAAAGGTTTGAGAAAAAGGCTAATTGAAAGATCGTAATAGAAGCAGGAGATCCCAAATGTCTGTTGCAATCGTAAATGAGGTAGAATTCGATGCCAATACTCGGTGGAAATCATCAGCTCATAATGAATCAGTACACTTGTAATATAACGATGAATTTGAAATTTCATCTGGAATTTCTTTCTCTTTTGAGGATACTGTGCACGTTGTTTTGCGTCGGCTCACAGCAATAATTATAAGCTAGGGGCGTCATAATGAAAATTTGTAACTCTTGGACACCAATTCTTTCTTTTTAGCGAGCTATATCATACCATAAAAATAATACTATCAATTTAACGCCACCTGTTGGCAAAAAGTGTAACTAACATGATTTGTTTGTTTCATCAAAAAAAGAAATCCCATACGTTTCTAAGCATTTCTGTGAAAACCTCATACTTCTATTGTTTATAGTTTTTTAATTATTAGCATTTGAAAACTCCCGGAACTTCTGGATCATCCGGTATATCTATATTTATAGTATATACTTGTAAATCCACTAAAGATTTTTTTCGAAATTTAAATTATAAAGAAGGTAAAGGAGATACAGAATACTGCAAAACCATTTCATCATGTCTCATCACCGGTTTTTGGTAGTAGTATGATATGCAGTATAAAAAATGTACAGAAAAACATAAAAACGTATTCATACTTTATTACAAAATGCAACATAAAGAGTAAAAGAAATGTCAACGGTTTAAAAAAAAATCTTATAAAATTAGGTCTATAGAAAATTTGTGCAGCAGACATTTCAGCAAAATGAGTTTGTTGTTGTGGCAATTCTTGTAGTTCTCATAATCTTGAATCTACGGACATTGTTCTTAGAATCGCCCGTGTGCATTTCAAACATTTTCTATGAACTCGATTATGGAATATTATACGAATAAGATAAATGTTTCCGACATTTAAATTGATGCTTTGTGCAAGACATTCTCCAAGGTTGACGTTTGTTCAATCTTTTCTTGTTTCTCGAATTTACTTTTTTAGGTATTCGTGTTTTAGTTAACACATTTTGATATTTGTATAAAATCTTTATGTAATCTTTATACGTGCCATCGTAACATTTTTTTTTTTTTTTTTGTAAGAATTACATTACAAATTTAAAATAAAACATTGTAATTAATTTAGAGATGACGTTAAAATGTTACCTTCATTACCATTTATGATCAGGTCTCTATTAAAATGATTGGCATTTAATGGTTTAGTACGGAACATGCACAAAGCTCCATTATAGCTACGGTGGTTTTAATTACCTATGAGGCATGAATAACACAGATCAAAGTAAATAATATAGCCGGAAAAAAGTTTTACGATTGCGAAATGCACATGTATCCGTTGTTTTCATTATTGTATTGCAATTAAATCCCACAAAACTGAGCACAGTTTCAATGGTACCTATTTTTAGGTTATCCCATTTTGTTTATTTTAATCATAAACCCCTGCGCTTCCTTCATTAGCACGTGTAATTCCGGGCTTAATAGCTACTTAACATTTATAAAACTCTAGATAAGACAATATTAATAACACTTTTGTATTATATTAATCGCGCGTGAAATGGCACAATTATTTATGTAAGATGTGTGAGCTAAAAATTCCTGGTGTCCTCAAAGTAGTCTTCTCCTAGCATGGATTTCATTCTAAATTTCAAGATGATATTATACTGCATTCTAAATCATATATATTGAGGGGTTGTGACAGAATTTGAGGAGTTCACTTCGACCGGCTGTTATGTTGCGCAAAAAAGGGATATTTTTATTTACAAGCGTTAAAAATCTTAGAACTTTGAATTATGGTAATACGTTAATTGAAATATCTTTTTGACCTCTTTAATCACATTTCATTCAAATCTAATATTTTAACAATTATTCTTGAGTTTAACACTTCTTTGTCGTTTAACTGGCAACCGTATACATATTCTCAAATTGGCCCAACACTGTGCCACCTCAAGAAGGAAATATGGGAAACACTGTAGTATGGATAATTTTCAATATCGAAAAAAACTAGAATTACTGATTACAAAATATGTTCAAAGACTTTCCTTGTTAGAAGATAGCACAATAAGAAAAAAAAACTTGGAAGATAACAACAACAACAACAACAACAACAACAAAGAAACGCAGAGCATAATAGTAAGTAAAGTAATAAAATAATGAAAGATAAATCCAGTACACTCGCAAAAAGAGACTTTCAAACAAACTGATACTACCATGCATGAAACAAGTAGCTGTCAGTCAAAAGTAAGCTGGTTTTGCGATTTATGAAGACATTAAAATGAACACGTGATTGTCTAATCAATGCTTGCCATACGTGCATGAAAATTTTTAGGGACTTACAAAAAACAATTCAACTACACGAATTTGAATATTTCCAACTGAGCGAAAAATTTCCCAGGCCGGGAATCGAACCCGGATACTTGGCTTATAAGGCCAATGCTTTACCTGTTAAGCTAATCGGGCGATAACCAGCAGGCATTTTTCGCTCAGATAACCTTATTGGCCGTAACTTCTGGTCTGTCATTTAGACAGCTCAGCAGAATAAGCCGCAGGTAATGGAACTCCATAGAACGAGGGATTTGTAGATATACTATTATTTTAACGCAATCTAAATGATTGGTAAAGTTATCATACGAATTTGAATATTTCCAACTGCGCGAAAAATTGCCCAGGGCGGGAATCGAACCCGGATACTTGGCTTACAAGGCCAATGCTTTACCTGTTAGAAAGCTCGGCAGAATAAGCCGCAGGTAAATGAACTCCATAGAACGATGGCTTAAGCCAAGTATCCGGCCTCGATTCCCGACCTGGGCAATTTTTCGCTCAGTTGGAAATATTCAAATTCGTATGATAACTTTACCAATCAGTTAGATTGTGTTAAAATAATAGTAATTCAACTACACTTTAAGCAGGATATCGGAGTACAAATGTATAGTTGGAAAAACATTCATCGTAATTGTTTTCGTGTTCTTGAATACTTTCACTTATTTATACTTAACATTTATATTTACTTACACTTGCAGTGTAGAATACTTAATTGTACATTGTAAAGCTATTATGAAATTAAAAATAATTTTCCGAGTACTTTTTTCATAATGTTAAAATGATTCTAATGGATGAGGAACCTTAGGAAATCCATATGACAAACGTGACTCACGCGCTACTATTTTGAAATTTTTCTGGAAATTTAATGAAATTTTATTTTACAAAAAAATTATACTAGATATGCATTATAGATAAGTTTAAGATGTTACAAATCAGCCACATAAATTTAAGAAGAAAATTATGAAAATTCCTCAAAGCTTATCGATTGTCACCTTTATATCAACTATCAATTATATAAAAAAATATTTTTTTTTTACTCACACAAAATTGTTTTTAATAATAAATAACTTAATATGTAAATATTTAACAACTGATGTATTACATTGTTAACTAAGAGTAGAACCAACAAAGTGAAAAATGTCGATTATTATGCCATTATTACATATTTTTGTAATAATAATGCTGTACCATTTCAAAGGATGATATTGAAAAGGATGAATAACATTCGCAGGATAAATAATTGTGATATCCAAAATTAATTAACTTTCGTCGTCAAAAATATTTGTATCCGTATTCCAACGTTTAATTTTTGCGCGAAAACAATTCGCGCAGTTCACATTACCTATTTCTTGTTAGTTTATTTTTTGAATGATAGTTAAAATATTTCTTGTACATTATTTTATTTGTTTATATTTATAAACCTTAAACGTATATGCATTTATTTGGATATATGTTTATATAAACTCGATTTTGGATATTAAATATGGATTTCGATGATTTATAATAAAAGAAAAAAATCTCTAAATTACTAGACTTATGTTTAATTTTTTCTTTAAAAATCATTAATAATGCGGGAAAACTTTAATAAAAAAAATTGCAATGTGCTTTTGAAATGAAAAAAAAAATGTCTTGGCTGGTTGAATTTTACTGTTTTTTTCCGCCCCATAAAGCATTTAAGAAACATTTGAACAACAATATGTGACAAGTTTCCAATAAGAAATGCATTCAATCGGAAAATCTTTAGTTATGACATAATAAAAAGAACATGTTTTATCTTCCGTAAAAATTCTAAGCAGAAACAAAATCAACGATTCGTTTTATGATAGAACATAAGAAATATAAATATAAAAAGTAAACAAAAACACAGATAAAATTTCAATGAGATAGTGAATAGTTTTTATATTTTGATATAATTGTTGTTGCATAAGCATTTATCATTTTCTCTCAATATTTGAAAGCCAACATAAAGCAACCCATACTGTGTTAAATAAATAATACCGGTTGTAATATGTACTCTTTGGAAAAATATCATTATTATTTTTAATTTCAAAAGTTACGCTTATAATGAACTTATAAAAGTGTGATAATAAAGTATAAATCATCTTGAACCAGGAATAAAAAATTTTTAAGTTATTTTAGATAAATATACGTATTTATTTTAATTTGTCTCAATAATAAAAAAGGGGAATAAATAATAACAATAATAAAAATCTGTGATACAGTTTTATATATAATACTTTTTTGCATCTTTTTCAAAAATGATAACTGGCATGTTTAGTAAAGGATTTTAAAAATCTCATGAGAATAGAAAAGATTTGACAATCTGGAGTATCTGCGGTGCATAGTAATCTCAACTTTTATCTCAACAGTTACCTTAACTCTTCACAGTTCATCAAGAATTCTAAATCTTGGGTGTATGTATTTTTTTTAATTAAAGATTGGATAATCTATATTAATAAAATAACAAATCGCTCTGTCTGTCAGTGTGTGTGTCTGCGATGGCTAGCAAAATATACGGGACTTACGAGGCTCAAAATTTTTATGAGAATAGCCCAATATCTCTCCTGATGCATCTGAAGCTCAGAATTTTAATATTTTGAGTAATTTCAATAATATTAATTACGAAGTAGAACTCACTATCATCAAAACTATGCCTTTTTTCCTCTTCTCCTCTACGCGGATTTTCGATTGGTTGGTTCATGCAGAGTCGCTTATAAAAAACACGTTTCTTTTTTGCTCTTGCTTTCGTTTGGTCGGTTGTATAAAACATTCAAAAAAAAAAATTAAAAAACCAAGACAGAAAAAATAAACGAATTTGAGTACTTAATCTTTCAAAAGTGACTGTTTTTTCACCTAAACTTTAAATTTCAGCACGGAGTTGAAATACTTGCTTTGAAAACGTATTTAATAATAATGAAAGTTCAAGAGAATGAGTTCACGTCAGAACCTAGCAACGAACTTCAAAACCTGGAATTCATGTTGCTGGACTTTCTGTTTTTCCTTAACTCTGATTGGTTGAGCAACAATACATGCGTAATTGAAACTGATCTAATTAAATAACAAGATATATGGTTTTTAAATATTAATTAAAAGATCAGAAAAAATCTTACTGGCTCTTTTACCACTAAAAATTAGAAATCGGGCAAAAATAATTCCTTACATTCGAATGCTTTCTGTTGCTGTTGCGAGTAGCAATATTTTATATATAATTTAAATTCTCATTTTCGTTAATATTAATGATATAATTTCTTTTAATATCAGAAGTGTTTTTTTAGCACTTTTCAACAAAGTTTAAAAGCACATATGCATTCGGTTTGTCTGTCCGCCTGTCCACAACCTAATTTCTCTAAATAACTTGGATTTTTATGCAATTGACAAATCTTATTTAGGGTCATGAAACTGCATATGAAGTACGTGCGAATATTGGTTCATTTACAGAGACACTCAAAAGAAATAGATTACATTATGGTATATGTGGAAAATTTGTTTGGAGAGTATTTTAATGAGTATTTTAACGCTATTTCAAATTTTCTGAAACGGATATAAATTCCCTGCTTTCACTACTATTAAATTAAATAGACAAATCATAGCAATTTTTAATAATTTACAGAGACACACAAAAGAAATCGGGTACAATACTGTCTTGCGTAATAATTGCAGGAGAGTATGTTTTAAAATTCGATATGCACTTTTAAATTTACTTAGTTTTTTGCATACTACTCTTTATATATAATTTCTACATCTCATATATAGGGCTGCACACAATTATTCGGAATTGGAGGAAATTGCTGAAGGGAAATTTTCTGCAATATATGTACTAGTTAAATGAATTAATTTTTGAAATACATGTTTTTAATACGTACAAATTTCTTCCATATATACAGAGTTGCTAAAAAATTCGGATAATTTTCCGAAAGTAAATGGAAACATCTGACATTCGGTTTTGAAATGCTTTGTGTATTAAATAAATTGTAAACGAAAAATAATTTTTTTTCTGATGTTTCTAAAGATAAAGAAATATTGGGTGACATAAAAGCGGTAATCGAAGATTTTTATTTCGTGATTACAATAATTTTCGTAGTTCAAGAAACATCCGTCTTTTTAGCACTTACCGAGAAAGTTAAAAGTACTTATGCATTCGGTTTGTCTGTCCGTCTGTCTTCGCTCTAACTCCTGTAAATATACTCGGATTTTCATGCAATTGATAAAGCTTATTTAAGGTCGCCAAAGCATGCTTGGTATTCCATATGAAACATGTATGACAAATGATTCATTTACAGGGATATTCAAAAGAGTTCGATTAGGATATATGGAAAAAAATCGTTTGGGGAGTGTTTTAATGACATTACATTATTTCTAATGTATTTAAACTAATATAAATCAATGAATTTAACCACGGTTACATTAAAACAGAGCATTTATCGCATTTTTTTATTAATTTAAAGGGACACAGGAATGAAATGTTTACAGTACTCTTTTTCCTTAATAATTGATGGAGATTGCGTTTTAAAATTCGGTATGCGCCTCTAAATGTAATTAGTTTTTTCCATATTATCCTTTACATACAAATTCTATACATCATATACGAAAATATTTCCATACCAATCTCCTTATTACAGGATATTGCTGAAGGGGAATTTTCAACTGAAATATGTGTATCTCTTAAATGAATTAAATTTTTGAATGCATGTTATTAATAGATATCAATCTATCTGTCATATACAGGGCTGATAAAAATTTCGAATCATTTTCCGAATGTAGATGGGAACAGCTGAAATTTTGTTTTGAAATGCTTAATATATTTTCATATGGTGAAATGAGATGTAATATCTTAATTTTTTAAACTGTGCAGTTTTTTACACTATTCTGAATGTGTTGGATGTGTTGGTGTAATTAATATTGCAGTGTTTCATAATCTGTGCTTGATGCATTTATTTATTTATTTTTAAAGATATTTTTAAACACATTTTATTATTGCTCTATTTTTTTCTTTTTAAATACTAAAAATTGTTCCGAATTTAACGCACACCTGCCATACAGTGCTACATGTAGTGGGAAATTGTGTAGGTTATTCGTACAGAACATATTTCATCCTTAATTTATAAAAAGTGGTTATTTCCGAACAATAATTTTACTAAATTTCTTAAATTCTTATTGGATTTTTTTACCCTCTCGACTAATATATCTATACGAATAAGTTTAATACTGGAGTTTCCTTCAGATATATGTTTGTTAAGGTATTGATGAGCTATTGGAGGTGAAAAGTAGAACTAACATATTTTAGAGAGCATATTTCTCAGCTTACCTTCTACTTGATAAATTATGCAGCAACTAGCCGTGTCGGAGGCTGTTATTGATTAATATTGGTCTCTTAATTGAGTGATGGTTATCAATATTTCCGAATGGAAATTTCAATAAATTTCTTAAATTACTATTTGTATCCCCACCCCGTTCGGTAATATATCTACGGAAAGAATGATAATCGGAGTATCATTCGGATTTAGGTTTGTTTATGAAAAAATGTTAATTCTGGTGATGTAAAGTGAAACTTTAACATTCTGCAAATCGTGCATTGCACGCCTATTCTATCCAACCACAAGTTGCGGTGATCCGTGTCGGATTTTCGTACAAAACATACTGCGCCCCGTAGCGGGGAAAAGTGGATCCGGAGTACTTTGTAGCACGTACGCAGTTAGAATTGTTAGTTTATAGTTATTATTAATTTTAGAATTTGGCTACGATTAGATAACGGTTAGGTTACATTTGGGTTACAGTTAGGTTGCATTTAGGTTGCAATTATATTATGGTTAGTCTTAGGTTAGATTTAAATTCCGGTTACATTATAGTTAGGTTATAATTAAGTTACAATTAGGTTACGGTAAATTGCAGTTAGGTTACTATCAGATTACGGATATGTTACGATAAGGTGACGATTAGGTTACATTTGAGATATATTTAAGTTACTGTTAAGTTCAGGTTAAGTTGCAGTAAGTTTACAGATAGGTTACGATTATAGTAAAATTAAGTTACTGTTAGGATTTTATCCACAGGGTGAACATTACACATGTTTTGATTAAAGTATACTTAATTTTGTACTATGGTTCTGAAACTACATTACTATACACTAACCATTTACTTAATTATCGCTTATCGATTTTAATCATGGTATAGTCGGAACTAGGAGTGTATATTTTTTTTAAATCAAAGTATTTCACTTAGGATTTCGATGTGAAAGAAATAAAAAGTTACGTGACTGAACAGTGTTATTTACCGATAAAAATCAGCATTTTAACGCGAAAATCAAGCAATTGTTGGACACATATTTCCTCCCCCTTTTACACTGAAGTCATTTTGAATATTTGTTACTCTAAAAATTCGTTATTTATTTTTTTGACAGATTTTTCTCACAGTCAGTAGTTACGTACTTCGAGTTACAGATAAAATCACAAATTTCAGGTTCATTTAATATTATTACAACGGACCCGGGCTACACCGGGTGGGTCAGCTAGTACATAATAATATATATATTGGATATCATGAGTTATCTTGAATTATACAATTTATATACAAAACTAAACTTTGATAGTATTACCAATTCTATGAAATTTCATTGGGTAGTATTAGATATTATTGTGTACAGCTCATATTCAAAATATTAGAATAATTACCTTTTTTTTAGAAATTGAAAATATCGTTTGGTAATTTAATGTCTTTTAATGAAAATATGCAAACGATATTTTTATTAAGAACTTATTGTTGATTAAACTTACTTGTTATCTTAAATTTAATATCATTTTTGAAAAGATTAATTGCAAAAAAAGTTATTTTGAAAAGTCAAAAAATTAGAATATTTATTCAAGTGGTTCAAAATATTGGAATATTTCTCATTAATTCTCCTTTAATTATTACCAATTCTTAACTGGTGGCATCATTGATTAAATTCAGACTATTTTACTTTAAATCAGTATTCTTTTTTGCAGTTTGTTTCTTTTTCGTCTTAAAATGGGCCGTTTGAGTGATATTCCTGAATCTACTAAACTTCGTATGGTTGATATGTATCGGCACGGTAAAAATAAATGTTTTATAGCGAATTATTTACATTGTTCGCAATCGAGCGTTAGTAAAATACTAACACAATATTCAAAAATTGGAAAATTTCAAAATAATCGCCGAAATGGTGGCCGAAAACCAAAAACATCTGCTACAGATGACATTAAACTGAAGCGTGTAGTTAAGAAAAACCGTTTTAAAAGTGTGCGATTCTTGCACCGAAAATGGAAAGAAGAAGGAGTTGAAGTTTCTACATCGACAACATTAAGACGTCTCCATAAATTTAAATTTGAATCTCGTGTACCGAAAACAAAACCTCTCATGACTGCAAGACAAAAGCGTATAAGATTGAATTGGTGTAAATCAAGACGTTTATGGAGCAATGAAGATTGGAAAAATATATTATTTAGTGATGAAAGTATGTTTTGTGTTTCATATGGTAATCAAGGTATTCGAGTTATGAGAATGAAGCAAGAAGCATTTGATAAAGAATGCCTTAAACGTTCCGTAAAATTTGCTGCTAGTGTCATGGTTTGGGGTTGTATGAGTGCAGAAGGACCTGGAAAGTTATGCATCGTCTACGAAAAGGTTAACTCTCTGATATATCAAGAAATTTTAGAATATTACATGATTCCATCATCAGAAGATTTATTTGAAGATGATTTCATCTTTCAACAAGATTTAGCGTCCCCGCATACCTCGGTGTCAACTAAGAATTGGTTCCGCCAACGCAACATTAAGGTACTTCCTTGGCCACCAAATTCACCAGATCTTAATCCCATCGAAAACTTATGGTGTATAATGAAGAAAAAACTTCAAGAAAATCCTCCTTCAAGTAAAACTGAGTTAGTGGCACGTATAAAGTCTATTTGGGATAATATTGATAGAAATGTTTGTAAACACCTTGTATATAGTATGCAAGATCGATTGTACGCTGTTATGAAAGCTAAAGGGGATGCTACAAAATATTAACTACCATTTACTTCATATTCATAAGGTAATATTGTATCTTAAAATAAAATATTCTAATATTTTGAACCAATCTAAATTTTATTCTAATATTCTGGTGTGTTTAAGGAAGCTGTATACCTAATTTATTGTGCTGTATTTTTAATTTTATAAATGTTAAAATCTTATCTAAACATTCCAAATTTAATTTATAAGAAATTTAATTGCATTTACTTAGTATAAAAAATAAATAAATGACAAATAATTTTTTCTTATTACTTTTTCTCAATTATTCTAATATTTTGAATATGAGCTGTAGATTTGTTCCAAAATTCTGATATATATATATATATATATATATATATATATATATATATACGCTGGAGTGCAAAATTTAAGGACGGATTCCGAAACTGCCAATTTTCAAGAGATTTTCAAGCGATAATTTTCACGCGAATATTCAAAAGAAAGCGATATAATTTGAATAACTACTATCCCTGTATAACAGCCAGTCCAATTAACCTCTCATTCAGGTCACGCATGGTCACAAGAGTTACAGTCACTACGGTTAAACAAAAAATAGGAAATGTCATACGTCTCGTTTATGACTCTCAAATGACTACTATATATGACTCCACTGTCAGGTCACTGCGACTGCTGCTTTGTGACGAATTACCAGGAGACTTTACAGTGTCGTTTTATTGAGACTCTCGTGTGACTGTCATTTGGAGGCTCAATTTCAAAGTCATTGTGATTGTTGTATTATGATAAATCACCAAATAATGTACCATTAAAGTCACATGGTGGGTTTTCACCACTTTTCACATTGGTTACTTCACAGTAGGGTCTCTGTTACCATTTGACAAAGTCTTGTGACAGAAAGTCACCATGTGACTTTAATGTGTCATTATTTGGTTATTTATAATAATGCAACATTCACAATGACTTTTAAATTGAGCCTCCAAATGACAGTCACATGAGAGTCTCAATAAAACGACACTGTAAGGTCACCTAGTGACTCGTCTCAAAGCAGCAGTCGCAGTGACCTGACAGTAGAGTCACATATACACTATATGGCCATTGATTATTGAACACTTGCGATTTTAGACATTTTGTTAAATATCTAGAAAAATACATGAGGAATCATCTCAAAACTCTTAGTGTATAAATATAATAGTATAAGTCATACATCTCCGTGAAGATTTTTTCTCGAAACGCCATAGGGGGCCGTCAACAAATTAAAAAAGAATGAATATCTTTTAAATAACCCTGTCAAAACTAATGTAGCAAAAGCGCTCAAACTCTTGATTGTGATTTAATGCCTTATTGTAATACGCCTTGTTCATTTTTATGCAAATAGCATGCATACTCGCAGAATAATTAAGGTTTTTATAAAAATGGTCCCAAATTTTTCCAAGTTTTTTCCTTCTAATTTTCAGAGTTCTTAATATAAAATAATATTTTTTTCAGAAAATATGACAAACAACATTGCACACAGTACCCTGTAATCAGAATTAAAAAATAATGAAAATTGTGTACAAAATGAGTTGGTTTACTAAATAATTTTTTACTGAGCATGCGTCAACGATATCAAAATTTCATTTGCATATTATGTTTGCTAAATGTACAGAGCAACTTTTGTGAAAGTCACAAAATCATAACTTGAAAATTCTGAAAATAATCGTCAATTGAAATGTTGAAAATCCGTTATTCTCAAAATGAAGCTAAAACAAGAGGGGTTGTATCCATATATTCATTGATTAGTGTCAATATAGAATACACAATACGGGATGTACTACTACATTTGGATAAAATCCCTCATTTTTTTGCTTCATTTTGGAAGCAACGGATTTTGTCCTTTTTCTATAGACGATTATTTTCAGAATTTTCAAGCTATGATTGTGAGACTTTTACAAAAATTGCTCTATACATTTAGCTAACATAATATGCAAAAGAAATTTTGATATCTTTGACGCATGCGCAGTTAAAAATTGTCTAGTAAACCTACTTATTTTTTATACAATTTTTATTATTTTTTAATTCTGATTACAGGGTACTGTGTGCAATGTTGTTTGTCATATTTTCTGAAAAAATTATCCTTTTATATTAAGAACTCTGAAAATTATAAGAGAAAAACTTGGAAAATTTTGGGACCATTTTTATAAAAACCTTAATTACTCTGCGAGAATGCATGCTATTTGCATAAGAATGAACAAGGCGTATTACAATAAGGCATTCAATTATAATCTAGAGTTTGAGCGCTTTTGCTACATTAGTTTTGACAGGGTTATTCAAAAGATATTCATTCTTTTTCAATTTATTGACGATCCCCTATGGAGTTTCGGTAAAATATCTTCACAGAGATGTATGACGTATACTATTATATTTATACACTAAGAGTTTCGAGATGATTCCTCATGTATTTTTCTAGATATTTAGTAAAATGTCTAAAGTCGCAAGTGTCCAATCATCAATAGCCATATAGTGTAGTAGTCATTTGGGATTCATAAAAGAGACGCATGGAATTTCCTATTTTTTGTTTCGCCATAGTGGCTGTGACTCTTATGACCATGTGTGACCAGAATGAGATGTTATATGTACTAGCTGTTATGCAGGGATAGTAATCATTCAAATTATATTACTTCCAGTTGAATATTCGTCCCTTTGTCCTGAAATTTTGCACACTAGTGTATACAGGGTGAGTCACAAATATCGAAACAATAGGCTATCTCCTTAAATATTGCCCTTAGACCCATACTTCCAATTGCAAACATTCATTAAAAAATGGGAAATTTTTGATAAGATAAATTGCGATTCCATGGGGGGTCTAGTTTAAAAGTTACGAAAATTAAATTTTTATACGGCCCCGTAGGACAAAAATTAGGAAAACTTTTCTTATTCAATCCTGAAAAAGACACAAAAAGTTGCACCTTCATATCTCCAAAGTTATAGCCGTTTAAAAATATCATCAGGTTTTAAGAGATTAGACACAAATTGAAATGCGCGCAATTCAAAAAAAAATATTACTTTAACAGTTCTGGAAAACGCGTAAAAAATCTATTTCTTGAGTTAGAATTTTGATTTTTTTTCTTTTTTGTGATGGTTAACCTTAAAATTTGCTAAGAAAATCACATTCTAAAATTTCGCATACAATTTATAAAAGTTTCATGTGGTTAGTACTGGTTTAAATGGGACAATCAAAAATCGTTATAACTCGTAACATTATTTATCGGATTTCAATTTCTTTCCATTTAATTAAAGATGAAAATCTGATTTCAGTTTTGTTCCAAGTTTTTTTTATATTAATTTTAAAACTATTAAAATGTTTATTGAAAAAATAATATAACTATAAAAAAATCATGTTTTCAAAAGCAAACATTTTCTTCAAAAATAAACATTTTTTTCAAATTTGCCGAAACAAAACTAATGCAAAAAAAAAAAATAAATAAATAAATAAATAAATAAATAAATAAATCAAAAATGACGCGTTTCAAGTTCTTTTTTCTTTTAAAAATTCTCAACATTTAATAATTTAAAGACAAGAAATAGAGGATAAAAAATTCATTATTCAGAAAAACGAAGTGTATTGTTTAAATGTCCGGTTATTTTAAAAAATGCCTTTTTTAAGATGCAGATTAAGTCTTTTTTTTTCTTTTTAAATTTACATCTGACAACTTCATGCTTTATACCGTCCTCCAGAGTATGTTAAAAAATCTGTATTCATGGCCCAGGTAGGGCCAGCACCGAGATGTTACTTTTTTCTGTAGACCCGCCAGGCCGGGCCTAGCGTACTTTTCATAAAGGAGGGAACTACTTTATTTAACTTAGGTGCACTCTAGATGAAATTTTCAAACCCGGTCTCGACAAAAAAAAAAAAAAAAAAAAAAAAAAAAACCTTTAAAATTCATTTTTTAAATAGATTATTTAAAGGCTAAAAAAAATGGAATGGATAAGGAATAATTTCCTAACTGGGAATGTTGCCCTACGGGGGCCGTATAAAAATATAATTTTCGTATTTTTTTAAATAGACCCCCCATGGAGTTGCAACTTATCTTATCAGAAATTTCACCCTTTTTATGAATTTTTGCAATTGGAAGTATGGGTCTAGGGGCAATATTTGAGGAGATAGCCTATTGTTTCGATATTTATGACTCACCCTGTATACATGTAACTGTAACAATGCATTCACTCAAAAATAATATTTTCCACT
This sequence comes from Maratus speculifer, assembly GCA_964019185.1. Taxonomy (NCBI): domain Eukaryota; kingdom Metazoa; phylum Arthropoda; class Arachnida; order Araneae; family Salticidae; genus Maratus; species Maratus speculifer. The sequence continues at coordinate 17,142,757 of OZ025297.1, read as the reverse complement.
GCAAGCGGAACCCATGTTTTCGTTATAATTTTAACAATATTAAAGTTACATAAGCTAATACTGTAACTGATTAATTTTGCTTTATAGTTAATTTTGTTGGTTGAGGAACCTTTTTACTCCACATAAGTAAATCATGGCAGTACTGTTTTGTTTAGCTGGTGTTCAATCAGATACTTTCTGATTTATGAAAAAGCTCTTTGAAAATTACAAGTAACTAATGCATACATGTAATTTTTGACATTTAAAATGATATTAATGCATTTCACATACTTCAAAGTTATTATTATATAGTGTTTATCTGTACGGTACGTTAATTTTTGCTAAAGTTGACAATAGAAATCTGGTTTACAGTGGCACGTCTTGTAAGTTTGACATAATATTCCGTTTTCATGATTGGTTTTCTGTACAAACATCATTCAAATGTATGAATTCTAAATTTAGTTAGAAGGGAACTATTGTTATCACTATGTAAATACAAGCTGATGGGGTACAATGTTTGAATCTTTAAGATGTGACAGAGTGAATCAAAACAAACAATTTTTACTATTATTTTTAACACAATCAAACTGATTGGTAAAGTAAACATACGAATTGAATATTTCCAGCTGAGCGAAAAATTGCCCAGGCCGGGAATCGAACCCGGATACTTGGCTTTCAAGGCCAATGCTTTACCTGTTAAGCTATCTGGGCGATAGCCGGCTGGGATTTTTAATGGAGTTTGGGGCCGGCTGGGTTATCTGGGCGATGGGCAATTTTTCGCTCAGCTGGAAATATTCAATTCGTAAACAATTTTTATGTAGTAAAACATGTGTGCAATTATATTTATTTAGACAAATTTGCAAAGCACTCCAGTCCAATTTCAATCATATTATTCACCTTAATTTTTAACTTTAATACAGACATTTTAAAGATATTTACAGCCATACTAATTAAATGTGTAGTGTAAATAAAACAGGATCATAAAATTGGTGTAACAATACATAGTACTTAAAACGATTAACATAATTTTTGGTATTGTATCCTTAAATGTGAATCGTTTAGTTTTGTCCTGATTGAGTGCGGATGATTGCCACTTGTACTATGTAAAATAAGAAAATAGTACCAGATCTGGTCAAAGTAGGCTCTATCCACATCTATTAAACGGTAATTTTGACGATTTTATTCTCCTTGTAAATAAATGCTCCTTGATATAAAATATTGATAAATGTTTATGAATGATTTAGATTTTTCTTTTCTCTTTATCCTATTTTTACGAAAAATGCTTATCTAAATCCGTGACAAAAAATATGAAGTTTAATGCTTTGAGTACCCTGAATCACTTCACTGAAAGAATTTGAATTCTTATACATAAGAATCTCTTGCTAAAGACAATATATTTTTGTTCATTATACTTGCACAAATAAGTACCCCTCAAAATAAAATAATAATAAATATTTATAATTTATTTCGTTATTTTTCTCTTTATTCCACTTTTACTAAAAATGTTTATCAAAAGCATTGATAATATACACATATATATATAATTTAATGTTTTGAGTATTAAGAGCAAATTTACTCAAATAATTTGAATTCTTCCTTGAAGATTCCCTTCATAAAGACAATGTCTTTTCCAATACAATAACAGATAAAAATGAACTTTGTGAAAAGTCCCTTAAATATTTTTTCCGAATTTTTCGGAAAGGATAGCTATGGAAATGAGCTTTAAAGTGTCTTTGAACTATTTATAAGTTCTTTGAATATAAAAAGTCATTAGCATTCAAACGTAAATCTCAGACTGAATATCAATTTAGAATAACTTGAAAAGCTACTGAATATTATTTTCGAGTAACTTGAAAATAGAAGGATTCCATTTAAGATCTTTCAAACTACTTCAAACTACCGATATTTTGAGAAATAATTTTTAAAGATAATCTGAAGAATTATTTAAATACATTTAATGCATAATGATATTTCAGAAAGATTTAATTGAAAAATGCTTTTAAATTAGTTTAATGGAGGATGCGTCATTTTTTTAAACATTTGCCTAACTTTTTAAAAGTTGTAACTAATAGTTGCAAACATGGTATCTGTCGATAATACATTAAGATGAATATCACAAAATTTCGGATTGTGATGATCTGAAATACTAAAAATATTGATTAGCAACAATTTAAAATTTCAAATGACAAATTTATTTTGTATTAGAGAGTAAAGGATTTTGGATGTATAGTTAAAATATTTTTAAAGAAAAAAGTTATTTTTTATGTTATTATAAGTCATTTTTAGGCATATATATATGCCTGGATAGTGAGTATCTCTGGATATAAAATGTCATTAACATTCAAACGTAAATTTCAGAAGCTACTGAATATATTTTTAGAGTAACTTGAAAATTGAAGGATTTCATTTAAGATCTTTCAAACTACTTTCGATAATTTGAAAAGTATTTTTAGAGATAATGTGAAGAATTATTTAAATATATTGAACCCATAATAATTTTTCAGAAAGTTTTATCCTCAAAATGCTTTAAAATTTTTTTAATGGAGTATGTGTCTTATTTTATAACATTTATAAAACTTTTTTAATGCTGTAATTAATAGTTGTAAACATGGTATCTGCCAATAATACATTATGCTGAGTATCACAGAATTTCCGATTTTGATGATCTGTTGTTGTTGTTGTTGTTGTATGTATGTCGGCCAATTATCTACACTATGGGATATAGGCCCTAAGGAGTGGGATGCCCTCCGTGGGGGTCTTTCTAAGGGAACCTAACCCGTATTTACGCAAGGTTCGAAGAAAACCACGGAAAACTCCGAACGGTTAGGCCGACGGTCGCGATGTTGATGATCTGAGATACTGAAAATATTGATTAGCAACAATTCAAAATTTCAAGTGACAAATTTATTTTGTATTAGAGAGTAAAGGATTTTGGATGTAAAGTTTAAAGATTTTTAAATAACTTAAAAAATAAGTTAATTTTTATGTTATTATAAGTCATTTTTAGGCATATATATATGCCTGGATAGCGAGAATTTTATTCTAAAACTTTTTTCATTCTAAAATATTTTTTTAAGGCATAACATTTTTATTTATAAATAACATATTTTCAATATAGTAGCTAAAACTGCATGTAATGTTCAATTTTATTTGTCAATTTATGAAAGCCAAGAAAATGACAGATTAAAAATCTAATTAATTATGACAAAGACTTAATCACATTATTTTCAAAGAAATATGCGAATGACCTTGCTGGTAGCTATGAGTTTACTACTTCTGATTTGAAGATAAAAAGATAAGATAAAAAATAAGAAGAGTAACTCTACAGCGCCATATTTACCCATACTAAAGAACTAAAATGTAGGCCAGGAAAATGACATTCATTTTCAGTTACAATCATATCTTAATTTTGAAAAATTCTTTGCAAAAATATAGAATTTAATACTTTTTCATATATTTCTTTAATAATGCATAAATATTAACTAGAAGTTAAAAAGAAAAAAAGCAGAAGAATGTATTTATACAGTATGGCAAAAGTCTCTTTACTTTGTGCAAATCACAGTGTGACATGGCCGGAAAATTACAATCTTGAATTCAAAGAAATTTTAATTGTCTTTTTTATGTTATTAGAAATATAATGTCTCTTGAAAATAGTTCTAAGGATAATTTTTATTAGAGTGCATCGAAAGAAATTGTGTTATACATTATTTATTATAAAGTTAACAATGTGGACTGCAATTATTAGCTTTAATTGTTGTCTGCGTAACTTTAATGTTGTCTGCGCTCTGAAAAAACCAAATGAGAATCCCAGATTTGCAGGACAAACTAGCCCCTCCTCACTCCGCGTCAATCATTTTAAAAATCCAACCAGGATTAATCTGAGTCTACGCATTAAAAATTATCACCTCTGATTGGCCTAGGAGGCGTGGACCTCGGGTAAGGATTATATATATTCTCGCAAATAAACAAGCCTTTTAACATCCGCGCATTAACACAGATCACGTGATGTTAAATAAAAAATAAAATTAAAATCCCTAGAAAATTCTAAAAAGGAAAGATTACGAAACAATTTCCCGCCTTTTTGAGAAACAAGCAATAGATTATTAATAAGTTAAATAAAAAAAAGAAAAATGACTTTAGCTGTTGAAAGATTAATATATTGCGAAACTAAGATTAAAATATGTTCCACAATTTTAGAATTAAAAGCTCAAAGAGAGCAAAATGGCGGAATTTTTTTTAAATTAAATATATATATATATATATAAATGTAAGAGTGCATTCACTCCAAAATATCTTTTTCCGCTGCAAGCGTAAAAAATATTTTCGTTATAACATTGACAATATTAAAACTATCTTACCTAATATTTTGCTCACTAATTTTGTTGGATGAGGGACATTTTACTCAATATGAGATAAATCATGTGAGTACTGTATGATTCAGCTGGTGTTTAATCAGATAATTTCTGATTTATGAAAAAGCTCTTTCAAGATTGCAAGTAACTGATGCATGCATGTAACTTTTGACATTCGAAATGATATTAATGCATTTCACATCTTCAAAGTTATTACATAGTATCTATCTGTACGATACGCAAATTTTTGCTAAAGTTAACAATAGAAATCTAGTTAACAGTGGCACGTCTTTCAAGTTTGACATAATATTCCGTTTTTATGATTGATTTTCTATCCAATCATCATTCAAATGTATGAATTCTACCTCTAGTTAGAAGGGAACTGTTGTTATCACTATGTAGATACAAGCTGATGTGGTATAATAGTTGAATCTTTAAGATGTGATAGAGTGAATCAAAACGAACAATTTTTATGTAGTATAACATGGGCACAATTATACTTATTTAATCGAATTCGCCGGACACTCCAGTCCAATTTCAATCGTATTATTCACCATAATTTTCAACTTTAATAAAGACTTTTTAAAGATATTTACAACTATACTAATTAAATGTGTACACTAAATAGAACAAGATGACCAAAATTGATGTAACAACACACAGTACTTAAAACGATTAACCTCATGACTGCCGAGACCGGATTTTTTCGCACACTAAGCTGCAGGTTTCACTACAACATAAGCAATATTTACATTAATAAAATTCTACATATAAAACCCAATTTTGAAAAATTGGGTTTTATATGTAAATTTGAATCTTTAAGATGTGATAGAGTGAATCAAAACTAACAAATTTTATGTAGTATAACATGGGCACTATTATATTTATTTAATCAAATTCGCAGAACACTCCAGTCCAATTTCAATCGTATTATTCACCATAATTTTCAACTTTAATAGTGACATTTTAAAGATATTTACAACTATACTAATTAAATGTGTACACTAAATAGAACAAGATGACCAAAATTGCTGTAACAACACACAGTACTTAAAACGATTAACCTCATGACTGCCGAGACCGGATTTTTTCGCACACTAAGCTGCAGGTTTCACTACAACATAAGCAATATTTAAATTAATAAAATTCTACACATAAAACCCAATTTTGAAAAATTAAGTTAGAGTTAATACTTACAAAGATTATACACCTATACGTAATAACATATTTTGTATCAGATTGAAAAAAAACATCTTTTTTTAATATTTTTAATAAATTACTGAGAAAAAAAACATTAAAATATTACCCTTTGGCTGGGCAATCAGGGGGTTAATGTAACTGTTACTATTGTATCCTTAAATGTGAATTGTTTAGTTTTGTCCTAATTGAGTCCGGATGGTTGCAACTTCCACTACTTAAAGTAAGAAAATAGTACTAGATGTGGTCAAAGTAGGCTTTATCCACATCTAATAAACGATAATTCTGACGATTATATTCTTGCGTAAATAAATGCGCTTTTGTATAAAATAATAATAAATGTTAATGAATGATTTTGCTTTTTTTCTTCTGTTTGTTCTATTTTTACGAAAAGTGTTTATCTGAATCCTTGATAAATATATAAAGTTTAATGCTTTGAGTATCCTGAACCACTCCACTCAAATGATTTAAATTCCTATATAAAGAATCCGTTGCTAAAGACAATATATTTTCTATTCATTATACTTGCGTAAATAAGCACGCCTCAAAATAAAATAATAATAAATGTTTATGCATTATTTCGTTATTTTCCTCTTTATTCTACTTTTACGAAAAATGTTTATCTAATGTATATATATATATATAATTTAATGCTTTGCGTATTCTGAACCAATTTACTCAAATAATTTGAATTCTTTCTTGGGGAATTCCTTTTTAAAGACAATGTCTTTTCCTATACATTAACGGGTAAAAATAAACTTTGTGAAAAGTCCCTTAAATATTTTTTCCAAATTTTTCGGAAAGGACAGGTATGAAAATGAGCTTTAAAGTGTCTTTGAACTATGCATAACTTCTCTGGATATAAAATGTCATTAGCATTCAAACGTAAATTTCAGAAGCTACTGAATATATTTTTAGAGTAACTTGAAAATTGAAGGATTTCATTTAAGATCCTTCAAACTACTTTCGATAATTTGAAAAGTATTTTTAGAAATAATGTGAAGAATTATTTAAATATATTGAACCCATAATAATATTTCAGAAAGTTTTATCCTCAAAATGCTTTTAAATTAGTTTAATGGAGTATGTGTCCTATTTTATAACATTTATAAAACTTTTTTAATGCTGTAATTAATAGTTGTAAACATGGTATCTGCCAATAATACATTATGCTAGTATCACAGAATTTCCGATTTTGATGATCTGTTGTTGTTGTTGTCGTTGTATGTATGTCGGCCAATTATCTACACTATGGGATATAGGCCCTAAGGGGTGGGATGCCCTCCGTGGGGGTCTTTCTAAGGGAACCTAACCCTATTTAAGCAAGGTTCGAAGAAAACCACGGAAAACTCCGAACGGTTAGGCCGACGGTCGCGATGTTGATGATCTGAGATACTGAAAATATTGATTAGCAACAATTCAAAATTTCAAGTGACAAATTTATTTTGTATTAGAGAGTTAAGATTTTGGATTTAAAGTTTAAAGATTTTTAAATAACTTAAAAAATATGTTAATTTTAATGTTATTATAAGTCATTTTTAGGTATATATATATGCCTGGATAATGAAAATTTTATTCTAAAACTTTTTTCATTCTAAAATCTTTTTTTTTAAGGTATGACATTTTTATTTATAAGTAATATATTTTCAATATAGTAGCTAAAATTCTATGTAATGTTCAGTTTTATTTGTCAATTTATGAAAGCCAAGAAAATGACAGAATAAAAATCTACTGAATTATTACAAAGACTTAATCACATTATTTTCTGAGAAATATGCGAATGACCTTGTTAGTAGCTATGACTTTACTACTTCTGATTTGAAGATAAAGAGATAAGATAAAAAAATAAGAAGAATAACTCTACAGCGCCGTATTTACCCATACTAAAGAACTAAAATGCAGGCCAGGAAAATGACATTCATTTTCAGTTATAATCATATCTTAATTGTAAAAAATTCTTTGTAAAAATATAGAGTTTAATACTTTTTCATATATTTTTTAATAATGCATAAATATTTACTAGAATTTAAAAAGAAAAAAATCAGAAGAACATATTTATACAGTACGGCATAAGCCCCTTTACTTTGTGCAAGTCACAGTGTGACATGGCCGGAAAATTACAATCTTGAATTCAAAGAAATTTTAATTGCCTTTTTTATGTTATTAGAAATATAATGTCTCTTGAAAATAGTTCTAAAGATAATTTTTATTAAAGTGCATCGAAAGAAATTGCGTTATATATCATTTATTAGAAAGTTAACAATGTGGACTGCAATTTGCGTATTTTTTGCGTTCTCCCATTAAGTGAATATTATCTACCATATCGTCTGCCGCAATAATGCCCATAAGATAAAGCGATGTCACAGTGACGTCGTTGTAAAGTCACACTGTGACCTTGTGACCATCGATGTGCGGTCACGTGACGTCGATGATTAGAATGTGAAATGGCCGTTTTAGAGCTCGTTTGGGACGTCACATTTTTATCACTCTGTGAAGTCACGGTGTGACAAAAATTTGAAATTAGTGTCATTTGTGACGAAGCTGTCATTAATACTGTGAATGTTCTGAGACGATTATGACAAGCTCATAAGGTCACTTTGTGACATTTTTGTGAAAATTGTGTGATTTGTAACTTTTGTGACCGTGACTACATTGACAATGTTGTACTGTAACAGTACTGTAACAAAATAATAAATTTGTGATCATTAATATAGCTTGTAAAATCATTTACATAAATAACTATTATACTTTGGCATGTACTCTCAATTAATATTTGTCAGCTGCTATAAAAAGAATGTGTCAAAAGAAAATTACTGAATCAAAATGCAGTGCCTGCAGACTTCAATAACTGTTACGCATTTTTTTTTCTGTTGCAGTGAATGGGAATGTTAAAGACAATAGAAATTTGATATAAGCTATTGAGAAAGTCATTAAAAAGGCAGATTTTCATCGCCACGTGTTGTGAAATTTACATCAAATATGAATTATTATCAGTCTATATATGGAACAAACCTAATCAAAAGTTTTACTCTTTTAGTTTTGAGATAAAGCGCAAGCATTTTTTTATCACATACAGACACACAGTTTCATTCTTTGACAGAAATCTCGTAAAAACATACTTCCCTGACACATAAAACTTGTAAATTCGTCGAAAACCGCAATTTGAAATCTTTATGAATACAATACATTTTTCTTGCAAATTCCTGTTAGAAAGCTCGGCAGAATAAGCCGCAGGTAAATGAACTTCATAGAACGATGGCTTAAGCCAAGTATCCGGCCTCGATTCCCGACCTGGGCAATTTTTCGCTCAGTTGGAAATATTCAAATTCGTATGATAACTTTACCAATCAGTTAGATTGTGTTAAAATAATAGTAATTCAACTACACTTTAAGCAGGATATCCGAGTACAAATGTATAGTTGGAAAAACATTCATCGTAATTGTTTTCGTGTTCTTGAATACTTTCACTTATTTATACTTAACATTTATATTTACTTACACTTGCAGTGTAGAATACTTAATTGTACATTGTAAAGCTATTATGAAATTAAAAATAATTTTCCGAGTACTTTTTTCATAATGTTAAAATGATTCTAATGGATGAGGAACCTTAGGAAATCCATATGACAAACGTGACTCACGCACTACTATTTTGAAATTTTTCTGGAAATTTAATGAAATTTTATTTTACAAAAAAATTATACTAGATATGCATTATAGATAAGTTTAAGATGTTACAAATCAGCCACATAAATTTAAGAAGAAAATTATGAAAATTCCTCAAAGCTTATCGATTGTCACCTTTATATCAACTATCAATTATATAAAAAAATATTTTTTTTTTTTACTCACACAAAATTGTTTTTAATAATAAATAACTTAATATGTAAATATTTAACAAGTGATGTATTACATTGTTAACTAAGAGTAGAACCAACAAAGTGAAAAATGTCGATTATTATGCCATTATTACATATTTTTGTAATAATAATGCTGTACCATTTCAAAGGATGAATAACATTCGCAGGATAAATAATTGTGATATCCAAAATTAATTAACTTTCCTCGTCAAAAATATTTGTATCCGTATTCAAACGTTTAATTTTTGCGCGAAAACAATTCGCGCAGCTCACATTACATATTTTTTGTTTATTTTTTGAATGATAGTTAAAATATTTCTTGTACATTATTTTATTTGTTTATATTTATAAACATTAAACGTATATGCATTTATTTGGATATATGTTTATATAAACTCGATTTTGGATATTAAATATGGATTTCGATGATTTACAATAAAAGAAAAAAATCTCTAAATTACTAGACTTATGTTTAATTTTTTCTTTAAAAATCATTAATAATGCGGGAAAACTCTAATAAAAAAAAATTGCAATGTGCTTTTGAAATGAAAAAAAAAATGTCTTGGCTGGTTGAATTTTACTGTTTTTTTCCGCCCCATAAAGCATTTAAGAAACATTTGAACAACAATATGTGACAAGTTTCCAATAAGAAATGCATTCAATCGGAAAATCTTTAGTTATGACATAATAAAAAGAACATGTTTTATCTTCCGTAAAAATTCTAAGCAGAAACAAAATCAACGATTCGTTTTATGATAGAACATAAGAAATATAAATATAAAAAGTAAACAAAAACACAGATAAAATTTCAATGAGATAGTGAATAGTTTTTATATTTTGATATAATTGTTGTTGCATAAGCATTTATCATTTTCTCTCAATATTTGAAAGCCAACATAAAACAACCCATACTGTGTTAAATAAATAATACCGGTTGTAATATGTGCTCTTTGGAAAAATATCATTATTATTTTTAATTTCAAAAGTTACGCTTATAATGAACTTATAAAAGTGTGATAATAAAATATAAATCATCTTGAACCAGGAATAAAAAATTTTTAAGTTATTTTAGATAAATATACGTATTTATTTTAATTTGTCTCAATAATAAAAAAGGGGAATAAATAATAACAATAATAAAAATCTGTGATACAGTTTTATATATAATACTTTTTTGCATCTTTTTCAAAAATGATAACTGGCATGTTTAGTAAAGGATTTTAAAAATCTCATGAGAATAGAAAAGATTTGACAATCTGGAATATCTGCGGTGCATAGTAATCTCAACTTTTATCTCAACAGTTATCTTAACTCTTCACAGTTCATCAAGAATTCTAAATCTTGGGTGTATGTATTTTTTTAAATTAAAGATTGGATAATCTATATTAATAAAATAACAAATCGCTCTGTCTGTCGGTGTGTGTGTCTGCGATGGCTAGCAAAATATACGGGACTTACGAGGCTCAAAATTTTTATGAGAATAGCCCAATATCTCTCCTGATGCATCTGAAGCTCAGAATTTTAATATTTTGATTAATTTCAGATGTATTAATTACGAAGTGGAACTCACTATCATCAAAACTATGCCTTTTTTCCTTTTCTCCTCTACGCTGATTTTCGGTTGGTTGGTTCATGCAGAGTCGCTTATAAAAAACACGTTTCTTTTTTGCTCTTGCTTTCGTTTGGTCGGTTGTATAAAACATTAAAAAAAAAATTAAAAAACCAAGACAGAAAAAATAAACGAATTTGAGTACTTAATCTTTCAAAAGTGACTGTTTTTTCACCAAAACTTTAAATTTTAGCACGGAGTTGAAATACTTGCTTTGAAAACGTGTTTAATAATAATGAAAGTTCAAGAGAATTAGTTAGTTCAAATGACGTCAGAAACTAGCAACGAACTTCAAAACCTGGAATTCATGTTGTTCGTCTTTCTGTTTTTCCTTAACTCTGATTGGTTGAGCAACAATACATGCGTAATTGAAACTGATCTAATTAAATAGCAAGACATATGGCTTTTAAATATTAATTAAAAGATCAGAAAAGATCTTATTGGCTCTTTTACCACAAAAAATTAGAAATCGGGCAAAAATATTTCCTTACATTTGAATGCTTTCTGTTGCTGTTGCGAGTAGCAATATTTTAAATATAATTTACATTCTCATTTTCGATAATATTAATGATATAATTTCTTTTAATATCAGAAGTGTTTTTAGCACTTTTCAACAAAGATTAAAAGTACTTATGCATTCGGTTTGTCTGTCCGCCTGTCTACACCCTAATTTCTGTAAATATACTCGGATTTTTATGCAATTGACAAATCTTATTTAGTGTCATATGACGTACGTACGAATATTGGTTCATTTACAGAGACACTCAAAAGAAATCAATTACATTATAGTATATGTGGAAAATTTGTTTGGAGAGTATTTTAATGAGTATTTTAACGCTATTTCAAATGTACTGAAACGGATATAAATTCCCTGCTTTCACTACTATTAAATTAAATAGACAAATCATAGCAATTTTTAATAATTTACAGAGACACACAAAAGAAATCGGGTGCAATACTGTCTTGCGTAATAATTGCTGGAGAGTATGTTTTAAAATTCGATATGCACTTTTAAATTTACTTAGTTTTTTGCATATACTCTCTATATATAATTTCTACATCTCATATATAGGGCTGCACAAAATTATTCGCATACTGTTCTTCTTATTGGAGGAAATTGCTGAAGGGAATTTTTCTGCAATATATGTACTACTTAAATGAATTAATTTTTGAAATACATGTTTTTAATATGTACAAATCTCTTCTATATATAAAGAGTTGCTAAAAAATTCGGATAATTTTCCGAAAGTAAATGGAAACAGCTGACATTCGGTTTTGAAATGCTTTGTGTATTAAATAAATTGTAAACGGAAAATAAATTTTTTTCTGTTGTTTCTAAAGATAAAGAAAAATTGGGTGACTTAGAAGCGGTAATCGAAGATTTTTACTTCGTGATTACAATAAATTTTCGTAGTTCAAGAAACATCTGTCTTTTTAGCACTTACCGAGAAAGTTAAAAGTACTTATGGATTCGGTTTGTCTGTCCGTCTGTCCTCGCTCTAACTCCTGTAAATATACTCGGATTTTCATGCAATTGATAAAGCTTATTTAAGGTCACCAAAGCATGCTTGGTATTCCATATGAAACATGTATGACAAATGATTCATTTACAAGGATATTCAAAAGAATTCGATTAGGGTATATGGAGAAAAATCGTTTGGGGAGTGTTTTAATGGCATTACGTTATTTCTAATGTATTTAAACTAATATAAATCAATGAATTTAACAACGGTTACGTTAAAACAGAGCATTTATCGCATTTTTTATTAATTTAAAGGGACACAGGAAAGAAATGTTTACAGTACACTTTTTCCTTAACAATTGATGGAGATTGCGTTTTAAAATTCGGTATGCGCCTCTAAATGTAATTAGTTTTTCCATATTATCCTTTACATATAAATTCTATACAGCATATACGAAAATATTTGCATACCATTTTCCTTATTAGAAGATATTGCTGAAGGGGAATTTTCAACTGAAATATGTGTATCTCTTAAATGAATTAAATTTTTGAATGCATGTTATTAATAGATATCAATCTATCTGTCATATACAGGGCTGCTAAAAATTTCGGATCTTTTTCCGAATGTAGATGGGAACAGCTGAAATTCTGTTTTGAAATGCTTAATATATTTTCCTATGGTGAAATGAGATGTAATATCTTAATTTTTTAAACTGTGCAGTTTTTTACACTATTCTGAATGTGTTGGATAGTGTTTCATAATCTGTGCTTGATGCATTTATTTTTTTTATTTTTAAAGATATTTTTAAACACATTTTATTATTGCTCTATTTTTTTCTTTTTAAATACTAAAAATTGTTCCGAATTTAACGCACACCTGCCATACAGTGCTACAGGTAGTGGGAAATTGTGTAGGTTATTCGTACAGAACATATTTCATCCTTAATTTATAAAAAGTGGTTATTTCCGAACAATAATTTTACTAAATTTCTTAAATTCTTATTGGATTTTTTTACCCTCTCGACTAATATATCTATACGAATAAGTTTAATACTGGAGTTTCCTTCAGATATATGTTTGTTAAGGTATTGATGAGCTATTGGAGGTGAAAAGTAGAACTAACATATTTTAGAGAGCATATTTCTCAGCTTACCTTCTACTTGATAAATTATGCAGCAACTGGAGGTTGTTGTTGATTAATATTGGTCTCTTAATTGAGTGATGGTTATCATTATTTCCGAATGGAAATTTCAATAAATTTCTTAAATTACTATTTGTATCCCCACCCCGTTGGGTAATATATCTACGGAAAGAATGATAATCGGAGTATCGTTCGGATTTAGGTTTGTTTAAAAAAAATGCTCTTTCTGGTGATGTAAAGTGAAACGTTAACATTCTGCAAATCGTGCGTTGCACGCCTATTCTATCCAATCGTAAGTGGCGATGATCCGTGTCGGATTTTCGTACAAAACATACTGCGCCCCGTAGCGGAGTACTTTGTAGCACGTACGCAGTTAGAATTGTTAGTTTATAGTTATTATTAATTTTAGAATTTGGCTACGATTAGATAACGGTTAGGTTACATTTGGGTTACAGTTAGATTGCATTTAGGTTGCAATTATATTATGGTTAGTCTTAGGTTAGATTTAAATTCCGGTTACATTATAGTTAGGTTATAATTAAGTTACCGTTAGGTTACGGTAAATTGCAGTTAGGTTACTATCAGATTACGGATATGTTACAATAAGGTGACGATTAGGTTACATTTATGATATATATGATATATTTAAGTTACTGTTAAGTTCAGGTTGAGTTGCAGTAAGGTTACAGATAGGTTACGATTATAGTAAAATTAAGTTACGGTTAGGATTGTATCCACAGGGTGAACAATACACATCTTTTGATCAAAGTATACTTAATTTTGTACTATGGTTCTGAAACTACATTATTATATACTAATTATTTACTTAATTATCGCTCATCGATTTCAATCATGGTATAGTCGGAACTAGAAGTGTATAATTTTTTTTAAAATCAAAGTATTTCTCTTAGGATTTCGATGTGAAAGAAATAAAAAGTTACGAGACTGAACAGTGATATTTACGGATAAAAATCAGCATTTTAACGCGACAATCAAGCAATTGTTGGACACATATTTCCTTCCCCTTTCACACTGAAGTCATTTTGAATATTTGTTACTCTAAAAATTAGTTGTTTATTTTTTTGGCAGATTTTTCTCACAGTCAGTAGTCACGTATTTCGAGTTACAGATAAAATCACAAATTTCAGGTTCGTTTAATATTATTATCACGGACCCTGGCTACGCCGGGTGGGTCAGCTAGTAGATAATAATGTATACATTGGATATCATGAGTTATCCTGAATTATACTATATATAGATATACAAAACTAAACTTTGATAGTTTTACCAATTCTATGAAATTTCATTGGGTAGTATTAGATATTATTGTGTAGATTTGTTCCAAAATTCTGATATACACTATATTGCCATTGATTATTGGAGACTTGCGATTTTAGACATTTTACTAAATATCTAGAAAAATACATGAGGAATCATCTCGAAACTCTTAGTGTATAAATATAATTGTATACGCCATACATCGCCGTGAAGATTTTTTACCGAAACTCCATAGGGGACCGTCAACAAATTAAAAAAGAATGAATATCTTTTGAATAACCCTGTCAAAACTAATGTAGCAAAAGTGCTCAAACTCTAGATTATGATTGAATGCTTTATTGTAATACACTGTGTTCATTTTTATGTAAATAGCATGCATACTCGCAGAGTAATTAAGGTTTTTATAAAAATGGTCCCAAAATTTTCCAAGTTTTTTCCTTATAATTTATAGAGTTCTTAATATAAAATAATATTTTTTTCAGAAAATAGGACAAACAACATTGCAGACAGTACCCTGTAATCAGAATTAAAAAATAATAAAAATTGTATGAAAAATGAGTAGGTTTACTAAATACTTTTTTACTGCGCATGCGTCAAAGATATCAAAATTTTATTTGCATATTTTGTGAGCTAAATGTATAGAGCAACTTTTGTAAAAGTCTCAAAATCATAGCTTGAATATTATGAAAGTAATCGTCTATAGAAAAAGGACAAAATCCGTTGTTTCCAAAATGAAGCAAAAAAATGAGGGATTTTATCCAAATGTAGTAGTACATCCCGTATTGTGTACCCTATATTGACACTAATCAAAGAATATATGGATTCAACCCCACTTGTTTCTGCTTCATTTTGAGAATAACGGATTTTCAACTAATTCAATTGACGATTATTTTCAGAATTTTCAAGTTATGATTTTGTGACTTTCACAAAAGTTGCTCTATTCATTTAACTAACGAGTCAATCCATTTCAAGTGGTCCAGAAAATATTTTTTTGGTCGCTCGACCATTTTTAAAAAATCTGAAATTTTTTGTACAACAACCCTAACATGAAGGAAGTTCAAAATGACCGTTCTTTTAATTTTAGTATTTTTTTTTGTGCATGGCGGCCATCTTTGTTTCATCGTGTGCAGCGATTTTCTCAGATACTAGGATACACAAAATTGTAAATATCTCGTCTTCTATTTTCCCAATTGAAATGGGGTTTGCAGCATTTTCTTCAGAATAAAATAGGCTAAATATACAGTGATAGAAAAATTTTGAAAAATAAATTTTTACTGGTGAAATTGTAGCACAAAATGTACGATTTTTTCCAAAATCTATCCGTTTGCAACAGGAAAATTTTATTGCAAGAGCAAATGTCAACCTTACACAATTTTTTCTACAAATAGGTCAAAAGTGCGTGTACTCATACAGCAAGTCCCAGATCTTGAAGTTAATTTCTCCTTGCGAAAAAAATTCCGAAATTCGTCAAAAATTTCAAAAATCGCACTTTTCAGGCTTTGATATCTCTGGTGGGGCACGAGATAAAAATCTGAAATTTTGGCATGTGATAATATTGTGTAGTGACGTTATGTACAAAAAATGTCAAGAAGGAGATTTGACTACAAGCTGAGATATGACATGGAAAATATGTGAAAACAATACTGTCAAACTATTGTAAGCCTACTATGTAATTGTTCAACAAGACTGTCAACCTTGCACAATTTTTTCTACAAATAGGTCAGAAGTGTGTGTACTCATACACCAAGTCCCATACCTGGGAAATGATTTCTCTTTCCGAAAAAAATTCCGAAATTCGTCGAAAATTTAAAAAATCACACTTTTTAGGCTTTGATATCTCTGGTGGAGCACGAGATAAAAATCTGAAATTCTGGCCTTTGATAGTATTATGTAGTAGTGTTATGTACAAAAAATTTCAAGAAGGAGATTTGACTAAAAGCTGAGATACGGTGATTAAAGAAATGTTAAGAAATGCTATTACGAGTACATTAGGAGAAATGAGATTAGTCTCTTTTATTACAATATTTACCCAGAAAATATCGTTTGTTGAAAACAGTTAAATAATAAGCATTTAATTTACAAAATACTATATGTGCTCCACAAAGAGCTTAACAATATTTACGAGATATGTTATGAGTTCGACCAGTTACTGTTCTCAGTCCATCAGGCTGTTCTTTCTAAAAAAATTATTTGAAGCTCCCCAAGTCTTGTCATCTCTTGTTAACTTGAATGAAATTCTCTAGGTTTAATAATTGAAGCCATGTCAACTCGATTAGTTGCAATTCTTTGTCTGTAATTTACTTTTCCTGAAATGTGCATAGCATTTCTATTAGATTCTATACATTTCTATAGATTCTATTAGATATATCTCCAATAGCATTTCTAGTAGATTTGTTCATCTGGACAAATAGTGTATTGGCTTAGCATACATTCTGAATTGTTTAAATCACACAGAAGCATTTGAAAAAGACATTTGTAACTAACATTTAACTTTGTACCATAAATAATTAATTTAAAATTTTTGAGGTATGAACAATTACATAGTATGTTACAATAGTTTGGCAGTATTGTTTTCACATATTATCCATGTCATATCTCAGCTTGTAGTCAAATCTCATTCTTGAAATTTTTTGTACATAACACTACTACACAATACTATCAAAGGCCAGAATTTCAGATTTTTATCTCGTGCTCCACCAGAGATATCAAAGCCTAAAAAGTGCGATTTTTGAAATTTTCGACGAATTTCGGAATTTTTTTTTCGCAAAGAGAAATCTTTTCCCAGATCTGGGACTTGGTATATGAGTACACGCACTTTTGACCTATTTGTAGGAAAGATTGTGCAAGGTTGACAGTCTTGTTGAACAATTACATAGTAGGTTTACAATAGTTTGGTAGTGTTTTTTTCACATATTTTCCATGTCATATCTCAGCTTGTAGTCAAATCTCCTTCTTGAAATTTTTTGTACATAACTCTACTACACGATACTATCATAGGCCAAAATTTCAGATTTTTATCTCGTGCCCCACCAGAGATATCAAAGCCTAAAATATGCAATTTTTGAAATTTTTGACGAATTTCGGAATTATTTTCGCAAAGAGAAATTAACTCCCAGATCTGGAACTTGGTGTATGAGT
Organism: Maratus speculifer; assembly: GCA_964019185.1. Lineage (NCBI taxonomy): Eukaryota > Metazoa > Arthropoda > Arachnida > Araneae > Salticidae > Maratus > Maratus speculifer. The sequence goes on along the minus strand of OZ025297.1, from coordinate 17,124,741 downwards.
ACACGCACTTTTGACTTATTTGTAGAAAAAAATGTGTAAGGTTGACAGTTTCCCTTGCAGGAAAATTTTCCTCTTGCAAACGGATAGATTTAGGAAAAAATCGTAAATTTTGTGCTAAAATTTCACTTGTAAAAATTTATTTTTCAAAATTTTTCTTACACTGTATATTTAGCCTATTTTATTCTGAACAAAATGCTGCAAACCCCATTTCAATTGGGAAAATAGAATACGAGATATTTACAATTTTGTGTGTCCTAGTATCTGAGAAAATCGCTGCACACGATGAAACAAAGATGGCCGCCATGCACAAACAAAAAATAGTAGAATTAAAATAACGGTCATTTTGAACTTCCATCATGTTAGGGTTGTCGTACAAAAAATTTCAGATTTTTTAAAAATAGTCGAGCGACCAGTGCTGGACCACTTGAAATGGATTGACCCTAACATAATATGCCAATGAAATTTTGATATCGTTGACGCATGCGTAGTAAAAAATTATTTAGTAAACCTACTCATTTTGTACAAAATTGTCCTTATTTTTTAATTCTGATTACAAGGTACTATATGTAATGTTGTTTGTCATATTTTCTGAAAAAAATATTATTTTATATTAAGAACTCTGAAAATTATAAGGAAAAAACTTGGGAAAATTTTGGACCATTTTTATAAAAACCTTAATTACTCTGCGAGTATGCATGCTATTTGCATAAATATGAACAAGGCATATTACAATAAGACATTCAATCATAATCTAGAGTTTGAGCGCTTTTGCTACATTAAGTTTTAACAGGGTTATTCAAAAGATATTCATTTTTTTTAATTTGTTGACGGTCCCCTATGGAGTTTCGGTAAAAAATATTCACGGCGATGTATGGCGTATACTATTATATTTATAAACTAAGACTTTCGAGATGATTCCTCATGTATTTTTCTAGATATTTAGTAAAATGTCTAAAATCGCAAGTGTCCAATAATCAATGGCAATATAGTGTATATATATATATACACTGGAGTGCAAAATTTAAGGACGGATTCTGAAACTGCCAATTTTCAAGGGATTTTCAAGCGATAATTTTCACTCGAATATTCAAAAGAAAGCGATATAATTTGAATAAGTACTATCCCTGTATAACAGCCAGCCCATATAACCTCTCATTCAGGTCACACATGGTAACAAGAGTTACAGTCACTACGGTTAAACAAAAAATAGGAAATGTCATACGTCTCGTTTATGACTCTCAAATGACTACTATATGTGACTTCACTGCCAGGTCACTGCGACTGCTACTTTGTGACGAATTACCAGGGGACTTTACAGTGTGGTTTTATTAAGACTCTCGTGTGATTGTCATTTGGAGGCTCAATTTCAAAGTCATTGTGATTGTTGTATTATGATAAATCACCAAATAATGTACCATTAAAGTCACATGGTGAGTTTTCACCACTTTTCACATTGGTTACTTCACAGTAGGGTCTCTGTTACCATTTGACAAAGTCTTGTGACAGAAAGTCACCATGTGACTTTAATGTGTCATTATTTGGTTATTTATAATAATGCAACATTCACAATGACTTTGAAATTGAGCCTCCAAATGACAGTCACATGAGAGTCTCAATAAAACGACACTGTAAGGTCACCTGGTGACTCGTCTCAAAGCAGCAGTCGCAGTGACCTGACAGTAGAGTCACATATACACTATATGGCCATTGATTATTGGACACTTGCGATTTTAGACATTTTGTTAAATGTCTAGAAAAATACATGAGGAATCATCTCGAAACCCTTAGTGTATAAATATAATAGTATAAGTCATACATCGCCGTGAATATTTTTTACCGAAACTCCATAGGGGACCGTCAACAAATTAAAAAAGAATGTTTATCTTTTGAATAATCCTGTCAAAACTAACGTAGCAAAAGCGCTCAAACTCTAGATTATGATTGAATGCCTTATTGCAGGTCTGTCCAACCTTTTACTAAGCAGGGGCGCATCTTAGCTTTTGGCAACCAGTTAAGGGCGCCATTATTAATGTGTCTCAAAATAAGCAAGAAAATCAACTTTCAATATCAGTAGCAATACATATAGACAAATGCATAACGCGGTAGAGACATAATGCACCTATAAATCTAAAATACCATGATTAAAAAAAATCTAACGGTAAATTGTAGTAAATTCTAAATAATGCATTTTCCTGCAGGGGATTATATCAAACATTTTTGAACAGGAAGGAGCTAGAAATTGAAATATCACTTATTATTAAAATAAAATGTTAATCAGATATATTGTCAGGTTTTCGGGGGACGCAAATACTCTGCAATGACTGTTTGTTGTTGTTGCTTTTTTTAAGTGTAAATTTGTCATTATAAAAAGTACAAAGTTAAAGTCATGGGTGGTTCCAAAGAGAGAGCCCAAAATAATTTTCATTGATGGAAATCCTTTCGCGTGACTTTATAGATTTAATAAAATCATCAAAATTACATAAAGTTACAAAGGTCTGGGTGAGAAAAAGACAGCCTTTATCCTGTCTTATGAAATGGCGAATGAAACAATGTCAAATAGGATAACAAAAATGCTGAACTTTCATGCATAAAGGAAGGTGAGGATCACTTATTTTTTTTTCTACATTTTACTTCTTAACATATTAAAAAAATTATTGCTGACATTTATTAATTTTTATTGGTATGATTTCCATGAAATGAATAACTATAAATTAGTAAAGAAACGCAAAAGTACATAATTTGTTTCTTTAAAAAACTAATCATGCCTTTCTTTTAATACGCAAGTTCTAACTGAGACTTAATCATTTGAAACAATAATCACTTTTGTAGATTTTTAAAACATCTCTCAAGAAATATCAAGTACTTTAAATAAAGTATTAGTTACAAATAAATTTTACTTAAAAACAGGAAACCTTCAAAAGGGCGCCAAGAAAACCTCCAAAGGGCGCCATGGCGCCCGCGGGCGCCGCGTTGGACAGCCCTGCCTTATTGTAATACGCCTTGTTCATTTTTATGCAAATAGCATGCATACTTGCAGAGTAATTAAGGTTTTTATAAAAATGGTCCCAAATTTTTCCAAGTTTTTTCCTTATAATTTTCAGAGTTCTTAATATAAAATAATATTGTTTTCAGAAAATATGACAAACAACATTGCACACAGTACCCTGTAATCAGAATTAAAAAATAATGAAAATTGTGTACAAAATGAGTTGGTTTACTAAATAATTTTTTACTGCGCATGCGTCAACGATATCAAAATTTCAGTTGCATATTATGTTAGCTAAATGTATAGAGCAACTTTTGTGAAAGTCACAAAATTATAACTTGAAAATTCTGAAAATAATTGTCAATTGAATAAGTTGAAAATCCGTTATTCTCAAAATGAAGCAAAAACAAGAGGGGTTGTATCCATATATTCATTGATTAGTGTCAATATAGAATATACAATACGGGATGTACTACTACATTTGGATAAAATCCCTCATTTTTTTTGCTTCATTTTGGAAACAACGGATTTTGTCCTTTTTCTATAGACGATTATTTTCAGAATTTTCAAGCTATGATTTTGAGACTTGTACAAAAATTGCTCCATACAATTAGCTAACATAATATGCAAATGAAATTTTGATATCTTTGACGCATGCGCAGTAAAAAATTATTTAGTAAACCTACTCATTTTTCATACAATTTTTATTATTTTTTAATTCTGATTATAGGGTACTGTGTGCAATGTTGTTTGTCATATTTTCTGAAAAAAATATTATTTTATATTAAGAACTCTGAAAGTTATAAGGAAAAAACTTGGAAAAATTTGGGACCATTTTTATAAAAACCTTAATTACTCTGCGAGTATGCATGCTATTTGCATAAACATGAATAAGGCGTATTACAATAAAGCATTCAATCATAATCTAGAGTTTGAGCGCTTTTGCTACATTAGGTTTGACAGGGTTATTCAAAAGATATTCATTATTTTTTAATTTATTGACGGTACCCTATGGAGTTTCGGTAAAAAATCTTCACAGAGATGTATGACGTATACTTTTATATTTATACACTAAGAGTTTCGAGATGATTCCTTATGTATTTTTCTAGATATTTAGTAAAATGTCTAAAATCGCAAGTGTCCAATAATCAATGGCCATATAGTGTAGTAATCATTTGGGACTCATAAAAGAGACGCATGGAATTTCCTATTTTTTGTATCGCCATAGTGACTGTGACTCTTGTGACCATGTATGACCTGAATGAGATGTTATATGTACTAGCTGTTATGCAGGGATAGTAATCATTCGAATTATATTACTTCCAGTTGAATATTCGCGTGAAAAATATCTCTTGAAAATCCCTTTGTCCTGAAATTTTGCACACCAGTGTATACAGGGTGAGTCACAAATATCGAAACAATAGTCCATCTCCTTAAATATTGCCCTTAGACCCATACTTCCAATTGCAAAAATTCATTAAAAAATGTGAAAGTTTTGATAAGATAAATTGCGACTCCATGTGGGGTCTAGTTGAAAAGTTACGAAAATTAAATTTTTATACGGCCACTGTAGGACAAAAGTTAGGAAAAATTTCCTTATTCAGTCCTGAATAAGACACAAAATTTGCACCTTCATATCTCCAATATTCGCAAAGTTATAGCCGTTTAAAAATATCATCAGGTTTTAAGGGATTAGACACAAATTGAAATGCGCGCAATTCAAAAAACAATATTACTTTAACAGTTCTGGAAAACGCGTAAAAAATCTATTTCTTGAGTTAGAATTTTGATTTTTTTTCTTTTCTTGTGATGGTTAGCATTATAATTTGCTAAGAAAATCACATTCTAAAATTTCTCGTTCAATTTATAAAAGTTTCATGTAGTTAGTACTGGTTTAAATGGGACATCAAAAATCGTTATAACTCGTAACATTATTTATCGGATTTCAATTTCTTTCCATTTAATTAAGATGAAAATCTGATTTCCGTTTTGTTCCAAGGTTTTTTTATATTAATTTTAAAACTATTAAAATGTTTATTGAAAAAATAACATAACTTTTAAAAAATCACATTTTCAAAAGCAAACATTTTCTTCAAAAGTAAACATTTTTTCAAATTTGTCGAAACAAAACTAATGTAAAAAAATCAAAAATGACGCGTTTCAAGTTCTTTTTTCTTTTAAAAATTCTCAACATTTAATAATTTAAAGACAAGAAATAGAGGATAAAAAATTCATTATGCAGAAAAACGAAGTGTATTGTTTAAATGTCCGTCAGTTATTTTAAAAAATGCTTTTTCTAAGATGCAGATTAAGATTTTTTTTCTTTTTAAATTTACATCTGACAACTTCAGGTTTTTTATCGTCCTCCAGAGGATGTTAAAAAATCTGTATTCTGGGCCCAGGTAGGGCCAGCACCGAGATGTTACTTTTTTCTGAAGACCCGCCAGGCCGGGCCTAGCGTACTTTTCATAAAGGAGGGAACTACTTTATTTAACTTAGGCGCACTCTAGATGAAATTTTCAAACCCGGTATCGACAAAAAAACCCCTTTAAAATACATTTTTTAAATAGATTATTCAAAGGCTAAAAAAATTAAATACAATAAAAACCAGTGAAAGAAAATCGGCCTATGACGGAATTCTGTCTTAAACTGAAAATATGTTGATCCATGCAAAATAAATAGAATAGTATACCTGAAAAGAAAATAAGCTCCAATTACATCTTCTAGGGAGAGCATGTTATATGGATTAACAATATTAAAAAATAAGTGAAGCATTTACATATAAATAGAGATTCATTGATAAAATAAATATATTACAGCCTTTGGCGCTTCTTTAATAATAAAAAGTATAAATATAAACAACTAAAAGCTATAAAAGAATTTTTTGGTCAGAAATCCTCCATATGAAACATTTTCTTCCCATGCCGAATTAAAAAACTATGTAGAAATATGCGACTGAACCGGGCTATGATTTAAACTATTTTCCAGACAGGTCCGGGTTATGATGTTGACATTTTTTCAGGCCACGCCGAACTATTTCCCCCATGAGTCGGTTTGGGACCTGACCTAGATATTTTGATCCGGGCAGACGTCTGGTATACCAATTTAGCGTAAAAACTATACGCTGCTATTTTATGTCCAAAGAAAAAGGCGCTATCTTAAACCGATTTTTATTAAATTGCAATTTGTGAACGTTCCCTAACAAGCGTTGAAATTTACTCAAGAAATCACAGTTTAGAGGCAGGGAAAAGTGGTGTAAGTCAGGAATTTTTGAGGATTTTGCGATTTAATATCACTGTGGGATTTTTAGATATCGAGATGAAATTTGTTTTGTTGAATTTAGGAATGGATAAGGAATAATTTCCTAACTGGGAATGTTGCCCTACGGGGGCCGTATAAAAATTTAATTTTCTTATTTTTTGGAATAGACCCCCGATGGAGTTGCAACTTATTTTATCAGAAATTTCACCTTTTTTATGAATTTTTGCTATTGGAAGTATGGGTCTAGGGGCAATATTTGAGGAGATAGCCTATTGTTTCGATATTTAGGACTCACCTTGTATACATGTAACTGTAACAATGCTTTCACTCAAAAATAATATTTTCCACTGCAAGCGGAACACATGTTTTCGTTATACTTTTAACAATATTAAAGTTACATAAGCTAATACTGTAACTCATTAATTTTGCTATATAGTTAATTTTGTTGGTTGAAGAACCTTTTTACTCAACATAAGTAAATCATGGCTGTACTGTTTTATTCAGCTGGTGTTCAATCAGATACTTTCTGATTTATGAAAAAGGTCTTTCAAAATTACAAGTAACTGATGCATACATGTAATTTTTGACATTTAAAATGATATTAATGCATTTCACATACTTCAAAGTTATTATATAGCATTTATCTGTACGGTACGTTAATTTTTGCTAAAGTTGACAATAGAAATCTGATTTACAGTAGCACGTCTTGTAAGTTTGACATAATATTCCGTTTTCATGATTGGTTTTCTGTACAAACATCATTCAAATGTATGAATTCTAAATTTAGTTAGAAGGGAACTATTGTTATCACTATGTAAATACAAGCTGATGGGGTACAATTTTTGAATCTTTAAGATGTGATAGAGTGAATCAAAACAAACAATTTTTACTATTATTTTTAACACAATCAAACTGATTGGTAAAGTAAACATACGAATTGAATATTTCCAGCTGAGCGAAAAATTGCCCAGGCCGGGAATCGAACCCGGATACTTGGCTTTCAAGGCCAATGCTTTACCTGTTAAGCTATCTGGGCGATAGCCAGCTGGGATTTTTAATGGAGTTTGGGGGCGGCTGGGTTATCTGAGCGATGGGCAATTTTTCGCTCAGCTGGAAATATCCAATTCGTAAACAATTTTTATGTAGTAAAACATGGGTGCAATTATATTTATTTAGACAAATTTGCAAAGCACTCCAGTCCAATTTCAATCATATTATTCACCTTAATTATTAACTTTAATACAGACATTTTAAAGATATTTACAGCCATACTAATTAAATGTGTAGTGTAAATAAAACAGGATCATAAAATTGGTGTAACAATACATAGTACTTAAAACGATTAACATAATTTTTGCTATTGTATCCTTAAATGTGAATCGTTTAGTTTTGTTTTGATTGAGTGCGGATGATTGCCACTTGTACTACGCAAAATAAAAAAATAGTACCAGATGTGGTCAAAGTAGCCTTTATCCACATCTATTAAACGGTAATTTTGACAATTTTATTCTCCTTGTAAATAAATGCTCCTTGATATAAAATATTGATAAATGTTTATGAATGATTTAGATTTTTCATTTCTCTTTATCCTATTTTTTACGAAAAATGCTTATCTAAATCCGTGACAAAAAATATAAAGTTTAATGCTTTGAGTACCCTCAATCACTTCACTCAAAGAATTTGAATTCTTATACAAAAGAATCTCTTGCTAAAGACAATATATTTTTGTTCATTATACTTGCATAAATAAGTACACCTCAAAATAAAATAATAATAAATATTTATACATTATTTCGTTATTTTTCTCTTTATTCCACTTTTACTAAAAATGTGTATCAAAAGCATTGATAATATACACATATATATAATTTAATGTTTTGAGTATTAAGAGCAAATTTACTCAAATAATTTTAATTCTTCCTTGAAGATTCCCTTCATAAAGACAATGTCTTTTCCAATACAATAACAGATAAAAATGAACTTTGTGAAAAGTCCCTTAAATATTTTTTCCGAGTTTTTCGGAAAGGATAGCTATGGAAATGAGCTTTAAAGTGTCTTTGAACTATTTATAAGTTCTTTGAATATAAAAAGTCATTAGCATTCAAACGTAAATCTCAGACTGAATATCAACTTAGAGGAACTTGAAAAGCTACTGAATATTATTTTCGAGTAACTTGAAAATAGAAGGATTCCATTTAAGATCTTTCAAACTACTTCAAACTACCGACATTTTGAGAAATATTTTTAAAGATAATCTGAAGAATTATTTAAATACATTTAATACATAATTATATTTCAGAAAGATTTAGTTTCAAAATGCTTTTAAATTAGTTTAATGGAGGATGCGTCATTTTTTTTATACATTTGTCTAACTTTTTAAAAGTTGTAAATAATAGTTGCAAACATGGTATCTGTCGATAATACATTAAGATGAATATCACAAAATTTAGGATTGTGATGATCTGAAATACTAAAAATATTGATTAGCAAAAATTAAAAATTTCAAGTGGCAAATTTATTTTCTATTAGAGGGTAAATAATTTTGGATGTATAGTTAAAATATTTTTAAAGAAATAAGTTATTTTTTAAAAGTTGTAATTAATAGTTGCAAACATGGTATCTGTCGATAATACATTAAGATGAATATCACAAAATTTCGGATTGTGATGATCTGAAATACTAAAAATATTGATTAGCAAAAATTAAAAATTTCAAGTGGCAAATTTATTTTCTATTAGAGAGTAAATAATTTTGGATGTATAGTTAAAATATTTTTAAAGAAATAAGTTATTTTTTAAAAGTTGTAATTAATAGTTGCAAACATGGTATCTGTAGATAATACATTAAGATGAATATCACAAAATTTCGGATTGTGATGATCTGAAATACAAAAAATATTGATTAGCAAAAATTTCAAGTGGTAAATTTATTTTCTATTAGAGAGTAAATAATTTAGGATGTAGAGTTAAAATATTTTTAAAGAAATAAGTTATTTTTTAAAAGTTGTAATTAATAGTTGCAAACATGGTATCTGTCGATTAAGATGAATATCACAAAATTTCGGATTGTGATGATCTGAAATACTAAAAATATTGATTAGCAAAAATTAAAAATTTCAAGTGGCAAATTTATTTTCTATTAGAGAGTAAATAATTTTGGATGTATAGTTAAAATATTTTTAAAGAAATAAGTTATTTTTTTAAAAGTTGTAATTAATAGTTGCAAACATGGTATCTGTCGATAATACATTAAGATGAATATCACAAAATTTCGGATTGTGATGATCTGAAATACAAAAAATATTGATTAGCAAAAATTTCAAGTGGCAAATTTATTTTCTATTAGAGAGTAAATAATTTTGGATGTATAGTTAAAATATTTTTAAAGAAATAAGTTATTTTTTAAAAGTTGTGATTAATAGTTGCAAACATGGTATCTGTCGATAATACATTAAGATGAATATCACAAAATTTCGGATTGTGATGATCTGAAATACAAAAAATATTGATTAGCAAAAATTTCAAGTGGCAAATTTATTTTCTATTAGAGAGTAAATAATTTAGGATGTAGAGTTAAAATATTTTTAAAGAAATAAGTTATTTTTTAAAAGTTGTAATTAATAGTTGCAAACATGGTATCTGTCGATTAAGATGAATATCACAAAATTTCGGATTGTGATGATCTGAAATACTAAAAATATTGATTAGCAACAATTCAAAATTTCAAGTGGCAAATTTATTTTCTATTAGAGAGTAAAGGATTTTGGATGTATAGTTAAAATATTTTTAAAGAAATAAGTTATTTTTTATGTTATTAAAAGTCATTTTTAGGCATATATATATGCCTGGATAGTGAGAATTTTATTCTAAAACTTTTTTCATTCAAAAATCTTTTTTTAAGGTATAACATTTTTATTTATAATTAACATATTTTAAATATAGTAGCTAAAATTGCATGTAATGTTCAATTTTATTTGTTAATTTATGAAAGCCAAGAAAATGACAGATTAAAAATCTAATTAACTATGACAAAGACTTAATCACATTATTTTCAAAGAAATATGCAAATGACCTTGCTGGTAGCTATGAGTTTACTACTTCTGATTTGAAGATAAAAAGATAAGATAAAAAATAAGAAGAGTAACTCTACAGCGCCATATTTACCCATATTAAAGAACTAAAATGTAGGTCAGGAAAATGACATTCATTTTCAGTTACAATCATATCTTAATTTTGAAAAATTCTTTGTAAAAATATAGAATTTAATACTTTTTCATATATTTCTTTAATAATGCATAAACATTAACTAGAAGTTAATAAGAAAAAAAGCAGAAGGATATATTTATACAGTATGGCAGAAGTCTCTTTACTTTGTGCAAATCACAGTGTGACATGGTAGGAAAATGACAATCTTGAATTTAAAGAAATTTTAATTGCTTTTTTTATGTTATTAGAAATATAATGTCTCTTGAAAATAGTTCTAAGGATAATTTTTATTAGAGTGCATCGAAAGAAATTGCGTTATATATTATTTATTATAAAGTTAACAATGTGGACTGCAATTGTTAACTTTAATTGTTGTCTGCGCTCTGAAAAAACCAAATGAGAATCCCAGATTTGCAGGACAAACTAGCCCCTCCTCACTCCGCGTCAATCATTTTAAAAATCCAACCAGGATTAATCTAAGTCTACGCATTAAGAATTATCACCTGTGATTGGCCTCGGAGGCGTGTACATCGGGTAAGGATTATATCTATTCTCGCAAATAAACAAGCCTTTTAACATCCGCTCGTTAACACAGATCACAGATATTAAATAAAAAATAAAATTAAAATCCCTAGAAATTTCTAAAAAGGAAAGATTACGAAATAATTTCCCGCCTTTTTGAGAAAGAAGCAATAGATTATTAATAAGTTAAATAAAAAAAAGATAAATGACTTTAGCTGTTAAAAGATTAATATATTACGAAACTAAGATTAAAATATGTTCCACAATTTTAGAATTAAAAGCTCAAAGAGAGCAAAATGGCGGAATTTTTTTAAATTAAATATATATATATATATATATAAATGTAAGAGTGCATTCACTCCAAAATATCTTTTTCCGCTGCAAGCGTAAAAAATATTTTCGTTATAACATTGACAATATTAAAATTATCTTAGTTAATATTTTGCTCACTAATTTTGTTGGATGAGGGACATTTTACTCAATATGAGATAAATCATGTGAGTACTGTATGATTCAGCTGGTGTTTAATCAGATAATTTCTGATTTATGAAAAAGCTCTTTCAAGATTGCAAGTAACTGATGCATGCATGTAACTTTTGACATTCGAAATGATATTAATGCATTTCACATCTTCAAAGTTATTATATAGTATCTATCTGTACGGTACGCAAATTTTTGCTAAAGTTAACAATAGAAATCTAGTTTACAGTGGCACGTCTTTCAAGTTTGACATAATATTCCGTTTTTATGATTGATTTTCTATCCAATTATCATTCAAATGTATGAATTCCACCTCTAGTTAGAAGGGAACTGTTGTTATCACTATGTAGATACAAGCTGATGTGGTATAATAGTTGAATCTTTAAGATGTGATAGAGTGAATCAAAACGAACAATTTTTATGTAGCATAACATGGGCACAATTATACTTATTTAATCAAATTCGCAGGACACTCCAGTCCAATTTCAATCGTATTATTCACCATAATTTTCAACTTTAATAAAGACTTTTTAAAGATATTTACAACTATACTAATTAAATGTGTACACTAAATAGAACAAGATGACCAAAATTGATGTAACAACACACAGTACTTAAAACGATTAACCTCATGACTGCCGAGACCGGATTTTTTCGCACACTAAGCTGCAGGTTTCACTACAACATAAGCAATATTTAAATTAATAAAATTCTACATATAAAACCCAATTTTGAAAAATTGGGTTTTATATGTAAATTTGAATCTTTAAAATGTGATAGAGTGAATCAAAACTAACAATTTTTATGTAGTATAACATGGGCACTATTATATTTATTTAATCAAATTCGCAGAACACTCCAGTCCAATTTCAATCATATTATTCACCATAATTTTCAACTTTAATAAAGACATTTTAAAGTTATTTACAACTATACTAATTAAATGTGTACACTAAATAGAACAAGATGACCAAAATTGATGTAACAACACACAGTACTTAAAACGATTAACCTCATGACTGCCGAGACCGGATTTTTTCGCACACTAAGCTGCAGGTTTCACTACAACATAAGCAATATTTAAATTAATAAAATTCTACATATAAAACCCAATTTTGAAAAATTAAGTTAGAGTTAATACTTACAAAGATTATACACCTATACGTAATAACATATTTTGTATCAGATTGGAAAAAAACATCTTTTTTTAATATTTTTAATAAATTACTGAGAAAAAAACATTAAAATATTACCCTTTGGCTGGGAAATCAGGGGGTTAATATAACTTTTGCTATTGTATCCTTAAATGTGAATTGTTTAGTTTTGTCCTAATTGAGTCCGGATGGTTGCAACTTCCACTACTTAAAGTAAGAAAATAGTACTAGATGTGGTGAAAGTAGGCTTTATCCACATCTAATAAACGATAATTCTGACGATTATATTCTTGCGTAAATAAATGCGCTTTTGTATAAAATAATAATAAATGTTAATGAATGATTTTGCTTTTTTTTCTTCTGTTTGTTCTATTTTTACGAAAAGTGTTTATGTGAATCCTTGATAAATATATAAAGTTTAATGCTTTGAGTATCCTGAACCACTTCACTCAAATGATTTAAATTCCTATATAAAGAATCCGTTGCTAAAGACAATATATTTTCTATTCATTATACTTGCGTAAATAAGCACGCCTCAAAATAAAATAATAATAAATGTTTATGCATTATTTCGTTATTTTCCTCTTTATTCTACTTTTACGAAAAATGTTTATCTAATGTATATATATATATAATTTAATGCTTTGCGTATTCTGAACCAATTTACTCAAATAATTTGAATTCTTTCTTGGGGAATCCCTTTTTAAAGACAATGTCTTTTCCTATACATTAACGGGTAAAAATAAACTTTGTGAAAAGTCCCTTAAATATTTTTTCCAAATTTTTCGGAAAGGACAGGTATGAAAATGAGCTTTAAAGTGTCTTTGAACTATGCATAACTTCTCTGGATATAAAATGTCATTAGCATTCAAACGTAAATTTCAGAAGCTACTGAATATATTTTTAGAGTAACTTGAAAATTGAAGGATTTCATTTAAGATCCTTCAAACTACTTTCGATAATTTGAAAAGTATTTTTAGAAATAATGTGAAGAATTATTTAAATATATTGAACCCATAATAATATTTCAGAAAGTTTTATCCTCAAAATGCTTTTAACACTAGAACCGCGGAGCGGGTCAATTTGACCCAAATCGATGTTTAGTTTCGCGCCGTGCAAAAAGTATTCATTGAAAAAACTTTTCTTTTTCTGACTTTTAATACTTTAAGGTAAACAACAAATTTTCGTATTTATTAGCGAATAACATAAATATTTTTTCAGTTATAACTACTTATTCCTAGAACCGCGAAACGGGTCAATTTGACCCGTAATAGTTTTTTACGCATGCATGACGAAATAGAGATGCATTTTTCAGAAGTAATGAAAAAGTATATTTGCCTCACTCTTAATTCCTGTAATAGGCAGAATTGGAAAGGGGTATAGGGAAAAATTTCAATCAAGATCTTATATTCTTGGTGTGAAGAATGGACGATTGCAGTGTAAAATTACAACAAATATTTCAAGGTAGCATTGAAGTTGCTTTTATTCTGCATTTATTGAAAGTATATATAAGATTTCCGATGTCTTAATATTGCTGTCAAAGAAGCATCGGTATGTTAGCAACTATTATCTCCAAATGATTGAGAATGCAAATGCTTTAGCATGAATATCTGCCTGTAAATGAAGAAAATTAAATGCTAATGATGAAAATGAAAGTGACGACGACTCTAGACATCGTTCCGTCTGTCAACGACACGTTTAACATTGTTGCACTTTTATTATTGGAATATAGATAAACGTAAATTTTGAACAAAATTTGTGATATTTATCAGATAAAAAATTGGATATAATTAAGAATTTGAACAAAAAGTGACAAAATGTGAACTTTATACTCATGAAAATTTGAAAAAATAAATAAGCAATAACTGGCACACCTGGATATAAAGAACATAACAAGAAAACTGAAAGACTAACTATATAAACGTGCCTAACGTAAGCGTAAATGAGCACTTATAGCGTTCAAAATCTGTGAGTAGGTTTACTCAGTATATGCCTAACAAAACCAGATAAATTCTGTATCGTATCATGTTCTAGTTGTTTGCAGATGTTAATAACAAACGAGCATTATATAGACTATAAAATGCCTGAGGCGTGAAATACAAGACTTTGTAAAAATGTCAAAACTGCATGCGGAAATTCTTCTAATACATTCAGACATCGACATAACTGTTTACCAAGGAGAAAATGAGAAAAATGTTCTGTTGTTTAACAGTCTACATCTAAATGTTGAAATTTTAGACCATTCTAAAAAATACTAAATACACTTGTTTACTATAACGCAAGAAAATTGAATGTACCTGCGTGATTACCCAGATTACAAGAAGTCTGCATATGTCATAACTGCTTCTTGTAGGAGGTCCGTGGATGAGATATATAATATTTTGTATTTTGCTACTAAAAATGCTATTATGAAATCTGTAAGTGAGAAATGTATTCGTATACGTCAATTTATTCAAGACTTAGACGTCAAGACAAGACGTACAAGAATAGTTTCTTACTTCTCGGGGGGAAAAAAATGTAGTTTGGACAGGAAGAAACACTAAAAATAATGAAGGACACAAGATAAGAAAAAAAGGATTTGTTATCAAAATTAAAAAAAAAATTAAACTAAAACTAAAAATTATTGTTCAAAAAATAATGTACCCACACGTTTCTAGGAAATGTGCAAAATCTTTAACAATGTTTTTCAAGCAATGCATATAATAAATTGGATTAGATAAATCAGTAACACTAGTAAATAACTTGCATTTTTTTATATATTTTTAAAATTATTTTTAGATTTTACATCTAAACTTATTTGAAAGAGAAAATCTATTTTTTAATTAATGTTTATTAAGTCCAAGTTTATTTATGTTTAAAATTCAATATATATTCAATATTTGTTTAATATATTTTTATCAGACTTAATGAAATGTGATTTCAAATAATAGCATTTTCTGAAATGCAGGCAATTTCTGCTGACTTCTTGCTTAAAATACAATGTAAATATTAAGAAATATTGATTATTATTAGAAAATATAAACTTTTACTTAACAAAATTAAGTATTTGGACATGTTTATATCTCCTTTTCCATCTCGGGTCAAATTGACCCGCTCCGCGGTTCTGGGTATACCGAAGTTCCCGCGGTTCTAGTGTTAAATTAGTTTAATGGAGTATGTGTCCTATTTTATAACATTTATAAAACTTTTTTAATGCTGTAATTAATAGTTGTAAACATGGTATCTGCCAATAATACATTATGCTGGTATCACAAAATTTCCGATTTTGATGATCTGTTGTTGTTGTTGTCGTTGTATGTATGTCGGCCAATTATCTACACTATGGGATATAGGCCCTAAGGGGTGGGATGCCCTCCGTGGGGGTCTTTCTAAGGGAACCTAACCCGTATTTACGCAAGGTTCGAAGAAAACCACGGAAAACTCCGAACGGTTAGGCCGACGGTCGCGATGTTGATGATCTGAGATACTGAAAATATTGATTAGCAACAATTCAAAATTTCAAGTGACAAATTTATTTTGTATTAGAGAGTAAAGATTTTGGATTTAAAGTTTAAAGATTTTTAAATAACTTAAAAAATATGTTAATTTTAATGTTATTATAAGTCATTTTTAGGTATATATATGCCTGGATAATGAAAATTTTATTCTAAAACTTTTTTCATTCTAAAATCTTTTTTTTTTAAGGTATGACATTTTTATTTATAAGTAATATATTTTCAATATAGTAGCTAAAATTCTATGTAATGTTCAGTTTTATTTGTCAATTTATGAAAGCCAAGAAAATGACAGAATAAAAATCTACTGAATTATTACAAAGACTTAATCACATTATTTTCTGAGAAATATGCGAATGACCTTGCTAGTAGGTATGACTTTACTACTTCTGATTTGAAGATAAAGAGATAAGATAAAAAAATAAGAAGAATAACTCTACAGCGCCGTATTTACCCATACTAAAGAACTAAAATGCAGGCCAGGAAAATGACATTCATTTTCAGTTATAATCATATCTTAATTGTAAAAAATTCTTTGTAAAAATATAGAGTTTAATACTTTTTCATATATTTTTTAATAATGCATAAATATTTACTAGAATTTAAAAAGAAAAAAATCAGAATAATATATTTATACAGTACGGCATAAGCCCCTATACTTTGTGCAAGTCACAGTGTGACATGGCCGGAAAATTACAATCTTGAATTCAAAGAAATTTTAATTGCCTTTTTTATGTTATTAGAAATATAATGTCTCTTGAAAATAGTTCTAAAGATAATTTTTATTAAAGTGCATCGAAAGAAATTGCGTTATATATCATTTATTAGAAAGTTAACAATGTGGACTGCAATTTGCGTATTTTTTGCGTTCTCCCATTAAGTGAATATTATCTACCATATCGTCTGCCGCAATAATGCCCATAAGATAAAGCGATGTCACAGTGACGTCGTTGTAAAGTCACACTGTGACCTTGTGACCATCGATGTGCGGTCACGTGACGTCGATGATTAGAATGTGAAATGGCCGTTTTAGAGCTCGTTTGGGACGTCACATTTTTATCACTTTGTGAAGTCACGGTGTGACAAAAATTTGAAATTAGTGTCATTTGTGACGAAGCTGTCATTAATACTGTGAATGTTCTGAGACGATTATGACAAGCTCATAAGGTCACTTTGTGACATTTTTGTGAAAATTGTGTGATTTGTAACTTTTGTGACCGTGACTACATTGACAATGTTGTACTGTAACAGTACTGTAACAAAATAATAAATTTGTGATCATTAATATAGCTTGTAAAATCATTTACATAAATAACTATTATACTTTGGCATGTACTCTCAATTAATATTTGTCAGCTGCTATAAAAAGAATGTGTCAAAAGAAAATTACTGAATCAAAATGCAGTGCCTGCAGACTTCAATAACTGTTACGCATTTTTTTTTCTGTTGCAGTGAATGGGAATGTTAAAGACAATAGAAATTTGATATAAGCTATTGCGAAAGTCATTAAAAAGGCAGATTTTCATCGCCACGTGTTGTGAAATTTACATCAAATATGAATTATTATCAGTCTATATATGGAACAAACCTAATCAAAAGTTTTACTCTTTTAGTTTTGAGATAAAGCGCAAGCATTTTTTTATCACATACAGACACACAGTTTCATTCTTTGACAGAAATCTCGTAAAAACATACTTCCCTGACACATAAAACTTGTAAATTCGTCGAAAACCGCAATTTAAAATCTTTATGAATACAATACATTTTTCTTGCAAATAGAATAAATTAAAAATAATAATGGTTAGATGAATTTGATAAAACTTATTATTTAGTTAAAAAAAATACAATGTTTTACTTCATAGATAAAAAAGTGTGAACTCCATATATATATATATATATGTGTGTGTGTGTGTGCGTGTAATAATATGTCGTTTTACTTGAAAATATAAACAGGTTTGCTTGAAATAATATATCGATTATCGTGGAATAACATCTCTCTTTTTATCAATGTGGGTTTAGCAGCCGTAGTTTGAAGAAATGGAGTTGTGTTTTATGGGAATTTCTCCAGTAAAAAAGCAAAAAATCTGTTTTTGGTCCTTTATTCTCTTTGAGCACGACCATCAGCTATTCCACATCTTTCCAGTCTCCAAAGTCCTAATAGACAACTTGCTCTAAGCCTGCATCACCTCAAACAATTTAAATTATTCCGAAAATGAGACGGAAATCCTGACATTTTAAAAGTCAAAAGCATTCTGAACGCTCTTCCAAAGCAAAATGACTCTATCAAAATTCCAAGCCAATTTAGCCCCTCCCTTTTTTACGTAAGGCTTTTAAAGATCCATTAGGATCGTTTTCAACGCAAAGATAATCCAACTCACCCTCTACCATTAGACGCTAGGCGTGACTAGAGATACGAACCCTTTACCTAATCGCGTACTAGCTTAATTTGTCCACGCGAAAAAGCGTATGAATCCCTAGACAGACGATTAATTAAATAATAAAACAAAATTAAAGTTTTGATAAATGTTTTTTAATTCTAAAAAGGAAACTGGATTTGTGTACTGAATATAAGATTTCGCAATTCAAGAAACATTCTAGCTCTTTTTAAGAAAATAATCATTAGACTATGCTAAGTTAAATAAAATAAAACAAAAGAACTTTAGCCGTTAAAAAATATCAATACATTACGGAAACTGAGAATAAAAGTATGTTCCATAAAACGTTAGAATAAAACTGAGGGTGGGCTAAATGGCGAATTTTTTTTTTATTTGTTGCATATATATATATATATATATATATATATATATATATATATAATTTCAAATTTATCAATTTAGCAAGAACCACTGCCACTTAAATATATTTTGTTTTTGTAAACTCGAGTGTCCGGCTGCTTTTGTCTAATAAAACCCATCGCTGATGAGGCTGGCAGCCTATTGTTTTTGTATTTTGATTGTTGAATTTTCAATTTTAAGGGATTTTTGTTTTGTGAGGGGGGGGGGTGTGCTGGTTCTTGCTAAATTGATAAATTTGAAATTATATTTTTAATTTATGTGTTTTAATGCAGCGTTTCGGCGCAATCCACATGAATTTCTATTGTTTATTGTTGACTGTTTTACATATTGGATATATATATATATATATATATATATATATATATATATATATATATATATATATATATATATATATATATATACATTTTTTTACTAAGATGTGTAATAATTAGTTACTTGAAAAAGAAAAAAAATTGACTACTCATGTAAGAGAATCTGTGCAAAACTTTCAATAAATACGTATTGTAATATGGAGTTTTATGTAACAAAAATTTAGTTTTTTAAGTTATTTTTAATAAGATACTAAAAAATAAATGTATTTTAATGACATTTTTTACACTAAAATACTTTTTTCGGTAAAAGCAAATTAAAAAAATAGGTAATTTTTTTAAGGTAAAAAAATGCGTATAAAATAAATATGGCACCGAGTAATTTTTTTATGAGTGTAAATTAAAACATATATGCATTAAACGTTTCTATTTTTATTTATTTATATATTTAGTTATTTATTTTAATTTATGATTAATTTTTTTACAAATGTGGTGAAAATGACAGTTTTTGCATTTAATGAAAAAATAAAAAATAAATTAAATTTTCAAAAATTATTATTCTCTATAAATGTAAATTTTGTAAAAGAAAAAGCATTTTTCCGTAGTTAAAAGTGTTAAATATTGTTTTTTAATAGCATATCTTTTATGTCTATTCCTTTCTTAAATATATAAATTTAATTATATTCATCTATGAAATAATATAGAGTAGAAAAACTCTAAATACTCGTCATGCAGAAATCTTTCTAAATATTTATGAGATAGTAAGTAGCTGGCTTGCTATGAAGTATTTGAATAATAAAAAAAGAGACAAACAATTTGTAAAATTCCATTTTCATCGAATAATTATGACAAACAAAGCGTTCCATTTCATTTACGTAATCCTGTTTTAGCAACTTAATTTACTTTTTTATTAAAAATTTTACTGTAAAATTAGAATAAAATCACAAAAGAATGTATTTTAAATATTACAGAAAATCCTATATTGCGAACTTTTAGAATTTGAATAAAATATTTTAATTGAATTCTACGGCATATTCTATGAGAATAAGATGGCATTTTGTGTCTATTAACACTAATTCAAAATCAAATCTACTTGAAATACTCAGCCGCTTAATGCGAATATGAGTACGTTGTCGAAACATATATTGGTATCAGTTACGATCACTTTATTACGGAGCACAGATTCATCATTTAAGTGACATTTATTTAAGGATGATTTCTATTGATTTCTATATTCTCACTATGATAAATCTTGTAAAAACTTATCTATATTTATTCTATGGAAGTATAAAATCTTAAAAAGTAAATTAAAAGTTAAGTAGAATATTGTTCACTCAAAACTTTTTTATAAAATGTTTGGAATCATCTTTACAACCATTTCAGATGGTTGTTTAATTTCTATGGAAACTTTCCCTGGATTAAAACTTTTACCTCCTTTAAAATGAGAAGCCGGATAAGTATAATTTAGAGTTTCTTTCCTTTTGAAGTTCCGTCTATGTATAAGTGTTGAAAAATAAACTAGACAAGAAATAACATGTGGCAATCCATTTTTCAGAAGTTGATATTATAATGAGGTCTAATCCCTTTGCTGCACACGTACCATATCTGGCACAAACGTAAAAATATAATAGTTATCATTATGTGTAATACATTTGGCTAATATGATCGCTTTCACTGATCAAAAACAACTCAAAGGTGGACTAAAACTTACTTAATCTATCAGATAGCTGCACTGAACAAAAAAAATAAAATTTGCTCTTCGGAAGTAAGAAAAAAATATCAAGCTATTAAGGTATAGTAGGGGCACCATTCTCCGTAGATGGCTCTTTAGCCACTGAACCTTGCTACATAATCCATTAAGGCAAATCTTTCGGGAACACCTATTTTGACAACTGAACACTGCTCAGTGCACGTCACACGCTGTAACTCCCAATCAAAGAAAAGAAAAGCTGATTGCGACAACTATCACCACCCAATACTCAAAGATTCAAATGGTTCTTTCGCTCGGTCCCCTTTCCGAATTATCCCAGCGGTCCGTATTAATAATGAGAAATATTAACACGCCGAGGTCCACGAGCTAATGCTGAATATCCTAAAAGAGGAGTTTATTGCCGCAGGGCATTTTAAGATCAACCCCTGTGATGAGGAAAGACCTTTTTGAAAATTAACCGAAAAACAAAAGCTTCCCCTAGCGGTTCAATGGCAAGGACGGGGAAAGACCTCTCTTCCCGCACAGACACGATCTCGCTGAAGATTCGCTGCAGTTTCGACTAGACAACATATGCACTTCCTCTCTTGGACATTGTGGGAAATGAATAGTGCGCGCCGTAAACAGCCGTACCGCCAACGCGCGAGACCATAAAAGACCGCGTCATTATAGAATGACGTACCTCGTAGCCATAGTAGTTCCTGAGTACAAGTGTCTCTTAATCCTGTAATAAGGACCACTACCAAAAGGATGATGATATCTCTAGCCGTCTCTGGACGATGTCAAAACTCCTCCAATTTAATCTGAAGCGACTCCGGGCTCCGGAATTAGTAGCGGAGAGCTATATTTGAGAGTCTGGTAGGTCTTCATCACTGGCCACAAAAATCTCCAGTAGCGCACAAGTAAGCTAGATCCAGATCGGACCGAGTGTTTGCCCGAGAATCGATGCGCCACTGCGTTAGCCGGTGAGGTATTGTTCTGAATCTATTCGGGGGCAGATCCTGGAAGCGGAACAACCGGCTAATCCCCTTCCAGTAGAAATGGCACGCATCAAGGTACTAGCAGCACACTTGACTCTCCCTGCAATCACTCTCTGGTCAATGGGGGCACCTCCAGTCACCACTCGCCTAAGAGACGTCTGACTACTGCCTCACCTGAAACGGACACAGCGAAAGAGCAACTTAACGAAGAAACCGCACCATGAACTGTCTATAGCCTCTCCCTACATTAATTCCTGTTGCTCCATACCGATCCCGCGTGTCCTGTCGATACCAGGAGTTTCTGCACCTTTCTCTACTAGGCCCGCGCTCTTCTCTCTAGCTTTCTCTCAATCAATTGCTATTTGTGTCCATCTCTTAGATCTCATCTCTTGTTTTTCTTATTCATGACAATAGTAGTTTTTCAAATCTATGTTTAATTTTTGGTGTTTGAGATTGAGATAATCAAATTTGCTACTTACAATTTTAACTTTAACTTTGAAATTAGTCTTTGTTTGCATTGTTTTTTGTAGTCCAGGTTGTGAAAAAGTAAGAATCGGAACCGTTTAATTTGTTCCAGCCGGTTAAAAAATACAGGGATCATTTTTTTCTTTGTAATAGTTCTAATTGATTTTCCAGGTTTTATGTATATTTTATAAGAGTCCATTAAAAATACTATAAAGTATATGTATATTAAAAAAAAGTAGTAACATGCGTTAAAATAAAATTTTAGAATTTATCAAAATCGATATTGTTTAATTGGATCTGTAGGAGAATTTAAGAGCTTAGGAAACCGCAAAAGGTAATTACCTGCAATAAGACTTTTTGACAATGTTAATTTTAGTGTTTACGAATTTTGAGGAATGATTTTTAACCTCTTCAGACTTGAGAATAAAATAACGCTACAAGTATATATTTATTGCTTTTGCATGATCGAAATGACATCATAGATGACAAAAAGAGTCTTTTTTATAAAATCAGTACTTTAGGGGTCTGGTAATTTAGGTTTACGAATATGGATATAAAAGTACTAATCCCCTTAAAACACCAGTTGAACTATGAGTAATATAAATTTACGAAATAGCAAAATTAAGGTTTTTAAACAAGTAAATGATCAGCAAATCCTCAAAATTTTTTATTGTAAAGTATTTAAGTTAAATAATTATGAATATTTCTTACTTTCTTGGCCAAAATGTCTTGAAGGTATTTTCGAAACTCGGAGGAAAATAATATTTACTTTAAGAGGCGATATTCATCAGTGCTGAAATTTATTGGATTTCTTTTAAAGCAGAAAACATTCAGCTGTATAGAAATAAAGTAAAAATGAAAACAAAAATTCGAGCAGTTTAGTTTTTATGTGGGAAAGAATGGAGGTACACATTTGGGTACTTCAGGTCTGAAGAAGTTAAAAATCCTTCGCAGCCTTAAAAATAAAAATGCAATACATTATTTTTTTCAGGTATAAAACCTGTTTACAAAAGACTGCCAAAAATTCCATTTACTTAATAACATTTTACAAAATAAAATTCACGAATTCTAAAACATTCAGTAAACGTAATAAATAAATTAATAGTTAAGTTAAACCTATAACATCAAAAGTTGTAAAATATCATTTAAACAAATTTTATTCTCAAACTACAGAATCTGCCACATAGAATCATCAACATGTTCAGAATATTCAAAATCCGTGTACAAGAATAGATAATTGTAAAACGCAAATATATGAACAATTATATGGCAAAGGATATTTTTTGCCTACAAATGAGAAAATAGAAGAAATTGTTTTCTTAAACATATTTCTTTGTTTAATTTTAAGCACCGAAATATTGACAACGTCTTTTATAGAATGAAAATAGTCATATATTTTTGAAAGATATAACTATGATAATTTAACTTTCAGAATTTTTAATTATTGAAAATTATTTTCATCGGAAATTTCTTACATAAATCTAAGACAAATATATTCATAGAATATGTTGTACATAACAAAAACATGTAAATAAACAAAAAACATGTAAATAAACAAAAAAAAAAAAAAAAAGACATACATATCACAACTTATTAGTAGATTGATTTCTACATAATGAAATGTTAGATTACATAAAAAATAAACATTATAAAAATATAATAATGATATTAATATAAAATGTAATATTAGAAATATAAGAATATCATTAAAAATATAGTAAAGTCATTTTGCAAAGAATGTTAATCAAAAAGTTGTTTTAACAATATAAAAAAAGAAGGAAAAAAAGAAGAAAATGACGATTCCTTTCTTAAAAAAGAAAAAATGTACATTCTTTGAATAAAAATAGAGTTAATTAGTAAAAGTATTCGAAATCAAGCCAGGAAAAATTTGTAATCTATTAAGATAAAAAAAAAAAACACTCATAGGTCATGAGAGAGTTTTCTCTTTTAAATAATTGCGCGTAAGGAGAAATATATATATATATATATATATATTACACATGCATAATATATGCGAAAATAAACACTGAGACTGCTATATTTTAATAAAAAGCACAGCAACTTTCCTGGAATAATGATTCTTAGTAAAATATGCATTTGTTAAATTAGGACTCTAATATTCCAACATAAAATTTCGCAGAATTCTTATAAAAAAAGAAAAATACTAGCTATCTTCTTACAATAATAAATCTAAAAATATAAATGAGAAAGATGCTTAAAATATAATACAAAAAGTAACATTTCTGTTAAACTGATAACATTGGAAATTTCTGTGTTATATTGCAAAGAAGGAAAGTAAACCAAGGAATATTTAGAAAAAATACTTTATCAGTGGAGCATAAAAATCAAAAATTTTTAAAAGGAAATTTAAATTATCAACATATCCAAACAAAGTATTAAAAAACTTAACAAAATGTTCTTTTTAACGATACATCACATACGTATGATAGTATTTTCTTTCCATGGCAAAGAAAATGTTATGCATTAATTGTTTTCGATAGTAAAGGAGAAACAGAAAGCTACTTCTGATAACTGATAAAATGTTTTCTTTTGTCAGATATGAATACAATATTTTTGTTAAAAACAGCCATTTTGCTGAATTTAGGATTACAAATTGTCAATATTAAAACTTAGATGTTTCAATTGAATACTAAAAGTATATTCAAGTTATGACAGTACTAAATCACATAAAACAAATTTTATCATAGATTGTCACATACACATGAAAATATCATCGAACCGATAAAGAAAACTTACAAGTAAAATGGTTTAAATTCGAATTTTTGCCAGACCTTTTACGTAAAACGACTAAATAACACATAACGTCTATTCGCTATATTTCATTACAAATTGTTTTTCATACAAGCTTAAAATAGACTAATTATTATTATTATTATTTGCATAATTTAAAGATTTTTTCACTGTATTTTATTCATTTATTTATTTTTCCCTATGAAACTACATTGTGACATTATATGAGGTTATTGTAATTTAATAAGTTTTTTAATGCGTTTTTATTTGAGTTTTAATGGAGTTTATATTATATAATTTTATAATAATCCATTTCATCAAATCCATCTATTGCATATGTTTTCAGAATACCGTTGGGAATAAGAAAACTCTGTTAAACTTCCTCCCTATTCATAAAAATCGCAGTTTACAAACAGGGCATTAAAATATTTTGATGTGTTAAAATTAATTTTCTTAGAGTATTATTAAAATGCAATTTAATCTGAATCTTTTGAAAATTGTTGAAGATAATTCGTGTGAGTACGGTTTCAACATCGTATAGGAAGTTAGCATTGTTAAATCGTAATTGTAGTTTCAATCCCAAGTTCGAGTCGAATCAATGAATATTGAGAAAGGCAACACAGAAGGCTATTTACTAGAGACAAGTTTTTTATTAATTTCACAGTTCCAAGAATGGCTGCCGTGCCAGAGAGGGACCCTCGCAGAGACAGGTCCGATCGCTAGTAGTTACAGAGAAGTAGTGGTCACAAATACATTTTTCACATCGTCAAGTGTTGGCGCGATACATGTACATAAAAATAGCCAAAAACAACTGATACGCACAAATGGCGATGAGAGAAGGCACGTGGAGAGTTTTCGTTACATAGACTTTCAATGATAGAAACCAAAGTGCATGATTTGAAATAATTAACGCCAAATGATAAAAGATAGCATATGGCCCGGAAAACCACAAGGATTGAATTCTTTACACAGGGTTAACAAGATCCCACGGGCTCAGAAAGGAAATGAATTCTAATGAAAAAGAATAAAAAACATAACAGATCTGTTTCTTAAACGAGTAACGTTTAACTATGAATAAATACAGCCTAGAAATAACTCTTTAAAAGGTTGTTGCTATGGGAAAATACAGTTACACGAACGAACGGCTTTATGCTGTGGTTTTAACGAAAGAATTAGAGATAACTGAAATTATATTTTAAAGGAAAAATGGCCGTTAGCCACTGAATAGAAATAAAGGGATTAAAAATCTAGCTTAGTAAATAAAGTTACCAATTAAGGGAATATTGTACTTTTAACTAAGGGTGGAAAACAATTATTAACTAATATGTAAAGTAAAACGCCTTTACAATTCTAATATTGAACAGAATTGAAACATACACACACGGCGCTTTTTTGTCCGAGCGCCTATTAACCTAGCTAAAATGTGTGTTTTCAAAACAGTAATTATTGGGTTTTTTATGATGAAAGAATTCATGATCCTTAAAACATTTTACTGTATATAATTTGCTCAAAAAATCCGTTAGGAAATTTAAATACAGAGTTGAATTTGTGTTCCATAATATAAAATAATTAAGTAAATGTTGGAATGTAATATTATTAAAATTTTATATTTTATGCTTTACTAATAACTTCTGACTAAAGAATTTTGTAATGATTTTATTTAAAAGCATAGGAAAGTAATTAATTATACATAAATTAATATAAAATTTCTACGTTCATTCTCACATAAACTTTTGAAAAGTTCATTAGGAATTCATTTATTGAATACAAAATACATTAAACTTTACAAAAGCCTTTATTAAGTGTTAAAAGAGAAGAAGCTTTGATTGAATAGGAAAGTGCATACTTGAAAAATCCATTAGGACTTTTAACATTCCAGTCAGTTTTCTAATACTATATTGCTACAGTTTCTAATAATGGCTAAGTTAATCAAGGAAAATTCAGTAAATGATGGTCCTAAAATATTTCATTTAATAATTATGTATCGAAACGTACTTCAGTGCATTAAAGTTTGAATTATTAGTTAAATACTTTCATATTCCAAGCATTTTTTAAAGCAAAGAATAGAGATGAAGATGTATACCTAATACATTAATATAAAATAATTTATTATTAAGTTTCTTGAGTAATATTAAAGAATTTGTAGAGTTACATTTAGTTAACTTTCGTTTTCTTACGTAATTCTTTATAGACAACCGGATGAATTGTAAGCGTAAAATTCCACAAATTCTGGAATATCATAGTATTGATGGATTTATCCTTTTTTATGCTTTCAGATCACATCTTTGTCTTGTTTTGTATAGTTATTGTTGTTTGTTAAAGTGCTATATAAATTTATTCTTGGAGGTGTCGCCACACAACAGACATACCAAAATGTAAGAAGAAAATGTTTTTTTAATTGAAAATAATAAGCAGTGAGTAAAAGACATTATCTTTTTATTTTTGCAGCTCTTTCTAAGCTGTGTAAAAAAATATCTTTTTTGAGAATTTTTTTTATGAGATTGTGTGTTAAAAATTTACAGTTTATAACTGAGTTGTTTTGATAATTTATCTGTGTTTGAAAAGAACTGAGCTGCGTTATTAAGTAAAAATAAATTGTTTTACAAATAGGGATGATTAAATTTTTTGAGTTTGAGTGAAAAATAATTAATATTTTCGAACATTGGATAAAAATATGATGCGTCATCACTCGGAGAAAAATTCAGCGTGTTTTTATTCTACGTAGTTTTTGTCAATAAGTGAGTGAATGATAACTGATATTGAGGTTTTTCTTATTTCTTTGAAGTTAGAATAATTTTTAAAGATTCAAGAAGGATAAGTGCACCCATTTAATTTTTACACATTAAATATGAGTATGAAAGAGTAAAAAGTCAAAAAGAAAATAAACAAAACTAATTTAAGAAAATTAAAAAATAATTTATCGAATTACGAACTATAAGTAAATGATATAATTCTCTTAAAGAAAAACGGAATAAATTAAAGCAAAACTTATCTGAATTATTTGAGTCCATTTATGAAATAAGCAAAGAAGATGAAACTGAGGATTTCATCATGGAAAACGAGAAAGTTAATGAAATATTAGAAAACTTGGAATTTGAAATTAGGAAAAAGTTATCAAAAATGAAACTGCAAAATGTTAATTTCGAAAATTCCTTAAAGGCTGAAAATAAAATAAAATTGACAAAATTAACTCTTTCTGTATTTACGGGAAATTTACATGAGTAGCTTTCTTTTAAGGAAATATTTAAGGCCACTGTACATGAAAATTCAAATTTGTCAGGGGCAATGAAATTGCAATATTTGAAATAGTCATTGAGAAGAGATGCTTTTCAAGTAATGCAATCTATTTCAATCGTGGATTCTAATTATGAAGTTGCATGATTTCATTTAGAAGAACGGTTTTCAAGTTCAAGAGAAAAAAATTAGGCACATTTAAAACGCAATAGATTGTTACAATAGTTCCTAATTATTCATCATAGTTCAATAAATCATAAATAGTTCAATAAATAAATGAATAAATTGTTCTGAATTTTCTAGTTTGGAGCTATATCAAGGACAGAATCATTGTCACACCAGTTTCTGGCGTCTAAGAAATACTTAGATACAAGGTATTGTGCGCTATCATAGAAAATATCTTAAAGAACATTTATTCTACATTTATTACGAGAACTGGAATACCACTTAGACATATTCACAGCCACCAAGAGGCCTCACGTAAAAATTTACTGGGTCTTACAGAAGAATTTCAAAAGTACTTACAGTTCAAACAAAAACAATGACTTTTTATAACAATTTATGCACAACAGATATTCATAATTGGGGCAAAACTTATCGTTCATCGTGTATATTCTTGCCAACAGAGTTAGTTTTTAATGCTACAACATACATTGTCATCTGAAGATCATATATCTTTAGAAGAACCAAGTGGCTTGTGTTTTAAGATAATGCCAACCATTTAAACTTTATTGGATCCAGAATATTCTACCTATTGGAAAAAAAAGTACTTTTACACGTCATACGAAAATCTATTAATATTTTACCCATTCTCCATAGAAGCGAGTTCTTGAGTTGTACTTTTTTAAGAAGATAAAAATGTAAAAAAAATAAACAAAAAGAAAAAAAAAACATTAAGTTTTAATATTTTTTAATCCATGTTTGAATTGATAATTATTGGATGTACAGGATGTTTCGCTACCAGACCGACAAACTTTGAGGGATGATAGTACACATGAAGACAAACATTATTAAATCGGAAACCATGGGGCGCAGACGTCTTCTGTAAAAGCTACGAGCCATTAAAGTTTAGGGTCCAAAATTTCAAACGATGATAGAAAACGGAAAAAAAGGGTCGATTCGTTTGCGGTTTTCACTAAAATCATTCCATTACGATTTGTTTAGAAAAAAAATTTTAAAGGTTACTTTAAAAAATTATAGATAGAGGGCGCTTTAGACTTTAGAGTAACGAACAACTACTTTTTTATCGTTATTTTCTGCATGGGATTGAAATTATTCTAAAGTTTAGATTTTAACTTAAATTTTAAGTTCAAAATCGGAAACATTCGGATCGGGTAACTAGCAAAAATTGAACTGTGAACAGAGGGGAGATTTTAAACGCTCATAAACATTGAACAAACAAATAGATTTTATTGCAGTTTGCGTGTAGGTCATTACCTTGGTAATTATTTTATTCAAAACGACGTACAGTGTCCTGATTTTTTGATAGAGGGCGCTTCCGACACATCTCTGGCATTTCAATGGCATTACTCCTGGGTGTTTTACTACCAGACCAACATACTTCTAGGAAGTGTTAGGGCTTCAAAGACGATTCGGAGTTACATGGGAATGTAATGTTGAAAATGCCTTTTTCGCGAGTTATGGTTAAAGGAAGCAAAGGAAAAAGGCAACAGGAACAGCAGAAACACGTTAATGTGACAGAAAGCAGTTTATCTAAATGTTTTACAACAGAAAGTGTTCGAAATTACGACCAGAAGTAGTTCGTCATGCTTGACAGTGGCGTCGCATGGAATTCCCCACGCTTTAAAAGACTCCTGGCATCTCTGTTAGCTTGTCAAGCTACAGAAATATTAGATGCGAGGTCTTTAACTGATGGTACGGGAGTCTCATACACCCAACATTTCATTTGACCCCAGCAGGAGAAGTCGATACATGATAGGTCTGGCGATCTGGCAGGCTACAACGACTCGTTGTCCAGATGTTACTTTGAAGTGTGAACAAACGTCATTGGTAAAATGTGAAGGAGCCCCATCGGGCAGTTCATCTTTCAAATACTTCATTCTGCTACCTTTGGAGCCGGTTCGCGAATGATCACTTCAAAGTGATCGCTGTTCACACGCATTACCGTTGAGCGTCATCTACCGCAAGGAAGCCGCAGCGTCATCTACCGTCGCTGTCAAATTTGTCGGGCTACTTTTGGTCGTAATTTCAAACACCTTTTGCAGTAAAACCTTTAAATAAACTGTTTTCTGTCACATTAACGTGTTGCTCTTTCTCTGTTGTTTCTGTTGCTGTCTTCTCTGCTTCCTTTAACTATAACTGGCAAAAAAGGCATTTCCAACGTTACATTCCTATGTGATTCTGAGTCATATTTGTGTCTCTAACACTTCCTGAAAGTAAGTTGGTCTGGTAGTAAAACACCCATGAGTAATGCCATTGAAATGTCGGAGATGGGTCGGAAGCGCCCTCTATCAAAAAATGAGGACACCAAAGCTGTACGTCATTTTGAATAAAATAATTACCAAGGAAATCACTTTTACGCAAACCGCAACAAAATCGATTAGATTGTCCAATGTTTATAAGCTCTTAAAATCTCCCCCTCTGTTCACAGTTAAATTTTCACTAGTCACCCGACCCCAATGTTTTCGATTTTAGGCATAAAATTTAAGTTAAAGTGTAAGCTTTAGAATAATTTCAACCGAATGCAGAAAATAACGGTAAAAAGTAGTTGTTCGTTACTCTAAAGTCTAAAGCGCCCTCTATCGACAATTTTCGAAAATAACCTTTGAAAATTTTTTCTAAAGAAATCGTATTATAAAGAATGATTTTAGAGAAAACCGCAAATGAATAGACCCTTTTTTCCTTTTTCTATCATCGTTTGAAGTTTCGGACCCTAAACATTAATGGCCCCTAACTCCTACAGAAGACATTTCCGCCCCATGGTTTCCTATTTAATAATGTTTGTCTTCATGTGCACTATCATCCCTCAAAGTTTGTCGGTCTGGTAGCGAAACACCCTGTATAATATCAGATTATTTTTTTTGTTGCAGTAATGCTATTATTCTTTTGTGTGTCACACATGTGTGACATATAAGTATTCTTAATTTTTTTTATGTATCCTTTGTGAAAGGAAAGCGCTTTGTGAAAGTCAATTTAAAAAATATATATACTCTGTAAAAAAAAAAAAAAAAAAAAAAAAAAAAAAAAAAAAAAAAAAAAAAAAAAAAAAAAAAATCCGTTAAATACAAAATCTCCTGGCAGCAATGTTGACAGCAGATGTAAATGCTATTAGATATAAATTAGATGTAACAACAACAACAATAAAATACATCTAATTTTACTGAACATTTTGTACGGAACGTGTTTGCCAATTTATTGCCGTAAGTTTAACGGAATTTTTTTTACAGTGTACATATTATATGTATATTAAAAATTTAATTTTTTTTGCCAAAATTAACCTTTATACTATATTAATTTCCTTATAACAATATTCCGTACTTAGTTCAACTTATTAAACCCTCTAAGCGTTTGGCCCGTAATATTCCGTACACTAAGTTCCAGGTTTCACTGCAATGTAAACAATATTTAAGATATTATAATTCTATAAATTTAATGAATTTTCAAAGCATTGAAGAGCGATTAAGACTCTCAAGGATTACATTTATATTCCTAAATAAGATTTTTTATGTAATATTGAAAGAATCATATTTTATTAGCATTTAAAACAAAATGCAGAGAAAACAACATTACAATTTTACCCATTTGCAAGACGCTTGGAGGGTTAAATTAAAATCTTGTTTCTAGATCTAATCTATTAATCTTTATGGAAACGATATAAATTCTTAATTCGCCTTAAAAACATTTA
Source organism: Maratus speculifer (assembly GCA_964019185.1). Taxonomy (NCBI): domain Eukaryota; kingdom Metazoa; phylum Arthropoda; class Arachnida; order Araneae; family Salticidae; genus Maratus; species Maratus speculifer. Next base: position 17,092,530 of record OZ025297.1, on the reverse strand, counting down.
TTCCAATACGCGTAAATTTAAAAGATGGCTCTAAATTAAAAATATTCTTAATTAAACTTTATTTCTTAATATTTCAAATAAAACTCATTTTTTCTATGTTTTTATCAACCCTTTTTAAGAAAGTTTTATTAAATTTATTCCAAAACCATACCTTTCAAAAACATCATTATTTTTATTTATCTATTTATTTATTTTCCCTCCTTCAACATTCAATGTGTGTGTATATCAATAAATCCATTTCTTTTCTTTTTCTCTTAAAATTAATCGTCTGTAAAAATACTTCGTTTGTAGGATATTTGAAATTCTGAGTCGATTTAAAATTAGTTAAATAATATTTTCAAAAAAAAAAAAAATATCGTCTGTCGAATAAAAATCTAGACTCTGGGCATGAGTTATGTTTACATGGAAAAATGATGGTTAGAGGGTAGAGAATTTTCAAGAACTTTGTTTTTAGATTTAAGAAAGGAAGCCTGGAGGTGAGAAGAGAGATTCTTGTTTTTTTCTTCAATGAGTACGACTTGCTGAAGTAATATTCTTTTTGATGTTTCGGTTAAAGACGGCTTGCAAAAGAAGCCTTTCCCTCTCTTATGACTCCAGTTTAATATATTAACTTGCAGCAGCCAATGAGTAATTTATTGGATCTTCTACATTTATTTATTTATTTTGTTTCTTCCCTCGCTTGCCATGACCGTGTGTTTTTTAAACCAGTGAAAACAATTCGAGTTTCTCCTTAAATCGTCACAACCAATTGAAAAGTGCACAGGATAGCTAATGCCTGTGCTAGTGCCTTTTTGAGATTTTGAAAGGAATTTACTATGGAACGAAGTGATGATAAAACCTAAGGATTGCCGAAAAAATTTCCCGCCATGGTTGAGAGCATTATTATTAAGCAAAAATTGCCATTATCTTTTGATTCCTCGAGTGAATAACAGAGGAGGTTTTAATATTAAATAGCTTTCTGTGCGAGTGGTTTGAAAAATTTCTTCTAAATATCTCGTGAATTCCTGAGACCTAATATTCCATCTTTTTGCTGTTTATGTGTAACTGATGACTCAAGATAATCATAGTCACAATGACAATTTTTTTAAAATTAATTATTTCAAAGTGTTTTTGATGAGGAATTTAATGAAGAATGGATTTTATTGAAGATTTTTTGTGAACTGTAAGTTATTTTATTAAATGTTTTGATTATTATTTCTATTATTTTTATGATTGATGAAAAGTATTTATTATTTGTTTATTTATTTATTTATTATTTTATTGATGAGCGTAATTTGAAGTTAATTTATTAATTTACTAATTTATTTATTTATTTATTATTGTATATAATGGGTCTGATATAGTAATTAAAAAAATGTAATTCATAGAAATTATTAACTTTGAAATTTATTGCGAATGATTTTACGATCAGGATTTAATAAAGAAAATAGGAGTGCTTCGTTTATTCTAATGAGTAAGAATAAAAAAAAATATGGAAGATCCTAAATTCGTACCCTTTGACCCGAGTTCAGGAATGAACATTTTATCTTGGTTTACTTATTTTGATACAACATGTGAAAAGGAACAGAAAAATCTAGAATGGAAATTTAATTTTATTGTATAATATTTGAAAGAGGAAGCGCAAAAAATTTACATCAATGACTGTTTAAATTGTGGGGATTATAAACAAATTAAGAAAATTTTGATAGAAAGATACTTTGAATTGGACATCCCGAGTTTTTCTGATTTTTCAATTCTGAAATTAGATAATTTAGACAATTTAGAAAGTTATTTTAGTAAAAAAGTGGAAATTGGTCGGAAATTACATCTTAGTGAAAGTATACTATTACAAGGTTTAACTGGTGGTTTAAAACCAGAATTCAAAAACAGTATTATTATAAATCCTCCGAATGGTACCGGGTTGTCAAAGAATTCGTGGAAGTTTCCACCCCACTAGTTTCAAACCAAGTAATAAATCAACCATAAGCTAGACAAAATTTCCAACCAAGTAGGTCCTGGATTCAGCCAGTTATGCCCAATAATATACCTAGGAATTGGATTCCACAAAGACGATCTCAGTTTCAAAGGCCTTGAAATTTGTCAAAATAATTATATTCAGAATTTATATGCTTCAAGACCTTGTAGGATATGCAAAAATAGGGGTGTAAGTAATGCTCTTCACTGGAAAAGGGAATATATTTTTAGGAATGAGTCGCCATCCTCTGATACTCTTCCAAGTAGCTCACAAAATAATTCTCATAATATTTCACAATTGATTGTGTATGGATATACAAATAATTATAATTTACCATGTGTTGTAGACACTGGCTCAACTATTGCAATATTGCCACTTAAATTTGTTAAAACACTTAATGCTAAAATTGAGAGTATACTCTCAGTTACCATTGGTCAGGCAAAAGGATTTTTACATATAAAAAAAAAAAATGTAGTGTTTTTCTAAAAGTGGGTAAAATTAAAAAATATGTTAACTTTTTAGTATGCAATACAAATTTGGATTATGCTATTTTGGGGTTAAAAGAATGTTCTAAATTCAATTTAACCATTGTAAGGCAGGGAAGGAAAATTATAAATAACAGTATATCTATACATAATGAGAGATCCCTTCATTTAAATACAGTAAATATGAACCAAGTACAACAAAACAGGGATCAATCTAATGAGTTTGTAACATCAGAATATGAAAAAAAATACGAAATTAATTATTGGTAATAATGTAGCAAGAAATGATTATGATAATGAAACACTGAATGCAAGTAATCACGATATAGAGTTACAATCTACTTGTGGAAATATGAAAAATGAGGACTGTTTTCAATATAATCACGAAATTAATGTGCAACCTGATTATAGAAGTTTCATGACTCCTCAAAATTTTCGCGATAATTCTGATTCAGATGGAACTGGGGAAATAAATGTAATTCAAGATGAAAATTTAAGGGAATTAGTTCAAATTTCAGTGATATTTTTGCAAAGCATAAATATGATGTGGGTAAGATAAATATTGAACCACAACGCGTTTTACTAAAATCTGACCTACCTGTATCTTTGAGGCCTTACCGAACATCTCCCCTAGAAGAAAAAGAAATATAAATTCAAATTCAATCTTTGTTAGCAGCTGGACTTATAAAGGAAAGTAAAAGCCCCTATTACATTAGCTATAAAAAGAGAAGAAGGTAAAAAAACTCGATAATATAGATTATAGAAAGTTAAATGCAATAATTAAAAACGATGCAGAACCCTTGCCCCGTATCGAGGGAATTTTAGATAAATTGAGTAGTGCTCAATATTTTTCCACTTTAGATTTAGCCTCTGGCTACTGGCACATACCAATACATCCATCCGATACCGAAATAGTAGCTTTTGCAACCAATTTCGGACTATTTGAATGGCTGGTGCTCACTTTTGGCATAAAAACTGGACCCCCCCCCCCAAATTCAATAGAACCATTAGAAGGATTCTTAATAAATATAAAATCGACTTTGCATGCCACTATTTCGATGATATTATAATTTTCTCTTCCTCTTTAGAAGAACATTTAAATCATTTAGCTCAAATTTTTAAAATGTGTAAACTAAAAACAATAATCTTAAACTTTCTAAATGTAAATTAGGCCAAAATAAAACCAATTTTTTTAGGCTATGAAATCACTAATGGAACTATAATACCAGCAAATTCCAATATTGAAAATATCAATATTGTCAATATTGCCGCTTGACAAATTCTATCATTACTTTCAAGGTGTTAAGTTTACAATTCATACGGACCACGCATCTCTATTATGGTTAAAGAGTGTTAAAAACTTAAGAGGTAGGTTTTTTAGATGGTCATGAGTTATGTTTACATGGAAAAATGATGGTTAGAGAGTAGAGAATTTTCAAGAACTTTGTTTTTAGATTTAAGAAAGGAAGCCTGGAGGTGAGAAGGGAGATTCTTGTTTTTTTCTTCAATGAGTACGACTTGCTGAAGTAATATTCTTTTTGATGTTTCGGTTAAAGACGGCTTGCAAAAGAAGCCTTTCCATTTCTTATGAATACAGTTTAATATATTAACTTGCAGAAGCCAATGAGTAATTTATTGGATCTTCTACATTTATTTATTTATTTTGTTTCTTCTTTGCTTGCCATGACCGTGTGTTTTTTAAACCAGTGAAAATAATTCGAGTTTCTCCTTAAATCGTCACATGTATATGTGTCTGAGTTTGTCTTTACATATACATTTGGTAAGTAAATTACACATTAAAATGGCTTTTTTTCCAATTTACATTAAAACTAGTAATAATATACAGTTTAAAATATTTGTCAATTTTCAAAAATTCATATTGTCCTTTCTGTATAAAAAATATCTTTGCAGCGTATATCTTCTCTCTCTCTCTCTCTCACTCTTTTTTTTTTTTTTTTTTTTTTTTTTTTTTTTTTTTTTAAGGGATTAAACATATGTATTTTTCTGATTTCATTTTTTTCTAAATTAAACAACTTCTGAAAAGTAGAAAAGATTACATAACTTAAATTGCTTCATGTTCTGTGGAATAATCTCTTATAAATGATATCAATATAACTAATGAACAAAAGATGTACGAAAAACAATTTTTAAAAAGCTAGGTTTTTTTGCGCATATTTTACGATAAAAAAAATCTCGAAGGAAGTTGTACAATTACTTGATTGCCAAAAATAGAAAAAAAAATCCGACAAATATTTTTTTGCTTCTATTGTGATCAAGTTTTTGTTTGTTTAGTTGGATATTCCTTCTATTTTTTTTTCTAGACTAGTTCATTTTTTCTAGGATCGTATTGCAAAGAAAAAAACTGCGATTTTTTTCATGTGACTTTTTTTCAGGGATATAGATAGTTAAAACACATTTTACTAAAAATTAATTTCTCTATGAACTTATAAACTATTTGCTATGTGTGAAATGATTATTTATATGTCTATGATTAGGCAACGTAAATAAAACAGGAAAATGTAAAATAAGAAATGCTATGAAGAAGCGTTAATAACATAATTTTAAAAATAATATTTAAAAAAATGTTGTACAAAGTAAAAATTTCTATCGAACGTTGAAGCAAGTAGCGGTAAAACAAAGAAACAAAGAAACAAAGAAAAAAATGGAAAAGAAAAAATAAGGTGTATTAAGTCGAAAATATAATTCAATATTTTTTACCATTATTATTTGTCATTCTGGTACAAAATCAACACTATTTAATTGATTTATCATTCTACAATATTATATATGAGACTTCTACACACTTGCTACATCCCATTTTTTGAAAATCTCTGGCAGCTTGGCATATAGGCAGAAGCAGATTTGAACTTTTAAAATTATATTGTGATTTCATGAAAACATCGACCAATGCGACATTATATAGTTCCTAAATAAGAGTTGAGGATTTTTTTCTTCTCCCCCCTTTTTTTAATGAGAGTTGCTCCCATGAAAAACTTGTAAAAAAAAAAGTTTTAGATAATCTTAAGAGCATTTATTAAAAACTTAGCTGGATTTGATAGCTTGAACTGACGAGATTATGAATTTTTAACTCCCCAAAACCCAATTTATTTCGCCTGTTGAGTACATTTTTGATTTTATCAAATATATGTATTCTACATAAACTTTAGGGCCATTTTTTAGAAGAAATATAAGCTTTAAACTGTTTCGATATCTATTTTAACTAAGAAGTTATCGGGATTTTTCGGTTTCACAAAACCCCTCCCCATTTCTATACCCGCTTAGTCCTATTTTGCCCATTAACGAACTTGACCGAAATTGTATGTCATTTGATTTTATGTATCAGTTTGTAAGAGATCTTAGCAAAATTAAAGAAGTATCGGTGCATAAAAATATGATATAGATAGACAGATAGATACTTTTTTACTACTGGTAGTGGGGTCTATGGGTCATGATCGGTGTAGATCTGCAAAAAGTTTTCAGAAATTCCAACATAGGAATGATCAAAATATGTAGTATTTTCTATAAAATCTACCTAATAACTAAGAATCTGCTAGCTTGGTTATTAATTAAAACGCTGCCTTCAAGTCCAGGCATACTGGAGGAGAATTTAGGTTAAGTGTTCATAATTTGTTAAATTCTACATGCACGAACAATAGTTGTCTGATTAACACCTTATGGAAAAAAATAACTATTGTTAAATTGTTGTTCAAAATTTTATGAAGTTTCATCCTAGAGAGGTTTACCAGATTTAACTGGATTAGAACAGTGAAACTACGATTCAACATATGTTTTTAGCAGCTTCATTGGTATCATGTGTTTATCAAATCATAAATTTAATATATTTACAGTATACAACTGCGAAAACATGTATATATATTTTTTTTGTTATTTTATATCTAAAGTAAGGCTATGCTTTTCTTTTTTAAGGATAATTTATATCCTTGCGAAAAAATAAACTGACTAGCAGAATTTTTTAGTTACATGTGAAGAGAAAGATTAACAGCTATTATCACATAATTATTGTTAAAAATTTTTTTAAATAATTAAAGAAAATCCAGAAGAATATCTGATTCCATATTTATGAAAAGGTTTAATGACAGAATAAGCCTCAAGATAAGTTACACAATTGTGGTATTCGTAATTTTAAATTCTAGTTGCTTTTTGTAGTTTAGTTTAGCAATGCAATACTCAGAATTATAATTTAGCTGTGCAGCGAATTAAATATTACAAAAAATTTTATAAGGCCTTTTGGATTCTTGCTTGAACTGCAGAAAGGTTATTGGTATTCATTTTATATTATAATATTTTCGGTTAATCGTCATATTTCAGTACCGGTGATTGCTGAACAAACAACGTTTTAAGATTTTTTTTATTCCATGAAACATGCTTATCCAAATAGTTATTATTGCTAATGTTTTTATATTTTAATTATCAATTATGTAATTATTATGCAGTAATCTGGAATAATATTTTACCTAGCGTAGTAAAACAATAAATATTTAATAGAATTAATCGATTATATATACCATACGACGATAGAGAAAAAAAATGAATATAAAAAATATCTTTGTAAATTTAAAAGCACAAAAATGATGTAAAACAAAAATTTCCATGACTGAGAAAAAGGGAAAATAATTTAAATGACTATGCTTACAGTATTTCTGAAAACAGGAAAGTAAAAATCGAACAAAATGCAACTCTGTATTTCCAGTGATTGGTTTGAATAAAAATTCATACTCTTTGTTTTGAATAACCAGTGTATTCGACATTGATGAAAACAAAAATAAATTATTGTCAAAAACAGCCAGAAGTTTTTAAAATCTGGATTTTTGTTTCTTTTTTTTATCATTCATCTTCCTCGAAACTCCATTAAATAAAATGAATTTTGGATTTCAGGTTTTTAGGTAATCGTTCAATTAACTTTTTTTTAAATTGAAAATGTAAAGTGTGTTTAACATTGATGGAAAATAGAAACAGCATGCATAGAAAACAGCATTTAATCTGTAGGCTAACGATAAGAACAACGAGTGCTTTTTTTTATAAAACTTCACATTTTATTCCGAATTTCCGCTAGCCCCAGCAGTGGCCGAGAGGTTCTGACCTCTCAACTGATAGACGGCAGGTGCTGTGTTCGAACCCAATCGCGGCCGTCGGCCTAACCGTTCGGAATTTTCAGTGGTTTTCTTCGAACCTTGCGTAAATACGGGTTAGGTTCCCTTAGAAAGACCCCCACGGAGGGCATCCCATTCCTGTCGGGCCTATATCCCACCTATAGATAATCGGCCGACATAAAGTAAACCAAAGCAAACCAATTTCCGGTAACTAAAATGCATTATTTCGTATTCCTAGTAAATCATTTAAAGAACCTTTATTTTTTATGGGGATTTTTTTTGTGTGTTTTAAATTAGGGAATAGAAAACTATTTATTTTGAAAAACAGCATGATAATGATGATTAACATTACAAAACCGTTTTTTTTTCTTTTTTTTTTACAAAAAATTATTTCGCCGTTATTTGAACCTCAGTAGGCAAACAATATTGAGCCAATAATGGTTATATTTTGGAAAAATATTGACACATTGGCGCAATATTGACATGAAATATTGCTCCAATATTGGGGTGTTTAAATTTTGCCTTTATTTAGCCAATATTTGCAGCCAATATTATGCCAATGTAATGCCAATATTGGGGTTTCACTGGAAATATTTCCAATGTAACGCAAACAATTGTGCAATATTGGGGATTCATTGGAAATATTTCCAATGTAACGTCAATATTTGTACAATATTGGGGTTTCATTGAAAATATTTCCAATGTAACGCCAACATTTGTGCAATATTGGAAATTAATTGGAAATTTTTCCAATGAAATGCCATTATTTAACCAATATTGGCGTTTCATTGCCAATATTTCCAATAAATGAAATATTGGCACAACGTTGGACCAATATTGGTTTGCTACTAGGGAAGTTTTTTACACGCTAAATGAAATACATATAGAACTTCCTTTAAAATGTTTAGCGCATTTGCTATTTATGAATGCAGAAAACATTTGATACTGAAAACAGTATGAAGATGACTTTTACGATGAAATAATCAGGTATTTTCTAATAAAACTATACTTTAGTAATTTGTATATCCATTAAAAATACAATTTTGAATTTTTAGTAAAGAGTTTCATGAATTTAATTCTTTATTTAAACATTAAGTTTGTTTGAGATTGATGGAAACAAAAACAAATGATGATTAAACAATGTACAAATCGCACTTATACTGTAGAAAAATTTCAGATTTTATTTTTTATTTATTGTTATTATTATTATTATTATTATTATTATTATTATTATTATTATCTTTTCAGTATAGTAAAAAATTAAAATGCAAATTTATATTTCTAGTTAATTGTTTGATTAAATTTCAATTCTTTATTAAGAATCGTTAGGGTTTTTATTGTGATTCTTATAATAAGATAATCGTTAATGAAATAGAGACTTAAGATTAGCAATGGAGAAACTGGCATTATTATATTAAAATTATAATTTTATTTTCTAAATACACGTCTATATGAAAGACTGTTTTGTATATAAAGTATATACTTTGAATAAACTTTCATTTTTTAATGAAATATAAAACAGTTGATTAATCTAAATGTTAATATGAAAAAATTGAACAAAGAATCATACATATTATTAAATGCGTCACTTAAATTAATAAAAAAATGCTTATCCATTTTAAAAGAAATAGTTCAAAATATTGTATGTCGATTAGTTTTCATTCTTCCTCATTTAAAATATTCCTGCTTCTTTTAAGTGTTAAAATATATTCAATAAAATTTATGATCTATAGAAAACTTTTCTTTTGTATGAATAATAAAAACAAAATCTCTTCACAATTAATTACATTACACAAATATATACTACATGAAATATTGTGTATCCCTGTAAATGCTATTGATTTCTTATTATGTATGATTATATCGTATAACTTATATTAAGCCTCAACGACGGATATCAAATTTATTATTCATAAAATAGTTTAATATAATTAAAATATGATGCACAGAATCCTCCCCTTTGCCATTGTGTATTGGAATTCCTTTGTGTGGCTCTGTAAATGAATAATAGCAATTTTTTCACCGCATATTTTGAAGAATGCATATTTTACTGCACTTAATGTTTAATATGCTTGATACTGTGTAACATCTTTAAAATTCATTTGAAACTATTTTTTTCCATAAGACATAATGTAACGGAAAGCGCTTGACTGTCTCTCTAAATAAACTAATCACGCGAAATAAACTAATCATGCTAAACTAATCATTTGAAATGGGGTTCTATCTAAGGTAAACGTTAATATCGTCCGAAAATTTCATTGCAATCTAATTATATTTACGGAAGTTACAGTACAGCATTGGAGACAAACAACCAAACTGAAATCATAAAAACTTTTTAACTTTGTTGGAAAGTGTTTAAAAGTGCCCCGTCTGACATCACGGATATCGTACTTGCAGATTTTTTGAGTCCGTGATCGTAAGCTTCATAGGTTTTTAAGCAGTAAGCAACTTTTGTACAGTTCAAAAAAAAAAAAAAAAATTCCCTGTCGCCGTGGCCTATAGGCGGAGGTAGATTTCGAAAAGTGCTCATTTCAACAACAAAAAATAAAATTTTATTGCAGATAAACCAGTTTAACAACTTTATTTGGCCTCTTTTGAAAATTTTTTTATTTCATTTCTCTGTAAGAACTGGTTTTATCAGAATCATCTTAAGCTAAATTTGGCTCAAATGCCCATTTTGACAACATATTTTGAAATATAATCTGACTTTATTAAAACATTGACTAATAGGGTACATTATATAGTTCTTAAATAACGAAAAACTGTCAATTGAATGCATTTGAGTGTAAAACTGAATTTAAAAGTGAGTTATAAAATAACAAATTTGTTATTTGAATACAATCTCAATTCTTAACCATGATAGCTTCGGGAAATTTTGTGAGAAGTGGCCAATTTGACAGCATTTTATAAAAATACAATCAGCCTTCAACAAAAAAAACTGACCAATACGCAGCATTATACAGCTCCTAAATAAGAGAACCTGTGAATTGGATGCGTATGAGGGAAAAACTGAATTTAAAAATGAGTCAGAAAAAACGCAGTTTGTTATTTGAATACATCCTCAAATTTTCAATCAAGATCACTTTTTGAAATTCTGTTCAAAATTCTCTTTTTGTCAGGCTTTTTTGAAATATATTTTGTCTTTATCAAATAACTGACTAATGCGTCACATTATATAGTTCCTAAATAAGAGGACCTGTACACTGGATGCGTTTGATAACAAAAATAAATTTAAGAATAAATCAGAAAAAAATCAGTTTGTTACTTGAATACTTTCTCAATTTTTCAATCATAATCACTTCGGGAAATTCTGTTCAAAATACCCTTTTTGGCAGCCTTATTAAGTCTTTATCAAAATACTGACCAGTGCGTCACATTATATTGTACCGAAATAAGAGGATTTGCCATTTGGGTGTGTTTAAAATCAAAAATAAATTTTAAAATGAGTCATATGAGCAGTTTGGATTTCAGGTTTCTTTTCTCCAACTCCGATTTTTGTTTAATATATTTTTGCTACACTAATTGGTCCTATGAAAAACTTGTCAAGATAAAAGTTGTAGATATTGTTGAAAAGATGTAAAATAAATTTAATTAGATTTGATAATTTAAGAATTGACGAAATTATGGAATTTTGTCTTTTTTTCAACCCCCCCTCTTTAGTTTTCGCTTTTAATCTTTTTTATCGGTAAGAAATAGTCCTATCAAAATCTTGTAAGTACAAAAGTTTTAGATAATGTTGAGAACATTTATACAAAATTTAGTTGGATTTGATATTTTGAGAATTGACGAAATTATGATTTTTTTTTCTCCCAAAAAACCCGTTTTTTTCGCCCTTTGAGCCTAATTCTAAATTTATCAAAAATCTGTAATGTAAAAATTTTTGCCCATTTTTAAGGACTAATGTAAACTTTAAACCGATTCGATATCTATTTTAATTAAAAAGTTAAGGCGGCCCTCCTTATTTCCACCCCCTTGGACCGATTTTGCCGATCAACGAACTTAGCTGAGATTTTATACCCCTTAATTTTATGCATCAGTTTGGAAGAGATTGGAGCAAAACTATAGAAGTTATCGTGTCCATAAGAAAGTGATATATGATATATATATATACATATATATATATATATATATGACCATTAATAGTAAACAATATTTAACCATTTGAAATTAACTATTGAATTTAATAACTTATATCACATTGAATATGAAAGGAAAAAAGAATAATATGAATACAAATGGAATTTGGAAAACCAAAGCAGAAACATCAGGTCCCAAATACTTTGGAACTACAAATGGAGTGTGTGGTTTCATCTTCGTATTTGCCATGAGAAAGCAAAACAATGCGAATTTGGGACTACCATCACACATGAAACAAAATTAATTAAAGAAATACCAAGTAATCTATAGTACATATGAAGAAAATAAAACAGTTATGAGCTATAAAGTAGAATGAATCCCAAATGCACGACCTTAACCCTGATACGCATGTTGTAAATTAAAACTTGAAGTATTCATATATCATGAGACAGTAAAATGGAGATAATATAATAATAAAAACAAAAAAAAAGACTTATAGTACACATCATAATATTAAATTAATAAATTGATTAAAAGCAGAATAATGTAATAACAGAAAAATTAAACCATACACCATAGTTTACCTTATTATTATTTAAATCAATAACATTTATTTTGACTATGCTAGGCTGAACCCAATATCTTAATTAAGGAAAATTAAAGATTAAAAAATAGTTTATTAAGAAATGTACCTTATAAATTTGTTAACATTATTAATATAATAGATATAACTAAACAATATATATATATATATATATATATATACACTATCTACCAAAAAGTATTTGTACACTTTCAGTTTTTGACATTTTGTCAAATATTTCAAAATATACTGGTCGGATTCTTCTGGAACTTCAGAAATATAAAGATTATGTTTCACTTTATATTTATTTACATTCATTTGTTAAGCGGGTAATTAGGGGGCCGGCAAAAAAAACAAAGAATAATAGAAATATTTGGGATCGCCCTGTACATGAAAATGCACGAAACGACTTATCGGTTTAGAATACAAATATATGAATACAGTAGAATATGTACACTAATTTGTGTGAGAATAGTATGTATATTTATGGCGATAGAGCGATTTTTTTGAAAAATTGATGGTGGTTTTGGGCTCTAGAGGTCATGATCGACGTAGATGTGCAAAAATTTTTCAGAAATTCCAACATTGGAGAGAACGCAAAAGGTAGTACTTCATACGAAATCCATATAAAACGAAAAGTACTACATTTTTTCAAGGAAACTGGGATTCCTGAAACTTTTATGCAACGATAACAGAAAAAAATTATGTAACAGAATCACCTGTTTAAATTTTTGACTGTTGCCATTACTTAAAAAATTCTAGGAATTCTAGTTTCCTGGATAATGATTAGTAACTTTACATATTTTGTTTTTACAGTGTAAAACAACCTCCTGAATCATTTGATGCGTATGTACCCTGTAAGATGCATAACTTTACATAATTTTTGAGAAATAATTCCTTGATTGAGGTCTAAATCTTTACAGCATAATAAAGTTACATGCACTATAAAAAATGATAGCAGCGAAATTTCATGTAACCTTCCTCGGTTACATGAGTTTTTGCTCCGACTGTTACATGAAAAGTTCTTGGAATACAAGTCTTCTGGACAATTCTTAGTAACTTTAACAGTGAACCATTTGACTTTTATTTTATTGTATTCTACTTTAGTTTGATTGTAATATATTTTAAGAATTGTTTTTCAACTTATTCAGGAGAAATAAAATAAAAAAAAACTATATTGCAATATTTTTACCTTGAGATTCTCTTTTGAAACAAAAGATTAATCTTGTTCATTTAATAACAATACGTGCTATTACAACTAACAACTTTGAATTATTTTATTTTTTATAATTTATGTTCTATAACAGTTCGTTTTTTTTTTTTTTTTTTTTTTTTTGTTCTCAAGGTGTTTCAATTAATTTCATTTATTTTTGAAAAAAAAAATCGAAAAAAAAGGTCGTTAAAAATGAAACTTTAAAAATAATTTCATAGTTTTTTAATTATATTTCTTTAGTTTTTTTTTTGTTTTGTTTTCTTTTCTTTTTTTACATACGATGTGTAAATCTTAAATATCCTTTTCTTTAGATTTGTTCAATGAGTTCAGCACCTGGATTAGTCATGAAAATTGTTTCATACTGTTAATAAAGTTTAGATTTTAAACGTTGAAATATTAAACAATTGAAATCAATTAAATATATATCAATGTACTTTTAGGAAAATGTATCAGCGATAGATACACATTTTCTTAATCCTTCAATATATTTTTATTGAATATTATTATTTTTTAACTAACATTAGGTTTTTTTCTTTTTTAGTGAAGCTTATTTATATATCTTTTACTTAATTCTAAACTTCCCATTCAATACATAGATTTATAATCCTCTTTTGATTTTTGTAGAAATTTCTGTGAAGCACAATTCAGTACTTAAAATTAAATATCAAATACACAATAAAAAAATCCAGAGGGTTTCAACTTCTGAGAATTCAAGTTGGGATGATTAATAGATAACAAACGTCTGTCTATAAAAGGAAAAATAACTTTTTAGCTAAGGATTTATAATCTTCTTTTAGAGATATATAAGTTGTTTTTATTTTTAATGAGAATTGTTAAATATTATTAAAATTCACGATAAAAGTATTTAAAAATATATTGTTACTCTGATAAAACAACAACATCTAAAAAATGAAATATGATTGCTAAAGTTCATTCTCTAATTTTTTTCGTTCTTTTTATTTATTTATTTATTTGTTTGTTTATTTTTGTCAAATGATTAATACTAAATTGAAATTAAACTGTTTAATACCTAATGTAACACAGTTTTCTGAATAAATTACTATAAAAAATTACTCTGCTATTTATTGAAAATAGAAAAATTATCTAGGCAAAATATGTCATTTTGAATCTATGCAAGATTTAATCTAAGCTCTAAATAGATTGTATTTTTAAATAATTTATCGGTTTCAATTTACTGTAAGGTTAAACAATATATATATATATAATATATTACATAATATTTCAAATAACGAAGAGTAATTTATTGCATGACTAATTTTTCCATGAAAATCAATTTCGCTATTCGCCATTTTAACTTAAACATTTTTCTTTTGCAAAGAATAATTTTAACTCCTTGACCGCCGAGCAAAAGGGCAAAATTGCGATGTTTTTTTCACCTCAATTTATTTTAAATGTTAATAAAAGTGGGATTTTCTATCATGGTACAATTTTTTTTTGTTACGTGTATGCTTATAAGCCTTGAAAGTATCAATCATAACTTAATTTCATAAAACTGGATTATATTTGTAGAATTATATTAATTTAAAAAACGCTCCATCTGCAGTGAAACCTGCAGCTTAGTGAACGGATATATCCGGTCGCGGCAATGGGAAGGTTAAAGCAGACGAATTTCTTGTAAATGGATAGGTGATACAAAAATTCACCTTTTATTATGTAAACGAAGCGAATCAGAAAAATAATAACTGTCTTTGAAATGGATATTTATAATATGATAGATCTTTGAAACTGATATTTTGACTTGAAGAAGTATTCATAGATATTTTTAACAATGTCACTAAAATATCCATTTCGAACAAAATTTTTAAATTTATAACTTAAAAAAATCTAATTAAAATAAAAAAAATTCCTGGGTAATACTTGATTATCCCGTCGACCACTTTTGCCGAATTATACAATTCGCCAAACCATTCAAAAACTGATGAATAACTTAAAAGCAAGGGGAAAAACTAAATAAAGTTAGGATTAAATTCCGATTATGATCCGATATTTCTGCAAAAAAATACAATTTATGTAAATTAAGGAGAATTATCTCCTCCATTTCCTAACTTTAAGCATAACTAAAAAACTCCCAGCTAATCAGAGAATCTCCTTATCAGAATGAAACTATACACAAAATATGAAGCAAATCGGACGTATGTGTTTGGAAAACCCATTTATCTAAATTAAAGAGATATTAATTCTGTTTCTTTTCTTTCTACTTACCAATGAACCCGAAAATCTAATCAGAGAAACACATTAAGAGAATAATCATATATCCAAAAATTGAAGCTTATCGGACATTTCTGCATGAAAATTAAGCGATGGGTTAACCACCTTGTCTGCACCCTTTATATTTAAATAATGAACTCCAAAACTAATCAGGGAAGCATTATCGGAATAAATTAATATGCAGAAATTGAAGCAAATCGGATATTTCATGAGTTATCGCGTTACGCACATACGTACTTATATAGGTACATACATAATCTGCTGGCAGATTAGTTCAGAGGCTTTGATAGCCTGTGAACTAAAAAAAAAATAAAAATACCGGGTGTCCCAAAAATGACTGATGGATTTTAAAATTCAATAACTTGCAAATGGTGACAGCTATTTAAAAAAATTTGCAGGAGGGTTATGTATAATGTCAGGAGTTTTTTTTTAGATTTTTAGTTTTTGAAGACAATGGACTTTTAATATTTTTCGCTCTTGAACTTTGAAAGAGTTTTTTAATACAATTTCTAAGCATAACAATTTTTCTTGGATTACATGATAATATATTATCGATTTACATTTTTTATTTGAAATTCCCAAATAATTTTTTTATGGATGAATAGTGTATAATGTGTGGCTTTAATATACCGGGTGGCCCAAAAATGACTCATGGAATTTAAAATTCAAACGGCGATTGAAAGCCAGGTTCTCAATGCTGAGTGATGCGTCAACCTGGCCTTCAATCGCCGTCAGCGCCACCTATTGCTTGATATGCGAACTAAAATAAAAAATTACGGTAAAAAAACTCCTGACATTGTACATAACACTTCTGCAAAAAAATTTTTAAATAGCTGTCACCGTTTGCAAGTTATTGAATTTTAAATTCCATGAGTCATTTTTGGGACACCCGGTATATTAAAGCCACACATTATACACTATTCATCCATAAAAGAATGTATTTTGGAATTTCAAATAAAAAATGTAAATCGATAATATATTATCATGTAATCCAAGAAAAATTGTTATGCTTAGAAATTGTATTAAAAAAACTCTTTCAAAATTCAAGAACGAAAAATATTAAAAGTCCATTATCTTCAAACACAAAGCACAAAAACTACATGTCAAAGGCGCTTATGGAAAAATTTCAATTACTAAATGCAAATTCAAAATTGATTTTCGCTTAACATTATTATTCCCTTCTTATCGAAAAGTAAACAGTAGAGCAAAATTGATTTTAAATTATTTTTAAGTTTAGTGGAAAAGAAAATTGTTTTAAAAGAAAATTAGTTCAATTTATTTAGTCCAAAAAAATTAAATGATGAATGGTAAAATATCTTAACTCTTACAAAACAGTTTCATTACTGGTATAATTTAATAAATTCTATTAGTGCAATTTAATAGATTTCGGTTGATCAGTATAAAAAATACTTTCAAAATTTATAATTTGTTTTTAAAATATGCATATGTAAAAATTATTGTGATTAAAGTAATTTATATGTATATTTAATGTTTTTAAAGTGAGGTTTTTGACATAAAGTTTAATGATTTATAAAGAAAAAAATATTTATATTCATAAAGCAAAATATTAGTTTTGCTGTGAGTAAGATGTACACTGTAAAAAAAAAATTCAAGAGGTTACTAAAATTTTTTTAGTAAATTTGTATTCCACAGAATTTTTTAGTAACCATTACAAGCTTTTTTTTTTTTGCAAGTGAAACAAGCATTTCTTTTGTAAACTGAACAAAAGAATTTTTTGTATAACTAACTTAAAAATTTTTAGTATGAGCCACCAAGCGAATTTTAGTAATAGCTCCAAAATTATTTTTAATAACCAGTACGTGCGCCCGAAAGGCAGGAGCTTCCTTCGAGCTGCATCCAGACTTCTGAAGCGGAAGATTTTCGTCAAAACTGCAATAGATGGCAGCACCAAACGTTGCTACCTGCTCCGACAGGATTTTCATAATCCCTTTATTAACGAGTACTTACACTACATACATTCGGGGCGTATTTGGCGGTGGCCACTATCGAACCGGGACCTTTTAGCCTGGAGTCCGTTACTATAACCACTATGCTATCAAGGCTTCACCAAGTGAGTTTTAGTAATAGCTATTAAAAATATAAAGCTATTAACTCTACTCGTTGCTAACTTTTTTCTAGTAATTCTTACAGATTTTCTTGTAACCGACTAAGATTATTAAAATTTTTTTAGAAATTATAAGGATCACTAAAGTTTTTTTAGTACATCGACCCTTTTTTTTTACAGTGTACTATAAAACACTTTTAAATTATGTTTCAAGATGTAGAATTTTACACCTACTCCAGGTCACAAAACCATTTTTAATCCAAACGATGTTTGTTGTTGCTGTTGTTGTAAACTTGTAATTTACATTAAAATAGTTTCTTATCTGCCTTTTTTTATTCAAATCAGCTTTATAAAAATATAAACTTAAAAAATCTCTAAATAATTCTAAAATCAATTCATTCCAAAATGTCTCAATTTTCGACATTCCAATTCTTAGGTAAACTGCACATATAATGTAATTTTACACAAACCAGGTTCCAAAAGCTGCATCTTATTAGAAAAAAAGCATCTTATTAAAAAAAAAAAAAAAAAAAAAAAAAACAGGAAATTTTGTTATTCGACTGTTTTGTTTTCACCCTTTCCACGCAAAAAGGAGATAAAGAAGTCTATTTTAAATTTAAATTCGAATACATTATGTATTCGAATTATGCGTGTGCAATTTGTTGCTAGCATTCAGTCGTAAAATGCATTAAATCCCATATTTACCGCCTGTTCTCATTGGCTAGCTGCTTCTTTGCCAAGGATTGGTTGCGAGCTGCAAGTAGCCTCTAACCCGGCTGCTTCGTTGCCGTAGATTGGTAGGAAGCTAGAAATATCCCCTTACCCAGAATATTTTAATTTTTCAAAAAATACCTAAATTGAAATTTAAAAATCCTCCTGCGAAGTTCACTTTCCTGCATCTACAAATGATAAAAATTTGCGAGACATGGGTGTTATAATTTCGGTAATATCTGCTGCCAGGCAGACAGACAGATATGATATGGATGATCGGTGGGGATATTGATCGTGTGTATGGTTTCGATATAATGTTAGATTAAAAAAAACTCCATTGCGAAAAAGTTCGCTGTTTGCAGTACTATATTTATTCCAAGTTTTAGAAGTCGAAGAACCTACTGTGGACGGTAGGAAGCCGTCGGCTGAAAGAGAGTAGTATTTATATATATATATGTATATATATATTCACTCTCAAGGATAAGAGCAAAGTATGTGAAATACATTTTTTAAAATCTCAAGTGTTGGCGCGCCACATGTACATAAAAATAGCAACAACTCACAGGCGAAGAATGCGATGACAAAAAAGGCAGGTGCTTGATTTCCGTTCATAAGAGAAAGGAGTAAAAGGACACAATATGAAATAATCAATGTCAAAAGATTAAAAAAAATGAACATTAGGGTGGAGCGAAAAAAATTATTTTTTAAAAATCAAAAACGGGTAGGTGCCAAAAGTTACCTTTATACTAGTACATCAACTGTGTGAAATTTTACCGCTGAAAATAAAATGCTTGAGTCTGCGTTTTTGCTCCAAAAATCAAAATTTTGGATAAAATTTGTCATTTTTTGACATTTTTTCAAAAAAATTAAAAAATTTCTACACAGCTGGTTATTATTTAAAAGTGTTCCTTAAACCTTTATATTTATCTGCTTAATATATTTAAACTATAAAACAATATCTTTATTCCGTATAGCTGGAGCAAAACAGACAACTTTGGTAAGAAAACGGCATTACCACTCTATTGGGACATACAATGAATTGCTGTTTTTAATACAGGTCTTCTTTTCAAAACTACCTTGGACATACGTTCACGGAGGTGGCTATATTTCATATGCCTCCCGTCCCAACTATTCGATCATCTTAGTACAGTGTTTTATTTATATATTGATTTGTGATTTTCTTTATTAAAATTTGGCATGTTTTCGATGCATCCACCTAGTTTATCTGTTCTTTGTATCCACATGCTGCTGTGACTGTCTTAATATATATTTTTACAGCTTATATTAAAAAAATGACAAGCAGAGTAATGTACGGGAATATTATTAAGGGGATCTATTCGGCCATCTCATATCGTTATCAAACTTACATCCAGTTGATGAAATTGATTGCAAGTTCTGTTACCACAACATTTTTTCAGTCAATTGTATTTTTTTACGTAATGAGCTGCTTCAAAGATGATTTCAGGTATTTCACCTATAAGTATGCCATCATTTATTCTGCTTTTGCATTTTTTATATGTTCAGAAGCGAGCTGTTTAATGTGATTTCTGGTGATCGTCAGAGAGAAATCTTGTTGCTTTACACGCAAGTTTTGTTTGCAATCCTCTGTGACGATCATCATAATATTAAGAGCCCACAATAGTCACAGGGAAAGTGCAGAAAAAGACCCGGATGACCATGTAAAGTCTATGGGAGCGTTCTTTTCTAATATCTCATTCAAATGTTAATATTTTGACATGATTTTTTTTGCATAAAATAGTTCAGGACGATCCACAACCGGGCTAGTTTTTTTACTTTTTCGATTTTGGTTATATATTTTTTATATTATGATAGTTTCAGTTTCAGAACCGGTTTAAACCGGTTTTGAAAATTAAAGTAATTTTTTTAAAAAAAATCTAAAACCAAAATCGAAAAAGTAAAAACTAGCCCGGTTGTGGATCGTCCTGAACTATTTTATGCAAAAAAAATCATGTCAAAATATTAAAATTTGAATGAGATATTAGAAAAGAACGCTCCCATAGACTTTACATGGTCATCCGGGTCTTTTTCTGTACTTTTCCTGTGACTATTGTGGGCTCTTAAATAGCTAGCTTCTCAAAATATATTCAATGTAATAGGTACAGTAAATGATGTCATACGAGAAATTGAATTCAAACAATCAATTTTTAGGCATATTATTATATATGTAATGTAATTGATTGAAAAAATGTTGTGGTAACAGAACTCCCAATCATTATGTAATAATTGAATGAAAATTTAATGAAGATAATAGACTGCTGAATAGGTTCAATTAACAACATACCTAATACATTACTCTGCTTCCTCTTCTGTTACACAAGGTACAAAAATATACATGCAGCAGGTCACACCAGTAGCATCCAATGTCAGTGAAAACAAAGAAGAGGTAAACTAACTTTGATACATTGAAAACTTATGCACTTCTACGGGGGAAAAATATTGTTGGGTGGCTGAGACGGTTTGGGATATGATATGCAGCCACATCTGCGAGTTATATACAGAATAGTTTTGAAAGCAGATAGGTAAGAAATACATTCAAAACAACATTTCGTTGTATGATCCAATAGAGAAGTAACGCTGGTTTTTACCAAAAGTTGTCAGATTTGCTCCAATTATACAGACTATAGATATTGTTTTATAGTTTAAATATGTTAAGCAGATAAATATAAAGGTTTAAGTAACACTTTTAAATAATAACCAGCTCTTTAGGAATTTTTAAATTTTTTTGAAAAAATGTCAAAAAATGACAAATTTTACCTAAAATTTCGATTTTTGGAGCAAAAGCGCAGACTCAAGCCATTTTTTTTCAGCGGTAAAATTTCACGCAGCTGATGTACTAGTATAAAGGCAACTTTTGGTACCTACCCGTTTTTGATTTTTAAAAAATAATTTTTTTCGCTCCACCCTAATGAACATGGTTGCTCTAAACCACGAGCGATGAATTCCACACAGAAGGTTGTTAAATATCACATGGGATCAGAAAGACCAGAGAAAGAACGTTAATAAAATAAAAAAAATAAAAATGGGGAAAGTATTAGTAATGGAAAAAGCATTGACTGTTGCAAAATGAAAGCATATTTTTTATCTAGCGGCGCAAAGATAATTGAATTCTGAATAGTAAAAGCCCATAGCTATAAGACTAAAATTTAAAAACTTTTACTAGTGAGAAAAAATACTCATTATGCCGACATAAAAGCACAGTCCAAAGTTGTGGTTTAAAGAATTACATTTAAAGAAACTGCAATCATAATTTAAAAGGAAAGGACTACTACAAAACGAATAGGATTAAAATTAAATTAAATTAAAAAGAAGAACTTAGAAAATGATGTTCTTTTAAAGGGGGAGAAGAGTAAAACAATTAGTAATTAATATGTAACTTTTACATATATCTAATATGAAAATGGCTCCGCTAAACCACAAGAAATGAATCCCATACAGGAGGTTGCTAAAAATCACATGGGATCAGAAAGACCAGAAAAAGAACGTTAATAATAATAAAAAAAATAATTAATAGGAACAGTATTAATAACGGTAATTGCATTGAACTTTGCAGAAAATTAAACTTTGGTACAAAAATGATTCAATTGTGCATAGCAACAGTCCATAGCTATACGAATAAAATTTAATAAAAAAGAATATTGCCCATTAAAATGGTAGCATTGAGCTCACAGGCTAAGCATACTAATTGCACATTACAGCCTTATATTTTCAAGGGTTAATTCCGATCGAAAGAAATCAAAGGAGGGGAAACAACTCCCCCTTTTCCCTTTTTATACTTAATCATTGAACCCCCTAAATTAATCAGGGATATGTTTTATCATATAAAATATCTATATCGAAAATTCAGAGTAAAAAGGAAAATTGTTAAAAAAAAACCATTTATATAATTTAAGAGGAGTTACCCCCCCCCCCCGTATTACCTACTTAACCATTAAACTTCCAAAACTATTAAGAAATTTGAATGAAATCTGATTATTCTGCATGAAAAAACCATTTATATCAATTAAGGGGAGGGGCATTAGAACCTCCCCGTTTCCCCTGTTTATACTTATACAATGAACACCTAATACCAATCACGGAGGTGAGTCATTAGAATGATCTTATACCTAAGATTCGAACGAAAACTGATAATTGTGCTCGAAAAACCCATTTATATCAATTAGGGGCAGGGGCATGAGCCCCCCATTAACCCCCTCTTATACATATCCAATTAACTCCAAAAACTAACCAGGAAAGCGCTTTATCAGGATATACCTATATGCAAAATTTCAAGTGGATAGGATATTTTTATCATGAGTTATCGCGTTACGCTCGTACGCACGTACGAACGAACGTAGGTACATACATACAGAACGTTCGGGCATATAAGCTCTCAGGCTATGATAGCCTATGAACTAAAAATTGTTACTAGGGAGAAAGAACATTCATTTCGTCGACATAAAAGCACAGTGAAAAAGTTGTGGTTTAAAGAATTACATTTAGTGAAAATGCAATCGTAATTTAAAACGAAAGGACTGTTGAAAATGAATAAGAATAAAATTAAATTAAATTAAAAAGAGGAATTTAGAAAATGATGGACTTTTAAAAGGGGGAAGGGTAAAATATTTACTAATTAATATGTAAAGGCAAAGGTTTTTACAACAGACATCTCTTCATATATATCGATATATAGCAAAACTTAGGGATAAGGATTTTTATTTAATACCTAATTTATATGTCATTATATAAAAATGAACAATTTAAACACAAATTACATATTTATTTATTTATTTTTATTTAGTCATTTTATCTATATTTAATAACTTTTACATCGAAATGATACTTCTTTATTATTGAAATAAATATGCAAATCATTTTTAATGCACACTTTTGACAAAATCTCGCAAATTTCACTTTGAAATAGATAAATAATTAAATAAACAAATTCACTCTAAATTTTGTTTTATTTAATTGTTTGATTGTTTTCTAAATATTATTCAGATAACTTCCTGCAACACTGGGAAAAAAAGTGAAACGCTTACCGTATCTCTAAAAAGTGTTTCCATTTTATTTGTCCATTTTTTGTGAAAAATATGAATATTTTTAAGCGTTTCATTATATTTATTTCGATCAAACTCTTATTTAAATCAAGAAATACGTACATACATATAAGTGGAAAGGAAAATTAAAATGAATAATTCTTTTTTTAAGAAAATATATTGTCATTTATTTTTCTAAAGATTATAAACAGGTGTTGCAACAAAAATTAGAATATGTTATAATTGAATCTTGGTATGACATATTTGTGAGCAAAAAAATATTTTTTCACTCTGCTATTAGATAAACTTATGCCATGAGCATCCGCTGCATTTTGATAATTAGTTTAATAATGACATTTTTATCAGAAGATGTCAAATAAAAAAAAGAGGAAAAAACGCTGTTTAATATCATACCAAATAAATTTGAGTAAAATTTAAAACGTTGTAAAAAAGAAAGTGTCAAATTACGTTTTAAATAAAAAAAGGAGAGCTGTTAAACATTTAGTTTCATTAAGAATTAATTTAAATTACTTGCTAATTTTACGTTAAAAATATCATTTATGGTTAGGAATTTTTTAAAAATATATAATGAGATAATGTTTTTAATAAATATTTTTATTTAATACGAATAGAGCTAATAAGTAATACAACAATTGCTGGCAGTATATTTTAATTCCAGTATTAATATATATTTTATGCGGTTTTGAGACTTATTTAGATATAATTCGTATACTGCATTTCTGAAAAAAATTAGAAAAAAATATTTACGATTATAAGATATCATCATTATAAATATATAATAAATATTTCACAATTAAAGAAAAATTAATGTATGCCTTAAAATTATGTGTAAATAAATTCCTTAAATACCCTATTTGGCCAGAGGTCACCGGCTACTTGCGTTTTTAGACATTTTGTTAAATATCTAGAAAAATACATGAAAAGTTATCCTGAAACTCAAAGTGTGTAAACATAATAGCACAGTTCATTCATTCCCGTGAAAGTTTTGTACCTGAAAATCCTTTAGGAGACCGCCAGCAAATTAAAAAATTCGAATATCTTTTAGATAACCGTGTCGAATCTACTGGAGCAAAAGCATTCAAACGGTTGGTTACGATTAAGTGGCATATTTGAATAATCTGTATTCATTTTTATGCAGGAAGCATGTATACTCATAGAGAAATTAAGGTTTATTAAAAAAAATCCAAGTTTCGGATTATAATTTTCAGAGTTCTTAATATAAAAATCGTTCTTTTCTGAATATATGCCAAACAATACACAACATCCTGTAATCAGAATTGAAACATAATAAAAATTGTGTGAAAAATGAGCAAGTTTAGTAAAAATTTTTTCATTGCGCATGCGCGGACGCCACCAAACCATCATTTCAATATTATATTAGCTAAATGTATACAGAATATCATACATTTCCGTGAAAGTTTTTTTCCTGAAAATTCTTATGGGACCGCCAACAAATTAAAAAAATCGAATATCTTTTAGATAACCGTATCGAAACTAATGAAGCAAAAGCATTCAAACGGCTGATTACGATTAAGTGGCTTATCGAAATAATCTGTATTCACTTTTATGCAGGCAGCATGCATACTCATAGAGAAATTAAGGTTTATTTAAAAAAATGACCCAAAATTTTCCAAGTTTCGGCTTATAATTTTCAGAGTTCTTAATATAAAAATCGGTCTTTTCTGAATATATGCCCAAACAATACACAACATCTTGTAATCAGAATTGAAACATAATAAAAATTGTATGAAAAATGAGCAGGTTTAGTAAAAAAAAAATCATTGCGCATGCGCGGACGTCGCCAAACCACCATTTACATATTATATTAGATAAATGTATACAGCAACTTTTGTGAAATTCTCATGAACATAGCTTCAAAACTCTGAAAGTATTCTTCGATAGAATAAGCTTAAAATCCTTTGTTCACAAAATGAAGCAAAACAATGAGGGGTTGTTTCCAAATATGTGCCATATTGTGTATACTATTTTGACACTAATCAATAAATAAATGAATACAGTCCCTCATATTTTTGCTTCATTTTGGGAAAACGGATTTTGAGCTTATTCTATCGATGAAGACTTTCATAATTTTCAAGCTATGCTTTTGAGACTTCTACAAAAGTTGCTCTATACATTTAGCTAATATATTATGCAAATTAAATTTCGATAGCGTGCACGCATGCACAATTAAAAATTAGCAAACTTGCTCATTTTTTATAGAATTATTATTAGTATTATTTAATTCTAATTACATGGTATTATGTACAATTTTGATTATCATATTTTCGGAAAAAAACATGAATTTTTATTGAGAACTCTGAAATTTTTAAGCAAAAAATTTGGAACTGTTTTTATAAAAACCTTAATTTATGTACGACTATACTTGCTATTCGTGTAAAAATGAACCCAGTTGACTGCAATAATCTGCTTAATCATACTCTATACTTTGAACGCTTATGTTTTATTAATTTTGACAGTGTTATCCAAGAGATATTCGTTATTTTTGAATTTTTTGACGGTCTCCTTTTTGGAGTTCCGGGAAAAGAATCTTCAAGAAATGTATGACCTGCACTATTTTGTTTAAGCACTTGGAGCTTCAGTATAATTCCTCATAAATTTTTCAAGATATGTAACAAAATGTCTAAAATCGTAAGTGGCAGGTCACCTTTGGCCACACAGTGTACATGTATATATTAATTAATTAAAACAAAATGAAATGTATGTATTTTTATTGCGATTCATAAAAGCTACATTCTCTTTCAAAATTACGGCTTTTCTAAAACAGAGCATTTAAAAACATAAATATTCAAACGATAAAAATTTTAAAATAATAAAAGGAAATATAAAATTTAAATGCTGAAGATTAGAATTAAAAAATCATTCTGTATGAATAGATAATGTAATAATTGCTTTAATGATTATAGTTTAATAATATACTGGCAATAGGTTTTTAATTAACTTAGATTTTAGTTTAATGATAGTTTTAAAACAGTTAGAATAAATAGCTATTTTAAACATGAAGAAAAAAAATGTTTTTCTACGATAATAAAAAATTATAAATGAGTCAGAATATTGTTATTATTGCATTATATTTTTAATTTATTTTCATTATTTTCTTAAAATAAAAATGCTTTCTTATATTTCAAACTAGTTAAAATAACCAAGTAATTTCGAATGATAAATTTAATGATTTCTGCTACTCAATAGACCTTTTAGAATGTCAGAATATTGAATTTGTAGTATGAAAAAGAAAAAAAATAAACATGTCCTGGAATTAAGAATTATGCAAACGATTTAAGAACTAAACAATCATTAAAATGCTCCTGAATCTATATTTCCCCATAGAACGTAATGTAACACAATATATTTGGTGTATTTTAACTATAGATCCGATTTTTTGAAATTTAAAATGGTGGAAAAAGGAGTAAATTAAAATTAAACTTAATTTAAAATTAGGCAAACATTATATATTTCCAAATCCAAATGATTCGGTTGGGCAGTTTCTACAATTTTATATTCGGCCAGACAGATGGTCGGACAAACTGAAAGACATATGAGGACCCCAGAAGCCAAGGGGTATAAGTGACAAAATTGAAAAAATTGAGTTAAGTGGACAGGGTATCTGAAAATATGCTTTTTTCATTTCAGGTAAAGAAATAGAGGTTATTTTCTTATTATTTGGGGAGTTATAGAGATAAACCACTTTTTTCGAAAAACAAACAATATTGATTAATTATACATTTAAAGAAAATTGTACTCTATTTTTTTAACAGTTATTGAAATGAGAGTTCAAAGATTAGAATGCAACAAGCAGATGTTTCCTATTTCAATTTAGTCAATTGTTATTGATGTTCCAATTTAACATCAATTATCTTTAAACTCAATTTACTCCAAATCGACATTTTGTCACTTGTACCCTTGGCTTCTGAGGTCGTCATATATAGTTGCTACGAACGCAGCTACAAACGAGGTTTTGGGGAAACAAATCTTTGCTTTGTTAAATAAAATATTTTCGCTATTAAATGTGAAGACGAATATTTCACTAATATATTTGCCACACCGCTATCTTCAGTGAGCGCATAGATAACATGATATGTTGGTAGTTTTGACATGTAATATGCAGTTTTTTTCAATAATGAAAAACATATAAGCTTTCAAGAATACTTTTATTTTATTCTTAGAAAATAAGATAAAAATCTTATTCTAATAAAATCAGATTTATCATCAAATTATATTATAAGATAGCCACATCCGAGGTACCCGCGATTCCAAATTGCCTAACAAAACTATTTTTTTTTTTTTTCAAGATTTAAAAGACTATTCAGTATTTTTCTCTCTGCCTCGGGTTTTTCGGAAAAAAATAACAAAGTTTTTATAATGTAATAGTTCGTTTCTCAAAAAAGAATAACAGTTTTTCAGATGCCATCAAGTGTCAAGTAAACAAATTCTTATTCCGTAGACATGTATTTCAAGTAAATAAGATAAGTTAAAAACAGAAACATTGAAATTAAAATTATTGTTATTCACTTCCTATTACATATTTAAATTCAATGAGGTAATGGAAAACGTTTTTTAGAAATTGAGAAAATAGATAAATCTCAAAAGATTAAATTGATTAATACATTCAATGTTGATTACTACATTCATTTTAAAATTAACACGGAAATTTTCCGAAATTTAGTGGCTTGAAAAAAAGACTTGCTTTTATAAATGCTTCTTAAAACTGCTTTATTTTAAAGGTTTTGGGCATTAAAAAATATTTATCCGCATTGTGAGTAACACGATATACTTTATTAAATATTTGATTTCGTGGTTATATTATATTCGTGTAGATTAAAGAACATTTACCATTTTTTAACAATACTATCGATATAACATCAAAAGACATTTATGATTTTTTTTTCTATTTAGTCAATTTCTTATATTAATTTATCTGTTTACATCACTTAATTTATAATAATTATTATTATGCCTAGCATTTTTTATTGGTTACATGATTTTTTAAAGTTGATTCAAAGAGAAATCTTACAGAGGATGCTTAACCCTTTAATGCGAGATTTTATATTGTGTTCGAAAAACTTAATATCAATAATAATGTGTAATAATGTCTACACTTGTGCCTTTACCGCTTTAAATATAGTGAAAACTAGTCAGATGTGACAATCTCAAAACTTTCGTCTATCTCATCCATGTAAATATTTCCAAATTCCTTATCACAGCGCGGAAATTAAATGGCAATCTATACCTATCATGGGAATTCTAATAATACGAACTTCCGTGTATTATTTGTTGAGATAGGGCCACAGCTGAAATCGTGATGAATTGTGCAGCATAGGAGTTCGAAGTAATTGGCGATTTACACCAAAATATAAACAACACCAAGACAATTAAGGAATAAGTTAATCTGAAGTTTTATGAAATTCCACGCAGTGTTTCTGGAGATAAAGTTATTATGAAAATCTCAAGAAATGCAGCATAGCAGCGTCATCTATTGACCTATTTACAACAAAAGCAAGAAAACACCAATTCTTTTCAAAGACTAACTGTGCCTGAAGTATGATGAGATTTCGTGCATTAGTTTTCGAGATAGAGTTGATGCAGAAACCGTGAAAATCTGAGCATAGTAGTGCCACAGTATGTTATTGAGCTGTTTACACCAAAATATAGAAAAGGTCAGTTCATATCATAGATTAAGTTAATCTGTAGTTTTATGAAAATCCACGCATCTTTTCTAGAGATAGATTTATTACGGAAATCTCAAGAAGCGCAACATAGCAGCGTCATCTATTGACCTATTTCCACCAAAAGGGAGAAAACGTCAATTCTTCTCACAGAATGTGATGAAATCCCGTGCTTTAATTCTCGAGATGGAGTTGATGCAGAAATCGAGAAAAAGTGTACACTACAGCGCCACACTTTACTATTGAGCAGTTTACACCAAAATTAGAAGAAATCAGTTCATGTCATAGACTAAGTTAATCTGAAGTTTTATGAAAATCCACGCATTGTTTCTAGAGATAGAGTTATTAAGGAAATCTCAAGAAATGTAGCATAGCAGCGTCATCTGTCGATCTATTGACACCAAAAGGGGGGAAACGACAATTCTTGCCAAAGACAAATTGAGCTTGAAGTGTGATGAAATTTCGTGAATTAGTTCTCCAGATGGAGTTGATGCAGAAATCGTGAAAAATTGTGCACAGCAGCGCCGCAGTTTGCTATTGGGCAGTTTACACCAAAATATAGAAAAAGTCAGTTCATGTCATGTACTAACAGAATCTAAAGTTTGGTGAAAATCCGTGAACTTATTCTGAAGACGAAACTACTGCGTAAATCGTGAAAAATGCTGCAGAGCAGAACTACATGCTGATCAATTTTACACCAAAATGTAGAAAATGACAATCCGTGTCATGGATTAACAAAATCTGAAGTTTGATACAAATCCGTACTTTAGTTCTTGAGATAGAGCTATTGTAGAAATCGTGATAACTCTACATACCAGTGCCATCTGTTCAGCGACTTACACCAAACTGTATAAAATGTCAAATCATGTCATGGACTAACTGAATCTGAAATTTGATGGAAATCCGTGCATTAGTTCTTCAGATAGAGCTATTGAGGAAATCGTGAAAAATGCTGCATAGCATATGCATAGATTATACATGCACATGCAGAAAAATGCCGCCGCGTCAGCAATATTAACCATAAATGTATCAGCAAAAATTTATATAAAGACACAAACTGAGCATTAGTTTTCATTAAATTCTGTGCATTAGTTTTTTAGATAATACACCTTCAATCTTATAAGAAATGATATAACATACCACACATGTCGAATCCTTTAATTCACCTTACTTATATACATAAAACTAAAATAAATACTCAGATTACTTAAAGATGTTTTTTATTAATAAAATCTAGTACTTTCGAGCATGTCATGCTCATCATCAGAGTTAAAAAAACAAAAGAGTAAAAGTCGAAGGCTGAGTTCTTTAACGAACGTTTAAAAGAACTCAGCCTTCGACTTTTACTCTTCTGTTGTTTTAACCCTGATGATTAGAATGACATGCTCGAAAGTACTAGGTTTTATTAATAAAAACACCTTTAAGTAATCTGGGTATTTATTTTGGTTTTATGCCTTCAATCGTTGTGTCAAATACAGACAGACATCCTCGCAGACAGACTTTTTTATAAAAACATGTTTTTTGGTATCTCTGACCACTAAAACACGAAAATCCGTCGAAAACCAAAAGCTGATTTTTTTTTTTTTTTTTTTTTTTTTTTTTTTTTTTTACAAATCCAATACTTACTTCTTGTAAAGATAGAAGAAACTAAAAATTATTTATTTCTGTGTTGAACACATAGACACTCTTTAGTTACATAAGAAAAATTGTTCTTTTTAAATTATGCACTTATATTAAAGTGTTTATACTGCAAATTAACAACTATTCAACTAACCGATAAGTTTTACGATGATTTCAATAGCTTGCAGAGTTCATTCCTTTTATTTTTAAAATACAGAGAAAAAACGCTATCGGAGCACATTGAAAGCTGTGAGAACAAAAGATATTACCGCCCTATGACAAAAAAAAAAAAAAAAAAAAAAAAAAAAACAGAACTAAAACAAACTGCACTACCTAAAATGTATGTTATCATACGAAAGTAATCAGTAAAAGTTCAAAGAAAGACCAATGAAAAGCGCCAAATGGCCAAAATCTTCTAATCATTTGCATTTCACTGTGCATTTTAATTTTTCACCCCTTGGGGACGAGCGACACGTATACGCGTCACAAACAGATTTAAGAACCCCTGTTTATCCCCTTCAGTAAACTTTTACTGTAAAATTTGCCTTATGTGATCCGTGCCTTTTCTCGATTTAATAAGGCACAAATTTCTGTTTTTAAAAATCGGTGACAAACATTAAAAAAATTCGTAAAAGTCTCCCGTCGCGAAGAATTTAATGCATTACTAAGTAATAGGAGGATTCTAATTAGTGTTGCACTGCGAAGAATTCGCAATTTTTCTCTTTTTACTGGATGAATTGAAGTAATCATATTATTAAACTGAAAGTAAATATATTTTCTTCTCATTTCTATTTTCTTCATTTTATTTACTGAGATTCAAATTATACCTCTATTGTTTGTTTTAAGCTTTATTCGTCATTTTAGAGTTTGTCAAATGCAATTTGAGACTGAATAGAAATACAAATGAAGAAAATCAATCCTTCGTTATCTCAGCATTGTTATTTGATGATAACTTTAATTTTTCTTTCACTACATCTAGACAAAAAGAAATAAGTACGGAAATATAAGGATTTCGGTATTGGGTTTCAGAATAGTATAATTGGATGCTTTCAACGACATTGTATTGTCTAGAGATTAGAAAAAAATGACTACATAGAAAATTTAACGGTTAAGATAAATTTGTCATGGACTAAGAAAATTAGAAGTTATTTCTGGAAGAAATTGAGATCTCTCATGAGTTTAATAAGGACAAAATGTACGCAAAATTTCTTATCTTTTATTTTCCAAATATATATATATATATATAAATATAGATATATGTTTCTTATGCATTTAATTGAAAATGTAACGAAATATTTAATATTTAATTAAACAAGTTTTTCAAAAAAATATTAATAACTAATTTTTAAAAAAGCTTTTAAAAGATTAAATAATTCTTTAACTCTTTCTAATGACAAAACGTCATTGAAAAATTAAAAGTCCGAAATCATATGCCGTGTCATAAAGAAATATAAAATTAATATTTACCATCTAATACCCACTAAATATGGATTTTCGGGAGAGTTTTTTTTTTTTTTTTTTTTTTTTTTTTTTTTTTTTTTTTTTTTTTTTTTACAAGAGATAAATTTTCAGACTAATCATTTAATTTATGGATATATGATTGCAAAATGTAATCAATTACTTTTTGAAGTTCGTTGATAAACGTTTCTCATAGACGACGATTAATCAACTAATTTCCCAAAGAAATAAAATATATTTTTATGAATTTATATCATTTTTTCCATCATCACTTCATTCATGCTACTGGAAATAATGTATTATACTCTTTACTGTAATTATTTTAGTTTATCACTGAGCTTCAAAAAATAATAGATTTTTTATTAAATATATAAATTCGTAAATTAAATGCTAAGTCTGAAAATTCATCTCTTATAAAAATAATTCGTTTGAGAATACGTGTTTTGTGGGTACTAGATTTTAAATATTAAATTTACTATAAAATTTATCGAAATGTATCATAAAATAATAAATTCATTACCGAAATTTATCATTTTTATAAAACGCATGATTATATATGAGGAGCCCAGAAGCCAAGGGATATAAGTGACAAAATTGAAAAAATTGAGTTAAGTGCACAGGGTATCTGGAAATATGCTTTTTTCATTTCAGGTTGAGAAATATAGCTCATTTTCCGATTATTTGTGGAGTTATAGAGATAAACCACCTTTTTCGAAAAACAAACAATATTGATTAATTATACATTTAAAGAAAATTGTACTCTATTTTTTTAACAGTTATTGAAATGAGAATTTAAAGACCAGAATGCAACAAGCAGATGTTTCCTATTTCAATTTAGTCAATTGTTATTGATGTTCCAATTTAACATCAATTATCTTTAAACTCAATTTACTCCAAATCGAAATTTTGTCACTTTTACCATATGGTTTCTGGGCTCCTCATATATAAAATCCCTCCGTGTATAACGATTCCGGGGTCAACACATCTACGAGAAAAAGAAATTTATTGCAACTGCGTCCACGTTAGGCTTAAGTATTCCGAGACGTTCAAAAATATTCTAATTGTTCAACTTATGGAAATATATGTATAAAAGTTTTATTCATTACTCATTTTCTTTAAAATCTACAAAAGCTATTTAATTATAATGTTTAAGTTCTAAATAAAACAACCAGCAATTACGGAAAAAAACAAACGTTAAATTACGAGAAAAACAAACAATGTTGTCATTCAAGAATGACAAATTCCGTGAATGAATCTTTAGAATGACTTCATTGTAACATCACGACTCGCGAATGATTGGGCGCGCTCAGGACACAGTTACATGGAGTGGACCTTTCAGCGGATATAGTACTCGGTTCTGTGCACTCATTAACATGCGCGTGTGTCTTCCGAACACGCCTATTGTTTACTCTTTATTGTTGACATCTGTTGTCGATCGTATAAAGTGTTTTCTTTTAAGTATTAGCTTAAAACAAGGCCAAAATAGGAATTTTTTAAAATACATTTTAGACATTTTTATTTTTTTCTCTCAGTATTTTTATATATTTTTTGGATGTAGCTTCACAATATAATCTTTTATAATTAATTTTTTGTCTTACTTTATGCTTTTAAAATTTATGTATTTACGATTTTTTCATTACAATCCCACCACCCACCAGATAGTATTTTATGGTTTTTAATGCAAATATCTGTTAATTTTTTTTTATAGATTTTTTCCCCATTTTTAATCGCTGTATTTTTTAAAATTGCTTAAGCCTAAAGTGGCTGATTGATCACAGTTCTAATTTTTTATCATCCTTTTAAAACTGCAAACACGTCATTTTGACGGGCTGTCTTCTAGTTTCAAATGTTTAATCTTTAGACAACGGTTTATAATTAGAGAAATTTTAGGAATTATTTAATTATTTTGCTGCTTTTTTCAGTTTTATTCTGAAATAGGTTTTTTTTTCTATTTTTAGTTATTAATACAGTGATACATAATTAACCTAATTTAAATATATGCTAATAAATAAATAATTTCTGTTATAAATTATGATTCACCATTATTTTTAATTAATTCATTGAAAAAATAGTTTTTAATATAATCTCTATTTTCAATAGTTATGTGTTTTTATTAGAGTATAATATTTATAATATATTTATTTTAAATAAATAAGTTGCATTCATAACTGTCTACATTCCAGAATAATTTTCTATAAGAATTCTCTTGACAAGAAGCAAAGCGCAGAATATGTAGTAATCATTATATTAAAGCGCAATGGATGTTAGAAATTTACTTAGAACTCTACAGTATTATTTTCCTACAAACTACATTTCTAGTTTTCTCAACTACACTGTTAAAAAAGTTAATAATTACCTTTGCTTTAAACGCTATTTTTTCTGACCAATGAGAACGTTCCATGAACATTTATGTAGCTTTGCCATTGGTCAGAAAATAAATAATCTTTAAAAACAGAGGGATTTTTTGAAGATATTTTTAATAGTATATGTGGCCTCTATATCAGTGTTGTGGCATGCGATGCTCGACAATGTTTAGACAGGTGTATTTTTCCAAACTATGGCAAGTCTCTATTCCAAAATGTGTCGAAGTTCGTTTGGACTTGTTTATAGAAGTGGTAGACATTAGCTTTGAGGTAACTTCAATCTCATCATGATTATTAACGGTTAATTTTTGTTCAGAATCGCATCAGTCAATCAGTTTTTGTACCTCGTATGTCGCCACTTATTACAATGGTTTCCTGTACTTATATGGCAATGGCACCAGGAATAAGCGGGAATAAAGGTGTGTTGAGTTCAAATGATATTAACTGAATGCAGTACAGCTATGCATAATCCACCTATGCCGTTATTGACGTCAGATCTCGCCTTTCGAAATGTCGTCGAATTCAGTAATACATAAATACACACTAATATCCACGGACGCCGGGTGATGGGGGCCGACAATCGGACAATTCAAAAATAAAATACCCTTACACATCAAAGCGTGGCAAAATCCTGGCATATGTCGTCGCACAGCTAAGTTACCATGTCGGTTGTTAGTTGTATCGGTGTATAGTAAAATGCCTTCCTATGTTAAACAAAAAGAACCCCCCCCCCACACACACACAAACACACACACTCCTTACAGTAAGCAACAAAACATAAAGAAAGATCTTTGAAAATAAACGTGGTTTGCTTGAATAAATAAAATGGAGCAATAAGAGATCGTAAAGGCGTCAAAATGAGCGGTGATAAATGGATGTTGAGTAAGAATTCAATAATATATGCTCAGACATTCCAGAATAATTTTCTATAAGAATTCTCTTGACAAGAAGCAAAGCGCAGAATATGTAGTAATCATTATATTAAATTCCAATGGATGTTAGAAATTGACTTGGAGCTCTACAGTATTATTTTCCTACAAACTACATTTCTAGTTTTCTCAAGTACACTGTTAAAAAAGTTAATAATCACCTTTGTTTTAAACGCTATTTTTTCTGACCAATGAGAACGTTCCATGAGCATTTATGTAGTTGTATGAGCACTTTGCCGTTGGTCAGAAAATAAATAATCTTTAAAAACAGAGGGATTTTTTCAAGATATTTTTAATAGTATATGTGGCCTCTATATCAGTGTTGTGGCATGCGATGCTCGACAATGTTTAGACAGGTGTGTTTTTCCAAACTATGGCAAGTCTCTATTCCAAAATGTGTCGAAGCTCGGTTCGACAAAATGTGTCGAAGCCCCACACCATGTTTAATGCTCACGCTTTCGGATGTGTTTCAGCAAATGTCTATCTCCAAAGTATAGCAACTGTAGAGATATGTTGTTTGCACATATTGTTAAATACCATCTGAACGAGCTGCTTAATAACAGTGAGAGAATTAAACAATATTGATGGTAATATCCGGCTCTCCAAGATGCTTTACGATTAGCTCTTGTCCATAATGGTCTAAACCAATGAAATATTATACCCCATGTGGCATCAATTTCACATCGAATAACCCTACCAGAAAAAAATCTAAAATCGTTCTGGGTGCTACTTTGATATACCCCCAAAAAATAACGCGCCAAATCTGGCACTCCCTACGCACTTTTCCTACGGACCTTTTAGGTTTGCTGTTACTCAGCTTCATTCCTTCATTTGTATTTTTTATGTATTCATTGTATTTTTTAGGTATTCCTTTTTTGTATTTAACTTAATTTTAATTAATGTATTTTTAATTAATTTATTATTTTTTATTAATGTATTTGTAATTCATGTATTTAACTTAATTTTAATTAATTTTATTTTTTGTATTTAACTTAATTTAACTTAATGGGTATTTTGCTTGGCGAGAAAAAAAAGTCGCCAAATTTACGATTTGGGGGGGGGGGTATATCAAAGTAGTTCCTCGTTCTGATAACTTGATCTGAATCTAAATACAGCTTCTCTATACATTGCAATCCATTCTAATGGGTACTGATACATGAATTGCCCCACACTTGAAAAAACTTTAATTGTTAATTTTCAGCTTTTAGACGTCTTCCGATATCATTTGGTATCTATGCTGGTCTTCCGCTATTGTGCATAAGAGAAATCGTCTAGTCAATGTTTCGTACTTTGACAAAAAAAAAATCGTATTTCTGTAACAGTAACATCATGAAAAATTATCTCTTTTAAATAAGCGACTGATTCAAGAAAATTTTTATTTTTTTTTTTCTAATCATCAGATTTTACGGTTGTGATTCACTTTCAATAAAATAAAAATGATAAAAATGAGTGCATTTTCATAAAAAAAATAGCTGTGAATAAGGCCAAAAAAGAAAAAAAACATTTTTGAATTGTTAACATTTTCATTTTTTTTTTTTTTGAAAGTCAGTTAAAATCGAAATAAAAAAATCTTCGTGATGACGTAAAAACGACAAAAAGAATAATCACCTCTGTCTAGATTCCTCTCAAAATAGCTAAGTCATTATCTGAAAAAAATTAAAAATGTTTTAAAGAAGACTTTAAAAACCATAAAATGCCACTAAATTTTATTAGTGTTTTCAAGAAATTTTCCGCCATTATATGGCATAATTATGCGAAGTTTAGAAATAATGTATGATCTGTAAAACCGAAAGCAATGTCACCGGTTGTTATCATAGTTCATACATTTCTTTTTAATATATGCGAGTGCTTTAATGGTTGTCGAAAAGTGATTACAATTTTTTATTGAAGTCAGAGGTGTCCGTCATATAATTTTTTTTTTTAAGCATAGGATGAAAATATATCCTGATTCACAAAAAAATGGATGCAATTTTACCGATAATTCCATTTTTATATTTCTTATTGAAGCTTTTGGCCACTGAATGTTCCATATTCGAACATGTATCACGTTGCATCCTAAAAACATTTACCGACATTTTTTTTACAAAATATTTTTTATTTAATTTCAGCTTTGATGCTATTGCTCAGTGCAAGTATTAAATAACTGCTACTTCTTCCTTCTTTTATTTTAGTTATTCTAGTTATATTAAAAATTGCATACATAACTTAAGTACTTCTCGTAGAAAAAAAATCATTTAATATTTTAATAGATGTATAACCATTCCTATATTCCATACAGTTATTATTTATGGAACCCCATTATTTTTAA
This sequence comes from Maratus speculifer, assembly GCA_964019185.1. Lineage (NCBI taxonomy): Eukaryota > Metazoa > Arthropoda > Arachnida > Araneae > Salticidae > Maratus > Maratus speculifer. The sequence goes on along the minus strand of OZ025297.1, from coordinate 17,054,686 downwards.
ATACTACTATCTAAAGCCATTATCATTATGTAAAAGTCGATTAAAGCTTTGAAAACAGCATGGGTTATTTTCCGCATAATATGTGCTGCAATATCCATTAATCTCTGCTCTTAAGTATTTCAGTATTATTCTACATTTTAATGTCAAGACTATGATTTATCGAATTAGAAGAATTTCAGTAAATGTTCATTAACTACAGAAAGTATGTAAATTTATTAATAAATTATATAGTATTTCAAAATTTCTGATGTCCAAAAGAATTCAAAATTAATTAATGTAATAACAATATTTTTTATCTTTCTTTTTAAAATCTCATTTTTATTCTTAATGTTATTTTTAAGAAAACTGTTTAATAAATTTGCATATTCTAAATAAAAATGAAAATCTTTATCTAAAACACAGACGTCTAAGAAAGAACGCATGTACGGCATTCAAGTTTTCAATCATATGTACAAGATAGGCACGGAAAAACAAGTCAAATCATATGTGGCCATCTAATCTATTTATGTATATTATAATATAACCTAATATTATGTTCAATCATGTTAATTTTTTAAAATATAATTTATCAATACTTTAAAAAACCCGGGGTACAAATTTCATGTGAATATAAAGTTTTTAAAAAGAACTGAATATTACATATATTATGTTAAAAGTAATCTACAATATGTACCAGATTATCTCCCTGAGATATAAACTGGGTTTCAAAAATAAAAAAAAGAAAGAATTAACAACATTAAAAAATGTAAAGGCAAGAACGGAGTTCACTAGAAAAAATGAGAAAATTAGCTGGCAATACGATTTAAGTGTCATACGATATTATTTTGAAGATATGTATAATGACTGTTTGAATATACATAATTGTTTTAAAATAATGTTTTTTTAAATTCTATTAGAAAACATAACACATGTTACAAGAAAATAGTTTTGACACTAGAAATTTTACTTATGTGTCACAAAAAAATCAATATAAACTCCATTCTAAGTATCTACGTTAGAATATATTTAATTTTCACACATTGAGTATGAATGGATATCTGTCAATTGTGCACGATTAAAATACAATATTTAATACTATATCGACAAGGTGGTCTTTAAAGCACAGTTTTATTCACTCATTCTGTACTTTTATGTTAAATAATTCACTTTTAAATTTACAACTTTTTTTCAGTGAACAACGAATAAGGTGTTTGAATAAGGAATTTCCTCTTTAAAAATGTTGTAATTTCACAGACAAAATCTATCAAAATTTACATTAAATGTTCTGATTTAAGTATTGTGACCTCTTTTATCCTTTTTTTAACTAAAAAAATATTCTTTCTGATATCACGTACTCAGTTTCTCTAAAGATTTTTGATTTTGTACACTGTAAAAAAAAAATCTGTAAAAGTACTACACTTTATCTAGGAAACTGGGATTCCAAGAACTTTTCTGTAACGGTAACAACAAAAACTCAAGTTTTAGATTCGGTTACATGGATTTTTCCTGTTCTCGTTTCATGAAAAGTTCTTGGAATCCCAGTTTCCAAGAAAAAGTTTAGTACCTTTACAGAATTTTTTTTTTTTTTTACAGTGCAGCTTTTCTCTCTGATAACATTGTTATCAAATCGCTGCTGAAGGAAGAAAAAGACAAGCTTCGGACGTTTGTTCACATAATACTGGATTTGTTAGAAGAAAGGCATAATCTGTGTTTCGGAGTGCATTATTATAGCATTCTACAATTTTTCGCAAAATTTAATTTTCAGCGTTTTGCCTCTACACTGAAAAAAAAAAACACTGTAAAGTTACTAAAAGTTTTCTAGGAAACCGGGATTTCTAGAACTTTTTATGCAACGGCAACAGCAAAAGTGCATGTGACAGATACAGATTTGCATTGAAAATAAAAAAAAATTCTGTAATGTTTCTGAGAATTGTTTAGGAAACAGGGATTCCAAGATTTTTTTATGTAACTACAACCCAGGTTACAGATAATTTTTAGTGAGGTTACTGTAAATTTAGTGGACTCGTTTTAAAGTTACAGATTTCTGTAGCTTTACAAAATTTAATTGTGTACTACACTTTACTACACACTTACACTACACAGTACTACACTTTATCTAGGAAATTGGGATTCCAAGAACTTTTCTGTAACGGTAACAACAAAAACTCAAGTTTTAGATTCGCTTACATGGATTTTTCCTGTTATCGTTTCATGAAAAGTTCTTGGAATCCCAGTTTCCTAGAAAATGTTTAGTACCTTTTACAGATTTTTTTTACAGTGTAATACTACTTTGATGCTACCATTAGCTCTAAAAAAGAAATATTTTTTTCACATTTTGCAGACTTCTTTTGACAGTTCATATATTTCATGTTACATTTCAATAATTTTTAAATGACGCATTTCCAAATTAAAACAAGCAGTTTTTTTTTTTTAATGATGAAAATTCAAATTTTAATTCAAAAACTTTTAATTTTTATATTTTTGTAAATATATTGACGAATGGTTAGTGCACTGTAAAAAAAAATCTGCAAAGGTACTAAACCTTTTCTAGGAAACTGGGATTCCAAGAACTTTTCCTGTAACGGTAACAGCAAAAATTCAAGTTTCAGAATCGATTAAATGGATTTTTCCTGTTATCGTTACATGAAAAGTTCTTGGAATCCCAGTTTCCTAGAAAATATTTAGTACCTTCACAGATTTTTTTTTTACAGTGTGCTAATGTTTGCACTTCAGAATCTGATTTACTAGGGAATGTTCCCAGGTGTAAGTTGTGAATTTGGACGAATGTGGCATCAAAAGAAAGACCTCGTCATGCAAGTTAAAAAGTGCAATGGAATTACTACCCGTCCAAATCCAGCCATTTTCCAGATATCAGCAGTTAAAGTGCGAATGAATAAATAAATATATTGATAGGCAGGCAGTATTCAATTTTTTTAGAAATTTATGTAATGACATGATTGGGTTACCATTTTTCTATATATCTACACTGTAAAAAAAAGGGTCGATCTACTAAAAAAAACTTTAGTGATCTTTGTAATTACTAAAAAATTTTTAGTAATCTTAGTCGGTTACAAAAAAATCTGTAGGAATTACTAGAAAAGAGTTAGCAACAAATAGAGTTAATAGTTTTATATTTTTAATAGCTCTTACTAAAACTCAGTTGGTGTGGCCTTGATAGCATAGTGGTTATAGTAACGGACTCCAGGCTAAAAGGTCCCGGGTTCGAAACTTGCCACCGCCAAATACGCCCCGAATATATGTAGTGTCTCGTTAATGAAGGGATTATGAAAATCTTGTCGGAGCAGGTAGGAAAGTTTGGTGCTGCCATCTTTTGCGGTTTTGCCGAAAATCTTCCGCTTTAGAAGTCTGGATACAGCTCGAAGGAAGCTCCCGCCTTTCGTGCGCACGTAATGGTTGTTAAAAATAATTTTGGAGCTATTACTAAAATTTGCTTGGTGGCTCATACTAAAAATTTTTAAGTTAGTTATACAAAAAATTCTTTTGTTCAGCTTACAAAAGAAACTCTGTGTATTTTCTTTCGCCTGAAACTATACACTGTAAAAAAAATCTGTAACCTTAGTAATCTAAATTAACCGAAATCTCTTATGCTTACTAAAATTTTATGTGTACACTGTACAAGAAAATGATGTCAATCTACAAAACTTGTAAGCAAAACTAAAACCATCTGTAACTTTACAAAAGAATTTACTAAAATTTTGGTAACTTTACTAACATTTTATCTATAATGCTCGTTATCGTCGCTTAAAAAGTTCTTAGAATACGATTTCCCAAAAAAATTCTTAGTAACCTTAAAATTTGTTTGATTCAAAGTGCAAATCTGTATCTGTTACATGAATTTTTATTGTTGCCGTTACATAAAAAGTTCTTGGAATACAATTCTACAAGTAAAAATTTTTGTAACTTCCCCAATTTTTTTTTTACAGTGTATGGTAGAATCTAATTCACAGTCAATCATGGAAAGCGTTAGTAAGACAAATAATAAATTCCTTGGAAAAATTCCCTTTAAATCAAGCAACTATGACATCCTATTAAACAAATTTATGTAATAATCACATCACAAGGAAGACATCCACATTACTTCGTTTTAATATTTGTACCGGGGCGATATGCAGCATAGTAAAACAAAAAGCCGATATTGGATGATCGAAACTGAAACTAGTTAAATAATCTACCATATGACAATGTTCCGTGAAACACTGGAAAAACGTAGAATTCCCTCTTTAACCATTCGAGTCTTTAACCATTACGAAAACAGGCGAAAAGGAAAAGAATGTTTCACAGTCGATGAATATCTTACGTAATCAAGTTCTAGCGCGTCGCTTCGCAATGAATGGTGGAATTTCGAAAGCTATTTTAAAGCGTAAACAAAAGGTATAAGAAAAGAGAGAAAAAATAAAATAAATTAATGGGGTTTCTGGAATTTTAACAAATTAAGTATTTTTTAAATAAGAAAATAAAAGAAGCTTATATTAAAGGCATGGAATTAAAATATAATAAATATTTTAAGATATTATTAAAAGAATGGAGAATATTTAGATATTATAAGTATTTGAAAAATTTAATGACAATAAAATATTTTATTGTCATTAATTATTTTCAATTTCTTATAATTATGCACATATTTATATGTATATGCACGAGAGTGTATTCCTAGCAAAACGTTTTGGCGAAAATTTACTTTAATACAAAGTCTTTCCAGAAAAATTAATCTAGACTTTCAGTTTTCATCTGTTCTTTATTTTCTACAAATGAAATTTATACTGAAGTATATACTTCACAAAAATGTTCAGAAAGATGAACCCAAATTTTCCCTTCTTTATCTTTTTATCTTCAATAACTCAAGTTTATGACGCTTCGATAAAAAAAAAAAAAAAAAAAAAAAAAAAAAAAAAAAAACACTAAAGAAAATGTATTTTTTGAAAAATGAGTTTTTTTTACTGATATATATATGTGTCTAAAATGAAAATGTCGGTTTCATTTTTCGAAATGATTCATTTTAACGATTGCAAATACACTCTAAGAAATATATGGGGGAAAATATATAGACAATTTTACGTTCAATAGCAACATAAATCCCGTTCTCTGTCCTTATGGATAAAGTGCAACAAAAATGCAGATTCGAGCTTTCTTTTCTAAAAAATATATTTTTGAAGATGTTAGATAATTATTTTAACAAAGAAAAATACATTTGTTAGAAATAATGATGCACAAACTTTCATAACATTTTAAAACTCTCTAAAAAAATTCAATTATTTGAATAATAATATTTGTACGTATATATAAATGTATAAAAGAATTTTTTTATATATAAATATTCTATTACATAAATATGGGTGTTTTAATATTTTAGGAGCTTACTACCATGATAAACCAAGTCTATAAAATAAAATAAAAATAATATGAAATAGTCCATTTAGAATGTGCATAAAATCTGTTTCAACCATTTACACAGTAAACCAAGTATAGAAATAAAAGTTTTGTATGAGCAGACAAATTTGTCTGTTGTAAGCAGACAAAATAGCAACTATAGCAATTATAGCACACAAAATAGCAACATGCATCTTCATTAATATTGATTTTTGAGTTGATTCAACAGTATTGTGTAGAATGTTTTACTTTTTTTTTACTTTTAAAATAACTATAAATTCAATAAATATCAAAAAGCTCTTAAATCTCGAAAGTTAATTTTGATTCACATTAACATCAATTAAGATTACAAAACTGCCATTGCTTCCCTACCAATCTTTAATATTATGGAATGTATGTAGATCTTGTAACGAAACGTGTACAGTGAAGTCCTATTTAGACAGCTCGGCAGAATAAGCCGCAGATAATGGAACTCCATAGGACGATGGATACGTAGGTATACTTTTATTTTAACACAATCTAACTGATTGGTAAAGTTATCATACGAATTGAATATTTCCAACTGAGCGAAAAATTGCCGAGGGCGGAAATCGAACCCGGATACTTGGCTTACAAGGCAAATGTTTTACCTGTTAAGCTAACCGGGCGATAACCGGCTGGGATTTCTCGCTCAGATAGCCTTATTGACCATAACAACTGGTCTGCCATTTAGAAAGCTCGGCAGAATAAGCCGCAGGTAATGGAACTCCATAGGACAATGGATACGTAGATATACTTTTATTTTAACACAATCTAATTGATTGGTAAAGTTATCATACGAATTGAACATTTCCAACTGAGCGAAAAATTGTTCATGGCGGAAATCGTGCCCGGATACTTGGCTTACAAGGCCAATGCTTTACCTGTTAAGCTAACCGGGCGTTAAGCGGCTGGGATTTCTCGCTCAGATAACCTTATTGGCCATAACATCTGGTCTCTCATTTAGATAGCTCGGCAGAATAAGCCGCAGGTAATGGAACTCCATAAAACGATGGATACGTAGATATACTTTTATTTTAACACAATCTAATTGATTGGTAAAGTTATCATACGAATTGAATATTTCCAACTGAGCGAAAAATTGCCCAGGCTGGGAATCGAACCCAGATACTTGGCTTACAAGGCCAATGCTTTACCTGTTAAGCTAACCGGGCGATAATCGGCTGAGATTTCTCGCTCAGATAACCTTTTTGGCCATAAAATCTGGTCTGTCATTTAGACAGCTCGGCAGAATAAGCCGTATAAACGTTGCAGTTCCATTACCTGCTTCTTTTTTTGCCGAGCTGTCTAAATGACAGACCAGATGTTATGTCCAGTTAGGTTATCTGAGCGAGAAATCCCAGCCGATTATCGCCCGGTTAGCTTAACAGGTAAAACATTGGCCTTGTAAGCCAAGTATCCGGATTCGATTCCCGGCATGGGCAATTTTTCGCTCAGTTGGAAATGTTCAATTCGTATGATAACTTTACCAATCAGTTAGATTGTGTTAAAATAATAGCAGTTCATAAAGCTCAACAGAAGTTTTTTGTTCACCCATTTCTATAAAGCCCTGCATAGCCACACGAAACAAAGTAGCAAAGTATAATTTCCTCAAAAGGACAGTCTAGTTCCAGTTTGATTTTAACTTCCAATATACTCAAGAAAAATTTGAACACTTTTTGAAAGAAGTAAGCTTTTAATTCTGTTTTTAATTTTCTTTTTCACCTATTACACAAGAATATAGTTTTCTTAATAAGACAAATTTCTGCTTAAGTCGGTAAGTTAGATATCTTACAAAACTTTCTCTAATATATTTCTAGCCACAAGAAAGCATTTTATTATGATTAAAGATGTAAATGAGCATTTAAAATTAACTAAATGCATTAAAGTTTTTAACATTTTACAAATTATTCATTAAAGAAGCCATGTCTATGACCAGGAATTCTTTAGGATAATTTTAAAGTTAATGTATTTAGTAATTTTCAGGGTTTTTTTCAATACTAAATTTATTTAATGAAGCTTCTCCAATTTAAAAACACTTTAGAAAATTTATTATGCAGAACAAAATATTTACATAATCGACATTCTTGTTGCGTAATCTTTTGAAAGTAAATTTAATGACTTTCATGTTTCTTCGGAGTTAATATCCGATAGTTTTCAAAGACTTTCGCGTAATTCAGCTCGAATGTCAAATTTTGCATTTTGTTTTACTATTTTTGGTTAAATTATTTTTGCAATGTATATAAATGTATATATATAAAATATGCTTTAAAAAAAAAAAAATACTAACCGACTTCAAAAAAAAAAAAAAAAAAAAAAAGAAAAGAAAAGAAAACCAAGCTTGGCGACAACTTGGCACTAACGCTTATGAATGCATAGTTTTAATAGGGTTATGACTTGAAAACGTTGCAACAATGAAAGATGATTTGCGACAAAACATTATTTTTTTTTTAATCAAATCCACATTTTGTTATTTAAAAAACATTCTAGTCACCAGAATTTAATGAAATTAAAAGACGTAATATCGGTGTAAGAGTTATAGCCTGAAATTTTATTTGTTTACTGTACACACACATCTGACTTGTGTGCTCGACATGAAAGCCTGCGATTACCTGAAAAATGAACGCTTCTAATTGGATGACTGCTTAAAAAAGAGTTGCAATTTTCATGTTTTTATTTTTAAAAAGTTCTAATCGCAAGTATTTGATAAAATTGAAATGGGACCACGTGGGCATCTTACACTTTCAAACAAAAAAAGAATTATTAAAATCGGTTCATATTTACGGAAGTTATGAGTGAACAACAAATACATAAAGGTCGAAATCATAACCTCCTCCTTGAAGTCGGTTAAAAATGCTTTAAGTTCCTTATAAAAAATAACCCTAATCCCCATATGTTGTCATTGAAACTTTTGTAAAATATGCTGATTTTCTTTTCTTTTTTTAAGATTCATTATTTCAAAGAAAATAGAAGACGAAAATATTTTCCAACGCAACTACTGAATTAAAAATCATTATTGATGATATAATGTTTTTGCAGTTAGTTTTACATAATGAGAAATTAAAACAAAAATAAAACGAAAGATCATTGAAATTATTTTTTGAAATGTATTTTTTGAAATATATTTTTTTTTTCCGAAAAGTGTAGCACATAAATTTTTACGCAGTATAAAAAATAATTTTGTAGATTTGTAGATGGATATAAATTTGCAAGAACATACATATTTATAAGATTTTTTTTTTATTCGAGCACTTTACTAGTAAAAAATAATAAATTTATGAAAAATAATTTGAATAATTTTCTAGAGTCTTACACTTACTCAGAAAATAACAAAATTATTATATTATAAAATACTTTCGACTAAAATAATTATAAAACACAAACCTTTTTTTTATGTACACAGAAAATAGATATATATTCAAAAATTTTCAATTTAAACGGATGCACAAATTTTCAATTCATAACAATAATAAGAAGTCTCTTTAAATTCAGAATATTAAGATTGTTTCTGAAATTATAGTTAGACAAAAACTATATATTCAGAAGAAAAAAAAGTGGCACTGGACCATATGGCAAATATTTTAAGAGAATATAATAAATTAAAAAAACCCTCCCCCACCATAAACAATTGGGTTCTGTATGCCGATTAGCTTTACTATAGTATTTTTTATAATGATTAACGTATTATATCTTTGCATGCAATATTCGTTCAGATTTTTTGGTAACATCGTTATATGAACTCGTAAAATAGATTTTGATTAAAAGATATTATGTATAGGGGGAACTGGGGCACATTGATTCATGAGGCACATTGATACACCCCCTGTATTGCACACACAGTTATTACAGGAAGTTCACAACAGCTCCTAAAGATGATACTAGTGCACTCAATTACATACAAAAAGTCTTGGAGTGATTCAGTAGTTTGATGAAATGGGACGGGTGATTAATTGTTTTTGTCGGTCAAAAGTAAATTTGAGTTGTACAATTGAAATGGTATTATGCAACTGTTCCAGTATTTTCAACTGAAAAATATACTCACCCTGGCAAGTAAAGCTACTCTTTATCAGTTCCTCATTATTTATTGTTAGATAAATTATGAAATGTTGGATTTGAGACTAATTTTATTCAAAATGACTGTATGGGGCACGTTGATACAGTCTATGTCGGGGCACATTGATAAAACCTAAATCCTCTTCTAGCTCATTTTTTCATAACCTTTTATTATTTTTTTTACCATACACTTCTTAATCAAACCATTTTTCACTAAAAATTTCTAATATTAGTTTTTATTGAAGTGAAATAGCGCTAATTTCTTTATATTAGAACATTTTATACTATTTTTGCAAACAGAAGACGTAGGAACTTACCAACATCTAGTGCTAGTGGAACTAACAAAAGAAAAGGACGGCAGCCTGGAAAATCTTAAATTTATATTGATTATTCGGAGAAAAAAGAAATTTCGACAAGAGAAATGCTAAGTAAGGGAAACAAGCTGCAGAACAGTACAGGATAATTATATTATAAACAGAATTTCTATTATAATTATCCTTTATTTTCTGTTTATAAACCGATTTATAAACATAAAACCTGGAAAATTTTTCACATTTCCTAAAAAAGAAGATAATGCTGGGGTTGAAGTGCCAGATATGACAAAGTTACCTCAGCCAACAATCAGACAAGGAACAGCCAGAACATCAGGTCATTATACATTTCATTTTGGTTGCTTTTATATTGCTTACAAATAAATTGTGAGCGATTTGAATTTCTATAAATAAATATAAATGGTTTGCCAACTATTTTTCTATGAAAAATATGCATTGGAGTTATTTTGTCCCCATTTTCCTAGACGTATCAAAGTGTCCCATGAGGTATATCAATCTGTCCTGGGGATGGGGCACATTGATACAAATGACTTTTTTTTATTATTTTTTTTTAATTACATGCAAAAAAATATATAAAACAACGATTGTACATTTTTATCGCGCACTACACAAATTTTGCTGACACCACATGGAAAAATAACTTGAAATTTCGGCTTTCTGGACACGAAAAAAAATTCTTAGAAAAAAGCTGTATCAATGTACCCCAGTTACCCCTACATATACAGGGTGGTCATAAAAAAACTTTGCCGATATATGGAGCTCTAGAGGCTAGTCCATTCAACCGATCGAGGTTAAATTTCAGATACGGCTATTCAGAGGTATGAGCTCGAGATTCTATGAATAGCAAAAAAATGGTACTCACGGTTACGGTTATAGTTACAAAAACTCGAAATTTTCCAATGACAACACCTTTTTTTAATCGCAAAATGCTTAGTGCATGCGAAAACCCTAAAGAGCATTGGAACCGTACATGTATCGCAAGAAACGGACACGTTATGCACGCAGAAAAAACTGTTCTGTGAATCCCCCCCCTCCTATAAAAACACGATTGGGGCGCACGGAGGAAATTTACATCTGACACAGAGTCAGTACACTAATCTCTGATTACAACACAGATCGGAGAAAAGAAAACTTTTATTTTAATTACACATTTTCCACATGGGTGCCATCACAGGCAATCACAGATTGCATTGGGGTGATTGTGGACAATACAGCCGCAAGTTACATTGCATGAGGGATGTTTGCAATCTCACGTTTGATAGAATCTTTCAAATCCGGCAAACTTTGCTGATTGCAAATGTACACTCTACATTTTAGATATCCCCAGAATCTAAAATCCATAGGAGTGAGGTCGGGGAATCATGGAGGCTATTGACGTTACCAATTAAGGTGATATGTGCCTCGTCCGTTCATAATATGCGAAGAGGCCGATGTTATCTCCATCATAGAAGAAATTCATTAACAAAGTCTATATGTTGTTGATGGTCTCTCACTTCCAACATCGAGGCGCGCTGGTACCGGTAAGGAAACATGCGGATTACAGAGCGCAGTGAATTTAAGACCATTGATTTCGATTCATCAAATACACGAGATGCAACTTTTGTAGTTTGCATGCGTCCTCCGGTCACTATGTGATGCATTTCCATAACAGTATCCTCCGGAACAGTTGGTCGTCTGGATCGCGGACTATCACAGGTGCAGTCAGTTTCTTCGAATTTCATAACTAAATCCCGAAGAGCTTGTGAAATGCATAGGCCGCGTATTTGGCGATGATTTCAACGGTAAACGCGCCAGGTTTTCGCAGCATTCATCTCATTTTGATAATAATTTTACCAATTCACCACGAACGAAGTCATTTTGTTCGCATCTTCGAGCTCCGACTGAAGAACTAACATTCCGACCCCACTTTTTATCCGTTTTCTATGCTGACTATCTGACAAACGACGTTTCGTGATAGGTATTTTTTTTCTTTCATATTCAAGTTTTCATCGTGCGCCTTGGTCGTGTTTTTTTGGGGCTGTTCGTAGAGCTGATTTTGTGCGAGCATAACGCGTCCGTTTATTGCAATAATCATACAGTCCCAACGCTCTTTAGGGTTTTCGCATACTCTGAGCAAGTTGCGATGAAAAAAATAGGTGTTTCCATTGGAAAATTTCGAGTTTCTGTAACTATAACCGTAACCATGAGCGCCATTTTGTTGCTGTTCATAGAATCTCGAGCTCATACCTCTGAATAGCAGTATCTGAAATTTAACCTCGATCGGTTGAACGGACTGGCCGCTAGAGCTCCATATATCGCCAAAGTTTTTTATGACTACCCGGTATATATATATATATATACATACATATATATATATATACACACAGGATGTCCCTAAACTTTGGGGGTGTCCCCTACAAAGTTTGGGGTCCCAAATTGCAAATGATGATAAAAAAAAAGGGAAAAATGGGTCGATTTATTTGCAGTTTTCGCTAAAATCATTCTTTAAATTAGTATTTTCTTAAAAGAAAGTTTTAAATAGAAATTTCTATAAATGCCTATAGAGGGCGCTATAGACTTTGGAGTATCGAATAACTACTTTTTACCGGTGTTTTTAACACTGTTAAATGTTTTCTAAAGCTTGGACCTTAACATAAATTTTGTGTGCACAATTGAAATCATCGGGAGTGGTTAAGTGGAGCAAATTTAATTGTGTTTAGAGTTTTTTTTTTTTTTTTTTTTTTTTTTTTGAACAATCGTATGTAATGAGCAAAATAATAACAAAATGATGGAAATCAGGACAGACAGAGATCGAATGAAAAGAAACCAACAAAAGGAAGAAAAAAGCTTTATTCAATCAAATGAAAAAAAACAACACGAAGTACTCCATCACAGGAATTGTTCAAAATTGCGGCCTCCAACACGAACGCGGGATTGAAGCCGTCGATGGATTGACCGCCGTGCATTGGCGAAAAACTAGGCATCTTTCTTATGGTGGCCGAAGCAATGGATATCCGGGCAACAGGGTCTTTAGCAGAATCTACGGGATCTTCTTCGTATATCAGACTCTTCTTATGACCCCATAAAAATGTCCAGACAGGATAAATCAGGTGAACGGGCCGGCCAGCTGATTGGGCCGCCACGACCTATCCATTGCCCCGGATACATGATATTCAGGGCGTTACGGGCATCCAGACTGTAATGGGCCTGTGCACCGTCGTGTTGAAACCACATACGTCGTTTGATGGGTGCTGGAACATGGTTTAATAGTTCTGGCAATACCTTTTGCAGAAACACAAGATATGAATCTCCATCCAGGCGCGTTGGCAGTAAGTTTAGCCCATTTAGATAATCGTGAACGATTCCGGCCCAAATATTGACCACGAAACTTCGCTGGAACGAATATGGACGTATTGTGTATGGGTTTTCATTTGACCACGCATGATAATTGGGGATATTCAAAATAACTTCGCGTGTGAATGTGCATTCTGCCGTGACCAACACATGTGCACAAAAAGCGTGGTCCAGTTTGTTTGTTGAAGCAACTGCGTGCTAAAATTGACACGTGCCTGATAATCCGCTGGTTTTAGGCCTTGAATTCTTTGCGCATGGTACGGATGCATTCCTTCATCTCGCAGAACTCGCCACAATGTATTACGGGAAACATTCACTTCTTCGGACAGTTCCCGTGTGCTAGATTCAGGCATCTCGCTGATACGATCCAAAATGTTATCCGTAACGGATGGCGTTCTTATACTCCTGTAATGTCCGGTATCCTGCATGCAACATGCAAAGGAACACCTTCCGCACATTTGTTGGTGCAGTCGTTGAAATATCGTCGCATCTGGTTGGAAAACGCTCTCGGGTCAATCTTTGAGCTTCTGTTGCATTGCCGTGTGCAGCCCCGTACTTGCAATGCATCTCGGCTTTCTCCTGGTTAGCGTACGAAACCACATTATCGGCTATCCACAGAGCAAATGAAGACAGCTGCTTTGAATAGTTCCCAGTTTTACTATTAGGCACTCGAATAAGTAACTTTCATGTTAGCGAAAATTTGCATAAGAGGTCTTCTTCTTCACCATTTCACATTTTCATATTCTTCTTAAGGAAATTTACAGCTTAATGGAAGCTGTAGCGCTTGCATGTATCTAGTTTGAACATGTTCTAACACGATTGCTTTTTAATTAAAATCATGCATCATTTAGTGAATGTTGTTTGTTTTGATGTGTTCTATCAGCTTTTAAAGTTTTCTTCATCACTTATTATTTTGCTCATTGCATATGATCGTTCAAAAATCAACTTTTGAACACAGTCAAATTTGCTCTACTTAACCACTCCCGATGATTTCACTTGTGCACACAAAATTAAATTAAGGTCTAAGCTTTAGAAAACATTGAACAAAATTGTATTAAAAATATCCTGTAAAAGTAGTTATTCGGTACTCCAAAATCTAGAGCACCCTCTATTGGCATTTTTATAACTTTCTCTTTAAAACTTTTTAAAAAAGAAATAGAAGTTTAAAGAAAGATTCTAGCGAAAACAGCAAATAAATCGACACATTTTTCCCTTTTTTTATCATCATTTGCAAATTGGGAACCTAAACTTTGATGGCGCCTGTCTCCTTTGGAGTACGTTTAGGACCCTTGGTTTCTTATTACTATTACTCGTCTTGAAAGCGTTCTATCACCCCCTAGCGTATGTACCATGAGTTTAGGGACATCCTGTATATATGTATATATGTATAACCAACAAACACATGACTTACGGCCTGCAGACGATTTCATTGCGGCCAGAAGGAGTTAAGGCCATTTGTAACAAAACAATGCGGTACCGCAAATGACCCGCCGCTAGTTGCGGCAGCTACCGCCGAGCCAGTAACGGATCGGCGATGAGAGAACAGTTACATTTGCTTTGCCGACCAACTCCTAAGGGTCAGTTTCCGGCAATAATGTAATGGCGTATCATACTCTAGAAAGCAAAGGGCCGTTATAATCTAACCAGCTTTTTTATTTAAAGAAAGAGAGAGTATTTTTTGTGTCTTCATTTCTTTCAGAAATTACTTCAAATCTGGGTTTTAATAAACATATATATATGTTGTAAGTTTTATATTTAAAACAGTAATATAGATGTCATATTTTTATTTAGTTTAAAAATATTTTTTTATAAATAATAAAAATTGCTCCCAAAATGTATAGAGTATTCCAAATAATTTCTTCAGGCGCTCTTTTGCATTCATTATTTATAAAAAATAACTAAAAGAAAATGAATAAATGTTTAAAATACATTAAAGATATTTAAAATAAATATTAAAATAGAAAAAGTCTTTAGATTGTTCCTAAATCAGTCTCTGTCTGCTCTCCCCACCTACTCTGTAATGCAAAACTCTCGTATACATACATGTATAATTTTTAGTTGTAAATGCATAAATATTTCTAAAATTGCCTATTACAGTATTTCTAAAATTGGCATAAAAGCCAAATTACTTTTTTTTAAGGAAAGATTTTTTTTCTTAAAAATAAAAAAGGTTGTTTTTGGGGGAAAAAAAGAAAAAAGAAAGAAAAAAAAGAAAGAAAGAAAAGAAATACATTTCGAATTCCTTGCCTCTGCAAGCGTGGGTGGAAGGCAAAGGTTGTGGACTAATAATTCTCCCTTAAAATGAATAATTTTTCTGTAGAACAGTACATTTTTTAAAAATTCTTTTGTTCATTTTGTTTAAAAAGTGTTTTACTTTTTTCCTGTGTAAAAACATGCTTTTGACACATTTTGTTACATCATTTACTTTCTGATACATTTAATTATTTTTGTACATAAATGAATAAAAATTGTTTTTCTAATCGAACAACTTTTTTCATTTTTCATGAATGTGTATATCTGAAATGGAATCCACACTTCCATACATTTTTCTTAACCGGCGCCCTTTTACACTCATCATTTATATATTTAAAAAAACTGAAAGAAAAAGAAAAAAAATAGATTAAAATAATTTAATATAAATATTTAAACAAAAAAGTCCTTATATAAAAGTAAATTTCAGTAAAGGTAGCAGATCTTTCAGAATATGCTGTGAAGTTTGATGTTTTGTACCAAAAAGCTGGACGCGAGAGCACGGGAAATTGTAAAAAAAACGGAAATAATAAAAATTCAATCGCTTACAAGTTGTAATTCATGCCTAGATTTAAAAAAAATGAAACGAAAACTGCTCAATGACAAATCGCTATAATAATCATTTGGTCAAGATTAATGTTTTTGCGCTTAAAAATACATCACAAAATGTGTAGAAAAGATTCGGGACATTGAAAGGGGCGAAAAAAAAAACACATTTTTTAAAAAATATGCTTAAAAAAAAAATTAAAAACATAAGCCCACTAGAATCTCAAGTTAATGAAAAATTTTCAATGATTTCTTTAAAATTACTAAAGATCGTACAATCATTTCTTAAAGTTCTTTCTTAGAGAAGTAAATGCCTAAAACTTTGATAAAAGTATTCTATCTCTTTGTATATTTTTTAACTTAAATTTCTGTAATATGACTTTTCATATTGTTTCAAAAACATCATACAATCTTTTATTTATGAAAAAAAGTTAAAATGCAGTAAAACACTGTGTAAGACGGAAATCTATATATTTCTCAAAGATTTTCAAGTCTCTGCGAATTTATTGAGATAGAATAAAATTTATATATGGCGGAATATTGTCTACGATAGGAAACTTTCTCGATTTAAATCTATTTCACCTTACACAGTTTACTGTATTTAAAATCCTGAAGAGTTGTCGTTAAATTTGCTAAACGTCTCCTTAAAAAAAAAAAAAAAAAAAAAAAAAAAAAAAAAAAAAAAAATCCATTAAACATTAAAATACATAAAAATATATCCGGGCTGTAAGAATGTATCGTTAAATAGACATAATTTTTAAATCCAGATACATCAAATAGACGTTTATTTTACTATATCTGTAAAAAGATTCCTTATCTTTCTCCCTTTTTTTCTGAGGAATTTCAAGGACACATCAGTGACCTAGCAGTTTTTCGCTGAGTCACTCTCCCCTCTCCCCCGTTCCCGTGTTTCCGTCTTTGTCAATTATCTCTGTCATTCCTTATTCCAACTTCACACCTGATGCTAGCTGGCACGCTGGTGCTGCAGTCTTTATCTCTGAGGATATTTACACATAAAATATTGTAAGTCTTTTCAATTTTTGTCTATTCATTAAAGATTTTAAACTCTAAAATATTTCTGCACCATTTTATTACATTTGTTTTTATATTAGAACCATATTAATACGTATTTTGGTTTTCGCAAACGCACAATAACATTTATTTAATATTTATTAATTTTATTAAATTTAGTTTTCTTCAAAATTTCATTTAGTTTGTATCATTAAATGTATTTTTTTTTACACGAAATGTTTTATTGTTGGAATTATATAAATCGATTTTAAATATTGTGAATTTTCGATGTTACTTTCTTAACATTTTAGTTTACTTAAAATTAATTGTTTCCATGTTTATATATATATATATATATATATATATATACAACTTTCAAAGAAAGGATTTTTTCCCCCTTTCTAAGTGATGATAATAATTTCTCCTTGGTGAAATTGCCATTAAAACCAATAACTAAATAATTTAAGAATAATAAGAGTAAATTTAAAACGCAATATTAATTACTCGAAATACTGAGAAAAGATTATAATTATTTTGCTCAATTTCGAAAGGAAAATCTAATATTATCTGATATAAACAAACTAAAAATGTGCACAAGAACGAGAGACAGTTATATGTATATATATATATATGTATATACAAAAAAAAAAAAAAAAAAAAAAAAAAAAAAAAAAAAAAAAAAAAAGGTTCGTGACTTATATAAACATCAAACTCTATTTTTATTTATTTTAAATAGCTGTGTGTTTTTTTTTTTTTTTTCATAAATTGAAAATGATGCAAAAATAATTGTGATTTAATGTACTTTAATGAATAGACATCAAATATTAACAGACTTAACAATAAGAGAAACTAAACACCACATACCTATATAAAATAGATTTATTTTCATATAAAATACATAATAAATCATATTAAGAATATATGTTATTTAGGCGTAAGTTCACAATGTGTTGAATAAAAAATAATTGTTGAATAATAGCTTGAATGACAAATGTTTTTTCATGAAAAATAAATATAGAAATAATAATTTAGGTTCATTTTTCAAAAATGTATAAATTTATTTATCTTGAGCTTTTTATAAATATATGCTTGGCATACTGATTTTATTTTTCAAATTGTATATGAAAAGCAACTGTTTATAAATGGCATTATTTATACCTATATTTTTTTTAATGCATAATAGAATAAATAAACAAATTATTAAGTTCAATATGCCAAGTATTGTATTTTGGAAAAATTCAAGAAAAGTAAATTTATATATACATATATTTATTGAAACCTAAATTATTCTTAATATATTTATTTTTTATGCAGAAACATTTAATCATTCAAGCAATTCTTCAATAAATATTTTTTATTCAACAAATTTTGAATTTATGCTTAAATAATTTTTATGGCAAGGCAGTGACAGGCTTTTGGAGAGTAGAAACCATTAAAGGCTCTTTTGCGGGCAGTTTTTGGCTAAATTTAATTCTTACAAAACACAAATGGCATGGCTAGGGCAAACTTCTGGCTAGATTTAATTGTTAATGGCCTTTAAAAGAATAACTGTGGCCAGTTTGAGGCTGTCTGATATTTTGGTAAAAAGTTAATGGCACACTTGTGGGCATCTTCTTGTGGCCGCGTTCTGGCCGGCGTGACAGTTTTTTGACGGAGCCGTTACGGCTAAGAACGGCGGGCCGTCACCAAACACTTTGGGCCAACGTTAACGACACCTTTAGTGGCCCACAAGTTATGTGTTAGTTGGGTATATATATATATATACATATATTTCTATTTATAATTTTCTATGTATGGAATATTTTGGTCTTTTAAAATTATGTGTACAGTTTTTTACATGCATGTATAAAAATTAAAAAAGATTTATTTTATTTATTTACTTATTTATTTATTTGTAATGCAAAAGTTTAATATAATAGTTCTCCATATATTTATTAAGATTATAATTAAATTAAATTCTAATAGAATGATATTTAGTTGTTATGATATAAAATATAGTTAATTGATTTTTATATCAATTCAATAATTTTTTTAAAAAAATACTACCGGCAATATACATAAATAAGTGAAATAATAAATAAATTAATAAATATTTTTTTCTTTTAATGCACAGTTTTTAATCTTTAAATCAGTTTTTATAGGTAGCAAATGATTTTCACTTTAGAATTCATGCAGTTTGAAAATCGGTGAAAATGTTTTCAAGGATTAATGATTTTGAATGGAAATCATAAAAGAAAAAAGTTAAAAGTTTAGAAAGTGTCAGCGGATACACGAAGCTATGAGTAATAAGTAAGGTAATAAGTAAGTTCGATCACAGAATAAAAACAGCTTCGTGCTCGATTATTATTTAATGGGGTGATCATCCGGAAACAGAAGCGTGTTGTTGTCGAAAATCCGCTGTTTTTACTCAGTATAATCAATTAATTCAATAGAAACTCTACATTACTTTTACAAATAATTTTTATAGCAAATCATCATATGTTTATGCACTTTTATGTAGACAAGAATATAGAAGAACGGTCCATAATTCTATAGGGCTCAATAGCTTTTTCAATAATTTAATATAAAATTATATTTAAAGGCAGGAATTTGGAGTTATATTTGGCAGGAAAAATGAATTGGGTTTGCTGTCTGTTGGAAATTCCTTTAATAATTTATGTTAACTGTTGTGTTCGGAAACAGCAGCAGTAAATAAAACTGTCTTTTAAAACCCAATAAATAAGGAATAATTATTTTTATGTATGTTACAGATATACAACGATACAAAGAATTAATTATTTAGAATATCAGCAAGTATTTCTTTTTTAACCATTAAGAAAATATTTGTTTAGATAAATAATGACTAGATAAATATAGATATTTGAATAAAATAAGCTTGTTGTACGCCTTTCTATTTAATTCACAGTACTAAGGTTTAAGTTATACCTTATTGAGTTATTGTGAAGAATAGAAATGGAAAAAATTTAAAAAATCTCAATTACCGCAAAGTTTGAAAAAAATATGCACTTGGGTTTTGTAATATTGCCACTAATACAGAAAGAAAGATCATGGAGTTGGTACACTTTATACAAATAGGTTATCCATTTTCGGATACTACTACCACAAAATCAAATAAAAAATACATGAAAAATTTTATTTTATTTATTTATTTTTTGGTCGTTCTGAATAAATTAAATTTCAAAATCTCAAATTTTAACACTTTAATACTAACAATACTGACACCTTAATGAATTGTTTCATAATAAATTTTTATTGCAATTTAGAGTTTTAATAATAGGAATAATCGAGAAAAATATAATAAATTTTAAACCTATTGCTTAAGAAAAAGTGCATTATGTATAATAATATCAATAAATTAAAAAATATATATATTTCATTTAAAAAAGAAAGAAAAAATTGATTTTTACTTTAGTTAGAGACGTTAATTTATTATCTATAAAAGATTTGTACAAAAAAATGTATACTTACTAGTGTATCAAAGACCGAATTCGATTCGGGATTACAAACATATTGAATGTCATTTTTTTTTAATTAAAAACTTTATCAGATGTTTTACGTTCATTACATTTCTTATATTCTCCACTAAAAATTAAAAAACTTCGAAGAGAATTTTTATATGAAAAAAAATATATATATACAATTTATAGAAATAATGTTTACACAGGAACATGCACTAGCTGCGTGTCAGGAGTTAAGAGTCAAGGAAATCACTAGATCTGAATGCATACAGAACTTTTTTTTCTTTTTCTCTCATAATTTCAGTGGTTTAGCGCAGATTGGCAGCATGTCTATTTTATTGCCGGTTTATATATGCTGCATTTAAATTTATTTGTGAATTTTATATTTCGTTATGCAATATTAGCCAAAAATTAAAAAGGTTAATATTGCATAATCGGGTTCCACGCAATAAAAATATATTTGAAAACAAATGATGCTTGAAATTAATTTAAAAACATAAAATTGTAAATTGAGTAAAATTTTGAAAGAATTTCACTTTAAAATTTTTTTTCCTACTGCGTAGTGTACACAGTGAAATTTTTAGAAAAAAGAAAAGTTTTAATTATAATACAAGCGAAAATTGTTTTTTAGGCTTTGCCTTTCTCAATTTAATATAAGAATTACTTATGGTGGTATTTAGATACATAATATAAAATTAGCGCTACATTGCAAATTCAAATAAATTACTTTTAGAAAGCTTTTTGTCACAAAATCTACATCACAGTAATGTGTTATGAATTAGAAAACTTCAGATTCAAAACGTTTTTCATGTTGTGATTGTGTACTTAATATGTTGAAAAAATTTGCTATCTAGAATTGTGTTCTTAATATGTTCCAAAACCGTTGCTTATCTAGAAATGTGTTCTAAAAATAATGCTGTTACTTCGTTAAAATAGCGTTGATAATAATTTTTTTATAATAATTTTACGCTGCACATCACTTTCTCACAAAATTAACAGAATATTGTAAACACCACACAATTTCTAACATTATAAAACAACCCATGTAAAACACTCTCATTTCACTTTCTACATGGCACCTTTAAAATAACACAATTTTAAAAAGGAAATAAGAGACACTTTGTTATATAAAAAAATGCAGGAGATTACTGAGAGAGTTGATTAATTTCACCAAAAAATATCAATAACTACATTTTTTGAATAATTATGTAATTTTGAACAACACTTTTTTCAGAATCTTTTTCCTGGCACAACACATGCGCAAAAATTCGAAAACGATTTTAGTTTGAAGTGTTATTTATTATATTCTGTCAGTGTTCTAAAAATATTTCACGAATTTGAATTTATTTATAAATTGCAAGTCAATCCTGATTTAAATAAAACAGAACATGGATGTGTGATACATTTCAATTAAATAGTGTTTTATATGGCATCTGAAAGCTTATAAAGTTCAAGTTTTGTATTTTTTTCTAACAGACTTTTTTCTAAAACTCTGAATATTTTAAAATTTAAATTCATGTTATAATAATGATAAGCATTATAAAAACATATGGGTGATTTTCCAATAAGTGGGTAATTTCACTCATTGATTTAGTGAAAAAAAAATTAAATTTTAACCAATATTTTTTAATAATTATATACATCAAAGGTTTCTGAGTAATATACAACGTTCCAGCATAAACTTTAAGCACTATATATTTAAAAAATATATTTTATTAATTAATTTAGCAATCAATATCACTACTGTTCCCATGTTAGTTGTTTACTTTATAAACCATGATTTTAATAAAATTTATTTGAAAAATATGTGTATATTATTAAAGTGTATCTTTTTATAGTAAAAAAAATATAATGTTTATTTTTTAAGTTTTAAGAATAAGGGGACAGGGGTGACATTTGTATGGACAGAAGTGACATACTTTCAAAACTTTGAAGTTTTGAACATTTTAACAATTATAAGTTATTTAATACCTATTATTTTTTCACTGTTTTAAACTTTAAATAATGTTGTAGAAAAAAATAACCAACAATAAGATAATGAGTAAATAAGGGAAGTTATTTAGAAAAAAATTTTAGTTAGAAAAAAGTGTTTAAGTACGAGAAATATTGCTCATTTTTAATTTATATCGTATAATTTGTCTAAAATAAAATATCTTGAATGTCAAGGGGGAATATCAATAGCACACAAAATTCCATTCTTTGGAACATCCTGGATATCTGGTGTATTTGGTCAATAGAATCGGTTTCCATTATTTAACATAAAGTTTATTTTAAGGATGTCATCATTTATTTCTTCAGTTACACCTGTTAAAAACAAATGTTGTAATAAGTAATATGAAAAAATAAAATATGTTGATAAAAATTTTAAATAATTATTTAATTCTAATTAAAAATTTAATACTTACCAGGAAACTAATTTTCATCACACACAACTGCAACCTAAGTTCCTACACAAATATGTTCACTTTCAGAACCAAGAGTTGATACTTCACATTGGGTATATCCTTAAAATAGGCTACAAATGATGGTTCTGAACAGTAATGTTGACATTTTGCATGTGTGTCACATGTGAAACAGTTTAAATAACGCATTTTAACGTTTTGAAACTTATTCCAAGTGAGCTGATGCAATTTTAATAGATTTGGAATAGATGGTATCTCTGCATCTTTTGGTTTCAAGTCATCTATGGTATTAATATTTGCTTCGAAGATTCAGTCCTCAGATAAATAATTTAAAAGGGGACAGAAGTGACAGGGACAGTAGTGACAAAATTAAGAAAATTGCTTATCTGTACATAGTAAGTTAGGCTTAGTAAGACTGCAATATTATATTTTGTACTAAGCAAAAGTATGTTATATCATGACAAAATAGTAAATCAATAAAAGTAATGACAAGGACAATTTATATAGGAGACAGTGGTGAAAAGTAATAAACATATTCTTACCTTTCTATCCATTTTGTACCTTGTAACTATTTTTGAAGTCCTTAGAATTGTGTCGTGTGTTTTCTGGGCAATTAAGATGGTTCCTTCTACTAAATGCACCTGTTCACTAAATTTTATCTGGCCACCTGGTGGTCACTTTAGCAGTTTTATAGAAGATGACAGTAGTGACAGAAAAACTAGGGGACAGCGTGTCTGACTTATTGAAATTATAAAACTATTTTTAATTTACAATAAAAATACTTCATTATGTACTTTGGAACATTAATTTTATTTTATGTGGTAAAATTGTTAAAAATATTTTGACATTATGCATAAAATTTTTCCAGAAGATCAGTACATGATGTGAGGGACAAGGGACTGAAGTGACAAATTCAATATTTAAAGTACTATTATACTAAAATTTACAGTTATTTTCTTGAAAATACTTTTTGAAATTGTAGAAATACATTACAAAATGCCTTTTATGCTAAAAAAATCTATATGAATGACAAGAAACAGCATGTAACGCTAAGGGATGGGATTAACACACTTATTGGACAATCTACTTTATACAAGTTATTTTATTTCTAAATTTATTAAGTTATTTTGTTTTTAGTAAAGAAATTCACTTTCAAAGACAATACCGATTTAAAGAAACAAAATTGATAAAAACATTTGTTTTAAAAGATGAAAATTAATTACAAATGGCATTTGGATTTACTGAAAAAAAAATAAAATAAGTGTTTCAAAATTCATTTTAATAAACTTTCTAAAATTAATATTTTTTAGAATCTCTTATTTACATTGAGAGTTATAATTTTAAATTTAACTTTCTTAGAAAATAGCTGACGAAATTGCGAAAAAAATTTCTTTATAGTTATACGTATTTTATCGCGAATACTATGAAAAGATTTTATTTACAAAAATATAGCGTAAAGTAAAAGTTTCAAAATTTTAATTAAAAATATTTTTATTTAATTTATAAAAGAATGAAATTGAAATGTAAGTTTGTTCTTTTTTAATGATATTTTTTGACAAGTATCATTTAATATCATGATTTATTGCAACAAAGACAAAATTAATTTACTTATAATAGCTGAAGAGTTAAAAAATATTCCTTTCAATTTATTAGCATTTTTTATTAAAATGAATGAACAGAAATCACTAAAAAGAAATACGAAATTGAAAAGCGAAGAAAAAAATGAAAAATTTGATATCCAACAACACAGTTATAAAAAATTAACTGAAAATGAATTGTAATTATCTCCAAAATATAATGAATAAAAGAAAAGTATTAAATAAATACTGGATTTAATTATTAAATTTCAAGAGTTTCGGAATCCCGAATAAAAATTTCAGTGATTTTTCAGATATTAACTTTTGAATTTTTGCAATTTTTGTCCTCTTCGTTATATACTAACTGGTTTCTCAATCTGCATTTATTATTCAAATTACATTTAAACTGTTGCTGTAAATATTGCAACAATGATAATCTAATTTATGGATACAAAAAATGGAAATTCTGTATAACACAAGAAAATATACATTTATTTAGACTATTTATTCAATGAGAGGTCTGAAGCCTGCTTTCATAAACACATTAAATTAAAATGAGGTTCCAAAGTCATCAGACATATTCGCATTTCATAGCATTTTTTAAAAGACTTTCTCGATTTTTGAACTTGATTTCTCTGAATATTGAAAATCCAAATTAACAGAATGAATGATGAAAATGATTTCAAAGACATTACAGGGTATAAATATTTGACGGAGAGATAAAACTCTAAAATTTCACTCGAATAAAAGTCAAATATAAAAGATAGTTGTTATAGAAATAGACAATGAAAATTATTTTATATGTTATTATCAAATTTGGTATCTTGCAAATTGCAAATGCATTCATTAATCATCTAGTTTTATGAACTGAAAGTGAAGGAAGGTGGCTATTTAATGTAATGTTAAATTCGTTAGAAATGCCTACAATTTAGACTAAATTGATTGACAGGAAAAAGTTCCATTTGTTACTTCAGATTTTCATTGTTAATCTTTCAACAAATTCTAATCTAAGGTTAATAAAAAAACTTCTTCGTACCCAACAAAGCCTGACTCCGATGGCCGGATACAAGGCAGCGATAAAACTTTGAAAACGTTAATCTTTGTATGAGACTCTATAAATTGTAAAAGTTATAACAGTTAAGTATAAATAGCCCATAAAAATTAACTGATTATGTATATACAAACATATGTAATACTAATAACAATACAACTAGGGTAAAAAAGTTAAGCAGATATTTTTCTTTCAATATCAAACAAATTCTAAAGTGACAAAGAATGTTAAAAAATATTCCCATTAAAACTTAGAAAAAAGCTATGTTTAGGCAAAATTTTACACTTTTAGACAAGAAAAAACTTTAAAAAAGCAACAAAATTAAATATTTTATGACAAAAAATCATAATGATTCCGAAATTCTTTTTATTTTTATTTTAAACGCGTATGAGAAAATTGTATAATTTCCCATGATTTTTTTCACGTTATATATTTCTATTAAAGTACTTTATGTTTTATTGATTGCGTCATGCACTGATTCAAATATATGTAAAAAAATATATTAAATTATTGTTAAATAATTTTACATAACAATTGCATCATGAAAATAACAGAAAAAAAAGAGCAACTCGAACTGTTTTCTATATTTAAATCCATTCTTATATGTATATTAAAATAAAATATAGACGTAATGTGTTTTAACACCACATTAAAAAATAAGCAGATACAAATAAATTTATGAATATTTATTATAGATACATTTCACACTGAAATCTAGCAACATAATAAAAAACTTACATTAGTTTTATAGATAAGATCAACGAATCATAAAACTTTGTTTTTTCATTATTAAAAATGTTTCTCTTCAAAAAAAAAAAAAAAAAAAGAAACTTTATGTATTAAATAACTTTAACTTATTAAAATACCTAACATTTTTGTGTCAGTGTGTTGCATATTGCAAAATAATTTAATTTAAAAACAGTTGCCGAAGAATTTTTTTTGTGTGTGTACCTTTAAAAATCCCATAATGGATAAATAAAAATGATTGATAATGTCATTTCAAATTTATTTACAGATTGTCTTTTTTCATGCTAGAATAGATTGAAAAAAAAGAACTCCTGAACAGATATTTTCTGATATTTTTTTCCAGGAAATAACACATTTTCCATTAAAGTAGAAAAATTTCTGGTCGAATGGTCAATTGTATGATATTGAAAAGGAAAACATTTGTAGATTTTTTTTCCTTTGTAGAGAGAATATTAACTGTTGTTTTGCTGTTGAAACATTTAGGTCGTAACTTTCATCTTATAAAAATGCTTTAAAATGTATTTGTCATAAAATGCATTTTCTATAATACCATTGCTTTTCTTGTATTTATATTTAAAAAACGAAATCGCATGCGGCATTTTTTAGAGTTTGAATTAAAAATAAATATCTGTTTATCACCAAAAAACAAACAGGAAATAATAATACAAAAAAGTGAATTACTGATACCAAACACCATATAGATTATCGGATGATAACTAAAACAATTTTTTTCAGGAGACATCTCACAATGTTGGCATTTGAATTTTTTTGAGATGCCCTTTAGAGTCCTGTGTCTCTTTATCATATTGTGATTGCTTTTATACAAATAAAAGAAACAAAACTCGCTTAATTTAATTATAACTTAATTATATTCACTTTACATTGTAATTAGATATTTAAGGAACTGTTTCTGGCGTTCTTGTAAATCTTTCAATAACTTATAGACATTTATGTTATGTCATTGTTTTATATAATATACATTTTATAAAATAATGAAGAAAAATAATTAAAGTAAATGGGTCATTCCACGTCAAATGAGCAAAAATGTAAAAAAAGCCGTGGCTGCATAGAATCCGATTTTAATAAAATTTGAGATACGTGTTTATTTCATATTCAAATGTATGTGTACACAATATTTTCACGAAAAATTAATTATTTTATGAATTTTGGACATTTAAAAAACTTGTGATATAGAATGGCTTGCGGATAATCGTCGAAAGTTGCAAGTTTCAAGTTCTATATTTTGCAAACTGTTTAACAAAAATGAAGTTTTTTTATGATATTGAAATCTCTTGATATCAATCTTTATATTTATTGAGTAACAATAATTTGGTAATATCATAATTAATCAAAAATTGGTTGTAAATATTGAAATTTTGTAATTTTTAAAAATATTTGAAATGTTATAAAAATCAAAGAATTTAAAAAACATCTCTGTAATTGATGCAAGATGTAGTACTATGTATGAAGATCGAATTCTCAAAGTTTCAATGTTGTTATTTATTTCCTTCATCTTCAAAAAAACTTAGAAACTTTAAAAAAAATGACAAAATCATAATTATTCCTCTTATGTTACCTCAAAAAACAATTAAAGGACAACTCCTACATCAACAATATTACACGTACATAAGAATTAATAAGTCCATGACACACTAAAAAAGTTTCAATACTGCCTTTTTAATTTCTAACATAACAAAAATGGGTTCAAAAAACTAATATTTGAGACATTCTAAAGACAATCTTTCTTTGACAACACGCGCTTTTTTGGAAATTTCTTGCTAAAAATAGACGATGCTGCCATCTATGTTTGTTAATTGAATTTAAGATTAAAATACAGTTATTTTAAGAAAAAAATAATTTTTCTTCTATACAAATTAAAAATATTCTTGAGGCAAAAATAAACTGAAATACAAGAATAAAACTCCGTATACTTAAAATATACACTTTTATCTGTAATATCAAAGAGTTTAAAACTTTTAAAAGCTTTTATTCGTCTCCAAAAAAATGAAAAAAATGTTGACTTTTTAATAAGCAGTTTTCACTATTTATTTTTTTTTCTCATAAAGGAATGAAAAAGGCATGAATTAAATTATAGATGTATTAAATATATTCAATTAGCTATAATGGCAAAACAAAATTGAATTTGGAATAAGATCCTTCATTTTAAAACATATAACTGAAATATTTTATTTTTTCCACGATTTTTTTTATTATTTATTTATTTTTAAATTATAAAATAAAAATACAATTACTAAATTATGCTAATCTGTTACTTATAGTTCATTCTTAAGTGTAAATAATTTTTTTTTACAATCTTTCCATTCCTACGGCTAATAATCAAACTTGAAATTTCAAGCATGTACACAAGACCTCGATTTCGTCTCAACTTTAATGTAATTTTTTATACTGAAATAAACTAGTCTGAACTCTACTTTTTTGCGTTTCCTCGTAAATGATTGTGATCTAATTATAAGATGATTTTCAATAAAATCTGCGACATGTCAGCCATACCTAATTTGTTGATTTGGTGTGGAATGACCCAAATGCCACACTCGATATGAAATGTTTTAAAGACGTGTATGTAACAATGAAAGAAAAATACGTAATATTAAATTTAAATGTTGAACTTAAAACTGTTGTTGGTTATAAATTGAATTTTTCTCTAATTTATATTCATATTTATGAACTTTTTTATGAAAATGTTTAAATGAAGGTGTTATAAACAGTTGAGTGAAATTGAATTTAAAATGCATTAATTGCGAGAATCATGATTTTTAAAATTTCCATTCCGAAATTCATTTTTTTATGAAAAAAAAACTTGAATAAAAGTTTAGATTAATTAAAATAGCAGCTGTTATGTTTATATATCCCTTGTCCCGCTAGTTGACGTCTTAAAGAAAATCGAAAATTTTTTCGAATGGATCATCGGTTCTCGTTGATGGATGCCTCATCTAAAGAGAACTATTGTTAAGTTTTTTCAGATTTCCATGTAATATTTTTAAAATATATCACATTATCAAATAAAATTTTTATAGCGTCTTTTTTATTTTCGAGGATTTAATTTGTGAAATAATAGAAGCATCACATCAAAAAATTATTTAATATATGACTCTTTTTTTTTTTTTTTTTTTTTTTTTTTTTTTTTTTTTTTTACATTTTGTTCATAGTTTAAACTTTTCTAATTAATATGGCATCTTTTCATTTGAGTGCTGATTTCACACATTTTTTTAAAATAGGATTATTGAGCATGGTAAAAACTGTTTTTTAAATATAATATATCGCTTGACAAAAAAAAAAAAAAAAAAAACTAGCACTTTTATGTTAAAAAGAATGACCTACTTTATGAAAATTTAAAAATAGAAAAAAGTACAAGGGCAGTTATTTTTTCGTGTTTTTGATAATAAAAATGACTGGCGTGTTCTTACTGGAAAATTTGCCTAATATAATTTCATGTTATTTTGTGTTATCTTAAAAAATGAAAATATGATTTACAGTACTTCTTTTCGATGTAGGAATAAAATAAATTGTTTGCTTTTAATACAAATTGATTTAGAACTGAACATTTCTAATAAAAGTATAGTTCTTTATTTTATACCAACTATTTAACTTAATACTTCAAGAGAATTGTTAGTCAAAATACGTGTTAAGGACATTGAAAACTTAATAATTTGGGAAAATATAAATGATTCATCTTTTAATCATTATTTTAATAAGTATATTAGAGGTGAAATAGCCAAATTAAACCATAAGTTTTTTTGTCACGTTGATAAGGCCGTTGGTAATTTTTCAGTAAATTGAAAAAAGTTTTATACTGAAATGCTCAATGCAGAGTTAAACAATAGTGTAACCTACAGAAATTTTAAATCTTCCATACAAACTCTTATCAATAAACATCTGGCTTTTTCTAAACAAACAAATATTCCATTCCCACGTAATAAAAATCCGTCATTTCCATTTTTATTTCTTTCTCCAACATTTCATAAAGTACCTACTAAATAGAGATTCATTTGCAGTAATGTTAATAATATAGGTAATAATTTTAACAGGAAATTTGAGGTTTTACTTTAAAAAATGTTGAACATGCTGAAATATAAATATAAAGACAGTAATAGATTTAGATAATTTCCAATGGTATCGAGACGGTTTTTAGAGGAAACAAAATTTTTAGATTTACACGCTACAAATTCAGATTTACACGCTATACTTAAACCTTCGCTGCACTATTTTTTTTTTTTTTTTTTTTTTTGAAAAAACATTATTTGAAATTTATATATCGGTCTAATAATGGGAAAAGTAGTAAAATAAAATACATTTCAAATTTTCAGCTAAAATTTGATATTTTATGATGCGTTTCATAGCTACAAAATCCGTAATTTAAAATATTGTGCTGCTATGATTTACAAATAAGCGAGCTTAAAAGAATAAATTTTTTCTCCCTAACACTCTGAAGTTTATAATTAGTAGCTTACTGTAGTATTTCAAAGCGCATGGTTTTAAGTGTTCTTGAAATTGATTCTCTTTTTGTAATAATTCCAGACAAAAAGACCTTATGCATATTTATAATTACATTTATTATATGTTGTCGAAGTGTTCGACTTTGATAATATTTTGTGGTAATAGTTTTAAAAATAAATGTTTGTAACAAAATATCTGTGTCATAAAGAATAAAATAAAAATTGACGTAATAGGCATTTTCTTTTATGAAGTGACACTAAGTTATTAAATTATTAAATTATTAAATTATTAAATTAATAAACTCTCTAAAGACTACTATCTAAAATAAAATGCACCTGCATTAATAAATAATTGGCTCATTATTAAACATTGTTATTTAATCTTCGTATTATTTTTTTTCTATAATCTAAAGAGTTTATAATGTATTCACATATTTATAAAAATTAACGATAGTAAAATTAATGATGTAGAACGAAATAGAAGGTCATTTATGTTATAGGATTTGCAGATTTGCATATGAAAAACGCCGTGTAGATTCTGAAAAGAAATGAGAATAGTGCACAGAATGATAGATTGTTGCCATAAATTTCAACATAAAGGATTTTTTTTTTTTAGAAATATTCTTATGCTTACTCAGGGAAATGTTTGGATGCAAATGCCACTCTTTCAATACGTATGGTGAATGATTAATAATGATTGTAATGGTTTTACGATAAAAGTTGAGATTTAGAAACGCGAGAACGTTCGAAACGGTTATTAGTGTGATGTATAGCTTATGTTCATGTTCATATCTATAAATTCCAATTGATTTCTGTGAAGTATTCATTAGTATAGTATAACATTTTGATTTATTTATGCAAAACTGTCTTTTGAATTTTGTTGTAACATTCACCTTTTGTTTCTAAAACACAAAAATAAAACTATTTTTGTCGTAATGTGCAAATAAAAATGTATCAAATGTTACGTAAATGAATGGTTTCTGCACAGTATCAATATATGTAATAATAATTTTTTTCGTCTTATGCTGAGTTAATTGCTTACTAATTCTTTAAACATTAATTTTTTTTCTTTCTTTTTATAATATTTTAACATATTATTTTTAGATCCATACCTTTAATCAACCCTTTTTATTTTATTTAATTCTAAAAAAACACTGCCCCACCAGTGGCCGAGAGGTTCGGACCTCTCAACTGGTAGACGGCAGGTGCTGGGTTCGAACCCAATCGCGGCTGTCGGCCTAACCGTTCGGAGTTTTCGTGGTTTTCTTCGAACCTTGCGTAAATACGGGTTAGGTTCCCTTAGAAAGACCCCCACGAAGGGCATTCCCCCCTGGTCCTATATCCCTAGCGCAGATAATCAGACGTCAAATATCAATCAATCAATCAATCAATCTAAAAAAACACTAATCTTTCAAAATAATTCTTTTATTAAAAAGAAAATCCCACTACTTAATTTCTTTTATCTGTTGCGTAATGGACATTTATTTATTCTCACAAATGTTCAATTACCCAGAATTCCATTCAACGTTTTTTGTATAAAGGAAGGATTCCAGTTGATTATACGCGACCGTAAAGAAGAACCAACTTCATGTTTGTGTCATCGGGTTAAATTTATTTGGTTAAAATTAAATTATCAAAGTAATAAGTTTGTCATGAAATCCTTTTTTTCTCGCGCAGATAACTTATATAAAGCATTACGTTGACTCCGAAAGCTCTTCAGTTCAGTTTTAGGTTAGTTTATTTGTTCTTCATATTTTGCGTCACCTGGTGAAAGCTGACATTTTGATCGGATATCTACGGCAATATAAATATATTTTTTTCTCGGTGACTTATAGTACTACAAGTTTTAAATCAGCATTAGTGGAACTGTTTTACTGTAATATGAAACTCGAATAAAGGTGCTTAAAACATTATTTACGACACTTCTATCATATTTAAGTGGGAGGTTTTCCTAAGGAGTTATATTGTTACTTTACTACTTTGTGCCACACGATTGCTAAATCTTCGATGAAGTACTCTTGTTAAATAATATGGTTTCGAGCAGAATTTTCCTTCAGCCGGTAGGATGTGGAAACTTATTGCGCACTACATTTAACTGCGCCCTTAGTTTAAAAACGAAAACTGTTCTTATTCGAAAAGGTGTCAGTCGAATATTAAAAAGGATCGAGGTGTTTTGTTCAAAATTAGCGACTGGTGATCGGCAGATTTGAGTACTACTGCGTGTCGAAATTGTGATATGAGATGAAGCGCCTTAAGCTTTCATCGAACTAATGAATTCAGATGTCAAAATGTCCTTTTATCTAATGAAAGTCATAGAGATTGCTTATTCTTAAAATAAAAAATCTAGCTCATTCCTGTTAAAAATTTTGTAGCGCAACATCTTTGTAAGCTTCTAGTTATTATTTTATTTTGTCCCTATTTATTATTTTATTTTCTCATTTTAATAATATTTATTTATTTAAAATGTTGTTTTTATTATTATTGTTAATTCTTTAGAAAGATATTTACCATTTACAATATCAATTTATTATTGATATTTTTCTATTATACTTGGTGCATTATTTTATAGAGAAATTTGTTTACTTTATTATTTGAAGTTCTTATTTATTATTAGGAATGGAAATATTTCACAAGAAAGGTCAAGAAGTAGTAGACATAATTCCTTTTGACCCTATTTCAGGGATGGATGTTGAACAAAGTTCGAATAATTCGAAGAATTGTGTACTTCTAAATAGAAAAGTGACAATTGGATACTAAATAACATTCCTAAAGTTTTGCGGTTTTAAAGTAAAGTGGAGGCTTTGAAAGTTTTGGTTAATGAAAGTTTAGAATGCACTAAATTTGAGGAAGTTGCTAAAATTCTCATTGAAATATTCCTAAAAATGCATCTTTCACGTTTCTATGATTTTGCTTTTCTAAAATTGCTGATTTTGATGACGTAGAAAATCATTTTCGTAAAAAAGTAGAGATGGAACAGGAACTAAAATTAAGTGAAACCATCATTTTGCAAGGATTAACAGAAGAGTTATAACCCGAATATGAAAATTATCAATTGTAAATCCGTTTGAAAGTACCATAAATTGGTTAAAATTAGTTAAACAGTTAGTGGTAATATTACCTCAGCCTACGAATAATAATATTGTTAAATCTAATTCTCAATATCCTAGACCATTTCTTCAAAATAATAACACACCGTGGCATTGGTTTCGGCCATATCAAAATTCTATTCGGCCTAACTTTCAATTACAGGGTAAATTTAACCCTTCAAAATCAAGATTTGATAGTTCTAAACTACCTGTTAATCACCATCAGAGAAAACGTCTTAGTGGAATATGTAGATTATGTTTAAACCGAGGAATATCAGAAGCTTATCACAGGGAAAAAAGTTGTATTTTAAGTGAGAATCCTCAGCAATGTGATTGTTCGTAATACCAAAAATGGTCTTAGCGGATTTTACACTAATAAAAATAACACACGCTGGTTCTTAAACACAACAAGTATGACAACACAATAAACACTGTAGATGCGTTTTATTTAACACTGAAATATGCGAGCCATTGGTCGGCTATCAACATTCCATCATCTTTTTACTTTCGAATAAACACAAAACTTAAAAACAAAACATAGAATGCTGCCAAAAACATAAAAAGAAAAAGAATAAATTACCATGGTAACGAATAATACAATTTCTTACTGGAGCTTTTTCACATAAATGAAAGTAGACGATTTTTACCAAAACAGTGATGCTACAACGATGCTTCACTAATCACGACATATTGGTAATAATGTAGGACAATTAGTAGCTCAGGGATATGTCAATAACATGATATTACTTTGTATTATAGATTTTGGTTCTACAATTACAATTTTACCTATCAAATTTGTTAAATTACCAAAAGATAACATTATAAATACAGATTAAGCACAGTAGCAATTTTAAAATAAATCTTTAAATATCCGCTTTATTTCAATATCTATCTTGTATATGTTAATAGTATCCATTATAATTCCATATTCATTGAAATTAACGTTTTAAGTTTATTTCAAACTATGCAGTTTAAGAATAGAACAAAAATAACCGTGTTAAACGTTTAAGCACAAAATCGTTTTTATGCAAATTTAAAAATCTGACGAAAACGATTGCGCACGCTAAAAATCGTATACAAAGCAGTCAGTTGTTGTTTTAGAGTTAGTACAAAATGCCTAAGTCGAAAGAATTTTCAGAGGAGAAGGTGATAAATATCTGGAGTGTGAGAACCAAATGTAAGTCTGTTTCTAAAATTGCAAGTGCATTAAAAACATCAAAACGAGATATTTATGAAATTTTGGCCGGTGTTAATGATTTTAAACGAAAATTTCGTCCAGGAAGGCCACGAGTGACTAGTTTGAGCGAAGATAGCTGCATCAGAAAATTGGCTTTAACTAGAAATTACTCCTTCTTGCAAATAAAACATGCAGTTGGATGACAAATATTGAAAAAATATTAATCATAGAAGATAGGAATACAAATACATCAAATACCGAAACATGGCTCGATTACCGTGTCCCAAACGACACCAAAAAGTCGTTAGACTATGCTGGATCAAATAACACATGTCATTTTGTAAAAAATAGCTGAATGTCATATTCAGTGATGAAAAATTGAACATCGATGGCCTTGATAGATTTAAGTTCAATTGACATGATTTCAGCAAAGAACATATGAGTACATTTAGCCGACAACATAATGGTGGTTCCGTAATGGTATGGAAGGCTATTTCTTTCAATGGTTACACATATCTAGCATTCATCAGTGGTCGTGAAAACTCTGAAAACTACTAAGGAACACCTGCCAATCATTTGCTCTTTGTTGTCGATCTTTTGGATCGAGAAAAATGGTTATTTGAACATGATAATGCTTCGATCCATACTTCAAACTCAACTTCAATCATGGCTTGAGTCCAAAAAAGTGTCGGTTTTGAAACGGACGAAAATTAGTCCTGATTTAAGCATATAGAAAATACGTGAGGAATTCTCACTTATGCAGTTTATCCAAATGGAAAGCTGTATTCTTCAGTTAAATATTTGAAAGATGACATTGCGAACGCTTGGTTTAAAATTGAACCAGAAATAATACGGAACCTCTTTTTATCAATGGTAGACCGTATATTTAAATTCAAAAGAAAGGAGTAATAATCGAGTACTGCTTTTTTATTCTTGTTCTGCTAAAGACTAAGAAAACTACTGAGTTTAAATTTGTTTATTTTTTGAGTTTATTTTTTGATTGTGCTAATTGCAAAGTATTACAAGGGAAACATGTTTTAAATAAAAAAGTTGATATATCCAGTGGTAATTGAAACTTACTACATTTCAATGTTAGGAAGGACTATCATAGAAAGCAACCCGAGTATGGAAATATCATGAAACATCAAATCTTCGCGCATTCTAATACTAATGACTCTAATTTACTTGGAGAAATAAATGTTATACAAAATAAGACTTCAAGGGACATTTTAATGGGATATTTAGACTTAAAAAAATAATAATATGCTGTAGGTAAAATTAATATTGAGAAACAGCGCATATTTTCTTTTATGACCTGTCTGTACCTATGAGGCTTTTTCGTAGTTCAATAGTTGAAGAAAAAAGGAATTTCGAATCAAATTAAATCTTTGTTAGATGCTGGATTAATTAAAGGAATCAATAGCTCCTTTTAATCCCCTGTTGCTTTGGTAAAAAGAAAAAAAAACTGAATTATGTGTGGATTATCATAAATTAAATGCTATAATGAAAAATGATGCTGAACCTTTACCACGTATTGATGATATTTTGGACAAATTGAGTAGTGCCCACTATTTCTCCACACTAGATTTAGCTACTGGCTACTGACACATATTTAAACTCCCAGCAGATTATGAAAAATTTGCTTTTACTGCCAATTTTGCATTACTTGAATGAAATTTTCTCCCATTTCGTGAAAAGTTTGCCCCCCCCCCCTTTTTTTAATTCGATCTCTTAGAAGTCTTCCTAATCATAAAATAGATTTTGCTTGTTATTATTTTGATGACATCATTTTTTTCTTCCTCTTTAGAAGAGCATAACTGACATTTCACAAAACTTTTAGAACTATTAAGACTTGAAAATATTAAACTTAAGTTATCTAACAGCAGTTACATTCCCAATAAAAATAAATATTTGGTTATTAAATAAAAAACAGTACTTGAACTCCTGCTGATACTAACACAGATGCTATCAAAAAATTAAAAACTCCCTCAAATATTAATATACTCGAGTCGAGTAACGTGAGTCTTAGGATTTCTCAATGTTTATCATAATTTTATAGATAAATACGCAGTAATAAGACATCCCCACAACAAATTATTTAAGAAAATTACTATATGGAAATGGAATACAGATTGTCAAAATTCATTTAAAAAAAATTAAAGATGCCTTAATTACAAAACCTGTTTTGAAAATTTATGACCATAACTTACCTCTTCATATGTTTGTTGATGCTTCACAGGTGGCAGTAGGTGCAGTCATTTAATAGCCAGATAGTAATAAATTTTTACATCCTATTGCCTAAATTCTAGAGGATTGAAATGTTATGAAAAAAAGTATTTTATAACCGAATTAGAATGTTTTGCTACAATTGACACCTTAGACAAATTTTATCATTATTTTCATGAAAATAAGTTCAGCTTTCATAATGATTACGCATCTCTTGTGTGGTTAAAAAATGTTAAATATCTAAATGGTAAATTATTCAGATGGTCTTTATAGCTAAGTATGCTTGAAAATGATATTGTATATGAAAGGGTACCACAAATGTCGATGCTGACATATTTTCTAGAAATTCTACTACATAGAAATCCTACTACATACTAGAAATCCTACTGTGATATGAAACTCGTATAAAGGTGCTTAAAAAATGTACGGCGCTTCTGTCTAACTTAAGAGCCCACAATAGTCACAGAAAAATTACTCAAAAAGACCCGGATGACCATGCAAAGTCTATGGGAGCGTTCTTTTCTAATATCTCGCTCAAATTTTAATATTTTTGCCTGATTTTTTTGCACAAGATAGCTGAGGGCAATCCACAACCGGGCTAGTTTTTACTTTTTCGATTTTGGTTATATATTTTTTATATTACGATAGTTTCAGTTTCAGAACCGGTTTAAACCGGTTTCGAAAGTTAAAGTATTTTTTTAAAGAAAATCTGAAACAAAAATTGAAAAAGTAAAAACTAGCCCGGTTGTGTATTGCCCTCAGCTATCTTGTGCAAAAATATTAAAATTTGAGCGAGATATTCAAAAAGAACGATCCCATAGACTTTACATGGTCATCCGGGTCTTTTTGAGTAATTTTTCTGTGACTATTGTGGGCTCTTAAGTGGAAAATATCCCTAAGGAATTATATTCTTGCTTTACTACTTTGTGTCACACGATAGCTAAATCTTCAATGGAGTATTCTTGCTAAATGATATGGTTTCGAGAATAATTTCACATATATCTGTATAAAATTAAGACTATTTATGTTACAAGAACTTTAAAAAAAGTTTTTTTGTTACATAAAAGTAGTTGTTAAACTTATACGAGGTGGAACTCGTCGAGATTCGACGAAAGAAAGGGTTTAAAAAAGAATCGTTTCATTGATTTATAATAAATCTGCAAAATTAGTTACAGTAAAAAATGCATCTTATATTGGTCCAGTCTAACTCTCAAACAAATATTATTTTAAGCTATTAAATTAAAAAAATAATATTTCTATGAAACTCAGTTGTCCAAATTATTAAAATTAAACTTTAATTGCATATGTAATCAGAAAAATTTAATAAAGTTCAGTGATTATGATGAAGTTATCAATTAAAGCTCTTTTGTTTGATATAAATGCGAATGAAAATGAAAATTATTCCAAATTGACACGATCCCAGACGATATATTTGACATAGTGTGCGCATTTTAATTTCAATTTAATTTTATTTTTTAAATTTTAACAGAAAATGAAGTGGTTCTGTTGCCACAACAAAATTTGTACTAAAAACTTTAAAAAAATTAATAAATCAAAAACAAATTGAGATACAACTTTCAAACAAATTGCATTTAAAAATGTATTTTTTTCTCTATACGACGGTGTAAAATTTTAAAATGTAAGATGTTTAGAATGTAAAATTGGCAGCAGCGAAAATTGCAAAATCGAAAGTGTAAGAAATTTTTTGCCATTCGCAAAATGACGTATGCGTTACGCACAGATACGTTTGGCCT
Organism: Maratus speculifer; assembly: GCA_964019185.1. Taxonomy (NCBI): domain Eukaryota; kingdom Metazoa; phylum Arthropoda; class Arachnida; order Araneae; family Salticidae; genus Maratus; species Maratus speculifer. Next base: position 17,015,844 of record OZ025297.1, on the reverse strand, counting down.
TTATAATATAGATATTGAAAACTGTGAAATTTTTCTTTATAGTTATTTATCTTAAAAAGAAAAATATAATACAAAAGGGTATAAGATCTTTAACGTTGTAATGGAACGTGGTGAGGTAAAGGTTTAAAATCTAACGAGTTTGGTTCATCTTCGAGAAAATACAAAGGAGCGAGAAATCGAATTGCATTGATAAAAACTTCATTCAAATAAAATAGCTAATTAATATATATTTATTCAAAATGTAGATTTACATGTGTATTAAAAATAGTTACATTTTAATGGCAAAAATAAATGTAAGTAATGTTTCATTTTTTTTTACAGGAATGATTCCAGACAAAAAGTCTTAAACACATACTATACATTTTATGTGTATACGATGTATAAATAAATTATTTTCTTAATATTTTGTGGTAATAATTATAAAATTAAATTTTTGTTACAAAATCTCTCTGTCATAAAGTAAGAAAACGAAAATAGCTGGAATCGGCGTTTGCTTATGAATATCTTCGTGTAGCTTCTAAGAAATAAGAATAGAGCACAAAATGTTATATTTTTGCCATAAATTTCAACATAAAGGAGAAACGTTTTTGGGAAAATATTCCTATCCTTACTGAGTGAAATGTTTAGATACAAATGCCACCCTTTCAATAAGAATGGTGAATGATTAATAATGAGTTTTATGGTTTTACAATAAAGGTTTGGATTCAGAAACTCGAAAGCTTTCGAAAGTATTATTATTAGCGTGATGTATAGTTTACTTTGATGTTAGTATTTCTAGATTGGAGCTGATCGATTTCTGTGAAACATGCATCACTATGGTATGATATTTGGTTTCATTTATGCATACTTTCTTTTGAATTTTGTTATAATATTCACCTATCTTTCTAAAACACAGAAATGAATCTATTTTTGTGATAAAGTGCAACTAAAATTATATTTCAAATATTACATAAATAAATAGTTTTTGCATCGATATGTATGATATCGATACATACAAATAAATTAGCGATATTTACGGTATAGGAACTTGAAAAAAGTGCTTTATTATTTTATAATCGATGTTAAAATTATATACTTATAACTGGAAGCATTTCGTTAGAGTGATTTGTAGAATAAAGTAAGAACAATTATAAAATGACTTAAGAAGTTTTATATTGTAGTGAAATCATAATATGTGTATACAAATTATATAAGCTAATTAAAATCAATGAAAACATTTTACGTTATATTTTCATTTAGAAACAACATTAATATTAAACATAAGATTCAATTAAGTTTTAGAACATTTTCTGCTGATTTTATATTGAAATAAAATGAATTTCTGTTTTATTTTACTTTATAAAATTTGCACATACTTAAAGAACATTTTCTGATTCCTAAACACTTTTTAAATATTTGTAAAGCAAATTTCGGAAGAATTCTGAATTTAATTTCTTTGTTATGCATTCCTTTTCAAAATTGATTAAAGAAGCAATTGTAGAAGAACTAATATCATTTAGCAGTCATATTTAGAGTTTTGATTATTCGACTTTTTAAAAATTTGCTGAATATTTGAAAAATCGGTATTGAAGTGTAATGTTGTGATCAAAAACATGTTCCCACACGAAAACACCTTTATATTATGAAAAGAAATAACTAAATTAAAATTATTTTTTATAAGTATCAAGAAGTTAATTGCTAATACTGTTAAAATTTTATTTTTTTCCCACTTACATTGAAAGTAATATAGGGTAACATCCCCAGTAATTGGCAGGCACCAGTGATTGGCACATCCTACAAAAATGTCCTAAAATAAGATTTATATCCAGTCTTATAAAAATGCAAGACCAGATACCTGTTATATGTTCATTTACTTTAAAGATTATAACTTTGATTTATGCTTCTAGATGACAATAGTGCCTATTAAAGAGAAACAATTATGGCTTGTATCAAATTAGCCATTTTTGTTGCGAATGCTCGTTCATTGGCTTAAGAAAGGCACGCATTTCAATTTATTATTATGTGATTTACAGTATATTTTAAATTTTAATTGACAACAGTTTTGTTTAGTTGAAAAGGGCTACTTTAATTGTGTAAAAGTCTAAGTGCCAAATACTGGTGATTACAGCAACTTTTTATAAATATACTTTTATAAAAATACTTTTTCAAATATTTTTGCTTTTAGTGGGCAAAATATGTGTACAGATATGCGCTGTTTGATTTTAAAATATTTGCAAGTAAATATTTTATTTCTTGGTAATGAAAATAGAAGTAAGTTTAAAGACAAATTCTTAATGTGCCAATTACTGGGGATGTTACCCATTTCCATTGGATGTTACCCCTTTTGGCATATTTCCATATGAGATTAGGCTCATAAAGTTTAGTTCCAAACTTAATTTTTTCACATTCAGTGAATTTTTAATTTAAAAACAAAATAAATTTCTAAACGCATACATAATTGTAATATAAAGTGGAACCATACATTAGAGCAACATTGTAGTAATAGGCCATGAGTGAAATCACTATTTTTAAACACCAGTGTCTTGAAGGAATTTATACCTTGTTATTAAGATCAAATTTAAAATATACACCTCTTTATTTTCATTTTTCTTTAGAGCTGTGGACTAAACTTTACTTTCGCATGCCTACTATTTTTGCTTTCCTTTTTATGTTTGATATTCTGGGAAATAATCTTTTTCCCACTGGATGCGTGTGAAAAGATGCTTCGAAAGATCTCAGGGATATATCAAATAAATAATAAATATGTATTTGTAAAACCTTTTAGTAATTATTTGTACATTTTACTAAAGTAATAGCAATCATCACAATAACTGACATGAAATGATCTTTGTAAGTCTTTCAGCTGAACACTAAACAAATTAAATTTCAATTCTCAAATTAAATTTATTTATTATTATTACATTTCTTATTTTTTATGTTTATAAAAATATGATGCAACAATCACTTCTTTATATTCAATATCGGCAGAATACAGAAAGAACTTGATTGATTAACGCGACTGAACTTAAAATACTATCAATAATTCAAATTTTTGTGGTCTTTTTTCGAACATGAATTTTTAAATTCTTAAAATAATAAAAAAGAAAATACAAATAAAATGGAAATTCAACCACATATTATTGAATTTTTGAAATAGTCTTTAGCCAAGCAAGTACAAAATGCAAAATAAATATCAATATAAAACTGTCAGTGAAGATAATAATTCTTTCGAAAAATCTACATAAAATATGAGAAAGGAAATTTCGAAATTCACGTTATCCAAAAAAGAAGATAAAATTCAAGGTTTTCTCTGATCATCTATTTTGTTGGCGACACTGCACGAAAAAAAAAAACTATTTTACAGTATGCGGTAAAACTAAGTATAACTTGTATTTCTAGCATTTTAAATCGTTAGTTTCATTTCTAAACACGCTGCATAGACTTTGGAAACAAAAACTTTTAAAAGTAAAAGTCTTTTAATTCTTGATCTTTTAAAATTTACTTTCCTGGATAGGAAGAAATCTTAAATCCATGTTTTACACTGTAAAAAAAAAAGGGGGTCGATCTACTAAAAAAATTTTAGTGATCTTTGTAGTTACTAAAAAATTTTTAGTAATCTTACTCGGTTACAAGTAATCTGTAAGAATTACTAAAAAATAGCTAGCAACGAACAAAATTAATAGTTTTACATTTTTAATAGCTATTACTAAAACTCACTCGGTGTGGCCGTGACAGCCTAGTGGTCATAGCACCGAACTCCAGGCGAAAAGTACCTGGGTTCGAGGCTAGCCGCCACCAAATATGCACCGAATGTATGCAATATAAGTACTTGTTAAATAAAGGGATTGTGAAAATCCTGTCGTAGCAGTTACCATGGGTAATGATCTCTGAACTTTCACTCCACTTTAGAAACATGTCAATATAGAGCAGGTAGCAATGTTTGGTGCTGCCATCTATTGCGGCTTTTCCGAAAATCTTCCGTTTCAGAAGTCTTTGTCTTTATACCCACTGGATGCAGTTCGAAGGAGACTCCTGCCCTTTGGGCACACGTAATGGTTACTAAAAATATTTTTGGAGCTATTACTAAATTTGCTTGGTGGCTCATACTAAAAAGTTTTAAGTTAATTATACAAAAAATTCTTTTGTTCAGTTTACAAAAGAAATATTTGTTTCACTTGAAAAAAAAAGTTTGTAATGGTTACTAACAAATTCTGTGGAATACAAATTTACTAAGAAATTTTTAGTAACCTCTTGAATTTTTTTTACAGTGTAGAGTATATATGTCTAAATATTAGACAAAGTTAGAGATGGATTAATCAAGTGATAATGGCTGCATTTTTGTATCATATGTAACATTGTATCCATATATTAAAGTGTTTTATAAACGAATCGAGTGCAATGTTAAAAAAAAAAAAAAAAAAAAAAAAAAAAAAAAAAAAAAAAAAAAAAAAACAAGAGGTTACTAAAAATTTTTTAGTAAATTTTTATTCCACAGAATTTTTTAGTAACCATGACTCACAGTACAAATAGTAACCATTCCAAACTCTTTTTTGCAAGTGAAACATACATTTCTTTTGTAAACTGAAGAAAAGATTTTTTTGTATAATTAACTTAAAACTTTTTAGTATGAGCCACCAAGCAAATTTTTGTATCAGCTCCCAAATTATTTTTAGTAACCATTACTCACATATTCTTAGTAACTATTCCAAAAACAATTTTAGCAAGTGAAACAAACATTTATTTTGTAAACTGTATAAATGAATTTTTAGTATAACTAACTTAAAACTTTTTAGCAAGAACCAACAAATGAGTTTTATTGTTGATGTGTGTCCGAAGGGCAGTAATTTCTTTTGAACTGCATCCAGTGGGTAAGAAGACGGACTTCTGCAGCGGAAGTTTTTGGGAGGAGCCTCAATAGATGGCAGCATCAAACATTATCGCCTGCCCAATTTTGATATGCTTGTGAAGGGGAGGGAAGTCCAGAGATCATTACCTATGGTAACTGCGACGACAGGATTTTCATAACCCCTTTATTTAACGAGTACTTACACTCGTACGTCTTTGATGGTGTTGAGCATCGAACCCGGGACCTTTCAGCCTGGAGTTCGGTACTATGACCACTAGGCTATCATGGCCACACTAAGTAAGTTTTAGTAATAGCTATTAAAAATATAAAACTATTAACTCTACTCGTTGCTAGCTTTTTTTAGTAATTCTTACAGATTTTCTTGTAAATGAGTAAGATTACATTTTTTTTTAGTAATTGCAAGGATCACTGAGAGAAACTATTTTTTTTTAGAGTAGGGGTGTATGATAATTTCTTTACGATAGTTAAAATCAATGATGATTATTATTTTTTTATGTTGTAAGACGGGTCCTATAAAGGAAAGTATAAGTGAAACGGACTTGATGATATTAATTATGTTAATAAGTGAATAATTTTACTTGTTCAAAAAGACACAATGTCATAAAGATCATAGACCGCAATGTTTAATTTTCCTGAGAAGAGTACAATAGATTTCTAAGCAATTAAAATGAATTCAATCAATATAGAAACAGCTTACTACCTGTTATCAAAAGAAAATATGCATGGATCCAATCACGGAAAATTACATTAGAGGCCTAGGAAGCTGTTGAATGTTAGGATTGAGTTTATGACATTATGTCATAGGATTTAATGTCCAACCCAATCGGCAGACATAGCTTTTGTATGAAAAGTACATTGCTAGAAGGGATTTTTCGAGGGATTGGGTTGGCGAAGATTACATGATCAGACATCATGAGCTTCTTTCTACGACCTACATTAACAAGCAAAAGTTTCTGTGGTCTATAATATCGATTCATAAAACATCAATGTTGAGCAATGTTGCACATTTCAATTTTGTCGTGCACTTTGTTAAGGAATCTCATTAATATCAAACAGAATGCCCAAAAATCGCCCATTCGAACAGGTGTATACAAAATGGGACGTTGAAATGGGTTATGCATAATTCGATATTTACATCATTAATATTTTGTGTAATGTTGGAAAAGAGTCATTTGGTGCGATAACGTCTGTTTTTTGAATATGGAATAATATTGAGACATTTAGGGCATCGGAGACATTTTAATTTTTTTCATGAAGATTGTTTCCAGAGTGTTATAGCAGTTAAAAATGCATTTTGGATTTTCTAGAAATATTTTACGTAACATGAATTGAGTTCTTTTGTCAAAGTTAATACAATATTAAATCAGCAGGACTACAGATAATTTTTTTAATATTTTTCTCTTAGTATGTTTTTAAAATCCATTTTTAAACTAGTATCATCACTTCATGATCATAGCAGTCTTGTAAACGTATAAAAGTGGCTTGTTTCATAAATATTTAAAAGGGCACAACCATATTTAATGCGAAACAGTTTCCAAAACATGAATTTTTAAAAATGATTGGGACTGTTTACTACTGCATTTAAAACTGAAGAACAATAACTGAAGAACATCCTGTCGCAAATCACCGAAAACAACTTATATACATGGATCCAATTTCTCGCGCTTAGATGGTCCTGTGCAATAGATATGATAATTATTATTTGTATTATTAAAATAAAGAATACTGCCCAGTTAAACTGATGGCATTGAGCTCACAGGCTACAAATACTAATTGTACATTAAAACCTTATATTTTCAAGGGTTAATTCCGTTCGAAAAAAAAATTAAGAAGGGGAAACAGCTCTCCCTTTTCCTCTTTTTTTATACTTAATCATTGAACCTCCTTACTACCAAAGACATGCTTTATCATACAAAAAATCTATATCCAAAATTCAGAGCAAATGAGATAATTCTTAATAAAAACCCATTTAGCATTTATATAATTTAAAAGGAGTTATCCCCCTCTTTTATACTTAACCATTAAACTTCCAAAACTATTCAGAAATTTGAACGAAATCTGAAAATTCTGCTTGAAAAACTCATTTATATAAATTAGGGGGGGGGGCATTAGAACCCCTGTTCCCCCTATTTATACTTATTCAATGAACACCTAATAACAGTCACGGAATCGCCTCATCAGAATGATCCTAATCTAAATTTTGAACGAAAACTTAATTTTGCATGAAAATCCCATTTTATATCAAATAAGGGGAGGGGCATGAGCCCCCTCTTATACATGTCGAATGAACTCCAAAAACTAATCAGGGAAGCGCCTTGTCAGGATATACCTACATACAAAATTTCATGTGGATCGGATATTTTTATCATGAGTTATCGCGTTACGCACGAACGTTCGAACGTACATACAGAACGGACGGGCACATAAGCTCTCAGGCTTATGATAGCCTGTGAGCTAAAAAATCGTTGCTAAAAGGATAAAACTTTGAGTAAAATATACAACAAAGGACTGGGTACAACTGTATATACTATAAAAGAAAAAATGAGAATTCCATAAAGCTTCAAAGAGATAAAAAGCCTAAATTATATCAAATTTTGCTATTCTGTATAACTGCAGTCTTTAATCTTATCCTAAAATATTTATGATGAACTTAATTCGATACTAACAATAAAGTAGTTAGTTCACATTTCACAAAACTAAATCAAGCGTACTAGTAATATTTTCTTTTTACAGGGAAGCTAAACAAAACCTTCTTGAAAGTTTAAACTTGACATTGTGCTGCGCGTGCTTCGAGAGGAGGTAGCAAAGTATTATAGCAGTCGCAATGATTCTCCCATAGTATTTATGTCATTAACTCTAATTAAAGTAGTCCCTTATATCAATTTGCTGGATGCCCGCAAACCGTAAGTTGTATGTAAAGGGAAAAAGCGCATATCTCGAAAAGTATATAACCTAGGTTTATCTTTATAGTTTTCCAGCAAGGTTTGAATTAATGTTTATTACCTTTATTTTTTTCAGAATTGTAATTTCAGTAGATTCGGAAATTGAAGTGTTATTTCATATTTATCTCTGAAAATAGAATACCTAAAATTAATAGAGAGTCATTTTTCAGTTCAGGGTAACGAAAAATTCCAAAGATACAGCACATGAAAAAAAATGACTTTTTTTCTGCAAGTAACTTTATTCCTCCTCCCTACCAACTCCTAAATACATTTGTAAGTATTTAATAATCTGCAAATATGTTAGTCAATAGTCTTATTACTCTGAACCAATTTGAATTTTCCATGTTTCATAGATCAAGTGTAAAATGGCTGTGACAGACAGACAGACACGGGTATTATCTTATAATAATTCCGTTTTTAATATTTATGTACGGAACACTGAAAATTACTTTGCTATTTTGTCATGCGTTTTATGTTCGCCTGATATGTGTGCATATATATCAATTTCGATCTAAAAAATACTGTCAATGAAAAGAAAGCAAGATAAAAAAAATAATAAATGACTTACTTAATATTATGGGATCAATATTTCTTTAACTGTCATTTACTTCTAATGGAAAAAAAAAAGATTTATGCGTATTTGTGTAAATAAAAAATGTCAGCTCTAAAGTGAAGCCAAAAATCCCTGTACTTTTTCTAAATAGAATTTTCTGTGCCTTAGTTAAATCTTGTAAGCTTGACAAAAGTATGATTGATGGTTTTCTGACGATTTCGAACGCTAAAAATATTTTTAGAAAAAGAAATGATGCAGGAATTCTGAAAAAAAAATCAACATTTCTTTAAAATTTGAATCTTTTATAAATCCTAAACGTGAAGTTTTATGCAAAATTATTTGCTTTATTCGAAAAACTTTTAGATACAATTAGAAACATTTTACAATTTGAAAATTTGCATTTAAAACATTTTTTTTTTGTATTTCTCCGAAAAAAAACTAAATCAATTATTGGAATTTTATCAAATAGTATAATACAATGTATACATTTTATTTTCTCTATTTAATTCTCAAACAATTATAATCAATTAAATTTCACCTTTTTGAAAAGTTCATTTGAAAGAAAACAGCAAGAATGAAACCAATTTTGAACGTTTTCCAACGTAGGTGAAACACTTATTTACGTTTGTTTGTCGATCTGTCTTCATTCACTTTATTTTATATTATAATTCTGGTAAATATGTTTGAATTTTCTTGTAACTTTTTTCACGTTATTTAAGCTTAAAATAGCACGCTTTCTATTAAAAATGAGTTGCCATGAATTTATAGTTTTTCGTAAGGCCAACCGAAAAATGTTCTTTTGCATTGGTAAAATCGTTTTAGTTCTAATACAAGACTTGAAACAAAATTGTTGCGTATTAATAATTTACTACATTATAGTTTCTACAGAATAGGCAGCAGACTGAAAAAAATGTTAGAACAGTATAAAAAGATAGAGAGAGAGAAAAAAATAAAGGAAGGGGAAACAACTGGATAATTTTAATCACACATCGGAACATAAAACAGTTTAACATTTCTTTCAAAATAATTTATTCTTTAATTAATAAATAGACATTGCTAATTAATAATTATTTAATTCTTACATAGATGGTAGTAACAATAAATTGAATTTAAAAATAAACATAAAAGGAAGTTAGTATATTATTTTTAATCAAATTAAAAATGTTCAAATCAAATCATTTCAATATATATATATATATATATATATACATATATATTCTTAATCAAATATATAATATCACAAAAAAAAGTGATAATACACATTGCATAAAAAATAGTTATGAACTGGTCCATATTATGAAAAATCTTAAATGTATAAACAATATCACTACCTATGATTTTAAAGATTTATTTAATAATATCAATTTATCGGATTTACATAATATCATAAATGAGCTTTTTAAAAAATATCAACACGAGTTGGATATATCGCATAATATCGATTCTGAATATTTTCATACCTTAACTAATTTCATTAGCTTTAATAATTTTATCATGCATGATAACAATATATATATTCAAAATGTTGGTATACCACAAGGTGGTAGTACATCTAGTGTATTATCTGACTTATATTACTATGAACGTCATTATTTAAATAATACAATACATTTATATCGATATATAGATGATGTAATTTTAATTGATACTGATAACACCTGTATATCTCAATTCCCTGTTGATTATCCTTCTAATCTAGAACTTTCAAAAAACCTACTTTTTAATAATACAATCAATTTCTTAGATATTAAAATTATATTAAAAGAGAACAAATTTATAACTGATATTTATGACAAAAGGAAAGAATTTAATTTTAAAGTTAATACTTTTACTAATTTTAAATCATGTCTTCATAATTCTGTATATCGTAATATAATACTTAACCATTTATATAGAATAAAATGTCTATGTTCTTCCCATTTAATTAATACTAATATTAAAAAGCTTGTATATGATGCTATAAATAATGGTTATCCTAAAAAATTCATATATTCTTTAATTTATAATTAGATATTACATGATCTTATAATTAATTCTTTGCATAAAAAATGTATAAAAAAATTATAAAACATAAAAATAATAATAAAAAATTAAAAATGTTAAAAAGTAATAAATATATATATATATATGTTGGTTGGGTGGGTAGATGTTAGAGTACGGAGGAGGGTGGTGTTGTCTGGATAAAAACGCAAAGGTTAATTATTTATTTAAAAAAAAAAATTGAGAGTGGGTTATTTATTTTAACATAATTTTTAAACTGTTTAATTTACACCAATATATGAATATTCGTCTAGTTATATCTATAGTTAAATAGCTATATTTTAAATATCAAATTATTTTTAATGTTATTGATATAATTTTTGGTATTATTATTAATAATATTATTCCTATTTTTTATTTATTTATTATTATTATTATTATTATTATTTTTTTTTTATTATTATCCTATATTAAGATAATGAGTTTTTACCATGTAAAGTCACAATAAATGTTACTGATTAAAGTAACAATAATGTATTTTAAGTTATATGTTAATATGAATGTTATCTCTTAATTCTAATTTTAATCATTTTATTAATTTAATTTTATGTTAATATCGATTATTATTTTTTTCGGTTCAATTATATTTCCATTCAGCTTTATCTTTTTTGTTTGTTATGGATAACTATTATTTTTACTTACTTTCAACTCCTTTTTGTAAAATATCTTTGTTCCTTGTTTAATAATTTGGTTTTTGTGTGATGGTAGTCCCAAATTCGTATTGTTTTGCTTTTTCATGGCAAATACGAAGATGAAACTACACACTCCATTTGTAGTTCCAAAGTATTTGGGACCTGAAGATTCTGCTTTGGTTCTACAAATTTCAATTGTATTCATATTATTCTTTTTTTCCTTCCATGTTCAATGTGCTATAAGTTATTATATTCAATGGTTAATTTCAAATGGTTAATATTGTTTACTATAATTCAATTTAATTCTTCGTTTTGGTTTATTGTTTTATTGATAAAATCCGTTGGTGAATCTTGTCTACTTTTAATGGTATTATATATATATATATATATATATATATATATTTGAAAATCCGAAAACAAATACGGAGATATAAATAAAATTTTAAATTCCTAAAGGAGAAAAAAAATGCTTAAAATTAAATTTAAAATGCCGAATCATTAATAAATCGCATAAGTTTATTTTAAATAAATATAAAATTGAACTGTAAATTATATCATGAATATCAGATGTACTAAACCTAATCGTATAAAAATAACAAATAAAATAATATTAAACTGGCCTTGAATTGGCCCTAAATATGACATTTTTTTCTATTAAATTCAAATTGGAGTGAAAATTTCACGCCTCGAAATACCTTCTGTTAACTAGTAAGATGGTTTTAGCCCAAACTATGGTGTCTGCAGTCAAATAGTAAATAAAGCTACTGTTACATATTCGCAAAAATGAACGGATGCGATAGAAAAAAATAATATTATTAAAATGGTATGATTTTCAAAATGTTATGATTTGTAGTGTGGAACGAGGTATTAATCTTTTATTAAAAATAATTAAGTTTCTGACTTTTACAGTATTTGTGTACGGACTCTGTGACTGACAGACAGATGTCGGCGACGTAAAAGGTTTCGTTAGATTACAGAAATATTAAAAAGAAGCATTTACGTGTTTACGGATGCAAAAATCTTAAAATTTCAACAAATATGCGAAACATATATTTGATAATTTTATGATGAAAAAAAATGAGAAAGATAAATTTTTTTAAACCGCAAATTGTTATTTCTAGATACATTCGTATATCATATGATAAGTAATTTAACAAAGGTCTGAAGATATTCGCTGTGCTTACAAATTTTTTTATCGATGCTGAGAGGAAAAATACTTTCTGATTTTTAGCTGAGTCACATTCTAGTATCTAAAAAATCAGAATGTTACTTAGAACAATTACTGACAAAAAGAAACTCTCAAACACTGCTTTTTCATATCATTTCAGATGCAAACAACATATGATACAGCAATATGTACATGAAGAGAAATACATCTTTAGAAATGTTCCAAAAATATCATTGTTTGGAATTAATGTGGATTGTAATAAGAGGTGAATGAATAAAAGCTAAATGAAAATTAAAAGCTATATAAACAGGCTAAAATTAGTATTGTCTGTAGTGCAGTCAAAAGCCCGTGATCCTTAAAGATATAAAATCACAACGATGTTCTTGTATAAAATCACTAAAAAAAGAAATAAAAAGTCCATATTAAGTTCACAGAAAGATATCTGAAAAAACAAACGAATCGGTCCAAAATCATTTTCAGTTGAGAAAGGAATTTGAATATTCATGGACATTCGTTCATTTTAGCATGGTCTTCGTAAAGAAAAGGACGTATTACCCATACATCAAGAGTACTTTAAAGCTTCTTTTACTTTAAAGCTACCTTTTATGCGAGTTCGTAATTATATAAGTTTATAGCATGTATTACAATCATAGACTGTTTTGTGCTCTTCTTTTTGACATACAAACGACCTACAAATTTGACATGTCTCCGAAGATGCTCATTGACAAAAGTTCTATGTAGTATTTATGATATTGCAGCTTTTGGGTTTTTACGCATGACATTATTGATACCTGCGACTGCGATTTCAACTTTCTCTTAAGTATAATTGACATAATGGTGAATATAGTCCTCATGTTTCACTCACTGCATAAGAACTGTAAGAAATGAGAGAAATTTCTCACATGAATAACTCTATATAAAACCATAAATCTATATTTTATACAATTTTGAGATTTAAATATACAAAAATAAATATATATTTAATTATTTTTTATTTTGAAAATTTTAATTTCATTATTTTTTATTAAAAGTTTATTTCTGAAAAAAAAACCTTTACCTCTTTACTATATATTTTTAAAACTGCTTTTTCTTGAAATTAAAAATATTTGAAAAAATATATAGCAGTTTATATCTTGCTCGAAATTTTTATTCAAATTTCAAAAGTCTCACTATAGACGTTCAAGTAATATCTATATAATCAAAACCTTTTTCAACGGAATTCCGATTTCTAAAAAAACCCGTTTCTTTAAGAAGTAAAACACCGGACAAAACATTAAAAAAACTTTATGAAACATCTAAAAAAATAAAATGTGTTTTGAAGCAAAAATCTTTCTATTTGCCTAATGACCTGAAAAATTTCCCCCTTTCTCCGATATTTTCAAAGAATTAAGTGAACCATTTCTCATGGACATTGGCTCATGGAAGGAAACGAGCATTTTTGTGTTTCGCAACATATTATTTTTTTAAAGAAATAATAAATAAAATCAGAAAGTTTTTTAAAAATAAACATGCATTAAAAAAATCTTTAATAGAAGATTTTCTGAATTTTACATTTTTCAAATCAAATTTGGAAGGAAAGCACGATGCAGAGTCTTTTAACAGATAAGTGTCTAAATATCTTTATTAAAAAAAAAAAATCTAAAATTTGTGATATATTTAATTATTTTCAACAGAAAAAATTAATTATAAATAAAAGAATCTACTTTCAAATCAATGAAATATATTTACCTGCATGCATGTACATCTACATTTATAACTGGACTTTCTCTCTCTCTCTCTCTTTTGCCAGTGCATGAATGTTATTTAAAAGTTATTAAATACATACACTATGAAAGATAAAATTGTCTTCAGAATTAATAAAAACTAAATTAAAAATAATACGTCCTGACAAATCTTATTCTGTTTTTTTTTTTATTTTTATTATTATTATTTTTTTATTTATTTATTCTTTTTTTTCATTAACCACTATTTTTCATTTTGTATGATTAAATACTTGAATTCGGACTTTTTGGGCGTTACAAAAATATGAAATCTAGGTTCTATCAAGTACACATTTATCAGCATTTAAATCCTCTGTGTAAAAATAATAAGTTTTCCAGACAAATTTTAAAATACTTAATCCAAATAGGACAATGGAAATGTTCCGACACATAACAAGTTTTTTTCTCTGGGGGTCGTCTTTATACTTAAAATAGTATTTCCTCTCAAACATATTAGTGATAAAAGGCCTCATTATTTTACTTTTGGAGTAATGTGTGCTTCATTTTTATAACCTATCTTCTAAAATAAGTTTATATTCTCTTTTAATTTATTTATTTGGTTATTTTTTCCATTCTAATCCGATAATTTGAATTCTCATATGCATAATCTCAAACTATCTTGAATGTTCTACCCAAAAGGGAATTTGCGTAGCATCTCTGTTACGAGAAACTTCTAGAGTACATTGTTTAAGTTAATTTACATCATAGCTGCCAACCTTTCGACTTTCTTAAACCACAAAAAATCAATAGAAAATGTTGGATTATTTAATCGACAGGTTACGGTGATGTGAAAAAAATAAAAATCATTGTAAATTTTTTGTGGTACAAAAAAAGCGTAAGATGTTGCAGTCATAATTTATTATTGTCACTCTGTTAATTCAATGCAATAACTACTTTGTGTATCACTTTTATTAACTGAAAATCTCGTATTTTTTGTAAAAAAAAAGCCCTAATATATTCTGTTATTTGTGGTGAAGGGAAGCGGTGAAGGGATATTTAAAGACCAAAAGAAATAATTCTTATAGATTAAGGAGAAATCTCATGAACTTTATTTTGTCTTGTTAACTGCGACCAAGAAAAAATGTGGAATCAAAAACTTGTTGTAACTCATATAATAACACTCAATGGATGACAACATACTTGAATATTTGAATAACAAAAATAACCGTCTTCTCAATTATATATCATATATTGATATTGCAAGTAAAATAAATGCTACTGGCATGAAACATGTTGCATGGCAGTCTTTAATTATCAGGCAAAAATATATTTATCGACGTTTCATTTAAAACTTTGAATTTTTTGAGCAATTTTTAAAAACTGTGAGCAACAAAATAATAAAATTAGGTAGTTTCGTTGGACACTAATTAAAACAGCTATTTCATGATCCTACTTTCAAAAATAAACTCAGTGCTTTCGGAAAAATAGAACAGAATGCTTTTGAAAATGTGTGTGTTTTTTTTTAGGAAACAGAAAGTGTCGAAATTCGGAAGAAATGGTTGAGTATCTACTCTCTTCATTTGAAGTATTGGAACACTGTTAAAAATAAAGGTGACGAACCGGTTGCATTTGACGCCCAGGGGTGAAAAGGTTAAATCACTTGGCACCAGCGGGCTTGGAAATGTGTTTGGGGTGCCGTTGGATGTTTCACGCTAATTAGGGTGCCGCGCAATGCACATCGTTGGAAGATTTTCACCCCTTAGTCATTTGCGCATGCTCTGTAACGTGTATCCTTGCACTTCAACTCGCTGTCACTGGTGGATCAACGCAGCAATTTTTCCTACGATGACTATCACCGCTGTGCGCTATCCCAATTTTGTTTAGAACTTCGGATGGCTAACTTTTGGCGAGCTTTTTTATATAAAGCAACCTTTGAATTTCAGGACATATGAACATTTCAGGGAGACTTTGAAGGTGAGCTTGATGGCCGAGTGGATAGGGTGCTGAGCTTGTAATCAGACGTTCTGCGTTCGAAACCATCGAGGGCCGAAAGTCGGTTAGTATATTTTTTAAATTTTTTATCATTGGGCACTCTGGATTAAAGGTGCCATCTTTTCACCCTAATTAAAGGTGCTATTTTGGCTCCTTTAGGGGTGTCACCAGTGAGACAAGCCTTTCACCCTTAAAATGTGCAATGTGTCACCATTAGTTTTAACAGTGAATGCAATGCGTCTTAAAAACTCCATATTCTGCGCTCTCAGATTGACATTTTCCTTAATAATATAGCAGTATTTTCTGATGAATGTGGAGAAAAGTTGAACCAGGGTGCAGCTAAATTAGAAAAAATATTAAAGTGGAAAATGTGTAAGAATATGTTGATAGAATGATGCTGGATACTTCAACATAAGGCATCAAAAGTGATACAAAGAGAAAACATCAACAAAATTAATTTTTTTTTCATGATAGATTATATGCAGTTCTTTAACTTATGTAATAAAAAATCGTTTTCATGTTTATATTGTTTTTAGCGTTCTTGACGAATACATTATTTTTTCATTTGATACATTGAAATTTATATTATTTAAATAGCACCTCCATTAAAAACGATACGGATAGAGCGATTTGGATGAGTTATTTAGAAGAAGAAAAAATAAATGGGCTAAGTTTTTCTTTCTGAGTCGACTAGTGATGAATTTAAATTATGACATTAAAAAGAACAATAAATACCACCCAACGTTTTCCTCCGGAGAATGAGCATATGTACACAATCTTAATAAAATTTTGCAAACATATTTTAGATGCATTTTAATTATTTATTTTTCAAATGTGCTTTTTTGCAAAAATGGAAAGTATTAATTGATAATGTTAAATAATAAATTATATACTAGAACTTTCAAGAAAATGCTACACGTTTACAGGTTCCGTTACATATTCCATTAAAGTAAAGTGGCGCAAGATTAAATTCGTAGTTTTCGAGAGTTCTTTTGGTACATGCTGAGAGGTTTGTGGCTGTTTACAACGACACACAGTGGGGCAAAACCCCAAAAAGCTGGCCAAAAGTCGAAAAATGAAGTTACGATTTAGGAAATTTTGATTATATAGTTCTCTAGAATAATGTTTGGAGAGTCAGAATCTGTATTTAAAAAAAGATTTTTTATTCGCCCTTACAAACAGCATTATTTCAAAAATCATGTTTCAAGCAGTATCATTTAGAGCGAACAAAAACAGCAAAAGAATAGTTCCTCTAAACGCGCGCCACATTTTATCATATTATCCGATTTTAATGATTTGAAATGGATTCACACTATGATAGTACTTTATGATATTTTATGATATGTACTTTATTTGCATGTATTACCAAATTTATACTAAGCGCATAAAAATTAATAATTTCATAGTCATGTTTGATAAAATATTGTAGAAAATATTTTATTTTTTTATTGTCAAAAATCAAAAAGTTTAAATGTTCCACAGTGTTCCGCAACGAAATTTAATGGAAATAATAACCTGGGCTATTGTCTAATGATTCATGAAAAACCAGCTGCCAAAAACTGCCATTCTGCATTTCAAGCATATTTTAGTAATTCCAAGAAAAAATGCCACTTTTTCGGCCGCTTCAATTCAATTTTCTAATAGTTTATTACCTATTATATTGTAAATAAGTACTATAATCATAAGTATAAATTAATTTGATAAGTAAGCTTATTAATGAAAAAAATGAAAATAATTCTCTATTATCGATCCGATAGAATAACATTTTCTTATCTTTATAGGTAGTAATTTTGTTTCTTCTATTGTAATTAGAAGAATTATTTTGTCAATGGCAATATTTGCTAGATCAAACTACTGAGCATATTGTATTTCATTAATGCGAGTGAAAATCATTATGAATATGACTTCAATATGACCAAATCCAAATTGCTAATGAAGGTGAAAATCATTATGAATATGACTTTCACCTTCATTAGCAATTTGGATTTGGTTTGCAAGTAAGGATGTAATTGAAAATGTATTCTAAGTACATTTAAACAAATATTTCTCTATGAAGATGGCAGGAGATTCTAATATATTTTTCACTTCTCCCGTGCTACTAGAATACATAAATATTGCGAATAAATCATGAATCGTCAATTTGAAAATTTAGAGATCTTCATTTCACTGATTTTATCGGGCCAATCAAGATCCATTTTCTTTTTCAAGAAATACGGAAGCTAATGTCAATGAATGGGATTGTGATAAACACCAGGAGAATTAACTTATTTCTTTTAATACAATCATTGATACAGAAAAAAATGTCGTTAACAACGAATTAGAGTAATACTCAAGGTTGCTACCTATGTCTACTATGTTGCTACAATATCAAAATAGCTTCTTACCGATATGACATTTTTAAATTAAATTGAATAGAGATAATTTAGAATTCAGAATATCTACGTTACATGCTAAGATGTTTTGAGAAGGCTTTCACATGTCAGACAAACTGCATAGAAAAAATGGAAAGCTCGTTCTCTTCATGAAAAGAACACTGAAATCGCAAAATAAAATATGCAAAAAATATTTCATTTACAATTAAGACTTCTCGTCGAGAAACCAAATCCCAGATTTGGAAACACAAATGATGACAATACAATTCAACCATTCTTTGAAACGCAACTATTTGTGCTTCTATAACAAGCGTATACGAAGATTTGATTAAACGATTCTATGTCATAAGTCATTTCTTGTAGCCATGTCATTTATTTGATATATTTCGAAGATTTTTCTTTACAAACAGCTCGTAGAATTCAACTACATCCCTGGTTCTGTATGCGTGTTTCAGAACACAAACTACTTATTAATGAGAAATAGCATTATCTTCATTACTGCTTATTTGTTAAATAACATAAGATACTAAAGAATCATGCAACAAACTGATCAAAAGGCATCGAGAAGATTTATGAAAAACATACAATAGCGCGAAAAAAAGAAAGATATTTTTACGGCTTTTAATGTCAACAACCAGTTTTTTCATTTCCAGTTAAGGTAAATTATCGCAAAACAAGTTAAAATCATTGATAATACGAGTCGCAGGGTCTTCTGATACCGCCAACAAGTTCTGCTATTTCGACACCTTAAACTCAGAAGAATCTTTTAATTATACTACAGTTGATTCTAAAGATGAATCTCTGGAAAAAAAAAAGTATTTCCATTTTTATTTTAATAACAAAAAAATTAAACAGTCTAATATTTTACTTTCCATTAATTAATTTCGATTAAATGTCTTGGTTCCTTCAAAAAAAATTTTAAGTTTGGGCTCGAAATTTTAAATATTTTTTAAATCTAATTGTTTTTACTTTTAATTGTCATTTTATTTATTTATTTATTTTTAAAGTTTAACTTTTGAATCCTAATTAGCATCCTGAAAAGTTTACGAAATTTCATACAAATTGAATAATTTTCGAGACATTTTAATTTTTGTTCCGCCATATTGTATCCGCCATTTTTTTTAAATTTAAATTTTGTAGTTTTATTTAGCATAATCAAAAACCCCGGTATATGATTTTTCGTGCAATTTGAATAACATTTTCATCTTTTGGCCAGCTTTTCGGGATTTTGCCCCACTGTGCGACGTAAGAATGTTAGCTGTTTACAACTACCAGTTTCGAAAATAAGGATTTCTTCGTTATACTGAACAGAATCGCAAAGTGATTACAAAGGGGGGGGGGGGGTTGCAAAGCGTGCAGGGAGGAAGGGGAAGAGTCCCCTTAGTTATAGAAAAAATTATTTATATTAGAAAAAAAATGTGAGAAACGCTAAATAAAATATATTTGATATATTTGATCAAAAATTACAGGAATATAAGTTACTCATTTCATGCGCGCAGAACCCCTCACAACTCACACGGATATGCCAGTATGCTAATATTCTAGAAAACTTTTACACTGGTCCTTTCTCTTAAATGTATGCCTTCATCTTAAGTGCATCTTATTTCTTTAATACAATTTTTACTTTCAATATTTAATGATTTTCTTCTCATTATTGTTTTTCTTTGAGGGTACTTTTTAAGATTATTTTTACTGCAATTATGCATTTATAATTTTTGAAAAAATTGATAAAATTTAAAAATGTGGATTCTTTGTATTTCAAGTAAGGTGTCCTGGTGTAACAATGCCAATAACGTGTTTGATAACGACAAGTTCTAATATTAAGCGTAATAATGGTAGGATCTGTCAAATGGCATCTATAGGTTCTGCGCGGAAGATCTCTCAGTATTCTGAATCATAAACAAGCTTTAAAAATAATTTGTTTATTTGTAAACAACATCATTTGGAAAGTTATATAAGAGTAAACGACAGATAAAAAATTTGATAAGTAACTTCTGTGATTTGAAGATTATAGATTAAGAATTCTTTGATTTTTACATCTTTTTCATGTTCTATAGAAATTTCGTGCAACATTTTTTATACGTTCGCAAGATAGTTCGTAGTTTAATATAAACTCCGCAATAATTATATCATAATAACAGCGCCATTCATTGGAGTTTTTAATTATGTTCAATGTTGGAACCTAAGACTGTTCTAATATAAGTTGTAACCTAAGATCTAAAGACTGTTTATTTTATATATTTTATAAATTTTATGTCAGAACATTATTTTAACTGTTGAAAACTACAAATGATACAGAGAAATTTGCTTGCGCAAAGTTCTCCTATTTTTTACATGTAAGAATAAGAAAATTTCAAATGATTATTGCAACATCCTGATATCGTAATTAGTTGTAAATGAGAGGGATTTGCCAATTTATAGGGATGTAGAGTTTGTATCTTCAGAAGTTTACAATTCATATGACTTTTTTATAGCTTCGTTTGAATTGGGTTATTGTCATAACGCCACATAATATTGTTCAAGAAATCATTTCATTACAACGTACGTATACGTATGTGCTAAAATTTCTTTATTGTGTATCAATAAGTTGCTGTATCAAATCCTGTATTTGTTTGAAAAAAATAACATACTAATCTGTGATAATTGTTAGAATCTTAAGTTTGCGTTGTTACACAGGACAATCTATTTTTTCAAAAACAGACGAGTTTTAATTTACACATTTCTAAAAATATTTAATTGTAATGAAAGTGTTTAAACTCATTTAAATAATTAAATTTTATAAAATATGACTCCTGCAATTTTGAATATTTCAAGTACTATTTTTCAAGTACTTTTACATTTACATAAATTATTTCTGTTTTAACTCAAACTTTGAAAAAATATGAAAACTGATTCTTAATACGCCAGGAAACATCAGTTTTTACAATTGATTTTAATCATTTTTTAAAATAAATTTAATTTATCATAATTATATTTAATTTAATTTGTGTTAAGACATTAAAAGTAATAAAAATTCATTTATTCCATAAAACGTGTTCTAAAGAAGCATAGGTTAGTCATTTTTTATTCCTTTTCTAATAATCAATAAAGTAATCCATTAAAGGAAATTAATTTACAGAAAATATTTCGAGCGATTCTCAATATATAAATAATGCATAAACGGTTTAATTATTTTTCGATAAACTATTAATTCTGTGATATCGAAAATTAATTACTCATTGTCAAACGTACTGATATTTTAATCAATATTCTAATATTGCATTTGAACACCAAAGATGTTACATTAATATCACTCGGTACTGGCGGCACAGTTAAACTGATATTAGCTTTGATTATAACTGTATTTTCGGTCTTATTGTTAATTTGTAATGTATTTAAATATAAGGTGGTCTGGTGTAATAACGCCAGGCGGGGTAATAACGCCAAGTGTTAATATAATGCATAATTATAAAATAGTTTGGTAAAGGACACCCATGTGCTCTGCGCAGAAGGGTTTTGAGTCATATAAATCGCAAAAAACCGCTTCAAGTTAATTTGTTTCATTTTTAGGTCTTATTGTTTTTACAAGCAACTAAAATTAACGTTTGATCTAAAATTTGCGAGATACGTTTTGTGATGTGAAGACTATTTTTTTATACGGAAATACCTTGTTAATTACATAAATTTGTAGTACATTTCATGGACTTTCAAAATGTTGTTGAAGATTTTGGATATCTTTTCGAGATAATTTGTAATTTAAAATGTACTGCGCAATAACTATAACGGGGTAATAACGCCAATACTTGGCATTAAAACCCCGGTTGATTCCCTACAGTGGCCGAGCTACATCCTAAATACTGATTCAAATAAACACAGTTAAAACTGTGCAATGTTTCTAATAATTCTATTTAAGCGGTCCTTTTTAAGCAAAAAAAAAAAAAAGCCCACGGTCTTATATTCTTTTGCCTCATCCTCCTCCCCCCCCCACACCTTTATTTTTCTTACACTTTCACAAAAAATTGAACATTTTCAATAGCTTAGAATGCAATTTGTCAATTTCAAAGTTTGTAGAGTTTGTATTTTTAGAATTGGGCAATCTACATGCAATTATTCCATCTTATTTCATAGTTTTGTTTGCATGGCGTTATTACCCATATAGGTGGGTAATAACGCCAAATAGCATTAGTCAAGAAATTCCGCCATAACATTTTATGAATACATATCTGTTAAATTATTTTTTAATATAGATAGTCAATGAGTTCCTGTATCAAATCATATATTTGTTTCAAAAATACAATCTAAAACTGAGCCATGAAAATTGGTAGAACCTTAACGTGGCGTTATTACCCAGGGTACCTTATGTTTTCAACTTATTAAAAATGATTGCTGTTTGCAATAACTTATTAACTAAAAATATTACAAGCATTATTTATTTGCATATAGTTGGCATTTCATATAGTGGTTTTAGATAATATGAGAGTTCAAAGATGGAATATATAAAGTATGTTCAAAATTCGTAATTTTAAGGTGTCCAAACACCTTTAAAACGTAGATTTTGATCAAAACATCAATTTTTCATTTATGCAACAATATTAAAAGCGTCTCTTTTATCTGCCAAATTCTGCTTAAATTGTGCCTGTAAACTGCATTCAGTTTATTGATACAAAATCAGAAGTTTAACGACAATGACATTTGTTGTCTCTAGAAATTTTATATAACATTCATTTAATGTAGACATTAATATTACAAACATAGCATTTAATTAAAAACAAATACCTATAGTTTAAAGATAGAAAACCAACGATTATAAATGCACTAATAAAGTATGAGAAGGTAGCAAATAGCTATTTCGAATCTACTATCGAGATTCTTCATCAGTGCGAAACTCAGCGAGCTAAAAAATAGCAAAACTGAGCAAAGAGACAGAGAGACGCAGGCTTATATACCCGCTATGGGAACAATCCCGCCTAAAGAAAAGCAACCAATGAGAAAAAAGCAGCCAAAACAACTGGGTGAAACAAGTAGCGTCATCTATCGGAGAACAAGCAAAACAAAAATTGAATTAAAGTTTTTTCTTTCAATGCTTTGGTTGTTTTGCCTTTTTTCTCCTAAATCAGTCAGCAAGTTGCTAAAAATTTAAAAAGGTTCGATTTTAATGTTATTTTTTCTCCTGTTAATAAAATTGCTTTTTCAAATCTTAAGCACCCCATTGATCGCTTAGATAACTGGGGTATTTACCAAATTTCTTGCCAATGTGGTCTTTTTTATATTGGTCAGACTAAACGTGCTCTCAGATTTCGCTTAATGGAACATAAAAGGTATGCCAAAAATCAAGAGCTTAAACGTTCCTCTATTGCTCAACATTGTTGGTCTTCACAACATAAGTTTAACTTTTCTTCAGCCACCATCATCCATAAATATCCTTCCATTCTTGATCTTGATTTTTGGAAATCTTACCACATCATAAAAAATTCTCACTCTTTAGTCAATGACTTATCTAGTACTCCTTTTTTTCCAAGTATTTAGAAGTCTGTAATTTAATTTTTTTTTCACTCGCTTCTTAGTTTTTGTTTTGCTTGTTCTCCGATAGATGTCGCTACTTGTTTCACTCAGTTGTTTTGGAGGATTTCTTCGCATTGGTTGATTTTTTTTAGGCGGGATTGTTCCCATAGCGGGTATATAAGCCTGCGCCTCTCTGTCTCTTTGCCCAGTTTTGCTATTTTTTAGCTCGCTGAGTTTCGCACTGGTGAAGAATCTCGATAGGAGATTCGAAATAGCTATTTGCTACCTTCTCATACTTTATTTGTGCATTTATAATCGTTGATTTTCTATCTTTAAACATTTGTGCACAAAGGCTTTATTTGCTATTTTAAAATACCTATAGCGTCAGTTGACATGTTAACGCTTAAACTTGATTTATGTGTTTTTAACCACCTGTCTATTTATATAAATTAATGTTTTTTTTATATAAAATTAAGTAAGATTACAAGTTTTCGACAGATGTGATATTAATATATATATAGTTTTGCCGTGATTATAAATATTTCGTATGCTCAAACTGCTTTAATTATACAGATGTTTGTTTAGATACAATTTAGCAGCAGATATTTGACATTCAAGTGACTCTTGACGAATTAAATGAGTAACACAGTGTTGAAACTATTGCCGAATGTTTTGAACTATTGCTTCATCCTCGCTTAACCTGCACTTTCCGAGCATATCTGCAACGTTGCCTGTTACTTCAAATCTTTCATACCATCGCTTTATTGGTTTTGCATCAGGAGGGTTGCATCCATAACAGTTTCGCAAATTTTATCGAAATGTTCCCTCAACACTACTGAGTGATTTTGTTTTGTGAAACCAACGAAGAGACTAAGCTTTCTAAAGAGTAAAATACAACATTTATAAGACACACATATAAATATATTACAACGCATACGACCATTTCAAAGTTTCTAAGTCCCCGTCATCAGTGCATAAAATCTAAGTTAAAATCATATTAAAAAGTGAAGGAAAAAGTTCTTGACAGGCGTACCTCACTTTCCGACAGAAACGGTGAAATGCAAAATCCAGATACTAAACTACTGAGTAGTCGAACACACGCACACATAAAGACCAATCAGAATTGAAAAGTTGCACTGGGAGAGTACAATCAAAAAGGAGAAAAGGGGAGGGTAGTAAAGAATGAATTAGAAAAAATGAAACCATAATTTAGAAAAATTGGGGATAAATCGTTAACTAAAGTGTTTGAATTTTTCAAAACGATAACTCTCCCAATGTCAAAAACGTGAATTTATTAGCATTTTTGCTCGTTTTTTTTTGCATACTGACATAATGTACAACCATCCCCTCCTTTTGATTGAGCTTCCTCTTGAATCTATGCTCTTTCGGCCGAAAATGACTTCTTTACAAAGTCCTCCTTCCCTGAGTCACTCTTTATGAAGAAACTACTCAAATTGACTCTACTAAAACTGAACGGTAAAATAATACAACAAGTTTCATTATCATACAAACGGCTAATTTATAGTGAATTATTATAATCCGGGCAAGATTTTTGGTTCACCCTGTATGTGAAACGACATAAAAATTTTTGTTCATTTCTATTTTTTAGTTTTATCCACTTCGTATCTTAACTTACTCTATTTTAATGCAATATTACACATTTTTGCTTGATTATTTTTTCTGCCATCTGACGTCAAAGCAAAATTTTATGTTTATTTACATTAGTTCGAATGTTAGACTTCGAAACATATTATTTGGATGTCGAAAGTTGAGAATAATCGCTACATATTACTAAAATGGGTACATAATGATATGCTTTAAAAATGTAATAAATTGTATCATATTTAAAAATCATATTAACTATCTGGTAATTAAGTACACTTGAACATTTATTTAACGAATTTAATATTTCACTTCAAATAGCTCCCCTAATTTAACGAATTTAATATTTAACTTCAAATAGCTCCTAAAATATAAATGTTTTTAGATCAAAATTTATTCTTTAAATCTTTTTTTTTTAAATTTATCAACTTTAAAAAAGGGTGCTTTATCTGTCTTGAGGATTTGGATAAGTCTCACATAAAACAAATAAAGAAATAGAAAAATATAGAAAACAGTTTTTTGATCTCTTACTTCTTTCAAGTATACCCTGAGGTAAAAACTGTCGAAATAAGTTTTAAAATAACTTGAGTGAGACAGAATAAAAAAAGGCCTTATAATTTCTTTCTTGTATTGATCCAGTTTTTGCTCCTTGATTTATGTTATTTTATTTAAAATATTTCTTATTTTTAAGAAGGAAAATTTATGAAATTGTAGTACCATTTTCTTTTATAATAATTCGAATCACAAGTCTTTTTCCATAAATCTCATTTAGGCTTAAAAGAAGGCTTGAATGATCGTGTTTTTTGTTTTCTAAAACGTTAGCTTTACTTAGAAGCTATATTTCATGCGTTATAAAATTAACGATTTTGCTCACCATTTTTATCTCTTCAGTAATTAAAAATACTAGGACAAAACCGAAATATAAATAAGTTAAAATGTACTGTATTTAACAATATCCAAGAAAGACGATATCATTTAAAAAATGTTATATAAATTTTATACCATGCATTTATAATATTTATATTGGAATCACAGTATCTGATAATTATTACAATATCTTCAACCAGGCTATTTTCGGCCACTTTGAAATGGTTCTACTAACATTTTCATTATTAAAAAATATTATATATTATTTTTCTATGTCGAAATCGAGTTTTAAACAATCATCACACACGATAAAGTAAACTGAAAGGTTTTAAAGCAGAAATATTTTATTTATTTACTTATTAACCATCTTTAAAGTTTGGAACAAAGAATCCCTAGATGGGGACTTCTTTGGTCCCATTATTAAATTTTATACAAATTGAATACATTTCATATGTTTGATCATTGAGAACTGTATTAATAGCATCAGCTGATAAATTGACACTGCAGACTCAATAAAGAAATAAATTTTAACATTGTATTTCTAATAAATTTTGCGTACTTCAGAGCAAATTAAGTCTGGAACAAAGTAAGCCCCGAAAATTAGTTTTTATGTTAGTTTTATTAAAACATAAGTATATCCTACCAAAATAAAAACTTAAATCAAAAACTAAGATCACACATGGGTTACAAGTTACTAAAGGTAGTAGTTTGGCACTTACCTTACCTGTAGAACAATACACACACACACACACACACACACACACACATATATATATATATATATAATATCAAGCTGAATGTCTCCCAGCGAGGACCAAATTAGCGCAATTTGACGGTACGTTTGTCGATTTTGAAGCAAAAACAAAAATTTCTTCCTCTGTGTCTTTTTACGGGGAGTATTAATTAATTCTTTTGTATCACTTTTTTATTTTACATGTATTTAAAAATGGACTTTTTTTTATTTATATATCCTCTTTGTCAGGTGTATTTGATTTAGACATAAGTTCACAAAGTGTATTTTTAATTTAAGGTCGGATTGGCCATAGCCGTTTAGACTTGTGGGTCGGGCGGAAAACATTCATTTATGGGTTTCGTTCAGAAAACCTCTTATGTAATAAAATAAATCCTGAAATATACAAAAAAAATTATGATGGAAAAAGTTATATTCTTCAATAACTATGTGTTGCATATATATATTTTTGATAAAATGAAATCGTAGCATAAACAAACAAATAAAGGAAAAATATACTGATTGAAATGACATAAAGTATCTACGTTGTAAAATCCTTAAGTATAATAAGTTATTATTTGAACTACAAAAACTTTTACTTTTGAATTACAAAAAAAAAAAGAAAAAAAATTCTGAAATGTACGAAAATTCAAATTTTGCAGTTCTATTCTTCTAAAATTCACTATTGTAACATTTGCCACTCAGCTAAAAGCAGTGTTCAGACAAATACAAAATCTGTAGAATATAAACATCATTCCCGTTTTCATTTATTTAAACTCTTAAAGAATACATAGCATAGACAAAATAGTAAAATAAAGATGATGTATAATGGCTGGGGATGATGCCAAAAATATAATACCAAAACTACTACTATTGAATTACAAAAAAAATAAATAAATAAATAAATAAATAAAATAAAATAAAATAAAATAAAATCTGAAATGTACGAAAATTCAAATTTTGCAGTTCTACTCTTCTAAAATTCACTATTGTAACATTTGTCACTCAGCTAGAAGCAGTGTTCAGACAAATGCAAAATCTGTAGAATATAAACATCATTCCCGTTTTCACTTATTTAAACTCTTAAAGAATACATAACATAGACAAAATAGAACAATAAAGATGATGTATAATGACTGGGGATGATGCCAAAACTATAATACCAAAATCCGCTGCATTAAGCCGAAACACAACGATATACGTGCTTTTGCAAAAAAAGAAGAAAACTTTTAACAATGTAGTTTTTAAATCGTAATACAATAGAATCTTACTTTAGAATGTTTAGATATAAGCAGATAATTTTCATCTAGAGGTAAAATATGCAGCTGCTGTCAAATGTCGTCGGCCACTGCCCTACGTGATTATTTTCCTTGGACTGAATGAAGGCATTTAAATTTGATCGATAACTCGCATCATATTACAAGTCGATTTTATGGCATACTGCACCTTCATTTTTGTTTTTTCCTCCATGATACATTATTAAGTCGTAGCTGATAATTGTATACTTCGAAAAACTCTGGGGTATTTAAATAAATATGATAATATATATATATATCATGAGAACAATAAGATAAAGAATAAAATCAATGCCAAACAAAGTTACATACACCAGATTGGCCAGTTAACAAGGCAAATTTGAACGCTTTTCTCAGTGATGGAGTAATATTTAAAAAATCACAAAATAAATAAAAAAATGTTTAATATTTCACTGCAAAATCTCTCTCAATAAATAATTAGATAATTCTGATATCTGAAAGAACAGGAAGGTTGAGCAAATATGGCAGTGTTTGGATGTTTAGTGCATTTATTGAAATAATGGGAGGAAAGAGTAATATCGCCGCTCGCATAAAATATGAGAAATGCTTCTTTTGCACAAGAATGTTCCAAAGGGTCCATGATCAGTTAGGAAAGTTTTCCGACCTATAATGAGCAAGCGATGATCCAAAAAGCCACTGGGATTTCATCACAGACATAGCTATATTTTTGAATGTGGTTCTAATGATTCTGCTACTATGTCAGCAAATGAGAGCGAAATTACGAAATATATATACAGTAGAACCCCATTATAGCGAACCCGGTTAATAACGAACTCCCGGATGTAACGAACACAAATTTTGGTCCCGCCATTTTCCTATTGTATTTAATGCTATTTTATCTTTTTATAGCGAACCTCCGGAATCTTAAGAATCGGTTTTAACGACCTTTTCTGCTATTTTTTTTTTACCATGATTTTTTTTCTCATTTTATTTTTCTGCTGATGTGAAAAAAAGTTTTCGACTCAAATTTTATAAGAAAATGAATGCCGGCTAGTAAAACATGGTGCAAATTAACGATAAGTGTTTTTATTAAAGAGTAGTAAGATCTACATTCTTTTTCTTTTATGGTAGTCATTCAAGTGTGATCACGCCCACCTGTCAGTTATTTTCCATTACCCCTGTCATATCAATTCAGTAACGCATTTAAGCGAATGTATTTAACTAATGAATTTAAGAATAATTCGAGATATGGCCGCATCAAAAAGAACGTGTTCTTTGAAGAAAACAATAATCAAAAGCTTTTTTCCTTAAATTATACTCTCTGGAGTTCACAAGATCATGAAAAAAAAAGAAAAATATAAATGACAAAAAAAATATTCAAACAAAATAAAAATAAAACGATTTTTAACACGCCAAAAATTAGTGTTAGCTATCCTAAGCCTGGATAAAGAGTAAAGATTTTAGTATAGTAAGGATCATTCCTTAAATTGTTTGCTCATTTTTCCGAACTAGGGTTGGTCTCGAATGTTTAGATAATCGGTGCTTTACTGTGTTCTATTTTATCTTCATTTTTAGCTAATTTATTTAGTATTGAGACAGTTTAATGTAATCAATTTTAGTCAATTTATTTCATTTATGATCATATCGAACAAAATTTACGTTTTTTTCTTAATACTTCATTATTGAACATATAGGTATCAGGTAATTAAATACATACTTTGTAAACTGGAACATTTTTTAACGATTCTAATACAGCGAACAAAAACTTCGGTCCCTTGAAATTCGTTATAACGGGGTTCGACTGTGTATAAATATTTAGCGCGTCGATTTTACATCTCCTCATGTCAGACTTTTTTTGCGCATTCCAGAGAAACGTATGTGCAAAACATGCGTGCAACAGTATGTGAAACACATATGTGCATCATACATATGTGTAATATATGTCGAAAAATGCAATAACAATTCAAAGAAAGCTAATGATAAAACTGTATAGAGAAGATATATTTGTCTTGCATTACATACAAAACTTTTATTAATAATGTAGAGAATCATATTCATTTTTTACATGAATAAATAGCAATTTATTTTTGTAAATAGAGTCCGGATTATATTGAACTGCATACGTACAAGTGTATATGCATTTACACATTATAATTATATCTTCCATTAATGCATATAAGTACATATAAGTACGCATATGTGCATTGATATTTCTACAAATAACTCAAAAGTGCATATTTATAATCTTATCCGACGTTTGAATTAAATTATAAAACATAAATCTTTAAATTATTATTAAATTCTGTATTCAATATATTTTTAAAGCGCGACTCAGAAACTGGCGTGAACACAGAAAAGAGTTATTTAAATGAAAGGTATTTGGTGCCACTCTTTCACATGTTTAAATGCGTTTCATAATGTAATATAAAGTTGTTAAAAACTAAAGAATATTTTTTGAATTTTAAAGGCAATTATCTTTCTTTGAACATTTAGTAGTGTAAAAGATTAATTAATGTAGTTATTATATAACAATGATGAAACAAATACAGCTAGCAAAATATCTAATATATTATTAGATAATTATCGTTGATTCAGAAACGGATAAAAGGGCACAAACAAAGCATGCATTTGATGGTGAAATAAAACAGAGTATATGATGTGAAATAATACGTGTTTTGTGAAAAAAAGCTTCTATGAAAATCATTAGATAAAATCTTCTGGTCCCATATAGAAAAAGAGCAGAAAAAAAACCTTTAAATGTGTAAACATCTTTAACGAATCGATCACTGAAGAACTCGGAAAGAAAAATTCTTGAAAGATAAATAATTTTTCTTTGCATTTGAGTAAAGAAATGATTTGAAGAAATATGCCATAGAGAATTTGTATAATCTCAACTTGAACATTTTTCTGATGAAATGATGCAATAACCACTCTTTACCTGATAATTTTTCGCTTAGAAAAAATTATTCAGCTCTACTATATAACGAAGATGGGAATCGGCTTCAAAGATATATTTGAGTTAACACAATATAAATGAGGGCATTAAAACAATTGATAGGTGTGGTCTCTACATTGCACAATTTGTGTATGAAAAACAATGCGTATCGAACCACCACACTACACTGTCCGATGAAAAATACAAAAGTGAGCTACTGTGCTAATGAAGATTCATTAGTGATTTTGGTTTTGCGAAAGTTTTGTCCTGATAGCAACCGTTTTTTATGAAAGATATTTGAAATCATAAGGTATGATACTCCTTCTATCCCCGCTAAGAAAATTCTGTGGAAAATTTGTTGGTAATTGGTCCAAAATTCTGTAGAAGATCTATAGGTAATTGGCCCAAAATTCTGTAAGAAATCTATAGGTATTTGGCCCATTCTTCAGATATTTGTAAGAATATCTTATAAAATTCTGCAGATATTTTAAAGGTAAAGCTAAATTTTCAAAATGTGTTTAGATTTCTAAAAAAATTCTGAAGAAAGTGGAGATTTCTACAAATATTCTTAAGATTAGTTTTAGTGGTGCAGCTTCTATATAGTAGAAGCTACAAAATCATTAAATGTACCCAATCGCAATTTTATATGCTGTGACATACTTGACTCGCGCTCTTCATCACGTTGCTAGTATAGAGAAAAGAATTTGTGATATAACAAATGGGTTCCGCACTTAAAAAGTGAAAACGAAACCATTATAAGATCACTTCTGTGTTTGTCCGTCCGTCTGCGACAGCTATTTTACTCATAAACTATGGAGCTTGAAAAGCTCAATCTAAATGAAGAGATAAAGACTGTTGACCTACACGGTGGTTATAAAAAAAACTTTGCCTATATATGGAGCTCTAGCGGCCAGTCTGTTCAGCCGATCGAGGTGAAATTTCAGATATAGCTATTCAGAGATATGGGCTCGAGATTGTGTGAACGGCAATAAAATGTCGTTCACGGTTACGGTTATAGTTACAGAAACTCGAAAATTTCCAGTGGCAACACCCATTTTTTTTCATCGAAAAATACTCAGCGGATGCGAAAACCCTAAAGAGCATTGGGACGGTATGGTTATTGCAATAAACAGACGCGTTATGCTCGCACAAAACCAGCTCTACGAACGGCTCCCCAAAAACACGACCAAGGCGCATGAAGAAAATTTGAATATGACAGAGACAAAATACCAATCACGGCGCATCGTTTGCCAGATAGTCAGCGTAGAAAATGGATAAAAAGTAGGGTGGGAATGTTAGTTCTTCAGGCGGAGCTCTTAGATGAGAACAAAATGACTTCGTTCGTGGTGAATTGGTAAAACTATTATCAAAATGAGATGAATGCTGCAAAAACCTGGCGCGTTTACCATCGAAACCATCGCCAAACCATGGTTTATGCATTTCACAAGCTCTTCGTGATTTAGTAATGAAATTCGAAGAAATTGGCTGCACCTGTGATACTCTGCAATCCGGACGACCAACTGTTCCTGAGGATATTGTTATGGAAGTGCATCACATAGTGACCAGAGGACGCATGCAAACTAGAAAAGGTGCATCTCGTGTATTTGATATACCAAAAATCTTAAAGTTACTGCGCCCTGTAATTCGCGTGTTCCTTTACCGGTACTAGCGCGCCCAGATGTTGGAAGTGAGAAACCATTAACAACATATTAACTTTGCTAATGAATTTCTTATTCTATATGATGGAGATAATGATCGACCTCTTCACATATTATGAGCGGACGAGGCACATTTCACCTTAACTGGTAACGTCAATGGCCTCCGCGATCCCCCGACCTCACTCCTATGGATTTCAGGTTCTGGGGATATCAAAAATCTAGAGTACACGCGTGCAATCCGCAAACTTTGCCGGATTTGAAAGATTCTATATAACGTGAGTTTGGAAACATCCCTCATGCGATGTAACGTTCGGCTGTATTGTCCACAATCGCCACCATGCAATGTGTAATTGCCTGTGATGTCACCCATGTGGTTAATGTGTAATCAAAATAAAAGTTTTCTCCGATCTGTGTTGTAATCAGAGACTAGTGTTCTGACTCTGTGTCATATGCAAATTTACTCCTTGCACCCCAATCTTGTTTTGTTTGGGGGGGGGGGGGTTCGCAGAACAGTTTTTTGTGCGTGCATAACGTGTCTGTTTCTTGCTATATACGTATGGTCCCAACGCTCTTTAGGGTTTTCGCATGCGCTGAACATTTTTTGATGAATAAAATGGGTGTTGCTATTAGAAAATTTCGAGTTTTTGAAACTATAACCGTAACCGTGAGCGCCATTTTGTTGCCGTTCAGAGAATCTCGAGCTCATACCTCTGAATAGCTATATCTAAAATTTTATCTCGATCGGTTGAACTGACTGGCCGCTAGAGTTCCATATGCTGGTAAAGTTTTTTTTATGACCACCCTGTATATATTTACAGATGATTACACATTTACAAATATAAACATTTATATATATATATATATACATATACACAGGGTGTCCGTAAACTAGTGGTATATACGCTAGGGGGTGATAGAACACATCAAGACGAGTAAAAGTAAATAGGAAACCAAGGGTCCCAAACATTTTCCAAAGGAGATAGCCACCATTAAGGTTTGGGGTCCAAAATTTCACATACACATAAAAAACGAAAAAATTGGTCGATTGATTTGCGGGTTTCACTAAAACTATTCTTTATGTTGGTATTTTCTTGAAAATAAATTATAAAGATAAATTTCGAAAAATGCCGATAGACGGCGTTTTATACTTTGAAGTAATAAAAAACTATTTTTTGCCGGGATATTTTAGATCTCATTAAATGGTTTCGTAAGCTAAGACTTAAACTTAAATTTTGAGCTCAAAATCTGTATAGTTGGGGGTGGTTAAGTAGCACAAACTTAACTGTGTTCAGAGGGTTTAAATTTCAAATGATTATAAAAAACGGAAAAATTGGTCGATTGATTTGCGGTTTTCACTAAAACTATTCTATATGTCGGTATTTTATTGAAAATGAATTACAAAAATAAATTTGAAAAAATGCCGATAAAGGGTGTCTTAGGCTTCGGAGTAGCGCACAACTATTTTAACCGTTATTTTGACTCTGATGTTCATTCTGACTTAATGAATAGTTTTATTTTAAACCGCAAACGAATTGACCAATTTTTCCGGGTTTTTTATAATCATTTGAAATTTGAACCCTCTGAACACAGTTCAGTTTGTGCTACTTAACGACTCCTAACTATTCAGATTTTGAGCTCAAAATTTAAGTCTAAGTTTACGAAAACATTTAATCAGATGCAAAAAATAACGTAAAAAATAGCTGTTCGTTACTCCAAAGTCTAAAGCGCTCTCTATCGGCATTTTTTTGAAATTTATCTTTATAATTCATTTTCAATAAAATACCGACATAAAGAATAGTTTTAGGGAAAACCGCAAATCAATCGACCAAGTTTTCCGTTTTTTATAATCATTTGAAATTTAAAACCTCTGAACACAGTTAAGTTTGTGCTACATAACCACTCCCAACTATTCAGATTTTGAGCTCAAAAATTAAGTTTAAGTCTAAGCTTACGAAACCATTTAATGAGATGCAAAAAATCACGCCGAAAAATAGTTTTTCATTACTTCAAAGTCTAAAGTGCCCTCTAACGGCGCTTTTTCAAGAAAATACCAACATAAAGAATAGTTTTATTGAAAACCGCAAATGAATCGACCAATTTTTCCGTTTTTTTTATGTGTATTTGAAATTTTGGACCCCAAACTTTAATGACGGCTATCTCCTTTGGAAAACGTTTGGGACCCTTGGTTTCCTATTTACTATTACTCGTCTTGATGTGTTCTATCACCCCTAGCGTATGTACCATTAGTTTAGGGACACCCTGTATTAAAATTTTAGTACCAGGATTTTTTTTAAAGAATCATTTACTTTATTTAATGCAAAACATTCCTTACATTGATATAGCGACTACTACATTACGAAATTTTTGGTATTAAAATTTCTGTTTCTTTTTTTAAATTCCTTATACATGCGAAATCGTCATTAATATTATGGCATTTGTAACTAGTTTGTGTTGACTGGTTCTCTGTTTACGACTGTGATTATTACATGTGTATTTAAAAGTTTATTAAAAACTTATCTGGAAAGACGCGTCACGGACAAAAGTGGCAAATTTCCAAGATCCTTTATCTCAATACCAAGTTTAAACATTGAACAAAGGTTTTGGTTCATTCCACACCAAATGAGCAAATCAGGTGTGGCTGACATGTCACAGATTTTATTGAAAATCATCATATAATTAGATCACAATCATTTACGAGGAAACGCAAAGTAGTAGAGTTCAGACTAGTTTATTTCAGAATAAAAAATTACTTTAAAGTTGAGACGAAATCGAGGTCTTGTGTACATGCTTGAAATTTCAACTTTGATTATTTGCCGTAGGAATGGAAAGATTGTAATAAAAATTATTTACACTTAAGAATGAACTATAAGTAACAGATTAGCATAATTTAGTAATTGTATTTTTATTTTATAATAAAAATAAATAAATAATAAAAAAAATCTTGGAAAAAAAGTAAAATATTTCAGTTATATGTTTTAAAATGAAGGACACTTATTCCAAATTCAATTTTTTTTGCCATTATAGCTAATTGAATATATTTAATATATCTATAATTTAATTCATGCCTTTTTCATTCCTTTATGAGAAAAAAAATAAATAGTGAAAACTGCTGATTAAAAAGTCAACATACTTTTTCATTTTTTTGGAGACGAATAAAAGCTTTTAAAATTTTTAAACTCTTTGATATTACAGATAAAAGTGTATATTTTAAGTATACGGAGTTTTATTCTTGCTTTCAGTTTATTTTTGCCTCAAGAATATTTTAAATTTGTATAGAAGAAAAACTATTTTTTTCTTAAAATAACTGTATTTTTATCTTAAATTCAATTAAGAAACAAAGATGGCAGCACAAGTCTATTTTTAGCAAGAAATTTCCAAAAAAGCGCGTGTTTTCAAAGAAAGATTGTCTTTAGAATGTCTCAAATATTAGTTTTTTGAACCCATTTTTGTTATGTTAGAAATTAAAAAGGCAGTATTGAAACTTTTTTAGTGTGTCATGGACTTATTAATTCTTATGTACGTGTAATATTGTTGATGTAGGAGTTGTCCTTTAATTGTTTTTTGAGGTAACATAAGAGGAATAATTATGATTTTGTCATTTTTTTAAAAGTTTATAAGTTTTTTTGAAGATGAAGGAAATAAATAACATCTTTGAAAGTTTGAGAATTCAATCTTCATACATAGTACTACATCTTGCATCAATTTCAGAGATGTTTTTTAAATTCTTTGATTTTTATAACATTTCAAAATTTTTCAAAAATTACAAAATTTCAATATTTACAACCAATTTTTGATTAATTATGATATTACCAAATTATTGTTACTCAATAAATATAAAGATTGATATCCAGAGATTTCAATATCATAAAAAACTTCATTTTTGTTAAATAGTTTTCGAAATATAGAACTTGAAACTTGCAACTTTCGACGATTATCCGCAAGCCTTTTTAAAATGTCCAAAATTGATAAAATAATTAATTTTTCGTGAAAATATTGTGCACACATACATTTGAATATGAAATGAACACGTATCTCAAATTTTATTAAAATCGGATTCTATGCAGCCACGGCTTTTTTTACATTTTTGCTCATTTGACGAATGACCCTTTGTTGATT
This sequence comes from Maratus speculifer, assembly GCA_964019185.1. NCBI lineage: Eukaryota > Metazoa > Arthropoda > Arachnida > Araneae > Salticidae > Maratus > Maratus speculifer. The sequence continues at coordinate 16,978,954 of OZ025297.1, read as the reverse complement.
TGTTGAATGACCCTTTTGTGTTAGCTACACTGGTAAAAGAAAAGGTTATTACTAAGCTGAATTTAATTTTATGAAATTCCAAAGAAGTTTAAATATGCACTACTTTTCAGTCTCATTACTGAGTTAAGCTATAAATAGATAAGGATAAGGAAAAAAAAAGAGTTAGACAAAATAGAAAAAATTGATGATATTTAGTCTTCGTATTGTTTGAACGTTGATGGTATACAAATTAAAAATTTTCTAGTACATACAGATATAATCAACCCAATTTTTATAGTCTTTTACAATGTCTTAATATTCTTTTAGCAACGACTTTCTTTTAATAATACAGTTAACCCCTTCAGGATGAGAACACTATGCTTAATAATATTTACCCACCAGTTATTGAAAACATAATTTTTTTATTAGAATCGCGAAAATGCTTCTATCATATAAGGTAACTTTTACAATAAAAAATAACTGGTAAGAATAAAGAAGGATTCTGAGAATTTTAATTGTCACGTATACCAGTCACTCCCCCCCAAGGATTAATAATTCATATGTTTATTGTACAGAAGCTTATGAGCAAGAGTAATACTTGCACTTGACCTTTTATTTAAATAAAATTAAAGATTTTTTTTTCTAAAATCACGAAAGTCGTGAAACTTTAAAAAAAAAATTATCCTTACATTTAGATAGTACCTGAATCAGTATCAATAAGATAGCAAACTTGTAATCATCCAGCTTTTTGTATGATAAATGCTTAATTCTAAACAAAATGTGGTTAAAGCATTTGGCAATTATGACTCATCTTCAATATGCACTGTTGAATGATTTTTTATTTGGTAATAATAGTTAAAAAATGTTATCAGTGAATTGAATATGATTTTCGTGTTTTCTGATATTTTGAGTAATTTAAATAAGCATAATATTTTACTAAAATTTGCTGTTACAGAAAAAGAATAATAAAAAATTCAGAGGCTATATATTAATAGTTCCAGGAAAAATAGGACAAAAATGAAAAAAAAAAAGAAAAAAAAAACATAAAAAAAAATAAATAAATTTAAGCTTTCTGAAGCTTGAAGTGATAAATAATATAATTAATGTTGTTCAATGATTCACTAATGATTCAGTTAGAATGTAGGTCACCTACCAAAAGACGTTTTGTCCTCTAACAACAAATAATTACAAAAACTTATTACATGATTAGTTTTTGCAAGAACTTTTTTACAGTTGAAAAAAAAAGCATCATTTTACATTGTGCAATTTAGAAAAATACTACAGCTAACGATATTATAAAAATGTTCCTTATGAATAATAATTTTTTTATCAGTTATTAATTATTTCTTCCTGTTTCTCATATAGGGGAAAGGACAGTCTTCAAATACAAAATAGAAATAAGCAAAAAATTACTAGTGCATTTTTCAGCACAGTTTAAAAGTTGTTGATATATATATTCAAATGTTTCAAAAATTTTAGTGCAGATTTTAAAAGTTTTAAGTGCATATTTTGACCCTTTTTTATACAAATACACAGGAATCTAGTTATAACTATAACTATTAGAAACTGTGTTTACAATTATTACCCAATCTTTATGACTATTCTTACTAAACTAACTTAAATATTCATAAGGATATTTCTTACTAATTTTACATAAATTAAGTTTTGACCATCATTCCATTTATGTTTTCCGCATTTTTTTAAACCTGTTTCCGTTAGTTCTGCAAAATTCAACTTTCGTCAATCTTAAAAATCAATAAATATCACAACTTAAAGTTTATAATTTATTAAAAGCTCTTCAAAAATTCAAAATCCGGTTTTTAGCTACAGAATCTCACAGTATATTTACATTTATTTATAAGTTCCCTACGACTCATTCTAGATTTCATTTACAACTATTTCTTTTGAAAATTGCATAATTTCACATAAAAAAAATGCTCGAAACTTCTCTTAATAAATATACATGAATAAACTTACCAATATTTATTTCCTAATAAATATTTTCCAGCAAAGATAATCAAATTGTTGTTCAGAGCATATTCCAGTAGAAAAATAAATGAATGTATATATTACTAAAATGTATTCATATTATTCAAATTTCAATTCATCAAACTAGACTCTAAAATATCAAGAAATATAAAAAAAAAAAACTTTATTTTCTTATAAATATTTTTCGTCTTATTTCTCTTGAATAATTTATTCTGAAACAATAAATCCTGATTTTAAATGAAAAATTCGTGTAACTTTAAATTTTTAGGGTATATTTTTTTTACAACATTAATAAATTTAAAATAGTGATACTTATTTGATTACTTTATTTGATACTTTCATGTATCAAATAATAACTAACTAAAAACTGTTTCAATGAATAATTTTTCTTTACTTCTATATTCAAATGGGTAAATTTTAAATCATGTTTTATAACGATCAAGTGGATAATCATAAAGTTTTGGCTCTTGAGTGTATATAGAATGGAAGATAACCTAAAATACAGGGTGTCCAGCAAATAACACCCTGATTTTAAAATTAAATTTCTCAAAAAGAAAGATCGACAGAACTATGCGGTAAACGGTTTGTTTATTAGGTAAGCTGTAAAAATCTTATACAGAAGTTTTGAACGGTGAATATTTTGAAAAGATTGTGTTCTGATTGCAAAGAATGCTTTGATTTGACATTTTTCTTGTTTTAGATTGCTTGCAGAAATAGAGGTTTTCGGCTTACAGTGCTATAGTTTAACGATTTTTCGAACTAAATTTCTTGAATTTCGCAATTTTAAAAATTTAATTCCAAAAATATTTGAGATTTTGTTTTTGAGAAATTTAATTTTAAAATCAGGGTGTTATTTTCTGGACACCCTGTATATAGTTACTGTCTGAATGTTGGACTTCGTAACACAATGCATGCAATAATAAGGTCCTCTGCGTGATATTTGTCCCCTAGAGAGTAAAGGGGAATGGAAAGCAGAACCTCTTATCAACAAAACATATTGACAGAGCTTGTTCTATTTTTTATATACAGGCACATATGGCAGAACAAAAAATATGCCGAAATTTGGGGCTTTCAATTTTTTGGAATAATACGATTTTATAAACATTCCATGTTTTTTTAATAACATTGTTTTCTATGTAAAAATAGATTTAAACAAAATAGGTAACAGTAACTATGCTTTTCTAAAATTTAGAACCACCGACGACGAGGAAAAAAGTATTATTACAAGGTGAAATCCGTTGAATTTCGATAGATAAAAATGTTTAAGAAGAAACTGTTCCATTAATTTTTAGTAAATCTACAAAATAGTATTAATAAAAGATTCATCTTTTATATGTTAGATTAACTCTCAAACAAATTTTATTTTAACCTATAGGCCACTACTCTTCTATAAATAAAACATTATATTTTTGTGTAAATTACTACGTTTTATCACAGTGTGATTTCAATTGCAATATTTTACAAAGTAAATCATTTTCCCCCATTGAAAAAATTTAAAGTCTCTAAACTTAATATGATGGCCTTCTACAAAACATATTGCAGCTTTTGTTGCATAAAATACATGTTTTTCTTTAATATAAAATGACGTCATGTGTACTCGCTGAAAAATTCCACACTATGTAAAAGCGACGTCACTATCCCGGAATAATACACAAATCCATCAAAAAATGCTGTCATAAAATCGACCTACAAGGGCAATTTGACTATTCATATGGCTCCATGTTTTTGTTAGATTAATATTGATACTTAAAATTAAATATAGTTTATAATCTTTCAACCAAATCATTCATTTATTTATTTCGTCACTTTACTTAGTTGCCACATGGTTTGGAAATGGTAAATGGCAAATGGAAAGTAACAACTATTCAGAAATGATTTAAAAACTGTAATAAAAAATAATACCTCAAAAGTATTGCTGTTAAAATACCCTTTTCTCTATACGAAGATAAAAATAGAAAATATGCGATTCTTAGAAGTTTAAAATTACAGTAAATATTATCAGCTACTTAATCCTGCTACTTAATCCAGCTGCTTAATCCTTAAAACCTGCACACCTAATAAACACCTGATACATCTGTTTATTCTTACGACTGGCTCAGATAACCTATCGCATTTTTTGTGACACCACTTTAATTTCTGAATGAAGAAAATAGCTTGCCATTGACTGAGAATTATTATCATGTATTTTGAAATAAAAATGTAACAAAAAAAGAGAAACACTTGGTTAAAGAAAAAAAATGTTAGATATTTAAAAAATCAAACTCCATTCCTCCTATGTATTTTACAATACATAGTGCGAGACGTTTGTTCCCTGTTAAGACCTTTATTCCTTGTAAATCAATAGCTTTAAGCTACAGGCACACACTTATATTGCCATCTTTCAACCATATTATATGAACTCTTTTGCTCAGGACCCTTCTGGGGTTTATTCACAATAGAATGAAACCAATCAATAATAGATCACGAGATAAGGAACTCAACTCTACTTGAGGGAAAGGTTCCTGTTTTGCAAGACATCAGTGCCCTTCCCATAAATTATTTTAAAACTCAAAAACGCCGCGTCCCCACAAACCAAAACAAGAGAAGCCCAAACTGATAAAAGTTAGAAGTTTCGTTTGATCGTCTACTTATACCTGCGCAGCAAAACCGTATTTATTAAAATTCCTCTGATATTTGTGGGTTTGCTTTAGCAAACAGAAATTTCAAAATGAAAATGTAATATAAATACGGAATATTTTTTAATATAAAGAGCTTTTATAGTGCAATATTAAACAAAGCATGAGAGAATGAATGTATTCTATATTAAAATTTCCAGCGTTTTACATACATATTTGCTTTGCAAATATGCATATTTAAATATAGAACTGAAGACGAATTTTCATTAAAGATCATAGCGAAAGATTAAATTTCAAAAATATAATAAAAATGCAGTTTTCCGAACCATTTGAACATTTTATTATTATTATTATTATTATTATTATTTTATTATTTAAGCAATAGTTGTTGTTATAATAAATTTTATTTATAGTTCCTCTGATTTAAGAGTCTGCTAACTATCGCTGTTTTGGCTGATTGGTTGTAGTAATTTGTAAATAATTTTTATTTTATAATTCTAAAATGCTTAATCCAATCTTACTATTAATTTATAAAATAATCCGATTGTTATATCTACGAATTTTTCATTATGTAGACTAATGCCGTTTCGTAGGAAGGGTTGTTATGAGCTTTTAAATTTCTCCAAATGAAAATTTGTTATTTCTTACTTATATAAAAAAAATTATCATTAACATTTTTATAGATGTCATGATGTTTCTTAGTCTTGTATTTTCTTTTGTTTCTCAAAATGAAATAAAATCGTTAACCAATATCATAATAAATATCGAATCATAACGAATATCGTGATTTTTTAAAAATTGATCTAGTAATTTAAAATTGACATGAAAGAATTTTTAAGAACATTTTTGCTGCAAAATATTTATTATTTTAAAGTATGAAAGGAAACATTTTGTGTTGCATTTAACTTTAGTTAATTGCCTAATGTATATATATATTGCATTTTTGAATATTTTTTAAAAACATAGACTACCTAATTTTTTTTAATATATATATGATGTACCAACATTTCTTCAAACGAACAAACTTAAAAAAATTGTTTTATAATCTGTTATACTTTTAATGTACAGTTTATTTTTCTTTAAAAAATTTCTTTATTCAAAGTAACATAAAAAGTTATTCATCTTAATCGCAATTTAAACTCATTTTACATGGGAATTTTTACAAAATAAGTCAGAAAAGAGGAAACAGATAAAGTTTAATTTTAATGAAAATTACTTTATAATTTATCTTAACTATTCAAGATTTCTATTTCTACTTGCTTTTTTTTAAGTAAAAAAGATAATTCATTACAATGATTCTACTTTCTTTTGTAAATAAATGTTTATATAAGTATCATTAATTGTTCATTGAATATAGTTAGTATTTTTAAACTATATTTAGATTTTACAGAATTAAAAAAAAGAATTATTTCCTCTTATTGACATTATAAATCACGTGTATTTCTTTTTTTCACTATCTATTTCTAAAAGAATAACATTTTATTTTATTATAAATTTGTAACGACAGCAGCTGACTTCATTGCAGGTTCATAAAGTTAAAAAATGGAAGATCATTCCAGAAATGATAATTCGCTACAATATTATAACAGATATACTTTTAAAAATGTTCATAATCAATAAAGAAAAGTACTTATTTAAATGCTTATATCCTGCAGTGAAATATGTTCTATGTTATGCTGCATTTTTCGTGTGTATTAAAAATGATTGCTCAGATGTAAGAATTTAATTACATGCTCTCAGTACATTAACCAAATTTTCAAAAACAAGCTTTTATCAATAAAAAAACAGCAATGGGTAGTAAATGGATTGAATTATTAAGCAAATGATCAAAGTAATACCTGTGCCATGAGAAATATTCTATAACTCCTATTACAAAAGAAGTTATTTAGGAATAATTGATAATTATTCTGAACTTTGAAGATCATGAATGAAATACTGCCTTTTAATGATTGCATTTAGCATTTGGACATCATATAAATAGCTCAGAATAACTATTCTAAAACAAATTCTTATAGGGGAAAGTTGGATAAAACCTGGACCCTAATGCTTTTTTTATTATTGTACACTATGTGAACACAGTCAAAATTTGTATTAAAACGATAAATTAATTCCTTGAGATGAAAAAGGTATTCATTCAGTCGCGAACAATAGTAATTGAGATCATAGCAACCCTTTTATTAGAAGCACGCTATGTCCCGGTTTTGTCCGACCAGGGCGGATAAAACCTAGAATTGGAAAAAATGAGTGAAAGCACATTGTAAATTTTCAATAATACTACTAATTAAAGAAAAATTGACAAATTATACTTATAGAGTATGAATATGTATCATATCTACATAAAATAGCAATGAGCTAAGTTATGCTTAAAGATTTGAAATTGTTGGGCACAAAAATTGCAAATAAAAGTTCAATATTGTTCATTTACATTGGTGCATCCTTCATGCGCCCATCTTCTACAGTGAAAACACTGTATATAATTCTCATTAGGTTTAGATTTTTCATATAAGCCCTTCATTTACATCTTACTCCTCGTTTGATGTCACGGTTTTTTCTTGTGGACTCTTTTTTTTTTTTTCACATCAGTTTTTCTACATTTTTTCTCTGTCATCATGGAAATTTTTCACTTCAGGGTTAAGTTCTTCTTGTCTTGTTTTTCCATCCTTTCTTATTCGAGTTCAACAACTATTTTTTCCAAATAGTTAATAAAACTAGACAAATATGAACTTTCTTAACTGACTGAAATAAACGGGCAAGTGTCGAAGTGTCGTACCGGGATACAAATTAAACTGAACATTCATATTTTTAATCAAATGCCTTGCATTCTACTGAAAAACAGATCAGTTTTTCACAGCTGTTTCAAATTGCATGACGAATAAACTTTCAGTTCGTCTTAAAAAATTGGTGCAAATGCACTTTCTTAAGGTGTTAACTCCCAAAAATTTTTATAAATGTACTAAACTTTTTTTTCTGGTAAACTGATATTCCTAGAAATATTATATAATGCAACAACAAAAAGTCATATAACAAATACACGTTTACTGTGTACATAAAAAACAAAACAAAAAACTATCAATTTACTAAGATTTTTATTTTCATTTATTTTTTTTTGGGGGGGGGGGAACACGGATGTCAAGACTTTTCTACGTAACTGCAAACCGGGTTGCAGAAAAATTTTAATAAGAATAATGTAGATTTAGTAGATTTTTTTGTGCAAAGCTACAGGCTTCTGTAGCTATATAAAACTAATTTTTAGAGTTACATCTTTATCTGTACAATGTGCAGATAAAATTTTTGGTAAACATATAAATTTCTGTTCAATAACATTTGTATAATTGCAGATTTTTATTTTTATTCATGTATTTTTTTATTTACTTTACAATATATCTGTTAATTTTGTATGCATTTTCTATGAATTTATAAAACCTTCTAAGAAATGTCTTTGGATAAAATAACCTGATATTAAATTTATTAGGACACTCTTTGGAGTTTTTAATTATTAGGATATTAAAACATTTAGAATGATATATATATAAAATTAACTGCGCAACACAATGCGTATAGAAGGATTTCAGACGTTCATTTTGAGTGATTTTTTAAATTATAATATAAATCACCAATTTAATTAATCACGTTTCATTTGGATTAACAGGGTTTTACGGTAATAGGCCTAATGTAATAAACGGTATTTATATTTATGTGAATAGTATGCATACGCGTAATGAATTTAAGGTTTTCATAAAAAAACTGTCCCAAGTTTTTAGCTTATAATTTGAAGAGGTCTTAATATAAAAAGATTTTTAGATGTTTCATATAAGTCCTTGCAAAAGATGCATACCTCATTTTCATCTTACTCCTCGTTTAATGTCACTTTTTTTTTTTTACTCTGTTTTTTCACATTAGTTTTTCTACTCTGTCATATGGAAAATTTTCTCCTCCGGGGTAAGTTATTCTTCTCTTATTTTTCCATCCTTTCTTTTTCGAGTTCTAATTTGTAGGGGATCAAAATAAGTATAGCTGTTTCCCCTCGCTGTTTGTCATATATCCTGATGGCCCTAGGATTTATTTGTACCTGTAAAAAGCTTTATATCGTGTGATGAACTGATGAGATTGCAAAAGGACGCTTAATATCTCTACCCAGAAGATGATGAAGGTTGCCCATTAACTGACGGACGTTGTCGAGTTATACAGGAGTTCTAGTTTTCGAAATAAATGCTGACTGCTTTTATACTCACCCGGGAGTAGTCGCGACCTTTTTCACAACGCCATTAGTCGCGCTCGGTCTTTTCGCCGCTGGCACGCCGCAAACAAAAAAATGAAAAATAAGAAATATTTTTCACTTAATGTACGAATATAACATTTCAAAGAAGATATAAATTTTGTAGTTTTAACCCTTTAATTATGCATTTTATTCATGAGATTTGAAGTAATGGGAAAAAGTAAAAATGAACAGACATTAAGTTTGTTACATAGACTTTTTCGCAGAGTACAACTTCTTTTCTAAAAATGTACCTAAAGGAAAAACAGAGATGCCCTGTTACTTCACTAAGATGGTGAAGAAACCTTTAAAATCAGCTACATTGTAAATCTCAATTGTGTTTACAATGTCATATAATTTAGGAGAAGATAAGTTATACGGGCAGCAAAAAGACCGACACGCGACTAATGACGGTGAGGTATTCTCTTTCTCAGGTGAGGCTTATAGGTTTCTACAGACACGTCTATATCAGGATCTTGGTTTTGAGCTTAAGCCCAAAGTGTATTTTCCACTTTCATGAGCCTCTCGGCACTTCAATTTTCCTCCTCGTTTCATATCAAGGGTTCTTTCTCTTTGGACTCTTCTTTTTCACGTTAGTTTAAATATTTATAGATCGTCACACAATGCATAAAATGATAATTTAATATCAATAAATGAGTTGTCCAAAACCGGAAACTTCCAAAACCGGTTATGTCCGACCATCTAAATCCCGGTTTTGCCCAACCATGGCATTTTGATGAAATGTTACTCTAGCATTGTTCACATAACTCGCAGACACTAATACATAACGTTAAAATAACAAGTAAATAATAGACTATCATATGTTATACTTACCTAAACTAAAACCTTATGTATTTAGAATTGGTAACGTAATATTGCAGACGTTGAATTTTTAACTTTTTCAAGTGCAATATTTGAAAAATTACGACTGCGAGATGCGTTCGTTTACACGACTTCTGCTTACTGGGAACTAGCATGCTACTAGCCTAGAAGTAATTCTAGAAGTTTCCGCTAGAGACCACTACAAATAAAGCCATAATGCCTATTTCCCGACTTTATCACCTATCCGGTTTTATTCAACTTTACCTGACATGAAATTCATGAATATGTGTTGAAAATTGATGTGTTGGATTTGTATAATATTTGTTGTATAATATTTACATGGAGACACAAAAATGTGTTGAACACAACTCAGTTTGCGCTACTTAACCACTCTCAACGATTTAGATTTTCAGCTAAAAATTTAAGTTTATGTCTAAGCTTCTAAAAAAATTTTATGAGATGCAAAAAATAACGGTAAAAAATAGTTGTACGTTATTCCAAAGTCTAAAGCGCCCTCTATCGGAATTTTTTTTTTAATTTCATCTTTATAATTTATTTTCAAGTTAATACAGACATAAAGAATAATTTTAGTGAAAAGCGCAAATCAATTGACCAATTTTTCCTTTTCTTATAACCATTTGAAAATTGAACCTCCCCCACAGTTCAGTTTGCGCTACTTAACTACTCCCAACGATTTTGATTTTGAGCTCACAATTTAAGTTTATGTCTAAGCTTCTAAAAAAAATTTATGAGAAGCAAAAAATAATGGTAAAAAATAGTTGTTCGTTACTCCAAAGTCTAAAGCGCCCTCTATCGGCACTTTTTGAAATTTTTCTTTATAATTTATTTTCAAGACAATAATGACATAAAGAATAGTTTTAGTGAAAACCGCAAACAAATCGACCAAGTTTTCTGTTTTTTATAATTATTTGAATTTTTGGACCGTAAACTTTAATGGCGCCTATCTCTTTCGGAAAACGTTTGGGACCCTTGATGTCCTATGTAATATTGTTTGTCTTGATATGTACTATCACCCCTTAAAGTTTGTACCATGAATTTAGAAACACCCTGTATATATAATGCGATACTATTTACCCATTTCATAAATATCAGATTATAGGAATTATATATCATGCATTATTCACTATTATCTGAAAACAATTAATTTACTTTTTAATTTTTAATTATGAATTACGAAAAAATACATTTCCTTTTTTTTTATCATTTTTTTACTTACATTTGTTTATTATAATTTATATTAGAAAATATAAATTAATACTTCCTTAACAAATATTTGTTAAAATTTATGTTTTTATTATTAGGTAAAAAGTTACAGGAAGACTATTTATCGCTCTGCCACAAGAAAAATGACAAATTTCGACTAATGTTTTTCTTTCAGGAAAGGGGGGGGAGGGCATGATTTCACAATAACCTCATTTAACTTTGTAAGCAGGAAAGAAAACTTCCATAAAAAAATAAAACCGTTAAAAATGAAAACTTTGGATTGGGTTTGGATGGTTGGATAATTTTACCTCCCCACCCAAACCACCCCCCTTCTGTGGTCATAAATGGAAATATAGCGTAATAAAGTGACTATTTTCACAGCTAAACTTATGAAATTACTTGTGAAGCAAGACGCATTTATGACCTATTAATGGAACAAAACGCTAAATGAATTTTAGAGAGATGTGGCAATTTTCTTACGCGTGAGCGATATTTTATCCAAAATTAAAAAAAAAGTTTCTTTTTAGGAGCGTTCGTAATTATGTAAATACGTAGCACCTATACTTGTCGTTCAATCCGTCCGTCTGTCCATTTGTCCGCATGTAACAACTCAAAAACTACCCAACCGAATCGTTTGAAATTTAAATTGTAGTATTATTAGATAATTTTGTCGAGTCATTTCAATTTTTATGAAAATCGGATGCATATAGTTCAGTTACAGGGACAATCAAAAGGATTCTGATACATTACGGTGAATTGGGAAAAAAGTTACAAGTGCATTTTAATGGTCTTACTCTTTTTCGAACATAGTAAAATCGGTATGCATGTATAAAGTATATACTATAATTTATATTCTGTACAATCTGTGGGGCAAAAATTATTTGTAATTGATTTACAAGGCCACACAAAAGTATTCCATTGCATAATTATATATTGATACATTGCTTAGTGCGTGTTTTAATTGTATTAAAATGTTTAACATTTAATGAAATTCATATACGTTGCTGAGAATTACCGCAAATTATTTCCTGTGCAAGAGAAAGTAGATAATATTTACATGGAGACACAATAGTTTTTGGCCTCTATACTGTATCTGAAATACTATATACTATTTCACCAAGATCTGAATATTTTTAGGTGCTTTTGTAATTATGAAAATAAATAGCACCTATAGCCACAGATCAGTTTATGTGTCTGTCTGTCCGCATTTAACAGAGTAAAAACAATCCAACAAAACCGTTTGAGTTTGAAATATATAATTGTTGCAAAATATTGTCCTGTCAATTAAAATTTTATGAAAATCGGATGTATAGTTTAATTACAGGTACAATCAAAAATATTCCATCATATTGCATCAATAGGAAAAAAATAATTTCAAGTATATTTTATTCTCTTTCGAATAAGATATTTGTACCCTATATGGACAGGGCTCTGAATATGGACAACCCTAATATTTTTAAAGGTAATAATTTTGACCGAGAGATGGCTAAACATTTTCATGAAGAAAAGCAGTTGAGAAGATAATTAAGTCTGGAAAGTGTAAAAAAAACGCGTTGTTCGCCATTTAGGAGGAAATTTGTTATTTCGAGATGTGCTGATCTTAATTACTTGTAAGCTTAAATTCTTATTAGATATTGTAAAATTACATTAAATGTTAAAAAGTGGCGTATTTTAGAAAGCTAATAAAACATAATTTCGATTGCTATTGCATATTTTGCTTAAAATAATTTTCCTTATTCATTTGGTACAAGATTTAGTAAAACTACGCCCGGTTCCCAATATGGACAGCTTATGTCCGCATCGACTACAACTGTAAGAAAGAAGAAAATTCAACGTGGCCAAGCAATAACTTGAAAAGTCATCAAAGTGGTAAAATCTTTGTTCAACAAGATGCTATTTGAACAGTCACACCCAAAACCTTCCACCAAAAGACCCTTGCAGAAAAATAAAAAGAAGCAACCCCCCAGTAGGATATTTGTTGGCGAAATCATAGGTATCAATGGTATGATTTCTTCAACAAAGGAGAGCTGGTATGCTTCTTTTGCAGTATTGATGCTTTTTCAAACATGCGGCCATGCATCACATGTGGCAGATATGTTCATGAGGATTATGTGGGACTTACTGCCCATGGCGAAAAAGTTTCTATTTGACCATGCTGTGATCACTGAGTAATAACAGATGCAAATTCGCAGACAGATGCAATAAAGCTAAGCAAAGCCTACAATATTACTTCATAATATTTACTAGTAACTAAGGGGTTTTGCATGGGTCTTCGAAGGGTAAAAACCGAGAATGCCCCCCTCCCTTTTTCTAAAATGCATGTTCTGAAGATATTTACTGTCTCCCCTCCTACTCGGAATACTTTAAGATACATTTTGTTTATTCCCTCTCCTCTAAAATCCCTTGGAAAAGTGGCTCTTCCATACCCACTGTATAGAAAGTCAATAAGGAAACACCTGTCCATAATAGGGACAGGTAGTTCCTTATATGGACACTTGTAAACATTTTTTTTGTTTTTATCATTTAAATTAAACCAGAATAATTACAAGGTCGCTAATTTTAATAATGATAGTCAATAGTCCAAGGATAGTGGTCACATATTTTTGGCGTCCTATGACTTGAACATGGGGGTGAAAAAATACATTTGCCTTAGGGTGTCCATATTGAGTACAGGTACCTTATAATAGAATTGACATGAAACAGTGAATTAGATACTAAAATATACATTCTGTACAATTTATGATACAAAGAATATTTATTATTAATTTGAAGGCCTCCTCAAATGTATTCCACTGCATTACGGTATGCGGAGAAATATTGTTTGGGGAGTGTTTTAATTATATTTAACTATTTCAAATTTTCTGAAATTGATATACGTTGCTGAGGTTTAAAAAAATTAACTTAGAAATACAATTGAAATTATTATGTTTTTCATTTCAAAAAACAAATCTTTTCGATGATTCAGAAATTCTTAATAAAAATGCTTCGGGATTTTTCTTTTTTAATAGGACAAATATTAAAAATCCATTTTTTATAAAGCTCAAAATACAAGAATTATAATGAAATGCTTTGTTCAAAAAATTTAAATTAGTGTATGCAAATTCTGAAATTGATTTTAGCTTAACATTGATATTTATTTCCTATAAAAAAAGATAATGAAAAATTCAACTTCTTTCAGATTTTTTTTTAAATGTTTAATCTAACATCAATTACAGTTTATACAAATAAATTTATTTTATTCATAGCTTAAAATATTAAGCTAAATAAATAATGGATCGAAAGAAAAGCTTTATAAGGCCTTTTTTAAGTTTTGAATTTTAATTACATTATTTCAACATAGTTTGAGTGAAAATTTACGTGATAAATTCATAATTTTTTCATCTCATGAAAGATTATTCAGTAATTGTACATTTTAAATTATTTTCTAGCGGTGTAACTTTGTTCAAATTTATACAGTATTAAATATGTGAATTTCCACAAAGCTAAATAAGTAAAACCAAACGATGAAAAATGTCGAAACCGGAAATCGAACTCAAATCCTTAGACGATTACAACCATTTTAGCTGATTGGTAGTAGAAATCGGAGAAAATCATCTAAAATACCTGTTAGTGTAGAAATAAAATCTGTATACTAGTGTGAAGCATTCTGGCAACAATCATTGTGATTATGTACTGATATGTTTTTTCAATTAACTGTTCATTAATTAAAATTTATGATCATTTAAAGTGCAACGTCATATTGTGTCAAAAGCTGCTCGAAGAACATTTAAAACAAGTGTGTCAGTGTGATCGCACAATGCAGAGACGGCCTCGTTCAATATTTCTTTCAAAACAACTTTTGCAAAAATTATCATAAAAGCTTTCTGAAATTTCAATGCTGTTGAAATTCGAATGTTTCTAAATACTGTTACATGTTATGAAATATTTTAACATATAAATATAATGCACGGAAATTTGATGATGAAGGCAAAACACTAGTCACAGATAAAAATATTTGCATTACAAAAGCTGTTACGGTCAGAAAAAAAACATTTGTCATGAATATCCTCCTGTTACTTACAAAACCCTTGTTCTATCAGTAATTCAATGGATATTATTTATCAGGAACGAAGTATATACACATGATACTAAAACATCCAATATATAGAATACCTTATTCGTTAGCACGAGATACAATGGGAAACTCTTAGATTCGATTAGTATATTTTATTGAATGGAAATTTGAGAATTTGTTTTTTTTTCAAATTGAATCAAAAATGTTCTACATCCTTTAGAAATGAACATTTTCTTACCGATCTGAGCATCTGTCTGGCATTTCGTAAGGCAATCTGGCATTTGGTAAGGTAAACCTTTTTACACTTCTTGTTTTTTTTTCTTTTTGCTTATAATTCTTCATGTTGTAAACAAACGTATGTACTCGTGATATCGTCACATTTGGAGCCTCCTCTCTAACAATTGTTGAATGCGAAAGACCCTTATTACGCAATAGAATAAATCCGTACTTTTTCTGTATTCTTTCACCATTTTGCCTGAAATAGACTTTTTTCTTTGATACTGTCATACAGATAATAGTTGTACTCTCATATTGACAATAGTTATATAGTTACATAGTCAATATCTATAATATAGTAATTCGCAAAACGGGATTTTTACGATAGGACTATAAAAAATCAACAAGACACAAAAATAGAAAAAAAATTGATTGAAGAAGAGATAGCTGTCCAACAGCAGCGTCAGAAACAGGTTTGTGACATGATCAACGGCCTTATTAAACTCTGTCATGAATGACACGCGTTCATTTGTCCTCAATACAAAACTTTCCAGCTGGCTGATAATAGATGCTGGTAAAAATGGCTATTTGCGTCTAAATTATTGTGTTTCTTCGTCTGAATGATTGTAAAATAACTCTGTTTCTAAGACACAGATTTAAACTCATTTGTTAACGTATGTTTGTTAACACATATTAATTATTTTTTAATGTCTTCATTAAATTTCCTTTTTAGCTTATTTAGGGACAATTTAACTGCATGAAATGTAACAGATTTTATAACTATTCAAACATGAGAGATCTGAAAAATTTGTTAACAGTCCGCTATTTCACCAACACTGTATTTCAATTCACAAGTTACATGTAGAATTAGTAGTGAATTGTTAAAATGCTAACGAATCTTCATCTGTATATTATTGCTTGGAATTATTACTATGTTTCATAATTTGTGCATATACATCCTTTACATTTCTCTTTCACTCCATTTTATTCATTGAGTTTCAAATTACACGTGCTTTATTTGTTTAAAGTTTCGGCTGTCTTTCAGAATCCTATCAAAAGAGTTTTCCGAATGAATAGATGTACAAATGAACGTGATTAACTCTGCATTGTTCTCCGATATTAACTTTAATTCTTCTTGGATCCCGTCCTGGTAAAAGAAAAACGGAAAATAATGACGGAACTCTTATGAATGGTACTCCGTTTCCAATTAGTGTAATTGTATGCTTTGAAATACCTGGTACTGTATGATGATTAAAAAAATAATAATACATGAAATCTTCTAAACCAAATAGCAAATCTAACATTTGAAACAGATATAAAAAAATGTAAAAAGAAAAAATTTATTTTACTCCGATTTGAAATTTTAATTTATTTTTTTCTGTGAAGATGAATACTTATATTATTTCATTCCAGTAAAAGTATTTTATTCTGTTATTTTCTAAAACTATGTTTATTTAAAATTAAATAATATTAAATAACTGTCATATACCTTTCAAATGAACGATTTAAGAAGTATTTTTTTTTCGTGCAAATTTGCATGAATAAAAATTCATTATATTACGAATTATTCGTATAAACATAAACAATTTTTTTTTCTGTCTTATGAAGAAATACCATTTTTTATTCTTTTTATAGAATACATATAAATATTTTTTATGATTTATATATTTGAATTCGTGTACATAATAACCTAAGATTTACGAACCTCTTTTTTGCGAATACTTGCGATTTTACGAACTAGAGTGTGGTCCATTAGACGTTTCCATAGACGCTATGTAAATTTTCGCTCTCATTTACGAACTACAAATTATGAAAATCTCTTTTTTTGCGAACTTAACTTTTATGATTCTGCATTTTATTTATTTATTTATTTATTTTTTAAAATACCGTAGAGAAGTGCCAACGTCAATTATACTCTCAACAGGTGCAAAAGTCAGCAGGTGTATTTCAAGAACGTGTTATCCCCCCCCCCCTCACACGCTTTCGGGAGGGAGGTAGCGTAGCAATAAGTTTATTTAGCGTCACGTGGTTTATTATGACTGATTTTAAAGGCACGTATCTGGAAAGCCTTTGATTGGCGAGTGAATCTTAAATGTACAAACAGGTGTCATTGTTGAAAGGGGAAACGAAATCTTTTAAAAGATTGCATTCTGTAATCGTCTATTTTCTCATAACTTCTGGACTACTCAATCTGTGAAGTCTCGTTAGTCGAGAGGGAGATTGGGCCAGAACATTACAGAATTTCAGTATGTCGCAGTTGAAAAAACGCATGTGCTTCTCCGTTGAGGTAAAGAAGAAAATTTTAAAAGAAGTAGATGAGAAAATCTTAAGTAAGACAGAAATTTCGAAAAAGTATGGAATTCCAAAGAATGGTCTCTCCACAATTTTAAAATCTCGAGAGAAAATCGTCGGAAATAGAAGCACCAATAAAAACCCCTCTCGTAAATATTTCAGAGAAGCAAAACACCCCCAATTGGAGAAAGCTTTGATTTCTTGGATGAGGAAAATGAGAGGATTGAACATTCCCATAGATGGTAATCTCCTTAAAGAACAATCAAATTCTTTTGCCTTGAAACTGAACATCAAAGACTTCAAGGCCTCAGACGGTTGGTTACAAAAATTTAAGTCCAGGCACGGTTTGAGCTTCAGAAAATTGTGCGGTGAAAGTGGAACAGCAAATACGACTTTGGCAAATGAATGGAAAGAACGCGATTTAAAAGCATTGCTAACTGAATATGCTCCAGAGGATGTCTTTAACGCGGACGGAACAGGTCTGTTTTTTAAGATGCTGCCGGAAAAGACACTAACCTTCTAATGTGAAAATGTAGCGCAGGCAAAAACGCTAAGCAGAGAATCTCAATCTTGTTTGCAGCCAACATGGAACCCAAAAACTGCCCTTGCTTTTCACTGGAAAAAACTTGAAGCCTAGATGCTTCAGAAATGTTAACAAATTACCAGCTACATACCATGCTAACCAAAATGCATGGATGACTGGGTACATTTATGAAAAATGGTTAAGAGACTTGGATCGTCAATTTGTTTTGGAAAAACGTAAAATTTTGCTAATTGTGGATAACTGTTCAGCTCACGTTGAAGTCTCAAATCTTAAATCTATTCGTGTGGAGTAGAGATGGGAAATAGAGTTATTTTTGGTTAACAGGTTACGATGTTACATACTTGCACAAGTAACAGGTTTCAACAACCTGTTATTTTTATAACATGTATCTAATGGCATTCTGTCAAAAGATGTTTTATTTAGAAGACTTTTAACAAAATGTCTGAAATAATTTTGGAACGTGAGTATAGGCGATTTTTGATCAAATGAATCAACACCATTAAAATCAGTTTTTGGTTAAAATGTTAATTTTTACAGGAGAAAACTTACAACTTACCTAGTTATGCTACTTTTTAATTTCAAGAATTTTCAGGTTTTCTGGCACTATAAACACGTTATCCATTTATGGTAACTAAAACGTCAAAAATTCATAAAATTCCAAGCATAATAACTCAGTAAGTTTTAGCTGTAGATGAATACATTTTTACTGCTTTAAGGATGTTAGTCACTCAGCGGCCGAATTCTTCTCGGTAATGTTAAATCTATTGGGGTTTGATGTATCCTTATATTCAAAATATCTCCTTAAGGAATTAATATTTGTAACTCCCTTTTTTAGTGATCTCTCAAAAGATGTCACTTATTTTTTGGTTAAAATATTTCTAAAATTCATACTCACTTTAATATATTATGTTTAAAAATTAACGAACTACGCGTACAAATTCAACAATTCTAATAAAATTATAGATAGATTTAAGAAATATTTTGAAAACTTAGAAAAAAAGAGACATTCTTTAAAAAGAGAATACTGATTTTTTTTTTCAAATATTAATTCGTCAAGGAGATGTTTTGAATATAAGAATACATTAAACGCCCATATACTTAACATTACGGAATGAAATTCGACCCCTGAGTGTAGCACCCTTTATGATTAGAACATAAAAAAAATTTTTTTTGAATAAAGCTTACAGGATCCAGACATTGTAATTTTTTTATATTTCTTAACTATTTAAAAGCACGTATATTAACGTAAATTGGGTTTTAAATGATGCATAATAAAATCTTAAACATTTTTTTAAAGTTGAAGTATTTTCTTCTTCTTCCTCTTCTTCTTCTTATTATTTCTTAAGGATTTAAATAACAGCTTTTTAAAGATAAATCGATTTTTTATGATACAGAGCAAAATTTGAAACAGTTTTGTAATGGGACATTTGTAACAGTTTTGTAATCTCTAAAATTAATGGCTTAAAAATTAGCTTTTTGTAAACAATAAGAAAAGACGTGCTACATACAATAAACAGCGCTTTAATCCTTTGGGGACGAGCGACGCGTATACGTTCCGTAAATAGGCTGAAGAATCCACATTTGTGACCACCACTAAAATTATACCGTAAATTTTGCCTTATTTAATCGGAGCATTTTCTGGATTTAATGAGTAACAAATTTCTGTTTTTAAAAACCGGTGACAAAACATTAAAAATTTCGTAAAATGCTCACAAAGGCTTCGCAAAGGGTTAACAACATGTAAAAAAAGAAATTTGAAAAAAAGAATTTGTAGAAAAAGAAATTTGAATTCCGATTTCATTACAGCTATATTTATCAATGCCTATCCAAAAATAATCCAAAAGAACCTGAAAATGTTATTTATAAGCTTTTCATTAAAAGCAATTCATCCAAACGGATTTTTATTACTTTTTCAAATTAATTACAATTGTAGTCGCGCAAATAATGCGGTGTTAATGTCTTCCTATTTTTTACAATGAAACAAAATCGCAGAAATATAAAAAATTTCCTTACTCAGATTTCCTAAAAACACAGCCTTAAGAAGCTAATAAATAAATAAATAATAAAAGCATATTTCTCCTCCCCCCTCCAAAAAAAAAAATTCTAGCGTCAGGCACACGCACACACACACAAAAAAAGAAAAAGAAAAAGAAACTTCCCAAACTCCATTAGCATTATCCCTTTTAAACTTCCAAAGTCAAAAAATCGCCGCTTTCTGGTCAAAAGTACAACAAAAACAAAATTATCCCCTTCCTCTGATTCTCTTTAAACATTCAAAGTCAAAGAAAACACCACATGGACAAAAATGGCCGACGAAATTAACTCTGCCAATGGAACGAAATCGAAATTAATCCCATCCTTTGATACCCATCATTAAAAAACACCTTTGATAGTTTTATACCAATGAATCCCGTCTACTAAAATGGTTCCATGCAATGCTATTCTGCACAACTAATTATAACATTTCAACTTATATGAATGTGATGTGTTAAAAAATGTTTTTTCTTCCTACCAAAACTGTTTCCTACTGAATAAAAAGAGTTGCAGTATTAGTTGTATTAGAATTAACTGTAATACGTGGAGTTTTTCAGAACATATTTTAACAGTCATAGCGTTTTTTTCTTCCCCCCCCCCTTTTTTTGGAGAACGGCCAGGTGTTTGTTTGCTAATGAGTTGGACTTTGATTGGGTGTTTGGATAGGTCTATTCTGTATGGATGGTGGATAGTGGAAGATACTTTCTAGACATTGAAAGCTGATAAGGCCACGAAAGGTTTGTGACGGTTGATCACGATTTCTTTCGGTTTGCTTAGGCGCGTCGTAATAAACGCTTTAAAAAAGAAGTTTTTTTTTTAATTTCAAAATATATTTTAAAAATCTTTTTGCATTAATATCGAAAACAAATTTTGGAAATTTTATTGTTATTATAATTTTAATATGTATTTTTTTAAAACAGTTCTTTTAGCTTTTTTTTCTTCTTTTTTACATACTTTGCAGGTAATGCGTTCCAAATTTAACAGGGACTTTCCGTTAACCTGTTACTAAATAATGCACCATAAAAGAATAACGTTGTTATTTATCCTAATACGATAAATAATGCCCATCTCTAGTGTGGAGTTTCTTCGACCCAACGTAACTTCAATTTTACAGCTGATGGATCAGGTTGTGATTAATAGTTTTAAGCGGATATATAGAAGAGTGCTTTTGCAAAGAGTAGTCATGGGATCTGAGCTGAATCAGCCATATGAAATCGACGTTCTGGGTGCAATGAATTTGTCAATACGTGCTTAGAATGATGTTCAAGCGACTACAATAGCTAAAGCATTTCAACACGCAGGCTTTAGTACCTTAATTAATGAAAACCAAGAAAATGTAGTCGACGATATCAGTTGAGATGAGCTACTCATAAATGAACTCCGCAAAAGAAATCCACTTTTGCCTGAAATTTCATTCCAGGACTTTTTGAGTGTAGATTCAGACATGATTTGTACGGAAGAAATATCAGAGGAACAAATTATTGCTGACGCAATAAATGAAAAGGAGGAAGAATTTTCAGATTTTGAACAAGAAGAAAATGAAATAATCCAACGCCCGACTGTTAAACAAGCAGCTCACTGGTTGTCAGGGCTAAGGCACTTTTTTGAAGCGAACAATAATTGTGAAATGATTTCAAGCATAGATAAAATGGAAACATGTATTTTCCAAAATGTGATTTTAAAACAAAAAAAGATAAGTGATTATTTCCATTCCTAATTTTTTATCTATGTATTTTCATCCATTAAGTACTAATACAGTCTATATTTTCACATGTAATGTTTTCAAAGCATAATAACATACTCTTCTGAGTGCTAATTTTTTTTTTCTGTGCATAAATTTGTATTTTGAATTTTCTTATATACTTAAAAAATGTATATATAACTCTATTTCAGAATAAATAATCTTAAAATATTGATGATCATCTATGAAGAGGGGAGGGGATATTGTTAAAAATAGACATAAATAATGTACATATTCATGTCATTTTTCATGATTTTCTATTTTACGAACCATTTGAGCGTTCCCTACGAGTTCGCAAAAACGAGCGTCGACTGTAATTACATAGAAAATATAGTTAAATAGAAAAAGCATTATTTGAGATACCGATAACAGTCCTACAGCTGCAACAGAAACAGGTTCATAAATTGATCTTGCACATCTCTATAGCACTGAACAAGGCACACAAATATTCACCAGGAATGACGTTTCAATAACCAACTGTATTCTGCAAAATGAAACCGCCAAACTAACGTCTGAAAACTTTTTAACATGGCCTTATTAAATTCTGGCATAAATGACATATTGTAGCGTATATAGGGGTTCAGATCTTATGGTGTTGCAAATACAAAATCTACAGTCTCTTTAAAGAAATGGAAAGTAATTTATTGACAAATCTGCACAGCTACAGAGTCTTTGAACACACAAAAATATTACCAGATTTTCCGAAATAACTGAGCAAATCCAAACGTACAAGTACAGATATACAGTCGACCCTCGTTAATTCGAAATCGGATAACTCGAATCTTCGCTTAATTCGAACAAAACATGAAGTCCCGAAATTTTCAATGCCAGAATAACGTTAAAATTTTTCATTCATTCAAACTCATTTTCTCTTGACTTCGTTTAATTCAAACTATCAATAATTCCGATTTTTCATTTTTTTTTATTTCTCACAGATTCTGGATCATTTCAATAACTTTCTTTGATTTTTGAGAAAATTGTTCCGAACGAGTATACATATAATCCATATCCAATGCATTTGATATCCACTTTCTTAGTACAACGTCTGTCCATCAGTGACGCTTTATTATTTTCTTTTCATTATGCTTCTTTCTAATCTTTTAATTATTTTATGTATTTATGCATTCTAATTTAATATTAAGTCATGTTCTAATGATAACTGGCAAAATAAATTAAAAGAACACCATAATATTAGTTCATTTGTATTAGTATTATATTAAGCATGGTTATTATAATAAGCATTAATTTCCATAATTCGAACTTCGGGTAATTCGAACATTTCTTGTGGTCCCGACGAGTTCGAATTAACGAGAGCCGACTGTATGTCACAAAGACTCTTTAAACAACGTCTCAACACTATATCAATTAGAAAACAGCGTAGACAAATCACAATAGTCAAGCAAACCTGCTTAAAACATATCGCATCCAAGAATCGTCTGCTAGTTCACTCAATGACTGATTGACTAATAATAATTCATTACGCTCTGCAGTGCTTTCCTATATATAGCCGCAATGCGTGCACTAGAAATTTCTTCATGTTTCTAGAAAAATTCTGAAAACACCGGAGCAGCATTTAATGTATCTGTATAATTACATAATTACAAGGGGGGTTACAATAGAGAGGGGGGTACCGTAGCCAAAAATCGCTAAGTTTGTCACTAACATCACGAAATATCACCAAATTTGGCGACCAAAATTAGACCAAAAGTGACGCCAACTTGGTGATAAATGTTATATTTCGCCAAATTACTATACACTTTCATTGTAAATCAACAGACAAGTTTGCGTGGTAAAACGTTTACAAATAGAGACAGTGCAAGAAAAACTAATATTTTCAAAGGAATAGAGCTTAATAAGATTACTAGCAGGTGTGACCGAGCTCAGCTCGGTCAAAATTAACTTTGTGTTCAACTCGATATAGTATTTTCACTGTATCATTCACTCTGCATTATTACTGTAAAACATGTTATTAATAATAGTATTATTTACAAAAACAATCAATAAGAAAACTATGTTTGTATGTACATTTTCATAAATTTTACAACGAAAGGACATCAATCCAAATCACTTTTTTAGCTCGATTCTGATTAGTTTAACTATGCAGCTTCAATGCTATTAAGAATGTATAAGAAATTTCTTTACATTCTGAAAGACAATATTTTTTGCCAGATATAGCCAAATTTGGACACATTCTTTCATTTGGTGCCAAATACGCGTTTTGGTTTCGTAATCATAATAGTTGATTTTTCGGCCAAATTTCGCCAGTATTTTGTCAAATCTCGCCAACTTATTGGCTTTTGCCATATTCTCGTGATCCTGACCCTTATTACCGAAATGATCCACTAATCAAATGTGATCAAACATGTGACTTAGCTCAATGGTCTTCAGGTAATCAAAAACAGTAGAGTATAATATGAATCAAAATCGTTTAAGCCATTTCTTAAGTAAAATTAGCTTGACAGCATTCAGCAATGAAGCGATATGACCCACTAATATAATTTTGTTTAATATGCAACTCAGCTCAATAGTCTTCTCGTGACAAAAGACGTTCCATTGCAAAATTTAAGTAAAATTGACTGAGTTATTGTTATATATAATTAGAATGACCCGAACCCATTAAGACCTAAAACGACCCACTAATTGAATTGTTACGTGCATGTGTCCTATCTCAATGGTTTTCTTTTGCCCGAAAACGATATAATAGGAAATATACTCAAAATGGTGAGAACAATTTTCTAGATAAAATTAGCATGACCCACAAATGACCCTTATATCGAAATCTCTCGAAAATGTAACTTAGTTCATTAATTTTTGCGTGCCGAAAAACGTTAAATACAAAATTTAGATAAAATCGATTGAGCCAATTTTTAGGTATAAACAGTTTGACCTTGACCCATTATGACCCAAAATGACTCATTAATCGAGTTTTCTCAAACATCTGACCTAACCCAATGATTTTCTTGTGTCCGAAAGCGATAGAATATAAAATTTAGTCAAATTTGCGCGAGACATTGTCTAGATAAAATTAGAATAACCCAAAAGTGACCCCACTGATCGAAATTTCTCGAACATGTGACATAGCCCAATGATTTTCTCGTGCCAAAAATATGCTGTATACAAAATTTTGTTAAAATCGATTCACCCGTTCTTTAGATATAGCTTGACCATGACCCATCATGACCCACAAATGACCCTTATAATCCAAATCTCTCGAACATGTGACTTAGCCCATTAGTTTTCTCGTGTATAAATATTGTTACACTCAAAATTTCGTTAAACTCGATCCTGCCGTTCTTTAAATATAAATAACTTGACCCAGACCCTTTATGACCCATTAATCGAAATTTCTCGATCATGTGACCTAGCCCAATGATTTTCTCGTGCCAAAAAATGTTGTACACAAAATTTCGTTAAAACTGATCCACATGTTCTTTAGATATAGCTTGACATAACCCGTTATGACCCATGATGACCCATAAATGACTCTTATAATCGAAATCTCTCAAACACGTGAGATAGCCCGTTAATTTTCTCGTGTCAAAAAACTTACATACAAAATTTCATTAAATTTGATACTGTCGTACTTTAAATATAAAAAGCTTGACCCAGACCTTTTATGACCCAAAATGACCCAGTAATCGAAATTTCTCAAACTGAGACCTAGCCCAATAGTTTTCTCGTGCCAAAAAAATGTTGTATACAAAATTTCTTTAAAATCGATCCACCTGTTCTTTAGTTATAGCTTGACCATGACCCATTATGACGCATCATGACCCACAAATGACTCTTATAATCGAAATCTCTCGATCGTGTGACTTAGCCCATTAGCTTTCTCGTGTCAAAAAACTATTACAGGCAAAATTTCGATGAAATTGATTCTGCGGTTCTTTAAATATAAATAGCTTGACCCAGACCCTTAATGACCCAATATGACGCATTAAATTTTTTTTTCGAACATGTAACCTAGCCCAATGTTTTTCTCGTGCCCGAAAACCATAGAATGCATTTTTTAGTCAAAATTGCGTGAGAAAATCTCTAGATAAAAATAGCATGACCCACAATGACCCCAAAAATGACCCACTAACCGAATTTTCTCGAACATGTTACCTAATCCAATGGTCTTCTTGTAATCCAAAACGATAAAATATAAAATTTGGTCGAAATCGTTAGAGCCGTTTTTTAAATAAAAATGGCTTGACCCACAATGACCCAAAAATGACCCACTAATCAAAATTTTTCGAACATGTGACCCAGCTCAATTGTTTTCTCGTGCCAAAAAACGATTGGATACAAAATTTCCTTAAAATCGATCCAGCCGTTCTCTAGATATAAATAGCTTGATCCTGACCCATTATGACCCAAAATGACCCAATAATCGAATTTTCTCGAACATGTGACCTAGCCCAATGGTCTTCTCGTGCCCGAAAATGGTAAAATCCAAATTTTTGCGAAAATCGTTAGAGCCGTTTTTGAGATAAAATTTACCCACACAGACACACACACACACACAATTTTTGCTCGCATTATAGTATAAGATTTACATTGTTTTAGAGTACAAACACTATTTACAAAATTCGTAACATTATGTTCATTTGTGCTCATAAAAATAATTCCAGCTGGCTGATAATAACTGCTAGTAAAAAACGCTATTTGCGTCTAAAATTATTGTGTTTCTTAGTCTGAATAATTTTAAAGTAACTCTGTTTGTAAGGCACAGATTTAATCTCTGGTTATTTTTATTAAGTTGTCTTTAAATTTACTTTTTAGCTTATTTAGAGAGAATTTCACTACATGAAATCCAACAAGTTATGGAACTATTCAAAATGAAAGGTCTGCAAATTTTAATAACAGTCCGCTATTTCTCCAACACTTAGTTCAATTCACAAGTTACATGTAAAATTAGTATTGAATTGTTAGAATGCTAATGAATTTTCATTTGCATATTATTGCTAGAAATTTCTACTAAGCTGCTAATTTCTTTGATGGGATGTCAATAATGTTTCATAATTTGTGCATATACATCCTCTACATTTCTCTTTCACTTCATTTTATTAAATGAGTTTCAAATTACACGTGCTTTATTTGTTTAAAGTCTCAATTGTCTTTCAGAATTCTATCAAAAGAGTTTTCGAAATAGATAAAGTTACAAATGAGGAATATGATTCGTTCATTAACTTTGTATTGTTCTCCGATATTAACTTTAATTCTTCTTGGGACTCCATCCTGGAAAATGAAAGACGGAATATAATGACGGGAAACTTATGAATGGAACTCCGTTTCCAATTAGTGTAATTGGATGCTTTTAAATACCCTGTATTGTATGATGATTAAAAAAAATAATAATAAATGTAATATTATAAACCGGATAGCAAATCTGACATTTGAAACAGATATAAAGAAATGCAAAACGATAAAATGTCTTTTTAATCCGAATTGAAATTTTAGTTTATTTTTTTCTGTGAAGATGAATAGTTATTTATTTCATTCCTGTAAAAGTATTTTATTCCTGTTATTTTCTAAAACTATGTTTATTTAAAATTAAATAATATTAAATAGCTGTCGTACACTTTTCAACTGAAGGATTTAATATGTTTTTTTCGTGCCTTTTTTGTGCAAATTTTCATGAATAAAAATCCATTATATTACGAATTATTCGTATAACCATAAATTAAAAACCTTTTATTTTCTGTCTTATGAAGAATGTCCATTTTTCTTTCTTTGTATAGCATACATGTATACAGGGTGAGTCGTAAATATCGAAACAATAGGCTATCTCCTTAAATATTGCCCCTAGACCCATACTTCCAATTGCAAAAATTCATAAAAAAGGTGAAATTTCTGAGAAGATAAGTCGCAACTCCATGGGGGGGGGGCTATTTGAAAAAATACGAAAATTAAATTTTTATACGGCCGGCTCCCATAGGGCAAAATTCCCAATTAGGAAATTATTCCTTATCCATTCCTAAATTGAACAAAACAAATTTCATCTCCGTATCCAACAGAGATATTAAATCCCAAAATCCTCAAAAATTCCTGACTTACACCACTTTTCCCTGTCTCTAAATTGTGTTTTCTTGACCAAATTTCAACGCTTGTTAGGGAACATTCACAAATTGCAATTTAATAAAAATCGGTTTAAGATAGCGCTTTTTCTTTGGATTTAAAATAGCAGCGTATAGTTTTTACGCTAAACTGGTATACCAGACGTCTGCCCGGGTCAAAATGTATAGGTCAGGTCCCAAACCGACCCATAGGGGAAAAAGTTCGGTGTGGTCTGAAAAAATGTCAACATCATAACCCGGACCGGTCTGGAAAATAGTTTAAATCATAGCCCGGTTAAGTCGCAAATTTCTACATAGTTTTTTAATTCGGGGTGGGAAAAAAATGTTTCATATGGAGGAGTTCTGACCAAAAAATTCTTTTATAGTTTTTCGTTTTTAGCACTTTCCAACATTGTTGAAAAGTGCTTATGCATTCGGTTTGTCTGGCCATTTGTCCGTCTGTCCGTCTGGTCGCGCTCTAACTCCCG
The DNA here is from genome assembly GCA_964019185.1 of Maratus speculifer. Classification (NCBI taxonomy): domain Eukaryota; kingdom Metazoa; phylum Arthropoda; class Arachnida; order Araneae; family Salticidae; genus Maratus; species Maratus speculifer. The sequence goes on along the minus strand of OZ025297.1, from coordinate 16,950,660 downwards.
TAAATATACTCGGATTGCTATGAAATTTTTATACGTTATTGAGGTTTATTCTACGACGAATCTTATAGAAAATTAAGTATCTACCATGATTAGTTTATCTACAGAGAGAATCAAAACTTTCCCATTACATTACGGCCTATGGGGAAAAATCGTTAATATACATGGATTGCCATGAAATTTTAGGACGTTATTGACGTTTACCCTAGCACAAGTCCTATCGAAAATGAAGTTTCTACCATGATTAGTTTATCTACAGGGCAAATCAAAAGTTTTCTATTACATTACGGCCAATGGGGAAAAATCGTTAATATACTCGGATTGCCATGAAATTTTAGGACGTTATTGACGTTTACCCTAGCACAAGTCCTATCGAAAATGAAGTTTCTACCATGATTAGTTTATCTACAGGGCGAATCAAAATTTCCTATTACATTACGGCCTATGGGGAAAATAGTTTCAAAGGAATTTTAAAGATGTTATACCCTGTCAAACATATTAAAATATGCATTCTATTAAATAACAGGTGAAAATAAAGCTATTATTCATTTACATGGCCACACAAAAGAATTCCATTCGATAATGGTAAAAGGGGGAATTGTGTGTGACATATTTTAAATATATTAAACTGTTTCATATATAATAAAATTGATATATGTCACTGAAGCTTAATATAAATTATACGCTACTGTCTTGCATAATATGAAGTACATAGCATTTATAGGGCCACACCAAAGATTTGAAATGGTATATTCTTTCCGAAGTACCATATATGTGTCCGATGACGGCTGATGGAGGGATGATATGCGCGTTTATATTTCGCTAAATATATGCACATTATGTAGTGTGTTAATGTTAGAAATGTTATAGTTCATATACAGGGCTACCCAAAAGAGCTCACCAGCGTTACTGAATATAAGCGTAAATTATTTAAGCGTGGTTCTTAAATAAGCTACGCATTTTTACGCCGAGCTTCATTCAATTTACTGAGAAATGATTGCAGAATATAGATAAAAGGATATACAGGACCACGCAAAGAATTCGGTACATGGACGCCTATGAATGATAATTTATGAGAATGTGATTTCAGTTGTTTTAAAAGTGTTTTAGTTTACGATAAATTTTAGCCTAATGTTGACGTGTAATAAAGGTACAATGTAAACTACAGGGCTGAATAAAATTATTCAAGTATGTTTCCATCTAATAGTATGAATTGTTGAAAAAGAAATTTCAAGCTACTGGGTATTTTCTTGCTAAACTAAATTTTCCCATTATATCAACTGACATATAAAATACAGGGCTGTTCAAAAGTACTTGAATACATATTTGGGTATATTTGGCTATACACTATTATTTCCCTAAACAACAATGATTTTGATTGAACAACAAAGATTTCATTAAGTGTTGGAAAATGCTTCATAATCTATGCTTAACGCATGATTTTTCTTACTTGTTTATACTTATACTTCTTATTATTAAAGAAGCGCCAAAGCTGTAATATATTTATTTTATCAATGAAACCTTCATTTATATGTAAATGTTTCACTTATATTTTAAAATCGTTAATCCATATCCAATGCATTGGAGACTCTGAAAAATGTTATACACTAAAACTTTTTAAGACGGAATCACATAGGAAAGAAAAATATGTTATAGACAGATGCTCTCCTTAGAATCTGTAATTGGAGCTTATTTTCTTTTCAGATACTATTGCATTTATTTTGCATGGATCAACATATTTTCCGTTTAAGACAGAATTCCGTCATAGGCAGATTTTTTTTGACTGGTTTTATTGTATTTAATTTTTTTAGCCTTTGAATAATCTATTTAAAAAATAAATTTTAAAGTTTTTTTTTCTTCTAAAATAAAGATTTTAAAATCTATATATTTTTCGTAAAAAAATCGATTAAGCTGAATGTTATTTATGCTATGTACGTATTAAGTCAGTCAGAGACAGTGATTTTAATACGGGTTTTGTCGAAATCGGGTTAGAAATTTTCATGCAGAATGCACCTAAGTTGAAGGAAGTAGTCCCCTCCTTTATGAAAAGTACGCTAGGCCCGGCCTGGCGGGTCTTCAGAAAAAGGTAACATCTCGGTCCTGGCCCTACCTGAGCCCAGAATACAGATTTTTTAACATCCTCTGGAGGACGGTACAAAGCCTGAAGTTGTCAGAGGTAAATTTAAAAAGAAAAAAAAGACTTAATCTGCATCTTAGAAAAAGCATTTTTTAAAATAACTGACGGACATTTAAACAATACACTTCGTTTTTCTGCATAATGAATTTTCTATCCTCTATTTCTTGTCTTTAAATTATTAAATGTTAAGAATTTTTAAAAGAAAAAAGAACTTGAAACACGTCATTTTTGATTTTTTACATTAGTTTTGTTTCGGGAAATTTGAAAAAAAAAATTTTTTTTCGTTTAAAAAAATGTTTGCTTTTGAAAATATGATTTTTTAAAAAGTTATATTAATTTTTCAATAAACATTTTTAATAGTTTTAAAATTAATATAAAAAAACCTTGGAACAAAACTAAAATCAGATTTTCATCTTTAATTAATTGGAAAGAAATTGAAATCCGATAAATAATGTTATGAGTTATAACGATTTTTGATTGTCCCATTTAAACCAGTACTACCCACATGAAACTTTTATAAGTTGTATGAGAAATTTTAGAACGTGATTTTCTTAGCAAATTATAAGGCTAACCATCACAAAAAAAGAAGAAAATCAAAATTCTAACTCAAGAAATATTTTTTTACGCGTTTTCTAGAACTGTTAAAGTAACATTGTTTTTCGAATTGCGCGCATTTCAATTTGTGTCTAATCCCTTAAAACCTGATGAATTTTTTAAACGGCTATAACTTTGCGAATTTTGGAGATATGAAGATGCAACTTTTTGAATCTTATTCAGGACTGAATAAGGAAAGTTTTCCTAATTGGAAATTTTGTCCTACGGGGGCCATATAAAAATGTAATTTTCGTAACTTTTCAAGTAGACCCCCCATGGAGTCGCAATTTATCATATCAAAAAGTTCACATTTTTTATGAATTTTTGCAATTGGAATTATGGGTCTAATGGCAATATTTAAGGAGATAGCCTATTGTTTCGATATTTATGACTCACTCTGTATATTGTTTATTTACGATTTATATATTTAAATTCATGCACATTATTAACTAATATATAATTCTAATAACGTCATCTTTAAACTCTTAGATAAAAATATATAAAAATGCATATATTATATGAGCATTATTGACAAGACACATTCAATTTCAAACATTTTTTGGGATATTTTTAAATGCAGTTGTCAGATTTTTCTGGAATTTTAGGATAAAAATGATCAGCTTGATCTCATATTTATCAAAGTCGATCGGATGAGGAAGTCAAATAGGGGACCCACAAAAAATCAAACAAAAATAATATAATTTGAGATCACCCTGTGAACTAAAATACAAAAATGCATTTATTGCTGAAGATACTGTATCGCATTTTTGCCGATTTGTATAATGTTGGCACGTCTATTAAAAGAGCTAGCGATTTTTTTCCAAAATAATTCACACGTGTTTTCATCTGATATCATGCAGGGTGGTCACCCAAATTTAACATTAGGGTCAGGAAAAACTAGAAAAGTATAGAAGAAATAACATAGTGCAAAATGGAGTATTATCTTTACGTGGGGCTCGTACAGCATCTGTCCAACAACCTATGTTATGATGCCAGATAATTACTGCCCGAGACCCTGCGTAAATATTAATAAACATTTGTGGAAATATAAGAAGTTTTGTGAAATAATTTTAACTTGCTGTTCAATTTTTCCATAGGTGTGGTTTTCGTATGATTTTGATTACACCCCGAGTCTAAGTGTTTTAAAAGGTATGTATGCCAAATTTTAAAAAGATTGGATAATATTTAGAGGTTCCGCACTTTGATCACTTTTATTTCAAACTAGTGAAATTTCTAATGTTGGAGTGTTTTGTAATAATGCACTTCTCATGTATTTCTTATATCTTTTGAGGTAATTTAACTTTAAATGGGAGGCAAAAGTTGAATTTTGTTGTTAAAAAAGGTGCTAGTGGTGAGGAACTTGTCTTTTCTTTTAAAGGAACTAATACTTTTAGTTTTTACTTACCGTTACAAGGAAATTAAAAAAACAAATTTGGATGCTGCTAAATCTAACACTACTTAACTATAGGAAGAAGAAAGGAAGGCTGTGTTCAATTCAAGAAGGTGAGGGACGTATCTCTCCCCCCTGCCCCTGAGAAATGAGGTGTAATCCTCTGAAGGTTTGATATTTTCTGTTTTCAATGACAAAAAAAAGAACTCCGAAATTCTATAGTCTTGACTTGATAAGAGGACATATATGACAATACTCGATGAAGAAAATATCATTTAAGTATTTCTAGAAGAACAATGCGTGAAAGTGATACACTACCTCCAAAATGTGCAAAATGACGGAAATCACCCAAGAGATGACTATAAAGAATAAACTCTCACCTCTTTACCTTGGAGGTTTAACTGAAAAAAGATTTCAGTTTTCAGGATCCCAGGGCTTTGCATCAATCAAGGTTCATAGTAAAGGTAATATATTTACTTACAAATTGTCCTCTTCATTAAACAGTTGAACATTCCTCTACGGGAATTCAAAGGAATGAAACGAGTCGCACATTTTGTGAGCTTTATATATATTTACTTTTGGCACGAAACAATTGTTAGTACAAAGCTCTAAAGAAGGATTTGCAGTGCTGAAATTGGGCGGGAACGTGTGGGAACGCCGTTCCTAGAAATATTTGGTTTGTCATTGTATAAAAATATTTTTTTTTCGTAAGGAGCACAATTTTTTTTATAAAGCGAAACGATAATTTTTGCTGGTTTTAAGAAGATCAGTTTTCATTCACCAAGAATGGAAATATTTCGACCAATCAGATATGTTGAAGCCGTTGTACTGCTACCGCAGCCTGAATGTTAAGTCTGAGCGCTGACACAAAATTGGCGGCTGCTGAAGATTGAATTTTTTTAACGTGTGTACGGCTCCCTAAATTTTGACTCCAAGATTTTATAAAATATTGTTTTGACTTATTTAATCTCAGAAAAATAAAGCGAAATAAACTTAAGAAAATTATTGATACCAAAACGAAAGAGACCATACACACGTTGAAAAATATCCGCCTTCGACAGCTGCCAATTTTTTTGTGTCAGCGCTCAGGCCTAGTATTCAGGAGACGAAGGTTCTACCCTCCTGAGTGACGTCAACTGCCCTATCCTTATTGGATGAAAACAAACTGCATACTATAAAAACTTGAATATAATAATTATAAGTGCTGATTTAAAATAAAAAGTAAGTTTTTGGCAAAATGTTTTAAATTGGCTTTTTACTTAGCAAAAACTCAGTAGAATCAACTTCTATTCAATGAAAAGATAAGTTCCCACAAATATTTTTTTCCAACTACAGCACTGAGGATTTGGATATACTAGAGATTCTGTGAACACCGGATGCGACGTCCAAAACAGTATTTTCATAGTAGCTAAGAGAAAAAATTGGTATCCGTCAGGAAAAACGTAAAATTGACTTTTTTAGACAAATGTATTATGATGGACGAATGTATTATGGACAAATGTAAAATATAGCTAATTTTTTTTAAAATGTGTAAAGAATAACAAATTGAAACGATTAAAGGGTAAAAACCTAATGGCTTACAATTAACCTCTTCAGACCTGAGGTACACAAATGTGTACCTCCATTCTTTTCCTCATAAAAACTAAACTGTTCGAATTTTTTGCATTTTTAATTTACTTCTATACAGCTGAATGTTTTTTGCTTTAAAACAAAACCAATAAATGTCAGCACTGATGAATATTACATCATAAAATAAAAATTATTTTCATCCGCGTCTCGAAAATACCTTCAAGACATTGTGGCCAAAAATGTAAGAAATTTTCATGATCATTTAACTTAAATGCTTTACAATGAAAAATTTTGAGGATTTGCTGATCCTTTACTTGTTTAAAGTCCTTAATTTTGTTATTGGGTAAATTTATATTACTGATAGTTAAACTGATATTTTATGGGGATTAGTACTTTTATATCCATATTTGTAAATCTAAATTTCCAGTCCCCTAAAGTACTGATTTCCTAAAAATGACCCTTTCTGTAATTTATGGTGAAATTTCGATTATGCAAAAGCAACAAATATATTTTTTTAGAGTTAATTTATGCTCAGATCTGAAGAGGCTAACGAAACGACCTGAGCCATTTCGATACTATTAAAATAAAGAAGTTATTTGAATTGTTTGAGATATACGGCGTGACAGAATATATATGAGTAATAATCTAAAATGTGATGTGAACGCTCCTAAAGTGGTGAATAATACTGCAAAAAGAGGAATTGCTCAGATAACAAAAATATAAAGAATCGGTCAGGGATGAACAACAGCAGAAAGTAATTTTTATTACACCTCAGCAACGTATATCTTATTCATAAAATGTGAAATAGTTGAATGTAATTAAAACACGCCCCAAACAAATGTTTCCCCATGTAGCATTATGCAGCAGAATAATTTTGTGTGACCCTGTAATTTAATAATAAAAATTCTTTGCATCACAGCTTGTACAGAATACATATTTTAGTATATATTTCATAGATTCATGCCAATTCTATTATGTTCGAATGACTGTAACATCATAAAAATGCATTTGAAACTTTTTTCCCACTGACCGTAATGTAATGGAATACCTTTGATTGTCCCTGTAAATGATTTATGCATCCGACTTTCATAACATTTGAAATGACCCAATAAAATTACGTAATAATTATACGTTTTAAATTTCAAACGATTAAAATGCATTTGAAAAATTTTTCCCAACTGACCGTAATTAACGGAATCCTTTTGATTGTCCTTGTAATTGATCTATGCATCCGATTTTCATAACATTTGAAATGACTCGACAAAATTACGCAATAAATATATGTTTTAAATTTCAAACGATTAAAATGCATTTGAAACTTTTTTCCTTATTGACCGTAATGTAACGGAATCCTTTTGATTGTCCCTGTAATTGATCTATCCATCCGATTTTCATAAAATTTGAAATGACTCGACAAAATTATGTATTTTAAATTTCAAACAATTCGGTTGGGTAGTTTTTGCGTTGTTTTATGCGGACAGACAGACGGACGGACGGACAGACGGACAGACGGACAGACGGACAGACAGACGGACAGACGGACGTACTGAGCGACAACAATAGGTGCTACCCAACAAACACATAACTTGTGGGCCATTCGTGGCATGTTAACGTTGGCCCGAAGTGTTTGATAACGGCCCGCCATCTTTGGCCGAAACGGCTCCATCAAAAAACTGTCACGCCGGCCAGAATGTGGAAACAAGGTCATGCCCACAAACGCGCCATTAATGTTTTACAATAAACATCAGACAGCCTCAAACTGGCCACAGTTATTCTTTTAAGGGCCATTAACAATAAAGGTTGGCCAGAAGTTCGCCCCAGCCCAGCCATTTATGTTTGTAAGAATTAAATTTAGCCAAAAGCTGCCCATAAAAAGGCCTTTTATGGTGTATTTTAAAATTTAACTAGCCAAAAGCCTGCCAGTTTCATCCCATTAAGCATAAATTCCAAATTTGGTCTATAAACAATATTTCTCGGAAGATTGTTTAGAAGATAAGTGTTTTTGCATGAAAACAATATATTAATAATTATTTACATAATTTTTTCAAAAGAATTATAAATTTATTTATTTTTAAACTTTTTTGAAATTTTTCCAAACCCATTACTTGACAAAGTGAATTTATTATTTTTTTTTTTTTCCAATTATGTATTTTAAAAATTTATAAGTAATGCCATTTCTAAATAGTTGCATTTCATACACATTTTAAAAGTATTAATTGAAAAAAATAAACTAATTAATAATTTCGCTATGCTACGAATTAGATTTTAAATTTTAGAAAGTTTAAAAATAGTAAATTCACAATTCTTTTGAAAAATTGAATTATTAATATAATAATTAATATATTAATTATTAATGTATTGTTTTTCATGCAAAAACATTTCTCATATAAAAAATCTTCCAGGAAATATTTTTTATAGATCAAATTTTGAATCTATGCCTGAACAATTTACATAATTTTAAAATTATATAAATTATTGTACATTTTAAAAGTATTAATTGATAAGATTAAATTATTTATTTAATTCAAAATATATCAAGCATTGTGTTTGAAAAAAGTTCAAGGTAAATAAATTTTTTATGTATATTTTGAAAAAATTACTAAAGGATTATTAACATATTGTTTTTCAGGAAAAAACAGTTCATCATTTAAGTAATTTTGTAACAAGAATTTTTCATAGACCAAACTTTGAATTTACCCCTAAACAATTTATGTAACCTTAGTTGATCTGTTATGTGTACTACATTTAAATTTCATGTATTTGTAAATATATATTTTTTTCTTTCATTGAATGTGATTTTTACATTTATTGGTAAGCGTGTCACCAGTATATGCTAATTTATTAAAACTTTGTTAAATTATAATCTGAGAAACAATCGTTATATTTGCATCATTTAAATATTTTTAAATTTCACATTTAGGTTTTTCTTTCAGAGCTTAAGAAAAAACTTTACTCACACGAAAACACGCACATGTTAATGTTAATAATAAGGTAAGGGGGGGGGGGGGTAAATATTTCGTTCTAGTTTAAATTTTAATATTTTTTCTTGCACTGGATAACTGAGGTAGATCTTTACAATTTTTTCTTCTTTACAGTTTTTTATTTTTAGTATGTTTTGCTTTTGAAAAATATAATATCCTAATTTAAAAAAAAAAAAAAAAAAAAAAAAAAAAAAAAAAAACTATGAACAAAGTAACAAATTTGGAAATCTAAACGAGCTCTTTTCAGAAATCAACATCAGCAATCCAATGCAATATACATATATACATATACAAACCGTAATTCTCGGCGTATAATTCCCTAATCAAACAATCACTTTTCGACTCAGAAATATTTTAAATAAACTTTAATTTATTGGATAACAGTAAACATTTAGCTTCATTTACTAAATAAAATTTCTGTGTCAAAACAGAATTGTTTAATCCGCGGATTACATGCCGAAAATTATGGTACATATTATTGAAATGCAAAAGAGATATTTTAATTTTTTGCTTCCATAGGATGAACATTAGCAAGGACGTGTTTTCGCTTGAGTAAAGTAGCAACACTATATACAATACCTCAGTCAATACCTCACAAACGTAGTTTAATCTTTTCAATCTTTGCAGTAATTTTAAATGTCATCATTATTTTAACGATTTTACACAATTTTATTGAATTAAATTTTTTTCTGTTTTTAACTTTATCCTATTGTTTAATGAATAAAAATTTCTATGCTAGTCTAAATTTTACGGGTATTAAATAATGCGAAAAAATTTTATCGATTTTTTTAACAATAAAAATAAATTCAAACTACTAAGCTTTCACAATATTTTTATGAGATGATCGGAAAATAACATACAATACTGTCAAACGACGAGAAAATTCTAAATTTTGTGAAAAAAGAATAAATAATAAGCTCAATATTTTTTAATTTACAACAATATTAATATGATAAAGGCAATCTATATTAAATATTATCTAATATTAACCATGCACGATACCAAAATACCAATCATTATTCTAAAAAATACGGTAACAACAATAAGAATAAATTTTATTTAAATTAAGATTATCAAGCTTTTGTGGTATTTTTTAAACATATGCCCTGTATTACTAATTTTAACTCACGTGTGAAAAAAAAAATGTATGTTTTACCTATTAAAATAAGGATAAACTTTACGTATAATAAACTATTCAAGACTTCACAATATTTTTTATAGTATACGTGTACATGGTCGCAAAATGAAAATAATTACTTCGAAATGATTCAACAATAAGAAAAAACTTTAATTAAATTAAAATTATCAAATTTTTGCGATATTTCTTAATCACATGCTTTGCACTAGAAATAACATAGGTAAATATTCTACGTTTGGTAAAAATTTCACATAGATTTATATTACATTACTCTACAACGATTTAATGTTAAAAACAATGATGCAAAAATAAACTCAGATTCTAATCTATTAAAATTTTAATGAATAAACATATAATACTAGGTAACACTTACTATATTAATCTGGATAATTTTCTTTGGAGAATTTCTGCTTGCGTTATATGCCTGCCAACTGCATACTACAACGACAGTGGAAAGAAGAATGATAATGCAAAATTGAAAGCTTCAAATCCCTGTCCAGTTTCACTAGCGAACCCCACTTAAATTCCAAGAAATCCCCCCCCCTCAGGCAATAGTGACCTTGAGCACCCATCTCTACTTCCTCTAATCGCCAAATGTTTTTTAGTGGATATACTGTTAAAAAGAAAATGTTTTAGGGGGATATTTTTACTTGTTATTATTTAACAAAATATATAATTATAGATTAAATAATAATAATAATAATAATAATAATGATAATAATAATAATAATAATAATAAAACTTGTCTTCATCAATATCTTTTTCAAACTTATATTTTGTTACAAGAATTTTTTTTCTCTGTTTTTGAAAGTTAAAAAAGCTTTTATAAAATTTCATCATCTGCTGAGGAAAGGAGGAGGAGGGAACGAAAATGTCTTTGAACGAAAACGAAAATTTCTTTTAAAAATCACAATTTAATAAAACAAATCTTTTGTTTGAATTCACAATTATATTCTTAAGAAATCATTATTTTTTAACAAAATAAATGTAACAATACAAATACAGTATACAGGGTGATTCATAAAAGATGGGCAGAACATTAAGGGGTTATAGTACACTTAAAGACAAATAATATTAAATAGGAGACTAAGGGTCCCAGACGTATTCCCAAGGAGATAGGGGGCATTAAAGTTTAGGGTCCGAAATTTGAAATGATTATAAAAAATGGAAAAATTGGTCGATTCGTTTGCGGTTTTTGCAAAAAAATTTCTTTATGCCAGTATTTTCTTGAAATAAAATTTTAAAGTTCAATTTCAAAAATGCCGATAGGGGGCGCTTTAGACTTTGGAGTAACAAACAACTATTTTTTAACGTTATTTTTTGTATTTCTTTAAATGATTTCGAAAGCTTAGACTTAAACTTAAATTTTGATCTAAAAATCAGAGTCCTAACGAGTAGTTAAGTAGCGTAAACTGAAATTTGAAATTTGAAACCCTTCTCCCCCCCAGAACAAAGATCAGTTATTCCCGATCTTTGTGTCGTAGATTAGGCTCTAACTACTGCCGCGTTTTGCTAAAATTATTCTTTATGTCAGTATTTTCTTGAAAATAAATTTTAAAGAAAAGTTTCAAAAAATTCCGATAGAAGGCGCTTTAGACTTTGGAGTAACGAACAACTATTTTATACCGTTATTTTTTGTGTCTCATTAAATGCTTTCTAAAGCTTAGACTTAAACTTAAATTTTCAGCTCAAAATCTGAATCGCTGAGCGTGGTTCAGTAGCGAGGGGAGGGGGTTCAAATTTCAACTTCTGAACATAGTTGAGTTTGCACTTTTTAACCATGCCCAACGATTCTGTGCTGTGATACGAGGCAAAAATACAACTTTCGTCAAGGACAGCATACTCGGAATTCACTCATAAAGGCACTGGCACAGTTGGAAACGACGCTCATGCAAACGTTAAAGCTCCATTCCTGACGCTAGTCACCGGGTGAAGAAGGAGACAGAAAGTATGCAAATGTCAAATGGGGAAGAAGAAGAACGCGTTTGCAAAATTTCGACACGATACAGGCATAAAAACCACTGAACGGTGAGTCAAGTGTAAGTCGCTGTAGTAATGAATCGGAAGATGGTGCCCTTCACGAATAAGGAAAAGGCTGAGATGCATTTAATTTAATGAAGCGGCAGATGGAAATGGTGCAGAGGCACAACGAATGTACAGAGAGCGATTTCCCAACAGGCGGTTGCCTAACCGCAAAACTTTCGAGCGCTTGCACAGACAGTTGTGTGAGACGGGATCATTTCTCGCTTCCCGGTCGAATGTAGGTCGTGCAAAAAAGGACGAATCAGTAGTTGTTGCAGAAGCCATTCTGGATGTAGTAGCGGCGCAGCCAAGTACAAGTACACGAACAGTGGCTAGGCAGGTGGATACCTCACAGTCCATGACTTGGAGGGTACTGAAGGATGAACATTTGCTCCCGTTTCATGTGCAACGAGTCCAGAAACTGTCTCCAGGGGATTATCCAAATCGTATTGAATTCGCCCGCTGGTTTCTGCAGCAGAACGCGCTAAATCCACATTTTGGACGAACTGTGCTTTTCACCGATGAATGTAGACGACTTTTCACCGATGAACCGAGACGTCCGCAACTATCTGGACATCACATTTCCGAACAGATGGATTGGTCGAGGTGGTCCTATTGCTTGGCCTGCTCGCTCGCCAGATCTTTCACCCCTCGATTTCTTTTTTTGGAGACAATTGAAGGCTCTTATGTATGAGACACCCATTGAATCCCCCGAGGAACTGGTCGCCAGACTTTCCGCCGCTGTAGGGGAAGTGCTCGAAAAGCCTGATGTTTTCGCGAATGTTCGCCGTTCCATTCTTCGCTGTTGTTCTGCGTGCATAACCTCTGGTGGTCACAATTTTGAACATTTATTGTAATTACATGTTAATAGATATGCTTTGGTAACATAATCCTAATTTGTGTCTTTTTACCTCGTATCACAGCACACAATGTGTGGAAATGGTAAACTGAACTGTGCTCAGGAGTAGTAATTTCAAACCCCTCTCCCCAGAAACTTAACCACGTCTAACGATTCAGATTTTGGGCTGAAAATTTAAGTCTAAGCTTTAGAAAGCATTTAATGAGACACAAAAAATAACGGTATAAAATAGTTGTTCGTTACTCCAAAGTCTAAAGCGCCCTCTATCGGAATTTTTTGAAAATTTTCTTTAAAATTTATTTTCAAGAAAATACTGACATAAAGAATAATTTTAGCAAAACGCGGCAGTAGTTAGAGCCTAATCTACGACACAAAGATCGGGAATAACTGATTTTTGTTCTGGGGGGAGAAGGGTTTCAAATTTCAAATTTCAGTTTACGCTACTTAACTACTCGTTAGGACTCAGATTTTTAGATCAAAATTTAAGTTTAAGTCTAAGCTTTCGAAATCATTTAAAGAAATAGAAAAAATAACGTTAAAAAATAGTTGTTTGTTACTCCAAAGTCTAAAGCGCCTCCTATCGGCATTTTTTGAAATTGAACTTTAAAATTTTATTTCAAGAAAATACTGGCATAAAGAAAATTTTTTGCAAAAACCGCAAACGAATCGACCAATTTTTCCATTTTTTATAATCATTTCAAATTTCGGACCCTAAACTTTAATGCCCCCTATCTCCTTGGGAATACGTCTGGGACCCTTAGTCTCCTATTTAATATTATTTGTCTTTAAGTGTACTATAACCCATTAAAGTTCTGCCCATCTTTTATGAATCACCCTGTATACTCTCTGTATGGCGGACTCCATATACCATATTAGACGGAAATTAGTATAAAGTTGAAAGATTTTCAAGTTCCTGTGAATCTATAGACATAGAATAAACTTTTTTCGAGTTTAATAGTTTCGAACCTGTGGATATAACAAAATGTATCAAAAGCATATATTTAAGCATTGAAATATCAAAACATTTTTGATACAAAATAAACAATTTTTTTTTTAATGTATTGTTCTACAGAAACATAGGGAGAATTATTAGCACTATAACATCTCCCTTGTTTCCGCATTTGCAGATGCAAATTAATCAAAATACATTCTTTCTTTTTTTCTGATAACAACATTTTTTATATTTTAGAATGATCTTTCCTAGAAAAAAAAAATGTTAACCTAATTGTATTTTTAAGCCAATTTTAGAGATATTGAAATCGACAATTTTAGAAATATATTATGCATGTACGACTAAAAATGATTTTATGCATGTATGCGAAAATTTTACACGACTGAGTAATGGGGAGGAGGGGGGTGGAAATGGACTGCTTTAGGCACAATCTAAAAGCGTTTGTCTGTTTTAATAGTTATTTTAAATTATTTTACTATATTTTAAGAATTTATTCATTTTTTTCAACTCTTTTTTATGAATAATGAATGTAAAAGTGTGCCGGTGAAGAAACAACTTGGAATTCTGTATACATTTTTGAGACAATTTTATTTTTTATAAAAATATTTTCAAACTAAATAAAATATGTCATCTTTTTTATTGTTTTAAATATAAATCTCGTAAAGTATGCATATGCTTGATAAAACCCAGATTTAAAATAATTTTTGAAAAAAAATAAAGACCAAAAATGTATACATTTTCTCTTTTAAAATGAAAATGCTAGTCAGTTTATATTAGCCCTCTGCTTTCTAGATGTTGGAGGGCCATTACTTTTTTGCCCGAAACCGACCTCTAAGAGTTTACCACAAAATAAATGCAACAGTTCTTTCATCGCCGAGCCGTTAACGGCTAGCCGATAGCTGCCGCAATTAGCGGCGGCTCACTTGCGGTACAGCATTGTTTTTGTACAAATGGCCTTAACTCCTTTTGGCCGCGACGAAACCAGCTTATGGCCTTAAGTCGAGCGTTTGTGGGGTACGTATTTACATAATTACGAACGCACCTAAAAATGCATGTTGAGATAAGTTGAGCATCACAGAAAAGTCTTTTCCAAACGAACAAAAGCAAGGATTGCATTGTTCTAAGTTAATTTAATTCAGTTTTTTTTTTTTCGTACTACGTATAGTGTACTTAGTGTCGAGTTTTAGTATTAAGTTTGTGTTTTCTAGTTTTTCCAATAAAAATAATTAACATTAAAAAATTATATTTTTGTTTACTTTTAGAAAAGTGATCAAAGTGTGCGGCCTTATATTATCCAGTTTTCTTGAAATTTCGCATATATATATTTTATGTCACTGAGACTTGGAGAGTAAGCAAATTCTGCTCAAATTTTACATTTTATTTTTTGCATTACAAAATGAAACACCTCACTGCGCATATGCGCGGACGAAAAAATATTTCGTTTTTGATTTAATAGCAGACTCTACATATCAAATCTTAAATAAATTCAGTCAAAAATGATGGAAAGATATCGGCGATGTAATTAAAAAGATTTTTAGTTGTTCTCTAAAAGCAGACGAATGATTAAATGTTTTCCATAAATTATCATTTTAATTACAATTCTTTTTTTTTTAATTTTCAGTTTTCCTTAATGATTTATATCTTCTTGCATAACTACCTTAATGTACCTATTCCTTGAAAAAAAAATATCAAAATCGAAGCATTTGATTCAAATTTACTCATTGAAATGTATTTAATGCTATTGTTTTCCTAGAAGTCAGTTAATAAGAAATTACAGTTTGTCGAAAATACCTTATCATCCAGATGTTTTTTTGAGATGTTTGTTTTGTAACTAAAAATCAGCTCACTCTTTCGACAATATCTGTTTTGAATTTCCACGACATTTGACTGGATATTTTTATGACTTGCTCCATTTTGTTTATTACTGTATTATGTAATTTAAAATTTCTATATGAATATAATTGTTGTTAAGAGTTAAATAATAAAATGATGCAGATGTGCATCAGTTTTTATGCAACACTATGCATTTAAGAGTTAAACCAAGATATAATCTTTATTTAAAAGTAATCTTTGTTTCATTTCTATGTTTTAAGGAAATTTTAAAAAGTGAATATCTGAAATCATTTTCTTAACCTATGAACATCCCCTATCAATATTGAACACTTTGATTAAATCCTGGAAACATAATCCCGGAATTAGGTTTTTCACTATTTTAATGACTATTATATAAATACATATAATAAAAATAAAATGAGTAATTTAAATAAACAAAATAAAATAAAAAATATAAACGAAGAAAATAGATGTCTGTTTCGAGTATTGTAGAGTATATTGCAAATAACTAATAGATAGTGACATACCTGTGGATTAAGACAACAAAATTAATATACATTAGTAGATAGATATTTTTAATCGGAGTTAGTTAATTGTTAAAAGATCAGAAATATATGCTGTCTTATTTTTTTACTCGAGTGATTAAAAAGACTATCTTATGGTAAAATATGAGAAGAAATCATATCTATCTATATTATAAAGGCCAAACGCATCTGTGCGTAACGCATACGTCATTTTGCGAATGGCAACACTTTCACATGCTATTCGGTTTCGCAAATTTCATTCTTCTAAACATCGCAAATTTTCAATTTTTACACTATCGTATAGAGAAAAATACATACTTTTAAATGCAGTTTGTTTGAAAGCAGTATCTCAATTTATTCTTCATCTATTAATTTTTTTAATAGTTTTTAGTACGAATTTTGTAATTGTGGCAACAGCAGTACGCCGTTTTCTCTTAAAATTGATACAAATTGCAACATGAGCATGTAAATTTTGCGAAGATGAGAATTATGACGGGTTTAGATTTCACATGAAATTCTAAGATCGTGACAATTTCAAATAACCTTTTTTTTAATACACATTTATACCAAACATAAGAGCCTCAATTGATAACATCCTTTTAATAACTTATCTTTATTGTATTTTTACATATGCGATTAAAGTTAAATTTTAATAATTTAGACAAATGAGTTTTATAGCAATAGTATTTTTTGTTTTTATTAATTTTAGTTTTAAATAATATTTGTTTGAGAGTTAGACTGATTATTGTAAGATGTATTTTTTACTCTAACTTTTGTAGGTTTATTATAAGTCAATGAAAGAGTTCCTTGAATGAAAGAGAACATTTACTTTCGTCGAAATTCGACGGGTTCTACCTTGTACCTTTAATTTCAAAAGGAATCCCTTAGCCGTTGCCATCCCAATAATATATTTTCGCCATGTAGTAGTTATAATAACTAATAACCAAATGATAAAAATAATATTTTTATCTGCAACACAAATTCTCATTTTCTTTCTTTAAAATATACTACACTTTCAAATTATCAATAAACTATTCTAACGGTTTTTTTTATTGTGGGATACAAAATGACGCATTCACGGATAAAACTTAAATACACTAGTAAATCTGCAGATCAGGAGCCTCAACGTCAGCTTTGTTCATATTTTTTTAAAACAAACTTTGGGAAATATTCAACTTCCTGGAAACTGTAATTTAAAATTTTCAAATTACGTAATTATTTATAAGAATAAAATAAGAATTAGAAGTTTTCAGCCATCAACAGCGGTAAATTAAAAATTTAATCATATTAGGATGTTCTGGAAATTTCATGACCTATTTTTTTTGTTTTCTTTATTATAACATAGTCGATTTCTTCAGGGGAGCTCCGCCCCCCCTGAACCTCCCGAGCCTCACTTAACATAAATTTGTCACTTTCTAATAATTGTGCTAATGATTATTGTATATCCTGCATTTCTTTATACATTTTGATTTATAAGGATAAGTAACAGTTTGGACAAAAATTTTTCATTATCCTCATACTTATACATCCTGCCAACCACAAACACCTAAACTTGATGTATCAGGAACTTTTGTAAGTGTAAACTCAGTAATCTAGAGTTTTATAATTTTGTTTCCGAAAAAAAAAGTTTTGATTGCATTTTGCGGCAGGTAAAGCGGGACAGAGAGAAATGCAGAAGAACAGACTGACAGATGAAAAACAATAAATTTCGTGTCTCCAAAGTAAGCCTTCACTGAAGTTTCGGCAATGACGTCATTATTAATGAGTTATTGATATCCATGTTTCTTGAATTTTTAACGACTACTATAAAATACCTGTTTTTGTTCAATTATGACGTCATATTTTAGTAAGTGAAATATTTATTAAAAATATAATTCTTTTACTTCCAATCAAGCCTCCATTTTTGCCAGAAAAATTCATATTAACGAAACAAATATCCGTGTTTAATATTTAATAAAAAGTACCATATCTATAGTTATTTTAATTTTGACGTCATATTTATTTTTTTTCCTTAGTTTAATTTTTCGAATGGAAATTGTTCAATTGAAACTTATTGCTGTTGAAAAATTGCTATTCCAAATTTTGATTTTTCTTTTGGCAACGATAAAGGAAATTGGTTAAATTTTATTTAAAAAATCCTTATAGATTCTGTATGAAAAAGAAGGAAATTTTGAATTATTAAGGAAAATATTTGAGTAAAATTAATAAAACATAGCCTATGATTTTTTTCTGGGCCATGTTATATTTATACGCAAAGATACAAAGTTATTAATTAATTCATCATTTTTGATGTTGACTTCATTTAAATTTTCGTACACGCTTTCAAATTTATAGCATTATAAGGAAAAGGATTAAGATGAATGGATACTTAGCAACCATTAAGAGAAAATAAAGAAAATAAAATAAATACATTTGAAATAAGTAAATCTCTAAAATAAATTAGTTTATATTATTGGAACACATTTATAAAAAAAATTCTAAAATTTACTGTAATAATTTTAAAAATCTGACAAATGCGTTGACAAAATTTCAAAACAATACGAATAATTTAACAGGTAAATTTTACTATTCATTTATCATTGTATTCCATTAATCAAATGTGTCATTTTCTCTCAGGGAAAAAAAAATTTGAAAATCATTGGATTGGCCTTAGAAAAGCATTATTGCGCGAAATAAAATATTCTATATTTTCCGAAATAATGAATCAAATCCAACAAAAAAACTATGCAGCTTAATCCCCACTTAATTTCAAGCCAATCAAATGCTTTTTACGTCAGTTATCGCGGAACAGACAGACAGACTGACAGACTGAGAGCAGACAGACATACAGAATCCAAAAAATTTCATGTCTCCAAAGTAAGCCTTCACTGACGTTTCGGCAACAAGCATAGTAAATAATAAATTCCTCATTATTCTTAAAGTGATTTTTTTTATTATTATTCGCAAAAATTTAAAACTGTACAAAAAAAAAAAAAACGCATAAATTTTATTAGCCAAAGATACAATTTAATTTCACTGGGCTGGACTAATGTTCAGCTAAAAAAAGAAAATGTTAGTAATTCTTAAAAACTGAAGATACATGAATTTTTCAAATTGAAAGGCAATAACTGAAAATGTAATTTAAAATATAAATCTGATATGTGGGGCATTCAGATTTATTTCGGCTATTGACAATCACGTTTTCTACCTCTGCTCCTGCTATTTTTTAATTTCAACCCTAATAATTATGTACACATAAAAACGCGCTTGTTTTATTATTTTAATATTTCTCAAAAAAACTTAAGAACAGATTTCTTTACCTTAATATTTTTTTCGAACTTAATCTCATATTTCTCTTTTGGCATGTTATTTGCTTTTCATCAAATTGAAAATAAATAATAATTAATAAACTGAACGTAAAAATAATTGATGCTAAGATGCTTTTTATTAATTTTTTTCAAGTTTAAATTTATTTTAAATTATTACAAATTCACATATATCTAAGATTTTAATTCTGCAATTTAATTTAAAATGTGCATATGCAATGTGAGAGGATTACAGAATACACTTTAAATTTCCTTTTAATCCTTCAAATTTAAATGAAAGCTTATGTCTGCCAAAAATACTCAGTATTAACCCTTTCCTGCACACTACTCTTTAAAGTTGGAATTTAAAGAAAAAAAATTAGGCAATCTATTTAGGCCTAGAGGAGTACACAGGTATTGTTTTATAAATATTGCACTAGCCATTTCAATCATACAGCTGTTGCCGAAGTGGTAACCTCCCATAAGTAAAGCATTGATAAGCGCAGTGAGAAGAGCATTGCTGCTAAGCGCGTATTACAGTAAAACATTTTACCTATTATTTAAAAACAGTAGAGTTTGATCTCTGTGGTGCTGCCATCTAGAACTCATAAGAAAGATTTAAAGTAGCCATTAGAGTAGTTTTTGAAATATTCACGGAGTTTTTGTGTCTCTAAACAGGGAAAACTTTAGGTGTTGCCGACCCGGCAACACTGCGCGTTAAGGGGTTAATGGAATCACGTTATGCTACAGCTATTAGTGTCTGAAGACATTATCATTCAACAAATATTTAGTATCAAGCTTTCTGAATAGTTGCAGGTTGTTCTCATTGGGAAATCCTTACTAATATTATAAATCGGAAAGTGAGTTTGTTTGTTTGTTTGTTTGTTTGTTCCGCTTTCACGCCGTAACTACTGAACCGATTGCTTTCAAATTTTGCAGACGTAAAGTTAGAAGTCCGGATTAAATAATAGGGTAATTTTTATTTATTTTATTCAAATATTTTCCTTAATAATTCAAAATTTAATTATTTTTCATACAAAATCAATAGGCATTTTTCAGATAAAATTTAACCATTTTCCTTTCCTGTTGCCAAGAAAATAAAAAATTGGAATACTAATTTTTCAGCGGCAATGAATTTTTAATAGAAAACTTCCACGCGAAAAACTATAATAAAATAATTTAAAAGAAAATAAATATGACGTCATGGTTGAAATAAAAATAAAAGGTGTATTTTTTATAATACATTTATCAAGGATATTTGTTTAGTTAATGGGAATTTTTGTGTAAAATATGGTGACATAAATTAAAAGTAAAAAGAATGAAAAAGAATTATATTTTTAATAAAATGGTTCACTCATGAAAATGTGACGTCATAGTTGAAATAAAACAGGTACTTTATAGCAGTCGTTAAAAATACAAGGGGTATGAATATCATATAGCTAATGGAGCGAGATAAATAATGACGTCATATTTAAAATTAATCAGAAATATTTTTTACTTATACTAATTAATCTATATATATAAAAGAAAGTCTGGATTTCGTATTAATCACAGCACAAAAAATCTGCCGAACCTAAAATCTTGAAAATTGCGGTAAAAATATTTCTGATAACATCGAGTGCTGCTAAGAAGGGATTTTCGAAAATTCCACCCTTACGAGGGTTAAAAAAAGGAACGAACTTTTAAAAAATTCCTTAAAAATTCGGCTTTTGTAGTAATTTTTCAACTCATAACATACTTTAGAGTATTTTTTCATGCTGAATCGAATGGTACCAAGCAAATTCTTTTAAGTTCATTAGTTCGCGAGATACTTCACATTTTCCTGATTTGGCGGTGACTTCGTCGCAAAAACCTGAAATTTTCAATCCTTATCTATAAATATAAAAGAAAGTCTGGATTTCGTATTAATCACAGCACAAAACAAATCTGCCGATCCTATAATCTTGAAAATTGAGGTAAGAATATTTCTGATAACATCGAGTAACGCTAAGAAGGACATGACATCGCGGTGCTTACGGAGTGCCAACACAATGTGGGTCCATTGCGCGTAACCTCCAACTAAATATTAGAAATGAACAGAAAAGGATGAATTTCGAAGCAAAGCACGGTCAAAAAGTATAATTTAGAGTCTCTGGTGGAAATCCGAGATTATTCCAGAGCTGGAAGCACGAGATTAAATATAACCTCCAAAAGAAGGGGCGCATGTGGCATCCAAACGAGTTTGGTTGCCCCATACTTCGATGTCATTTCACCGACTGGCGTCGGCAAAAAACGGATAGTGAAAAGGCAGTATGGTACCAACGCTAAGAAGGGATTTTCGAAAATTCCACCCCTAAGGGGGTTAAAAAAAGGGACGAACTTTTAAAAAATTCCTTAAAAATCGACTTTTGTAGTAATTTTTGAACTCATAATATATTTTAGTGTATTTTTTCATGCTGAATCGAATGGTACCAAGCAAATTGTTTTAAGTTCAGTAGTTCGCGAGATACTTCACATTTTCCTGATTTGGCGGTGTCTTCGGCGCAAAAACCTGTAATTTTCAATCCCTATCTATATAGTATATAAAAGAAAGTCTGGATTTCGTATTAATCACAGCACAAAAATATCTGCCGAACCTATAATCTTGAAAATTGGGGTAAAAATATTTCTGATAACATCGAGTGCCGCTAAGAAGGGATTTTCGAAAATTCCACCCCTAAGAGGGTTAAAAATAGGAACGCACTTTTAAAAAATTCCTTAAAAATCGGCTTTTGTAGTAATTTTTCAACTCATAACATAATTTAGTTTATTTTTTCATGCTGAATCGAATGGTAACCAGCAAATTCTTTTAAGTTCAGTAGTTCGCGAGATACTTCACATTTTCCTGACTTGGCGGTGTCTTCGGCGCAAAAACCTGAAAATTTTCACCTTATCTATATATATAAAAGAAAGTCTGGATTTCTTTTATATATATAGAAACACATCAGAGAACACTATATATAAAAGAAAGTCTGGATTTCGTATTAATCACAGCACAAAAATATCTATTGAACCTATAATTTTGAAAGAGAGTTCTATAATCAGGTTAACATGATTATTATATGAAAGCTATATTAAATTATCTCAATATATGTAAAACGCAAAGTGAAATTTCATCGGGGCCGCTTATAACTTAAGTTCTACAAGATAGATTTTATGGATTTTACATTGTTAGTTGGATAATTTTCAGAAATTTTGTAACAAATGGAATATAGCATTCTACGTTGTTTAATTGAATGTTTAGGGAATGTTTTTTATCAGATGAACCCAATTACAAAAGTTTGGCTTTATTTTAAAAGTTCCGCTGAATGAATTTTTATGTGATTAAAATTGTTAACATGTTGAGCGCTACGTCATTCATTGGTGACTAACATTGAACTTTCCGTTTAGATGACTGATTTTTCACCGATGACAGACAGTCTAAAGTACGATATAAAACTAAAAATTACTATGATATAAAAATTTCGTTTGATTCAAAGTTTCTTAAAAAAAAAAAAAAAAAAAAAAAAAACTGACCAGCGTATCGGGCGAAGGCTGCTAGTGTAATATAATTCATAAATATATATAGGACAGTTGCACCATAAATTTTAACTAATAATAACACATTGCTCAGTGGTGCACAAAACAGGAATTTTAATATGCATTTGTACAATTAAAATAAAATAAAATAAAACTTTCAACGTTTCGCGCCGTCTTCTGCGGGCGTCTTCAGGAAAATATGATAATGGAAGGACTACATTTGCATCTTGATTGATATAACATGATATTGATGATTGACAATGTACCAAAAATATGGCATAACCTCATAAAGTAACGATAATGTATCCTACAATATACCAAAAATATGGCATAACATCATAAAGTAATGATAATTTATCCTACAATATACCAAAAATACGGCATAGCATCATAAAGTAACGATAGTTTATCCTACAATATACCAAAAAGATGGCATAACACCATAAAATCTTAAAATTTTTATTTCCTTGCAATATTTTAATTTTTACTCAGGATTAAGTGGCAACATTTTTTTTTAATTTTAATTCATTTAGATTTTAATTTAGTAGAAATATTATCTCTCGATCAAAATGCAAATGTAGTCCTTCCATTATCATATTTTCTTGAAGACGCCCGCAGAAGACGGCGCGAAACGTTGAAAGTTTTATTTTATTTTATTTTAATTGTACAAATGTATATTAAAATTCCTATTTTGTGCACCATTGAGCAACGTGTTATTATTAGATAATATATTTCTGCGATTTTAATCTTTTTTTTAAAGTTTTCAATGTAATTATAACTGAAATGAATTGCTTATGTCTTCTGAAGTTGTCAGAAAGTAATAATTATGCAACAGAAGCTACGTAAAGGCATATACTTTGCATAAATAAAACAAACATAATAATATGTATTGTTTCATGTAATAATACGTATTTCATCTATGGTAAAAGAGTATAACTTGTTATCTTTGAAAGGTTCTATTCATTTGCTCTTAAAAATAAAATAGAAACATTGTAGACAAATATATTTCTAGAAATTTTGCTCGTCAAAGCAAAGCATGTTTGACAGTCTAACCTTTGTAAATATAGGGTGTTCATAAATAATTGTCCCTTTTATAATTTTTTATATATTTAATAGCTTGGAGGGTTGGCTCTTGTATGCAAATAAAGCGTAACTCAAAACGTTTTTGCCAAGTGCATGCACGAAATCTTTTTTGTTATAGACACGTTTTCTATACCACATACGCAAGATGACGACTCCCGAAGGTAATACGTTATTTCTGACCTGGGATATTTAAAAACATTAGCGTTTGCGATTTTCTTTTTCTGAGATTTTATAATAGATCATATTTATGTTCCGCCACTACATAATAATTTGCCAGAGTTGAGACGCATAATTGAAGAATCTATTGCTTCTATTACACAGGGTTTAGTAAAAGAATGATTGGAATTTAGGTTGGTTCTTTGCCGCATACGTTAAAGTGCATATCTTTATATTCGCAGTTAAAGTAGAACAGATACGGTTCGTTTCATCTGAATGAAATTTGTCTATAAAAGTACTTGAGAACGGATATTGTGTCTTAACCTTTACGGAGGGGCTCGCTCAGTGTCTACCTGAGAATACATGTAAGCCCGGACAGATGCTGTCACAGCCCCTCCGTAAAGGTTAAAGTGCCAATGTTCTGCCGTTTAAGATAATAAGGACAGTACCTAGTTGACATAATTCTCACTTATTTGTTGAAGATGGCTGCTATCTGTACTAATCCAATTGTCGATATGATTTATTCGGGGGTTAAAAAAAACTTTATACTATATATTATTATAAAACAATCACATAGTTTACAGGAGTTTTTGTGTTAAGGAAATAAAGTACTTGATGTAAATGTTATAGTTAAAGGTCAGGTCCATGAAATGCTAGTCAAAACCATCAAAAACCATCAAATGAGAGTAAATAATGTAAGCCAGGTAGGATACAGATACTTTAAAAGCTTTAACGTTGGCAAAATTATCCTCTCATGATACTTTTCACTCAGTTGGAATAAACCTCAAGTATGCTACTCTAGCTTTGAATGTAATTTATCCTGTTGAAAGAAAAAGAAACTTTATTTTCTTGATTATTTTGGCCGAATCACATAGTTTACAGGAATTTCTGTGTTATCAAAAATACTTCAATCATATAAATGCTATTGTTTTAGCGCAGATGAATGGCACTGGCTCTGTAGATCACAGCAACGTCTATCAAATAAGACTAAGATATGTAGCTTATTCCATGAAGAGAGCTTACATAGCAGAGCGTTGGCACAACACGCTAATGATCCCATGTTCAAATCCTGTCAGGATATGTTCAGTTGGAATAAACCTCAACTATGCTACTCCAACCATAAATATGATTTATGTTGTTAAAAAAAATCTTTTTTTTTAATTATTATGACCTAATAACATGGTTTTCAGGAGTTTCAGTGTTATCAAAAACACTTTAATCATGTAAGTGCTATTGTTATAGCGCATATGAATTGAACTAGCTTTCAAAATAATTTCCATGTCCATTAAATATGAGTGAATTATATGCCATGTACCAAGCAGATAGCCTATATGGTGGAGCATTGGCAGGATACGCCAAGGTATCCATGTTCAAATACTGTCAGGATATTTCTTTTTCAGTTGTAACGCAGCTGAACTATGCTACGCCAATCGTGAATATGATTTATCCTGTTGAAAAAAAATAACGTTCCTTCTACTAACTCCCTGACTGCCGAACAAAAGGAAAAAAATGTAATGTTGCCTTACCTCTCACCATCTTATCTACAGAATTGATGACTCAAGACACAGTTTTCATAATGTTAATTATCACTGAAGGCTGTACAATATATATAGAGAATGTTTTAATTGAAATTTTCCAGTTGACTGAAAGCACGAATGATTATTGTGCTGGAAACGTCAGGCGTCCGAGTGCGCTTTACAATTCATAGTTTCAGTGCGTTTGCATAAAGATTCAGAACTATCAAACAAAGTTTGCCTTTGCCATTAATGCAAGCAACACATTCGCAAAAGCAATGAAGCATATTTAAACTGCGCGGGATGCATTTTTATACTGTCTGTATGGATTTTTGCTTCCCTGAAAAGAAATTGTTAGTGCAGAAATGCCTTCCGTGGAACTTTTTTCTGTGAGGTAAATACAGCCAAAATTCATAAAAGGTTGCCTAGCTTAATCTGAGTTTATATCTATTGTATATGATATCAATATGTTTACATAAAGTATAAACTGCTTGCACGGGTTTCTGTAAATTTTATTCTGATTGTTACATGTTGTTTTTCCAAACAGCGTTAATTACTTTGTAAAGAGTTCTTCGTTACATACACATGCATGTTTTCAAGGCTTTATACTTAGCACTGCCTTCTGCACTCTAAAAAAAAATCTGTAAAGGTACTAAACATTTTCTAGGAAACTGGGATTCCAAGAACTTTTCATGTAATGATAACAGGAAAAATTCATGTAATCGATTTTGAAACTTGAATTTCTGCTGTAACCTTTACAGGAAAAGTTCTTGGAATCCCAGTTTCCTAGAAAATGTTTAGTACCTTTACAGACTTTTTTTTACAGTGTGTTGGGAAATGAATTTTAAAATTCTATGAAATAAAAATTGACTGGTTTCCTAAGTATAATGCAGTAGAGGGCATATTTTTATTCCATTCTTTTTTTCTAAATATTTTTTTTTAGTTCCATCCTTAATTTTTGGTATGTCCTATATATAAATTTAGATAGATAAATACATAAATAGAGATATACATTGACAAATTGACAAATAAACAGTATTTGATTAAATATAGCTTTATGAGATTTTTGTTTTATTTCGAAAACTGTTTGCCTTATTAATCAAAAGTTTCTTAATTACATTTAGGAATGCTCATAATAACGAGTCAGTACAGAACAAACTTTCTCATTAAAACTTTCAATCTATATAAGCTGCATTTTTAAAGCAAAATTTCTAGTTTTGATGTTCCTTCAAACATCAGTACGTATTGCGAAAGCTGTCCAATTGTTTGAAATATTGATTCTATGTCAATTATAGCACAGGCAAATGACATGTTCGATAGTTATCTTTATGGAAGTAACTTTATTTAATAAAATCATTCAAATGTCAAATCTAAATCTCAATAACTTTAACTGAAATACACCAAAGTTGAAAACATTTAACATTATATCAGTTTCAAACTATAAATATATATAGGACAGTTGCACCATAAAATTTAACTAATAATAACACATTGCTCAATAGAAATATTATCTCTCGAACAAAAAAAAAATTTCATTCATTTAGTTTTTAATTTAGTAGAAATATTATCTCTCGAACAAGATGCAAACGTAGTCCTTCCATTTCATATTTTCCTGAAGACGCCCGCAGAAGACGGCGCGAAACGTTGAAAGCTTTATTTTATTTTAATATATACTAAT
This sequence comes from Maratus speculifer, assembly GCA_964019185.1. Lineage (NCBI taxonomy): Eukaryota > Metazoa > Arthropoda > Arachnida > Araneae > Salticidae > Maratus > Maratus speculifer. The sequence continues at coordinate 16,923,412 of OZ025297.1, read as the reverse complement.
GTATATTAAAATTCCTGTTTTGTGCACCACTGAGCAATGTGTTATCATTAGTTTCAAACTAGTTACTTCAGTAAGTCTTATATTTCCCATAGAAAAGAAAAAAAAGTTTGTAACCTGATTAATTCAGATCACTTTTGATTAATTTTGAAAGTCTTCAAAAGAATAATGCACTTAAAGATTGAAGTGTATCTTTTTAAAATAATGTAGCAATATTTTTTTAATAACATGTAAGTTCTTTTCAAAGGATCATAGAAATATAATTAATTTCATACTATAAAAGGAATAGTTCAGATTGAGCAAATTTGTTGGGTGTGCAGTTTTAAAATATTTTCTTCAATATTTTATGTTTGTGAAGAGGGATAATAATGGCTAAAATAATATTAATATTATTTCTTGACCCCAACGAGCCTTTTGTTGATATCTTAAAATTATAGAATTTGGATTTTAAATTTACTTGGGGGCTATTCTATAAGGAATTCTACTATTATTCAGTAAGACAACTGGAGTAAGGAACAGTGTCATTTTTTTCTGCCAAGAAGTATCGATCAGACCTACCCATTAGCCCCTGACCAATGCTATATTCATATCAAACACACATCTCCTCACCTCACTGTCGTCCAGCGTATTAAACTCATTATATAATGTTTTTCTCATTTAATATTTAACCTTTTGTGAGTAATACAATTACAACTTAGCTTACCAGTTTTGTAGTTATTTTTTGCGAATGCGTTGGAAGATGACTTTTTCGTCCGTTTACTTAAATTATCGTCTCCCCATTCATTAGTTAATGTCTTGAACGCATGGAGTTTAGATATCAAGTTTATGTGGTATGATTCTACGATTTTGCTAACTACATTCCCGGTCGGTAACTCAAGCAGATGACTTCCAATTCTACGCCACGCCAGATTTTCCGTTAAGTAACGGTGATGGGTCACATCCGAAAATCCCTGACTACCTATATATTATCCCATTGTCGTTAAACAAATTATACGTCACTTTCCACCTGAACATAATTCACGATGTCTTAAGGTAATGGAATTTACCTTAATTTTTTTTTCCATTTGGAACTTATGTAATCGGTAAAATTAATGTTTCGGTTTGTAGCTGAAACCTGGGGCGTTCTATACAGCAAAATTTAGGTGATCAATCCTAACATTTGCCTTAGGCCGCTTTTGATCTCATTCAAATACATCTCACACAGTGTAATGACCAATGTGAATTGAAAATTATTTGTGGCATTTTCAGTCTTCTGCCTACATCAAAACATCCATTTTTGATTTTGCATGGTTAATGTAACTTAAAATATTCTATCAAATGGTTCATATCCAGTGATCATCAGCATTGTCAGTTTTTTTCTTAGATGAGTCGAAATGAAGCATCCAATTTTGAGTCGGATGTAAATAATTTCTTCATACTTGAACATCTATTTTAACGAAATCGTATGGCTCTTGATTTATATTGTGAAAGAATGCACGTTTTGGAATTTTCCTCGTGAAGAATTGTAACAATATTTATGAACTGCACGTCAGTTGACACTAAGATGTAGCCCGAGAAATGCCAACAGTATCAACGATTCGGTAGCGTATTAGGCTGAGTGTTGTAGCAAAAAGGCTAGGTTAGTCATGGGACGTTGTCCCATCTACACTAAAGCTAAGCACAGATCAAATCATTAGCAACAACACCAAGAACGAAGTTATGAACCTTTTATTTTAAAGGTTATAGTGCTTTCCAACTCTGATCATAATCGATGTTAAATGTAAAAAGTCATCTATCATCGCTATTTGATGTACATTAGCACCAATTTACTTAATAAATAATGGATAAGGCTCATTGTTCATTCCAACATAAAAAGTCCTTCACAGTTGCGTGCTTCTTTCTTTCGCCTATGTATTCGAACATATTGTGGAATACATACATGGTACTAAAATTTATCTAAAAGCTATACCTCCTTCACTGTGTCATAATATCATTGATTTTATTCGGCTCAATGATATTAATTTAAAGGAAAGTACAATTTTTAAAATATAACATAAGTTTGTAATAGTGTTATATTATTATAGGTCTATTATTATTATATACTATTAACATATAATGCATCATTTATGATAAAATAATATTTAAAAAAAAAGAAATAACTTTCATAGCCGAAGATATTTCAATAAGACAAGTTTAAAAATATATTTATGTTTTTTGAAAAAAAAATATCATTACATTCAAATAAATATATTTTAAATAAATTATTAGCTTAGCATTTACTAAACTATTACTTGTAAAACATATTTATAATAAAAGTAAGGTGTTAAATCAATAATTAAAATTATTATGGTCTATTTGAATGTTCAATATTGTATTCAAATATTTTTTCCGAATATTCGATTTCATATACGTCAAAATTTTATTAATACGAATTATGATACGTATATAATTAATGAGGATAAATATAATATTTGCGATAATCTGTTTCAATTACTTTGATACTTTTGCAGCTTTTTATTGAAACTATCTATTTATAGTTTCTTTGACCAAATACTTTGTAGTAAAGGCGAGACATTCGAGTTGCAATCAATTATTTAGTCACACATGTCTTCGTTAGCCTTTGACCTTAAATGCATTCATTCCCACGGTAAGTTAATTTGTCAAAGTTAGAGAAACCTTCTTACGTGCAAAGAATGATTTTATTATAAAAGATCTTTAAAATATTTTATCTTTATAATTAAATTGTTGAATAATGTATTTGAGAAAATAAATATTTTTAATAATTTTTTCAAGAAATTCTCAATAATTATGTATTGTTAAAGTTTTTTTTTTATTACAAAAATAATATTTGCAAATTTACGTAATACGTAGATGGTTAATGAGGATGAGCATAAAACTTATTAAAAGAAGTTCCAATTACTTTCAAATATTTTACACTTTTAATTAAAACTGTCAATTTATAATTTCTTTGACAAATTTCTTTGCAGGAAACGAAGCCACTCACGTTAAAGTCAATATATTTCGCCACACACGTCTTTGTTAACCATTATCTCTAAATGTATTCATTCCAATGGTAAGTTTGTTTGTCAAAGTTCGAGAAAGCTTGTTACGTGCAACAAATGACTTTCGTGAATGATGTACATTGTTTAAAATATTTTTATCCTTATAATTAAATAGTTTAAAAATATATTTGAGAAAATGAACTCATGGAAATTTTCAATATTTATGTGACGATTTAAGGAGAACTTGAAATATTTCCACTGGTTAAAAAGAAACACACAGTCATGGCAAGCGAGGGAAAAAACAAAATAAATAAATAAATGTAGAAGATCCAATAATTAGTCATGGGCTGCTGTAAATTCATTTATTAAATTCGTAATAATGAGGAAGGAAAAGCTCCTTTTGCAAAAATTCCATCATTATTTCAGCGAGCTGTCCTCATCGAAGAAGCAACCCAAGAAATCTTCTTTTTCATCTCGAGACTTCCACCTTTTTAAACTAAAAAGAAAGTTCTGGAACATTCTGTAACCTCAAACCATCATTCTTTTTTGTAAACAGAATTCTTGTCCAGCTACGAGATTATTTTCCACAAACGATAAATTTATTTTAAAAAAAATATTATTTAACCAATTTATAATTGACTCAGAATTTTAAATATCTTAGGCAGACGATTTTTATAAATGATTAATTTTAAGAGAAAAAGAAAAGAAAAGAATTTATTAATGCACACATCAAAGGTTGACAGCGGAAAAATAAATAAATAGATAAAATAAAATAATGATATTTTTTGAAAGGTATGGTTTTGGAATAAATTTAATAAGATTTTCTTAAAAAGGGTTGATAAAAACATAGAAGAAATCAGTTTTATTTGGAATATTAAGAAATAAAGTTTTAATTAAGAATATTTTTAATTTAGAGCCATCTTTTTATATTTACGCATACTGGAATAATGTTTTTTAAGGCAAATTAAGAATTTATATCGTCTGCATACAGATTAACAGATTAGATCTAGAAACAAGATTTTAATTTAATAATTTGAAGTAAGTACGGAACATTAATATAAGAAAATTAAGGTAGTATAAAGGTTAGTTTTGGCGAAAAAATTTTAAATTTGTAATATTTATGTACCCTTATTTTTTTATTTTTTTATTTTATTTTATTTCATTTTATTTTATTTTTACGAAAACACCATTTGCAAATAAAAGCATATTCAATAAGGCATATTTAAAAATTTGAATAAGTATAATAACTACATGGTACATGTTCATTTCAATATTAAAATTCATTCATATAAAGTCTGTAATAGAAAATTTACTAAATTACATATACGATTATACAACTAAATTATACCTGTAAAGTTACAAAATAAAACTTCAAATGAGGCTTATATAAGGATTCTGCAAATTTATTTATTTTTTTTTTTTTTACATTTTTTTCGCGACGTCATTGTACATATCTAAAATCTTAAAGGCTTAATAAACTGTATTAAAAATTTCTGTAATAATAAATAATCTTTATATATGCTTATATTATTCCTTTCATTTACGCACCGTTGTGTATCTTATGTTTAGTGATAATGAAAAAGTGTGTGGTATTTTATTTTGCTGTATAAAAATGGGGATAGGAAATATAAAAAGTGGCAAATACTATTTTAAAACAAGAATAAAGAATGATATATGTTATTTTAAAGCAACTTACTTTAAATGGTTGTATTTAAATTCCTATTTAAATAATTTTTTTTATGTTAGAAATTACTTTTTACAGAAAAAGGGATCCAAATTTTTTTGTAGAATTTTTATGTTTACAATGTTTTAAAACTACTTTATTTTTATATATTTCTTTGAAAGCGTTGCTATAATATTGATTTCTAGGAGAATAATGCAGAAGAACTATACAAGTTTAAAAATATTAAAAATATTCCTAAAAAATTGTCATATTCTTTTTCTAACAAGGGAGGGACAACAAGTTACATGTTACGAAATGTAAGTATTCTGTAGCTGACGCATAGCTGAAACCACAACAATAACCTGGATACCGTTGACATTGGAGACGAGAATTAATTTTGGGAATTGAAATTAAGGTTATTAATTCATATTTTTAAATTTTAATAAAATATATCAATGTAAACTATATTTTTAATATAAATTATAAATTTTCTATGTATCAAAGTGAGTAATGTTGTAATGAAGTAACAATACAAAAAAAAGGCAAAAGTATTATTATTATTATTTTTTTTTTTTTTACAAAAATGTATTTTAATCACGTTTAAAAATATATAACAACTTTTTTGAGTCAAAAAGATTCCGGAAACCATTCGTTTATTTTTAAAAATCCGAAAAAAGAATTTATCCTTGAAACATAACGAAAATTTAATAAAAAACTATTTATTAGGTAGCTGCAGTGCTTGAAAACATTTACGAGCAAATTTTACAGAGTATAAATCAGTTATATCTACCCCGAAATTGGTTTTACGATTGCTACGAGGTCTCAAGTATATATTTCCATGTTCAGCCCAATGTTTAACGGAAAACACATAGAAATAAATAACATTAATATTAATATTTTTCTGTAACAGTTCCCTGTACAATTTCAGTTATACAGTTGAAAATTTCTGAGTGAAGTCTGATATCACCCAAAACCCCTAATTTTCCAGTAGAGCAAAATGATTAATGCAATGCTAAAGGTACGCGAAAACATTTCCGAAAAGTTTGGGTAGGCAACATATTTTTAATATAAATTCTTTTTTTAACTATGGACAATACATTTTTATTTGAAGTTTAAAAAGATAAAAGAACGCTTTTAAGATTATTGTACGGCATAGATTTTTTATTGGATATATTATTTTGTGATTATATTACACTTTACCAGTTTAAGACACGTGTCTTTTTTACAGACAATCTGTAATTTATATGAGATATATCAGTAAAATTTAAATTATGTAACATCGTTTTTGGAAAGATTTAGTAAAATTTGATTAAGGGGGACAATTAAACACTAAAAAACTAATATTCTTCCATGGAAGAAAACATAAAGATGTTCACTACCATGTGTAACATTCTTCAGAAGATGTTGAAAGTACTGTTTTAAGGGGTCAGGTACCTTTCAAATGGTCAAAATTTCGATTTCTTTTATTGCTTTATATAAAAGTATAATCTTTTAGATGCATATTAAAACAAACCCCATAAAAAAAGTCCCATTAGAAACGAAGTTATGGGCAAAATAGTAAGGCCTCTTTTCATGAAACAGCGATATTTAAAGGGCTAGACTGTTTGTTTACATTTTTCACGCAGCTGGCGCCGGCCGTAGCTGATAAGATTCAAGGATTTCTACTCTTATTTTTCTTTACTCTGTGGTTATTTATTTTTCCTTTCCTTTCAGGTAATCAAGCAGAAATTAGCAACTGCTACTTCAGCTTTAGATACCAAGCTATTTAGCTCGATTTAGCGATAAATCTATGCACGTTGTGTTATTTACTCTTTCGATTCTAAATTTTTCATTGTTTTTATAGTAATTTTTTTTTGCGGATAAGTTTTATTTTAGCTTTAAATTAATTTTATTTATTTCGTTAATAATCTTCTGCAACAATGAGTGAAGTTCTTAGCGAAAACACACCTAAAAGGGCTTCTGCACTACGACCGAAAAAAAGGAAATTTACTGGGAATATACACACTAAAAAGCTGACGAAAAGTGAAAGTGATTCACTGAATAACAGTGCTTCACAGAGAAAACTTTCTGTAAACAAGGAGTTTGAATATAATTCTAGTTTTGATGGATATCGTATTATAGATGTCAGTCACATGTTTTTCATTCTGGAAAAGTTTTTATGCTGTAAAGCTTGTGGTGGTGAAGTAAGTATAACAGAAGAAATTGAATGTGACTTATCATCTAAAATTTCGATTTTATGTGAAAATTGTGCTGAAGTTATTAAATTTAAGAATTCTAAGAAGATCGGCGAAAATAACAAAATTTCAAAAATTAACTATATATTTATGCCATTAGATCAATTGGACTGCGGTATGCAGCAATGTGTGATATACGCTCTTCCTATTTTCTTCATAAATTTTTTTACGAAACACCTGTGTGCTTTAAAGTAATCCAAAATAATCCAAGGAATCAAGCTTTGATGAAATAAAAGTTTAATTAAACACACGGAACACAAATGGCAGGGACGAATACAGCAAGACTTGAACACAAACACACAAACAATTAAATATATATATATAAATATACGGATTTCGTATTTCTTTCAAGAACTTCTAACTACTCTTCTTTCACAACAGATCAAGATCGTGCCCGTAGCACATACATATCCCAATTTCCGGGATAATATTTTTTAATTCTTTTTACCTGCATCAAACGTTCGCAGGTCTCCCTCTTACCTCTCGCACACACACCTCTCTCTCTCTGCGTTCGTAACCCCTTCCTCTCCCACACTCTCGTCCGCTGGTCACGTGACCCAAGAGCGGGCGCCGATAAATAAAACAAAAAAAACACATCATCAGTCATTACACCCCCCACGCAAGATTGAAAATATGGTACACACTTATTTTAAATCTGAAATTCGACTGATGATGTTACACTATTTAACAATGATTTCCCAAAATATAATATGTATATATATAAAAAATAACACCACAAATACAACCGTATCCGGAGAAGGCACGTCTTCCGGGATTCTTCCTATTTGCTAATATAAAATAGAATTAAATTAATACTTCATATACACAATATAACATACAATTAACAAAAGGCAATACACAAAACTTAGTAACATTAAACAGGACACTAAGAGCTGCTGAAAAAAAAAATGTATATTGCTCCACACTCTTCAAGGAATGTTCAAACACTGGGTGCTTCAAAAGTTGTTGAATGTCTTACATGGTATCCAAGCGTGATAAGGCATCAGCATTAATTAGTTTGGCACCCGGGCGGTGCGAAATCTTAATATCATACTTTTGTAAGGCTAATGCCCATCGCTGCAGTTTTGAAGATTGAGGGGCATTTTTGGTGATAAAAGTTAATGGATTATGGTCCGTAATAAGTTCCACAGGTGAACCGAAAATCCAAGTTTCAAATTTTTTCAAACTCCAGATCACTGCGTAGGCCTCCCTTTCAATTGTTGGCCATGCCTGTTGAGTTTTGGTGAGTTTTTGACTGGCGTAACTTACCGGATACACTACTCCATCTCTTCTCTGCGATAAACAGGCTCCGATGCCGATTGCAGATGCATCACACTCTATGATGAAAGGCAACCCGATAATAGGAGTATGCAGACTGGGCGCTTCGATGAGACCCCTTTTTAACGCGTTGAACTCCTGGTCATGCTCTACTGACCAGCACAAATTCTCTGGACTGTCCTTTTTTGTCAGTTCAGTGAGGGGATATGCTGTTTCAGCATATTTTGGTATATAATCTCTATAGTAATTGCACAATCCTAAGACACTTTTTAGTTGCTTCTTGGTTTGAGGCACAGCTAACTTACGGATGGCCTCCACTTTTTCCGGATCGGTCCGATGGCTGCCGGACCCAATGATATGGCCTAAGTACTTTATTCGGGGTTTTGCAAATTCACATTTTTTCAAATTGACGGAGAATTGTAACTGTGATAGTTTGGAAAATATCTTCTCTAAATGCACCAGGTGTTCCGCGAACGTTTCGGAAAAAACTGCTATATCGTCTATATATGCTCTAGCAAAGTCCTGGTATTCAGAAAGCGCTCTGTTGATTTCTCGTTGAAACGTCGCAGCAGCATTCCTCAACCCAAAAGCCATGACCTTGAAGCGATATTGAGCTCTATGAGTCTTAAAACACGCTAATTTTTGACTCTCTTCTTCTAGTGGTATGGCCCAGTAGCCTTTGAGTAAGTCCAAAGTGGAAATGACGTTGGCCCTGCCAATATGAAATAATAGATCAGTAGAGTTTTCCATAGGAAAATCATCAACCTTGGTGATTGCGTTCAGTGCCCGAAAATCTACGCAAAGTCGCAGCGTTCCGTCTTTTTTCATCACGCACACTACCGGATGCGGTGCTTCTTCATCACTTTCTTCAATCAAACCTAATTCTAGTAATTCTTGAATTTGTTTGTCTATTTGAGGTTTTAGGGCCTCTGGAATTCGATAAACATAAGGTTTCTTCTTCTCATTATCATTTAGTCTTATTTTGTGTGCACCAACTTTTGCTATTTGTATTTTCTTTGAAAATAATTCTTTATATCTAAGCAATAAATCTAATATCTTTTCTCTTTCTACGTTTTCCAAATGATTTAAATTTACTTCTTCGATTTTAAAATAGTTCGAGTTATCCTTTGTACTAGGGGTGGGATGGACTTCCCCTAATTCTTCTTCATTCTCAAAAATTACCCCCACTGCTTGTACTCTAGGAGTAAATTTCCTGATCTTATTCACGTGAACATTTTTAATGTTTCCGTTCGTTAACCTGACTTTGTAAGAATCGGGATTACACCTCGCCACTATTTCGGCTGGCCCTGTCCATCTAGCGTAAAGTTTATTACTAGAGTCTGGGATTAATAAATATACCTGCTCCCCCGGTCTAAATTCCTTATAAATTGCCCTTCGATTCGCATACTTCGCATACGCGCCCTGTTTAACCTCCGCTACTAGTGAAGCTTGTTCCGCCGCCTTTTCTAAGTTAATTTTTAAATCCTGAAGGTATTCGGTTGCACTTTTCCCGAGATTTATAGGTAGTGGAATTTCGCCCGACCATGTAGACTTTAATACCGCCAATGGCCCCCTGGCCTCCCTTCTATACATCAACTTAAATGGCGACACCCCCGTCGTACAGTTAGGAATCTCCCTATACGCAAATAATAAATAAGGGATGTGTTTATCCCAATTTTTAGGATCGCTCCGAATAATATGGTGCAACATGCGTTTCAATACCTGATTATACCGTTCAACCAATCCCGAACATTGTGGATGTCCCGGTGTTGCAAATCTAGGAGCCGCCCCAAGCCTAGCATGAAATTCCTGCATTAAACCTGATACAAAATTTCCCCCTTGATCACTTGCTATTACCCGGGGTATCCCGGTCCGCATAAATATTTCTAACAGCGCATCACAAGTAGCCTTAGCCGAAATTGTTCTTAACGGAACCGCTTCGGGCCACCTACTGTGTTGGTCAACCAAAGTAAGTACATATTGATGTCTACGCGCCGAAGGTGGTTCAATTTTCCCAATTATATCAATATTTACAACGTCAAATGGGAGCTCCGGTCTTTCAATCGGAAGAATCGGTATCTGATCACTGGCTCTCTCCCGGCTTCGCAACTGGCAGTCCTTGCACGATTTACTATACTCCTCTACATCCCGTGACACGCCTGGCCAAAAAAATGAATATCGAATTCTTTCTTTCGTTTTCCTTATACCGAGATGGTTCGCCAAAATTGATTCATGTGCAATCCTTAAAATTTCCTCCCTCCTAATTTTAGGCACTACTAATTGCATGACTTGATCTCCCGAAACCTTTTCCCTATGATAAAGTAAATTATCCACCATAACAAAACCCATTTTTCCCTTGTTTTGCATCTTTAAATGCCCCCTGTAAAGATTCGCAATTCTTTTGTTGCTCCCTGTAAATGGTCGTTTCCGAACGCTGATTCGAATTTAAATCCTCGCAATCATTTTTTGTTCCAATACAATTAATAATCAAATTCTCTTCAAAAGATTCATTTTCAACCTGCAAACATAAATATTTATCACTCGTATTTTGTTCTTTTTTCTTTTCCAACGATAAATTTTCATCCCCCCTTTTCGATTTCGTCTCATTTGTTGGTGCCAGACTGTCGGCTATTCTTTTCCCTTCTCCAATTTGCAATGATTGTAATAACTCATAAACCTTCGGAGTAATAATACATGAACTACATAATTTATCTGTCACTGCAAATAATACATCCACACTGTTAAATAAACAATTTGATTCACTCATGTTTAGAGAAACCGGTAATGTTAAAAGATCAGCAGTAATTTGCTCGCCAAAAGCTGAAATCAACTGAATTGATGAATTTTCATTATTTTTAAATGATTCTGGTATTTCATTCGAATTTATAACGGGAATCACAGCAGCGCTGTCAATTAATGTTTTTATTTTTTGTTTCCCCACCCAAATTTCATCGTATTGCAATGGTTGAGTACTTATTGCGTCATTTTCAAAGCATAAAGCTGTCACTTTCGCTATCAACCTTTCGTCTTTATTTTTTCCGGTAGAATCTTTTTTCATTTGATAATGAGAATTTCCCGACCTCTCTTTTTCTTTATTATTAGGACAAAACCGTAAATGAACGATTTGACTGCACAATTTACACACAGACTTTTTCCTATCATTACGCGAATTAAAATTATTTCTTAGATGCGGTGGAATATATTTGCCAGATCCGAAATCATCAGAACCGCGACAATTTGTCGATTTATCATATAACTCAGAAAAGGTTCTACCTTTTGATGTAAACCAATTATCGCATAATTCCGCAATTTCCCGCGCTTTTAACCAATTATCTAATTGTTTTATTTTGACATAGCTTCGCGCCTCTGAGTCTAACGCATCCATTAATCTATCACTAACTATTAATTCATTAAGTGCATCAAAATCATTTACCTTTCTAAGTTCGCAATAAAAATCCCAATTCGCCCTTAACCTAGATGCAAATTGCATATGATTTTCATTTTTCGCCCTCTTTGCCGAAAGAAAATTTTGAAGACAAGCTTCCGGAGTGGGTTGAAATTCTTTTAAAATTAAAGCTTTAACCTTTTGATAATCCTTCATTTCATCTGAATTTGCATATACTAATAAATGCGCAGCTTTTTCCCCTACTAAATTAAACAGTATTTCAACTTTCAAATCTTCCGCGACATTCTTTAATTCAAACGCCCTTTCGAGCGAAGAAAAAAATAAATTCCACGATTCAGGTTTGGTAGGAATCGCAATAGTTAAAGTTTTAACGCTTTTAATTAGAGCTTCTAACGAATTAGTTTTGGGATTTTGTCCATCCCCCCCCACCATCAGAATTTCTGTTCTCAGACTGCAGTTTAGCCATTTCTAATTGGTGTTTGATAACTTCTAATTTCGCTTTTTCTAATTCTAACGCTGTTTTCTGCTCAGAATTAACATATTCTTTTTCATTTTTAAGGGCCTCTGCCTCTTGTTTCTCTTTTGAAATGCGGTCTGATACCGTTGTAACAAGGAATTCTTTTACAAAATCGAAATCCTTATCATATTGTTCGCTTCCTTCGATTAATGCCTTTAACACTAGAACCGCGGGACTTTTTGTATACCTAGAACCGCGGAGCGGGTCAATTTGACCCGAGATAGATAAGGATATATAAAGATGTCCCAATACTTAATTTGATTAATCAAAAGATTATGTTTTCTTCTAATAATTAATATTTCTGAGTATTTACATAATATTTTACACATAAAATGAGCAGAAATTACGTAAATTTCAGTAAATGTTATCATTCAAAATTATATTTCATTAAGTATAATGAAAATATATTGAAAAAATATTGAACATATATTTAAAGATAAATAAACTTGGACTTAATAAACATTAATAAAAAGTAGATTATCCCACTAAAATAAATTTAAGTATAAAATCTAACCATACTTTTTAAAAATATAAAAATCACAAGTTACGTACTAGATTTACTGATTTACCTAAACCAATTTATTCTATGCATTGCTTGAAAAACATGATTAAAGATTTTGCACATTTACCAGAAACGTGTGGGTTCATTATATTTTGAACAATTATCTTTAGTATTATTTTTATATTTTTTTAAATTGTGATAACTAACACCTTTATGCTTAGTTTGCGTTTTTCTTCGTTTTTAGTGTTTGTTCATGACCAATGCTCATGAATAAATGCTCATTTACATTTATGTCAGGCCCTTTTAAATAGTTCATCTTGCAGTTTTCTTGTCATCTTCTTTATTTCCAGGTGTGAATGCGCAAGTTATTGCTTATTTATTTGTTAGATTTTTATGTCTGTAAAGTTGAAAATTTGTCACTTTTAATTTATTTTATTTTTTTATCTTATAAATATCACAAAATTTCGTTAAATACTGATAAATTTTCATCTATATTCTAGAGAAAAAGTTCAACAGTGTTAAGAGTATAGACAGAGTCTTATCAATTTCAATTATCATCATTAGAATTTAATTTTCTCATTTACAGGCAGATAATTTTCCTCAGCCTATACATTTTCAATCATTTTCAGATAATAGTTGCAAACACTCAAAGCTTTTTTCACTGTAATATTAAGATCTTGGAAATCTAATCAATACTTTCAATAAATGCAGAATGACAGCAACTTCAATAGTGCTACTAAATAGTTATTGTAATTTTCACCTGCAATCATTCATTCTTTATATCAAGAATATAAGATCTTGATTGAAAATTTTTACTATCCTCTCTTCCAATAATGCCTGTTAGAGGAATTAGGTGTAAGGCAGATACACTTTTTCATTACTTCCGAAAAATGCATCTTTATTTTGTCATTTATGCGCAAAAACTTATTACGGGTCAAATTGACCCGCTCCGCGGTTCTAGGTATAAGTAGTTATATCTGAAAAAATAATTATGGTATGCGCTATTAAATACTAAAAGCTGTTGTTTACCTCAAAATATTAAAAGTCAGAAAAGGAAATTTTTTTTCAATGAATACTTTTCGCGTGGCTAGAAATTAAACATCAATTTGGGTCAAATTGACCCGCTCCGCGGTTCTAGTGTTAAATCCACTATTCTATGATCTGGCTCTACTTTTAAGCCTAATTCTGTGGCTACAATGACCAGGTCTTCTTTTTTTAACCCTTTAATGCTGAACATATTCTTTTTTTTTTAACTATTACTATCTCTATCAATAATTATAATCACTAAATAATATAATCATTCATTATAATCATACACTAGAATATACTCAGAACAATACTTGTTTTCAATTCTAATACGATTATCTCTTTAGAATCATTGCAAACATATTCATTAATCTAATATTCATGAATCTTCAGTTAATAAACAAAAGTTATAACTTTCAACTTTATTTCCAAAACTATAAAAAGTGGTTTCACTTACCACTGGTTCTTGCGAAGAGAGCGTGTGATATACGCTCTTCCTATTTTCTTCATAAATTTTTTTACGAAACACCTGTGTGCTTTAAAGTAATCCAAAATAATCCAAGGAATCAAGCTTTGATGAAATAAAAGTTTAATTAAACACACGGAACACAAATGGCAGGGACGAATACAGCAAGACTTGAACACAAACACACAAACAATTAAATATATATATATAAATATCCGGATTTCGTATTTCTTTCAAGAACTTCTAACTACTCTTCTTTCACAACAGATCAAGATCGTGCCCGTAGCACATACATATCCCAATTTCCGGGATAATATTTTTTAATTCTTTTTACCTGCATCAAACGTTCGCAGGTCTCCCTCTTACCTCTCGCACACACACCTCTCTCTCTCTGCGTTCGTAACCCCTTCCTCTCCCACACTCTCGTCCGCTGGTCACGTGACCCAAGAGCGGGCGCCGATAAATAAAACAAAAAAAACACATCATCAGTCATTACACAATGAAACTGTTTTGTGGAATCATGAATCTGCCTCAACCGGTTTCCAAAAAATCTTACAATGCTGCGATAAAGGTGCTACAGAAATGCTTCGCATCTGTCGCAGAAAAATCTATGATATCTGCAGCTTCAGAAGAAGTAACTCTGACTGATTCTTCATACTTAAACATCAGTGGTACATGGAAAACTCGGGGTCACACTTCACGAATAGGTGTGTGCACTGTCATCGGTGACAAAAGCGGCTAAGTTATTGATACTGAAGTCCTTTCCGCATTTTGCAAGTCGTGATGCATGGAAACTAAAAAAAGGGACGCATGAATATAATTCATGGAAAAAAAACCATGAAAACGATTGCCTCAATAACCACGATGGATCTGCTGGAAAAATGGAGCTAAGCGGTATGGTTCGAATATGAAAGAGTGTTTGAAAGAGTTAGACGACTAAAGGATTGCAGCTTCTAATTTACGCTTTCTCCAAAACACAAAAGAAGCAAGAAAAAGTAAGCGAATGAAAGAAATTGCTCAGAAAGAAAAATTTCTCTTGGAGGAAGGTGAAATTTACAGTGCCGGTGCTTTTTAAATGTGTTAAGTTTTGTCAAAATCTTTGAGCAATGTTTTTTTCCATCTGTTATCCCATGAGATGATAGTTATCAAAGTATATGTATGTAAATTAGTGTTCAAATTTCTAAAAGGTTTATTTATTTCATGCAATAGAAAACATCAGCATGAATTTATAGATTTTTGTTTTACAAGTCTTCTAATTTATTGGCAGTATGATGAAAAATGATGCGACAAGTGCCCATATAATTAAAAGATCATCTGTTATTTTTTTATTTATTATGTGTAAATCAATTTCTACATTCTACAAAAAGTTTATCAACCTAATAATCTAAGTAAACAGAGGATGCAGTATTGCCCTTGTAAAGGTAAATTTTATTTTTATTTCTACTTTTATTTTTCTTGATTTAGTGCACAATATTTATTATTTTTTAATATTTATTAAATTCATGTGTATAAATAATAAGATAAGTAAATAATTATATAAATTACTGCAATATTTAAAAATTATGTTTCATAATATGTTCCTAAGTCAATCTTTTCTTTCAACTGAATTTTCACAAAAATAATTTTCGTTTTTACGTTTACGATTCAAAAGCGCGCATGATTTCTCAGAAATGGTTGGCTAAAATGTTATAAAAAATTAATAGCTCTTACAAAACATTCAAATGTTGAAAATGGCGAAGTATTATCAGTGTCATGTAAGGATTTATTATATAATGGTTATTTAGAAGAATGATATGTGGAAAAATTATTTTCGTTTTTACGTTTACGATTCAATAGCGTGCGTGATTTCTCCGAAATTGTTGACTAAAATTTTATAAAAAATTAACAGCTCTTACAAAACATTCAAATGTTGAAAATGACGAAGCATTATCAGTGTCATGTAAGAATTTATTAAATAATGAATGGTTATTTAGAAGAATGATATGAGGAAAAAATATTTTCGTTTTTACGTTTACAATTCAATAGCGCGCATGATTTCTTTGAAATTGTTGGCTAAAATTTTATAAAAAATTAACAGCTCTTACAAAACATTCAAATGTTGAAAATGATGAATTGTTATCAGTTTCATGTAAGGATTTATTAGATAATGAATGGTTACTTAGAAGAACGATATGACGAAAAATTATTTTCGTTTTTACGTTTACGATTCAACTGCGCGCATGATTTCTCCGAAATGGTTGTCTAAAATGTCATAAAAAATTAACATCTCTTACATAGCATATAAATGTTGAAAATGATGAAGTATTACCAGTTTCATGTAAAATTTTGTAAATAATGAAAAAATATATAGAAAAATGTTGTATCAGTGTATGTTATTTGTGTATTTATATTCATTTTGCATGTTTTATAACACACTATTTACTATTTTTTTTAAAATGAAACTTATTGAATTTATGTTTTTATATAATTAGGTAAGTAAATAAATATAAGTATACTTAAATATCTAAAGATATTTGCATAATAGGTTTTAAAAAGAAATTTTATCTTTAAATTGGATTTTCTCAAAATGCTATTTTTTCAACTTGCGCGCATGATTGCTCGAAAATGGTTGGGTAGAATTTAATGAAATTTTTACAGAAGTTACATAACATATAAATACTTAAAATGAAGAACTACTATCACTTTTGTGTATGAATTTTTCAAGTTATGAATTATTATTTACAAAAAAAGTGCTAAATTTTGTTATTTTTCGTATTTTTATGTATTTTTTATACAAAGACAGAATTTAAAGTAACTGGGGTTCTTCATTTTGATTATTGACTATTTTTCTTTATATATAAATTGGTTTTAGGTCTTTATGATATTTTTTATGCATGTTAAGCTGGGCGCAAGACTATGTAAGGTACCCTGGGGTAATAACGCCACGTTAAGGTTCTACCAATTTTCACGGCTTAGTTTTAGATTGTATTTTTCAAACAAATACAGGATCTGATACAGCAACTCATTGACTATCTATATAAAATAAAATAATTTAACAGATATGTATTCATAAAATGTAATGGCGTTTTTTCTTGACCCATGCTGTTTGGCGTTATTACCCACCTATATGGGTAATAACGCCATGCAAACAAAACTATGAAATAAGATGGAATAATTGCATGTAGATAGCCCAATTCTAAAAGTACAAACTCTACAAACTTAGAAATGAAAAAATTGCATTCTAAGCTATTGAAAATGTTCAAGTTTTTGTGAAAGTATAAGAAAAATAAAGGTGTGGTGTGGGAGGGGGGGGGATGAGGCAAAAGAATATCAGACCGTGAGCTTCTTTTTGCTTAAAAAAGACCGTTTAAATAGAAATATGAGAAACTTTGCACAGTTTTAACTGTGTTTATTTGAATCAGTATTTAGGATATAGCTCGGCCACTGTAGGGAATCAACCGGGGTATTAATGTCAAGGATTGGCGTTATTACCCCGGTCTAGTTATTGCGCAGTACATTTTAAATTACAAATTATCTCGAGAAGATATCCAAAGTCTTCAACAACATTTTAAAAGTACATAAAATGCACTTCAAATTTATGTAATTAACAAAGTATTTCCGGATAAAAAAAGATAGTCTTCACATCGCAAAACGTATCTCGCAAATTTTAGATCAAGCGTTAATTTTAGTTGTTTGTAAAAACAATAAGACCTAAAAAGGAAACAAATTAACTTGAAGCTGTTTTTTGCGATTTATATGACTCTAAATCCTTCTGCGCAGAGCACATGGGTGTCATTTACCTGATTATTTCATAATTATGCAAAATATAAGCACTTGGCGTTATTACCCCAGGGTACCTTATGATTTTTCTTCGACAAAAAAAGACCTTTTATAATTTTTTAATTTTATTTTATGGTGAAGGCATAAAAATATTCTATGACCTGTAACAGTTACAGGAAGATTATTTAAATATGTGTTAAAAATTTGAAGTTTTTAAAAGCGATAGATTTAAAGATATTGAGATTAATACTGTACGCAAATTTTGCTTCTGTTTTCATCGATCAAAGGTACCTGACTCCTTAATACCACTTTATTTGACCAGTTTAATGGGTTTGCAGATAAGATACACAAGGTTTGCCACATAGCGTGCCATGAAGCATAAAGTGTTTAAAGTTAGCCGCACAGAAAAAAAAATGTTTTGTTGAAACATCTAAATTGTGGTTAAAATATTGGTAATATATTTGGTTACTATTTTGGTTGAAATAACCAAATTTTTGTTAGACTAAACCAAATAATTTCGTTAATTCAACAGAACTTTTGTCAGTCTAACCAGAATTTTTGGTTGGGGCTACATTAACCAAAATATATTTGTTTCAACAAAACAGATTTTTCCGTGCGGAAACAAATACTGTTTTCCAATAAACTAGCATCAGTAATCATGGTGATAGTTAGTCATCTTTCGACAAATGTTATCGCTCTATTTTTTTTAACTTTGGGGCTTTGCATTTACCAGATGCATGAATTGTAATTATCAAAGTTTCGTCTCAATTCAAAATATAACCAGGCTAAAACGATTAACGTTCTGAGATTTTCTTCTAGTTACTAAACATCGCCATAAAATATCGTTAAATATTTTCAAGACGTTTGTAGTAAGATAGTTATATAAGTTGAAATGTTTAGAAAGCCGCTGAGAATCTAGTACATTTGATCTAGAATAAGGACAATAACTTATCATTGTCAGAGGCATAACGCCATGCTAGTACAAATTACAAAGCAATCTACAGTTTTAACGTTAGAATAATCTTTTTTTCACAAGCATGATCATATTTATAAAAGCTACCGTATCAGTTTTTTTCTATCAACAAAAACATGGCACAAAAAATATCATTAGGTAAAACACTGACAAAAAAAAAAAACTTACATTTTTATTATTTTTAACACAATCAAACTGATTGATAAAGTAATCATACGAATTGAATATTTCCAGCTGAGCGAAAAATTGCGATCCTTGGCTTACAAGCCAAGTATCCAAGATTTTGGCAATTTTTCGCTCAGCTGGAAATATTCAATTCGTATGATTACTTTATCAATCAGTTTGATTGTGTTAAAAATACAAGCCAAGTATCCGGGTTCGATTCCCGGCCTGGGCAATTTTTCGCTCAGCTGGAAATATTCAATTCGTATGATTACTTTATCGATCAGTTTGATTGTGTTAAAAATAATAGTGTATCTACGTATCCATCGTTATATGGAGTTCCATTACCTGCGGTTTATTCTGCGAGCTGTTTCAAATGACAGACCGGATGTTACGACCAATAAGGTTATCTGAGTGAAAAATCCCAGCCGGTTATCCCCCGGTTAGCTTAACAGGTAAAGCATTGGCCTTGTAAGCCAAGTATCCGTGTTCGATTCCCGGGCTGGGCAATTTTTCGCTCAGCTGGAAATATTCAATTCGTATGATTACATTTTTATGTTGGGAGTATGCTAGTAATATTCAAAGGAATTATCTTTGATCGGAATAATGAACAATAGGTTTCACAATACTTCTAGTAAAGAAATAATGCATTAATAACATCAAAATTTATGATATGCTGCTGGATGGCGTTACAACTTATGTGGGCAAAGTAACAATATTGCCAGAGGTACTGTCGGACTCCGATTTCTTGGCATTTCGAGCGGAAAGATTCGCACGGTTCTATTCTGGATAATAGGTAAAACGCGATAAGGCACAAGGAAGAATGGCACCCATAATTGGCGCGTTAGCCTAGATAATGACAATCGTGAGCAGAAATGTACTTTGTGAAAATGTATTATTTATAAATGCGTTGTTTAAGTGTGGTCGTTTCTAACAGCAATCTTTTTATAAATAATTATGATATTTTAAAACTTAAGTAATGCTTCTGATACAAAAAATGATGATAATAATTATAGGAATTAACTGTAAAAGCACACAGACATATTTCCAACAATGGCAATTCTTTATGCATAAAAAATAATGCAGATCATTTCATAACATTTTAATAGGAATTTATTAACAATTTTGCAATTAGAGACTGTAAAAGCACGTAGCCATATTTTTAACAATGGAAATTCTTTATCTATAAAAAATAATGCAGACCATTTCATACCATTTTAATGTGAATTTGTTAACAATTTTACAATCAAAAGGTGTGTTTGAATTTTTAAAAATGTCTACCTTAAGTTAGTATGTATTCATTTTGTATAAATATATCTGTTGTTTGTTTATAAATGTATTTAAAATATTAGATTTTTATATAAATTGAAAGCTGTTACACGTGGCTTTATTCACATAACATTAAAAAAAGCACATTAAGTACAGAAATTCACTCACGATAACTAAAAAAATGTTACAATTAACTCTTTATCCCATTTACAGTAGATAGAATTTCTCATGATCCATGCTTTCATATATTTTTTTTAAGGTATAAGATTAGATAAATACCTTTAAAGAGTGCCAAATTTTATGCACGTTCCGTAAGATTAACTGAAGAATCGATTTATTTCCTTCCAATTTTATTTTATTTGTCTCTATTTTCTATTTACATTTATTCTATTCAAGCATGTTGTCAGGGGAAAGAGAAAATTGCGCCTGGGCAAAGTTCGAATTAGCTGCCCCCTCCTCCCAACTTTTTCTTGTGACAGAAATGTCGTCTGTACACTGTAAAAAAAAATTCAATAGGTTACTAAAAATTTTTTAGTAAATTTGTATTCCACAGAATTTTTTAGTAACCATTACAAACTTTTTTTTGCAAGTGAAACAAGCATTTCTTTTGTAAACTGAACAAAAGAATTTTTTGTATAACTAACTTAAAAATTTTTAGTATGAGTCACCAAGCAAATTTTAGTAATAGCTCCAAAATTATTTTTAATAACCATTACGTGCGCCCGAAGGGCAGGAGGTTCCTTCGAGCTGCATCCAAACTTCTGAAGTGGAAGATTTTTGGCAAAACTGCAACAGATGGCAGCACCAAACATTGTAATTGATCCGACAGGATTTTCATAATCCCTTTACTAACGAGTACATACATTCGAGGCGTATTTGGCGCTGGCCAGTATCGATCCCGGGACCTTTTAGTCTGGAGGCCGTTACTATAACCACTATGCTATCAAGGCCACACCAAGTGACTTTTAGTAATAGTTATTAAAAATATAAAACTATTAACTCTCTTCGTTGCTAACTTTTTTCTAGTAATTCTTACAGATTTTCTTGTAACCGACTAAGATTACTAAACATTTTTTAGTAATTATAAGGATCACTAAAGTTTTTTTAGTAGATCGACACTTTTTTTTTTACAGTGTAGTATACATTTGGCCCCCCCCTAAATTTCCGTGCCCGGGGCGGATCCTCCTTCGCCCTCCCTTTCGCACGGCGCTGCATGTTTTGATACTTTTAACTACAGATACACATATTTAAAAATATATATACAAGTATCAGAAACAGATAAATTATTAATTCAGATTTTTTTATTTGATTTTTTGATAGTGCCTTTATACAAATATGAGAGGCGGAGGCAGAATCTTATATTTAATTAATGATGATAGCTTCGTAAATGTCCCACAACCGATGTCATAATCAAACCTTAATCCTTAATAAAAATTACATGCTAAGAATTTTTACATAGACTTTTAAATTTGATTGGAATCAGTATTCTGGAAGATTGTGCGGAAAAATGATATTAAACTGAATAATTATGTAAAAGAGCGCGTGAAATTTGAAGCTATTACTACTGAAATATTTTGACTTCAAATAGCTTTTTAAAATTCTTATAAAACAAATAAATCCTGAGTTATAACTAATTCTTTCTCACGGGAGATTGATCAAAAATTTGTTTTCGTTTTCGTTTTCTGCCGAAAATCAAAGTTTCTCCGAAATTTTGGCCGGATCGAAACTGTCTGTATTCCAAAAGTCTCATTTTTTCTTTCGGAAATTTTGAATTATAACGGCTCAAGACATGAGCGCAAATTAATAAAGTATGTAGTACACATAAAACTGAACTTTGACGACGTTTTTTACGCGCTCAATAAAAGCTACAGGCGTAACGGTAATAGAAAATTTTTAGTTGCAAGTATCTCGAATACTTTTTAAAGAAAGTTCTAATTTAACAGATGATCAAATTTTAAAAAGTTATTTTAAAGATAAAATGAGATATGCATAGCTAAAACATTTTTTAATAAGTTCATATAATTAATAAAGAATACTGCCCAGTTAAACTGATGGCATTGAGCTCACAGGCAACAAATACTAATTGTACATTAAAGCCTTATATTTTCAAGGGTTAATTCCGTTCGAAAAAAAATTAAAAAGGGGAAACAGCTCTCACCTTTCCTCTTTTTTTATACTTAATCATTGAACCTCCTATGCTATCAAAGACATGCTTTATCATATAAAAAATCTATATCCAAAATTCAGAGCAAATGAGATAATTCTTAATAAAAACCCATTTAGCATTTATATAATTTAAAAGGAGTTATCCCCCTCTTTTATACTTAACCATTAACTTCCAAAACTATTCAGAGATTTGAAAGAAATCTGAAAATTCTACTTGAAAAACCCATTTATATAAATTAAGGGGGGGGGGGGAAATTAGAACTCCTGTTCCCCTATTTATACCTATTCAATGAACACCTAATAACAGTCACGGAATCGCCTCATCAGAATGATCTTAATCTAAATTTTGAACGAAAACTTAATTCTGCTTGAAAATCCCATTTATATCAACTAAGGGGAGGGGCATGAGCCCCCCGTTCCCCCTCTTATACATATAGAATGAACTCCAAAAACTAATCAGGGAAGCGCCTTGTCAGAGTATACCTACATACAAAATGTCAAGTGGATCGGATATTTTTATCATGAGTTATCGCGTTACGCACGAACGAACATACAGAACGGACGGGCACATAAGCTCTCAGGCTATGATAGCCTGCTAGCTAAAAAGTAATTCTGTGTCGTTGATGAACTAATTGCATCCTATTTTATATGAAAGTAAAAAATTTTGGTCAAAGGTACAGACAGCCAATTTGGACTGTTATAGTTACTCAATAATTATGTCTATTTAATGAACACGTATCATTAATTAATAAGTATGTATATTTATGTATGCATTAATCAAGTTTTTTTTCAATTGAGTTTTCGGCTGAAAAAGAAAGATTTCCGAAATTTTGTTTCAGTTTCGGAACTTTCAAAATCAGATTTCGCTACTTGGAATGAATACTTTTCTTATTCTCTGGTATTTTGTCAAGATGAATATGCGGAAAAAACGATAATAATAATAATAATAATAATCAAAAAGGCAAAGAGAACGATCAATTTCAGATACAAGCATACGCTACGATCTGAAACAGTTGTCAACTTAGATAACGGGAGCTGCAGATACTTAGTACAGATCCCTATTTCAGGTTTTTTGGCGGATTGACCGTTCGCCAATTACGCACTTGTACTTGGCAACCTTTGACCCTGGAACTCCCGGTCAGGAATAGATTCTTCCAAGGTCATCTACCAAGAAATCAGATCTAAACAGCACAGCACCTTACCCTATTATTCAAAAAGGTGTTTTTATCTGATTTTTTTAAAAATCTAAATTCACTGTTCTGTATAAAAAGAGAAGGAATTAATTCGTGTCTTATGCATGCCTCAAAGGGCTCTTTTGATCCTCAAAGGGCTGCAAATATACTATGTAATAAGCCCGTTCCTGTAATAACTGTTTGCGCATTAAACATGATGTATTTGCATTACCTTAGTCGGCGATGTTCAGGGAATCCGGAAAACTCTGCATATTAATAATCTCACCATCGTGGAAACTACATATACATTCACTAATACGCAAGTTTCACTGAAATAGAAGCATTTTTTTATTAATATAATTCTAGAGATATAAACCCATTTTGTATGATTAATTTATTATTAATAGGATTTCAAGGATTTTATTAAAATCAAGGGTTTTATTAAAATACGTAAAAGATTCAAGGATTCAAGGATTTATTAAAATACGTAATAAGAACTATTAGATCACGTAGAAAAAATTTTATTTCTTAAACTAAAATATATATACAGGGTGTCCCTAAACAAATGGTATATACGCTAGGGGGTGATAGAACACATCAAGACGAGTAATAGTAAATAGGAAACCAAGGGTCCCAAACGTTTTCCAAAGGAGATAGCCGCCATTAAAGTTTGGGGTCCAAAATTTCAAATACACATAAAAAACGGAAAAATTGGTCGATTGATTTGCGGTTTTCACTAAAATTATTCTTTATGTTGGTATTTTCTTGAAAATAATTGTAAAGATAAATTTCGAAAAAGGACGATAGAGGGCGCTTTAGACTTTGAAGTAATGAAAAACTATTTTTTGCTGTGATTTTTTGCATCTCATTAAATGGTTTCGTAAGCTTAGACTTAAATTTTGAGCTCAAAATCTGAATAGTTGGAAGCGGTTAAGTAGCACAAACTTAACTGTGTTCAGAGGGTTTAAATTTCAAATGATTATAAAAAACGGAAAAATTGGTCGATTGATTTGCGGTTTTCACTAAAACTATTCTTTATGTCGGTGTTTTATTGGAATTGAATTATAAAGATAAATTTCTAAAAATGCCGATAGAGGGCGCTTTAGAATTTGGATTAACGAAATAATCCATCCTAATGCTATTTTTTGCCGTTATTTTCTGCATCTCATTAAATGGCTTCGTAGGCTTAGATTTAAACTTAAATTTTGAGCTCAAAATCTGAGGAGTTGGAAGTGGTTAAGTAGCACAAACTGAACTATGTTCAGAGGGTTTAAATTTCAAACGAAACTGAAAACTATAAAAAAAACCGAGAAATTCGTCGATTCGTTTGCGGTTTCAGCTAAAACTACTCTTTAAATCAGTGTTTTCTTGAAAATAAATTTTAAAGATAAATTTCTCAAAATGTCGATTGAGGGCGCCTTAGACATTGGAGTACTCTGAAGTGTAAGACACCCTCTAACACATTTTTTTTTAAATTTATCTTTAAAATTCATTTTCAAGAAGATACTGACTTAAAGAATAGTTTTATTTTAAACCGCAAACGAATCGACCAATTTTCCGTTTTTTAAAATCATTTGAAATTTGAACCCTCTGAACACAGTTCAGTTTGTGCTACTTAACCACTTCCAACTCCTCAGATTTTGAGCTCAAAATTTAAGTTTAAGCCTAAATTTACGAAAACATTTAATCAGATGCAAAAAACAACTTTAAAAGTAGTTGTTCCTTACTCCAAAGTTTAAAGCGCCCTCTATCGGCATTTTTCGAAATTTATCTTTATAATTCATTTTCGATAAAATACCGACATAAAGAAAAGTTTTAGTGAAAACCGCAGATCAATCGACCAATTTTTCCGTTTTTTATAATCATTTAAAATTTAAACCCTCTGAACACAGTTAAGTTTGTGCTACTTAACCGCTTCCAACTATTCAGATTTTGGGCTCAAAATTTAAGTTTAAGTCTAAGCTTACGAAACCGTTTAATGAGATGCAAAAAATCACAGCAAAAAAAATTTTATTATTACTTCAAAGTCTAAAGCGCCCTCTATCGGCATTTTTCGAAATTTATTATTATAATTTATTTTCAAGAAAATACCAACATAAAAAATAATTTTAGTGAAAAACCGCAAATCAATCGACCAATTTTTCCGTTTTTTATGTGTATTTGAAATTTTGGACCCCAAACTTTAATGGCGGCTATCTCCTTTGGAAAACGTTTGTGACCCTTGGTTTCCTATTTACTATTACTCGTATTCATGTGTTCTATCACCCCCTAGCGTATATACCATTTGTTTAGGGACACCCTGTATATATATATCGCGTAAAAAGTATCGCGTTTTAACCGTCATCATTTTAACTGCGTTCCATTCTATATATATATAAATATGAATCACGTGATAATTAACAATAACATAAGTACATTCTATCTAAAATACATAAAAATACATACAAATAAAAATATAATAATTCTGATTTAAAATCCCTGCATTAATTTCTTTATTCGTTTTTTTTTTTTTTTTTTTTTTTTTTTTTTTTTTTTTTTTTCTAGTTCAAAGATTTTATTTATTCACCAAATAAATAGCCTACCATGGATTTATCACATATATTCCTTGAATATACTTATTACCGTGCTATAATAACTTGTATTTATTTTAAATATGCATTTTATTTTTTTTCTGAAAAAAGAACAAACCGTTAACGAGAAAAAAGTGTATACTATTATAAATTCACTTCAAACTTCAAATTCACTTTGGAATTCCCCCGACTACATACTTTCCTACGTACGTAACATGCTCTTTCAACACTTTGTTTTTATACTTTTCTCATATTTTTCTCTGTTTGTCTATAAAAAAATATTTTCACAGTTTTTTTCTTGTTAAAGTCACTAATTAAATTAGCTTTAAACATTTTTATTGTAGGAAGGTTCTCCTAAGAAATTAGTTTACTTCATGCTTCTATATTAGCTTCTACTACTCCTATAATGAAATTCGTTTTTCATCTATTTAATTTTTTCGCTCATTCATTTCTTTCGACACTTTTTTTCTCTTTCTTACACAATTAATTGAAACAATGATATACTTGATTTATAAAAAAAAATAGATGTAAAAAAGATCTATAGAATAAAATGTGTAATTTTACAAATTTATACCAAATTAATGCGTGCATAGCAGAAAATAATGAATATTGTTTTCCGGCATTTTTGATGTGTATAATATCTACTAATGTAATAATTAAAATAGAAACATGTGAATAAACCCGCCCTAGTGTTTTAAGTGTAAAACGATTTTCTATTAATAAAATTTACAATTTATATCTTTCCAAAAAGAGAACATACAAAGAAATACGTTACAAATTTCGCAAATAGGTATACAAGAGCACACGCAAGCATTTCTGTGTTGTTATTATTTTCCAATCACGTTTCCTTATAAATAATGATTAACTTTATTACTTATCAATATTTGAAAATGCAAAAACGTCAACTTTAAAGACTGTAAGTGCATATATGTAGCTTTTATATTCATTATTATTGTTGTTTTTCAGTTGAATCATACTCATATGTAAACAAGTAAGAAAAATCATGCGTTAAGCATAGATTATGAAGCACTTTCCAACACTTAATGAAATCTTTAACAAAACTTTGTTATTTAGTGAAATATACCCAAATATTTATTCCAGTACATTAGAACAGCAATGTATTTCATATGTCAGTTCATATAATGGGAAAATTTAGCTTAGCAAGAAAATACCCAGTAGCTTGAAATTTCTTTTTCAGCAATTCATACTATTAGATGGAAAGAGACTTGAATACTTTTGTTCAGCCCTGTAGTTTACATTGTACCTTTATTACAAGTCAGCATTAGGCTAATATTTATTTTAAACTAAAACACTTTTAACACAACAGAAATCACATTCTCATAAATCATCATTCATAGGCGTCCATGTACCGAATTCTTCGCGTGGCCCTGTATATCACTTTATCTATATTCTGCAAACATTTCTCAGTAAATTGAATGCAGCTCAGCGTAAAAATGCATAGCTTATTTAAGAACCACGTTTAAATAATTTACGCTCATATTCAGTAACGTTGGTGAGCTCTTTTGGGTAGCCCTGTATATCAACTATAACATTTATACACACCATATAATGTGCACATATTTAGCGAAATATAAACGCGAATATCATAATTAAAATGCATTTCATCCCTCCATCAGCCATCATCGGACACATATACGGTACTTCGGAAAGAATATACTATTTGAAATCTTTTATATGGCCCTGTAAATGCTACGTACTTCATATTATGCAAGACAGTAGCGTATAATTTATATTAAGCTTCAGTGACATATATCAATTTTATTATACATGAAAAAGCTTAATATATTTAAAATATGTCACACACAATCTCCCCTTTTACCATTATCTAATGGAATTCTTTTGTGTGGCCCTGTATATGAGTAATAGATACATTTTCACCTTATATTTTATAGAATGCATATTTTAATATGTTTGACAGGGTATAACATCTTTAAAATTTCTTTGAAACAATTTTTCCCCATAGGCCGTAATGTAATAGGAAACTTTTGATTCGCCCTGTAGATAAACTAAGCATGGTAGAAACTTCATTTTCGATAGGACTTGTGCTAGGGTAAACGTCAATAACGTCCTAAAATTTCATGGCAATCCGAGTATATTAAGGATTTTTCCCCTTGGGCCGTAATGTAATGGAAAATTTTTGATTCACCCTGTACATAAACTAATCATAATAGAAACTTCATTTTCAATAGGGTTCGTGCTAGGGTAAACGTCAATAACGTCCTAAAATTTCATGGCAATCCGAGTATATTAACGATTTTTCCCCATAGGCCGTAATGTAATGGGAAACTTTTGATTCTCTCTGTAGATAAACTTATCATGGTAGATACTTCATTTTCAATAGGGTTCGTGCTAGGGTAATCCTCAATAACGTATAAAAATTTCATAGCAATCCAAGTATATTTAAGGGAGTTAGAGCGCGGACAGACGGACAGACGGCCAGACGGACAGACGGACAGACGGACAGACGGCCAGACAAACCGAATGCATAAGCACTTTTCAACTTTGTTGGAAAGTGCTAAAAAGGGTAATTTAACAAATTACAAGGAGTATTTGAAAAAAGAATATTTTCAAAGACTCAAATTTTAAAGACTTAGCACTAAATTTTATATTTAAATTAATAATAAAAATAAACATAATTTTTCGGATGATTATAACGAGTCACATATTATGTACGTCTTGCATTATTCATTAATATTCCTAGATCAATGATATAAAAACAGTAGATTAAACATAGAAAACTATAACTGTTCAAAATGTGTATTTTTACTTGATGGAGTTAATCTGACTGACTTCTGAAAGCCCCATATTACGTACGACATGGATTAAACATTAATATTCCTATACCCATCAATAAGAAATTTTAAATAAAATTTCAGCTTAACAATTTTTGGAACTGCATTTTTTCTACTTTTTAACATCTCCAATTTTAAATTTTTACACAGTTAGGTAGAGAAAAAAATGCACTTTTTAGTATTTTTTTTAAATCGCTATCACAATTTATTTTTAAATTAATATATTTTTTAAAGTTTTTATTACTCATTTTCTCATCGTGGCAACACAAGTATTCCATTGTTGGACATTAAACTTGGACCAATTAGGAAAGAAATAAAATTAAATATGTTGCGGAATTTAACCAATAACAAGATTCACATATACTTTAGATTTCCCAATTCTCTACCGAGAACAACAACTATTTTTTTTCCAAATAGTTAATACAACAACAAATATGAATTTTCTCAACTGACTGAAATAAACGGACAAGTGTCGAAGTGTCTTACTAGGAGATAAATTAAACTGAACATTCATATTTTAACCCAAATGCCTTGTATTCTACTGCAAAATAGAACAGTTTTTCACTGATGGTTCAAATTGCATAAAAAATAACTTTTCAGTTCGTATTAAAAATTTGGTGTAAAAAAACTTTCATAAGGTGTAAACTCTCAAAAATGTTGATAAATATACTAATTTTGTTTTGGTAAATTTAAATTCTTAGAAATGTTTTATTATGCAACAACAGAAAGTCATGAAGCAAATACACGTTTAGTCTGACAAAAAATCTATCAATTTACTAAGAATTTTTGGGGGAAACGGGGATTTTAAGACTTTTCTACGTAACTGCAACCCGGGTTACAAAAAAAATTTTACTAACAAGGAAGGTCTCCATACGGGCATGCCCCGAAAAATTTTAAAAAATTACAGAATGTTCTTCTCATGTGGATATATACGTTTGTAAAAAAATTTCGGCGGAACCTCCCTTCAGTAACCGTAAAAAAATAATGAAAATTTCGTTATTTGGCGATTTATCGTCAATTGGCGATGGAATGTAATTTCAAAAAATACTTTATGCCAAATACACTTCAAGGGAAAAAAGTTTAACGTTCAAATTGTTTTGATAAATTTAATTTAAATAACTTTAGTTTTGTAAGTTTTCGTTTGTTTTAAGTTTAATTTTGTTATATCGATATTTATATGTAATTATATCCAAATTTAGTCATTAAAATTTGAGATTTAAAACTAAATTCATAATTTAAATTAATAAAATTTGTTTCAAGCTCAAAGTCCAATTGAAAACTGTCGATTAGATTTTGTTGCCATGGAAACAACTGGGTTTATATTTGAATACGCTTAAATGTATGAAGATAGTTTTTCTCAATGTGATTTTTTTTTTAATCTATGAAAACATTTTTTCCAGTGATTAATTAAATAACTACTTCAACAAGTAATATATATATGAAATATAATATGTATATATATGTATATAATATATTAAAGTCTCTCATTGTTTATGTTTAAATTTATTAAATACCGTTTAAACGCATTCTAAATATATAATAGTTTTGAGTTGCATTATAATCGTTTGCTTCTGGCGAGGAAAAAGGCTGCTCGCCAAATCGAGTGACTCTTTCGTCTTTTCACGCCAAATATTCGAAAATATTTCATTTTTTTTGCATATTTTCTAATGTGATTCCGCCGCTAAATTTGACTGATCCTTTATTATATACATAAGTACTTTAATTAGTATTTTTTTTCATAAAATTCTGAGTATGCCCAGTATGGAGACCTTCCTTGTAAGAATATTATAGATTTAGTAGCTTTTTTATGTAAAGCCACAGGTTTCTGTAGCTTTACAAAAATGAATTTTATAAATTTACA
This sequence comes from Maratus speculifer, assembly GCA_964019185.1. Lineage (NCBI taxonomy): Eukaryota > Metazoa > Arthropoda > Arachnida > Araneae > Salticidae > Maratus > Maratus speculifer. The sequence continues at coordinate 16,892,597 of OZ025297.1, read as the reverse complement.
TCTTTTGGTAACATACTGATTTCTGTAAAATTACAGATTTTTATTTTTATTTATTGTCTGAGCGAAGCGAAGTCTTTATACTCAGAGATACGTAACGATATTAAAATTCAAAAAAATTCTTTCGTCAAGCAAATCTCAAAAAGTACTTGTCGGATTTTGATTCTGTTTGTACCAATAGGTACCTATGAAGGTAATCTGGTGAATGCACCTACTTTTAAAAATTAATTCCAAATAGTTTAAAAGTTATATTAAAAAAACTGATAAAAAAGCACAATTTATGTGCATACGTCACAGAAATTTGGTGAGCGTGATTTTCACCGGCTGGACATTTTCGTAGATAACCGAATCAGTACATGGAGTAAATAGTAATCATTTTCGCACTCAGAAATATTGAATGCAATAAAAAATTTTAAAATTTAATCATGCAGGAAAATAAAACTGTTATTTTTTTATATTAAAAAAATGTCATAAAAACTTTGATTTTGAGATTTTGTGATAATCTCTTAACAGCACTTTTTGATCGCTAAAAGAATGTTTTACATATTTCGCGTGTGAAAATTAGAAACAATTACGTTTTTAAATAAAAAGTTTCTTTTTATGACATCATTTTCCCTTTATATTTATTTTCATTGCATGTTTTCTTTTAACTTATATTTTGTTTGTGTATGGAAGTCAATTCTGGTCACTAATTTTTCGGCACGGATACTACAAGCGCATCAGATTTGGCGCAATTTTTTTCAAAGCCCATTTGGCGAAAACTCCCTTTTCAAATAACGCTTACATACACATTTTTAAATTATTTTCTATTTTCAAAAAGAACTTATAGTAAATAAAATAATAATAATTAATAACTATAAAATAAATATTTTGTATAATTAAAAGAAGGAAGTGAAAATAAATAAACATTTTATGAGTAAATAAACAAATAATAAATAAATAAAGCCGGGTTACCATCTCAGGTAAAATAATGTCATTTTGACGCCAATTATGTACTCTGGTGCATATGTGACATCTTTTTCCATTTTTCATCCGTTTCCTGTTGGCATACAACTTTGAAATATGGAGTATGTATGCATACCTGGGAGCAATACTGGAATTAGACATTGATTTTTTTTTTTTTTATTCGATCCAAAAAGGGGCAACGGGTCTATTTTTTAAAGTTCTATACAATTTATACTGCATAAAGGAGCCACTTACCTATTTCTATATACCAGAAGTAGTAAGTGGTATGTAAAAACAATTATAGTATACATAAATAAAATACTTGAGATAATATACTAGAGATATAAGCACCGGGTTTGGCGAGATTTTGTATGCCAATTAGGCGAAAACATCGTTTTGATTACCAGATGCATATAGCATGCTATAACAATACGTTATTTATTTATTTCAAAATTAAAAAAGAAAGGAATAAACGAAACATTTTCTGTTATTAAAAAAGATATAACAATCAATAAATGATAATATTTTTAGAACAAACAATTTATTATAACATTTATATGATAACCAGCATGTTAGGCAACTAAACGCCATTTTGGCACCAATTAGGTACCTCGGTTTATATAGGCATATATGTGCCATATTTATTTGTAAAACTGAGTATGAACGTTTACCAGGTGTGTTTTCATAGGTGCTTATATCTTTTTGCAACATAGCGCACCTTTTGAAGCCAAAACTGCACAAAAGAAAAAATCATCAATATTTGCAGCATTTTTTTTATGTAATGCACATTTTGTAATCAGTAGGCTCGATAATCAGACCTCGTTTTTTTGCTTTAAAAGATGATATTTCATACGACGTCTTTTTGGGATTCGTCGTTTTTCCATATTTGATAGTATTTGCCTACTCGTTTTGTACCCTTTTTTGTAACTTTCTTCTTTATTAACAGCGACATCTGGATTCCCTATTTAAATAAAAATTCTTCTAAATACAAAGAATTTCGTTAAAATAAATAAATAAAGGAAATGCGGACATCTATTGCTCAAAACACAAAATTTTTCCTATTGAGTTAATAAAAACAGTAAAAACATAATTTTTATGATAATAAAAAGGTGACTTATGTAATAACAGTCATATATTATGTACGTTATGGATTAAGTATGAATATTTCTCCACCATTTATAAATAATAATAATAATAATAATAAAATAAAATGTGGACAGACCAAAGTCTATATTTGACTGAAAACAACAACCACTTTCTAAATGCGTAAAAAAAATGGCCAATGAAAAGTGATATTTCAAAAGTATTATGAAATTAGTTAAAAACCATTTATTTTAAACTAAGTGAATAAAAGATTTATATTTTTAATGAAATAAATGGGATTTGAAAAATTATTGGAAATAAATCACCATAGATGTATCAACATTACTATCAGTACCTTGTATGCAAAATGGAACAATTAGCAATACTTTTTGTACCCGAAAAATGGTCGTTGCTTTTTTTAAGGTTAAAAAGTAGGTTTCGAAATATTCCTATACAGAGATGCCAAACCCTCGCTTATTGTATAGCAGAATTTTCTTATAGGAAAAGTTATTTTTTAAATACGCAGAATGTTCCAATTTAATAAAACATTTTCTGTATTAAAATACCGGTACCCAAAATGCCGGAGACTTGGCAGCTCTGCCTATAACATTTTAATTAATCACGGTACATTTTTTAATCTGATTCAAATTTAGTGAAGACAACGTTTTTTGGCCAAAAGCAGCTTTTTTCCACATATGTAACTACAATTCCTTGATGTTGACTTATGAATGTTTTGACTTATGCTATTATTGCTTCCTCTCATTTATTTATTTGAATTTTAAATAAGATGACTCAAAATAGTGTTTTTTAAATATACGAAAAAAAAAAAAACGCATTTCGAGAGAGGGCGAAAAGGACAATATTTGGCGATTTATTACCTGCGTTTGGCTAAGTGTCTTACTACCTTGTATTTAATACTCTTCACAATACTTCGCTGTTATATGGACTTAGGCGCTTTTATAAAAAGTTTGACGTAATTCGGGCTTAAGAAAGTGAGTTTTTTACTGAATAATACAAATAAATGAAAAATGAATACTAAGAAATACTAATAAAAGAAAAATGAAGCATTATATTGATCTATGTATATTTAAAAATTCATCTGCTAGCACTAATTAGATAATTTATGTGCAGGGGTGGGGAAATTTTCCAAATTCTTACTAGCCAAGGATTTATTTCGCCAGCCCGCAAGATGCAACACACGCAGTTGAAAATAGTTATGACAAAATCGCACGCGATTACAGACAAAACTACTATTACTACAATGCATTTTCATAATTCTTTTTTGTTTAATATTAAGAAATATATATAACAAAGGTAAGATTAATATTAGATAGAACTTAGTACCATACTTACACTGTAATAATTTGGAAAGTTAAAATATCTAGATTAAAAAAGTGTTTCTGATAATGTGTCTATTGCCAACAGTTTTTCAAAAACTAAAAATGCACTCGCCACTGGTGAGCAAAATGATGTATTTCCCCACCCCTGTTTATGTGTATATAATAGGAGATAAATAGCTTTTGATTCTGTATTTTTATGCTATAAAGCATTAACATTTGTGTGTTTTTCGTTAGCATTGGGAGTACCTAGCCGATTTAAAAAATAATGTGGGCAAAAAATGTTGGTAACCATCTTTGCTGCAAAATATACTATATTTTGCGTAGGAACAATAATCACCATCAATGCACGAGCAAAAAAGTTCTAAAATTGAGAATTCTTTGATGTTCATATGACTAAAAATTTAAAATCTTTTTCTTTGGTGGCAACTTTTAAGATATAATATTCTCTTTATGAACGATTTCTAAAACATTCGACAATTTAATTTCACAAATTAAACATTTTTTTCCTAGAAAAAGTTTTAAACCCAATTTATTGTGAATATTGCAATTTCTAGGATACTGTTGGGGTCAGAAACTATAACTTTGGCATCACAATAACTTATACGATGTAAGTGCTCGTCTAGGATAAATTTTTAAAAAAGGATTCCTCAACTCTTATCGACAACCTCATTGCATCCGTGGAAAACAGATATTCAACATTATAAACTATTCGGACGGATTTCACACCATATAAAATACACTCCATTCTCTTCAAACATAATAGTTTATGTTATTTATAGTTTCTCAAATCGGTGCGAAGCTTCTGTTTATGCTCATGACATCATTTCAAAGAGCTATCTTTCCAATATAGGAAAATTTGGTGTTTTATTTTCTGTATTACTTTTAACATTTTGTATATTTTCAATTTTATATCCATGCATGGTTTGCTTTTCTTTTATAAAAATAGTATATGCAACAAGATTTTGTAGTTCTACGATTCGATATGCTTATTTTCATCATATTTTATCACAATGAATGACCAATTAAAAGTAACATCTCATTTTCTTTACTTATCGCAAGTTATTAAATGTGTATTCTCAGCAATATCGCTCAGACTAATCCCTCTGAGGGAAGTCCTAGTATATTTTTGTATTTACTCTACATCGTATCTGGTAATTTTGTATGCATTTATTACGATTTTATAAAACCTTACAACAAATGTCTTTGGACACAATAACCTAATATTAAATTTATTTTACACTCTGTGGAGGATTTAATCATTCGGTTATTCTAACATTTAGAACATCATCTATTTAAAGTTAGCCCTGCAGCATGATATGTGTAGATAATGTTCAGAAGTTCATTTTGAGTGATTTGCTTTTTTAAATTATAATATAAATTATGGATTACACGTTTCATTTGGAAAGGACATCTAGCCTGGTCCAGTCAACAGGTATGCTGTCAAAAAACATTATTCAATTCATGGAAATTATATTTAGCAGAAATGGTGTTCGCATATTTCCGTGAATTGAAGAATATCTCTTTTTCTTTTCTCAGTTACAGAAAAAGAAATATCCATCGACTGGAATTCGGAAAAAACTAACAGTGGCTGATGTTCACTGTAAAAAACTCTGCAATCCTACGAATGTAAAATCACCGAAATCTGTATGCTTAATAAAACTTTCTGAACACTGTACAGAAAAGGGTACATTACTACAAACCTAATTTTTGTAAAGTGAAAAATCTGTAACTTAACAAATGAATCTATTAAAATTACAATTATCTTACTAAAATTTTATCTGTAACGTGGACTGAAGTAGCATAAAAATGCTAGGAATCCCAGTTTCCAAAGAAATTCTTAGTAGCTTCACAGGCTAATTGATTTTAAGTTAAATATTTATCTGTTACATAAATTTTTGCTGTTTTCGTTACATGAAATATTCAAGGAATCCCAGTTTCCTAGAAAACTTTTAGTAACTTTACAGATTTTTTTTTCTTAAGTGTTGGATTTTAATCATCCATATTAGCGTTACCAGACAGGTACTCCAACTCTGAGCTATAGTTTTACACAGGTGAAATTCTTTAAAGCAAATATGTTTGATGTAGATCAGTATCGCTTCGTGAAACTCTTGGAAGAGCGTTCAATATTTAAGCTAGTTTTGAGAAAAATTTCTCTTTAATAAAACTTTTTTTTTTACGTCACTTTAGTATTATTATTTGAAAACAGTATGGATTTTAAATATTTTTGTATATGTTGCAGTGGGGAAAATATTATTATCATAAATTTTATTCGATAAGAAATATTTATTTGTTTATTTTTTTAGTATTATCGTTTATTTGCCGTTTTTTTTTTCAATTATAACATATTTTATATTTAATTTAAATGCTACTTTACGGTATGCTTTAATTTAAAGCATGCAGTAAATGCGAATATTTATTTATAAACACCTTTATAAATTCAACTTATCAACTTTAAAACTAAAGTATGAGTACTTATAAATAAGTGAGAAAAATGGTTATTTAATTTTAAATTCGAATAGTACTTTTTTGTATCTTTTAATTAAATCTTAAAAAAAACCTTTAAAAAAATCTTAATTCATAATTTTTTTGTTTTCATTCTTAATTTAAATTCAGATTATGGAAGTCGGTAGTATTCCTGTGACGCAGCCTTAAACCTGAAATCGTATCGTAGAATGAACGAAGGCTGGAGCTCATATATACAGCTAACTTGTGATAAAGGGAATACAAAAAGCCGCCTTTGAATAACTCATCAAATATAGCTCATATTGTTCTTGTTTTTGAAACAGTCTTATATCATCAGTCTAATCTTGTACTGAATTTTTTAGAATTCAGCGATCAGTATATTTCGATATCTGTAAATCCATTTTAAGCCCATTAGCGATAGTGTAAGTTAGCTTTTTTTCCAAAACGGCCTAGAGTTTTCTTTTAAGTCAATATATAATATGAATCTGTTCTTTATGAAGTGAATAAGAGATACCTAGTTTCTCGAAAAACTCCTGTTTATTATTCTGATGAAAAATCAAACCATACATTTCGCATTTTTAATGGAATCTCAATGCAAATCCTCGATAAATCATTTACCACACAGTAAAAACAAAATACCCAAATTGGGTTGAAAGATTTTTGGGTACAGAATTGTTCCAAATTGGAAAGTTCAGTTTGTAGCACAAAATCGTTTTAAATAAGTCTGATTTTTAATGACATTAAAACAATTAAAATATCTTAGATAGTATATACATTATACCTCAGAAATTTTGATTAATTTAATGTTAAAAAAGATCTGCTCTGTTTTGAACCATTTTGGGTTATCGATTTTGGGAACAATACTTTACCATTTTAAAATTCTTACTGTACCATTTCAGGAAAATTACTGTATCTAGAAATCTTTCAACCCAATTTGGGTCTTCAATTTTTACAGTGCACATCCATGCGCATGCTTGCTTTTTCTTTATCGTCTTTATACTTCACTTCTTCCCGTAATTTTTTTGCTCAATCTGTATGTTATTGGGCTGTAGACCTCAAAGTGTGGTGTTCTATCCTCTCCGAGGTATTATTTTTTAAATCTTTTTTAAGCCAGTTAAAAAGTATAGTTAACATTTATAATCCGTTCCTTTGTATTTCTTTTTATTATGAATCAGATGATTAAGTGAACTTTTAATTTTTTTAAATGTAATAAGTTAAACAAAATTAAATTACTAATATAACTAATTTAAATGAAATAAAATTTAATGTTATATAAATTTCAATAATTATATTTTAAAATTAAATTTATATTAGTTACTTTATATTATTAAAATGGGTATTTATTATAAATTATAAAATGGAAATTGAAAATGGAATTGAAATTGGGCTCTCAGATCTGGAGGAAAGAATGCGCCGGCAAGCACTGGTAAATGCATAACAGAATTAAGATCAACAGTCATTGTTTTACCTATATATATTCGTCATGTTTTGTCTAAGATTGTAAAAATTGGTATATTACACCGAATACATGATTTTATGGATTAACGTAGCATATTTAAGATGACGATACCAATTCATATTAATATTTGAGTACACAAAATCTCAAATTATGTATATTTTCGGATTTAATTTTTAAGAGCGTTATAACAAAGAAATATAAGCTTAAATTTGTAATTGAAAAATATAATAATTTTTATAAGTATGTTTTGAGTTCTGCTTTAAAAAATGCATGCACTCGAAATTGCTTTGCAAAAAATTTATTTAATCTTTACAAATTAACCTTTAAACAAAACGTTATTTAGCCGTTATACGGGTACACGAATAGCATTCATACGAAAAACACACTAAAGGTTGATACATGCTGTCCAAGCTCCCATGTTAAAAGTGAAAAGAAATAACCCATTACCGATTCCAAATATTAATCAATTTTAATTCTGGAATCGCTTGACTGAATTACTCTACGTTATGCATTTGCAATGTATATTTAACGAGACATCTTAATATGCTGCCAAAATTGAATATTGATTTTTTTTTTTAATTTTGTTACAATATCCTTTGAAGATGTCCCACTGAGCTTCTATCTTTTAACACGTAAATTGGATAAAAGTATACTTCCAATCGATCTACTATTTCCATTTTCACTAATTGAAGAAAGCATTTTCCGAAATGTAAATTTTTTAAAAAAAAATTTACTGTACATATCGCAATGTCTATTATTATTTATACATTTATGGTATGCTTCAATAAAAATAAATTAATAAATAAAAGTAAAAATTCTAATTAAAATTTCACCTGTTAAATTGTAGTCACTAGTTAAATAATTAAAATTTATATAAAAACTTACTACACTTATTTGTTTTTTATATGGATTAATTAATTTAATCTATCAATTATTTAACATGAATAAAAGTGTTTACTTATTTTCACCGTTTGTTTATTTAAGCTGCCAACTCTATGAAAATGTAATTTAACCTTATTAGCTTGTTTTAAATGAGCTAATAAAGAAACATAAGGAGATTTACAATTTTTGATACAGTCGTAGTGAAATCCTGTTAATTCTGGAATCTTTTCGTAAATACCTTTGACAAATACATTATAAGTTAAGTATTAAAAGTGGTATATCTTTAAAATGTACAACACTTCCTCATGATTACGTAATAATACAATAAAAATAATAATAATTGAACTGAATGTGATAAATATTGAAATGCAGGAAGACAAGTGAAATAATATTTGTTCTTTTGTATCTAATTCTGAAAGATATTAAAAAGGGAAATGAAGATATTTAAACTTGGAGAGCACATGAAGGAAAAAGTGCCGTCGAAATTTGTCGAATGCATTTCCAATGATCTAATCAGATAGTCCATAGCATAAGAGTATATAACCGTGTTAAGTTTTTGCTATATAATATATGACTAATAAGTAAACGTACTCAAAATCATACAACTATCAATCGCAAAATATACTTAATCAGCATTTCCCTTACCACAGGTGCAATGAAAAGTCAGAAATCTATATATATAAAACAAAGTCTGGATTTCGTATTAATCACGACACAAAAAAATCTACCGAACCAAAAATCTTGAAAATTGGGGTAAAAATACTTCTTATAACATCGAGTGCCGCTAAGAAGGGATTTTCGAAAATTCCATCCCTAAGGGGATTAAAAAAAAGAACGAACTTTTAAAGGAATCCTTAAAAATCGGCTTTTGTAGTTGTTCCTTAACTGATATCATATTTTAGTGCATTTTTTCATGCTGAATCGAATGGTACTAAGCAAATTTTTTTAAATCCATTAGTTCGTAAGATACTTTACATTTTCCAAATTTGGCGATTTCTCCGGAGCAAAAACCTGAAATTTTCAACCCTTATCTATATATATAAAAGAAAGTCTGGATTTCGTATTAATCACGACACAAAAAAATCTACCGAATCAAAAATCTTGAAAATTGGGGTGAAAATACTACTTATAACATCGAGTGCCGCTAAGAAGGGATTTTCGAAAATTCCACCCCTAAGGTAAGTAAAAAAAGAACGAACTTTTAAAAAATTCCTTAAAAATCAGCTTTTTTAGTTGTTCTTCAAGTGATATCACATTTTAGGGTATTTTTTCATGCTGAATCGAATGGTATTAAGCAAATTCTTTTAAATCCATTAGTTCGTGAGATACTTCACATTTTCCATATTTGGCAATTTCTTCGGCGCAAAAACCTGAAATTTCCAATCCTTATCTATCTATATATATATAAGAAAGTCTGGATTTCGTATTAATCACGACACAAAAAAAAATCTACTGAACCAAAAATCTTGAAAATTGGGGTAAAAATACTTCTTATAACATCGAGTGCCGCTAAGAAGGAATTTTTGAAATTTCCACCCCTAAGGGGGTTTAAAAAAACGAACTTTTGAAAAATTCCTTAAAAGCAGCTTTTATAGTTGTTCTTCAACTGATATCATATTTTAGTGTATTCATTCATGCTGAATCGAATGGTACTAAGGAAATTCTTTTAAATCCATTCATTTGTGAGATACTTCGCATTTTCCAAATTTGGCGATGTCTTCGGCGCAAAAACCTGAAATTTCCAATCCTTATCTATATATATAAAAGAAAGTCTGGATTTCGTATTAATCACGACACAAAAAAATCTACTGAACCAAAAATCTTAAAAATTAGGGTAAAAATAGTTCTTATAACATCCAGTGCCGCTAAAAAGGGACTTTGGAAAATTCCACCCCTAAGGGTGGTAAAAAAAAGAACGAACTTTTAAAAATTTTCTTAAAAATCGGCTTTTTTTTAACTGATAAGATATTTTAGTGTACATTTTCATGCTGAATCGAATGGTACTAAGCAAATTCTTTTAAATCCATTAGTTCGTGAGATACTTCACATTTTCCAAATTTGGCGATGTCTTCGTCGCTAAAACCTGAAATTTTCAATCTATATATATAAAAAAAAAGTCTGGATTTCGTATTAATCATCGTACAAAAAATCTATTGAACCTACAATTTTGAAAAAGAGATCTATAATCAGGTTAATGTGAGTATATACGCTATATTTAATTATCTCATTATATATAAAACGCAAAGTGAAATTTCTTTCCGGCCGCTTATAACTTTAGTTCTACTAGATAGATTTTAATAGAACTTACATTGTTTTGTATAACTAGGGGGGCCCGCCCCCCTGCTCGCTATTCTCGCCAACCCCCCGCGTAATCGCTTCGCGATTCCAAATTATTGGCTACCCTTGCTTGCTGCGCTCGTCAATATCCCATGGTATGAATAAGCAGTTGCAGACCTTTCAAATGATGTGTCACACGACTGGTGTTGTAAAGAAATTAAAAATGTGCCCCCCTGGGGGCCAGAGGGGGAGGCGACACAAAAGACATCCATAATATGAATAAGCAGTTGCAGACCTTTCAAATGATGTGTCACACAACTGGTGTTGTAAAGAAATTAAAAATGTGACCCCCCCTGGGGAGAGCAGAGTGTGAGGGTGACACACAAGACATCCATAATATGAATAAGCAGTTATAGACCTTTCAAATCTTGTGTAACACGACTGGTGTCGTAAAGAAATTAAAAATGTGTCCCCCCTGGGGAGCAGAATGGGGAGTAACACACAAGACATCCTTTAAATGAATAAGCAGCTGCAAACCTCTCAAATGATGTATCAAACGACTGATGTTGTAAAGAAATTTAAAATTTGGCGAAATATTACAGTTATCGCCAAGTTGGCGTCACTTTTGACAACTAATTTCAGTCGCCAAATTTGGCGATATATCGCCAAGTTGGCGACAAACTTGGCGATTGTTGGCGATGGTAGGTAACCTTTCCTCTCTTTATGGTAACCCATATGGCGATGCATAGACGAAGCCCTTTCCTGATTGGTCTATTCGATTCATGGAAGGAGTGGACAACCCGGATTCGTTAGTTCCGGAATCTTCCACATCAGCATCATTCCAGGAGTCATTCCTTTTAAGGCTAGTTTTTTTTTTACTATAGAAGGATTTTTCAGACATTTTGTGATAAATAAAATATAGCATTCTGCGTTGTTTAATTGACTACTTATGGAGTTGTTTTAAATCAGATGAACCCAATTACAAAAGGTTGGCTTTATTTGAAAGGTTCCGCTGAATGAATTTTTATTTGATTAAAACTGTTAACATGTTGTCCGCTACGTCATTCATTGGTGACTAACATTGAACTTTCCGTTTAGATGACTGACTTTTCACCGATGACAAACAGACTAAAATATGATATAAAACTAAAAATTACTATGATATAAAAATTTCTTTTGATTCAAAGTTTCTTTTAAAAAAAACTGACCAGCGTAGCGGGCGAAGGCTGCTAGTTTTTACATAAAATCTTTAAATTCAAAAACTTTTGTTGATATGAAATTTTTAACAATTTTTTTTATTAAATTCATTAAATATAAAATTATGAAATTACTTTACAATTATTCTATATTACTGTACGGCTAAAAATGCATCTGTAATAACTATAGAATCGCAATCATCTAAGAAAAAAGTTTCTTTTGTTTTTGTAAAAATACATGTATAATACATGAGGTTTTCTTATTTTGTTTTTATAGCAGCTTCGCGCCCGACAGGCATATAAATAGAATGGTTTTTCATGCAATTATTTCCATCGATGGCTATTCATGCTTTTTGTAAACCATTAAATATAAATAGAAGTTTTCATATACGTCCATTAAAAACATTTCAAAATATGCATTAAAATATTTAATTGCTATAAAGGACGTTAAATACTAATAAAAACATTAAAAGATCTTAATAATTTTTACATGTTTCGATTGAATTTACACAATCATCATCAGAAAAAGGAAATACAAATAAACACAAAGATGGAAAATGACAAAAAACTATTATAAATGAAATTTAAAAAAAATTAAATAAAAATCACGCGCGATATATTATAATTATGTATCACGTAGCTTAATTTTAAAATTATTTGGATTGAATTGTTAAATAATTTAAAAATTAAGCTACGTGATACATAATTATAATATAACGCGCGTGATTTTTATTTAAATTTTTTTAAATTTCATTTATAATAGTTTTTTGTCATTTTCCATCTTTGTGTTTATTTGTATTTTTCTTATTCTGATGATGATTGAGTAAATTCAATCGAAACATGTAAAAATTATTAAGATCTTTTAATGTTTTTATTAGTATTTAACGTCCTTTATAGCAATTAAATATTTTAATGCATATTTTTGAAATGTTTTTGTAAACCGTCTTTTAATTTCGCTGTATTCTTAGGGTTTATCACAAATATCATTCAATTAAAAAATATATGTATCATGCATTCTCAATAGCATTCATATTTGGATTAGATGCTGTATATACTATTTAAAGGACTATATTTCCAAAATGTTTTTGAGACTTAAATAAAATAATATTATCCGGCCCTGTTGAGAGAAATATTGCTATCCAAAAATGTGACACACATTGCTTCACATTGACGTTCTAAAACAGAAATGAGAAAGCCTGAATTACGAAATTAAAACATTGTTTTTCTTATTCCCATTATCACTCATAAGAATCATTCTTTCAATCGTCTTAGATGATAGGGAATTCAAAATGAAGTTTGATTGAAGAAAAAAAACTAGTCGTTGGGGGCCACCGTAATACTTACCCATCATGGATATGTATATGAAAATAAAACATGTGAAAACTATTTATACAATGCATTGCAATTCATAAACAAAATTTAAATATTGTTAATATACATAGTAATGCCATATTAAAGAACTGCTGATGTACCAATTTCGACAAATTATATAAAACGCCAAACTACTCAAGTAGTACCGAAATGCGTAAAAGAAACATCCTTATAACTCCAAAAATAATAACTCTATCAACTAACAATTAACTGCGTCGGATTAAGCGTCTCATTTCCAATTAAAATATACCTCTGAATTGAAATTTGAATGAAATACAGGGTCATGAAAAATCGAAGAATGTGGAAAACAGGATTACAAATATCTCGACAACTAATAATCCGATCGACTTCGTTCTATATGCAAAATGTGTGTTATTTTATTGCCTTTTACGTCCATTCTTTAGAACAAAAAAATTCGAAAATTTTTATATACCTTTCATCAGAACGAATTTTTCGAGAGTCCGAAAAAAATAGTTCCGGATAATCGAGGTTGCTGATATTAAATAGGGTTCGTCCCATTCTTACATATTAACTACGTACAAAATTTCAAGTCTCTATCTCAATTTGTTCGGGAGATAGAGCGTTTACAGACAGACAGACAGACAGACAGACAGACGGACGACAAAAAAAAATTTTCTAAAAATATGTTTTTCGGAATCTCCACTATCTAAAACGTGTAAATCCGTCAAAAAAAATTTTTCGATTTTCAAAACGATTGCAAGACTTACCCTATACTACGTATGATGGGTAAGTAATAATGAAAATTTCTACAGTTTCTATCCTCCCATTCATATTTAAACTTGCAACTAACTTTTCTTATATCCTCACCTGTACCATTACAATTTTTTTTATTCTTCACTAAAAAACACTTAATTCCTGTCATTGAAAGACTCAACTCAGGTTTTTCTGGAACGTGGCTTGTTTATGTCTTGTTACATAAACTTAATGTTTATCCAACTTACATGCTTATATTACATGTTATGTTACTTACATGCATGTCACTTACATGCATTACTTACATATTACACATTATATTACACTACATGTTTATGCAACTTACATATTATGTAACTTGTATGTTTATGTCTTGCTACATACACTTTCTACGTGCCTTGTTATTGTTGCTTGTCCGGCTTGTTTATGTTGTTCTGTCAAATTTTCTTTATTTTGTGATAAATATGTGAAGCTTCATTTAATGTAATGCGCAACATTTTATATGGAAACTTCATCTTGAATATTTTTTTCCATTCAATAATTCTTACCATTATATGTTTGACGCCTCATAATATTGTGTATTTTCAATAAAGTGACGTACTTTTGTAGCTCGCTGTCCATAGGAATGGGGACATTCCATAGCATTTTAGGATGCATGGATTTTGGGAGTAATCGTTGTTCAGAAGATTGTGAAAGAGAAAATAAGTTTTCAGATTTCTTGTACTATATTCTTTGACTTAGCAACGTAAAAGTGCCTATGATAGCAAAATAGTTCAGAGGTGGCGAAGTTTTTGGAAATAAAGGGCCACCTTTTTTGTGCTATAGTTCTATGGTAGCTAAATATGAAATTTAGGACACATTTCGTATGTGTGTGTCCGAGATCGCCGGAAAAGATGAAATAAAAGGCACTTTTTTTTGCTAGGCCGAGATCGTAGTACAAATGTTGTGATG